>JANXHW010000004.1:10308214-11606071 GCA_026170595.1 Plestiodon gilberti rubricaudatus | reverse complement strand
TTACCCGAGAAATAGAAGAACTAACACCTGTGGGAAATATCACTCACAGAGTAAGTTTAAAATAATACCACCTCTGTAGGAACATCACAGTTTAGTTATTTCAGTCCCAACCACATCAGAGGTGCAGTTCAATTTCTACAAAGTATTGCTAATGTCGGGTAAGTCATCTAAGGTTTTGTTTCTCATCTTGTTTACAGAAGAAGCACCTCTGCTGAATTTAGGGGAATATGAAACATATGCTCGGTGGTAGAGTACCTGCTTTGCATGCAGGAAGTCCCAGGTCAGCATCAGGTTTCAAGGGGCCCTCACAAGGTTCCCTCTGTTAACACACACACACACACACACACACACACACACACACACACACACACACACACAGAGCGATTGGGCTGCAAACAGAGGTTTCTTTTCTTCCAAAGGCAGAAGGGGCTGGTAGCATCCAGAGGCGGAGTTACCTCTCCGTCCGTCCCCCGCTCAGAATGGCAGAAGCCCCGCCCCACCGGTTGCATCCCCACCCCGGCGGTTTTTCTCTGTTTTTGACAGCGTAGGAGCCCAGGCAGGCAGGCCAATCCACTGCACAGCCATTTTTCGGCTGCCTCCATGGCATGATTAACACCCCTGCCGGCCGTTTTGTCACCCCACTGCTTACTGCCCAGGGGCGGACTACCCCACCACCCCATTGCTTCCTACGGCACTGGTAGCATCAACACGAGCATCCCTGCTGCCTGCTTCCCCTCATGGTGGTTTTTCTCCTGCCACGTTGCCCCAAGAAGATGTGAGGATACGCAACACCACATGGAGCAGTGTGTGGGGTGCGGGAACATGGGAGGCAAAGGCTGCTGGAATGCAGCAAAAATCTGTAACTGCTGCCACACGAGGGTACAGACAGGAAACCCTGTCCCTTTTAGTTGCTTGGCACCTCAGGGGAGCTGCAGGTGCATACAAAAGTGGTCACAGAAAAGGGGCAGACACAGAAATCAAGGATCGCGTTTGAGTAGAGTTATGACAGCATTGCTAAGTTAATGTGATTGCTGTCTTTTAATTGGTTCTGGCTTTTCGTAACCATCTTTAAAAAGGTTTTTATTTTATGTTATTTTTATCCAAGTTATTTGGACAACAGAAAAAAAAATCAATCCATCAACCAACAGCTGCTCATGAGAGCGATAGTGACATTGCAGAAATCTGCAAGCATCAGGCAACGAAAACAAGATAGATGCCATTCGTAGCTAGGCATGAAATACTAAATTATCCGGGGAGGGAAAGGCAGCTTCATTCCCCTAGCACTAGATACAGGTTTATATAGTGCCTTCTGAGTACAAATAGCAATTCACATGCACTATGATCATACAACAACCCTGTATGGTGAGTGTTTAACAATCCTCACATTGCAGCTGGGGCAGAGGCTGGCCTAAGATCACCTTGTCAGAATTCATAGCAGAGGTAGGGTTTGACCCAAAGAGTTCCTGGGTCAAGACTCTCAGGACCTTGGGGCTCAGTCTCTCCACTGCTGTGCTGCACCAACCCTAACCAATTAGCGAAAGTACTGTACTGAGTCTAGGTGGATGTGCACACAGCATTTTTGCTTTATCCGCATATGTGGGGAAGGCATCCCTTCTGTCTGCCTTTCATAATCACCTTGACCAGATATGGGATCTTGTCCTTAAGTACTATTTCTTGAGAGCCACACATTATACATCAAAGAGCCGCATGTGGCTCAAGAGCCTCAGTTTGGCCACCCTTGATATATACAGTATTTATATACTGTCTTTCTGGGTCATTAGATTTCTCCTCCGACTTTAATCCAAGGCGGTATACATGGGCAGGCTTTCCTAACCCCCTAATGGGTTTTTTGGGTGGTATCCTTTTGCAGTCTGGCTTTTCTGCTGGTCGGCACCTCCCACACTCGACCGACGCAGCTGGCAGCACTTATCTCGCCTCATGGAGGCTTTTCACAGCTTTTTGTCATCGGCGTGTCTCGAACTTGCCATTTGCCGATCTTCGGGCTTTGCAAGGCGGCGGCTCTACCGACTGAGCCAGACCCCTCTGCCTAATGGGATCCAATTGAAGAGAGACCATGGATAGGATTGGACTTCTGGGGAAGGACCATGGCTCAGTGGTGGTGCTCATGCTTTGCATACAAAAGATCCCAGGTTCAGTCCAGTTAAATTCAGGTAGCAGTTCAAAACCTCTGCCTGACACCCTGGAGATCTGCTGCTGGTCAGAGCAAATAACGCCAGAACAGATGGGCCATCAATCAAATTCAGCACACTGTATGATAAGGGACAGTCCCGGCCATTCCAAATTTTGGAGGGGAATGAACCTGTCCTCCTCCTAAACTCCACCCCAGCAAAGTGAAGTAGGTTAAGTGAAGTAGGCTGAAATTTCTATTTCAGCCGAAATGACAGGAAGTGATATGTGTAGGCACGTTTCTGTGGTTTGAGAGTACATTCCTCTAGCACTAGGTTTGCTAAAAGATGCATCACAAAGACAGGAAAGAGGGTTCAAAGTCTTTCCACTGAGAATCAACAACTGCATTGTTTTACACTTTGTTTCAGCTTCACGAAGAAGAGGCTGGGAGGAACCTGCCTCACCCACACGTTCATTTCCAAAAAAGACAAGCTCTTTGCGATCATATGAACTGATTTTCCACCACTTCAATGCATCCGGCGTTGCACCGGTACATCATTCTACCTTTGTCATTATTAGAGTGCTCGCATGTGCAGGGGGGGAGGGGGGTCTTGCCAGGTCAATCGGAAGTTACATATTGAGTCAAGCCTTGGCCTTTCCTTTCCAGTTTTAGAACTGTTTGCGTTGCTTGCTTGAGGTCATAGAAAGTTCTCCGTTCTGACATTTTCAAAATGAAAATCTGCTGGTGTAATAGAGCCCCTCCCAATCCCACCCTTTCCCCTTAGTGGGGGTGGGATGTAGTGCACATAACCTCTCCCTCTGTGTGTGTATTTATGACATAAATTCTGGAGATTCTCTCTCTCTCTCTCTCTCTCTCTCTCTCTCTCTCTCTCTCTCTTTCTCTCTCTGTTTCTCTTTGCTTCCCTTTTATTTTCTGTAGCGCAATATCGTATACTAGTGTTTCTCAAACTGTGGGTTGGGACCCACTTGGTGGGTCGCGACCTGATTTCTGGTTGGTCCCAGGTGATGGAAATATCAGATAAGTAATTGCCTCAAGCCCTGAGGCTATTCAAAAATCAGATAGCTGCTAACTGCCCTTCAAAAAGCTGAGCTCCTGCAGTTTGCAAGCTTATGTAAATATAGGAAAATAAATGTTTGAGTGTCTCGTATAGCTAAGTGGGTCCCAATAGAAGGTCATTTTAAAAAGTGGGTCCCGGCGCTAAAACGTTTGAGAACCACTGCTGTATACAGTATTATCAGGGGCGTCGCTGGAGCATGGCGGGGTGGGCGGGGTGCCCCGGGTGACGCGCGCCACGGGGTGACGCGTGCACCCTGCGCGCGCCACCTCCGTGACGCGCGACACCCTTCGGATGCTCCGAGGCCGGCCCGGGAGCCGGCCTCGGAGCGTCCGACCCCGTCGGCGCTCCAGGGCCTTCTGAAAGAAGGCCCAGGCAGCGCGTCCATCCGGGTATTTCCCGGATTTTTGCGCATGCACAGACCCGTTTTGAGGGCTTTTTGCCCTCAAAACGGGTCTGCGCATGCGTGAAAATCTGGGAAATACCCGGATGGACGCGCTGCCTGGGCCTTCTTTCAGAAGGCCCTGGAGCACCGACGGGGTCGGACGCTCCGAGGCTGGCTCACGGGCTGGCCTCGGAGCGTCCGAAGGGCGACGCGGGGGGGAGCCGGGTCACTCCCCGCGCCGCAATATGGTAGCGTCACTAGGGTGACGCGCGCCCCCTGCCCCAGGGTGACGCGCGTCCTAGTGAGGCTACTGAGTATCATAGCAGGCTGCTTCTCATCCTCTGAACTCAGTCTCATTTGTTCCTATTCCACTTTTGAAGGGAGGGGGGAAGCAATGAAACATAACTGTCAAAGGGAAAGAAAGGCCAAAACACAGAGAGACTGAAAACTGAGGATGCAAAAAATATGCATGATATTCTACTCCTGAGGTAAAGCCTATATATTTGCTCTTGTGGATAAGCTTCCAAAGAAGGAAGTGGTGAATACTACTCTTTGGAGGAAGAAAGTAGTACTGTATCTAAAGTCTTATCTGAACACTTTAAAAGCAAATAAAATTAATAAAACATTAATAAAAATTAATAAAAATGAGAAAGTTGCATGGAAGCTTACATGGCCAGGTATAATCTTCTGAGACAAGGGATTTATGGGTAAAAATGCCATGTATGTATACAAAAAGCCAAAAATAAGATTAAAAACACGTTTAAAAACAAGATCACGGGTCTAGAAAAATACTTTAAAAGACTGCAATCACGCAAATAAACGTTATTAAAATCAGAGGCTACAATTAGGACCGACGTTTCGTCGTAGACTAAGGACTTTTTCTAGGTGCAGCCAAAAGACTGTGAGATGACACCAGCAGCACGGATCCACCAGAGTTTAAAAAACCAAAAAGCGCGCGAAAATCACGGAGGCAATTAACACCGGATCCATCACGTCTGCTGCAATGACCGAGAATAACCTCCGGAGGCAGATGATCGAGACGGAACTCTTACAGCACTTTCTAACGGAGAGTAGTGCAAAATAGGGAACCAAATCTTGTTGATAAATGATAAATCTTGCTGTCTATTAATCAATGGCTGTGCGCGTTTTTTACTTATTTCTATAGCTTCCAGATTAAAATGTGTTCTGTTATTTGAGTCATTAATTATACATTTAGAATTTTCGAAAAGAATTTGGTGCCCCGTAGCCATAGAGTGCTCTGCAAGCGAGGACTGGTCCGGGTGTTTTAAGCCGGACCGCTGTTTCATTTTCGGAAATTCTTGTTTTAATTGGCCGTTTAGTAGCTCCGATGTAACATCTACCACATGAACAATGACGGGATTGGAGAGTGGAGGTCTCGGATCTTTTGGATTTCTGAGCATTTCCTCTAATTTCAAAGAGAGCATTTCAAAGAGAGCATTAGAGCAAATGCTCAGAAATCCAAAAGATCCAAGACCTCCACATTTTGCACAAGTCTCCGTTAGAAAGTGCTGTAAGAGTTCCGTCTCGATCGTCTGCCTCCGGAGGTTATTCTCGGTCATTGCACCAGACGTGATGCATCCGGTGTTAATTGCCTCTGTGACTTTCGCGCGCTTTTTGGTTATTTAAACTCTGGTGGATCCACGCTGCTGGTGTCATCTCACAGTCTTTTGGCTGCACCTAGAAAAAGTCCTTAGTCTAGGACGAAACGTCGGTCCTAATTTTAGCCTCTGATTTTAATAATGTTTATTTACGTGATTGCAGTCTTTTAAAGTATTTTTCTAGACCCGTGATCTTGTTTTTAAATGTTTTTAATCTTATTTTTGGCTTTTTGTATACATACATGGCATTTTTACCCATAAATCCCTTGTCTCAGAAGAAAAAATGAGAAACTGGAATAAAAACATATAACACTGCTTCCTGCCACTTTCAAATTTTTAAAACACGGAAATCTGCAAAAAAAAAAATAAACCAATTTTCAAACACCTCTACCTGTTAGTAAGGATGCCTCCCTGCCTTATCATGTCAGGAGCTGTTTGGGGCATTAAGCCAAGGTCACATGCCTGGATGAAGCAAAGTCTCAGGGGATTGCATCAGCTTCTTCTTTCTCGTGGATTTGTATAAAAAGGAGGTTCGAGATGCCGTTCATTATGCATCAGGTGTGGCATGTGGTCAGGCTGCAGATGGGCCACATGCAAACTTGCCCACCAGAAGGACACATCCAGTAGAAGGAGGTGCTACTTCTGTTTGGAGGGACATAGGAATGCTGTATTGTGTTTTGTCTGTTTGAGGGAACTGTTGTTCGTGCAACATAATAAATCCTGGCTTCTGTCATTCTTCCATTGGTCTGTTCCTTGTCTCCGTATCCAAAGAGAACTTTTGCCTTTCTGGCAATACTGGGCATGAGTGCAACGTTGGAAAAATGCTGCGCTGGCATAACTCAGACGCCAGCTCAACTCTGCCCGTGGAAAGGCAAAAAGCAGTGGCATACTGGGGGAGGCAGTGATGTGGGCCGTTCCAGGGCGACACACCACCCAGCCGGAGGGGGTGGCTGTTTAAGCAGCTGGGGGAAGCTGCGTCTTTTGCTTCTCTTCCTCATGATCAGGGAAGCCAAACACATGGCTGCCCCCCAGCCACTTAAACAGCTGTGGCCTTTGTCACCCATTGTCCAGCACCCGCGACTTCGGCTCCCCCCCCCAATCGTGAGAAAGAGAAGCTGAAGTCACGACCGCTGGCAAACTGGGGCGCTCGCCCAGGTCTTCAGCTTTTCCCCCCCGATTGCAGGGAAGACAAGCCAAAGACACGGGTGCCCCAGTCTGCCAGCGGCCACATCTTCAACTTCTATTCCCTGCGATAGGGAAAAAAAACCAACACTGCAGGACCCCGATCCCTACCTCCTGCCTTGTGGCTGCTCCAAAGTGACGTCACTTCTGGGCCAAAGTGACGTCACTTTGGAGTGTCACCAGTCTGAGGATGGTGACACACATCCTTGCTGCCCCAGGTGGCAAGGGAGATGGGTACGCCACTTCCAAAAAGGGAAGGAGATGGGGCATAAAATGGGAGGGATGGGCCAGGACAAGGAGGAGTCAATGTACACCATATTGTAACCCTCTTTCAGATTACGGACACCTCCTCCCCAATGCCATAAAAACACAACACCAACAGCAGAGCTGGCAGGCATGGGTTGTGGGGCATCCCCACCAATTTTGTGCCTGCCCAGCCTACCCCTTGAAGTAGCCAGTTCACCCAGTTCACTGGGTGTGCCAGGCCAGCCCTTTCTGGGAAGCCTTTCCCATCACTTCTCTCCATTCCAGGAAAACCTGTCACCTGCTAAAGAGATGTACATTCAACTGCAATGAAAGGCACAGGATCAAGACTGGAGATAAATGTGGCACCCCTATTGAAAAAGGAAAAGGCATTTGTGTATTGAATGGGGGGGGAGGAGAGTGGTCACAGCAGTGACCCAATCCCTACTAAGTGAATGTGTTGCTTTAAATCCTCTTGGGAGTGGACATTCCAAAGATTGGTTGCTGGTGAGTCATATATACAGCAGATCAAAAGGAGGTGGAACCTCAATGACTTCCACTGAAAGGCTTGGTTATCCTTTTTTTTTGTCTCAGCTGTTTCACTGCCTTCTCTCTCATGGTGAAAGCATGCATGGCTAACAGCATAAAGAGATTACCTCTTTTTTCATTTTGCAAAGGAAGTGAACTCACAGAGGGGAAACATGAGAAGCTTTCCTGAACTTTGAGCAAAATGTTGCTTAAGGAGCTTTCAATTCAGCTCTGCTAGAAATTCTGGCAAGATAATCTGCAGCATTCCTATATGGGGCAATTATTTCATACCTGCTGAAGGCAACAAGAAGCTGATCACTCACATAAAGGAGTTAGGATCACATGAAGAGCCAGGAGAGCCAGCAAGGAAGAAGAGCATGGAGGCAGCAGCCACCCACCTCTTCCTGAGTCTAGCCAAAGTAAGCCAGCGCAGCAGCAGGGCTGGAGGAAGTCGCAAGGGGCAATGCAATGGGATCCTGTTCCACCACTGCCAGGGCCGGCCCACCGCTGCTTCCTCAAGCCAGGCTTGGAGGGGGTTGCTGGGCATGGAAGGGAATGTCCTTGAAGAAGCAGTTGTGCAGAAGGAGGAGGAGCACAACTGGAGGAAGGGCAGCAGCGGCAGTCCAGGCAGAAGCAAGGGGGTGTTGGGGTGCCCACATGCTAGGCTTACCAGATCTCCAACCGGGACAGAGTGCTAGACCTTTAGGAGAAGGAATGTGGGCAGGTGGAGCTTGTTAACCCCTACAGCACAATCCTAGGCATGTCTACCCAGAAGCAAGCCCCACTGAACACAATGGTGCTTGCTTCTGAGTAGACATGCCAGGATTGTGCTCTAAGGGTTTAACAAGCTACACCTGCCCACATTCCTTCTCCTAAAGGTCTAGCACTCTGTCCCGGTTGGAGATCTGGTAAGCCTACCACACGCTGACACGCACACTAGAAAAAGGGGAGCGGGCACTGCAGACCATGATTTCAGATGCCACTGCAACTTGGACCTGCTCTGGAAATTGAACCTGTAAAATTGCTCTAGGACAGTGTTTCTCAAACTGTGGGTCTTGACCTGAATTCTGGTCGGTCCCAGGTGATGGAAAGATCAGATAGCTAATTCCTCTTCAAAGAGCCGAACTCCTGCAATTTGCAAGATAGCTGCTAATTACCCTGCAAGCAGCTGAGCTCTTGTAAATTTATTTATTTATTTCTAGATCACTTTTTTTTAAGTCTCATAAAGCTAGGTGGGTCCCGATAGACTAGAGTGTCATTTTAAAAAGTGGGTCCCAGTGCTAAAATGTTTGCGAACCACTGCTCTAGGACTTCCTATCGCTCAGGGAGGGCTGGAAACAACACTACATCTCCCGGGGCAGAACTAGACTTGAAACACCTTCAAGAATTCACCTCATACCTATGAGTAGACCTCATGTCATGCTGTCACAATGTTGTTCTATGTTCCCCGCCTCTGGCTCCTTGTCATGGATGGTCAAGAGACAGGGGCAGAGAAGCAGGAACTGTCGATGTCATGGCCTGAGTTTTACCAAATTTTACGGAAGGGGAGAGAGAAGTGGGACACGCTTTTCAGCAAAAGCTGCATGTTTCCTGCCATATCTGGTTTGGTCCTCGGCACTGAAGCCATTTTCCATCATTTACACAGGGTTTTCGGGACCCAAGAAGGAAACAAATCTTCTAATTGTTTCATTTGTATTGGTTATTTGTTGTTGTTCAGTCGTTAAGTCGTGTCCGACCCTTCGTGATCCCATGAACCATATCCCGCCAGGCCTTCCTGTCCTCCACTATCTTCCTGAGTTCGCTCATTTTCATGTTTGTTACATCGGTGATGCTGTCTAACCATCTCATCCTTGGCCTTCCCCTTCTCCTTTTGCCTTCAATCTTTCCCAGCATCAGAGTCTTCTCCAGAGAGTCCTCTCTTCGCATTAGGTGGCCAAAATATTTGAGTTTCAGCCTTAGTACCTGTCCTTCCAGGGAACAGTCAGGCTTGATTTCATTTAGAATTGACTGATTTGATCTCCTAGCAGTCCAAGGGACTCTCAGGAGTCTTCTCCAGCACCACAGTTCAAAAGCATCTATTCTTCGGCGCTCAGCCTTCCTTATGGTCCAACTCTCGCAACCATACATTGCTACTGGGAACACCATCGCCCTGACTATACGAACTTTTGTTGGCATGGTGATATCTCTGCTTTTTATTATGCTGTCTAAGTTTGCCATAGCTTTCCTTCCAAGGAGTAAGCGTCTTTTAATTTCATGGCTGCTGTTTCCGTCTGCAGTGATCTTGGAGCCCAGAAAAGTAAAATCTGTTACTGCTTCCATTTCTGCCCCTTCTATTTGCCAGGAATTGATGGGACCCGATGCCATGATCTTAGTTTTATTAATGTTGAGTTTCAAGCCAACTTTTGCACTCTCCTCTTTCACTCTCATCAAGAGGCTCTTTAGTTCTTCTTCACTTTCTGCCATTAGGGTGGTATCGTCTGCGTATCTGAGGTTGTTGATATTTCTCCCGGCAATCTTGATTCCGGCTTGTGATTCATTCAGCCCTGCATTTCTCATAATGTACTCTGCATATAAGTTAAATAAGCAGGGTGACAATATACAGCCTTGCCGTACTCCCTTCCCAATTTTGAACCAATCAGTTGTTCCATGGCCGGTTCGAACTGTTGCTTCTTGACCCGCATACAGGTTTCTCAGGAGACAGGTAAGGTGGTCTGGTACCCCCATCTCTTTAAGAATTTGCCACAGTTTGTTGTGATCCACACAATCAAAGGCTTTTGTGTAGTCAATGAAGCAGAAGTAGGTGTTTTTTTGGAACTCTCGTGCTTTCTCCATGATCCAGCGCATGTTGGCAATTTGATCTCTAGTTCCTCTGCCTCTTCGAAACCCAGCTTGTACGTCCGGTAGTTCTCGGTCCACGTACTGCTGAAGCCTAGCTTGTAGGATTTTGAGCATAACCTCAAGCATAACCTCAAGCATTGGTTATTACTCTTTGGCATTTTTCCTCCCTGGCTTTGCACAAAGCAATCACATTTGTCCCCTCCCCTTGCTTGCTTTCAGCTGTGTTCAGCAACTGGAAGAAGGGGAATCAGGAGGAGGAGGAGGAGGAAAGGCCCCAGCACTCTTTTCACTCACACACCCTCTCCTTTGCAAGACAGAGCGACAGAACCCGCTTGATCTCAGATTGTGGGGCTGGTTGGCTGCCTGACCATGTTTGATCTCTCTCTTTTTTTTTGTTCTGTTTGCTCTTCTTCTGTTTGACGGATATGTTAAATGAAAAGTAAATAGTCCACAAAAGCCAAAGATGTGCCAACAGGAAGTAAGTTTCTCAATTTGCCCATCAGACAGAAAACCACTTAACCACAATCCAGAGAAATGTTGCTGCACCTCAGTCTCACAGAAGACAGTGCTTCAAATTCTCAATGGTCAGTCAATGGTTCTCAAACTCTCAGAGAGTCATTGTACACGTTATGCAGAATGAAGTGTTGGAATTCTGGGCAGTACCACTCCCGATTGCAGGAGGCAGGTTGCATATTTGAATGCTTGATACATATGATGTTCCCAGCACCCTCCCTGCATGTACCAAACTAGCACTTCAATGAAAAGACTGTGCAAAACCTTTATTCCTGATGTAAGCTATGCATACCTTTCTAAAGAGTGAATCTCTTCTGGACTTTTTTGTTTGTGGTTCGCTTCATAGTAACTAGATATTCTGTGCCAAACTTTTCTGGGGGGTCAGAGTTTGAATGTATGGGGCACAACTCAGTAGAAAGCTCCCCTGTGCAACTCCCATTGAAATAAATGGATGATGCAGAAGGACGCAATTGTAGAGCTCCTTCCATGTGTTTCAATGGAGCTTCTGCAGGATAATATCCCACAAAAGGGCTGGATTTTGAGGCAGTGGGCAGTTTCGTTGCCCAGGGAGCAGTAAAATCTCAGTTTTGCTGAGAAACGATATACGTTGGAATGCAGTACATAAATATTCATCGTCATCGTCATCATATACCAGAGCTGATCTCAATGTTCGTCAGATGCAAAATTGTCTGCATAAAGAGCATAAGAACAGTCATGGTGGATTAGAACAACACTTCATCTAATCCAGCATCCAGCTTCTCACAGTGGCGATCCACGATATCTCTGGAAGATCACAAGCAGGTCATGATGGCAGTAGCTCCCTCCTGCTGTAGCTGCTAGCAAGTGATATATATCCAGTGGGTTAAACCACTGAACCATGAGCTGTTGATCGAAAGGTCGGCAGTTCGAATCTGTGCGACGGCTCCTGCCAACCTAGCAGTTTGAAAGAAAGAAATTGCAAGTAGATTAATAGGTACCACGTCAGCGGGACAGTAACAGTGTTCCATGCGCCTCGGTGTTGAGTCATGCCGACCACATCACCATGGAAAAGTCTTTGGACAGCGCTGGCTCTTTGGCTTTGAAACGGAGAAGAGCACCGCTCCCTAGAGTCGGACACGACTGGACTTAATTGTCAAGGGATACCTTTACCTTTTATACTACCTCTTATCCTGGAAGTTCCATCTAGCCACCATGTGCCAAACATCTGAGGTCGAATCTGGCAGGTTCCTAATGTCTGCCTCCAAACAAGTCAAACATTAAAATACACAAATTCTTTTGTGACAAGTTCTTGTGTGTGCTCATGCGTGTGTGTGTGTGTGTGCATGTGCGTATGCATGCATGTGTGGGAGGTGATTTTTGGCAGGAAACTGGCTAACCTTCCCCCTCATGATGCATTGTGTTGCCAGTGAGAATCACCCCTTTGGCATTTTGCAGGGGAGGGGAATAAGCCACTTCGGTTATAAGCATTCCTCTCAAGCCCTGTTCAGGCATTCTTCTCCCGGTGGAAAGGGACACATGAGTAGGCTGACCATATCCAAAAAGGGACAGGGTGCCTATACCTTTAACCCTTGTAAGAAGAGGGAATTTGGGCAGGTGTTGCTTGTTGCACCCTTCCATGATGAGCTGCGCCTGCCCAAATTCCAGTGGTTAAAGGTATAGGCACCCTGTCCCTTTTTGGATATGGTCAGCCTACACAAGAGGAGCTTTACATGCTAGCCACGCCCCTCTGATGAAAAATGGTGGCTATGCCCCACCCCTTCCTGTGATCAGCATTTGCAGTAACAACTTCTGAACAGATGATGGGGCAAACATGTGCCATTGGAGGGGGTGGAGCAAGTGTGTGCATTCCTAATGATAATGGTACAGTCCTTTAGCATGGCATTTATACAGTGCTGTATGGATGTGCAGACCACTCCCCATGTATTGTCTTGATGTTGTCCTCACAACAACATTGTACAGTGAGTACTATTCCCTCTGGATTGGAGGTAGAAGGGCTGGGGTGGGGCCAACTGGCTTGTTTAAGGCTACTCACAGTGAGTTCATGGCAGAAATGAGATTTGAACTGGGGCAGCCTGATTTGTCGCTCAGTCTTTTAGCCTCTACACTCGCTCTCTATAAAGCCCCTCAGATGTCCATCTCCATGGGGAGATGAAAGCTCATATAGGGCTTCACTAGCACATTGGTAGACACCTAGCTTGGCCTTCAAATGTCAAATGCATGGAGGAGATGTGTCAGTCAATGGCAGGGCCAGGTCAAAACCTCCTGGCACCTGAGGCGACCTACCAAACGCTGCCCCTTACCTGGTGCTGTGGCAGCCTCGACCCCTCTAACACTCGAGCCCACTGCTCTCCTTTCCTCCACAGGTCCGTTGGGAGGAGGAAGATCAGTGGTGGCGAGCAGGTAGATGGAACTGGGCACCCTTGCCACTCAGTCTTCTACCTCAGGCAACCACTTCAGTTGGCCTCGTGGATGGGCCGGCCCTGGTCAAGAACTCTGAGTCACGACAGCTAAGGCCCAAAGCAGCCCTGTCAACAGCAGTCTAGGCTGTTGAAAAGTGGGTCTGCCCTAGTCATGTTTAAAGCAGAGGGGTCCAAGTGAAGGCACACGAAGGACCTGTCATCAGTCAGGGCACTGAACCCTCCCTGCAGTCTTTCCTCCAATGCTTTTCTTGCAACTGGGCTTTCTTCTGGTGAGCCCAGTTAAGAGGGGAAATGCAGTCAGGTGTTAGGATACAGGGAGGTAAGCCACAGGCAGGGAAAGGCTTAACCTCTCATCCACATAACCCTTTATTGGCCACCCTACTTTGTACACAATTACACAATTGGAGTAGACCCACATTTAAAGAGACAGATCTGCCACTATCCTGCTTAATTTTTAATGGAACCTCCATGTAATGTGGCATTGTATCCCTGAATGTCAGATATGGGGACAGAGGAAAGCTGTTATTGGGAAGCAAGAGTAGGGGAGGGCCTTTGCCTTTGTGTGCCACTTATGGAATCGTTTGATTGGCCATCATATGAAAGAGGTTCCTGGGCTAGAGGTTCCAGCAAGACAGCTCCTATGACCTGTCCTGATGTTCTTGTCATGAAGTTCCCCTCTGGGTTGTGAAGTGAGTGACATCAGAACAGGAACAGTGTTCTTGCTTCACAATGCTGAGTCTGGCGCCCCAGCTGTCTTTCACTTCTGTACTTTCCTGATGTCAAAAGAGCTGACTTGGTTGTTTCAAGCACTGCTGACCTTTTGAGTCCATCATTTTGAGCTTCCTTTTCCTGTTTGGTAACTTGCGTTCAGAAGACGTTTTCCAAGCATGCTGAGTGGAGTTATGACATGGACCTCTGAAGGCTTCAGATGTGGTTGAGAAGAAATTTAACATGGCTGGAAGAAAGCAGAAAAAGGGACTTCAAATTCCTGTTGCATCTGCCTCTGTTAGGCACAGCCCTATCACGTGCTGTAATGCTCTCATCATGTTGGCAAAATGAAGGCTGAGGGTTCACTGTATGGTGGCATTCTGTGGAGGATGAAGCCCAGAAGACAAGTGCAACCCAGATGTCTTGCCCAGAGGACAAGTGCAAGCAAGCATCTTTTCAATCAAACAAGCTTTACTTCTATGAGCTGAGCCAATGACAGGTCCACCCTAGCAGAATTACTCATTCACTTACTATACCTGAATCCTATCCTATACCTGAAATCGATGGTATTTGAATCGATGGCATATAGTGGACCTGCTTTCCGGCAGTCACAAACTGCAATCCAGAAGCTTGCGTAGCTATGTGCTTCTGGACTGGAGGTGACACAGAACAGACGCAAGGTGGCTAATAAACTCATGGTGGCAGGAAGAAGGCCTGCCAATGGGGTGTTGAGTCAGCAGGGTGGGCAGAATGGGGTGGAATGAGGGAGGGGGCGGACCATGTTGTAGGTGGGAGGGGGTACCCAATGTGGGCAACTTGCTGTCCCCTCCAGTAGTAGCCAACATGCCCCCTTTGTCTCCTTGGACTACAGCCAGCTAGAGCCAGAATGGCTCCAACGGCGAGTGGGAGGAGCCATTTTGCACTGCCGTGCCGTGTAGCGCTGTGCAGCACTTATGTCTGGCTTACGTCTGTGTACAAAGCAGGGCAGGACGTCTGGCTCAGTTGGTAGAGCGACCGTCTCATAAATGCCTGAAGATCTGAAGGACGGCAGTTCGAGACAGCCGGAAGCTTCTGTGTCTGTCGGAGAGCTGCCGGCACGCCGAGCTGATAAGTTGCAGAGCCTCTGTGGGGGAGGGAAACTGCAGCTGCACTTGAGTGAGAGTCAAGGTTGCCCTGTCAGCTAAAGCGTGGTGAGGCGAAACCCCTTGGGGTTTAGAAAGCCTGCCCATGTACACTGCCTTGAATTAAAGTCGGAGGAGAAATCCTATGACCAAGAAAGGCGGTATATAAATACTGTATATATTGCATTATTATTACCGTGCCACCACCCCCTCTAGCTACACTACTGACTCTAATAAATCAGACAACTCTACTTTGATCTCAGAATAAAATCATTCTAATAAAAAAACACTATTGAACAAAATAGGTTTAAAAAAAGAATGAAAGCTTTCATGGCCAGCGCTGATAAAAAATAGATTTCAATTCATGTCCAGGTTTAAAAGCCATGCTAATTATTTTTTAAAAACAATTGTCTTTATTGTTAAAATCAATATTGATTTTAACTATAAAGACAATTGTTTTTTAAAAATAATTAGCATGGCTTTTAAACCCGGACATGAATTGAAATCTATTTTTAAAATGTGTTTAATTAACTTGAAGCCTTAACAGAGCCAAAGATAGGATTGGCTAATTCTTATGGGGCAAACAATTCCACAGCCTCAGTGCCACCAGTAAGAGCACTCTTGCCCAGTTACCCCTGCTAACTGGGCAAGAGGAACTTTTTCAATTGGTGTTCCTCATATAGTTAGCAGGGGGAGAGATGACAAAAATCAAATGGGAAGCAGAAAACAGGACACAGGATGAAATTACAACACTGCAATAACCACGGACCGTCAGAAAGAGGAAATCTAAATAAACATTCTGTACGTTAGCACGATCCAAGGTTCTGATTCAGGAGTGTTGGTAGAGAAGGGGGCACTAATCATTCAAAGTCCTCTTTTTACTGAAATCGTTCTTTTGGATTCTGTTGCTAAACAAATTTCAGGCCAAGATTCAAAGATGGGAATGCAATGAGCCAGTATAGTATAATGGGGTTGAGTACTGGGCTTGGACCAAGGAGGTGGGGCCGGAGTTCAGTGATAGAGTGCTTGTTTGGCATGCAGAAAGTCCCAGTTTCTGAGTTTCAGTCCTTGGAATATCCATGTACAGTTGGAAAAGGCCCTTGTCTGAAATCCTAGCAAGCCACGGCCAGTCAGAATTATGCTTACCAGATCTCCAACCAGGAAAGAGTGCTAGACCTTTAGGAGAAGGAATGTGGGCAGGTGTAGCTTGTTAAACCTTAGAGCACAATCCTCCTAGGCATGTTTGCTTCTGAGTAGACATGCCTAGGATTGTACTCTAAGGTTTAACAAGCTACACCTGCCCACATTCCTTCTCCTAAAGGTCTAGCACTCTGTCCCAGTTGGAGACCTGGTAAGCCTAGTCAGAGTTGACAGGGCTGGACCTGAGGTAGTGGGCCAAATGCTGTCCACCTCCTTTACTGGCTGAGGCACCAGCCTCAGCTCTTCCTGCTCCCTGAGCTGGGAAAGGAAGAGGGGAACAGAAGAACAGAAGAGCTCCAGCGCACCTTTCTTCTGCTCCTCCCCTTGTTTCTTTTTCCAGTCCAGGGAGCATGTGGAGCTGTGGAGGTGAGCAGTGGCGTCACTGCAGGGGGGCGGAGCTCTAAGTTCCGCTGCGATCGGAGCCTCCGTGTAACGGAGGAACGAAGCAGCCCCGCCCCCTCGCCTTCGGAGCCTTTCAGGGAAGTGAAAGCAACATGCATGCGCATTGCTTTCGCTTCCCTGAAAGGCTCCAAAGGCGAGGGGGCGGGGCCACTTCGTTCCTCCGTTACACGGAGGCTCCAATCACAGCGGAACTTAGAGCTCCGCCCCCCCTGCAGTGACGCCACTGGAGGTGAGTGAGTGGATAGAAGAGGGGGCCTTCTGCTAAACTGCCTCAAGCGGCCTCATGGGTGGGCCAGGCCGGAGTTTTGACAATACTGAGCTAGACAGACCAATGGCCAATGATTCTGCAGTAGGTCGCTTCCTGTGTCTATATAGGGATCCAATTCAATCCTCACTTAGCCAGAACTCACTCAGTAGAGTCACAGGTAAGATAAAAGGAAACACTTTCCTTCCAAATAAATGATTCTACTTGTAAAATAAAGGTCAGGTTTTTTTCCTAATTCTAAGCTTGCTCATAAAACAATCCACCTACAATGTCACAGAAATACAGAGAAACCCATGATTAATAGGAGTGGAACATCATAATGAGTTTATTAGCCACTGCACTTCCCCCATTTAGCTGAGAGATCAACATGCTAGAGACATCCTGCTCATCCCACACTCTCTTGCTTTATTTGTCCTATAATCTGGCGCTTTTGCAGGGGTATTTGATAGCCACAAGTTTCTGCTTCCCACCTGCACACCATCGCTTTCAAGGCCCTGCAGTCAGCCTTGCCTTCTTCTTCACCTTGGTCTGGCATCAATATCAGAACAGAAACACAGTGACTCAGAACGAACTTGTATGTCATATTTTTACAAGGAGAAAAATTCATTCAGAAAATGGGGTTGTAACTGGCAAGAGGAAGTCATGTGTCATTTCTTGTAAAGCCACAACGGCCAGCTCTTCTAAGGAAACCGCTCCTGGTGTGAGATTTCATAAAGCTTCCTAAAAGCTGATCACATGCCAAACGGTGACCGTGCCAGTCAGGGAGCACAGCCTGCTGCCAAAGGCATGTTTCCGGTTTGCAGGGAGGAGGCGACTGTTCATGCTCTCAGCCCTTTCCAAAGCGAGCTGAAGAAAGGAAAAAAAAAACAGATTTTGCTGGGTTCTTTCATCTTTCGTAATTTGCAGATATTTACTCTTCATGGGAAAAGGAACTACTGCGCTCACAGCAGCAGGCAGCAAGAGAGACACCTGCCAGGGCCCATGCATGGCGGAAGGACCCACCAAGCTCCGTGATTAAAACTCACAATGTAATTGACTTTTGGAAAAGTAACTGTGGGGAGGGAAACTGGGGTGGCCACCCTGGGTCGCACACTTTCTAGACCAATATACCGTATTGGTCTGAATATAAGACTCACTTTTTTCTCCTAATTTAAGTTTTTAAACTAGGGGTGCGTCTTATTATCAGGCTGTTTCAATTTAATGCCAGTGATTTAATTAAATTTTTTTAATAGCACCAAACTTTAAGGGTGCGTCTTATAATCAGGTGCGTCTTATACTCGGGACAATACGGGTATGTCCATAATAGGGGGGACCCACACTGGTTGATTTGATTTGATTTTGATTCTCATTCAAGGTGGGATATCAGTGAGATATGTATTAGATTGCACACCCGATTGGAGCCGGTGTGTTTGTTTATAACTTGAGTAACAATTGGAGGAACCTGATATGGATTAGGACCATATCCTTATCTTTTTAGCCCCTTACTCCACCATGGCCCTGATCTGAATCACATACATGTCCCTCTCTCTGTATTGTAAAAATGGGACATATAAGAGAAGCCCACCCTTAAGTGCCTATCCAGCAATGTATCCAGAGTCCATTTGCACCCTGCCAGTACAGTCATGGTGATAATTTTATAGCACATGTGATTCTCCCAAATCCATGTATCAATATTTATTCATGATAAAACCATAACAGCAAATATCCGGCCAGGTCTTATAGAGTCCTCTGTGCAGATTCGCTACAGTTTTAGTCATAAAGCAAACAAGTGATACAGCTCATATGTTCAAAATGGGAATGAAAGGGAGGCTGTCCTAAGAAAGAATCTTCTTATATCAACATGCTTGATTCATTTTGGCAGCTGTACATAGTGTAGAGCCCCTGTACACATTGGCAGCCCAATCCTCTCTGCCGGCAGATGTGTGACGATGCATGCAGGAATGATGTTCTGCCAGCAAGTGCAACGAGGCTGGCAGCGCAATGGCATTGATAAGTTGGCAGTAGGGGTGGGTGGTGGGAGGAAAGGGGGTGTTTCTGGGCAGGGAGAGGGAGGAACCAGGGGGTGGGAACAAGGACGGAGGGGTGGATCTAGCAATGGCGCATGCCAGATCTTATTCCTTCTTTTGCAAACCTACCCGCCCCTTTTCCCTCCTTGGACAAGTGAAACCAAAATAGGTGGCATATGCCCAAGAAGACCCACAGGTGTTCTCAGGACTTACACAGAGGTCTTCTGTTTGTCTTCTGGTTGCCCCTCCCCCACCATAGGATGCAAGGTGCACCTTTTTGGCACGGCTGCATCGGCACTGGTGACAGTGGATAGAATTGGTTGTAAGTAAATGAAGGTGACAGAGGTGCTAGAATTTTAGACCATATTTCAGACTGCAGGTGGTAATGGTGATCATATTATGCAGATCAGGGGGATAGCTACTTCCTGATGTGCAAATTTTCTACATGCAGTTACTTGTGCATTGTGACTTTTGTCAATATAGTAGTGCAAAACTATACTATTTATAAAATGCGTGCACTCAAACTAAAAGTTAAATGATCAGCCACAACATAAAAAAGAAGTACATTCTTAAAGTGCTATGTTATCTGACAATACCTTTCCCCATAGCCAAGATCCTTCCATAATATTTGCTCACAAGTAACAATAGCAAAGGTCCCTTGCAACATTAATTAAAGGTTTCTTCCCTTGCAGGTTCTACTTGTTTTATTGTTTCCTGTTCGAAGTAGCTGGAGGATTAATGACAAATTATCCTTTAATTGCTCCTTAATTAGTCATCTTCTGTTCACTGTGAAGTGGACAGGCATAGGACTTTAATAGTTTTCGTTCTTGTCTTTCTTTTGTACCGTCCATAATAGTACTATTTTGCTGTGAAAGAAAGAAAAGGAAATACAGAAAGAAACCTGCAAACAAAAAGTTTTCGAGCAAAAATACCCTTGAGGGCCTAGCCTTTAAAAGCCTCAATAGAACTTTGCCTGTCCATGCTGCATTTTATTGCAAATGCAAACCTCTCCCCCACCACAAATCAGGTCTGGAAAACACACACACACACACACACACACACACACACACACACACACACACACACACACACACACACACACACACACAGGACAACAACACAGAAAACACTGGAATGCAATGATTTGGCAATGGCATCTTCTGGATTACCCATAAAATGCTAACCCCTGCTAACTGGGCAACAGGCACTTTTTCAATTGGTGCTCTTCTTATGTTTAGCAGGGGAGAGTAACTGCCCCCCTTTCACCCCAGCACAGTGTCTTTTCTGGTGGCTGTTTGCTGGTGTTCTTTTGCATCCTTTTTAGGTTGCAAGCCCTTTTGGGACAGGGAGCCATTTAATCATTTGATTTTTTTTCTGTAAACCGCTTTGTGAACTTTTTTTGTTGAAAAGTGGTATATAAATACTGTTTAATAATAATAATAATAATAATAATAATAATAATAATAATAATAATAATGTGAATGAACAAAAGATGGCAATATCAGAGAGAAAAGGGCTGGTGAGGAAACAAACACTCCTCTATACAGTGCAGCTGAGTTGGTGATTTATTAAACATGGACTTGTGGACCAGATCTACTAATTGCCTGGCCATTATTTGTTACTAGGTTACTCAGACCTCAGGAGAATGGCGAATTCTCTTCCCAGTACATGTGCGTTTCTTACCGAAGCCAGAATCATTGCCGTTGTCAGGTGATGTTAAAGGATGCACTCAAAACATTCCACAGCTGATTCCTCTTTTTCTTGCTCCCTCCTCTTTCCATACTCTGGTTCAGGAAGAGGTGCAAGCTTGCAAGGACCTGTTTTCTATGCGCACACAAAATGGATACTGACTCTATCCAACCAGAGCCTTGGGTTTCATAAGGAATGCAGGAACTTTGTATCATTAGCAAGAGATTTTTTTTAACTGTTAATAAATCTAAATCTCCCTCAACATGCACAGTTATGTCCCTGCTAAGCATTCTTGAATGCTTGGGCTGGTGAAACACTAGCTCCCTACCAGTCTGTACTTGTTATTTCCACCCAGGAATGGAACTAGAAATGTACACATGCCATCTTGGTTCCTAACATCAATCATTAAGAAACAGACAGGCAGAGAAAGTAACAGAGAATGTGAAATGGCAGCAGATGCTTCTCAACAACACCCTGCCCATGTCGTTGCTCTGCTTTTAAGCTTTATACGAGAGACAAACTAGATCAGGGTGGAAAAGTGGATAGGAACTAGTTCTTGATATTTTTGTGCTACATGCCTTGGTTGCTATGGGTTACAGAAAACATCTTCCCAGATCCTCTGGCTGGGATACATGGTTGCCGCCCATTCTCGTTTAGACAGAAAATGGGTAATTACTGTCTTCAGCAGATGAACTTGCTTAAGGCTGCAGCCTGCAATGCATTTAAGAACGGTGGCAGTTACATTTTTGACTTTAGATAGCTGACAAGAAGATTCACAACTGGGTTAAGTGGGATCGTATTAATTCACAGAATCACCGAGTCGGAAAGAATCCAAAGGCCAGCTAGTCCTATGCCACGAGGCAGGACTGTTTGCTCGTCGGTTTGGGGGAAATCAGCCTCTGCACTTCAGACAACAAAAATTGTGGGCTGATTCACACAATAAGGTAAAAAGGTAAAGGTGACCCCTGACAATTAAGTCCAGTCGTGTCCGACTCTAGGGTGTGGTGCTCATCCCCATTTCAAAGCCGAAGAGCCAGCGTTGTCCGAAGACGCCTCCGTGGTCATGTGGCCGGCATGACTCTCCTTGCCGCAGCGCGTAGCATGCAGCTGGAACACGCTGTTTACCTTCCCGCAAGCGGTACCTATTTATCTACTCGCATTGACATGCTTTGGAACTGCTAGGTTGGCAGGAGCTGGCCAAACAATGAGAGATCACCCCGTCGCGGATTCGAACTGCCGACCTTTCGATCGACAGCTCATGGTTCTGCGGTTTAAGGTTTGTCACTGAGTGAGCACCTCATGGGGAGCTGCAGCCAATTCAGGGTCCCTGGTTATTGTATCCTGATGTTCATCAATGTGCTTTGGTCACACTGACACTTTAAGCTTTTGTGGCCCAGTCATGTGGGAGACTTACGTTGGCAGATCTCGCAATCCGCCACCATAAAGCCCAGGACACTGGCATGAAAGCCGTGCCACCGTATACTTTGGGACCACTGGCACAAATGGACAGAGGCCCCATGCACACAACAGAGGTGCCCAGATGCCCCCACCAGACCATATAGGTTTGCGGTGGGGCCATTTGGGACAGAGAGTAGGCTGGGCAGGTGGCGGTACAGGGAGAGGGGGAGGATTTCAGTTACAGTGGTGCACACAAAGTTCCTATCCCCCTTTCCACACCCTGGAATGCCCCATATCTCCTCGGACTTACGCCAGCAAGATACCTGGCATGGGTCTGTGGAGACACCTTGGAGGCCAGGCAGCCTACAGGGAGGAAAGTAAGAAAAAAATTAGTTACCTCTCTGGGGTCGCCTGGTCACCCCAACCCCCCACAATAACATAAGAAGAGCCTTGCTGGATCAGGCCAAAGGCCCATCTAGTCCAGCTTCCTGTATCACACAGTGGCCCCACCAGATGCCTCAGGGAGCACACAGACAACAATATAACCTGTTTCCTGTTGTCACTCCCTTACACCTGGCACAGAGAAAACCCACTTCTAAAGCCAGGAGGTTGCTTATGGCTTGTAACCTGTGATGGTCTTTTCCTCCATGAATCTATCCAAACCCCTTTTAAAGGCATCCAGGCCAGGTACCATCACCACATCCTGTGGCAAGGAGTTCCACAGATGAATTACACGCTGGGTAAAGAAATATTTTCTTTTATCCGTTCTAACTCTCCCTACACTCAATTTTAGTGCATGTCCCCTGGTTCTGGTGTTGTGCGAGAGGGAGAAGAATTTCCCTCTATCCACTCTCTCCATCCCATGCATAATTTTATACGTCTCAATCATGTCCCCCCTCAGGCACCTTTTTTCTAGACTGAAAAGCCCCAAATGCTGTAGCCTTTTCCTCATAAGGGAGGAAGCATGCAGTGCACACTCCAGCAGCAGCACTGTATGCTATGGAAGCTGGGTTAGGAAGCATATTGCTGGGTGGTAGGATTGGGCAGTCAGATGTACATGTAAAAGATGATTTCCCCTATTCTATTTCATTATTGCCAGTTTTTTGTTCTGTTCTTCACTTTTCTTGCTGCTCTGCTATCCTGTTTTCATCGTATTGCATTGCTATGAGGAGTGAGAAGTTTTGGGTCAGTTTGACCTTTTGGAGGAGAGCGAGCTCATTGGAGGCTTGTGGCAACTTTGCAATACTGCAAGTCCTCACTAAGTTGTCGATAGGCACTAGCTTATCGTCAGCCAGAATGGCACCAAAGGCGAGGGAGCGGGGCCGCCTTCTCCTGTCGTGTAACAGAGGGTCAGAGCCCGGCGGAACTTGAAGCTCCGCCCCCTTGCAGTGACGCCAGTGTCGATAGGTTCTTCTTGGAAATGGCAACTTTAAGTGAAACGACTTCTAATGAAACCAATTTTACCATAGACTAATTAATGAATGTAAACATTCCTATTTTCCCATCAACTTTAAAACAAAACGACTTTAAACGGAACTATTTGATCCATCAAGGCGGGGGGGGGGGGAGAGAGAGACAGGTTCCTGTATCATAGTAACTCAGACAGGGAAAGGATAATATCAGAATCAGCTAGTGCCTATCGACAACTTAGTGAGGACTTGCAGTATTGCAAAGTTGCCACAAGCCTCCAATGAGCTCCTAAGTCAGTGATGGCGAACCATTTGGGCTTGGTGTGTGAAAATTTTTGAAAATGCCTAACTTGATTCTGCTGGTGTCCCCCCCCACTTTTAATAATACTTTGACTATTGCTACTTTTAATAGTAATTTTGAATTGAACTGAACTGAAAACAACTCTAGAACACATTGCATTTTATTTAACATCAATTAGTGACTTTTTTGTTGCTGAGTTTTACTAGATAATAAAAGAGGTCTGCCAAAAATCTCTGCTCTAAATGTTCAAGACAAGCCTGTAAAACTTTTGCGAAAATGTGAGGTGTGTCGGGGGCCCTGGGGCCCTGGCGTGTCACCCAAAATGACCTTGTGTGTCACCAGTGACACGCGTGTCATAGGTTCACCATCAGGGCCCTACGTGTTGGAATGGCCAATGTTAGACTTTCAAAAACCAAGTTCAGCAATGCACATATGCTTCTGAGTCAGACTACTGGTGGCCCTAGCTCTTTAGAGTGTGTTGTGGCTGGCAGTGGCTTCCCACCCAAGCCCTCAGGCAAAGGTCTCTTGTAGCCTGGCTAGCAGAAATCGTTCAACGGGAGGTGTTGACTTTTAGCATGCTAAGTGTGCATTTTGTGACGAAACCACGGTCCACTGGACCAGCTTACTGGGGAAAATTCCTTTCATGTTCAACCAGACTACACCTACGTATTATTATTGTTATCATTATTAATAATGGCTGTATGATTGTTGCCACAGCAAGCAAAGAGAATAGCTTTGGATGTGTGCTGGGGTGTCTTGAACGAAGGCATTCCTCAAAATGCAGAGCATAAATGAGAGGGCTGAAATTCTTTTCAAAGCTTGTTAACTTGCCAAGAGCAACAACCCCACAAAAGGATGTTTCTCTGCCTTTGGGGCATTGTTGCACACAGAGCAAGAGAAAACACTCTGAAAAAGAAAGCAACAGTTCATTGTTCTCCTTACACTAATCATACCTCGCCAGTGTATCTGCACAAGTTATAACAGCACCAGTGAGCCACACTACATGCTGGGTTCAAAGGAAGGGTGGCGGAGGAAGGGTAGTCATGTCACTACTCTATCCCATTCAGTGCCAGTTTGGATGATATTCCCTATCAGGCCCATCCATGATGTAACAGGGGGTGTGAGCATGCATGACCTTCCCACTCCCCTTCTGGGCATGGTGTTCCACTCCACATAATCACATGGGGCCCGTTGGACATATCTCCTGACCTGACCCCCAGAACCATCTACCCTAACGGTGGAATTAGACAGTACTGTAAGCAGATGTTTTGCAAACTCATGCTATTTCTTAAAATGTTAAACAGCAGTTTGACTTGTGAGCTTGGAGAATTCAGACCATATTGGCGAGAAGGGGGCTTTAACCATATACATGAAAAAAATATTCATGTGTGCAAAATGGCACATTCCTAATTTTAAATTTTGGGGAGAAATGCCCTTCAGGAACAGAAGGAAAGGAGACCTCAAGGTGCAGAGAATGTCATTTTATTGCCCAACAAGTGTCAAGTACTGTCATCAGGGGATGGCTCCAGTAAATTCATTTTTTCAAAGTGAGATCAGACTAATCTTCCACACCATCTCAAAGGTTGGAAGATAGTTCTGGTCTCTCCTTAAGAGAACTGAATTAGAAATGTCCCTGATGAATTACCACCATCAGGTCCACTTTGCCAAGGGACAGTGGCATTCCTATGACCGCCCCCCACCCCGGAAGTAACGGCAGGAGCCATTATCAAGCACTCAGAGACGTAGGGCGGGCGGAAGGGCCAAACACACCAACGACGCTCCTTGCGCTCCTAGTTCTGAAACTTGAAACATGTTGGGTAATAAATTATCTTCTTAGCGCTTTGAGGTCACTTCCCTTTTCCCCCTGTATTTGGTGCCTTCCTTAATTGCACATCTGCCCTTCACACACTGCATGTTTACTGCAGGAAATGCGGGTATAAGACCAGCATAGCCACAGCAAAGTGATTACTATATAAATGGTGAAGCAGTTCTTATCCAAAGCCATCTACGAGGTGTATGGGAGCATGGGTAGCGGAGTCTTATGTGCACCAGGCTTCAGCTCCTCATTTTAATAAATGCACATCAAGAAAGTAACTGATACACGAGGAAGCAAAAGTCACTTTCACTATCACAAAGCACAAGGTGTATAAAGAATGAGTCAGCTCTGGGGAAAACGTTCCTGTTTTCTCAAGGAACATGGCACAGAGTGTTCTCTGGAACGAATATTTATTTAAAACCAGAGTAAGGGTTATTTGTCTTGATTTTTTAAATTATATTGTAAACAGTTTTGGGCAGGGACCTATTTATTTTATTGCTTGTAAAATTCCAAAGGTATATGTAGACGCTGTCTCAATAAATAAATAACAGTGCACACAACTGCAGAACGTCTGTATGAAAGATATACGGCGGGATACACTGGAAGTTAATAGTTGTACAAATTTCATTTCCATACCTTTACTACACCCCACCACAACATCATCATGTAACATTAGGGAGTCACTGTTATGTACTGTTAGAGAACCCCTGTATCCAGTGGTCCTTGGACATTCCTCAATATTTCCAACTAGGGCTCCATCAAATATTCACTAACAATATTTTTGACATAAAGTGAAGGATTGAGGGAACCCTGAAATACTCCCAGATGACTCCTGCTCTCCAGATTACCGTGCTCACTGTTGTTTGTGAAAAAAAAAATTGGAATCTTCTTCTTGCTGGGCTGTCTACCAATCTAAACTAATCAGGGATTGCAGAACTGGCATGATATCACAACACCATACAGCCAGTCTGATTTCGCCACATGATGAGATCAAAAAGCTAATTCTAACAATCTAATCTTATCCTTTCCCCTGCCATAGCATGCAGCCATGCCAAAACTGGCTGCGCTGCATGCTGGGGGGGGGCTGATTGGGAGACTTGGCACAGGTCCAAGGAGACGAAGGGGGCTCGCTGGGAGACTCCAAAGGGTATAGCACCCTAGAGCAATACACCCCTCCTGCCTTCGACATGCCATTTCTCTCCCCCTGATCTGCCCTGTTCTGTCCACCTCACCAACTTACCGACATCAACACGGCTTCTCTTGGCTGCTGCCACATGTGGGGTGCTCCTTGGTGTCTGCAGTGGCAGCCCAGAAACATGCTGCTTACATGCGCTTCCATAACAGTGTTGACAATGTCAAAGCGTGCTCCGCCACTGGAACACGAGTTCTGACAGCAGAGCCCAAGCTTAACATTGGGCTGACAGTGAGGGCAAGAAAGGTCATATGTAACTGAAACTTATTCCAAAGAAGTTTAATCACACTATTTGTAGAACAGGTACATTTTTCTCAATGGGGCGAATAGAAACTTTGGAGGGAAGAATTTTAATACAAATACAGCAGAGGGGAAATGGGTCAAAAGCTTTTTCTCCCAGCACTACACTCCCCATGGGTGCTTTAGAGCTTTGAAAAAAAAAAGCATAGGGAGATCCAATCCCAGACCACCTCCATAATGTGTGGTTTGGCCCTATCGCTTTGCGTTCTCATGAACTTCTCTTAACCTTCACTGCCCTCATAATCCCCTCTTCTTTAGTTCCTCCCTTACCTTTCATTTTTGGCAAGCCAGGTGTTTGCGAGGAGTGGGTGGAGAGCGGTCATTGACAAGTCGTTCGAAAGACGTTAAGGCATTGGTAATACTTTCACTTTTCTTAGTAGATAAAGCAAGACCAAACTGACACGGGAAGACAAAGAATGCACGCGCTCCTCATCTCATTTATCAATTGCTCCGGCAGTTATGATAACTGACACATAGGGCTATTATCTCACAAATCAAAGAAGGCAGGTGATCAAGCTCTGTTCCCAAGATACTGCAAGAAGCGTACAGTATTTACAAAGCAGGTTCAACTGATGGCGTCTGACTCAGTGCTTGCGATGCGTTTAGTTTCTCAGCGATTATTGTTACAAATTATACGTCCACACATTACCTGGAATTTTGATTTATTCAGGAGGGGGTGTAATCGTTGGGTTTTGTGAAAAAGCTTTACACTCACAATATGGTTGCACTACAACCAATTCCCCAGCAAGATGAAACAGAATGATGATGCACACTAGCCTAGGGTTGCCAGGTGGCAGGTTGTCGAGGGTTTCCTATCCCCCTAAAACTCACAGTACAGAGGGAGACATGTGGCCGGAACTTTGAATTTGACGAGTGTACAAGTGTGCTGCTCTTTCCCACCATAATTGACCCCATAAAGGTGGGGGGGGGGTTGTTAGTCAGGGGCAGCCCAATCTTACTTAAGTTCCCCTGCGCCAATACAGCGGCGCCAGCTATGCTGCATCCCGTAGGGGAATTCAGCAGGTAGGAAGTCTCTTTGAGGTAAGGGGACATTTTCCCCTTGCCCCAAGGAAAGTTCCAGCCCGTGCAACAGGTCTACTCGGACCCACGCCAGCCATATGACTGGCACAGGTCCACAAGCACCTGTGTCGGCAGATCAGGGATGGGAAGGGGGGATAGGATACAGTGCTGCCATACCTGCCCCTCTCCTGGGCCTGATGCGCCTCCCTCCCATCTTTGCCCTCTCCCCCCTCCCTCTCTGCCCTCTCCCTCCCCTCCCTCCACCCCTGCACTGCTCAGCACCAAGCTTACCTGCTCTGGTAGCCAATGCTCCTTCCGGAGTCAGCAGAAAGGCTCTGGCGTACGTAAGAAAGGCTTACGACCTAACATGTCGTAATATGCTTTCTGCCACATTTGCGACAGTCTGCATCAGCAGAGCATGCGCTCCGCTGGTGCAGCGGCACAATCGGATTGTGCTGTATATCTCACTGACTTCAATCGGGGTTAATTCCAAGTAATTGTGCACTGGATTGCAGTCCAGTAGGTTTAAATTCAACTTATTAAATAACTTACTATGTTTAATGGAAGCAAATTATTATTCACATTTGTATCCCACCCTTCCTCTATTGAGGTTGAGTGGCCTGCGTGGATGGGGTTACTCCAGGTAGATTAGAATGAGAGACAATGGCTGGTATACAATGTAGGCTCCATGGTCGAGCAGGGATTTGAACCTAGGCATTCCTAGTCAGTGTCCAACACACTAACCACCAGACCAGACCAGAATGTAAAGTGCTGGTCAATAATCCCAGTACCATGGCAGTCACTGGTCAAAACACCGGAAGTTGAGAACAAGTTTATATTCTGTATGAAGGGGGCCTAGAACATTCCTCAAGAGACCAGGCTCCCACAGACTCCCCTCTCCTGGATGTATTCCTAGACAGAGTCCTGAATAAGAGACATGCTCCTTCTGCAAGTCAATCCTGCGGTGTCATGGGAAAAGGTCCATTGTCTTTTATGGGGGTCTATTCCATAAACTCTCCTGCCAACCTAGCAGTTCCAAAGCATGTCAATGCAAGTAGATAAATAGGTACCGCTTGCGGGAAGGTAAACAGTGCTCCGTGTTCCAGCCGCATGCTACGCGCTGCAGCAAGGAGAGTCATGCCGGCCACATGACCACAGAGGCGTCTTCGGACAACGCTGGCTCTTCGGCTTTGAAATGGAGATGAGCACCACACCCTAGAGTCGGACATGACTGGACTTAATTGTCAGGGGATACCTTTACCTTTTTATTCCATAAACTGCACTTGCACATTACAGCTACAAACTGAGAATAAAGAAACACGCCTTCTTTTTTTGGTACATATCTATTTCATTTGTACCGACTTTAAGCACATCTCCTTAGCAACAAACCCCATTGCCTTCAAAGGGATTTCTTTGCATAGAAGTGTTTTAGGGTCACCGCTTTTGCTTCTGCAATTCTGTGACTGGAGTCAGTCCTCTGGAACATGTGACTCCTTTGGTGTGCCAGTCAGTTGCACTGAGTGCCAGTAATTTGGGACCAGGAAACCCAATGGAAGGCCTCCTCCCATATGATCCTACTGTGAGATCTGCAGGGAAGGCCGTCATGAGTGCTTCTTCCCCATTCTCTGTTGTTCATTTGGTGGGGATGTGAGAAGACCTCCCCTGGACTGCCACCTAGTTTGTGGAGCTCCCTGCCCAGGAGATCCTTCTGGCTTCTTCCTTAATGCCCAGTCCACCACCTTTTAAAAAAACATTATTGTTCCAGCAGATATAACATATGGTTGGGAGTTGACTTTCTTTGGGTGGTCCCTCTGGATTACTTCTATCAATGCTGTGATTTTGTTGTTATAAAATGATTTTTACTGTTTTGCAAATGAATCAAAAATGCAATAAATTGCCTCCTGTCTCTTGTTTTTTCACGATTCCACAAGGAAAAGAATTTTCCAAGCTACAGCACTGACTTCCAAGGCATGCTCTGTGCAGGAAAAGGGGTTTGTTAATCACAGAACTATTTAAAACATTCCCTCCCATTACCTGAACTTGAGTTTGGAGCCTATAATTTATAACCTCCCCACCCACACACCCACACTGAAAGGAGATGAATGTTCTCACAGAAGATACAACTGCCTAAGCGCAAGTCCTAACATCACTCCACAGAATAGTGATGATAAAACATTCTGTAAAGGTAAAAGTATCAAACGTGGCTCGATCTTGGGGGAAGAGAAAGCAGCGTATGAGATTAGTGCATCGTCTGTGTACTACTGAGGGTTAAAAAAAAATCTCAGGAAATGTACAGAGAAAACTCACTCGTGCTTTGTTTTACACTGTTCTTTTCCTGGCCTTGCACAAATGCGCTTATCTCTGCCTTGCGGTAGCAAACGAACAAAGCATTTCCGTTAGAAAGAGATCTGGCTTAGTGTGGCCCTGACCTTGAGCTGAAAAAAATATCAGGAAGTATTTGAATAAGAATAACTTCTCTCTCTCTTTCTCTCTTGGACACAATCCAGTCAGGTTGGGGGCGCACTCATGTCCCATGAAGTGTGGGACCCTGGGCTTTCTATACATTTCAGTGGGAGTTAGGTGTGTCTGCCTTTTGATGGAATGCACAGATTTGGGATAGCAGCTACGATAGGCACAGACTGGCTTCGCTAACAGAAACTGGGCCAGGCTTTGCAGCAGGGAGCGGAACCAGGCAAACATTGGGGTCCATTCTAGTTCAGGTTCCTCAGTATTACCCTGTATTGTCCCGAGTATAAGACGCACCTGATTATAAGACGCACCCTTAAAGTTTGGTGCTATTAAAAAAAATAATTAAATCACTGGCATTAAATTACAACAGCCTGATTATAAGACGCACCCCTAGTTTAAAAACTTAAATTAGGAGAAAAAAGTGAGTCTTATACTCAGGCCAATACGGTATTTAAGTCACTGGTTCAGATATGAACTTTAAAAAAGTGGTTCGGTAACTGGTTCATCCACACAGACTCCGTTTTGAACCGTTTTAGATACATTTCATACAGAACCATTTCAAACACTTTTGCCTGCAATGTAACTCTATAAAATGAACACAACTACATTATTTAACTTGGAAAAAAATATTTATCATTTTTAAAACTTTATTTTTGATTTGTTAAAAAGTGGGTTACAGATAAGATACGTGCAACAGGATAGAACAAGAGAAATAAAATATCAGCGATACAAATGAAAGCTGAATGTCTGGTTACTGAACTCCTTATTTTCAGCCTTCTTTCTGCTTTCTGCATTTAGAGGTCAGATTTAAGGTGAACAAAAGATTTTTGATCTGGTTCAGTTCCAGTATACCAAGGGTCTCCAAACTATGGTCCGGGGGCTGAATCCGGCCCATGGCAGGATGGCCAGTGGCAGCCTCCAGCTCCCCCCGCCCACTCCTTGCACCTACCTGTGAAGGCTGCAGGAGGCTGCAGTGGCCGTCGAGTGACTGTGGGAAAGTCGCGGCGGCCAGCAAGAGGCTTCCCACCGGCTGTGGTAGCCGGTGAGCTGCTGTGGGAGGCTACCACGGTTGGCGAGCAGCTCCCCACTGGCCGCTCGTGCTACACTGACATGGCCAGAAGGGGCAGGCCCACAGGTAGGGGTGGGGCCATGGGCCGGATGAGCCTGTCAATCATGCCTACCTGGCCCGTGGCCAGAAAACTTTGGAGACCCCTGCAGTACACTAACAAAACCCTCTCTGAACTGGTTTTAGAGTTTGGGTTCAGGTTTGCTTCAACTCCCTGCCCTCCGGGGGGGGGGGGGGCTAGGAAAGCATTCAGGTTAGTGTACCCAAGGAAGGGAGATGTCGATCCAACAAAGTCCAAAACTCCACTGACCCCCAAGCTCTGTTCCTCAAATAATGATTCAGAAATTTAAATTTGTGTTGTACCAAAGGGTTGAGTTATGGTTTCTTCCCTGCTGCAGGTGTCTATTAATTATTAAAGTTAGAGAAACAGGTAGCACGGGTAACGCAGCCATATCTAAGTAAAAACACAGCAATCCGACTGAGGTTTAAAAACAATGACTATTTTATCTGGGTTTAATGATGTATTCCCGGACAAACAGAAATTATTAAGAAACCACGGCTGGACAAGTGAGCCCAACGTTTCGTGTCCTAATCTGGACACATCTTCTGGGGCAATCCCAAAAAGGAATGAGAGATGTTATAGTTCTCGGCGTCTTGCTTCGTTGTTTTGAACTTCAGAGGTTAGGGAAACATGCTGTCAGTTGAACTGAAACCATTCCGGAACTCCTCTGTCAATCAAAGAGATCGATCCTGCAAAAACTCTGCAAGTGAAAGCTTGACGAAGCAAGACGCCGAGAACTATAACATCTCTCATTCCTTTTTGGGATTGCCCCAGAAGATGTGTCCAGATTAGGACACGAAACGTTGGGCTCACTTGTCCAGCCGTGGTTTCTTAATAATTTCTGTTTGTCCGGGAATACATCATTAAACCCAGATAAAATAGTCATTGTTTTTAAACCTCAGTCGGATTGCTGTGTTTTTACTTAGATATGGCTGCGTTACCCGTGCTACCTGTTTCTCTAACTATATCTGCTGGCCATGAAAGCTTTCGAATGAAAATTATTAAAGTCTACTTTAACCCAGTGGCCAGCGGGTGGCGCAGTGGGTTAAACTGCTGAACCATGAGCTGTCGATCGAAAGGTCGGCAGTTCGAATCCGCAACGGGGTGAGCTCTCATTGCTTGGCCAGTTCCTGCCAACCTAGCAGTTCCAAAGCATGTTAATGCAAGTAGATAAATAGGAGCCGCTTGCGGGAAGGTAAACAGCGCTCCGTGTTCCAGATGCATGCTACGCAATGCGGCAAGGAGAGTCATGCCGACCATATGACCACGGAGGCGTCTTTGGAGAATGCTGGCTCTTCGGCTTTGAAATGGGGATGAGCACCACACCCTAGAGTCGGACACGACTGGACTTAATTGTCAGGGGTCACCTTTACTTTAACCCAAGACCTCTGCCTGGCGTGTTTATTTTGGGGTGTGCGCATGTAATGAAATATTCCCCCCAAGCTTCCCCCAGGTTTTTTTCCCCATGTCTGTTCATACACTGCCCTGACCTGCTATTTCCCCAGCAACATTTTTCTTTGCTTTATATCAGCCATCTTCCTAACAAGCTCATGTAGCAATCACACAAGTGATGACACCACAGAAGACGTATGAAATAAACACGCAGTCCTAACCAACTTGCCAGCAGCAGTGCAGTCGCAATGCAGCCCCAAGGTAAGGTAACAAATGTTTCCTCACCTTGAAGAGGCCTTCGTGACAGTCCCCCTGCACTGCAAAATGCAGTGTGCACCCTGTTGGCACAGCTACATCAGCGCTGGAAAGTTGGTTCGGATTGCGCTGTAACTCAGAGTGAAGGCATGCCATCAATGATGTCATAATGTAACCAACTCTGATTGGTTACATAACAATGTCACTGTTAGAAAGAAAATTATTTGAAACAAAAAATAATGCTGAAGTAGCAGCTAACTGGGGGTACTAAACAGCAGCAAACTGACCAGACATCAAAGTTTTGGGAGTGGGCCTTTTGGGCAGGTGTGGTGTTGAGGATCAGCCCTGTAGGGAAATGACCAAGGGCCAACCACCATCAAAGGGCCCACCTGGCCAGTAACACCCCAAAACCCTCAGTACCAGTGGCAGCAGTAATGCCCAATGCACCACCAGTGGGCAGTCCTGGCTGCCATGGAGGGACTAGTTCAGGGCTTTTCCTGAGGATCTCAGTAACCTGATGCCATCATTGCTCTTGGGGAAAATTGTGTGAACACGTTCATGTCTCCAATCTCAAAAGAGAGATGCATTCTTCACTGTAGGAACATGGTAGTGAACCATGACTTGCTTTTGAATCAGCTCTAATTTAAATAGGGAGAGATGCTTGGAGCCATGTGTTGTGTTGTCATTGAATCCTTCCCCAAACAGAAACTAAGGGGCAATTAAGGAGCAATTCATCACTAATCATCTCACAGCTGTGCTGAATAGAATCAATAAAAGTGGCAGAGGCTGTGAGGACCAGTGGCTCTGCTACAGGGGTGCAACCATTGCGGCCCACACCTTAGGGGGTGACACCACACACCACACTGCCCAAGCCTCCGCTCAGTGATCTTTGGCCCACTCCAGGCCCAGCCGCCTCATGCGCTTGCCAGTGAGCAGTGAAAATGTGCTCACAGCAAGAGTGTGAAGCGAGGATGACGTCTGAAGCCAGCCAGGGGCGGCCGAGTGGAGGCTTGTATGGCGGGCTTTTCTCATTAAAAAAAAAACGTGAAAGCTTGGCAACCCAGAAGTTTTTTGGGTGATGTGATCACCGCTGAAACTTCCAGGTTACCACAGCGAGTGACAGCCACCCCAGTGACGCAGGTGGTGAGGACAAAGCATTTAACTAAAGCCACACTAGCCCTTCAAAGGCTCAGTAGCACTTTCGCTGTCCACACTGCACACAGGCTGATGCTGCAGCTGCGAGAGGCTGATATTAAATTAAGGGAAAGCTAATTTTGAAATTTTATAGAAAAATGTAGCTAGGAGAATTTAGTCGAGAATTTTGTGAGACATTTATTCCAGACAGTTCTATTAACAGGGTTAGATCTGAATTTGGGGGACAGTGTGGACCCTTCTTTAAACATTCACAGGCCTTACTGGGAAATAATTGTCAATCCAGTGTATGTATTGTACCTGTTTACATCTCCAGATGGAGGAAATTCTGACTCCGTGTTACTACCAAACGTGGACAGAGCCCGCAGGGCACCAATCTGCTGTGTAATGACTAGTTCATGCAAGTCTGTTGGCTTACCATGTTCCCTTCAGATGTAAAGCCACCTCTCAAAAGCATGGCAGATGGGTCGCTTTCAGACGTTAGGGCTTTCAGGTGCTAATGCTGTGGTAGGAACTTACATCACTGATTCACCTTCTTTCCCCAAATCAACCATTGTAGCTGTGTTCCTCTGGGTTTCTGCTTTTCATCTGAAGCTTAAAGAGAATCTCTGAGGCAGAACTAAATTGTCTTCTTGTGGTTAACATCTAATCCTTTAGAAACTCACTCTAGGGCTGAATTACAAAACTACCCATGATTCACGCTGAGTTGTCTCTTCATTTTGTGAAAACTATTCCAGAAGTAATAGGCACAGAAGGACTGGGGGCATCATAAATACAGCTGTGTGCATTCCCATCACATAGTTTGGTATTGGATAGAGAATTCCGCCTCCTGGGAAACATGGGGGAGGGAACTTAAAAATAAAGGAAAATGTTTCTAGCCCTCAAGGCTTCAATGACGTTCAGGTTTGAAAGTGTGTGCCGGTAACGTATGTGCAAGTGCAGGAAAGTGTGTGTGCAAGTGGTGAAAACTTAGAAAATTGAGCACAGTTTTCAGTGGAAAGAGGGTATTGCTTTAGTTTTTTTAAAAAAAGAAACGGTAATAATGGGTTGGATCCGAACAATGGAAGAAACTGGAACAGAGCTGCCAGAGTTGTCTTACAAATGCTTATGCAAGAGTTCATACAATACAGGGACAGGTCGGCTCTATAGCAGTTCAGGTGCTTCTAATTATGTACAAGCTCTTGGCTAAAGGTAAAGTGGTCTCTGGATTTAGTGTAATTTTTTTTAAAAAAATGTATAACTTGTTTTTCTTTAATTGGAAACTTCAAAGTGGCTAAACAATTAAAAACATAGGAAAAACATTAAAAGAAAGCATAGTACAAAAAAAGTAAAATAGGAAGGAAATGGTGGCGTCTTCAAGCCATGTCTTGGGATTCAGTATAATTTTTGCAAGGAGAATTTCCTTGAGTTGAATTTCCCTACCCCCAAATTTGTCTCTATTCTATATTACTATTAAGGAAGAAAGCCTCAAAGATAAAACACCAACATATGCATATCCTATGCATATTTACTTAGGACTAAGTCCTACTGAGTTCAGTGGGTCTTTGTCCCAGGAAAGTGTGTATAGGATATCCAGTAGGACTTACTTCTGAATAGGCATGCATAGCAATGCACTGTAAGGAAGATTGTAATGTTTTCTGCGGCAAACCTTATATATGATGCAATGGGAAACTGGAGTACAGTACGCAACCCTTTTCTTAACTCACATCCAGTGATGTTTAACAAGGGTGCAGAACTAGGTTTGTATTCCTTGTTTGGTGTTCCCAAGAATTGTTGCCTAAGCGGCACTCACTTGCGTTAGAGAAGTTCTAAGCAGCGTCCAACAAAAGACAATGTAGTCTTAGTGGGTAACTAGACGTGTCCGGTTTTGTGTTGTGTTTTTCATTAATAGCAGTTGCCCCCATATTGTATAGGAACTGTACGGTTTACCTGCATGGCAACTAGTTCCTTTCAGTCAGGAAACTGCATCAGAGGAAAGGGCTAAGCCAATTCAACCCCCTCCCTGTTGCTATTAATTATTATTTTAGCTTCAAAAGATCCTAATCATGGCTCTCCCATGTCACATAGGTTTGACTGCTAGTGATAATTTTGCTTTTTCTTGTCCCAGTAAAAGGTCTCTGTTCAACACTACAAACAGATCTTCTTCTTGCATTTTGAACCACCTTAGCATGACAAACCAAGAAGTCTATAGTAATTCTGTGTGTTTTCAGAACTCCATTAATAGCTTGCATTTAAAGATTAGTCAGGCCTTTGTTGTTGCAAAAGGCAAGTCAAAGCAAACAACGGATCGTTTTGCAATTGCAAAAAGGGAATATATCTGAAAGCTTTTTTTGTGGGAAAGGATGTGGCACAGGAGCTTGTGTGGTCATACCTCCATTCATTAAAGTAAAAACCCTTCCACAGCAGTTCACAACATGAAGTTTCTATTTCCGTTATCACCATTCACAAAACAATGGCCCCTTGTAAAATAATCTAATACCTGATAGCAGGTTCATATGGAGGTACATGTCAAGCGGTTGTTGTGGATGAATGATTAACTTGACCAATAGCATTCCTCACACCCACAATATGCATGCCCGATCTGGGAATATCTAAATGCCTACCATTTGAGGGGTTTGAGGGAGTGAGGCTGGGACCCCTGGGGGTTGCACTGTGTCTCAGTGCATTGTGCACTGAGCCCTTGTTGGTTCTTGTTGGTGAGCCCAAAACTGAGCCCTTGTTGGTGGAGGATTGGTCATCCACTATCACTGGTGATAAAACGGAGACTCACTGGTGGGTCTCAGTGCAAAATTACCACCAAGCACAGCAGTATAGGGTTGTAACTCAATAGCAGAGAACATGCTTTGCATGCAGACTGTCACACATTCAATCCCTGGCTGATGGTGTACACCATTTATGCAGGTGGGCTCATTCAGGTCCAAACTAAAAAGGCGCCCGCATTGCTGAAGTATTTGGATATTACTCATAGGCGTTCAAGGGGTATGTTGGCACTGTCTGAATGACCAATGATGAGCATTTCAGAATGAGAGCCTCACAGGACACTGCCCTTGACTGGTAAAAGCAACAGGCTTCAAATCATGATGCCAGCAAGGCCCTATAAGGATGATTGAGCAGATTGTTGTTGTTGTTCAGTCGTTAAGTCGTGTCCGACCCTTCGTGATCCGATGAACCACATCCTGCCAGGCCTTCCTGTCCTCCACTATCTTCCTGAGTTCGCTCACTTTCATGTTCATTGCATCGGTGATGCTGTCTAACCATCTCATCCTTTGCCTTCCCCTTCTCCTTTTGCCTTCAATCTTTCCCAGCAGATTGAGCAGATAGTGAGCATCAATTGCTCAATCAGCTAGGTTCTCAGGGCAGGGGCCCATGGCTAGCCAAGGGGTAAAACCTCCCTTAGGGTGTGTTGGGACTTTAACATCTGAGGAGGCCCATTGGGGCCACTGGGGCTTACACCAGGGGAAACAGACGAATGTCCCTTTCCCCCTAGGTGTACCCCAGTTCCCTGACGCAGCCCTGATCCTGGCTTTGGAGCCGCCACAGCAGATCTTAGGCAGGATTGGACTGTAAGTCTGCCTAAACATTACATGGAAGGGAGAAAGATTTACTACAAGGCTGCCTTTTGGGGTAGCATTCCCACATTGAGTATAACATTTACATGCATCATCAGCTGTGAAATATACTGACTGGCCTTGGGAAAATCACTACCATTATAACATACTTCACAGGAGTGTTGGGAAGATTGCCTGTTTAACCATTTATTTGCTTCTTTGTTTAGAAAATGTCGGCGCTGCCTTTCTTCCCCCCAAAAGGCCACCTGAAGCATAATAAAATAAACCAAACTAATGACCTTTTTATGTCATCATGTCATTTTGATGCAAAAAAAAAAAAATCACCAGAGACAAAATGTACCAAAATAACAGAAAGAAAGAAAGAAAGAAAGAAAGAAAGAAAGAAAGAAAGAAAGAAAGAAAGAAAGAAAGAAAGAAAGAAAGAAAGAAAGAAAGAAAGAATCAAGACCACATCTGAAAGGGATGGTAACCTATGTCAACGGCCTCCCAAGAAGAGGATGGTCTTAACTAGCTTCCTAAAGACAGAAAGGGAAGTAGCCAGGAATGTCTCCCGGGGTAAAGAGGTCCCTAATCTGCAGGGATGTGGATCAAGTCTCTGGGTCCAAGTCTCAAGTCAAGTCCCAAGCCTTTGCCACCGTCCTGAGTCTTTGGTTGTGAGTTGCGAGTCCCTATCTATTTAATGGGGAAAACAGGTTTAAAACTGAATAAAATTCAACTTGTCATAAAAGGCTCCAAGTCTTTCAAGTCTTTTACAATCGCAGAGTCAAGTCCTAGTCAAGTCATTGACGCGACTTAAGTCCGATTTGAGTCCGAGTCAATAGACTCCAGTCTACATCACTGCTAATCTGGGTGCAGCTACTGAAAAAGTCCTGTCCCAAATAAGCATCAGCCTCCCTTCCAAAGGTGATGGGACATGAAGCAGGGTCCCCCTGAGGATCACAGGCAGACTCATATGGAGATGGTTCTTCAGGCACCCTGGACCTCAGCCCTGGACCTAAGACCTATGCCAGAGAAGGCAAGATACACATATGACAGATACATGCAGGAACACGACTAAGTAAAAATGGAAATATGTGTTGTCTTTTGGCCCAACTGCCTTGCACTGCCAAGACACTCATTTCAGTGGTGCAAGGTCCTTTATGGCTGTTGCAAAAGGCAACAAGCCATTCAGCATGACCTGGCTGCTGCCAGAAGTGGTCTTTGTGCTAGCAAACAAGGGATGCCTACCAACTCCAGTAAATTAGCACAGGGGATGGGAGGGAGGTGGGGAGGGTGGAATGGGGCAGGAAAGGGGAGGAACAGGGAGGAGATGGGGCAGGGAGGAGGGTGGATTGGGGCCGGGATGGTGGTGATATCATTAGCAGCAGCGCACGCCGATATCCTAACCCCCTTCCCTGCCTCAATCCCCTGACCCGGGTCCACACAAACTTGTGCCAGCTATAGAGCTGGTGCAGGTCTGAGTAGACTCAGTGGGCTGGTGCAGGCTTACCCTGGGGCAAAGGAACAAATGTTCCTTTACCCCGAGGAGGCCTCTGGAGGCCAAAACTTCCCTATGGATTCAGCTGGTGCAGCTGCATCACCAGGTTAAGTAGGATTAGGCTGCTTGTTGACACTCAATATTATACCTTTTGCCTTATCTAGCTTCTGAGACTCAGCTCCACATGAAGTGGCAGACTGGGGACTACTGATTTTCTCCAGAGCAAAAAAAGACTCAGTATGTAGCAAATTACATATCTGACTCAACCAGTCCTTCCTCCAGCTTCATTAAATCTATTAGTTCCTGGCAATGCTCCAAACTAGTGATGAAGGAAGACACTTTCTCACAAGGTAGTCTTTGTGGCTCTTATTTCCAAAGGTGCTGAGCACCTTTCCCTCCCACTGACTTTAGCGAAGGATGCAGTTAACTGCGCATTTCCAAGAGGCCAGCCTTGATGATGCCTTTAGCAAATCACTCTCACATATGGGTGTAGCAGGCAGATATTGGGGCATTCATAGTCTAGGTGTGGAGGAGAGAGAAGGCTGGTACATCAAAGTGGAATCTCTCTTTCCTGTGATGTGTTTATTATATTCCACAGTCTGCGGTCTGGAGCATTATTTGAAGAACAAATAGATGATATTTTGATTACAGTTCTGGAAGGAAACCATATTACGGTTCTTTATAATGAATCCAACCATGGATTCTTGTCCACACAGGCTGACGATGGCTGCCCAAGGAGTTTGCTGATGTGGCCCTTTCCTAGCCCAGCCTGCAGGGCCGATCCAAGACCTCGCGCCTGAGGCAGCATGAAAAAATGCTGCCTTCCCTTGACAGCGTGCCAGGCTCTGCTCCTCCCCCTCCCTGGGTTGGAAAAGGAAGTGGGGCATAGAGTGGAGAGGGCTGGAGTGTCCGAGAGGCTCTAGCCCACCCTCTCCTCTCCTTCACACTTCCTCTTCACTTCCCCTTCTGAACCAGATTGGGGAGTGGGAGAAGAAGCAGTGGAGCCTGGTGGGCAGACAGAGGTAGGGACAGGGGGGGGGTGTTGTTGTTCCCAGAAGGGTGTGGAGCCCAGGGCAACTCAACCGGGGGGGGGGGGGGGTTTCCTACTCTCTCTCTCTCTCTCTCTCTCTCTCTCTCTCTCTCTCTCTCTCTGATCAAAGTCATAATGTGATCCGTTTTGCTATCTCTGCAAGAGCTGCAGAGGAGCAGAAGGGCAGAGAGAGGGGCAGGTGAACGGATGGATGGATTCAGAGTGAGCGAGGACAAGAGGGCTGAGGACTGTGCTGTCATCGCTTGGGCGGGGGGGGCAGCGTCGCGAACTGAGGGGCAACAGGGAAGGGGATCATGTGAGAAGGGGACCAGGGAAAGGATCATGTGCGAGCAAAGAGGGCTGGTGAGGAGGAAAGGGAAAATGGGGCATGAGAAAGTGGGGATGGATGGGATGGCCTGACAGGGAGTGTGTCCTAAGGGAGGGAGTGGGTAGGAGAGGATGCAACTTTTCTATTTTTATTGTGCACGTGAGCTGGCTGTAGGCTGAGTTGACTTGGGGGCTCGCTCTGGTTCTGATGGCACTTCCCTGCTGCCTCCCCACCACCTTTCTACTCCTAACTTCTCACACACAGGCCTGCTATGCCAAGGACAGCACAGGTAAGCTGGCATGGTTTCTTCTTCTTTCTCCTCCTTCTCCATGCCTGGTTCCCTTCAATACAGTCTCAGCGACAGCACCTTTCCAGGCAGGCCGTTATCTCCACTGACGCTGGAGGTGACATCAGCTTGTCTTGTCCAGACCTCCCAAGCATGGGGCCCAGGGCAGCCGCCCCAGTTGCCCTCCCCAAGGGACAGGCCTGTTGGTGGATGTTGGAAGGGAGAGGGGGGATAGCATTGTAATCAGCGAAAGGACCCCCTTCCTATGGTAAGGTATCCCACCCAAGGCTAGTTGCTATACACAGCAGTGGAGGCTTGGTTAAGGGTTAAAAACAGCTCGTAGTTGATTATATAAATCTACTGATTGTTTGGATCAAAGGCCCTAGTACTTGGGGACAGGGAACCCTAGATAGCTGTCCCCTTTGTGTGCAAGTGTGGTGAGGATGGCCCAACAGAGCACATCCTTCTCCTCGGATATCTGGATAGGAAGAGTGAATGTGAGCAGGAGGGGAGGAAGGAAATAGTGTTAAGGACCACACCTCCTGCAAGAATCACAGAGAGGACAGGTAGATGGTCTCAGGTGACTGGATAGCACACTGTCGCCCAGAGTCCTGCAGGCAGCGTTACATCCAACTTCCAACAGTGGATACCAACATTTTGTCTATCTTGCAGGGCTGCTGCAAGAATTGAGATACTGCATCTGATGTACTGTGCATTAGAAAAGCACTACATCCATATTAAATATTGGTTATTAGCTCTCCTTTTTTGATATGCAAGTAAATGAAAATCCCACATGACACTGATGCAATTTTTGGATTGCAATTCTGAACACAGTTGGGTGTGCTTGAAATAGTGTGATTTTGCATTGGTTTGCTGCTATGAGACTGGAAGGGAAAAAACTCATAGGTGAATCTTGGCTAAAATTATGCCTTGCTCTTCTGCAAAGGGCATATACAAAATATACAAAGTTCTGTTTGAACTACACATCAGTGGGAAATGATCCAACCTTCATTCCTGCATAGGGGAAGGAAGCTAGACCAGCCTTCTTTGATCTTCTCAGATTCTTGTGGTTTCGTGTTGTCATTTCTTCTAGTTCCTGGAAATCCCAAGAGGACAAATTTGGACATCATTTTTCAGTTACACACCCAGTTCCTAAATCTAAGCAAGCTGTGCTCCTCATCAAAATATCTTGGGCTCAAGATTTTGAATGAAAAACCCTGGCTCTCTTTCTCCCTCCTCACTAACTTCTAAATGTTATCCTCCCTGCCTCACCAACCCCCTAATCAAAATCAAATTCTTCATCTGTAAGTTATATTTAAGCCCAGCTATTTTTGGACGCTGGGGCCCCGTCCTGTGCTCGGCAGAGCCCTTTCATTAGGAATTAGTCGAGCTGATGCTGAGTAAACAGATTGCGTCCATGTTGCAAGCGGAGCGTTGGTAGCCGCGAGCTCACCGCAGGCCTCCTTGGGAAAACAGAGAAGATGATGGGGAAAGTCTCCAGTGACCTTCTGAAGGAAAGTGAGAGCAAAGAGCTGTGCTTTCAGGCTGTTGGGACTTGTGTCAGATCCAGTAACGATTAATGAGTGGGTACAAATCATCATAATCATCATCATAAAGAACACTTAAGGAGCTTGTTATGCTGTCAACATTGTGAGCAGACATTAGCCAATTAACCCCATAAAATGACTCTTCCCCCACACCCCCATCTGCGGCTCTGTCATCCTGTCACCTCCTCTCCTTGTGTGTACTGAGTGGAAGAGATGGTCATAGAAGGAGGAAATGATCAACACCAGATCATGAGAGCTTCTGGATCAGCCCGAAAGCCCACCTGGCCCAGCACTGTGCTTCCCACGATCTCCAACAGGGGGCCTCCAGGACGTCCATCAGCAGTCCTGGATGCCAACAGTCTCCCACCTTGGCTCCCATCAGCAACTGGAATCCAGTGACAACAGTGACTCTAAACATGGCGGTTCTCTACAGCCTCCATGATAGCCACGGACAGACCTCTCTTCCTCTACGAACAGGCCAAATCTCCGATTAAAGCCATCTACGCTAGAAGCCATCACCCACTGCATCTTGTGGCAGTGAATTCTATCCACAAATTCTGCATCCTTCATTCATGTTCTCCCATTTTATATCTGCCCTTCCTCCAAGAAGCTCGTGGCAGCATATCTCCACCACAATCCTGCGAAGTAGGTTAGACTGAGATACGGTGATGGGCCCAAAGTCACCCAGTGATTTTCATGGCCAAGTGCGTCTGCGCATCCAGGCCTTCCCAAAGTCTCACACTCCAAGCATTGCAGCAGGTTGTGTGAGAAGTGCTGTCTTTTGACTGTCCTGGGACAACCTGCAGAACTAGACTGTCACGGCAGCAGCAAGTGACATGGGGCTCGGAATAGTAAATGGTTGCTGCCAGGGAGCCGCAGCTGAGGAGGCCCCACACCCTTCCTCGCAGGCATCACTTGGTAGTAAGGGAGGCGGGGGAAGAGTGGGGCAGAACTGGGCAGCATCTGCTATGGGCTGAGGACACTCTTGGCCTGTGCTGGACACTGCTGACTATTCAAGAGTGACACACCTGCATAGTTTCAGCCTCATCTTCAGTGGCTTATCATGCAAGCATAAACCCCGCTGACTTCAGCTGAGCTTATTATCAAATAAGTGTGCAGAACTCTGCATCCTTTTACAGTTCCAGCCTATCTTTTTAGCATTAAGGGCTAGAAACTTGGTTCTTGCCTATCAAATTTAAACCAAGCCATTTTTGGATGCTGGGGCTTTCACTATGCATAATCTTTTCCAATTTGAGTCTAGGGTTTCTTGGCCCTCCATCATATTTCTAATAGAGCTTTTCACAGCCCACCGATGAGGGCTGTGAGTTCATTCACATTTTGCTCTGGGTTAGGCTGAATACTGATCTACATTGCTATAGCTTACTACTTTTCAGAGATGCATACATATGCATGTGCCCTCCAACAGCTGCAATTATTGCCAGAGTGCAGTGTGACTGTGCTTCCCTGCGTGCTGTATTCGAATTCCTCCCTCCTACTCTTCCAAATGATCTCATGTCAACAATTAGGAATACGGTAATATGAACACACCCCAACCGTCTGCTTTTCAAATGCCAGTGGCCCCAATCAACCCCTGAGCCATCTATGCAAAGACACCATACAGGCTCCTAATGTAGCAGGAGACAGCAACTGTCTGACAACGCTTTCCAGCCCTGTAGGTGAGCCAGACTAAAGATACGTTCTTGCTCGCATTGGAAAGAGACATGGCTGAAGCTTCAGCCACTGAGGGTGGCGGATTCATTTTGTTAGTTAGCCATCTAATTATCAAAAGTGTTTGCACCCCACCTCTCAAACCGTTGGAAGCCACTTGCGCACTTGCGCAGATGCACCAAGGAGGGCTGCTGTGGGCACTACAACCCATGACTAGGGCTATGCTCTGTTTCTGCAGAATCCAATTCCAGCTTTCTTCTTAAGGCCAGAATGAGCCTGATGCTGGGAGTTGTATGAATGTTTCTCCTGACCTGTTTTTCTTTCACTAAAAGAAGCTGCAGAAGGGGCTGATTTGGATCAGGAGAGGGGGTTAAAGTCTTTCCTTCCATGCCAATTCTCTGATGCAATTTCCCTTCCCAGTGCTGCTATTAGCTATGCAGGGAAAAATATGGATGCACTCATCCTGTGCCTGTATATTTTCTCCTTCACAGCTAACAGCAGATATATATTTTATTTATTTATTTATTTATTTAAGAGATTTGTAGCCCGCCTTTCTCCCACAAGGGCAACCAAGGCGGCTTACAACATATTAAAATACATAAAATACATATAAACACATTGAACACATTAAAATTAATTAAAACAATTTAAGTTAAAACAAACAACCCCAGTGGGTTACATTTACATATGTTAAAACCATTTGTTAAAAGGTCAGCCCACCACGTCAGACATTAAAAGCAATCCTAAATAAAAACGTCTTAAGGCCCCGCCGAAAGGCCTCCAAGGAGGGAGTCATTCTTAATTCCTGGGGGAGGGAATTCCACAATTGGGGCGCCACCGCCGAGAAGGCCCTATTCCGCGCCGCCATCCCCCTCACTTCTGTCAAAGGCGGCACGGTTAACAGGGCCCCCCCTGATGACCTCAGAGTACGGGTCGGATTATAAGGAAGGAGGCAGTCCCTCAAATACCCTGGACCCAAACCGTTAAGGGCTTTAAAAGTCAAAACTAGCACTTTGAATTGTGCCCGGAAACGAACCGGCAGCCAGTGTAACCGCCGAAGCAACGGCTCGACTGAGTCGAACCGACAAGCCCCGGCAACCACGCGGGCCGCCGCATTCTGCACTAGTTGCAGTTTCCGAACAGTCTTCAAAGGCAGCCCCACGTAGAGCGCATTACAGTAATCTAGTCTAGATGTCACTAGGGCATGGGTCACTGTGGCCAGGTCTGCACGATCCAAGTACGGTCGCAGCTGGCGCACCAGCCGAAGCTGGGCAAAAGCCCCCCTGGCCACGGCTGCTACCTGGGAATCCAGGAGCAGCTGCGGATCCAGGCGAACCCCCAAGCTGCGGACCTGCTCCTTCAGAGGGAGTACAACCCCATTCAGAGCAGGACGATGATCCAGTACCTGAGTCGTAGACTTCTGGACCAGCAGAACCTCTGTCTTATCAGGATTTAACTTCAGCTTGTTAGCCCCCATCCAGCTCCCAACTGCCTCCAGACAACGATTCAGGACATCGACCGCCCCCTTGGAGTCAGGTGGAAAGGAGAGAAAGAGCTGGGTGTCATCAGCATACTGATGACTCCCTACCCCAAACCTCCGGATGACCTCTCCCAGCGGCTTCATATAGATGTTAAACAGCATGGGGGATAGAATTGACCCTTGTGGCACCCCACACCTCAAGGGCAAGGGTGCCGAACAAGCATCCCCCAGCACCACCTTCTGGGATCTATCAGCCAGGAAGGAGCGGAACCACCTCAGAACAGTGCCTCCAAGCCCCAACCCGGCCAACCGACCCAGGAGGACACCATGGTCAATGGTGTCAAAAGCCACCGAGAGGTCCAGCAGGACCAACAGGGACGCACTCCCCCTGTCCAGTCCCCGGCGCAGGTCATCCACCAAGGCGACCAAGGCAGTCTCTGTCCCGAACCCCGGCCTGAAGCCAGACTGGAATGGATCCAGATAATCAGCTTCCTCCAAGACCCTCTGGAGCTGGGACGCCACTACCCGCTCGATCACCTTGCCCAGAAACGGGATAGTTGAGACTGGCCGGAAGTTATTCAAAATAGTGGGGTCCAGGGAGGGTTTCTTCAGGAGGGGACGCACCACCGCCTGCTTCAGAGACAGCGGCACCACCCCCTCCCTCAGAGATGAATTTACCACCCTCCCCGTCCACTCAGCCAGCCCCGCCCGGGCAGCTCTAATCAGCCATGCAGGACAAGGGTCAAGTGGGCAAGCGGACGGTCTCACACTCCAAAGAATCCTGTCCACATCCTCAGGTTCTACAAGCTGAAAAGAATCCCAGGAAGGAGAACAGACAGGTGCCTCAGGGACATCATTAGATACTGCTAACGTGGCGTCCAAGTCATGCCGAATCCGATCGACTTTGTCCGCGAAGTGATTTACAAACTCCTCACAGCGAGCCACCGTGTGTTCCGCCCCATCTACTGGGGGGGCCAGATGGAGCAGGCCCCGGACCACACGGAAAAGCTCAGCTGGACGGTTCTCCGCGGACGCGATGCCGGCAGAAAAGAAAGCCCTCTTTGCTGCCGCCACCGCCACGGAATAGGCTCTGAAGTGAGCTCTAGCCCGTGCCCGGTCGGAGTCAGCACAAGTTTTCCGCCACCGTCGCTCTAGACATCTACCTTGCCGCTTCATCGTCCGCAGCTCCTCAGTAAACCAAGGGGCCGCTCTGACTCTGCGGCTTGGTCGAGGACGCTCAGGAACGATCAGATCCAGAGCCCTGGTCATTTCCCCATTCCAGAGGTCAACCAGGGCGCTGGGTGAGTCGCCGACTCTGGCAACAGGAAAATCCCCCAGAGCCCTCAGGAATCCATCCGGATCCATCATCCTCCGGGGGCGGACCATAAAATGAGGTCCCCCACCACTGCTGTTAGCTGATATATATATATTGGGGGGGGAGCAGTTTGGTCATGGCTGCTGGTTTGGGGGGAAAGCTGTAGACCACTCCTTCCTCATGCCATAGTCCTGCTCCAAAACAGCCCCCCCTGCACCTGTTTTTAGCAAAAGACAAATACAGAAGATTCATTCATGCTGTGTCCCACATCACATTTTCACCTTGAAAATCCCAATTTTCTTTCTGTCTTTCTAGCCTCTATGAGCATTGCCTGGTGAAATTTTTGGGTTCTTCAGTCTCTAGAAAGAAGGTGCCTGAGGGGAGACATGATTGACAGTCCAATCCTATGCATGTCTACTCAGAAGTAAATCCCATTATGGTAAATAGGACATAATCCCAGGTAAGTGTGTATAGGATTGCAGCCTGAGACATATAAAGTTATGCATAGGATGGATAGAGTGGATAGAGAGAAGTTCTTTTCCAGAACCAGGGGGAATCCACTAAAATTGACTGGTTGGAGAGTTAGAACAGGCAAAAGGAAATATTTCTTTATCTGCAATTAATCTGTGGAACTCCTTGACACAGGATGTTGTGATGACACCTGGCCTAGATGTCTTTAAAGGGGGATTGGACAGATAGATGGAGGAAACATCCATCACGGGTTCCTAGTCATAATCACTATATGCAACCTCCAGGTTTTAGAGGTAGCCTACCTCTGAATGCCAGGTGCAAGGGAGTGGTAGCAGGATACAAGTATCTTGTTGTCTTGTGTGCTCCCTGAGGCAGCTAGTGGAGCCACTGTGAGATACAGAAAGCTGAACGAGACGGGCCCTTGGCCTGATCCAGCAAAGCTCTTCTTAGACTGTTACCAGACACTGACCAGGTGCAGACCTGCTACTGTTTCAGCAAGATAGCTGCTATTGGCTATTCACAGGCCAAGCAAAGCCTGTCAACTCCAAGAGAGGCTAAGACAGAGCTGCATCCTCATGGCTAGGACATTTGGGGAAAAGAATAAGAAATCTAGAAAATCATGAGGCAAGGAACCTTTTGTCACAGGTGGGAGCAACTGAATGGGAGAAACAGAAGCACTTTGATTGCTGGTAGCACTCTTCTGGGCTCTTGCTATGACGGTTACAACTTCCACGAAATAGCGTTGAGCTTGGGGTTGGAGGTGGGTTTGTTCCCCCCAGGATTCCCTCAACCCCTCTGATGTTTTGCCAAAGGCATATCACAACCCAAACACCTCGCATAGCGTATTTGTCTTATAAGGTGGAGCCAGCACGGCAGGAATGCTAATATTCTATTGTGCATAAAGGAGCCAATGTTTGTTGATGCATATACGGTATACTGTATATTTATATCTAAGTGGTATGGTGATTCAGTTTTCATTCATTATCCTTTTTTAGATAGTAACGGTTTAGTCATATTTTAAGACTGAGCTGAAACTATTCACGCTTTCCACATTTTGAAATGTGTTGAAATATGTTTCCCCTTTCCAATGATTTTTGACATTTACTGATTTGTTTAAATTGCCATCATTTACCCATCATTTACCCTTGCCCTCAGTTACCTTCATTTGCTGACATCATCATGAAGCTGAATCTAATTGGTTGTGACTTTATTTGCTTGTCATGAGTCTGACAGATGTAATGTCATGATGACTTTCTGTTCACTACAGGATCCCTGATTGGATTGTGTGATCCTTATGAACACTTCTGGAAAGGGGATAACAACAACAACAACAACAACAACAACAACAACAACAACAGTGTGTGGAAAAGAGCCCCAAAGAAGCAGCAGATGGGAAACAATGGCATTGAACAAGATCCAGGAAAAGGTAAATACGTGCACAATATAAATATTTTGGGAGAAATTCTGTTCTATTGAAAATGCCAGTTTCAATCTAAAACCCTAAGTGGTTAATATCTGACAAAGCCCTATCCATATTTTAATTTTATACAAAATTAATGTTGATATTTTATTGGGCTATCCTGTTGTTTTCAAAAGTCTTATCAGAATGTATATGTACTGCTGGATTTGGCAAGCAAATCTATTTGCTTTCATAATAATCAATGTATTCACTTTTGGAACTTGTATTGTCAAGAGGTCTTTTTAGAACATCATATTTTCATTATTATTTTGAAAGGGCATGTGTGTGTTTGTGTGTGTGTGTGCGTGTGTGCGCGCGCGCGCTCTATTGTTGAAATTTATCATTTTTGTAGCATTCCCTTTTTTATTTGAAAATAGTGAAAATGTGTTGCTTTTTTAGAAAGAGAATGTCATCTCAGATTGTTCTCAACCTTAATCTTGGGGCAGGGGCAAAGAAGAAAAATGAAATTCAGTCCTTGGTGGGGTTTTGAAAGAGAATGTTTAGATTCTGCTGGTCAGACTGGAGGTGGTAAATCATTTAAACCTCCTGACTGTCTCTCCTAAATATACACGTAAGCCGACAAATGTACCCAGATGCCCTTTGCCCAGTTTAACCTGCACTGCTAGAGAACTTCTCCAGTGGCTTTAACTGACAATTCGAAGGGAAGCCAATATTTGCAAGTCAAAATTTCCAGTGGGGACATTGTCGATGGTACATTAGCTGGGAAACAGCACAGAAAGAAAGGGGCAAGATGCATTTCTGTAGACCCTTTAGTTTTACTGGCTTGCAGGCCCAGGCGTGGCGCGACAGTGAAATAAATCTAATACGGCAAAGTTGCCTGCTCAGCTATTAACGAGAAAAGCCGGAGAAGCAGGCAGAGTGAGAGCCCCCTGATAAGGTGACCTGTACTTTACAGAGTTCTGGAAGAGCTGCCCTTTCAACTTAGAAAGCCTCATTCTGTACACGATAAAAGATTTATTGCCCCCTAAAAACTCCAGGGAGAACCAACAAACATGTTGTCACAGAGTGAGGCAATCCTGATAAGTCTCCTTTTCAATTCTCAGTATAGCAGAGGGCTTTAGAAACAAAGCAGGGCAATGGCCCTACCACCACGTCCTTTGGATTTCGTAAAATGTTGGTCAAGTTGACATTTTGGGCTTCGGTGAAGAAAGGGCCTTTGATCTGCATTCAACAATCCTTGATCCAAACTTGTGTTGGGGAATCAGGGCTGGGCTGGAAACCCAGTGGGGACAAATAGGTGACTAGCATGTTTTGCTCCAATCCAGCAATTGCAACTGGTGCACAAAACAGGCTTCTGATGTGTGTCCCCCCGGATGTCCCCCCCCCTGGATCGGGCCTGGGAGAGGGGCAGGATTGGCAGTGCTGACGTGCACCATATCCTATCTCTCTTCCTAGGCCTGATCCGCCAACACGGATCAATGCAGACTTGCGTTAGCGATATCGCTGGTGCATGTCTGAGTTGACCCACTGCGGCTGCTGGGGCTTACCCCAAGGAGACCTCCAGCAGCTGAAATTCCCCCAAGGGATGCAGTGTAGCCCACGCCAGCACCACTGCATCGCTGTGCAGGAACTGAGTTAGGATTGGACTGTGTGTCATATTGGTATGTACTGTACTTTGTTTTGGATTGAAAGAGCTATAAACTCCACAGTGGACAAAGGAGTCCGATGTGCCCTCAGTTACTGAGCCAAATGCAAACTCTACCTAACTATTTAGTTACCAAGATCACTCATATTACTGATGATACCTTTGCCCTTGGGAGACCAAAGAGATGCTCTGTCCAAATAAACAAGAGTCCTCATTACTGAGCACACACAGAGGACCTTCGTCCATCTGATTCTCTTTATTTAGCCACCCCAGTTATTACTGACAACAAAACCCTTTGGCTTGTGTGCTTGCTGCTTACCTTGCTATCTGACACGTTTGTTTGCACGTGTACCTGGTGCTGGGTGCCTGCCAGGAGGGCATGACCCAGACTAATCTCATGGCATTTTTGAATTGGGCTGATGATGGCAACAGGAAGAGACCAAAAGTTGGTTTCAAGTTAACCCCCTCCCCTCTAGCTGGCTGACTTAAGAGAAACCTCACTTTTCATCTCTTTTGGAACCTTCCATGACCAGCTGCACCTTGTCTTGGTCAGCAAATTTTGAACCTGTAAACAAGTTGCAACCTGGGAGCTTCCTGACTTGGAGCAAATAAAGTCATTAGAAGCACAGTTTTAGGGCCCCCAACCTCCCCCATCGATTCCATGGCAAACTCTAATCAAGAAAGAGTTGCATGCTAATTGAGTCACCAGCCTCCCAAAATAGGTTGGTAACACCTCAGCAGGGTATCAAGCAATAGAGGCAGCAGCATCTACCTGGAGCCACAGATGAGCAATCAAGGGCCATCAAGGCACAAAGGTCCTTGATTAACAGCCCAATCCTAACCAACTTTTCCAGCAGTGACGCAGCCTCAGTGCAATATCAATGTGCCCAAGGACCCCTTGTGTGATCTTCTTTCATCTGCCCATCTTCTCCTGGCTCCATGGACCTGGTAGTGCTACATCAACGATCCCTATTCCCTCTGCTACCCAAGAACTGCTGTGCCAACTGGGGACCTGGGATAGGTATCAGACTGCTCTCTTCCTTTCCAGCCTTTCTCCCTTCTTCCCCACTCCCTGTCTGGAAGCAGTTGGGGCCTGCCCTTGCAGAGGTTAGGTCCCGCCATCAGTCTACACCCTACCAGGTAATGATCTGTCTGTGACAAAGGAGTAACCTTAATCTCTTCCACCACTAGATCACTCTCCCTCTTCCCTGTAGTGAAAATCAGGGGCCCAATCTACGTGTGCCCAGCACAGCAGCCCAGTCACGTGCATCGGGGTCACAACTCATTAAGACCCATGGTTTTCATGGCAACCATGAAATCCTGAGCCAGACCTACTTTGGGAGCCTCAGCGTGGACATAGGAATTCCTCAGCACAATGAGCCGGGGGCATTCCTATGCCACCTCCAACATCACCCCAGCCAGCTCAGGCAGGGAGTCTGCCATGCAGCAAGGTGGTCAGTACACTAACCAAATCCCTGTCCTGTCTCACCCACTCAGCACCACACTCAGGCACTCGACCCCCAAACACTGCTGGACAGGGCACCCAGTACGAGAGATGGATTCCTAGTAGATCAGTGCGACACCACCCCACAACCCTGCGGCGGCTGCAGCACACAGAAGCCTGGTGGACACAGCTGGTTGAGATTAAACCCACCCACCCAGTTCTCTTTGATGCAAGCCAGGTCAGCACCGTCCTCCGGGATTAAATCCTGGTTGTATTTCATAGATCTGACATTCAACATTGATGAGGCAGAGATGTGAATAAAAGCATGGATGCCTTTGTCACATCTCCTTTAGTTCATGAAGGCTAATAAGGACCATTTCCTTTTAACCTGATGGCTTTTCCAGGGTGGTGGTGGTGGTGTTGCTTTTCCCAAAGAAGATTAGCAGGATTCTGGATTGGACCAGTACGTGCTGCAGTTTATGACCGTGGAACCGAGTTCCGCTGTTGTAAAATGGCTTTTGTCAGTGCGCACAGTGCGCCACTGGTGACCATTTTGAGTGCACCGCCACAATCAGTGGCAGAATGGGGCAGGGAGGGGGAGGAACGAGTGTCATACCAGGTGGGGCAGAGGGCAGGGAGGAAGGTGAACTTACACAGCACTTACACGTGCTGATATCCTATCTCCGTCTGTCTCCTTCACCACCTCCGTTACATGCCTTTGACTTACGCCTGCTAAACAGCAGACATATATCTGAGGAGTCCTATGGCAGCTGTGGAGGGTTTCTCTGGGGCAAGTGAAAAAAAGTTCACTTACCCCGAGGAGACTTTTCCAACTCCCCCCCCCCCAGCGAAGGCAGCATGCACTCCATTACCGCAGCTGCATCGGTGTGTGTGTGTGTGTGTGTGTGTGTGTGTGTGTGTGTGTGAGAGAGAGAGAGAGAGAGAGAGAGAGAGAGAGAGAGAGAGAGAGAGAGAGAGAGATTTCAGTAGGACTGATCTGCTAGGGAAAAAAATGTTGAACATGAAATGCGCTGGAAAGCACAACCAAGCTAGTCAGTCATTTTTTACAAGGCAACAAGAGGGTCTTCTGCACAGTGATAAAGTACCCAGGGTGATTTGGAGGAATTAAATACTTTGAGCCTTCACTCTTCCTAATGATTTGTAAATGAAATTTCTGTGATGTATGACTCTGGCTGATATGTCAGGCATGACGTTTATACTTTTGAAAAATGACATGTTTAAATGCTACTATAAATAAGGGGAGGGGAAACCCACACAGGTCTTCACCCTTGCCTAAGGTATGTGAGTAATAAATTAGGGTTGGCAATATTGGGTGGTGGTGCAGTCTCCAAGGTCTAAAGTGTTTCTTTCTAAAGAAAATACGGATTTAAATTTAAATCCACGTAGAAGCAGAATATGCTAAGCGGTTTCCAGCCTTTCCTCAGCAATGTCAGAATCTTTATGAAATATCTCCTCTTGGAACTCTAGCTTGCTCTTTCAATCGATAGAGGAATTGCAAGGAATTACTTACACCCGTTTAGCCCTACACTGCAGATCAGGTCTTTCCAGACAGTTTTCCAGACAGCTTCTCCAGTGGTAAAGTAAAGGTAAAGGTGACCCCTGACAATTAAGTCCAGTCGTGTCCGACTCTAGGGTGTGGTGCTCATCCCCATTTCAAAGCCGAAGAGCCAGCGTTGTCCGAAGACGCCTCCGTGGTCATGTGGCCGGCATGACTCTCCTTGCCGCAGCACGTAGCATGCGGCTGGAACACGGAGCGCTGTTTACCTTCCCGCAAGCGGTACCTATTTATCTACTCGCATTAACATGCTTTGGAACTGCTAGGTTGGCAGGAGCTGGCCAAGCAACGAGAGCTCACCCCCTTGCAGATTCGAACTGCCGACCTTTCAATCGACAGCTCATGGTTCAGCGGTTTAACCCACTGCGCCACCCGCTGGCCTTAGTACTCCAGTGGTAGTCATGCCAAAAGAGGAAGTAGAGGAATCTCAAGGAAGAGGTGCTGGTTATCACGGATCTTTTATGCTTCCATGCAGAAACAATCTTTGTTTCTGCACTGTGGTTACTGTCCCTCCAATACTGATCCTACATTTGGACAATGTTGAAGTATAGTTACCTAATTCGTACCCATGTATGTCTCAAATGAATCTGCATCCTAGGAATGTGCTTTTACTATATAATTACTAGGGATTATAAAGCAGACAATGCAAAAATATGACCTCCCTGAAAATAAGACCTACTCCATTTTTGGAACCAACATTAATATAAGACACTGTCTTATTTTCGGGGAAACACGGTACAAGGTGCCCCAGGGGGAATTTCTGGCTAAGGTTGCATTTGAACCAGAGACCTCACAGCAGCACATTCTCTCAGGCCACTAGGTTTGCGCCCGCTTCTGCCCTTTGCAAAGGTCCAGTCCATGGGCACTTCCTCTTCTCTGGACTGTTTGCTCTAAAGCGAAAAACAGCATTGAATATGTGCCAGGACGCGAGGAGCTTTGAGGATTGCAACATACACTTCATTCTCAAATTTCCCTCAATCATTTAATGTATTCATTTAATGCCATCTAAACATGAATGCACCTCTCCTACTTGGAAGAATCTTGCAACTCCGACGTTCAAAGCCTTCTGGGTTTTGTTCAGCGCATAAGCAGAACAGTTTGTCAGCTGTCCATTTTGCCCATGCTGTGTCCTTAGTGAGCAAAGGCTGGTTATCCGGGTTCCTGCCTCACTGCACACCCCCTCAAAGTCCACTTGACCCTCGTCCTCTGACTAGGCATGCACTCTAGGAGCCGAACCCCATCTTTCTCACCTCCGCTGGTGCAGCCTCGCCAAAAAGGTGCATGCTGTATCCAGCGGGGGTGGGGCAGATCGGGAGGCTTCAGAGGGGAAAGGGAATTTAAATACGCAATGGGTCTCCTCGCAAGTCCGAGGAGAGAAAGGGGTCAGGGAAGCAAGGGTCTGGCACGAGCCATCGCCACCAGATCCTTCCCCTCTCACAGTCGATCCACCCCCACGTTCCTCCCCCTTCCCTTCCCCATGTCACCCCTGCTGCTGCCTTACCTGCTCCAGCAGGCCCAGGCAGGTCTGGCAACAGACGGGGAGTGCTGCCACCTCTTGTGGCAGTGCTCCTAAAATGGCCGCTGACGGAACGCTGTGTGCTCCATCGGCAGCCATTTTACAACAATAGAACTCAGTTCCACTGTTGTAAATGGCTGTGCATGACAGCCCAATCCTGGATAGGGACTGATCAGCCGTGTGCGGTTGTTCTCGAGCGTTCTCCTTCAGAGCATGTCGCCTTCAGGAGAATTGTCTGTAAAAGCAGCAGTGTCCTGAACTCATTGCATCAAAGTGGCCTGAATTAGCATGGCAGAGGAGGAGCTATAGCTCAGCAGGAGAGCAACATCTTAGCACAGTAGCGGCCCTACAACCCCCCCCCCCACACACACACACACACACACACATGGAAGCTTGGAATGCAAACACATAACAGACAGACCCAACACAATGTAAGCCCAGCTGCTTACACACTGAACCTCCTCCTATCATTCCTTGCCCAAGCAATGCAACCTTCTTCCAGAAACAGAGCTGAATGCCACTTTGAGAAGGCTCCCAGTGCCCTCAAAATAAGGTACGCAACTGATGAACGCTTCTGTGTAATTTTACGTGACACTGAGTGATGGGTATTATTAATCCTAAACCAGATATTTTTTGAAAAGTTTGAAGTGAAATCAGTAAGCAGCAAATGTCACATGTTTGCCTTTAGGTCCATTTTCAGTCAAATGCTCTGACGCTGCTCAGCTGATGCGTGCAGGATGGTGAGAGATTTGGCAGCCAACAGCAACAAGGTGGTGGGCATGGGGGGGGGGGAGGCCAGAGGTTGACGAAGAAATTACAAGAGTGAAAAAAGCAAGAGGATTAGGAGAGAGAGGACAGGGCAGGGCAGGTCCATTGTCAAAGGTTCCAATGGGCTTCGTGATGTATTCCAGACACTTTCTCACAAACACAGGTGACAGGTCACAGCCTGTGGACATGTTTATGATTTTATAAGTCGTGTGATAAGACAGGTGGAAAGTCCTCACCCTAATCCGCTATTTCCTTGTCATGCTTAGCAGAAATGAAATTTCTGCTCAATAGAAATCCAACATTTGTAAAATCTAAATGCAGCAGGGACAAATTACAGAAGAGTCCCTGTCTTGAAGCAAAAACACAAAAGCTGCAATCCAACACAGAGTTGAGTGTACTCCAGATCATTCCAGTCAATGAACTTGAGCCTGATTAACACTGTGATGGATCGTGGCCAAAGACAGTGTGACCCAACCTTTGGTCCAGTGGTGATTTTCCCACTAAGGCACTTTGGGGTTGCTCTTTTCTGTGACGTCTACCTATCTACCTATCCCACCCCTCCCTCCCTCAGCACCATGGTCAATGTCCCCCACTTCCACGGCTGTCTGGAAGTCCCCCACGAATGCCCCCCTCTTCCACGGCTTTAAATGCAAACATTTAAAGAATGTCGTGAACATTTCTCTCCTCGAGCCAGTTAAAACAGCTAGTAAAAGAGTATTTCAACATGAATTTAAGTTCACATTTTTTAAATATGTGACTGGCATTTTGACACAAATGGCTACATTTGAAATGTGTGCAAAATGTTGTGTGTTGACTGCATAGTTAGAGGAAACTGGGGAGGTTGGGGCAAGGAAGAATAACGCCCAGCGGGGACTGCTCTGGGAAGCCAAGCTAGCTATACAGTCCACGTGCTGCTAGATGAAGCTCAGGAGGGGGCCCTGAATGACACAATTAGCTTTCCTCCTATCCTGTGATCTCATGCATCTGATACATGTGGCCATAGATCCATGGGTGGAGTCCTGTGCACTGCAGTGCTCTGTCTGGGAAGCAGCAAGGAAGATTTTCCTGGGCTGGAAGGTGTGAGGCTCATTATTATAACATCTAATAGGCTGACTTGGCAGCGAAAATTCTTGTTAATGGCTTGATAGATATCTGAGGGATCCCTTGTAATAGAGATTGGGGGGGGGGGAGGAGGGGAGAACTCTTCTGCTAATGAAGCACAATTCAATATTTAAGTGAAGGAGGCTGCAGGAGTCCAAGATCATATCTACCTGATGAAAGCCTCCAAGGCCTGAATGTTTTTGTTTGGCTTCATCTTTCAATGGAGTCAGGATAAAGAATGATACAAAGAGCATTTTCTTGCAAAATGAAGACTCTGTAATGGGAGCTGATAAGAATATTTCTCTGCTCAGCAGAGTGTCGGGTCTGCCTCATTAGGCGATTACTACCCTCCAGACAAAAGAAAAGGAATCAAGGCAGCTACGTCATGTTAGGTGAGATGGGTTTTGCTGCTTCAAGGAAAATGCATTGTTGGGAAAGTGCCAAGTGCCAGCAACTGCAATGACCACACAGAAGAGGTCCGTTGCAGCTGTCAGGACACCCAACTCAGGATGGATGGAAAGCCAAAAACGAATTGACCCACCTGCTATATAGATCATTGAATCTGGTCTCAGGAGGCTCAAATACCTGATCATCCATGAAACGTGTTGGGTGGCCTTGGACAAGTCACACCCTCTTAGTCTAACCTGCCTTGCAGGATTGTTGTGACAATAAATAAGTGAGGCAATATACAGTACTTCATTGATCAAAAGAGAGCTGTCAAAATAACGAGCAGCAATCACTTGGCTTGGCTTGCAGAAGACCCAACACAATGCAAGCCCAGCAGCTTACCCACCAAATCGAAAAGCTTCAATTGAAAAATATGTGGAGAAGTCTCCAAGAATGTTGCCTCAGACAATCTTGAGTCGGGGAAAAAAAGAAGCCACAAAGAACAGACTTAACATGAACGATTACAAATATTTCTTTCTGCAAGTCATAAATTTTGTGCAAGCTGAGACATGACCAACATCTGGTATACCTTGGTCCCTAAGGGCCAAATTAATCAAGACCACGGAGGAGTGGTCCTAGAGGATCTGCCACCTGAATTGGAGGAAGATCCACTGCTCTGGCTAGAACGGACACTGCCCTCCCCCCAAAAGCCCTTCTGTGAACCCCACTATTGCTGTTACTCCTGTTGCCACCTCCTCCTTCTTGCCCTGCCCACCCAGCTACTTAGGAAAACAGCTGGGTGGCAAGGAGAGGAGGGCACAGCACGGTGCACTGGACTCCCAGCATGCTAGGTGCATCCTGTTTATGTTAAACAGGATGACTCAGAGGAAGGAGGGAGGGAGCGCCTGAGCTAAAAGTAACGGAGGCCAGGCTCTAGAGCACGGAGTTCTGCTTTCCTAAGCAACTGAGAGGAGAGGAGGAGGAGGCAGCAGCAGCACCAGCAGCAGCTTTTTTCTCTTTCTCTTTTTCCTCCAGCGGTGCTGGAGGAAGAGTTGGAAGGTCACTGCCCCGATCCTCTTCCCACTCACTCTCAGTAAGCAGGAAGAGGCTCAGAGAGCCAATTGAAACGGCTCAGTGGGCAGCAGGCCAGAGGGGTCAGTGGCAAGATGTGGGATGCAGGGCCAGAGGCGTTTCTATGGTAGGGGCGGTACAGAAGAGTCTGGCGTAGTGGGGAGAGCTGCTGCCTTCAAACCCGAAGACCAGTGAACTTGATAAGTTCGAGACACGCCGCCGGCAAAAAGCTGTGAAAGCCTCCAGGAGGAGAGATAAGAGCTTCCAGCTGTGTTGGTTGAGTGTGGGAGGCGCCAGCCAGCAAAACTGAGTAAAAAGTAAAAAAGGATACCACCTAGAAAGTAGCTGTTCAAAAGAGATTGGACATTTATATATATTGTAAAAAAACCCAAGGGGGGTTAGGACAGCCTGCCCATGTACCCTGCCTTGGATTAAAGTCGGAGGAGAAATCCAATGACCGAGAAAGGTGGTGTGTGTGTGTGTGTGTGTGTGTGTGTATATATATATATATATAATATTACTGTGAGTTGCGCCCTGTCCTAGTCCCCGTCTACAACTAGGAACGAGGAGGCCCCTCCCCCTCGCCCTCGGAGCCATTCTGTGCGGTGAAGGCAACGGGCAGGGAGTAATTTGTACCTGGGGCCAAGGTGAAAAACGGGTCAAAATTGGGCCCTGGGGCAAAAAAGAGGGGCCCAGGAGCCAAATTCATATGTAGGGAAGGGGCCCAAAAGAATCTTTGTACCCCCTGATAAAATTCCTCTGAATGGCCCTGAGCAGCTCTCCAAAGTCTCAGGCAGGCATCTTTCGCAGCCCTCCCTGGAGGTACCATGTTTCCCCGAAAATAAGACAGTGTCTTATATTAATTTTGGCTCCAAAAATGCAGGTCTTATTTTTTGGGAGGTCTTATTTTCCCAACCTGTGGCGCAACCTCGCGCGACCCCCTGGCACTTACTTTGACCGATTTAAGCTTCATTCTTTCCCAAGGGTGCAAGGCTCTGCAAGGCCTGTAAAGCCTGTACTTGAGTCCTCCACCATAGAGATGACATGCTAGAGAGGCCTGCAAGGAGGCTGCAACCTTGCAGAGTCTCTCTAGCATGTCGTCTCCATGGTGGAGGACTCAAGTACAGGCCTTACAGGCCTTGCAGAGCCTTGCACCCTTGGGAAAGATTAAAGAATGAAGCTTAAATCGGTCAAAGTAAGTGCTGGGGGGTCGCGGGGGTGCTGGGGGCTCACATCCATCTGGCTGATGATCCTAGCTAGGTCTTATTTTCAGGGGAGGTCTTATATTTATGAGTGCTGGCAAAAATCACGCAAAAAAGATGGTAGGTCTTACTTCGGGGGAGGTCTTATTTTCAGGGAAACAGGGTACCAAGTACTGAAGCTGGGACTTCAGCAGGCAAAGCAGGTCCTCTGCCACCTACAGCCTTTAGATGTCTGCACAAAGCAGTCCATGGGGGGCCTACTTGGGACTGGAACCATGAACCTAGGGAAGGAGGCTTTAAACCCTTCCCACCCTGCTGTTTTTCCAATAACATCCCCCCCCCTCAGCTATGATTTGTTCCATTAGGGTAAATAAAAGTTACAAGTACTGTTTGTATGCATGTAAGGTTTGTTTGCACAGTCCATTGAAGCATGTAAGTTGGAGTGGAGCCTGCTCCTGCCTCCCCCCAGGAGAGTTTGCCTGGACAGGGCTTCTGTGTTTGAGGAAGGTGAGGGTGGTTGCAGGGAAATACTTCCCGTGCCCACAACGGCCCCCAAAACTGCAGAGCTCGGAAAATGTGACATCCATCCTTGCAACAGATGTGCAACCTGAACGCTGGGGAAACATCTGGCCTGGCTGCAACCAAGGGGAAAAGAACTGCGCATTTAGTATTTGAAAAGTGATCCTCTGAAAAGGTCCAGTCACAAAATACTCACAAGGAATGTTGTGAATGGCAGGTCTGTGAGACTGCTAATTTTTCGCCCTGTGCCAGAAGAACGATAGTTTCCAGGGTCCTTTTCAGGGAGTCCCTGCTATTTAAACTCATTTTTAAAGCCCTAGTAATACATCTTTGCCCTCATTCACATACAACCCATTTTTGTCATTAGTGCCTGTGGAACATAAATACAAGCATGTGCTTGAAACGCGGCTTCCAGCTGAACATCCGGTTACTCACTGCTGATTCAGAGCGTAAAGCGGTGTCAGTGAGAAAAACTGCAAACATTCCTCTGTGTTAGAATCATTGAAGAGAAACCGCCAGTGTTCCCATCCTTGCGGAATATTTGCAGTGTGGTTGTTCTTTGCCCTTTATCTCTTGTCTTTGCATAATCAAATGGTGTACAACTTGTCAACACCTTTTACACCATACATTCTTCCCTCCCAGGCTTTTGTTTGGCATGTCATCAAGTAAATCCTTTTTAAAAAGATTGCAGTCTTCATCTTCTTCTTTTTTTCATTATTAAATGCGTCTTAGAAATCAAAGAACTTAGCAAAGTAGGACACAGGTTAACCTTTTCTTTTGTTGTGCACATTTCTACTATTCAAGCAATGAAGAGTTCTGTAGCACCATCCATGCTATGATATTATGACATGCAACTATAACTTTTGACCCTTGGTATGTCATACACTTTCACAGGCTAGAGCTCATTTTATTACATGCTTCTGACAAAGTGGGGACAAACCCACAGCAGTTTACGCCACAGTACATTTGGTAGTCGGGTGGTGCAGTGGGTTAAACCGCAGAACCATGAGCTGTCAATCAAAAGGTCGGCAGTTCGAATCCGCGACGGGGTGAGCTCTTGTTGCTTGGCCAGCTCCTGCCAACCTAGCAGTTCCAAAGCATGTTAATGCGAGTTGATAAATAGGTACCGCTTGCAGGAAGGTAAACAGTGCTCCGTGTTCCAGCTACATGCTATGCGCTGCGGCAAGGAGAGTCATGCCGGCTACATGACCATGGAGGCGTCTTCGGACAACGCTGGCTCTTCGGCTTTGAAATGGGGATGAGCACCACACCCTAGAGTTGGACACGACTGGACTTAATGGTCAGGGGTCACCTTTACCTTTATGGTGGGACTGGATTCTGTATTGCTTTCTCTGCAACAGATGAAAACCCAACCACTCCAGCATAAGGAGCTCTTTTCCCCATGGCTCCTTCCGCCATCTCTTGAGGACTCCTTGGGGGGCAGGAACCATATGGGTGGGCCCAATGGCACAAAGTCATTTGATTGTAAGAAGCCACCTTATACTGAGTCAGACCATCTAGCCCAGTATTGTTGCCAGCCCTCCAGGATTGGCCTGGAGTCTCAAGGAATCAGCATCAATCTCCTAGCAACTCCCTAAAGCAATCCTGGAGATTTTAACAGGGCCTCCAGGAATTTCCAACATTATGTCATGTTGGAGAAAAATTCTCCAGAAATAGCTTCAGTCAGGGTTGGCAACCTTAACTCGAACTGGGAGCGACACTCCTAGTTCTTCTAGTCTTATTTATTTAGTTGTATGCTGTTTTTCAAGGACAATGGTTTTCAAAGCAGTTCGCAATAATAAAACCACCAGCTACATGGAATTATTTTCACTGAAGATGCCAGGAATTGATCTGGGGATCTTCTGCATGCCAAACTAAAACAAACCTATGGCCCCTTCCCACTTTTTCTCTCCATACAGTTTTTGGTCTGCCAGGAGGGAGGACAATGTTTGGGTGGGAGGGACCCAAATGGCCCTGTTCACATGGTTCCTATTTCCCAGTGTTGACATATGCGTGAGAATGTTTGGATCTGTACAAGAATCAAGAGCCTCTCTCAATTTGCACGTTCAGAAGCAAATATACTGAAAATGTAAGAGTCCTCAATGTCACACACTGTTTCGTGGGTATCAATGCATAGCTGCAGTTCCTAGTACGGCCAGCAAGTGTCAAACAAGAATGTGAGTAGAAGTCTGTGCTGGATGGCTGGGGGGCAAGCTGCTTCATTTCTGCTCTTGCTCCAGGGAAAGGAGGTGTGCTGGGCAAAAGAGGGTTTGGCTGCATGTCCCTTCTGCTTATCCAGCAGCGGCACCTAAAGCAATTGCAGTGGAGTAGGGGGGGGGGCGGCTTGATGGGGGTGGTGTGTGAATTCCCTCTGATAGTGCCTCAAGGGGAATGGAATCAAAATGACCAAGCCAGTGAGGGGAGGGCAGGAGAGCCTTGCGACCCCTTAGGTGTGAGGGGCAGTGGATATTGGGGTCACTGCTAACTAGGGGAAAACCACTGTGGCAGCTATGCTCTGCCAAGGCATTCACCTGATGTGAAATGCCCAATACTGATGCTGTGAGAGAAAAGTGTTGGATGCAGGAGAGGACAAACGTTAGAGTTTCTTCCCCCAAGCCTAGGGAAATTATGAACAAAAATGGAGCATTTTGAGACCATGGAATGAGGGTTTCAAATTTATAAACTGACAGTGCTGCTGTAGTCAAACAGCCCTGGGAGACATGGGAGGAAGCGGGGGGGGGGGTGTTGTCTCATGAACGTGACCAAAATAACGGAAGCCTCAAAGTGAGATGCTTTGCGTGAACAGTATCCTTGTGGTTCTACTGGGGCAGCCTGATCCTGCTGCCTAAGATGCGGTGGCCAGCTGCTAAAGGGCCAGCTGCTGCATCTTAGTCAGGATGTGGGCCATGCCGGTGCCAGCATGGCCAGGACTCACCTCAAGGGAAGGGGATGTTCATACCCTTCCCCTGGTGTAAGTGTGGCGGGCCCCAATGGATCTCCTTGGATGCACGCCTGCTCTGGAGCTGGTGCAGGCCTAGCAAAGCCGGCCTAGCGTAGGAAGCCGGCCTAGCCCAGGAAGGGGATGGGGATATGGCAGAGCGTGCCGCTGATATCTCCGCCCCCTCCTGGGCCCAGCCAATCAATGGACCCCTTCCCTGGCACCCCAGCACACCCTCCCGCCATCCGGCGCAGACCTTACCTGCATTAGCCAACGTGGGAATCGGAGGCCATTGGAGTGAGCGATTCCGGCCTCCGCACCGACGCAACTTACTCCAAGGGTGTTGAAATGTGCCTTCCGGCACATTTACAACACCCTAGGCTGGCGGAGCGCTCACTCCACCAACCTATATCTATGCCGGAGTGCACGGTAAGTGTCACAACACTGCTGCTTTCATGTGTGAATAGGACTGCAGAGTCTCCCCAGAGAATGAATCGTCTGAATTCTGGAGTCTGTGCGTTGTGAATCCCTCACAACTGAAAGAGCAGCCTGCTTGGGTGACATTTCTCCCATTTTCTTCGTTTTTTGAATAATTGCTTTTTTTAATTTCCTAAAACAGACAGTTGCATTCATTTAGCCCATAACAAGCAGTGCACATCACCACTGCATGATCTCCTGTTCTGCACGGAGGACAGACAGTGTTTACAACAAATAGACCTAACAGTTAATTATCTGCAGTTGTACATTTTCAGGTCATCTCATTGCATTGTACCAGCCAGGCTCTCCGTACCCTGTTATTTCAGGACTTGGCCCTGACATGCTGGGACTGCATGAGCTAGTTGTGTTTTTTGTTTTAAAGGAGAGGAGGGGGAAAGGAGCCTGGGCGAGGATGGTGTATCATTATTGCAGGTAGTGTCGTGGTGCCAATGAAAATCAAATAGACTTTCATTAACCTTGAATGACGAGTCTGTGCCACTGTTGGCATTACTCACTGCTGGAGATTGTGTAAGCAAAGGAGCATTACATAATGCGCAAAGGAAAGCTGACCCAGGAAATAGGGTGCAAGGTTGGGAGGCATGTGCCAAGGGCCAGACTTTGCCACAGGTGTCATGTGAGCCACTGGATGGAGCCACAAAGGCTGTGAGGGCCGAGGAGCTGAAGTTCTTCCACATCTTGGGTGTGTTCATTCAGGAGGCCCAAGATCCACCAGCTGCAAAGAGCTGGTCCCAATCCTTTGCCAATGGTAGGAGTGCCGTTTCAGATTTTAGCTGGGAGGGCAAGAGTCAACCAAATCTGAAAGCTCACTTTGGACCTGTTTCAAGCCAAAGTGTAAGAAAGTTCTTCATTTAAGGTCCCTGGATGCCATTTTTTATATACCTCACAAGAATAATAGTAGAGCTGAAATGAAATCAAAACGGATGAAATCTCATCATTCTTCTGTGTGGATTTTGATGTTAAGTATCTTTCACTAACCCCTGGCTGTGGAATAGTTTACAAATATTTGATAGGCAACATCAGTGCTTGACATCCTATCATCTGTCAATAGCAATCAAAATTTGATGGTATCTAGCAGCTGGTATTAATACAACTTTGGTACGTTTGGAGGGAGGGATGACATGTTTTTTTAATGCTCCTTCATGTGAAAAGTTAAAAGCTAGCACAGTTAGGATAAAGGTTCTAGGCCACAGAGGCGTGGAAAGACTGGAGCGAGCGGAGCAGTGGCTCCAGGCGGCTCCAGTCTTTCCACGGTGCGCGCGCCCGCCCGGTGACGCGGGAGGGCGCTCCGAGGCCTTCTCCCACGGCCTCGGAGCCGGAAAAAGCCCCAGAGCGTCCACCACAACCGGTGGCCAGGGCTTTCTGAAGGCGGCCGACTGCGGCGCCACACTATTTATCCTTTTTTTGCACATGCGCAGAACGTTTACGTAAAGTAAACGTTACGTAATTGCTGTATTACGTTCCCATGAATCCAAGTGTCCTTTAATATACAGTGCTTATGCAGAGGTACACAAGGACTCTGAAGCCTGTGGCCTGCAGATCACATGGCCCAATAAGGTAGCATGTTGGAACCCATTCATGTCATGCATGCCATGGTTTATGAAGAGCCTCTTATAATCTGGTGCATGCTGATGACATCATCAGTGCATGCCAGCGTTAAGAAGTGATCTGAAATATCCTGATTCCAGACTGTAATTAGTGAGGTTCATGAGTTCAACAACTATTGAACTTTGACTATGAGTTGCTTCATAAGTTTAAAAAAACAGATTGCTCTGTTTCTGCTATGAAGTCCAGAAAAGCCATGATCTTTTTAATCGATTTTTAAAAAGTGATATTTTTATATTGTATTTTTTGTATGTATTTTTTTCTGTTGTAAGCCGCCTTGGGTCCCTTCAGGGAGAAAGGCAGGATAAAAATACTGTAAATAAATAAATAAATAAATAAATAAATAAATAAATAAATAAATAAATAAATAAAAGATTGTGAAGAGTTCCAGAAGGATCTCTCCAAACTGGTGAAATGGGCAGCAAAATGGCAGATGTGCTTCAACGTTAGTAAGTGTAAAGTTATGCATGTTGGGGCTGGTGGACAGGTAGCTGAAAGTGTCGATCCAGTGTGCAGCGGCTGTGAAGAAGGCCAATTCTATGCTCGGGATCATTTAAAAAAAAGGGACTGAGAATAAAATGGCCAATATTATTATGTCATTGTACAAATCAATGGTAAGGCCACAACTGGAGTATTGTGTACAGTTCTGGTTGCCACATCTCAAAAAGGATATAGTGGAATTGGAAAAGGTGCAGAAGAGAGCAACCAAAATGATTAGTGGGATGGGGCACCTTCCTTGCAATGTGTTTGGGGCTCTTCAGTCTAGAAAGATGGAACCTGAAGGGGGACATGATTGAGCTTTATAAAATTATGGATGGGATGGGTAAGTGGATAGAAAGACGTCATTTTCCTTCTTGTACAAGATCAGAACCAGGGAACATCCACTAAAACTGAATTGTAGGAGAGGTATCCCAGTCAAAAGGAAATATTTCTTTACTCAGCACATAATTAATCAGCAACTCCTTGCCACAGGACATCATGATGGCACCTGGCCTAGATGCCTTTAAAAGGGGATTGGACAGATTGATGAAGGAAAAGTCCACCACAGGTTACAAGTCATAATGACTGTCTATATGCAGCCTCCAGGTTTTAGAAGGTAACCTATCTCTTAATGCCAGATGCAAGGGAGTGGCAAGAGGATATGGGTATCATGTTGTCCTGAGTGCTCCCTGAGGCATCTGGTGGGCCTCTGTGAGATACAGGAAGCTGGATTAGATGGGTCCTTGGCCTGATCCAGTCCAGCAAGGTCCTTATGTTGTTAACAGACATCAGTCTTTTGCTCTAACATGTGAAGCAGACTCACTTCAACAAGCCGGTCCTAGGGATATGAGCAGTCACGTAATGAGGCTGATCCCCGCCTGGTGTGGAACGTTCCTCATGGAGGCGTTCCAGAAGTAGGTTGGCGGTGACGTGATGATGTTGTCATGTCATTGTGTCACCGCCAATTGCTTCTAGAGTGCCGCTATTCCAACCAAACTGGAGCCCAGGGTGGGCAGGAAGGGCCTTCCGCTACGCGAACATCAAGCGAGCTGCGAGCATGGAGTTCCACTCGCTGTTCCGGGCCTCTGGTAGCCAAAGACTCAGGCGACAATGGTGTCACCCCACACACACACCCTGTGGAGCATTGCACCAGTCGCACCCCTGTAATGACGCCACTGGATTAAGCCCATATCTCTGAGCTGTAAATTCACTATTTTAGTCCCTGCATCACAGTGGACTCCATAAATCACAGGTGTTGTTATTCTTTTGCTATGTGGAATCTATTTTTGACAGCCATGTGCTTTAAAAAATAGTCATCAATGTTTGGTCATGATTTCCTCCACTGGCTGTGTGGGATTCACATTAATAAACCATTCATTGCTTTGCTTTCTCTGTATCAGAGTAGGAAGCCTGCATAGGTTCAGCATTCTCTCTGCTTCATGTACATACATACCTTCTAAGTGCCCCGCTAGGTTTCCTTTCCCAGCACATTGCCACCACTCCGTGTGAAATTGTTTTGATTCAACAATGTGCTCTTTGTCCTGCAACCGTTCCTGTTTTGCAACCACACGGAATATATGTACAGGCCTGCAGGAATAGTCGAACCCTTAATAAAGAGGGGTTTGGCATGCCTTTGCCATGTGCAAAGTCTACAATCAAGTCCCAACAAGAATGCTTTATATCTTCTGTGGTTCCCTATCTTGTTTAAATATGCAAAATGTCACTTCTGGGAATGATACTTATTTCCCGAATGCCAGCTAGCCAGCCAACTCTAGGACTCATTCTTAAGTTATCAATGATGCCTTGAGCTGTTTTGTTTATAGTTTCTACCATTGACTTTTCCCAGGTGTATTAAGTTTTCAAAGAGGTTCCAAAGCTCTCACATTGCCTTTTAAAAGCACACAAGCATGATTTCTGACAGGATAAGTACAACTGTCGGAAATTTTTTGGGGAGCTACGGCATACAAACTGGAATCACCTGAGGCTGGAACTACTCTATTGGAGCAGCACCTCCCCCGTAATCGAGGCAACAGGCAGAGTGGGGGAGCTACATATGGGAGGAGGAACTTCTTAAGGTAGGCAGGTCTCATGCGCTGTATTCGGGTACAATGAATTAACTGTGTGCCTCCCTTAAGCAAAGATCAGACTCCAGATTGCCTCCTCCCACTCTTCCCTTGGATTAGGAGAAACAGAGCTGCAGGCTTGTGTTAAGAGCCCTGCTAGGGAGCTATATAGAACCATGTTTAACATATCTGTTATATATACCATATTGTCCCAAGTATAGGGCGCTCCTGATTATAAGACGCACCCTTAAAGTTTGGTGCTATTTTTTTAAAAAAAATAAAATTTTAACTTTTTTTAACTTAAAGAAAATATACACATTAGTAGAACAGTAAAACAGTACAGGAAGTCCTCACTTAAAGTTGTAGATAGGTTCCTGGAAATTGCAACTTTAAGTGAAAAAACTTATAACGAAACCAATTTTACCATAGGCTAACATAAGTAAACAAGAGTTAGGTTAGGTTCCTATGGCATATTTCTGGTCACAAAAGCATCACCAAACTTCTAAATAAAGTTTAGAATTGTAACTTCTAAATAAAGACTCAAAACACTTCTAATATTAAACATTGAAATAACGTTTACTATAACAAAATAGCAACAACATTATAATAATGTATAAGTAGCCTTCCGAGATCCAAAGGGTGACAGAGTGCCTACCTTTAACCTTTGGAATTTGGGCAGGTGCAGCTCGTTGCACCCTTCCATGATGATGAGCTGCACCTGCTCAAATTCCAATGGTTAAAGGTAGGCACTCTGTCCCCCTTTGGATATGGTAAGCCTATGCAGGAGCAAGATATAGCACTCTCAACTTTCAAGCTGCAGGATCAATAAATATCTTAGTTTCCACAGCGTCCTGGGGCTGGTACTTAAGGGTTAATGTTTTCAACTGCTTGCTGAGGGCTTAATTACCATTTCAGCAGGCTACTGATAAGAGGTTAGAGAGATCATTGTTTTCAGCCAGGCTGAAAAGGCTTGAAAACACTTGCTTTGCAGTTAAGAAAAAGGAAGAAAAACACCCTGTTTTACCTTTGAAACTGCAGTCAGAGAGGCTTGAAAATGCTAACATTTTCAGTTTTGCTAACACTTGGCTTTGCGGTTTCAAAGGTATTTTTATTGGGGTTTTTTTCCACATCCTGATTGTAGGCCGCACCCCTAGTTTAAAGATGTAAATTAGGAGGGAAAGGGGGGGGGAAGTGCAGCCTATACTCAGGACAATACAGGGTGTGTGTGTGTGCGCACACACACAGGTTTCCTTAGGCCAGCGCAGCAACTGCTGCACCGGCCGACAAGGTCACAAATGTGCCATAAAGCACGTTTGCCGCACCTGGAGAGTAGGCGGCACTGGCGGGAAGGACTGCGCCATCCCACTGGTGCTGCCTTCAGGATTCCCGCGTGCTGGAGCAGGTAAGGTTGCTCCAAGCGGCGCAGGGACTGGGGCTGGTGGGGAGGGAGCATAAAGGGGCGGGGTGGGCAGATCGGACCACGGAGGGGGGAAGAATCAGCAGTCTCGGCGCATGCCGTATCCTATCCCCCCTCCTGGACTTGAAACCCCTACACGGGGCTTCTTGGTTTTGTGCCAGCAATTGAGCCCCATTGCGCGGGCAGGGGGGTTTCCCAGGGTAAGGGAGAAAATGTCCCCTTACCCCGAGGAGACCTCCAGCCCTCTCCTTTGCTAGACAACACACTGCAGACTGTGTAGGGGTTCACCAGATCTATATGGGAATAGAAAGCCAGTGTATCTGAGCTAGAGTAGAAGTACTATGCTGTCTTTGACTAGGGACAAAGGTGTCTTCAGCAGTCAGCCAGGTCAAGGCCTTTTTGGCCAGGTTGAACCCAAACACTCAGTGAGTGGTAGCAGCCAATGTGCCATCGGGGGCAGGTAGGGGTCCTGTGGGAGACCCAGCACAGTGCTTTGTCCCAGGGCCCTCAGCAATCTGGTGCTGGCATCAGCTCAGGTTATCAAGTCTCGGGGTATGAACTGCAGTTTATGGGTTTCAGCCATCTTTTCAGGTTCTGTGGGGGAAGAAGTAAAATCTCAGAGGGACCGGATCTAAAGAGAAACAGATTATTTTCTGGTTGGCTTGAGCAATTAAGCTAAATGTTCTGTCCACAAGTCCATCAGGGTCTTCCCATGATGACCCACAGTTTTGTGTTCCTAGTAGGATCAGTTATGTGCTCCTAACAGGCGTCACCAGGTTCCACCCCTACCCTACCGGACTCCACCCTTTAGCTTCCAGGCTCCATTTGCTGATTCTCAGAGTCTGAACCTCAGGAGACCTGGGACCCCACCTATGCACTTCTCTAGTTGTCCTTATCAAGAGAGAAGCTGCAGCATTCTCCACTGTCCAAAGACTCTGATCTCTGCCTTGGACTCTGGCTAGCATGAGTTTAGAAAATCTTTCTCATCCAAGGATTCCTGGAGCTGGCCACTGATCCATTACTCCCCCCCCCCCCGGCAAATTTTGCTCAAGTCTTTTCAGTGAAGATTTTTGCTCAGATGTTGGGGGTGTCAAGGAGTGAAAGGAAGCCAAGTCCACCCTTAGCTCAACATATTTCAATGCTGCTGTTGACTGTTTTCTGGTGGACGCGCTTTTCTAAGTAGCTGGAAGCCACAATCTTTCTACCCACAATTCCCCTCAGAAGTGAAGCCCCATCCTTGTAGTATTTTTCTGAGAGGAATTGTGGGGGAGAATGATGGTGACTGTCAGCTGCTAAGAGGAGTGGTGCCGCCAGTGAGGCATACATTTTACCACCCTGAACAACTGACAAATTACACCCCTCCCAATAGCCACTTCTTACAAACTGCGAGGCAGTGTCCCTTCCTCAGGCAGCTCTTGATTTGTGTTAATTATGTCTTGTAGCAGGTGGCTGAACTAAATGGCATTTTATTTTTTTGCCAGTTCTATAATTCACATTCCAATCCTATCCCTGCACACTCCATAGCATACAGCCATGACAACAGAGCACATGCTGCAAGGGGGGGGGGGGCTAGAAGACCAATGAGAGGTGAATAAAAATGTTTTAGTTAATCTTCAGTAGGCCTTCTGGTCACCTATTCATCTCCTTGAACCCACACCAGCTGTGTAGCTGGCGTACGTCCAAGGAGTGGAAGGGGGCAGGGTTTTCTCTAAAATTGGTGCCAAGATCCCTCCCTCAAGTCTCTCCCTCCTCACCCATGACCTCCCCCCCCCCCGCTGCCTTACCTAGTTCAGTGTGGGCCAAGTCTGTCAGTGGTGGGTATGCTGACCTGCAAACTATTTGCATCGATTGGCTCTGAAGCTCCCAGCAGTGGCACACCATTTACGGTGGGACCGCTGCATTTATGACAGTGGAACATGAGTTCCGCTATTGTAAATCGACAATAGGATTGGGTCGTTACTCTGATAGTGACTGACCCATTCAAATAAACTTATCATTATATTAGATGTATTCACTGAGGCTGTGAAAATTAATGGAAGAAGACACCGCAGCACATGGATGTGTCCTTCGGAGGTCATTTTGATAGCGCTTTCTCATGAGAAGCACCCAGTAGGTCACACCTACTGGTGTGACAAGAAGGATGGATTCGACCCACTTACGTTGGAGTTAACTCTGAGACTCTCATTCATGGTTTAAGGCTCAGGATTTTGTGTTTTCTCCTGCTGCTGTTGATTTCCTGCAGACACAATATTGAGCTTGCGAGGATTTACAGCTTGAAAAATATTGCTTTCATCCGCAGAAAGAGACAAAGGGCAGTCGATTTTGGCTCCTCTGGGATGGATTTCCACTGCACTCATTATTCCCCATTGTCCTCCTTATAGCTGTTAACTTCAGGGAAACCTTTTGATAAGCTCCCTCCCCTGTCTCAGCATTGTTTTCTGTGCTGATTACATGAGGAGACTGTGGGGTGGGGAGGGGGGAGGAGAGGCAGTTGTAAAAACAAAGACAGATGTAGTAACAAGGAAAGATGAGTACGGGGGCAAGTATTGACACTGTCCCCTACCAATGGGGCCATGGCTTCCCCCTAGCTCCTACCCCTGACTCACAGCGCAATCCTATCCAACTTATGCCACCGGTGTAACCAGCGGGGGAGGGCAGGGTGGGAGGCTTTGGAGGGGAGGGGAGATTTAAATCCCCTTTGAATCCCCCTTCCGAGGGGATTTGAATCCCCTTTCCATTTTGGGGCCTCCCGTTCTCGCTGCACCGCTGGTTACACTGGTGGTGTAAATTGGATAGGTTTGCGCTGTCACATTCAGACCCATTAAAAATAATCTCAAAATCCAGTCTGGGCAATATTGGCATCTTCCAAAGAAGCATTAAGAGCAAATGTGCAAGTGATTGTCATACTAACGTTTCACACGTCTTGAATAATATTCAAAGGAGAACACACACAACGTCCTCCAAGGGGATGTGAATAAACTGCATTTGGAACTGACACATCTTCTCACTATAGACAGCATAAATGAGGTTCCCTTAATCCTTCACATGTGCGTGATGAATGAGATCCCCTTCGCCCTCTCTGTCCCCATCTCTTTTCCTTAAGGGAAGTCTCACTGTATGGTTCAATAGGAAAGAGGCTTCGCTGAAATACTGAAATATCGCTATTACAGAAGGGCCACATGGCTAGACATGCCCACCAATTGGGCATCCTGGTTGGATCCCAATCTCAGTTGCCCACCAATTGGGCACACAAGTCCACCTGGTAGCCTCATCTAATCCAGGTTATTTCAGATCACGTCCAAGGATATGTTCCAATCTGGCTCCTTCAGAGCACATCTGTGTGCTCGTCAGGCAAAGACAAGCTCCCTATCTCCCTGGTGCTAGCCCAAGAAGCAACCGTGTCATTGGCCCATCCCACATAAGTTCCTTTTTAAATTACTGGAGCAGCACAGGATGGAGCCACAGGACAGCAGCAACTAAGTCCCTTCAGAAATACAAGAATCAGCCCTGACAGAATAATTAAACGTGAAGAAGGGACGGGGGTGTGGTTGGCGTCTTCTTGAAAGAAGCATTGTTCTCTAGCTCCTGTACTGTCTGGTCATGTGGACATTACAGGAGTAGAGCCACCAGGTTCCCCCTAGGCATGATCACTAGACCTACCCAATTGTTGCTCCTGGTTCACCTAGAGGACCAGTATTTTTTTTTTAATAAAAGCTGGTAGCCACTTTATAAGCTGTCAACTGCTGACACATAGTAGAGGCCATGAGAGGCTATGCTGCAGTGATGTAATCAGGCACTTTTTGTGCACTTATTCTTACAGACGTGTCTTCTCTGCCAGCAGTTCTCTGAACTCTCTTCTGGGAATGCTTTGTGAAATGCAGAGGAAGTCAGCCCTGAATCTCTCAACAGGCATATCGATGCTCCAGACTAGAGGTGACGACAGACATACCTTCCTCCAGGACTAAGACCCCAATCCTGTTGTGGCCTTATGCTGCCAGGACTAACAGTCTGGCAGCACAAGGAACTTTACAGTGGTGTGAAAACCAGGCCACAGTCGCACACTGCTGGGCTGCTGCCTGCCGCACATGGCAAGAGGCACTGCAAATGTGGCAGCCGCTCTGGGAGGCTCTGCAGGCGCCAGTAAGGTGGTGGCTGGGGCGGGGAAGGGGAGGTTAGGGGGTGCTCTGAGGTGGGAATGGGGAGGGCAGGGGGCAGGAAGCAGGCTGGAGGGCATTGATCTTGGAGGCAACTGCCCACACCAGATCCTATCCCCCATTTTTGGGCCCGCCCACCCCTTTTTTCTCCTTGGACTCATGCCAATTACAGTACTCCCCCCATATCCACTGGGGATATGTTCCAGGCCCCTCCATGGATACTTGAAACTATGGATAAGAGTGAACACCCCCTCCATGGTTTCCTGAGGGCCGGCCGCCCTGCCTCCTCTGTGGGCAGGCATGCTCGCCCCCCCCCCCAGCTCTTATTTTTCTTTCAGCAAGCTTTGTTTCTTCCTTAAAACAAACAGAGAAGCAGCCTCCATTGCTGGTAAGTAGAACGAGACTAAGGGCTCAGTCCAGCCTAACTCAGGCACAGTTGAGGCCCAATTGTGGCCCAATTGTGGCCCAAACTAGGACCGAGTTAGGCTGCAACTGTGCCTGAGTTAGGCTGGAGGCAACAGCATTGGGCCAGGATCGCGGCAAAACTTACCGCAGAGGCAGGCAGGCTCCTGTGGGGAGCTGTCAGTCTTGTGGAAGCGAAGAGCCCCCTCCTCAGCCCGTCTGCGTGCACCTACCACAGCTGCTGCAGTGGTCGCAGCAGATGGGCAGCCACAGGCGGGCCTGCAGGCACTGCGCGTTTGACAGTCAGCTGAAGGGCAGAGGTTGTGCCAGTGCCAGCTGCCCCAGGGCACCCTGGGCAACAGCCACCTGCCACAGGGGGGAGTGCGACTGCCCTCCCTCCTGCAGACTGTGATGCCACCCCCAAGCCACGGTGAGGCTGCACGTGGGAGTCATGGGGGGGTGAGCGGGGGAGAGAAGGGAAGGAGGGGGTGGGAACGGCACGCACAAGGGGGGGGTCTCATGAGGTCTGGAACCGCCTCCGCCAGGACATGCCCGTGCGCTGCCTGAAGCCCTGGGCCTCAAGGGCCGTGGCAATGCCCACAAAGAAGGCATCCCAGCATGCCTTCTGCTCCATGCCCCGGCCAAGACCGAGAGATGCCGTGGGCTTGTCTGCTGCGAGCGGGAAGGGCTCACGCAGCTCATCACACCCCCAGATGGGGCAACATCAGCACCTTGCGGCAGGCGCTCTGGCGGCATGGGGGGTGCCAGCGTCCATCATCAGGGAGTGGGAGGGGAGGCAGGCACACTGACAGGGGGTGCTGGGGAGGGGCACGGGTGGGTCAGAAACAGACAGACAACACGGCTGGTGGGAGAGGGATACAGGGAGAGGGGTCTGCAGAGACCGATAGGGGCACAGGGGGCACTTCGCAGATGGAGGCAATGCAGGAACGGGCGCCTCTCATGCAGACGGACCGAGGGCGGACACGGACGCCGTTGATGGGCGGAAACGGACGCCGGTGACGGGCGGACAGAGGGCGGAAACGGACGCCGGTGACGGGCGAACACGGACGCCGGTGATGGGCGGACCGAGGGTGGGTGAGAGCCCCGGTTGCTGAAAGGGCTCTTCACGGACGTGGCGGACGTGCGCCACAGTGCCCGTCAGTGTTTGCCTGCCTGACAGGCCCCCCAACTCCCCCCTCCCCTCTGGTCCCAGAGGGTCCGGCAGCCCCCCTGCTGTGTTCTCCCAGGGATGGCTGTGGCGGACCCTGGCTGGGATTCATGCAGAGGCTTGTGTGCTGGGGCCTGCCTGTTTGGGTGTGTGGGGCAGTGCTTGTGCAACATTGGGGACATGTGTTTCCAGGGGCATCTTTATTGTTCTGGAACAGTGGCAGAGATGGCCGGGCGTGGCTGCCAGGGGTAGGCACAGCAGCCTCTAGGACCACAGCAGCAGCATCAGGCGAGCCCCATGGACCTGGAGATGCGGGCTCTTCCCCTGTGGAACCACGGCCTGCTCCATAGAAAGGGGAGGGACAGCAAGTAGGCAGCCAGGGCGGTGGGGCAGCAGCAGCAGCTGAGGTGGGTTGCAGGGCAGGCTCCCAGACCTCTCTGGCAGCATCAAGGCAGGTGACCGTGGGGCAACCAGACTGCAGGCCCAGGGGTGCTCCCCGGACGGTTTGTGGTAGTGGGCATTCCTGGGGGGACAAACAACATGGGGGTGTTCCATGGCAGCTGCTGCGTGGTAGCAATCGCCATTGAAGAGGAGCCAGTGTGCCAGTTGCAAAGGTCTGCAGGGAGAGAAATCAAACACAGCTGAGTGGTGTGAGACACAGAGCCTGGTCTGCGCTCCTTCCCTGGGTGTACGGTGAGCATGATCCTGTAAGGGAAAGGGGTCAAAGAGAGAGACAACAACACAACTTGGGGGTCACAACCATGGCAATCCTAGCAATACTGACCTGTCGGTAGACCCTGTGGAGAAAAGAGGGGGGGGAACAGCTGGTGTCTACATATGGGTTACAGTTCCACACTCATGGCATTGTGTGCTCACATTAATACAGGCAGCTATGAGACAAGACATTGGTATAGAGGCATATCATGGCAGGCTATGCAGGCAGCTATGAGACAAGACATTGGTATAGAGGCATATCATGGCAGGCTATGCAGGCAGCTATGAGACAAGACATTGGTATAGAGGCATATCATGGCAGGCTATGCAGGCAGCTATGAGACAAGACATTGGTATAGAGGCATGTATCCTACCTATATTTCTCTATGCAAAGAGGCAGACGTCAGACCACATGTCAGCACAAACCCTGCACTTACCTGCTGGTGTTGTTGCCTGTATGGGGGGGGGAGAGAGGGGCTGGGAGAAAGACATGGGTTAGCAAACACTTGCATGGAGACAGCTGCCCAGGCACAGCAGTAAACAGTTTGGCCACAGGCAGAACAGCCCTCTCTGCCCTAGAGGGGGGCAGAGAGGAGAGAGGAGAAGAGAGAAGTGGGGTGTTAGAAAAGTTTTCAAAGTCCCACTTTGTGGCTGCTGGGGGACAGAACCCCACGCCACGTGCTCAGAGAGAGAGAGAGAGAGAGTGGAGGGCTGGGGCTGGGCTTTTGTGGGAAAGAGGCTGGGTGGGGCTGGGTGCTGATAGGGTAACTATTTGGGTCCATGTCCAGAGTTAGGCCACACCTGTTCGGTCCTAACTCAGGCCCAACTCGGGCCCAGGGTGTTAGAACTTTTCAGGAGAGGGCTGGTGTGGGTAAGGTAAAATGGCTCCTATGGGTCTCCTCACATTTGGGTCCACCCTTTTTGCTGGCCCAAATTTTGGGCCTGAGTTGGGCTCGAGGGGGCGTGTCAGTGGCTCTCCAGTGTCTGGAACCGGACCAAAATTCGTAACCGCCCCCGTCACACCCCCGACACGCCCCCAACACACCCACTTTTAGGCTGCAATTGTGCCTGAATTGTGCAATTGTGCCTGAATTGTACCGCAGTTGCCTTGGGCTGGACCGGGCTGCAATTCAGTCACAATTGCAGCCCAACTCAGGCACAATTCAGGCACAACTCGGGCCTAAAGCACTTGGGCTGCAATTGTGCCTGAATTGTACCGCAGTTGCCTTGGGCTGGACCGGGCTGTAAGCTCCTCATCTTCCCTCTCTACTGCACAGCTCCCTGATTCCAAATCCAGTGGCGATTTTGTCCCTGTCCCCACACTTCAACCAGACATGGGGCTTTTCTGACCTTTTCTGTTCCAGTTACCTGGCATGTTTATCTACTTAAATGAGTTTTACGGTTATTTGGTGCTGGGGGGGGGGCAATCTGCAGTTGCTTTACTTTAAATTTCAAACATTGTTCTGGGTAAAGGGAGGAGATTTGGATTCATGCTTGCCAGTCAACACTCTGCACGCCTCAATGGGAAATGGCCGAAAGGTGGCTTTGTGATTGTCATAAGGGCCAGCCAATCAGCACTCTGCACAGCTGGTTTCTCCTAGAAAGAGGAAGAACTGGAGGTCCCTCGAATCAATCTGGTTCAGAAGTGTGTACATCTGTCAAAAAAAAGTGAGTGAAGATTCATATTGAGCTCATCGGTTCAGTTATAGACATCTGGCTTCACCCCTAAATTGCTCTAACAGTATTTCCCTTTCCAAAGAAAATCATGGGGAAAAACTATAATTCTGTGGAGGGAGTTAAGGTATTTCTGACAAATTTTTAGGATCTCTGTTTCAAAGTACTGTGGGGGAAAAAGGGCTCATGGTGTAAATTAAGCAGAGTCATATGGCAGAAGGTCTTTTTTCTGATTGCTGGCCATCAACCCCTAATAGTTTGCTACTACGAATAAAACAGGAGCAGAGGCAGTAAAAAGGTTTCAAGTAAAGTTTACTTATAGTTTAAAAGCATGTACATCTCTATTAGAAGTGCCGGTCCTAGACTTTGGAACAGGGAATCCTAGATGTATTCCCTTTGCACTAGTGTGTGAGACCTCATGGCATGGTGAATTCCATCTAGCTGGCAGAGCTCATGGATGGAGCTCCTACACATTGGAAGGCCAGGAGAGGGAAGGAGGAAGCAAAGGAGGGACACACTTCCACAGCTCATAGAGGATGAGTAAATGTCTGAGACAGGTAGTGTGTGAATCATCTACCTCCTGAACAACCAGTGTCCTGCAGATAGTGTTGTCCCTACTTTCCAGCAACTACAAGTACCAGGATTCTTTGCAACTGGTATAACACCAAAGTAACCCTATTGTGCAGATATATCAAAGCCTCAATAATAGTTCCTAACTCTCTGCTCTCTTTCTGACAGTAAACAGGCAGATATTGTTTTTACTCTCTGTCTATATCTGTACAGCAGGCAGAGGGTGGCCCTCCCTCCTTAATTCAAAACGTATTAAAGCCAAATGAACTTGTTTCAGTGGACTTTAATGGGATTTTAGATTAAGTCGTTGGCTTCTAATGATAGTGCTGTCTCTTAAGGTGTGGAAGAAAATAACTATATTACAGATGCCAATGAGACTCAGCAACTTATGTGCCAATGGAAGAAATAAGAAGAAGAAGCTGGAAGAGTTATGTTATTCTCCTTTCTGGATAATTATGGGATGCAAGGGGGGTAAAATAAAATGGTGCCCTTATCTAGTCTGGAGGGCATCCTTTAAACTCCCTATAGCATCCTCTACTCCAGGTGATGCTGATGAAGTCATCAGGTTTAAGGCAGGTTACATGACTGGGGTTGCATAAGGTAACTTCTGTGGTGTCAGCTTTTTACATGGCAATTGGTATGTGCTAGATACATTTGAGTCAGATGAAAGGTTGCCTTTTTTTAAAGAGTGTGCACCTCCTGTAATACTGTGAAGGCCAACACCTCCCAAATTGGCCATTAATACAGCTTAATTGCATATAATAATGAGTGTGAGGTGCCCACACACTGCAAATAAAGTTATCAGAGAAGCACAAGGTATGGACAAGGAAGAATCCCAGAGGGAGATGCTTGATGAAACTAAAGGTATGTGGTTTTAATGAAGACATGTCAAAACCTCGTCAAGGGAAAAGCATTTTATTAGTATCATAGGTGGTTATAAACTTCTGGAGCATCTACACACAGCTTTGGTTGGAGGAGCTTTTCCTACACGAAACACTGGTCTGACTCACAGCTAGTCAGAGCTGAAATGAACTGGCTTCCAAATGTTCTCCCCAAAATGATCTCTTGTGAACGTTTGATGTTGAATATTCTGCAGATATTCACTGAGTATGTGAATATTTGCTGAATAGGTGCCAGATATTTGATATTTGTACTGACATCCAATGATATTGTGTTTCAGTACGTGACAATATTTGATAGTTGAGATTCAATGATATGTAGTGTCTAGATAGGTCTCAAGCAATGGCATTAGGATTTCACAACTAACAGTTCATGAGAGTTCATATTTGATGCTTGCCAAAACAATCCAAAGATGCTAATAAGCTCTAAACATTCAGTTTTAGAGGTATGATTTCACATTCCAAATGTGAGTTTGAATTTTAAAATTTCACAGTAAAAAATGTGAGGTGCAGAACTGGGAAATTTTGAATATTTATCAATATTAATTTCAGTCCTTCTTGGCTTGCAGAACAACTACTAGTGACACCGGAAAGGGATGCATATCCTCGTCCACATCAAACGATGCATCCAGTCAGTTTGGCGGTCCAGCTACACCACGTGCTACAGATGAATATTCATGAGCAGATCTTCTGTGCTGGATTTGATGCACATATAAGCATTTGAGCAAGAGCTATGGAAAATCTGCAGGAGGATCATTCCCATTTTCATTTCCTGAGCCCCAATGAAAATTAGAGTTGCCTACAAGCAAGGGCCTCATTAGGGGTGGCCCGAGTGAGGGGTTGAACACCTTGGGTGTCACCCCAGGGAGGGGTAACACCAAAATTACTCTCTATTCTATTTGTTATCAGTGGTACAAAAACACACCACTGGTAGAAAATAGATTTTTCCCGATTCCAGCTGTGACACGTGCGGGAATCACATTTCCCTGGAGAAAATGGGAGGAGTTCCATGGGGTGACACCATGAGATCCTGCCCCGGGAGTCACGCCTGCCTACAACTAATTCCTTTGCTACTTTTTGTGAGTGTGGCCTGCAAATGTGCAAAGAGCAGGTCAGGAGCATTCTGAAAGAATGAACAATCGTTTCTCCCTCCTTGTCCTAGAGAGGAATTTGTGATGGCAAAGCACAGATGTGGACATAGTCTGTATTTCAATTATTCTAGGCAGTTCAAAGAACCAAAGCCAGCTGCTAGTGCATAAGGTAAAGGTGACCCCTGACCATTAAGTCCAGTCGTGTCCGACTCTAGGGTGTGGTGCTCATCCCCATTTCAAAGCCGAAGAGCCAGCGTTGTCCGAAGACGCCTCCGTGGTCATGTGGCTGGCGTGACTCTCCTTGCCGCAGAGCGTAGCATGTGGCTGGAACACGGAGCGCTGTTTACCTTCCCGCAAGCGGTACCTATTTATCTAGTCGCATTAACATGCTTTGGAACTGCTAGGTTGGCAGGAGCTGGCCAAGCAACGAGAGCTCACCCCGTCGCAGATTCGAACTGCCGACCTTTCGATGGACAGCTCATGGTTCAGCGGTTTAACCCACTGCACCACCCACTGGCCTTACTCAGATACTGTACTGCCACTCAAATGTGTGCTACAGAGAGTTAGGTGGCACTCTCCAGCAAAGCAGCCCACTGTTTCCATGTACATCTGTGTGCAACCTGGTAATCTTTTGTCTTAACACTCAAGTATAGAGTTCAAGGGGGTTGTTTCAAAAAGAGAAAGCAGCAAACCACGAAATGCTGACAAGCTATCTCATAAAGTACCTTCCCCAGAATGTTTGGGAGTTTATGACTCAGCAATAGGGGGCAGGAACATGCTGCTTGTTGGGGAGGCAGTACCTGTCAAAGTCCCTGAATTGCAAGATGAACTGCCTGAACTCCCCTTTAGGTGTACATGTGAATTGCATGCCAATTCCTGCACAAGATGCCTCATTTCCACCCTGGGAATGTTAATAAACTGTAAACTAGCAGATATAATGCCATGGTATGCAAGATTCCAAATTGCTTTTCTTCACTCGCTCACACACCCCAGACTTCCCATGTTTTCTGAAACAAAAAGAAGAATACATTTGGGTAAGCTTTCAAAACCATGATGCAGACATTGCTTCTTCATTGTTGTTGTTGTTGTTCAGTCGTTAAGTCGTGTCCGACCCTTCGTGATCCCATGAACCATATCCCGCCAGGCCTTCCTGTCCTCCACTATCTTCCTGAGTTCGCTCATTTTCATGTTCGTTGCATCGGTGATGCTGTCTAACCATCTCATCCTTGGCCTTCCCCTTCTCCTTTTGCCTTCAATTTTTCCCAGCATCAGAGTCTTCTCCAGAGAGTCCTCTCTTCGCATTAGGTGGCCAAAATATTTGAGTTTCAGCCTTAGTACCTGTCCTTCCAGGGAACAGTCAGGGTTGATTTCATTTAGGATTGACTGATTTGATCTCCTAGCAGTCCAAGGGACTCTCAGGAGTCTTCTCCAGCACCACAGTTCAAAAGCATCTATTCTTCGGCGCTCAGCCTTCCTTATGGTCCAACTCTCGCAACCATACATTGCTACTGGGAACACCATCGCCCTGACTATGCGAACTTTTGTTGGCATGGTGATATCTCTGCTTTTTATTATGCTGTCTAAGTTTGCCATAGCTTTCCTTCCAAGGAGTAAGCGTCTTTTAATTTCATGGCTGCTGTCTCCGTCTGCAGTGATCTTGGAGCCCAGAAAAGTAAAATCTGTTACTGCTTCCATTTCTGCCCCTTCTATTTGCCAGGAATTGATGGGACCAGATGCCATGATCTTAGTTTTATTAATGCTGAGTTTCAAGCCAACTTTTGCACTCTCCTCTTTCACCCTCATCAAGAGGCTCTTTCGTTCTTCTTCACTTTCTGCCATTAGGGTGGTATCGTCTGCATATCTGAGGTTGTTGATATTTCTCCCGGCAATCTTGATTCCGGCTTGCGATTCATTCAGCCCTGCATTTCTCATAATGTACTCTGCATATAAGTTAAATAGGCAGGGTGACAATATACAGCCTTGCCGTACTCCCTTCCCAATTTTGAACCAGTCGGTTGTTCCATGGCCGGTCTGAACTGTTGCTTCTTGACCCGCATACAGGTTTCTCAGGAGACAGGTAAGGTGGTCTGGTACCCCCATCTCTTTAAGAATTTGCCACAGTTTGTTGTGATCCACACAATCAAAGGCTTTTGCGTAGTCAATGAAGCAGAAGTAGGTGGTTTTTTGGAACTCTCGGGCTTTCTCCATGATCCAGCGCATGTTGGCAATTTGATCTCTAGTTCCTCTGCCTCTTCGAAACCCAGCTTGTACGTCCGGTAGTTCTCGGTCCACGTACTGCTGAAGCCTAGCTTGTAGGATTTTGAGCATAACCTTGCTAGCATGTGATATGAGTGCAATTGTGCGGTAGTTTGAACACTCTTTGGCACTGCCCTTCTTTGGAATTGGAACGTAAACTGACCTTTTCCAATCCTTTGGCCACTGTTGAGTTTTCCAAATTTGTTGGCATATTGAGTGTAGCACTTTCACACCATCATCATTTAGGATTTTGAGTAGCTCAGCTGGGATATTATCATCTCCACTAGCTTTGTTGTTAGTGATGCTACCTAAGGCCCACTTGACTTCACTCTCTAGGATGTCCGGTTCTGGGTCAGTGACCACACCAGTGTGGTCATCAGGAACATTCAGATATTTCTTGTATAGTTCTTCTGTGTATTCTTGCCATCTCTTCTTAATCTCTTCTGCTTCTGTTAGGTCTCTGCCTTTTTTGTCCTTTATCATGCCCATCTTGGCACAAAACGTTCCCTTGATATCTCCAATTTTCTTGAAGAGATCTCTAGTCCTCCCCATTCTATTGTTTTCCTCGATTTCCTTGCATTGTTCATTTAAGAAGGCCTTCTTATCTCTCCTTGCTATTCTCTGGAAATCTGCATTCAGTTGTTTATATCTTTCCCTTTCACCTTTGCTTTTTGCATTCCTTCTTTCCACAGCTATTTGTAAAGCCTCATCTGACAGCCACTTTGCTTTCTTGCATTTCTTTTTCTTTGGGATGGTTTTAGTTGCTGCCTCCTGTACAATGTTACGAACTTCCGTCCATAGTTCTTCAGGCACTCTGTCTACCAGGTCTAATGCCCTAAATCTATTCTTCACCTCCACTGTATACTCATAAGGGATATGGTTTAGGTCATATCTGACTGGTCTAGTGGTGTTCGCTACATTCTTCAGTTTAAGCCTGAATTTTGCAATAAGAAGCTCATGATCTGAGCCACAGTCAGCTCCAGGTCTTGTTTTTACTGACTGTATAGAGCTTCTCCATCTTTGGTTGCAAAGCACATAATCTATCTGGTTTCGGTATTGACCATCTGGTGATGTCCATGTGTAGAGTCGCCTCTTGTGTTGTTGGAAAAGAGTGTTTGCTATGACCAGCGTGTTCTCTTGACAGAACTCCGTTAGCCTTTGCCCTGCTTCATTTTGCGCTCCAAGGCCAAACTTGCCTGTTGTTCCGTTTATTTCTTGATTTCCTACTTTAGCATTCCAGTCTCCTATGATGTAAAGGACATCTTTTTTGGGTGCTAGTTCTAGAAGGTGTTGCAGGTCTTCATAGAACCGGTCAACTTCATCTTCTTCGGCATCAGTGGTTGGGGCATACACTTGGATTACTGTAATGTTGAATGGTTTGCCTTGGATTCGAACTGAAATCATTCTGTCGTTTTTGAGGTTGCACCCCAGTACTGCCTTTCCCACTCTTTTATTGACTATGAGGGCTACTCCATTTCTTCTAAGGGATTCATGCCCACAGTAGTAGATATGATGGTCACCTGACTTAAATTCGCCCATGCCCGTCCATTTTAGTTCGCTGATTCCCAAGATGTCAATGTTCAATCTTATCATCTCATTTTTGACCACATCCAGCTTGCCTTGATTCATAGACCTCACATTCCATGTTCCTAAGCAGTATTGCTCCTTGCAGCATTGGATTTTCCTTTCAACCTCAGACACATCCACAGTTGGACGTCCTATTGGCTTTGGCCCAACCGCTTCACTCTTTCTGGGTCTACTTGGAATAGTCCTCCGCTCTTCCTCAGTAGCATATTGGACACCTTCCGACCTGAGGGGCTCATCTTCCGGCGTCATATCTTTTAGCCTTTTGGTACTGTTCATGGGATTTTCTTGGCAAGGTTACTGGAGTGGGTTGCCATTTCCTTCTCCAGTGGATCACTTTTAGTCAGAACTCTCTGCTACGACCTGTCCGTCTTGGGTGTCCCTGCACGGCATAGCTCATGGCTTCATTGAGTTACGCAAGCCCCTTCGCCACGACAAGGCAATGATCCATGAAGGAGCTTCTTCATACAATGAGCAATTAACAAGTGGAATGCACTGCCACAAGGTGTGGTGATGGTTACCAGTTAAGATGGCTTTAAAGGGGGATTCAACAAATGTGTGGAGATTGAGTCCATTAACAGCTGTTAGCAATCAGAGTGCAAAGGAAGGCCCTTCTTCAGACAGAGTAATATCTCCGAACACTGACAGGCAAAGGAACAGCCCCTTCAGGCTGTTTTTGTGAGCTCTCAAAAACATCTCGCTGGCTGATATGGGGGGGGGGGGTTGCTGGATTGGATGGATTGAAGTCTGTCCCAGCAGGGATCTTCTTTTGCAGCAGCCAAACCACTTCTCTGCCATTTGTATTGAACATATTTTCAATTTGTGTATTTTTATTTCCCTCTCATATTCCCCCAGCACATTATCCTCCCAGCCTTTCCCCAAGCCCAAATTAATTTCTCCTTATTCAGTTTCCCATCAGATCCCCTCTTCCCAAAAAAAGAAAAAAAGTCATTGCCCCCAAATGAATGTTTCTATCTGCTCCCCCCCCCACTGCACCCACAGCAAAAATGCTATATGGGATGTTCCTTAAGCTATATGGGCAGAGGGCAGTATTCAGTGGATCTCTCTGTTGAGCAAACAACACCATGCAATCACAAAAGGCAGAGATCAGGGAGTGACCACACCTGAATCTTAAAGCTGGAGGGTATGCTCTCTACTTCAGGTTTTCAGAGGATACAGCTGCAGGCTGGGAGCTGGAGATGCTAATACTGGATGTGCAGCTGATCAGCTGTTCCATTGATCAGGCAAGAGCTGGAGACCAGGGTTTCTGTATTTATACCTGAACCGGCCAAGCCAGAGGCTTCATACTGCTTGACAATCTCAGGGTCTAATGCTGTGCTGTTGTCTTCCATACCTGAAGAGTCACTGAGGCCTGAGCATACATCCAGCCCATGGAAGCTCACTAGCCCTGAGGTTCCTAATTCCGCAGCCCCTGATAGACAGGAGTCTGTAGGGTACATTGGATTAGCTTAATTGGTTAATTGGTCTTGGCCCATAAAACCATGCTCAACTCATGCAGCCTTCAGTCATGTGTTGTGGCAAATGCCTAAGAAGGCAAGCATGGGAATCAAGAGTTCACAGCAAGCCTGCTTTCCCTGCATTGTCCATTAACTCTGCATCTGTCCCAGCCATAAATTATGAGAAATAACACGGAAAAGATTTACAGGACTCATCTATGGTGCCCAGCCACAAGCATCCTCCTTCCTGCTATAAAGAACTAACTAAAGGCTGGCGGATCAGGGAGAGCTCCAGTGCTTTCTTTCTTCTGCCATGTGCCCTGCCCACGTTTATCAAGCCTCCACTATTACTGAGACTGTTGCCACGGCGTTTTCATGTAGTTTCATGGCATTTCTAACAAGACCTTCCACCCCCTGTTCCACTGAACATAGCCTGTATCTGAGAAGCTGTATTCGGGATAAAGCCATGCAGAAATATCTTTTTTATTTAAAAAAAAATAGGCTTGAATCTTGAGGATAAGTAATAAACGTGTTCCCTCCCCCCCCAAAAAAAAACCCCTCACCATTTCTCCATCTCCTCCCCATTTTCACTGCAACTGTTGCTTATTCATCCGATCCTAACAGGCTGTGAAGTTAGGGTGTGGAATTGAGGAGAGGAAAAGAGGCAATGGATTCACCCCATTTCCTGCTGGGGTGGTAGACACGCTTCCTGCTGCAATTGTTGCTGTTGCTAGGTGCAAGTTTTCATCTTACCCAGAACATGCCAGAAAGAGGGCAGGAAACATGATGAAGTCATTACCCTTACACCCCCCAAAGAAAGCACTCCAGGCAAAGGCATGTTGGATAAAATTGTCACTTTGATAACAAAATAACCTGCAAAATAACCTGCAAAAGGACTCAACTACGGCATACTAAAAACCACCCCAGGCATGCGGGCCTAATTGGGGGAAACGGCACTAGCCGTCTACTTCCCCCGCCCCAATTATTGGCGTAACATCCCAACTCCAGGCTCCTTCGGTCACGACCAGGGGAGCCTATCACCGCCAACCCCTAAGAGTTGAGCCAGCGGAAGCGCTCAGATTCCCACAGGCCAAGCCGTGCAGTAGTCTTCGCGTATTCCAGCCAGGGGGCTTGCCAGCCAGCCTCAGCAAACCGGTACAGTATTGCGAGAGCGGTACTGGCTCACCTCCTGACCTTGCTGAACTCAGAATGCACGCCGACCCCCCTTTATCCTATCTACCCAAAACCCGCACGCCCCCTGCCACACGGGAGGGTTAGCCTAGCGCTTAACCCCCCCCCCCCCCGCCCCACTGGACCACAAAACTTAACAAAGCCTTCTGCAGGTCTACTAAAAATAGATCAGCCCCAAATCAGTCAGATGCACACCATCGCTTCGAAACAGCTCCACTGCATCCTCCTTGATGCCCAGGTGAGCGATAACAGCTCCACCGCTGTTCCGGACCACACGCCCCAGGTACGCATTCACTTCCTCCGTGTCAATTCTACTTGATGGGGACAAAGTGCCCCATGCCAAACCCTTCGGGGCAGCATGTTGGACCAGAGAATGGAAATCCCTGGCAACCAACATCTGATTGTTCGCATGTCCCTACGGATCTGAAGCCTCAAGGACATAGAAGTCCTCTGGCACAGATCGTTCTCTCCTAAATGCAGAATTAAAACCTGGGGCGGTGGATGGGTGTTCAAAAACTGTTGGAGGAACGGAAGAAGCTGGCCACCAAGCATGCCTCTCCTGGCGGCCCACCATATGGTGGCGACGCTGCTGAGGCCGAGTTGACTGCCGAACGTGGTGGCGACAGCTCTCTTCCTGGCCCAAAATATAATCGAATGCCCGAGAATGAGGATTCATGCATGGACAGCACCACCCAGTTCTGAAAGAAATGGAACAACAGGGAATTAGCAAACTGCCCCCCAAAATAACAAAAGGCCTAAGAAGTCCTATACAGGACAGAACAGAGAAATCCTATACAGGATGCAGACAAGGTTGGAGCGAAGTCCCGCGAGACTTCCCCCTCAGCTCCGCCCATCACGTGGCCGGCTGCGTTCCAGCCGAAGCAAACATGCCTAAGCCGGAGCGCACCGGGGGAGCAGGGTAAGTTCCCCCGAGACGCTATGCGTCTCAGGGGCATTCTGCAGCCAAATCAGAGTAAAGGCAGAAGAAGGCAGTCATGCTTCCCACCGTCATCTACTGTGTGTCCCACCGTCCCACCTATGGCAGCTTCTGGGTAAGAAGGAATGTTGAGAAAAGAACCATTCAACCAATTACAGCAGGGAGTGTGAATGCCATGACTGGGATGTGATCCTATTCACATGCTTTCCCCCACCTCACTGAAATGCCCCTCCAACTTCAACTTCATAAAATTAGAGCGGCAAAGTTGAGTGTCCACTTTGGCTCCAGGTTTTGTCTCCACACCCTTCAGTCCGCCACCAAATCTACCGTCCAAAACCTTTTGCTTCCGTATAAGGGCCAAATGACATGTTATCTGTAATGTGTATTTTAGCCACTTCTATTTCTGCTGTTATATTTCCTAAAACAGAGTGTGGAGAACAGTGAAACCATGACAGGGGATGAAAAGCTTTCATACTTCGTTCGTTCGTTCGTTCGTTCGTTCGTTCGTTCGTTCGTGTGTCCCTGCTGTAGTTCCAATTGTGTACTTTGTCCCTGCTGTAGTTCCAATTGGGATTGCATTTGCCTCCCCCCGCCCCCATAGAAACGTTCCTATTTCTGAGAGGAAGAAAATATTTAATTGACTTTAATTAAAGTTCTTTTCTTTCTGGAAAATAAAGCACATGGAGAATGGGTGAAGAGAGCAATTCTTGACTGGAACTACAGCAGGGCAAAGTATTAAAGCCTCCTGGACACATACTTGCACACACACACACACATGCACATGCAGAGTGGCATTGCTATAGTCTGTGTGCTATTTTAGGGGAGGAAAGAAAAAGGAAGCAGCCAAAACGGATATCATATGTAACAAGTAGTTTGGCCTAAGATGCTGTGAACAGACTATGAACCTAGAGGCCATGCAGTAATGCCAGCATGTAGAGTTTCAAATGAGGGTGCTGTTCATTTAAATATGCTTTCAACTCACAACTGAGGGGTGACACTTGGGAAATCAGTAGGCCTAAACTGCTCAGTTAGGCTTTTACTAGAGCAACGTCTTTGCCCCTGGGAGCTCTCCCAGGTCCTGCAGATCTGGCTAGCTGGCTGGCTGATTTACTGCAGCCTGTGACTGCTTCTTGCAACCTGACTGCTGCTCTTGACTTCTGCCACTCTTGGTCTGTCACTTCAAAGCATTAATCTGCCCTGGCTCAAGATGGATTGCCTTGCACAACAGGCCACAGGATACTGGTCATCTGGGTGGAAGATTTTTGAAAGAAAATGTTCCATAATGGAACATTTCCCAGAAAATTTTGTGCTGCTATGTTTTTCTTTACATCATAGGAGACTGGAATGCTAAAGTAGGAAATCAAGAAATAAACAGAACAACAGGCAAGTTTGGCCTTGGAGCGCAAAATGAAGCAGGGCAAAGGCTAACGGAGTTCTGTCAAGAGAACACGCTGGTCATAGCAAACACTCTTTTCCAACAACACAAGAGGCGACTCTACACATGGACATCACCAGATGGTCAATACCGAAACCAGATAGATTATGTGCTTTGCAACCAAAGATGGAGAAGCTCTATACAATCAGTAAAAACAAGACCTGGAGCTGACTGTGGCTCAGATCATGAGCTTCTTATTGCAAAATTCAGGCTTAAATTGAAGAATGTAGGGAACACCACTAGACCAGTCAGATATGACCTAAACCATATCCCTTATGAGTATACAGTGGAGGTGAAGAATAGATTTAGGGCATTAGACCTGGTAGACAGAGTGCCTGAAGAACTATGGACGGAAGTTCGTAACATTGTACAGGAGACAGCAACGAGAACCATCCCAAAGAAAAAGAAATGCAAGAAAGCAAAGTGGCTGTCAGATGAGGCTTTACAAATAGCTGTGGAAAGAAGGAATGCAAAAAGCAAGGGTGAAAGGGAAAGATATAAACAACTGAATGCAGAGTTCCAGAGAATAGCAAGGAGAGATAAGAAGGCCTTCTTAAATGAACAATGCAAGGAAATCGAGGAAAACAACAGAATGGGGAGGACTAGAGATCTCTTCAAGAAAATTGGAGATATCAAGGGAACGTTTTGTGCAAAGATGGGCATGATAAAGGACAAAAAAGGCAGAGACCTAACAGAAGCAGAAGAGATTAAGAAGAGATGGCAAGAATACACAGAAGAACTATACAAGAAAGATCTGAATGTTCCTGATGACCACGCTGGTGTGGTCACTGACCCAGAACCGGACATCCTAGAGAGTGAAGTCAAGTGGGCCTTAGGTAGCATTACTAACAACAAAGCTATAGAGGGATAGGGAGTGGATAGGGAGTGGATAGAGGGAAATTCTTCTCCCTCTCGCACAACACCAGAACCAGGGGACACACACTAAAATTGAGTGGAGGGAGAGTTAGAACAGACAAAAGAAAATATTTCTTTACCCAGCGTGTGATTCATCTGTGGAACTCCTTGCCACAGGTTGTGGTGATAGCACCTAGCCTAGATGCCTTTAAAAGGGGTTTGGACAAATTCATGGAGGAAAAGACCATCACAGGTTACAAGCCATAAGCAACCTCCTGTTTTTTTTTTTGTTGTTGTTTTTGTTTTTGTGGGTTTTCTCTGTGCCAGGTGCAAGGGAGTGGCGACTGGACACAGGTATCTTGTTGTCTCGTGTGCTCCCTGAGGCATCTGGTGGGGCCACTGTGTGACACAGGAAGCTGGACTAGATGGGCTTTTGGCCTGATCCAGCAGGGCTCTTCTTATGTTCTTATGTTCTTAAAGCTAGTGGAGATGATAATATCCCAGCTGAGCTACTTAAAATCCTAAATGATGATGCTGTGAAAGTGCTGCACTCAATATGCCAACAAATTTGGAAAACTCAGCAGTGGCCAAAGGATTGGGAAAGGTCAGTTTACGTTCCAATTCCAAAGAAGGGCAGTGCCAAAGAGTGTTCAAACTACCGTACAATTGCACTCATTTCACATGCTAGCAAGGTTATGCTCAAAATCCTACAAGCTAGGCTTCAGCAGTACGTGGACCGAGAACTACCGGACGTACAAGCTGGGTTTCGAAGAGGCAGAGGAACTAGAGATCAAATTGCCAACATGCGGTGGATCATGGAGAAAGCACGAGAGTTCCAAAAAAACACCTACTTCTGCTTCATTGACTACGCAAAAGCCTTTGATTGTGTGGATCACAACAAACTGTGGCAAATTCTTAAAGAGATGGGGGTACCAGACCACCTTACCTGTCTCCTGAGAAACCTGTATGTGGGTCAAGAAGCAACAGTTCGGACCGGCCATGGAACAACCGACTGGTTCAAAATTGGGAAGGGAGTATGGCAAGGCTGTATATTGTCACCCTGCCTATTTAACTTATATGCAGAGTACATTATGAGAAATGCAGGGCTGAATGAATCGCAAGCCGGAATCAAGATTGCCGGGAGAAATATCAACAACCTCAGATATGCAGACGATACCACCCTAATGGCAGAAAGTGAAGAAGAACTAAAGAGCCTCTTGATGAGAGTGAAAGAGGAGAGTGCAAAAGTTGGCTTGAAACTCAACATTAATAAAACTAAGATCATGGCATCTGGTCCCATCAATTCCTGGCAAATAGAAGGGGCAGAAATGGAAGCAGTAACAGATTTTACTTTTCTGGGTTCCAAGATCACTGCAGACGGAGACAGCAGCCATGAAATTAAAAGACGCTTACTCCTTGGAAGGAAAGCTATGGCAAACTTAGACAGCATAATAAAAAGCAGAGATATCACCATACCAACAAAAGTTCGTATAGTCAGGGCGATGGTGTTCCCAGTAGCAATGTATGGTTGCGAGAGTTGGACCATAAGGAAGGCTGAGCGCCGAAGAATAGATGCTTTTGAACTGTGGTGCTGGTGAAGACTCCTGAGAGTCCCTTGGACTGCTAGGAGATCAAATCAGTCAATTCTAAATGAAATCAACCCTGACTGTTCCCTGGAAGGACAGGTACTAAGGCTGAAACTCAAATATTTTGGCCACCTAATGCGAAGAGAGGACTCTCTGGAGAAGACTCTGATGCTGGGAAAGATTGAAGGCAAAAGGAGAAGGGGAAGGCCAAGGATGAGATGGTTAGACAGCATCACCGATGCAACAAACATGAAAATGAGCAAACTCAGGAAGATAGTGGAGGACAGGAAGGCCTGGCGGGATATGGTTCATGGGATCACGAAGGGTCGGACACGACTTAACGACTGAACAACAACAACGTTTTTCTGCAGAAAATATTCAGTTTCTCAAAAAGCACTTTATTTCACAAAATTACCTGGGAAGGTAATGACTGTATGCACTGCCAGTCAAACTGAGCAGTTTGTCAAAAATTATTTTCCAAGTGACTGTGTATTTATAAACATGTAAATTATTTGCATGCAAGCATATATAATATATACATGCATAATTATTTGGATGTGCTAAAATTAATACATTAATTTTCAGTGCCTTCATTTTTTCCTAAAAATTAAAACAATGTAAGGAAGTATGTGCTATTGAGTTGTGTCTTAAGATATTCACAAGTATTCCAAGAAAAAAATATTGGGCAGACCAATCCTATCCAGGCGCCATGCAGCTTGGCAGCAGCAGGCTAAAGGCCTTCTCGGAATAAGGGAACGTTCATCCCCTTACCCTGGATAAAGCCCCAGTCAGTGTTATGGGGCTACTCAGATCTGCATTAGCTCTTGAGCTGGCGCAGAACCGGGAAACCCCGTGTCAGGCAAAAAGGCCTGGGCGAGAGGATAGGATATGGTGCATGGCAGTGCTGCTGAACCCTCCCCCATTTGGGCCCCAATCCACCCTCATCACCACCCTCACCACCCCATTATGGCCCCTCCCCACCCTCACCCCACCCCTCCACCAGTCCCGCACTGCTTGGAGCTTATCTTGGCAGCTCTGTGGTGCAGGCCGGTGGGCTGAGCAGCGGTCGGATGGCGCAGGCCTTTCACCCGGCGTGCCTTACTCCCAGGGTGCCGAAGCATGCTTTACGGCACGTTTGTGACGTCCTGGGCCAGCACAGCGCATGTTACACCGGCCCGCCCAGTGGAGAGGATTATGCTGTAAGAAATGTTTTGAATTTATTTGAATAGAACATTTCAACTTTGGTTGAATAAAACCTTAAGTGTGCTGTATTGATTTTTCACTCCTAATCAAGTATTTAATTATATACTTGTGGCTATCCAAAAAGTTGAAAGGTATGTAGAGCATGTAAAATTAACATGGTGTACTTTCTAAAACGTTGTTTACTATTTATAAGTCAAATAAACATGCTGAATCAGATCCCATTTAATGTAAGACATTAGAAAATGTTCCAGGAAATTTTCCAGAAAGTTTTTCTTAAAAAAACTTTCCAATGCCAAATGTTCTGGAAAACTCACAACACTGCAGGATACTCATTGACTTCGAACTGTCAATGGAAATGTGATAAACCAGTAGCATAAATAAACCTATAATGAAACCAAGGAGAGCTGAACAAAATCCTCAAGACCCTTTAAACTATCAGCCATATAAATGTTAAACATGAATTTTGAAAAAGCCGTTCATTTAACTCCAATTTGCATTCACTTATGCGCCAATAAAATGCTTAACAAGTTCTCCCTGACCTATTACATAGAATGATGCCCACGCATACCTGAGCTCTATCGGCATGATCTCCGTTGTAATGATTGCACACAAAATGTACCAGCTAGAGATGAAATTCTGAAAAAGAAAGATGAGTGCCAAACGATTCATTAATCCAGCATCCAGCTTCATCATGTAATTGCCAAATTAGCTGGCTCATGACTGTGCATGTTTAACACTCCTTTGGGCAGGTACTGCTTAAATACCTGAAGACTGGAATTAACTCAGAATTGTTTCTCAGGTTTAGGAGAAGCTTTTCCTATGTGACTTCTATGACATCAAATATCAGGACCAGATTCATCATGATGCTAAGAATCCTCCAGCGTGGGCTGGTGCCAAAGTGGAATCCTTGGAATGGTTCTTTTACCTGTGAGCTCCCAGACTACTTCTGCATCAATCACCCTGGGGTCTAAACTGCCCAGTCACTCAAGGTACATGTGTGATCTAGATGTGTGGTTACTGGTGAAAAGCTGAATTACATGGGCACATGAACAAAGCTACATGTACAACTTCCTGACCATCAACACAAATCGCATATTACCGGGGCCTGCTGAAATTCCTTTTGGCTCAAACCATGTGATCCATCCACCAAGCAAAGAGCTGGTTATATAAACACATGATTCTGCTTTCTGCCCACAGCAGACCACCATGAGTGGCCACAACCACACCTTCAAAAAATGGTGAGGGTTAGATGATCACAAGACAAGAGATAGTGGTTCTGTTTGGATCCGGTGACTGGAATTGAAGCATGTTAATATGAAATGCTTGTGAGTCATCTTCAGGGCAGGAGCTGGCCACCAGGAGCTGGCTACAGCTGTTTCTAGCTATAGGCATTTTTTGGTAACAGTGCCTATCTCAGCAACAGAGTCTACAGTACACTTGTGGTATCACAAGTGCAGAATCACAGCACTGGTGGCATGAAACATTACTTCCTACACATAAGAAGCCACCTTATACTCACAGCTCAATCCTATTCCCCATGTTGTAACATGCAGGTGTGCCATGGGCGTATGCACTGCATGCTATGGTGGTATACTGGTGTAAGCTGGTATACAGCTGGTGTAAGTCCAAGGAGAGCCAGGGGGCAGGGCAGGCCAAAAATGGGTGGTAGGATCCATCACACAAACTGCCGTTGAATCCACCCTCTCCCTCCCCTGATACATACCCCAGTTCCTCCCCCAAAATGCCAGTGACTGAACCTGAGATATTGAGTAAGCAATGCATGTGCTCAACCACCGCACTACGTGCCACCATAGGTGTCTTCTACATAGAAATGTGTGTCAGTGATGAAATGGCCCTGGCTTGCCCACTGAGACCACAGAACAGGTCCCTGGCTCAGAAGGAGGTGTTAGGTCAACAGCCTCCGTGTTGATCTTCCTTTGAACACATACAGACAGGTATGGAATGGATATCCTGCCTTCTTGCAAATGCCTCAAGGAAACCTAAACCGACAGAAGCGGGTTTAGTGCATCAGCAGAGCACAGGCGTTGCACAAACAAGCTCCTAGATCCATTCCTAGAGTTCTAGATTCAGGTATTAGGTCTAAGACTTTTGAGGTGTGCTGCCAAAGCAGGCAGTGCTTGGCTAGAGGTTGACCCCTGCATAAGTCACCTTGAAAATACCATACTGCTCTTTATCCCCCACCACAGATTTCCATCCCTTAGCCCAGTGTTTCCCAAACTTTTTCAACCTGCGGCTCCCTTGACCATTGGTGACCATTGGCCGCGGCTCCCCATTACATTATGTTAATGCCTGCCAATTAGCATTGCATTGTATTTCGAGAGGATTCCGTGGCACCCTGCGGCTCCCCTGGCTGGTATCCGCGGCTCCCCTGGGAGCCACGCCTCCCAGTTTGGGAACCACTGCTCCACAACTTCTCTTTCACTCTACTTCTCTAACGTGTGGCATAAATCTATTATCAATAGATACCAAGGCTTATACTGTGGTCTCAGGAAGTCCCTTGCTTGCTGTCCTGCTTGTTTGGCCCCGCTGCCACCACGAATGGCGACCCGCTGCCACCCGCTGCCGCTGCCGAGTGGCGAATGGCGGCCCGCTGCCACCACGAATGGCGCAATCCAGCAGACTCTAAAGCTGGCAACCCAGAGTTGCAAGCAACCCTCTCACCCTTGCCAGAACTGGCAGCAGCCCAATCGTAAAAGGGATACATCAAATGGAGCCAGAAGCATTTAGAAGTGACTCACATGTACCGCAGCAGGATAAAAAAGATCCTGAGCACGGCTTCCTCTTACTCACGTAACAAACATGGGTAGAGTAAACAGACCTCTTAGAAACAAAAGTCCATCAAGACTTTTCCTGAGCCTGAAGAGTTGCTCCCTGGGAGTCTGCCAAGAACATCTTGCCATACATGAGTGCTGTAACTCATGCAATGGGAGTGTTCAAAGTGTCCGGACAGGAAAAGTTTGAATCCCAGCCAGAGGAAGCTTTTGCTTCCAACACGACTGGGGTTTTAAAAGCACTTTCCTTTCACTCTCTACACTAGTCACGTTGTTGTAAAACGTTCAGACTTGTCAGTCATCAATCCCTGGAAAAGAAAAAAAAAAAGGATGGTTTTCCATTGGAGATGGACCTAAGCTGTGGAATTCCAAACGATGTGACATGAATAGGCACAGATTATGCGTTCAGACCTGAAATATGTCAGGTGAAGGCTTGGTTCCAAATTCCATATAGATTTCTGCCTAGCAGGAGTCAGCCTATGTGCCTATGTGCTGAAGACTGGAATCTGGAGGTCCCAGTGCCAAATCGAGCCCCATGTAGCAGCTTCCCTGCAGCCAACCCCAGTTGCCATCCCAGAAAGAGAGGAATTGCCTGGAGGAAATGGTGCCTGTAGCAATAGGTCTTTCTGTCAGCCTCCTTTCAGGATGGGAGAGGCCCTGGCCCACCATCTTCCTTCCCCTGTAGCACTCCTGGAAAGCTGTCTCATCCCAGGAAAACCTGCTCACACACTTCTGTAAAGAGCATTCACCCTGCTCCACAACCCTCTAACGTTTGGAGTGCGGCGACACAGGATAAAGTCTTTTCATCAGTGATTGTGGCATTCTCTGCCCTGAGAGAACTGGCTGATGTCAGTTTCCACCAACCTTGAGTACAATAGGTCACAAAAGGGAGGGGTTGGCCTGGAGGCCTGGATTGGCAGGGGAGCCATTCAGGAGATCCCAAGAAATCAGAGCCAGGCCCACAAATCTAGGGGAGGAGATTTCTCACAAAGCTGTGGCACCAGCACTGAGCAGCTAGGAATGGATGGTTTTATACTAGGCACGATGGCTCTATCTCTCCCTGATCTAAGGCCATGATCTGGAGCATGCATGGAGGTCTCAGCTTGCTGAATCAGCACTTCATTTCTGGACCTGAGGTCTGGCATAACCATTGCCACTGCTGCTCCTGATGTCTTAAGAGATTATGAGGGTCTGAAACTGGGAAGGGGGTCCCAAGAAGCAGCACTGGGTTCTCCATTGTCAGCGGCCCCTCAGGAGGGTGTCGTTTGAGTGCGCTGCCTCTGGCTACCCTTCAGAGGACATTGAGTCACCAGGTTTCCCATTGCTACTGGGTGGCACCGCAAGACACTCCTCCACCTCCTCCTTGGCGATTGTCTCCTCAGATCTGAGCACTGGCAGGTCCTACAGCTAATCTCACCAGGAGCATTTTGATGGCAGGTCAAAATGACCTTTTTTAACCTGCATGAGTTCTGTGGGACTCACTGCTGATTTTCCTTCCTTCTGGATTTGTGGTTTGGTTACTGTTTAGCTTTGTTATTAATACTGGCGGATCACTGACTTTTCATTTTAAACACTTTTTTTATTATTTTTAATTTTTTTAGGTACTTTGATTGTGAACCACCCTGAGGATCCTACCTGGGACAGAAGATGCATTGTGTAAATATTTTTATGAATAAATACATAAATTTATGTATTTGCTGTTCTTCTAGCTGTTCTTCAGGGCTTTACGCAATTTTCAACTATCGTTGCATGGAATGATGGCTTTAAAACCAATGGGATTGTTCACAGATAAAGTTTGCAGCTTTGAAATACATCTTTATTCGCAGTAAGAGTATTTTTCCCTTTGCATAAATGCAACCTTTTTGGCTGGTGTAGATAGGATCTATATATAAAGGCTAAAATTATGGCTTGGAAAACATCAGAGCCAAGAAATTTCCATAGAATCAGGAACAAACAGGAGTCATTTCTAAGCCTGGAACACTCGTGGACAAATTTCTGAAATGTTATTTAGGCCCTTTGATTGGCCTAGATGTGTCACAGGGAATATTTTATGATTCTTGATTGGATGAGTGTTGGTTACACCTTCACTGGAGCATTTCTGTTGGTTGGCCTTCAGACAGTTCTCTCTGTGTTATGCCGACACTCTTTTTCCATAGCTATCTGTGCCAACAAAATTTACTTACTGAAATGTTCCTAGAAAGTTAATGCAACTACTCTAGCAAAAGACACCATATGAGCTCTAAGTAAGCTTCTCTCCCTCTTCATATAAGAGCAACAGAACAAAAGAACAGCCCTGCTGGATCAGGCCAAAGGCCAGGGATGTGGATCAAGTTTCTGACTCCAAGTCTCAAGTCAAGTCCCAAGTTTCTGACTCCAAGTCTCAAGTCAAGTCCCAAGTCTCTGGTCCACGTCCCGAGTCTTTTGTTGTGAGTTGCAAGTCCCTATCTATTTAATGGGGAAAATGGGTTTACCTGAATAAAATTCAACTTAGCAAGTACGAATCATCATCGGGATTACTGGTTAAAAATATTTATGTAAATGTCTTAATTATAAAAACACCATAGTTCATCCATAAATTCACACAATTAGCAATAAAAGCTAAAAAATTCATGTAAAAATTCATGTAAAAATAGGTGAGGCAGAGTAGTGATGAAGAAATTAGGCCACCAGTATATTTACCCTTTATAAAGGGTACAACAGACAAGATTGGTAGGATAATGAGTAAATACAACTACAAACCTATTTTTAAACCTACCAACAAAGTGGGACAACTGCTGAGAAATCCTAAAGATCCTAGGCCCCCGCTTAATGTGCCTGGTATTTACAAAATACCATGCAATTGTGGAAAGGTCTATATAGGCACGACTAAACGTTTTATTAATACAAGGCTAAAGGAACATGAACGTGCGTGCCGTCTTGGCCAGGTGGAAAAATCAGCACTGGCACAGCATTGTGTGGAGACTGGACATGATATTATGTTTAATAAGACAGTGAGGCTAGGACATGATGATAATTATAAAGCCAGATTAAATTTGGAAGCTATAGAAATTTTTAAACACGGATCACAGGTTATGAATAGGAAGCAGGAATTGTCATTTATACAAAAGGTCTGGACACCTGCAATTTGTAAAAATAAAGCTCTTTAATATATTTGACCTGCCATATATTTGTCGCCACTAGAGGCAGTATGCTTGATCCACAGTGAGGTTACCTGAGGTTACCAGGTGACTTCCGGTTGAATTGGAGTAGTAGGAATGCGCGCCAAAATTTGTATTTATAAGTGTTGGGATTGGGATGGCTTCTTTAACATCTTTTTGCCTACTTAGGCTTTTATGCATTTGAAAACGTTTACAGAGGGTAAACGAAACGTTATGCTGTTTGTGATATGTTTTATTGTATTATGCCCCGTGATTTTTAACGTATTTTTACATGAATTTTTTAGCTTTTATTGCTAATTGTGTGAATTTATGGATGAACTATGGTGTTTTTATAATTAAGACATTTACATAAATATTTTTAACCAGTAATCCCGATGATGATTCGTACTTGCTATATTGTCGCTGGTTATAAGAGTCTTCGTTCATTTTTAAAATTCAACTTGTCATAAAGGGCTCCATGTCTCGAGTCAAGTCTTTTACAATCGACAAGTCAAGTCCGAATCAAGTCATTGACGTGACTTGAGTCCGAGTCAATAGACTCAAGTCTACATCACTGCCAAAGGCCTGTCTAGTCCAGCATCTTGTTTCCCACCAGCTGCCTCTAGGAAGCCAACAAGTGAAGGTGAATATATTTATTCTTTATTTGATGCTGCACAGAGAAATAAAGTTGCCTAATGCTGTGTGCCTTGTACCATTGGTCTAACTTAATTGGTAATGGCTTATCTGGTGTTTCAGACAGTGACCTTTCCCAGCACTACTGGAGATTGAACCTGGGCCCACATGCATGCAAACATGTGCTCCATCACATGGCCCTATCTCCAGCATTCCCCTATATAGGGCAACCATCCCCTACTGATAGGACCCTTCCCCTAGCACAGTAGCTTGCAAAACGTCTAACAAACATTGTCTTCATTTGTTCATCTCTCAAGGAATTCTTGACCATCTGCCATGGAAACCTAGCATATTTCAAGGGAGTATGGGGCATGTTCTAGGGCATGAACATTTCATATTTGAGCAGTAACCAGGTCTTACCACTGTCCTCTACAACAAATACCCTCCTCCATCTGCATATTGCAAAGGAGGAGAAGTAGTGGTGAACAAGCTGTATTTCAAGAACGCTTGTCTGCCATTATCAATCTTCTCATTGAGTAGCCCCTGGTAAATCTCCAAAGAACCCCAGAGGTTCCCTGAGCGGATAGATTAGTTCACATCATCCTGATTATATATGCAAACAAGAAGCAAATGCACTTTCCTAGCAAAAATAGTACACATGGGGGGGTTGATCCAGATTGGGACCACAATGGGGGAGAGGCTTCAACACTTTGCCCCCCACAGTAATCCAGATCCAACCCCACTACTGCTGCTATTTTCCCTGGGGAAAAGTTCCCATGGGCTCAAGGCCTTTCCTAGCCCTTGATCTTTTAAATGAGGAGATTGAAGGGGTTGAAGCTGAGACCAGTATGTGTTGGGTTACTGAGCTCCTAGCAAATGCAATGTCAAGTAGTAAATACAAGGCAAGCCAATAATTTGCACACATGCAGAAACACAATTAACCAGAGGAAATCACAAGAGAAGAAGCATCCTATTTTTCCCCAAATTATTGGGCATCCAGTGTAGGTAAATAAAGAAAATAAGATAGTCCAAGTCCAGCAGCCAGTGTTTGGGATGGTAAATTTCTGCACGAGAAAATACTTACCCCACAGGCTATCTAATTAGAAGACTATGGGCCAAACTAGATATGGCACAGATGATCCAAGATCATGAACCTCATACAACATTTTGGGGAAAAAAACTAATAGCAGCTAGGAAACTCTGAATCAGATCAGGACCAATGTTCTGGGGGAGGAAGTTGAGCTTTTCTAATTAAAATCACCCACTTGCCCTGAATGGTATATTTTTCCATATACCATAACAGCCTGGGTAGGGTGTTTTTGATCGGGAACATAGTACAGGAGAAAGGGTTCAAACCATCTTTTCTCTCAAAGCCTCAGATCAGATCAGATCAGATCCAAGCTCTTTCATGCAAGAGTTCACAGTTCTCCCACATCACATCTAGTTGTATCCTGTGTCTCCAAAGGAGTGGAAAGGGATTCATCCATCTCTTCCCCATACCCTCTTTCTGTTGCTGATCTTTTTTCTCACATATCACCTTTTCTCCTAAGTCTCAGGCACATTAAGAGAGGCTTACAAACCTACTCTATATACATGTGTATTCGAGAAGTCCTACAATGCTGCTTACTCCCATGCAGCTATGCATAGGATTGCAATCTTACTAACAGCACAATTAGTAAGCACCATTCTGTGCATGTCTACTCAGAATTAAGCCCCATTGAGTTCAATGGTGCTTACTCCCAGGTTTGCTCACCTTGCAGTCTCTCTGGAAGAGAAACGCCAGCTAAACCTTTCTGCACTCCCTCATCCCTGCCTGGTCCTCAGTTGGCTGCTACCTTTGCAATGGAACTGTATGTCATTTGGTGCAGCTGCAACCACTTAGAGAGCAGCTGTTGCCAGACTAGCAAATGACAAATGGCTCCTTTGCAGAGATAACTGCAAACACTGAGGAGTGCAAGGATTGATTGGCGGGGAAGGGTGTGGTTGTAGCTCTCCCCCCCCAGGGGTAGCATGAAGGAAACCAAGGACATAATCCAATGCACATTCAGATCAGGTTGCAACACAGTCACTGTTTCTCATGCAATGTCCATCTATGGTTCTCTCCTCCCAGGCTGATGTATGTCCTGTTGCTGACGAGGCTTCATCACCACAAGTGCACTCCAGTATACATTATTCTAGATTGCATTCTGAATGTAGTGGTGCTCATATGGGTGCCACGTGATGGGCTCATGAAGAAAAGACAAACAGCATTCATGTCTACAAAGGCATGTCCACTTGGCAACCTGAATCTGGGCCCTTTACAACAGTAACCTTTCCAGCAAGGTCTTGGGACCAGCAATAGCATGCAATATTTTACAGTGGCTTTGAGCACTTATACCTACTTTGTATACTCCACAGCCTGAAATACTTCATCATGTCCATTGGTGAGTTTTGCTTACTTACAGAGCTCTATGTTTTGTTTTATAGAGCAAAACTTGAAGTCTTTCAAGCTATGCTAGGCAACACCTTGAAGGCCCTAAGGTGCCATGAATTCTGCAGTTCCCTCTAGAAATGCTTTGACATCCCCTTGACTCACTGAAAGTACCAGAGTATATGATGCCAAATGCAAAATGTTTCCTTGCATTCCTAAATGGACTGTGGAATCTATTCTGCATTCCTCAAACCATCCCAGAATTTTGGCCAAGCATGGAACCATTCCAAGTGCTGCCAAACCCTTTTGAAAATCATCTGTGTAAAAATGAAGGTATAGGATTGGGCTCTCAATCACATCTCCCTGTGTTGCCTTTTTTCCAAGTTGTTGTTGTTGTTGTTGTTGTTCAGTCGTTAAGTCGTGTCCGACCCTTCATGGTCCCATGAAACATATCCCGCCAGGCCTTCCTGTCCTCCACTATCTTCCTGAGTTCGCTCATTTTCATGTTCGTTGCATCGGTGATGCTGTCTAACCATCTCATCCTTTGCCTTCCCCTTCTCCTTTTGCCTTCAATCTTTCCCAGCATCAGAGTCTTCTCCAGAGAGTCCTCTCTTTGCATTAGGTGGCCAAAAGTTCTAACCTTTCCCTTTTAAGGCAGGAGCTCCAACTCTCTGATCATTTTGTTGTTGTTGTTCAGTCGTTAAGTCGTGTCCGACCCTTCGTGATCCCATGAACCATATCCCGCCAGGCCTTCCTGTCCTCCACTATCTTCCTGAGTTTGCTCATTTTCATGTTTGTTGCATCGGTGATGCTGTCTAACCATCTCATCCTTGGCCTTCCCCTTCTCCTTTTGCCTTCAATTTTTCCCAGCATCAGAGTCTTCTCCAGAGAGTCCTCTCTTCGCATTAGGTGGCCAAAATATTTGAGTTTCAGCCTTAGTACCTGTCCTTCCAGGGAACAGTCAGGCTTGATTTCATTTAGAATTGACTGATTTGATCTCCTAGCAGTCCAAGGGACTCTCAGGAGTCTTCTCCAGCACCACAGTTCAAAAGCATCTATTCTTCGGCGCTCAGCCTTCCTTATGGTCCAACTCTCGCAACCATACATTGCTACTGGGAACACCATCGCCCTGACTATACGAACTTTTGTTGGCATGGTGATATCTCTGCTTTTTATTATGCTGTCTAAGTTTGCCATAGCTTTCCTTCCAAGGAGTAAGCGTCTTTTAATTTCATGGCTGCTGTCTCCGTCTGCAGTGATCTTGGAACCCAGAAAAGTAAAATCTGTTACTGCTTCCATTTCTGCCCCTTCTATTTGCCAGGAATTGATGGGACCCGATGCCATGATCTTAGTTTTATTAATGTTGAGTTTCAAGCCAACTTTTGCACTCTCCTCTTTCACCCTCATCAAGAGGCTCTTTAGTTTTTCTTCACTTTCTGCCATTAGAGTGGTATCGTCTGCATATCTGAGGTTGTTGATATTTCTCCCGGCAATCTTGATTCCGGCTTGTGATTCATTCAGCCCTGCATTTCTCATAATGTACTCTGCATATAAGTTAAATAAGCAGGGTGACAATATACAGCCTTGCCGTACTCCCTTCCCAATTTTGAACCAATCAGTTGTTCCATGGCCGGTTCGAACTGTTGCTTCTTGTCCCGCATACAGGTTTCTCAGGAGACAGGTAAGGTGGTCTGGTACCCCCATCTCTTTAAGAATTTGCCACAGTTTGTTGTGATCCACACAATCAAAGGCTTTTGCGTAGTCAATGAAGCAGAAGTAGGTGTTTTTTTGGAACTCTCATGCTTTCTCCATGATCCAGCGCATGTTGGCAATTTGATCTCTAGTTCCTCTGCCTCTTCGAAACCCAGCTTGTACGTCCGGTAGTTCTCGGTCCACGTACTGCTGAAGCCTAGCTTGTAGGATTTTGAGCATAACCTTGATCATTTTAGTCGCCCTCTTTTGCAACCTCTTTTGCCCTTTAAGCAATGACTGCCAGCTGAGTTAAAGGGATGCACATTGTGGTGTATTCCCTTCATGAACAATAGCAAAAGGGATTGGCATTTAGCATGACTTCTGGACGTCCTCTCAAGAATATATGCATAAAATACAGGATTACAGTTTGAAAGCCAGGAATGTGGGCATTTTACTTTGCACAGATTACTGTTCTCTTTAGAATGCTCAGGGTCATGTGTTTCCAGCTAAGTGGTTGTTTTATAATAAAGAACTCCACACCTTGAACAAGCATGTAACCTTGCAAGACAGATAAGATGCATTGTATAATCACACCAAGGCCCCTGCTAACTGGGCAAGAGGCACTTTTTCAATGGGTGCTCCTCATATTTAGCAGGGGGAGAGTAACTGCCCCCCTTTCACCCCAGCACAGTGCCTTTCTGGTGGCTGTTTGCTGGTAGTGTTCTGCATCTTTTTTAGATTGTGAGCCCTTTTGGGACAGGGAGCTATTTAATCACTTGATTTTTGTCTGTAAACCGCTTTGTGAACTTTTTGTTGAAAAGCGGTATAATAATAATAATAATAATAATAATAATAATAATAATAATAATAATAATAATGATGATGATGTTATTTCTTGGTTTGGTTTGGTTTTGTTGGGGGGGGGAGGGAGTTGATTTGCTACCAAGCATGTGTTTTTCTAAGTCAGAGGGGTGCCACCATAAATAGGGTGATCATAGAAGGTATACCAATGGGGGTTGGACAAGTTGTCCCAGAAGAAAGAAAACTGTTCATGCATGGGCTATTTCTCTTTCTGGTCCTAAAGGGCCACAGGTGTCTCTAACATGAGCCCCTCTAACCTGAAGTTGCTGTTGCTAAATGCCAGAGTAGTTAATAATAAGATCAGCCTAATTGAGGACTTACCAATCCTGGATGTGGATGCCAATCTGGGATGTCTAACATTGACCTGGATGGACCAGTCAGGAGGGGCTGGTCTCTCCCAGCTTTGGTTTCCAGGTTTCCAGGCAATCAGGACTTCAGGGGCAGGGAGGCAGGTTGTAATAGTCTATCATGATTCTATGCCCTGTCTGGGGCATGCTTGTTCTTTCAAGTGCCCTGTCTGGCCATTTTGAAGGAACGTGTCTGCTTCTGATGCTGAAATGGGTGAGACAGGATTGGGATTCTCTTGGTGTAGTGGCCGTCCTGCTGCCCAACAGCCTTGCTGCCTGAGCTGGCCAGGGTAATCTCAAGGATGGCATTGGAATCCCCCTGGTTTCTAGTTTCAGAGGATGCCAACATCACACCAAGGCCCCCAGCTCAGAAATGGCTCAGGACTTCATGGCCAACATGACAACCATGGACCTCTCTCAATTGATGTTTGCTCCTATGCAAATGGCAGGTCTCACATTGCTGGGCAGGTGCTTGGTGATCTGCAGGTGGAGAAGATTAACATCAAACTTTTGTCATGGACAGATCACTACCTGTAGGGTTTAGACTTATTGTGGTCCCTTACCTCTGTAGGGGTAGAGGACCTGTTGAAATGATCCATGATCTCCCTAATCATAGAGCAAAGCTGGCATCCTAGTTTTCTGGGAAAACTACTAGCAATTATGGCGGAGGAAAACTTGAGATGGATTCAACTGAGCACGGACTAGAGCTCATTTTAGGACCTACTCTGTGGTGATGGTGGTAGCAAAGAAGGCATATTTCTTATGGCCCAATCCTATCAGGCCCTTTGCGATGTTGTAATGCTAGTTACAATGTTGCAAAGGCCTTATGACGTCACCCTGAGTGGGCTGCCAGTGGCCATTTCAGATCCGCCAGCCAAAAGGTGGGCGGAACAGGGCAGAGCAGGGAGGGGAGGAGGCATGTCAAGGGTGGGAGTTGGCTATAGTTATCCATGTGTGGGTTACATCAAGATTGGCTTATTGTAATGCGCTGTACCTGGCGTTGTGCTTGAAGACCATTCAGAAACTTCAGCTGGTGCAGAATGTGGTTGCAGGAGTGGTGATGGGGATCAGGAGGTTTGACTAGCAACGCAATCCTAACCAACTTTCCAGCACTGGTGCAACTGCAATGCAGCCCCCATAAAAGGGAACAAATGTTCCCTCACCTTGAAGAGGCCTCCATGACTGCCACTGCACTGCAAAATGCAGTATGCACCCTGTTGGCACGGCTGTATCGGTACTGCAAAGTTGGTTAGGTGCTGTGTAGGTCATGCTGCTGTTGCATCAGCTTTAATGGCTGCCAGTTCTTTACTGGGTGCAATTTAAGGTGCTGGTTATGGCTTAGGGCCACAATGTCTGCAGGACCGTCCGTCCCCCAAACATAAAATCACCAAACCCTTGAGGTCACCTGGAGAAACTGTCCTCTGGGTGCTGCCCATCAGGGGTTCAGAAGGCAGCAATGTGGAGAAGGGCATTAGATATTTTTGTAGATTTTCACGACGTGACCATATCCTTGAATTAAAAATCCGCATGTTGCCGGGAAACTCCGTCGTTATAGATATAAAATCATCAGGTATACCGTAAACCCACGCACACTAATAGGTATCTACATAAAAGTTCAAATCATCACCCCAAACAAAAACATAGTTTGATTAATACTTTATTACATAGGGCAGAGAATATTAGTGAAAAAGAAGAAAGAGAAAAAATTCATAGGCCAAGTGTTGCAAGCCAATGGCTATAGTCAGAATGAAATAGATAAAATAGACAAAAATAGACATAGGAAGAAATTAAATAAGGAGACCTTAGTAGAAAGAGGGCGAGTGAATCTACCATATATTAAAGGAACAACTGAAAAAATAGGTAGAGTTCTGGGGAGATTTGACATTAAGACTAATTTTACCCCCACTACAAAAATAGGAAGTCTCCTAAGGAATCCAAAAGACCCGCTGCACCCTTGGACATACTCTGGGGTTTATAAAATACCATGTTCATGTGGGAAATGTTATATAGGTACAACAAAGAGAAGTTTCAATACCAGACTTAAAGAACATGAGAGATATTTCAGGCTGGGCCAAAAAGAGAAATCGGCGTTAGCTGAACATGCGATTAATCACAGTCATAACATTGAATTTGATCAATCTAGACTAATAGTCAAAACAGATCAATATTTACCCAGACTTCATAGAGAGTCAATAGAAATTTACAAACACACAAATTCAGTAAACAAAAAGGAAGAATCATTAAAAGTCAGTGATAGTTGGTTACCGGTGTTAAAAAAAGCTCCAAATAACAAATAATAGGAGATAGTAATCATGACAATGGGATATATGTCCTCCACAACAACTGTTATTAAGTATAATAGAACAGCTAGTTTACTGTATGAAGCTTTACAATTACGTTAGAACACTGTTTACTTCCTTTATTTTATGTCTCAATTCCTGGGATCAATGTTTTTTCAGTGGTGGTTTCCTGGTTGTTGTTGCTGCTGTTCTCTTAATTAATCTTTTAACATTCCTTATTTTAATGCTGTTTTCTCTCCTGTTTCCCTCTTTATTTGACAGCTTTCTATTTGCTTCTGTTAAGTTGGATTTTTTTGTTGTGCTTTCATGTGTTCTGTGTTTCATTTAGAAGTGAGTTTTTAAATTGTACTGGCATTTATAGTGTTATTTTCTTTATGTTTGGCTTTGAGTGGCTTCACCTTCTCCAATTAGAGGTTACAATCAGCTGCTACTGATTGCTTCTCTTGTCAGATAGGGAGTGCCCACTTCCTGTTTTCTCTTGCACTAGTCTTTTAAGCTGTCTTAGGAACACTATAGGGGATTTCTGATGATGCCACAAATGTTACGTGTGCGAAACGTCAAAAGTATGTTTTAACATCTCTGAAAAAGAAATTTATTTTTGAAATAAATTTTTATATCTATAACGACGGAGTTTCCCGGCAACATGCGGATTTTTAATTCGTGGAGAAGGGCCTTTGCCATGGTGGCACCTCATATATGGAACTCCCTCCCTTCTGAGATTTGGTTGGCCTCCCTCTCTGCATGCAGTTCAATTGTGTTTGAAAACGTTACTTTTGCTTTCTGCTTTCCTGTCAACCCAATTGGGGGGGGTTATTTTTTGTTATTTGTTTTTAACTGATATTGTAAGTTGCCTTGGACACCTTCATTTTGATGGAGAAAAGTGGAATATAAACATTTTAAATCATCATCATCATCATCATCATATGTTGGAGACCAAGGGATGGAGTGCTCCAGGGGAAGAAGATGGTAGTGTTGGCATCCAGGAACCCTGAGAGAACTGATCTGTAGGGGGCCCAGTTACATTGACAAAGAGACTGTCAAAAAACTAGATATAAGACCTGGTAAACTGTTTTCACTGTTCTTGGGGGCCTGGCTGCGAGGATGGACACAGCCCACCCATTTGATGTTGAACTTGATGAACCTGATGTTGAGCCATCTTGAGTGCCCTTACCAGGAGAAAGGTGGGGTAAAAATTCATTAAACAAACAAAAAACTGCTCCAGTGGGATGACCCAAAGTCACAACATATGCTCTTTTAAGCAGTTGCATTAAAGACTTTAGTATCTTTCCCTCAGTCTCTCCTGAGATCATTGCCATGACACACAAACTGCAGAGACATTGTGTTGCCCTGCATGCATAACGGCCCAATCCTATTGGGGCCAGGTAGCAGTGGAACCCGCGTTCTGCTGGCACTGGCTGCCATGAAGCAGTCAGTTTTGGGACTGCTGACCACTCGCTGGAGCAGGTAAGCCAGCAAAAGAGTCAGGGAGAGGGAGAGGGAGGGCGGAACAGGGGCAGGGAGGGACGAAACTGGGCAGGAAGTGGGGAGGAACAGGGGTGGGGAAGCTGCGGGAGGGGGTGGATCCAGCAGTAATGGTGTGCACAGGATCTTATCCACTCCAGCAGCAGCCTCACTGCCCCCTATCTCTCCTTGGACTTGAACTAACAAAATCACTAGTGCAGGTCCAAGGAGACCCATTGTGTGGCAGGAGACTTACAGAGGGGTCAGGGGATTTAAATCCCCTTTCCCTGCTGAAGCCTCCAAATCCCCCCCATCTGGATACATTGTGCCCATTTTCGGTGTGGCTGCACCAGGGGGGGGGGAAATAGGGCTGTTAGTATATGTTTCTATCTACATTTGCAGAATAATTGTATACTCCTTTACCAGAAGATCTTCACCATATAGACAACAGTTGGAAATTCATTGCCTGTGGTAAATGCCTTTTAAAAGTCCCAAGTATTTCATCAGAATGACAGCAAGAAGATACAGTGAGTGGGTGCATGAATGATAGGATGAATGAATGAATAAATAAATGAATGAATGTAAGTGCATTCAGCTTGGATTATTCCTAAAAAGGCTGTATACATGTGACAGTTTTGCAGAGACATAAAGACACTATATTAGAGTTATTATTGCCAATTTTTTTCCCAATTAAAATAGCATGCAGGGAGGCATGATTGAGATCTGAACAATGTTAGGGGGGGGGGTAAAGCCCTAAAGCCCCCCCCCTACCCAGCCATAGCTTTTGCCCCACCTCAACTCCCCAGCAGGCTATTTGCGAAAAGGAAAAAGAAAACACAGGATCACATTACACATTCCATGTAGTGTCTAGTTTGACAGTAAAATAATCGTGTATAATATTCTACAACCATTTTACCAGTATATTTTGTGAAAATCTTATTCATGTGGAATTCAGCCTGAATGTGTGGGATGGTGTCCACAAATACTCATAGCCAATTATTATGAATGCATTGTCTGTACCCAATCTTGTATTAGAGGAGAATGATGACAGATGGGAAGGGAAATGAGGGATGAAAAAAGAATGAAATGAGGAATGAAAAATATGACATATTTTAACGTCATATACACTAATAGGCAAGTCAGATGGTCAAATGCCCATCAATTTGGAAGCAAAATGGGAGAATCCAAAAATAATGTAGTGGTTTCTCCACATTCAGGAGACTCCTTAGATATGCGTAAGAATATAAAATTGTAAATTGAAATGAAAAGGATTCTTTTAAACCCCCAAATGGCCTTGTGAGCTTCCCCTGGACCTGTGCGCTCTTCCAAGATATTATGGAATGTTGAAGTCATAGAAACAAGAAAAGATGACAACTCATCTCATTGTCTGCAAAGGGGGGATTCCTGTCTTTGCTGTTACCTTTGGGTGGTGGCAGTGGGGATGTTCCGGCTGCTGCTGCTGCTGCTGCTGCCGCCCAGTCAACTTGTCCATCCCTACAAGGCTCATGTTCCAGGCTGGCTGGAGCCCTGCACAGAACCGTTTCTCTCAGAGACCGCAACATTTTGTTGCAGGTTCCAACTATTCTGTCTAATACCCCAATGTATGTGGTGCATATCACTTTGGCAGCAAAATGCGACTGCCCAAAACCACGGGCAGCCCAATTCTGACTCCCCATGCAGCAATACATCAGTGCCAACATGGTGCCTGCTGTAACCCATGGGGGAGTTTTGGCCTCCTCAGGGTAAGGGAACATTTGTTCCCTTGCCCTGGGGTAAGTCCGTGCTGGGCCGCTGGGTCTACTCAGACCTGCACCTGCTCCTCCATAGCTGGTGCAAGTCTGCTACAGGGACCTGTGAAGGTGACTTGAGGCCAGGAAGGGGGGTTTGATTCAGCGGATGCCGCTACCACCAAACTCGCCCCCTTCCCGGTCCCAATCCACCCTCCTCCCCACCCCATTGCCACCCCGTTCCGCCCACCCTCGCCTCCCTCCCACACCTTGCACTCACTTACTGGGGCCGGTAGGCATCTGTTGGCTGCTTCCGTGCAGAACTGGTTGCTCCGTGCTTGTGGCAGTGGTCAGGCTGCACACTCCAGCGTGTTGCCTTTTGCAACAGCCAGAAAGTGCCTAATGCTGCCAGAATGCTCATTCCACCGGCATCCTACCCACCCATAGGATTGAGCCATAAGGTCCTGATTTCTCCACACTTAGGGGTCTCCCTGGGCGTGTAGAAATGGATTCATTTGACAAGGACCTGCATTTAATGACTTCCAGGACTCAAAGAAAGTTGTGGGTGTCAGTTGCTTAAAAAGGGAAAATGCAAAAGGAAAGAATTGGCCTACTTGACACTTGAACAGCGAATAGTATTGTGGAGAAGGAATTATGTTCAGAGGGATGCAAACCACGAGGTTCAAATCTCCCTGTACTCCATGGGGGAAGTCAGGAGACAGGAAAAGAAGAAATGCTCTGTTTCCTTTTCCCAGTCTCCAAAAACATCTCCACTACTATATAGCAACGAAATACTTTGGTCCAGGGCAGGCAGCCACACCTGACCCTGACAATGCAATCCTATCCAGCTTACACCACCGATGTAACCAGCAGTGCAGTGAGAATGGGAGGCCCCAGAACGGAAAGGGGATTCAAATCCCCTCCAAAGGGGGATTCAAAGGGGATTTAAATCTCCCCTCCTCTCCAAAGCCTCCCGCTTTGCCCTCCCCTGCTGGTTACACCGGTGGTGTAAGTTGGATAGGATTGCGCTGTGAGTGTGTTTGCATTGTATAGCACAGCAGGGGCAATGTTTCAGGAGAGTGGGAATGAAAAAAATCTGTTCCTTTTCCTCCCCCTCCCAAAAAAATTTCCTCTTGAGCCCCCCCCCCCCTGGATAATATAATGATGATGCTCTAATAGCTTGCTGATCATTTTGCTTTCTTCCAATGCAGCCTCTTTTGTCTGGAGAATTGAGCCTGGCTGCTCCATAGCGCTAGCTAATTCTATTGCAATCCGAGTCACTGCCATGGAATACAAGGTGCAAGAAATCAACGACCCCTTTGCAGAGTGCAATGCAGCAGAAAGATGTGGCAGAAGTGACTTGACTTTCTGAAAGAGAAGCGGTCCGAGGTGGCCACTCCTTCCCTCGTATTTGAACGGGTTCTTGAATGAGCATCGCAAGGAGCAAAAATAAAAAAAGAGAGAGGACACGGCTCCACTTCAAAAGTCTACCGTCTCCCCCTCCGACATCTTCAACGAAACCCGAGCAGGAAGATCAGGATGGTGCCACAGCATGTCTCTTCTTGGAAGCAGAAGAGACTGGAATGGGTTAAGCCCTATCTGGCTCAGTCCCCAGTAGACATAAAAATCACCTGAGCCTGCTCTGAAATAAATCAGTGTCCCTTTTCTGCTGCTGCCGTTGTCTGGAAATAATGCAAATGCACCCGAGCCCGCAGTGACATTGTGCCGCACTCAAAGGATACACATAATAAATTGTCCCCTAATACTGTTAAAGTGACATTTTCTTCTTACTCAGTAGCTTTTGAGGTTGAACTGAGCTTTTCACTCGCCAAACACTGTAATACGGTGTCATGCCAACTTGTTCTCTTATTCATTCCACCCCTTCTGCCGTGTATACACATTCAGCTGCGAGGTGCATTTTTTCCACTATATTCATTTTCACTGGCAAAATAACCTAGGGAGTTTCTTTCTTCTCTCTAGTTCATATAGAATCATTTCTTTTGAACAGTTGCTGGAGCAGACCTGCTGCAGATCCGATGGCTTGCTCTCTCGTGCATTCATCACCATCAAGAAAAATGCAGGGAACTGGGGGCAAGAAGTATTTGTCTGTCCCAGGGGAAAATGTGTCACCAGTTGATCATTGCTTGCTAAGAAGAATCCCCCAGTAAAACTGAAACAATATCAGGCTCCCACATTGACCCAGTCCCTCAAAAGGAATGCTTGACAAACAGATGAAAGGGCCATACCTGAAAATGCAGTAGAATCAAACTGGAAATGAATTGACCAATTGAAAGAAAGAAGAACCAACACTTACTAGGATTTTGTCGTGAAAGAAACTAGTCCAGGTTGTACCAAATCTCTCTCTATAAAAGAACAAGTCCTGACTGACTGACTGATCACCGCCCAGCCCAAACCCCTGGGCCTAGACACATGAAATTCAGGGAGCACATTCCGTCCATGACGTAAGCACCCACTAAGAACGCATTTTTAGAAATTCCGCCCTAAGGGGGTGAAAAGGGGTGCAATGCGTTTTCAGGGATTCCTCGATATCTCTCAGGCCCGATGAGATAACCGCTTAGTTTTGGCTTACAAAAGTTACCTGTCCAAATGCTGAAAAACATATTTCGGGATTTTGCCCTAATTGACCCGGAAAGGGACAAATCTAGATTCAGGGGTCAATGATAGAACCCTTTGTATTTCCTGTGTTTGTGGAGCTATAACATTCCTTTTTGGCAGGCAGGTGTCTTTGGATAATCTTTAGAAACAGTTTTCACGTTTTTTTTAAATTTCACCTCTAATGGGGTAAAAAAAAAGGGGTAAAAGAAAAAAAGGGGTGACATCATCACATAGCCCCAACCCCTGGGCCTAGAAACATGAAATTCAGGGAGTATGTTCCTTCCATGACATAAACACCCATTAAGAAGGGATTTTTAGAAATTCCACCCATAAGGGGGTGAAAAGGGGTGCTGCGATCCTATTCTCCATTACCTGGGAGTAAGCCACATTGACTAGAACAGGACTTACTTCTGAGTAGACATGCCTTGGCCTGGGAGCCAAAGGATGGGGCCCAGAAATTACCTGGAAACTCAGCTGGTCTCATGGAGAATGAAAGAAGTAGACTGGGCCAACCAGGAGGCCAGGTCTACCAGGTGGGTAGACCTGGGTGCCTCATTGGGAAGCCTGGTAGACCTGGGCTCTGGAGACTATTCCAGCTGTTGCTGCTCTCCCCTAGCCTCGTTTTGCCCCCTCCCCCTTTGGGAATGGGCCCAAAATAAACCTTGTACCCCCTGATAAAATTCCTCTCAGAGGGACTGGGGGGTGGGACTAGCTGGCACACTCCTGATTTTTTTCCCCTCACAAGTACAATACTACACCTTGATGTATAATGTCTGAAGCATAGAACCTACTAGCCATGAGATGGTCCAACCTCTTGGAAGTTTCCAAGTCTATAATTCAAAAGCAATCAGATCGCTGCAAACACAGCACCAGCTACGTAGCTCTGCTCAGCATATCAGTTTGGTTGTGTGAACGTACCATAAGGCATCAGCATAAAAGACCCCTAGCTCTGTTGGCAACTTGCACCCGTCATAGGCAACTTTTGTACATGCTTCTGTTTTAACCCAACACCTTCAGCTTGGTGAGTGATGCCTTGGTTAAGGTCAAATCCCTTTATTCCACTGCCCTTCAAGCAATATTGAACTAGTAAAGTATCTTTTCAGTTACGATTATATTAGAGATAGCTATTGACTTCCTTCTTTTTTATTGCTCTATAAAACATGCTGTTGCGAAAAATATAAAGGTTTACTTTGCAACAGAGAATTGAGGGGCATCGTTTACAGCTGACTCTTCAGGTCCTTGGCCACATGTCTCGACGCTTGTGTTGCTGGTGATATATTCCAAAAACCAATTAACTCTCCTCCAACCAGCGACGCTGACGTGTATAATTAGAGCAGACTCTTTTATGCATGTCTCTAAGTAGATGCTAAAATGGTCCCCTGAGTCTTTGGTTGTATAATCAAAATACAAATGAAAGGTTATGAGTGCCCATTCCTTTGCTTTATTGTTTGAAGTCAACAAACTGCTTTCCCTGCTGCACTGATTCACAAGTGGTTGCATGTGTTGCTGCTACTGCTGCTGCTTCTTCTTGGCTGGAACTGCCTCCTATTTGTCCTTTCCGTCCCTAGTGTAGATGGTGCTGTCAGTGGGATGCAGTCCAAAAAACTTGGCAGGTACCGAGGAGCAGCAGCTGCCAGGAGAACCAGCCAATGGAAAAGAATCAGGAAACCCAACCACCACTGAGAGAACTGAGCCAATGTCAGAGTTTAAACCCCAGGAAGAAGATCCGAAGCAGAATGAGACCTTCTCTTGACATCTGCACATTCCAAAGCCCAGCTTTGCTGAGGTAGTGCACTGTTGTATTGCATTTATATCCTACCTTTTTCCTAACATGGAATGCAAAACAATACACAAGATACGTCCCAGAAGATCATCACCACATTTAGAAGTTCATCCACCACAGGCAGATTCAAATCCCAGACATTCTCAGAGCTAGGCTAGAGTCCTGATTCGTGACCCACTGCATTGTGCTAGAAAGCCATAGACCTCCAGGAAGAAAAGAAGATGCAGGGAATTTAAATTGATTTTTCACGAATAGCACTGCTTTCCTTAACTGTGTGCGTGTCTGTGTCTGTTTTAATTTTGCTACTATTTTAATTCTGTTCTGGTTTGTTTTTATTGTAATGCTATGCCTTTAATGTATTTTTATGTCTTGATATTTATAGTTCTCATAAGCTACATTGACTTTTGAAGTTGGTGAGAGAATTATTTGTTTATGTACATCTCTATAAAAAAAACAAGATATCAAGGGGGGGTTCCATAACAGGGTCATACAGAAGTCCTCTTTGGACATTTTGAATTGTGCATAGAACAGACACATCCATGTGACCTCCATGTGTTGGCCCAAAGTTGGGAACAAGCTTTACACATCTACAACTGCACACATTTTGGGACTGTACTCCCAATCAGGACCGTATGTACAGTAATACATGCCTTTGGCCTGTTTGCATTTTTGACCTAAAGCAAAAAAGTTGGCGGTGACGACAGTGGACGTACAGAGGCTGGGACAGGACCACTTGGTGCAATCCTACTTCCCTTTTATGCAGTTCTCTCTATGCATGGATCCAAATGTGAGAAGACCCACACTCTAGGGACTGGATCCTAGACAGGAATATGCAGATGAAGAGGTGGAGCATGGCAGACAGGAGCTGGCTCAGTTCTCAAGGGTTCCCATGGAGATCTACAGGACAAAGTCAACAGGCTGTAATCTGGGATGCAGTTAAGAGGGGACAATACCTTTCCCTTGCCCCAGACATTGCAGCCATCAAGCAGATTTAGTCCTACCACATGAGGTGTCCACTGAGTTTGATGGTTGAGAAGAGATTTGAACCTAGACCTTCACAGTTCAAATTCATCCCCAGAGATTGGCCTTGCAACAGCTAAAGCAAGAGCAAAAGGATGAAAAAGCACTGGGTACCATTTATGTCTTTCTCTCTCTCCCCCTCCCCCCTCTTATTCTACCGGCTAACAAAGAGCTGCAGCTTAATTGCCTGATTTGATCTATTTCATTAAAGCTCTTTCCCCCTCTACTTCAAAAGGTTAATACCACTCATATTTCCTTCTTTTATTGTCTAGCTTCACATAACACCATGGGACAAGGTGGAATAAGCAGTTGCTCCATCGAGCCATCATTCATTCCAGCAGAGCAGCGGCCGGTTGTAACTCAGGCTATTTTTAAATACAAAATGTAATGAAAACGGCTAAAAATATAGCATCGCACCAAGGCCAGACAAATAGACCTCAAAATGGGTAACAATTAGCACTCTGCCTCCAGAGCTCCGGGCTTTGATGTGTGTTATGACTGTAAGATTTGTTCTTTGCTATCAGACCACCTCATTGGTAGCCACTTAATGGCTTTATTAGAAACAGATATGCCTTGTTCCCACTATTTTTAAAACAGCTGAAACACGTAACAACTGTCTCAGCACGTAGGTGGCTGAGGAGAAGCCCTGCTCATTGCAGTCCTGCTCCTTGAACCAACCAATCCCAAACTCAAGTTCCTAATTAAAATGATTGGGTCAATCCTGGGATAAAATCCAGAGGTAGACAGTGACGTCTTTGAGAGGCAATGATCCAAACGGGCTCAAGTCCACCTGGATCCTGAAGCAGCTGGTGCCCCCCCCTTTTCTGGGGATGCGACAGTCTCTGCTCTGCCCAATCTCTAGATTGGAAGAGGGTGGCAAAGGGAAAGGGGAAGTGTGAAGGAGAGGAGAATGGTGGCCTAGAGCAGTGGTTCTCAAACCTTTTAGCAAACCCACTTTTTAAAATGACACTCTATCGGGACCCACCTAGCTTTATAAGACGCTCAAACTTTTATTTGAAAAGGAACTCAGTTGTTTGCAGGGTAATTAGCAGCTATCTTGCAAACTGCAGGAGCTCAGCTCTTTGAAGGGCAATTAGCAGCTATCTGATTTTTTTTAATAGCTTCAGGGCTTGGGGCAATTACTTATCTGATCTTTCCATCACCTGGGACCCACCAGAAATCAAGTCGCGACCCACCAAGTGGGTTCCGACCCACAGTTTGAGAAACACTGGCCTAGAGCATCTCAAACCTGCCACTCTCCTCTCCCACCACAGTCCTCTAACCTCTCCTCCAGCCTTCCTCTTCTGTTCTGTCCCCCTCTTCTTTTTCCAACCCAGAGAGTGGAAGAAGAAACAGGGGAAGTGAGTAGGTGGATGGAAATGGGCCACCTCGCCAATCTGCTGCCTGAGGCAACAACCTCAATTGGCCTCATAGTTGGGCTGACCCTGGGGGAAAAAAACCATTTCCTCCCTGTCCTGTTCTGTAGCTCCCTGTAGGGCAAAATGGAGAGTCAGCCCCTTTTGGCTCCACAGCCAATACATGAGCCCCTATTTATATCCCAAACAAAGCAAGGATTTATATCAAAGGAAAAACTAGCTTGGCTGGCCCATCCCAGCAATCTCAGCTCTGATAGCCTGCTGGTATACACCACCTGTATTTGATGGTGATATTCAGGGATACCTGCCAAAGTGCCCTGCCTTCTGCAGGTTGACAGAGCATCTCAGGACACAATAAACACCTGCAAAAGTGCTGATTAACCTTTGGGTGTGAGCCAGGAAGCAAGCTACTGTCACAGTGTCTCATCGGAATCTGTGTTGGCTTTGGGTTTTTTTAATTATTCGTTCATGATCCATGACAAAAAAAAAGATTTAAACACTCTCAGTTTTGCAGCTTGCACATCTGGAGATGATCCTCGGGGGCTCGTGAAGCAATTGCCTGGGAACCCAATGCAAATGTTGAAATAAAACAGTCTTCTTTTTCTTCTCCCACAGGCTACTTGAGTAAATTTCAAAGTCGATGGTTATAAAATGGAGATTGGAGCATTTCATGGGACTGTCACATCCCTGGCTTTCTAAGTAAGTGGCGTGAAGTCAGCCAGCAGTGGTATCGTAAACGAGATCCTGTGAACCTGTTCCCTTGGGAAGATCTGTGTCATGACAATTCAGGCCTTTTAAGTTTGGAGGCATTTTCTTTTGGGGTGGAGAGGGGAGGTAAATGCACACACAAACGCACACAGCAAATGAATTTGCCATGGGGTTGTGCAAATCCTCTCTCTCGACTCACAGTACTGTACATTGTTTGCCTGATTGCACACTTTCCGCCTCTCACCGCGCAATCCTGTGTAGGAAAAGCCCCGGGGCAGTGCACGCTGCCCCAGGGCAGGATGTCGTGCAAGTGCAATAAAGCACTTGAGCAACACCCGGAGAGCAAGCAGCGCCGGCGCTGCTTGCCCCACCGTCTCCCCAGCTCTGCGTAAGTCCTACACCTCCCGGGGTAAGTCCTACGCCAGTCAAGACAGGGGCGGCGGGAGGGCGGAGCAGGTGGCGAGGGAGGGCTGCCATAGGCCACCCGTGGCCTGGAGGGGGCGGGGATACCGGGGGGTGAGATCCCCGGTATCCCAAGCTCCCTCCAGGCCCCAGGCACGAGCGGCGCGTACACGGGGGGACTGCCCAGGGGTAGCCCGGGAACTCAATAGGATGCTGCAGTCAGCCCTTTAGGCCGGCCACTGCAGCCTACACAGGTTTGCGCTTTCAGTCTTGTATTCACACACCAAATCATAAAGATGCTTTCTTATATAAATCATTGGTATGGCCACATGAGGAATTCCATGAACAGTTCAGGTTGCCCTGTCTTAAAACGTGACCATACAGTTGGAAGTCAACTAGAAAAGGGCAACTAAAATGAACAGGATGTCAAAGCACATTCCTGATGAGGAAAGGTGAAAGCATTTTAACTTGTAAAATGTGTTTGTAAAAGAGATTATTCTAGAGAGCCTGACAGAGTTGCATACATCTATGAACAGTGCAGAATGTGGGAGTACAGAGAACCTGCAGTGGCCCACAGTTTTTGAGACCAAAACTATGGCATGTTTTCCTCTAAAGGGCACGAAAGCTGAGGTTCTAACCAAGCTGTCTTTCTCCACACTAACTAGGAGACATGAACAATAACAATCGCCGATGAGTAGAACAATATACAGATAAACTGGAAGAACATTCCTGAAGAGCACTTCCCATCCTCCTTGCCCTTTGACTCCTCCATTCCTAAGGTCACAGCACACATCATCATCATCATCCTCCAATACCTAGAGGACCACTTAGAGGCCAGTCACCCAGAGGGTAATGTGAATTATTACAGAGCAGCCTCTCCTGCCAAGCGGAAGCTAGCCTGGAGCCTTCAAATGCTATCAAATTCTCCTTCAGTGCTGGGTTGGTTGCATTTTTTAAAAGATGATGTTCTGCTTGTGATGGGTGGAGTCCACAAGGGTGCAAAAAGGCAGGGTGGTCGCCGTGCCTGGTGATGAGGAAGAGGTTAGGAAGCGTGCAGCTGGGGGATCTTGGCAAGAGAACAGTCCATTCATTCATCGTGCATTCAGATCTGCAAAGCTTCCAGAGCTCTCTCAAGATTGACAGAAGAGGCACTAACATCGCTATAGATGAGGAGGTCATGTGATATTTAACTGTGATCAGCTTTACATTCACAGCAGGGCTCTTCTTATGTTCTGATCTACATCAGCTTCTTTTTTGGGCGAAATACTCTTCTGCCAAAGACTTGCCAAAGTCCGAACCTGTGCATCTTCCGGGGCCAGGGGGAGGGGAGCCAATGTCCCTGGGTGACAACTGCGGTCTCCTCACGAGGAGGAGCCGTGGCAGGGTTTTTGAGCTTCGCAGCTGCTTTTTTGCAGCTGCAGGGCTGCATTTGCAGCCGTGGAGCTGAAATGCGCCGAAATCGGTGTGTTTTTCCAGCCCTCCCACCTGCCCTGGCTCTTGGAAGGCTTCAAATGAAGCCTTCCGTGAGCACAGGGGGTGAGGCGATGACATGAAATGCGTCATCGCCACCCCCCACGTGCTAGCAACACAACTGATAGGTAGAAAAGGGAATTAGCACATTGGACTTGTCTTGGGGAGATGTTAATTCACAAACTTAGTGGAAAGAAAATCACTTTCTCCCTCCCTCAGTTTCCCATAAGTAAAATGGGAATAAAAATTATCTGCTCCACAGATGTTGTGGAGATGAAAGCATGCTCTGCCATCTTAAGTCCTGCATAAAGAATTAATGATAGTTCATTTGTCTTCATTGAAGCAGAATTAAGTATATGTTTTGAACAATCCCTGACAGATGTTTATCCAACCTGCTATTTAGAAAGCTTTAGAAGATGGGAACATCACAACCTCATCTATTTACTCTGGCATTCTTGTGGTTGGAAAGTTGTCTGTACCATTTAAAATTTCCTTCGGCAGTTCATGGCCATTACCTGAAAGAACAAATTGAGCCCAGTCACTTTATAAAGCAAACTTCTCTGAAAAGAGCAATCACATCCATTCCTCTATCATGACAATGGGAAATTCCTCAACCGCTGAGTCCCAAAACAAAGAGTAACACAAAGAAAAAACAGTGATTAGGCATGAGGAAGTGCAGAGTACTGTTAGCAAAAATAATTGCATTATGATGCATGGCTAGAGAGCTGGTGTAACTTGGAGGTTTGCCCTTCCTGTTTGCAGCACAAGCCTATGCATGTCTACTCAGAAGTAAGTCCCACTGTGTTCACTGGGCCTTACTCCCAGGAAAGTGTGCATAGGAGGATTGCAGCCATGGGGGATCAGGATCATGGTAAGGGTGGAGTGAGGCTTTAACGCTTTCTTTTTGCTATGGTTGTGGTCCAGATCCCACCCCCCTCCCCATGGCTGCTATTTTACGAGGGATGGAAGCTCCTATTAGCACTAAATAGCAACCATGGAAGGGGCCCAATCAGAATCAGGATCATGGCAGTGGTAAAGGGTTAAAGCCTCCCTCCATCACTGCTCAAGTTCGATCAATCAATCGATTGATCCCTCCCGCACGCACGCACAGAGCTGATACTTAACGTAAAACACATGCAGAGCCAAATGATATGATGATTAGCATTTTGTGCAGTGTGGCTCACAGAGAATGAGCATGGATCCAGAATCTACATTTCAAATCTCACCTCTGCCATAAGCTCACTCAGGGATGAATCTCACTCATAAGCTCACTAACCCCAAGCTGATCTACTGCCTGAAACTGTGGCTGATCTGCTGTGTGTTCCCCCCCCCCAGTTCCATTGTCCCCCTGCCAAAACACGCAAGCCCATATACCAGCACTGCCCTGAGCCAATGAAGCAGCACACCTCCTGCATCAGGTAGCGCGTGCGTGCGTGCGTACACACACACACACACATATACATACACACACACCACCAGAATTCACTTCCTCCCTATCACCACAACGTCTTGTAAGCTGCTGGGCAGGAGGATCCTGTACCTCCCCAGCACTTTACAATGAGCGGTGGGAGAGGGAAAGCAGCAGAGTGCTCCAGAAAAGGACGACAGCAGAGGAGGAGCTGGAAGAGGAAGTAAGCCCCCCACTCCTCCTCCTCTCATGCGCCCAGAGAGAAGAGGATTGAGCAGTGGTCAGACAGGCAATAGGACAGAGAAGGTGGGCATAGGTTGCCTCCTCCTCCAACCTGCCACTCAAAGCGGCCATTGCAGTCGGCCTCATGGCTGGGCCAGCCCCTGGCCTTAGACTAGCTGCCTCCTCTCAGCCCACAACCTGCACTGTGACTAACTTTCTAGGGTTGTTATAAGGATCATAGGACTATCACGTATGTGTTTTGAACCCTCAGCAGCCCCTGGGGGTATGCCTGACCCCTTCAGTCCTGACCTTATGGTGCTAAAAAGCCCTTTTCGTTTAGGGGTGAGGATCTGTTTGTGTTGCTGCAAACTGAGGACTCCTGATGTATTATTATTTCCTGTCATTTCAGTTTAACTTCATGATAATTTTATGGTATGGCTGTTTTTTATTTTTATTTTTGTTGTGACTCACGGGTTATTTCCTGCCAAACAGGGAAGTGTGGCATGAATATTTTAAAATAAATCAATCATAAATCTATCCATGTTGAGTGATATCAATCATGGTTAGAGCCAGTTCATACGTGCATGAACATCCTACACTTGACAAGTGTCAGCTGAATGTGAGAATGGACTGCCATGGAAAGCAAAATAAGATAAGATGAGATGAGATGAAATAAGATAAAATATTTTAAATCCTATCTGTCATGGCATATGGTACTGATGACTAACATGCGTGTGTGAACCAGCCCTTGAACAACTTTCAGCCAAACATGCCAACTGTCTCCATTGGCAGGCAGCATGTTTGAGAGGACATTGGGTACCATGAAAAATCCTATGTGTGCTCACCAATCAGCGACACCTATGCAAGCCAGTCAACAAGTGATGAGCAACTTGCATGTGTGAAGCAGTCCCTACAATGCCAAGAGCAAGTCAGGGAAGGTCTAAGCTGAAGTGTTGACAAGACAATTGATATGTAGACCTTACAGAGCAAGTCTTGTTCAGTTCCACAAAATCCAACCTTCAGGGCAGGTTTGCCACTTCATCCAGGAAGACTGCACACAGATGTTGGTCCACAAAATAGGTTCATTAAACAGAATTATTATATGCAGCTCTCTGGCAGGACTCCAAACACAGGGCTGCAGCACAGTTTCTCCTAGTCCAAGGTAAGAAGGGAATGGGGTGGCTGGGCAGTACTTAATTGGGCAGTGCATGGTTAATTCAGTGTGTGGTTGACTACACAGTTATGCTGTTTCAGGCCTGGCACCAGATTTTAGTAGGTCTTCAGGCAAAGCTGTCTGCAGTGCCCTGCAATGGCTCACAACCACCACCACCCCATGGCTCTCAGTCCAGCAATTTTACTGGGCAGGGTCAGCCCAAGGTGAAGTGGTGGCCACTTCACCTCCCTCTTTTTGTATGTGCGCATGTCACCACCTTGCCCAACCAGCCTGCTTTGAGGACAGTGGTGATAGAGAAGCAATCCTGTTTCCTCATCTGGAATGGGCTTGGAGCAGCCTCTTGCTTTTTCCTCCAGCGGCCCCCACCACGACTGCTTGTTCATGGAAGCAGCACTGGAAAAAGAGGTAAGGGGTCCCCGGATAGCGGCCAACCCCTGAAACCAGCCCTCTTTTCTCCTCACAAGAACTCTGTGAGTTAGGTCAGGCTAAGAGGGAGTGAGCCTTTCAAAGCCCTTGGTAATTTTGTGTGTGTTGCTCCTTAAGAAAGCCTCTGGAGAATGCACAGCAGCTCTGAGCACCTGATTTTTCCTAATAAGTAACAGCTGCTAAAGTCGTCAAGCAGCTTAAAGAGCTGTCAAAGACAGCACTCGTTCTCCCTGGGAAGACAGTTGTTTTCTTCCGTCAAGTGCTTGAAGAGATGTTTTATTTGTTCAGTAGGGAAGAGAGGAGGCAGGAGGGATGTCAAGATTACAATGACTTCTTTTAACTCCTCCGTCCCTCTGTTGCCTGTCACCAGGTACTGAGAATTAAAAAAACAGTCAAGAAGACAACAACGGTACCCTGAAACCATACACTGGTGTGTGTGTGTAACTGCTATCCATGAATCTGCTATCTGTGAATTCACTTATCCGCGGATAGCGGATGGCCCCCCATTCCCCTGCACATATGTTACCTCTCCAGGCTCTTAGTTTTAGCTCAGCAATGTTGGTTTCTTCCTTAAACAAACACAATAAGCAGCCTCCTGCTACTTATTGCAGGCAAGTAGAGGTGTGAGACTAAGTCCTAGAGAGGCTCAGCAAGGATAACAGAAGCACTTCCTGTTAACCTTGCAGAGCCTATCTGCAGAGGGAGTATGTTGGTGGTGGGTGTGGGGAGGGGGAGTAATGGGGCATTCAAGGGAGAAACCAGGGGGCCTGTTGGGGATTAAGAGGATGTATCCGGCGGCAGTTGTGCACGCTAGCTTACTTCCTGCTGGCTGTCCAATCACCTCGCCCCCCCCCCCAATAGCATGCAGCTCGGCCTCCATTGGCACAGCTGCATGATATAATGTGGTGAGGGGGGTAGGATTGGGAAGTTGGGTGCATAAAGAGAGAATTTGTCCTATCATGACAATGTTGTTTATTGTATTGATGTTTGGAGGGCTGACAAAGTTCAATGATCAGCAGTACTGTACTTGCTATGTTAATAAAGTTATGGAATTTCACTACAATGTATGATAAGATATTGGCGGGAAATAAGCCCACAGACAGAGACAGAGATGTAAATGCTGAGGGGCATCTTTCTGTCACTGAAAGACAGGTTATGAAGTTTCCCCTAAAGGCTGAGCTACATTACACGCAGAGGCTCTGCCGCTGCCTCTGCCTATGCGCTTGGAGCGGGGAAGTGTCTTCCCGCCTGTTGTCCCTCCTGTTGTCCCGCCTTCTTAAGAAGGTGATTGGAGGATTGGATTCTGATTGGCATGCAGCCACTCTTCCCCCCTCTCCTACAATTGGTAGGCTGCAGTAGGTCCGCGAACCGCCCCCTAGCTCTGCGAACACGCCCCCTCAAAAGTAGGATTCCAGTTTGAGGTACGCGCCGGCAGTGCGGAGGTCGCAGCGGCTCCGCTTGCTTCAAAAACGATGTCAGAAGCTCCGCGACGCATGTAATGTAGCTCAGCCTTAACAGATGAAAACACTCTCACACATTGCACTCTTCAACGTGGAATAGTAACAGCCAAAACAGAAGGGATGAGAGAGATCTGTGATCAGATTTTCTGATGTTTCCATGTTTATCTAGAAATAACCAAAGCAGGTTCTCTGATTTTTATTGGAACAGTGGTACTGGAGGAAGGAGGAAGAATCATGGATCTCATGTAACATGGCTTTCCCAAGGTTAACATGGTTAAAATTATTAGAAGTCATGTAGCAACAAACTGACTAGGGCACCTCTCTATCTCAACAGAGATTTCAACAGACATTGCCCACATACTAAGGAAGTCTATCTCTGCAGAAATAGGAGCTAGAAATCTGCTTTTAATAAACAAAAACCATTACTAAGGTGGTCTAGGATACTGAAGTGTGCACCCAGTAACACATTTTGCTGCAGTTGCATGAAGAAGTGGAATACTGACAATGAATCACACAAAGCACCTTTTTGAGAGAGAGAGAGAGAGAGAGAGAGAGAGAGAGAGAGAGAGAGAGAGAGAGAGAGAGAGAGAGAGAGAGAGAGAGTATTCTGATCTCTATCCAATATTCAGGGTGTTATCTCTTGAATTGGGAAATATTGAGAGAATCTCCTGTGAAATTCTGGCCTCAAAATTCACTAAAAATGCTATGGAGAATGTATTTTGAAGCAAAGGCATTTCAACTTTTTAATTCTGCATGGTTCTGGGGACCAACTAAGCACCACGACAAGACAAGCTTGTCATCAATCATATGCTGACTCTTTATCAGCATCATCAATCATATGGATATTTATCCAAAGGGAGATGGTCTGGATCAGGGCTACAATGTGTGTTTGTGGGGGGGGGACACCCTCTTCCACTGCCATTGTCCTGATCTGGACCCCCCAGCTGCTTTTTAGGGAGAAAGAAACAAGCACACAATTGACATCATAATGTGTAAGAACATAAGATGAGCCTTGCTGGATCAGGCCAAAGGTCCACCTAGTCCAGCTTCCTGTATCACACAGTGGCCCCACCAGATGCCTCAGGGAGCACACAGCCAACAAGATAACCTGTTTCCTGCTGCCACCACCACCACCCCTGCACCTGGCACAGAGAAAACCTACTTCTAAAGCCAGTAGGTTGTTGCTTATGGCTTGTAACCTGTGATGGTCTTTTCCTCCATGAATCTGTAGTTTTGCCCTAGTTCTGCATGGTCCTCACCTGCTCCCCTCTTCTATTATGTAATAGCAAAACTGGGCAGAGATGCAACAGCATCATACAGTTCAAAACACCGTAATCACTAATCAATGTGTTAATCTATTAAAGAGGCAAACAGTCACTTTTCAATCTCAGTGCAAATCAATCATTTTGAAACGGATCTCTTCATTCTGACTTGGCCAAATTCTAATCACCCATGCGCTTGGAAACTAGGGATTTGAATTGCCAATTACTAATAGCTCTGAAAGTAATACATTAAAAGTCCATGTTTAAACATTGTTAGAGCAATGAAGCCATTAATTGGCCCTGGGTGCACATTAGTTGCATGAGTCTCAAACCCAACACACCTCCACTTACAACCTTTGCATTTTTTTTCTTAGCATATTATCCAATTATGTCCTTGCCTTTCATATCTTTGGATCCTTTCCTATTCTGTTCTCCTATAGTTAATACAGACTTCCATCTCGACTGCCCAATCCAATCCAATTGGATTGGATTGGATTGGACTTCCATCTCGACTGTTCGACTGGGCTGTTATTGCCCTTTTGGTAGAAGGGATTCATCAGCATACCTACAAAAAATAATGAAAGAAAATGTTGAAAAAAAGTTTTGTTACTGAACAATATGTGGATGTTTACACAATTAGCTTTACAAGATATTAAAGAGCATAGTCATGCCACAATGATATATCACTTTTATACCAACTTAATTCTGGGATACCCCAAAGAATCCTGGGGATTGTATTTTGGTGACAGTTGAAAAATGGCTCTTGAGCTGGTGGAAATGGGCGGCGGTGTAACGGCCGTCCAGCCCAGGAATGGGGGACGGGGATATGGGGCAGACAGTTGGCTCCCTAGCTCCATTTATTAAACTAGTTTCAGCAGGCAGTGCAGATATACCCACAAACCTAATAAAGGGGGGGCCAGAAAGAGGGACCAGACAAGGGTCGGCAATGGATGCAGCAGCTGCAAAGCACTTGTCCTGGACATTGATGTTCCCTTGGAATGAATGCATAGTTTGCAAAGTACAGCATGAGGAACAATTGAATAAGTAATATATAAGAGTGTAAGAAGTGTCCTGGAGATTTGTTTCACCTCATACGACATTCCATTTCCCATGGCAGCCAAATAGGTGGTTGCAAATAGCTGGGCCTGAAGGTATCACCCCTCCCCATTTCTCCCCCAGCACCTGGTCTAGAATTTCTCTAATCTTTTTTCAGAACCACCTAAGCCAGGGTTTCGGCCGACTGCTAGTGGTACTCAGACCACTGGACCGCTGGAACCTTGCCCCTACATGGCACTGTCAGCACCGCGTTTTCGCTCCCGAGTGGCTCCTGCCTTTGGCCAAGCCTCTCAGGAATGCTCCTCCCATCCACCCAGAGTCTCTTATCTGTATTTTCTGGCCTCCAAAACCCGAAAACCCAGAAGTAACTGGTGATTATGGCATTGCTAGTCACTTCCAGTGGTACTCAGCAGGAGAGTGGCGCCAGAGGTGGTACTCAGCTGGGAAGAGGTTGAGAAGCCATGACCAGTGCAATGCTGGCCCACTGATGAGGTCAACTAAGGCAGTTGATTCAGGCAGCAGATTGTTTACCCATCTCTATATGCCCACTTGCCTCCATTGTTCCTCCTTCTCCCATTTTGTGGTTTAGAAAAAGAAGAGGGAGATGAAGCGGAAGAGGACGTGTGGAGGAGATGCTCTACTAGCCCATCACTCTCCTGTTTCCTGCTTTGTTCCCCTCTTCCAATCTAGGGAACATGAGGAGCAGAGGTTGGTGCATTGCCAGGTAAGGGGGAAGGGCAGCATTTGAAACACCATTTCAGGTGCCAGACGGTCTTGGGCCGGCCCTAGGCCAGAGCACACCTTGTGATTCTGAACCCCCTAAGTTCCCAAACTCCTGGGAAGAGCCTATGTTGCTGTAAGTCGGTGCAGGGGGCCCCGACAGCAGCAAAAGCTCTCCTAGGATTGCGCCACCACTGCCACTGCCCTTTAGAGGACAAAACCTGAAGTGGGTCGCGATTGTGTTGGAGGGCCGTTCTGAGGCGCGGGGAGGTCTGCAGAGGGGTCCGCAGGCTCCCCACACCCATTGGAGGACCACTACACCCCTCAAGGAAGGTAGAAAAAGCCGTTTTTCCCCACGGCGGCACAATCTTGGACACGCAGTTGACGTCACCACAGGTCGCCACTCTCCTTAAGGGAGTAGCAACCCATTGTTCCCAGCTGGGGCATCACGATGCCCCAGTTTGGGAACCTCTGCCCTAAGTAAATAACATGTGATGTGGAGAAATACTGTATTTCTTTTTGACTGCTGCAAACCTTCAGCCAGTCTGCATCATTGTTTGACTCCCAACTTCTAGGTTATGAAAGAAAGAGAATAACAGAACAAAACCTCCAAATGTTGGCCAGTGCAGGCCACAGACTGTAGGAGCCTGTGATTTATTTGTTTATTTGAATTTGCCTTGTGCTTCCGACAGGTTAATACAGATCAAGCTCCCCTGGGGTTAATCTATTACAAATTACCAGGCCTTTTCAAAGAGAGGTTTAACCCCACACTCAGCTGTGTTAGTCCTTCATCAATACCAGTTCATTGAAGGAAAAAAAGACACATCTTGTAATTATTATATGTCCTACTTACATGAAGGTGTACCATGTAATGTTTGAAGCAGCGGAATCTGCCTTATACTGAATCAGATCCTCGGTCCATCGAGGCCAGTATTGTAAGCACAGGTTGGCAATGGCTCTCCAGGGTTTTATACAGGAATTGTTCTCTGCCCTACTTGCAAGAGGCTTCAGAGGCGTTGTGCGCATGTGCGAAAACACCGCTGAGGGCCTAGTCAGAAGAGGCTGAGCCGCCGGCCAAAGAGGACGCGTCAAGACCCTCTCCCGGCTCATACCAGGCGGCCTCAGGGGTGATGCGGAGCTTCCCTGTGGAGGCCTTGGAGGGTGACGCGCGGAGACCCCGGTCACAGTGGGTGACGCAGCGGCAGGGGGTTGACACGGCGGCAGGGAGATGAGAGGGGTGACACGGCGAGCCCCGCCTCCAGGGTGACGTGCACCCCCGCTCAAGGGTGACACACACCCTTGTGATGCCACTGTCCCTGCCCCATTCCTTCCTCCTCCCCACTCCGTTTCACCCCCTTCCCACCCCCACTGCTGCCTTATGTGCTCCAGTGGGAATGACGAGGTCCGGCGACGTCCAAGGAGTGCTGCTGCCTCTTGTGGCAGCAATCCTGAAATGGCCACCAACGGAGTGCTCTGCGCTCCGTCAGCAGCCATCTTGCAACAGCAGAACTCAGCAGAATTACATTGGGTGACCCCAAGTTCAAGTATTAGTGGAGAATGAGAAAAAAAATTATCTAGATCCACTTTCCCCATGCTGTGCACAATTTTATAAATCTCTATCATGTTCCCCTCAATCATCTGTCTCTCTAAACTAAAACATTCCAAATGCTTTAGTGAAGAGGTTCCTAACCTGTGGTACGCTTACCACCGGTGGTACTTTACGCGACCGCCAGTGGTACGCAGCAGACCTTATCTGCTTTTCTGATCAGAAGTTAAGAAGCCCCCCGCGGCACGCACGCACACACACACACATTCACACACACACACACACACACACACACACACACACACACACACGTGCAGCACCCCACCATTACCTTTGTTTTATTTCTAGTCTGTGCCTTGCTTTAACAAAAGGTCTGCTTCTGTGCTTTAACTAGCACAGAAGCAGACAAGCTGACTGAATGGCAGAGAGGCTTGGCCGAAGTAACAGGAAGAAAGTACTGGAACTGCATCTCCTGAAAAAGCCATGCAATGGGGCGGGGGGGGGGGGGGAGAGATTGTTGTTCACTCTAGGGTAAGAGGGATATGTATAAGCCGAGATCTTTTTCTTTTATTTGTATTCTACAGAATTGCTTAACATTCTCATGCTACAACCCATATACCCAAATCTTCACATGGCACAGAATCAAATGTTTTATAACATGTGTCCTGTGGCTTTTAGCCACAAGAAATTTCTGGCACATGTGCAACTCTTATTTGGGCTGAAACCATTTGAACATTCAAAATATGCTATGGACATTATTTGGTGAGACTGACAGCCCATTCCAACCCAACTCCTCTCCAAGTCAGGCATAAGTGTGGCCTAAGTGCAGCCTAAGTTAGGCAGAAGTTATGCCTGAGGTAGGTCAGAGTTATGCCTGAGTTAGGCAGGCTGCAGTTTCTGTGGCCCAGCACCACCCCAGGATCCAGGCAACACTTACCTCCCAGGCAGGCAGGCTCTTCTCCAGGCTCCGTGTCTGGCTCAGGCATGTGCAGGCCTCTGTCTGCACGTGTCAGCGTCCATCCATGGCAGCTGCCGCAGGGTCTGTCGCAGCCCGGTCGCAAAGGGGCTGACCGCAGGCAGGGGGGTTGCGCCAGTCATGTGGTGGGCGCAGGGCAGGTGACAGGTGAGCGAGGTGCCTGAGCCCAGCCACCACAGGGCACCCTGTGCATCAGCCACCTGCTGCAGGGGAGAGTGGCCGTCCCCTCCCTCCTGCAGAAGGCGATGCCACCCCCAAGCCACGTTGAGGCTGCACTGGGGGGTGAGCGGGGGAGGGAAGGGAAGGGGAGGGGGGTGAGAACGTCACACACAAGGGGGGTCTCATGAGGACTGGAACTGCCTCTGACATGACTCGCCCGTGCGCTGCCTGAAGCCCTGGGCCTCCAAGGCCGGGGCAATGTCCACAAAGAAGGCATCCCGGCGTGCCTGCTGCTCTGTGCCCCGGCCAAGACCAAGAGATGCCTTGGGCTTGTCTGCTGCGAGCGTGAAGGGCTCACACAGCTCATCACACCCCCAGATGGGGCGAAGACGGCGCCTCACGGCAGGTGCTCTGGCAGGGTGGGGGGTGGCCAGCAGCCATCATCAGGGAGTGGGAGGAGAGGCAGACACACAGGCAGGCAGACAGGGGGTGCTGGGGAGGGGCATGGGTGGGTCAAAGACAGACAGACAGACAACAAGGCTGGTGGGAGACAGATTCCGAGAGAGGGGTCTGCAGAGACAGGGACACAGGGGGCACTCCGCAGATGAAGGTGATGCATAAACAGGCGCCTCTTATGCAGACAGACTTTGGGCGGAAGTGGCTGCATTACGGGTGGACCTTCGACGGAGGCGCCTGCATTACGGGCGGACCTTCGACGGAAGCGCCTTCATTACAGGCGGACCTTCAACGGAAGCGCCTGCATTACGGGCGGACCTTCGACGGAGGCGCCTGCATTACGGGTGGACGCCCTGGCTGTCACTGTTTGCCTGCCTGAGAGGCCCCCCTGACTCCCCCCTCCCCTTCATTACGGGCGGACCTTCGACGGAGGCGCCTTCATTACGGGCGGACCTTCGACGGAAGCGCCTGCATTACGGGCGGACCTTCGACGGAGGCGCCTGCATTACGGGTGGACCTTCGACGGAGGCGCCTGCATTACAGGCGGATGCCCTGGCTGTCACTGTTTGCCTGCCTGAGAGGCCCCCCCAACTCCCCCCTCCCCTCTGTGCCATGGGGGTCTCGCAGCGCCCCTGCTGGGTTCTCCCAGGGAAGGCCGTGGCAGTCCCTGGATGGCACTCATGTAGGGGCTTCAGTGCTGGGGGCTGTCTGTGTGTGTGGGGCAATGCTTGTGTAAACACTGGGCACATATGTTTCATTGGAGCTCTGCCCGAGGGGTGTCTTTATTGTTCTGGAACGTTAGCAGAGATGGCCAGGCGAGGCTGCCAGGGGTAGTCACAGCAGCCAATCAGAAAGCAGCAGCAGCACACCTGCCCCATGGACCTGGACATGCAGGCTCTTCCCCTGTGGAACCACAGCCTGCTCCATAGAAAGGGGAGGGACAGCAAGTAGGACAGCCAGGGAGGTGGAGCAGCAGCAGCGCCAGCCGCTGAGGAGGGTTGCAGGGCTGGCTCCCTGACCTCTGGCAGCATCAAGGCAGACGACAGTGGGGCAACCAGCCTGCAGGCCCAGGGGGTGCTGCCAGGAAGGTAGGTGATAGAGGACGTTCCTGGGGAGACAAAAAACAAGGGGGAGTTACATGTCAGCTGGTATGTGGAAGCAGTCACCATTGATGACAAGCCAGTGTGTCGGTTGCAAAAGCCTGCAGGGAGAGAAATAAAACACAGCTGATAGGTGTGACACACATAGCATGGTCTGAGCTGCTTACCTGGGTGTAAGGAGAGCATGATCCTGTAAGGGGAAAGGGTCAAAGAGAGAGACAACAACACAACTTGGGGGTCACAACCATGGCAAACCTAGCAATACTGACCTGTCAGTAGACCCTGTGGAGAAAAGGGGGGGGGGAGAAACAGGTGGTGTCTACATAAGGCTAACAGTTCCACACTTGTGGCATTGTCTGCTCACATGACTACAGGCAGCAATCAGACACAACAGTGGTAAAGAGGCATGTATCCTATATATCATAGCAGGCAAAGCAGGCAGCTATGAGACAACACATTGGTAGAGAGGCATGTCATGGCAGGCTATGCAGACAGCTATGAGACAAGACATTGGTAGAGAGGCATATCATGGCAGGCTATGCAGACAGCTATGAGACAACACATTGGTAGAGAGGCATGTCATGGCAGGCTATGCAGACAGCTATGAGACAACACATTGGTAAAGAGGCATGTATCCTTCCTATATTTCTAAATGCAAAGAGGCAGCAGTCAGACCACATGTCAGCACAAACCCTGCTCTTACCTGCTCTTACCTGCTGGTGTTGTTGCCTGGGGGGGGGAAGAGGGGCTGGGAGAAAGACATGGGTTAGCTAACACTTGCATGGAGGCAGCTGCCCAGGCACAGCTGTAAACAGGTTGGCCACAGCGAGAACAGCCCTCTCTGCCCTAGAGGGAGGCAGAGAGGAGAAGAGAGAAGTGGGGTGTGTGTGAATTTTGCCCTCCACCAACAAAGTCCCACTTTGTGGCTGTGAGGGACAGAACCCCACGCCACGTGCTCAGAGAGAGAGAGTGACTGGAGGTCTGGGGCTGGGCTTTTGTGGGAATGAGGCTGGGTGGGGCTGGGTGCTGATAGGCTCCCTATCTTAGGCATAACTCTGTCGGTTTCCAGACCTAGCAGGCCCAACTCCGTCCTAACTCTGACCTAACTCAGGAGTAGGGTGTTAGAAATTTTCAGGAGAGGGCTGGCTTAGGTAAGGTAAAATGGCTCCTATGGGTCTCCTCGAATTTGGGTCCACCTTTTTGGTCGACCTAAATTTTGTGTCAGCATTTGTGTTGGAGGGGGCGTGTCTATGTTTGCCAGGGTCTGGAATCCAACGTTAATTGGTTGCCGCCCCCGTTACACCCACGGTCCGCCCGTGTTCCGCCCACTTTTAGGTCAACTTTAGGTCTGACTTGTGCTGCTTAGCCCCTGGGTTGGAATGGGCTGTTCTTAGTCCGTTGGTCGTAACTTCGACCTAACTTTGACCTAACTTCGCCCTAAATGGTTGCATTCCAGACCTAACTTTGACCTAAACGACTTAGGCTAACTTTAGGTCTGACTTGGGCTGCTTAGCACTTGGGTTGGAATGGGCTGTGAAACTGTTAATAACGCTAATGACAGTGGAACACCAGGATGCGAGTTGGAGCCTGATGCAGAATATCAAACTGGCATACCTGTCTACTAAGTTACCTGGGGACAGCCCACTAGAACGTTCTCCTGCGCAAGCCACATTGCAAGAATGGGAATTGTGCAAGTGAACCATAATTGCAAAATTGTCCTCTTTTCCTCTAGTCTTTACATAGCTAATAGCAGAGGATACTTCCTTAATGGCCTGTGATGACTGGTGACTACTCATGGAAAGTGTATCCTACCACATCTGCCAGGGTGAGAGCTGAAGGAAACAGTTTTGTAGAAAGAAAAGATGAAAAACGAAGACTGAGTTTTGAGACATAGTTGGTGAGGATTTTAGTCAAAGGAGGCAGCTGTTTGGGGCAACCCATCCTGCTTACCTGTCTATGCTTAGTTTGCATATTTGTAAGCAAGCATATTACAAGACCACCACAGTCTCCAGTACTCTCTGCTCGCAAGGGAACTGACCCTATAAAAGCCTGCCCCAAAACATGTTTCCCATCAGCTAGAAAAGTGGGGTGAACTAAACAAAGAGGCTCAGACATCTACAGAAGGAGAGATGGAACAAAGATAGATGTACATTTGTGGCAGATCTACACTCCAAACTAATATAGTTGTATTTATACCAGTTTAACCATCATGGCTTTACCTCCCTCACCCCTGCCACCTGCAGGCAGAGGCTGGAGGGAACTTCTATTGGCCAGTCTTGTTTGTGGGCATGTCTGGGCAGCAGAGAGGCTGCATGGTGTTTTTGCAGCCTCTCAGTCGCCCGGGAACAGCATCACACACACACACACACACACCCATCCCATTATACAGTCTGAGATTAGCTGGTCATGTTTCAGGGCTGGGTAGAATTGTTTTGCTGTCATTCTGATTGGCATGCAAAGGATAGTTTTTTTTCACCGACCCCAGATTGTCCATGTGTTGCAGGTGGCTTTTCTCTTCAAGTTCGGGCTTTTCACTTGTCAGGTCACTGGCAGGAGTCATGCGGGAAGAGCAGGCAGGTGAGTTCTCCCTCTCGCACAACACCAGAACCAGGGGACATGCACTAAAATTGAGTGGAGGGAGAGTTAGAACAGACAAAAGAAAATATTTCTTTACCCAGCGTGTAATTCATCTGTGGAACTCCTTGCCACAGGATGTGGTGATGGCACCTGGCCTAGATGCCTTTAAAAGGGGTTTGGACAGATTCATGGAGGAAAAGACCATCACAGGTTACAAGCCATAAGCAACCTCCTGGTTTTAGAAGTGGGTTTTCTCTGTGCCAGGTGCAAGGGAGTGACAACAGGAAACAGGTTATCTTGTTGGCTGTGTGCTTCCTGAGGCATCTGGTGGGGCCACTGTGTGATACAGGAAGCTGGACTAGATGGGCTTTTGGCCTGATCCAGCAGGGCTCTTCTTATGTTCTTATGTTCTTATGAGTAATTCTGGTGTCCACCTGAGGTCAGCAAGGTTTGGGGATGTAGCCAGTACCGCTCTGCTGATGCTTCACCGTCTCAAGGGGGCTGGCTGGCTATGCCCCTGGACTGGATTGGCAGTGGAAGCAGTTGGCATAGCCAAGGTTTCCAATGCGGTCCCGCTGTCTTGACCCTGCGGGGTTGGCCGCGATAGGCTGACTTGGTTCTTAACCAAGTTCAGTCTTGAGCCAGATGGTATGCCCATTCAGTGACAGAGGGGACACACAATGTCATTGCGTTTCCCTGATCTTAGTGCCCACACAGCTGGGTGGGATTTCATAGTGCCCTGCTGCAGTTGTCTGCAGCTATTTACAGTTAATTGTTGTAATTCTAATAAAGGTGACCCAATCATCCAAGCATGTGTGTGTGTGCGTGTGTGTGTGATTATTAGGGGTGGGTGCAAGGGTAATTCTCTGTAAGAGATTTATGCTACGTGCTGCGGCAAGGAGAGTCATGCCGGCCACATGACCACGGAGGCGTCTTCGGACAACGCTGGCTCTTCGGCTTTGAAATGGGGATGAGCGCCACACCCTAGAGATGGACACGACTGGACTTAATTGTAGGCTTACCATCTTCCCGGAAATGACCGGGATTGTCCCGGTGACGCCCCCTTCGTCCCCCTGTCCCCCCCCCCGAGCTGTCTCTTTGTCCCGGCCCCGGCCCGCCGGCTGCATTGCGGCGGGCCGGAGCTCTTCCGAGACTGTGCTGCCAGCTGCAGCGCGTCTCTGTTTTGATTTCTAGTTCACTCGGGCTGTTCCGGAGAGCTCTCAGCCTCGAGGGAGGATGTCCCCGCCCCCCGGGCACGCCCCCGGCCACGCCCCCAGTCCCGGCCGAGTGCCAGGCATATCTGGGATGGCTACTTAATTGTCAGGGGTCACCTTTACCTTAAAGAGCTATTCACACATGAGTTGTGCAGTTGTACCCCTCTCAAGGGCTATTCACAAACGTGTAATGTTGCATAGTCAGTATTTTAAGGTAAAAAGGTAAAAGTGACCTCTGACAATTAAGTCCAGTTGTGTCCGACTCTAGGGTGTGGTGCTCATCCCCATTTCAAAGCCGAAGAGCCAGCGTGGTCCGAAGACGCCTCCGTGGTCATGTGGCCGGCATGACTCTCCTTGCTGCAGCGTGTAGCATGCAGCTGGAACACGGAGCACTGTTTACCTTCCCGCAAGCGGTACCTATTTATCTACTCGCATTAACATGCTTTGGAACTGCTAGGTTGGCAGGAGCTGGCCAAGCAACAAGAGCTCACCCCGTCGCGGATTCGAACTGCCGACCTTTCGATCAACAGCTCATGGCTCAGCGGTTTAACCCACTGCGCCACCCGCTGGCGCAGTATTTTACTTCCTTTTAATTCAAGGCATGCAGGAGTCATGCATTTGTACAATTTTGCTTGATGCTAGGCACAAGCAGGGAGAGCAAGAGCCAGACCAGTAACATGGCTAATTATAGGACTGATGGCCAGAGGCCACAGATCCACAAGCCAGGAAGGCTACACTTTTCACTGAACCATGTAATAACTCCCTCTTCCTTAAGTGAGCCATAGAGTTTAGTGCTCCAAATTTGCACAGAGGCTTGTTTACTCCTTAAATCCAAATGGAGTTTTCTTGCCTCCAAAATTCAGATGAAGCCTGCCAGCTCCCAAACGTGCTGGGACAGCAAATTTCATAGAGTTCTTGTCAGTACAAATGGACAAACTATGTACACCACCCTGAGCTCCTTGGAGGAAGGGTGGTATAAAAATGTGAAAAAATAATAATAAATACATATTGGCCATCTTGTGACCACAACCACCTACTGAAGACTCCTGGGTGACAGATGCCACTTGCCGATCCAGGAGCAGCTGCTGATCCAAGAAGAAGACACCCAAACTGCGAGCCTGCTCCCAGAGGTGTCGCTACGGTGGGGGCGGTACCATACGTTTCGCACCATGCCAATCCCCGCTAACTCTCCGGTACGAGGTGGCCCCGCCCCCTCACCATTGCAGCCATTCTGTGTGGTGAAGGCAACAAGCAGGAGACTCCCTGCCCGTTGCCTTTGCTGCACGGAATGGCTCCGATGGCGAGGGGGCGGGGCCACCTCATACCGGAGAGTTAGCGGGGATTTACACAGTGCGAAACTTACAGTACCGCCCCCACCGTAGCAACGCCTCTGCCTGCTCCTGCAGAGGGAGTGCAACCCCATTCAGAGCAGGTTGACTGATGCTTTCCGAACCAAGAGGACCTCTGTCTTGTCCTCACAGATTATTTGCACAATTTGTATCCCACTTGAGTGGTCTACTTCCTGGGTTCCTGGGTTCTTCCTGGGTTCACTTTAAACATGGGTTTACTTTAAACATGAAAGCATATACAGTCATTCACACAAGCATGAATATGCAGAAACGTTATGCACAGACAACATAATGTCTGTTCACAAAATGTTCATTTCCAGGGGAGAAGGAATTGTTATTAAATCAGTTTATGTCTGTGGTGCTTAAAGTTGCACACCAGTGCCTGTCATCTCAACATTAAAGAGCATTATTGTGTTACAGACAAAAAGACTGGCTAGCAAAAAACACAAGCCCAATATTGCTTGGTCAAACATGTTGTTCCATGAGCCTTTGGATGAGGATAGTAGTCTAAAATTAATGTATTCCATATTTTTTTTCGCACACCCCTGCGTGCACAAAGCTCATTACAAAGTCACTGGCCTTCCATTTCTTTTTCTTCCATGCTACATATGTTAATGTTATCCTCTTTCTATCAAAACTCTAGGTAGACATTTCCCCAAAGTTAATTATTTTCCCTGTGTGCATTAGAGATTGACCTAAAACACACCACAGAGAGATGCAAGGAGATAGACTCCGTCTAGGCAGATTTACTACCAGCTTCATTGAAAGTTTCACAATTATTTCAAAAAGTGCAAGAGGGAGGGTGTGTGAAAATTGTTGTTGTTTTGGGCACTATGTGGCTGTTGAGGTTATTCTTGACTGTTAATCACTGTTGTGGTGAGTGAGAAAGAGAGAGAGAGAGAGAAAGAGAGAGAGAGAGAGAGAGAGAGAGAGAGAGAGAGAGAGAGAAATTGCAAAGCTTAGTGACAGTGGTGTGGTTCCCGCTGCTTGTGGAGGGCAGCTAGCTGTGTGCACATACAGTATTAGGCAGTCACAGTACATGTATTCAGGCACAGCTTAGGGTGAATGAATCACTCAGTGACTGTATCCAAGTCACGATTTGCACATCTGGAAACAATCATCACAGATTCAACACCACAGAACACACAATGCTCATATCACCATTCACTGTAACAATGCAGCACAATGCTTTTCTTTGGAAGCTGTTCACAAATACAACTGCAATTCATTGAGCAATACGCCATTCAGTGGGTAGGGTCTCTCCCTCCCCCCACATGTCTGGTTTTTTTTTTACATGCAAGACTTCTATTAATATAAGAGAGCATTTAAACATGTGATTCTCACACCTGCAGAGGTACATGCACCCAGGGCTGGCCCAAGACCTCCTGGTGCCTGAGGCCATGTGCCAAGTACCACCTCCCCCCTTTTCCAGTGGCTCCTTCATCTTCTGCTCCCTGGATTGAGAAGAGGAGAGGGGCATGGAGCAGGAGAGGAAGTGTGGAGGAGAAGAGAGTGGTGCCTAGAGTGTTGCTCTCCTCCACACTTCCTCATCCGCTCACTCTTCTAGAGCAACACTCTAGCCACCACTCTCTTCTCTTCCTTTCTCCCTCCAGGGAGCAGCAGAGGCAGGCACCTCTCACCAAGCTGCTGTCTGAAGTGATGGCTTCAGTCAGTCTCCTGGCTGGGCAGCCCAGGCTTCATCAGGTGAGTCTGCAGTTCACGTAGCTCAACACTTCATGACTAGGATCGTGGACTACAGCCAGATTCAGATCCACTTTTTAGTCACTTCAACCTGCAGATGGGGGTGGTGGTGGTGTCATGTTTTTGAATGTTTCCCCAAATCATTTGAATTATTTGAATGTTTCCCCAAATAATAATAATAATAATAATAATAATAATAATAATAATAATAATAATAATAATAATAATACATTTCCTTGCATGTAGTAAGTTCATTGGGAAAAAAGGTTTGGCCCTGTGCTATACTAGTTCACACGAGGAACGTTTTATATGGGGGAGCATTCAAAGATATGGCCCCTCACCTCCAGACTAACATGGTGCAGTCCACATTTCTACCACTTCCTTCTATGTATACAGCATCACTGAATCAAGGCCCCTCATTTCCACCCCACCTTCTAACTGTATAACTCCCGCCAAATTTTACAGAGAAATAGTTTTGTTTTTTTAAAAAAAAAAATTGGATAGCACTGAAAAGATGTTCCACCTTTAAACCCCCTAGTAACAGGCTTTGTGAGGAAAGCATTTTGCTATTTCTAGTACTTTTGCCATTTCGAAAATGAAGGATTTGGAACAACTGAGAATGAAGGAAACTATTTGCTGAATTGCTCCCTGCAGGAAATTCGGAGTGGTGCTGAACTGCACACTTTCTGCCAGAGCACATCACTGGAATGTAGACCAAGAGACAATAGGACAGTCCACCAAGCATTGCTGCACAACCTCCATTCATTTCAGTGAGGCTTGTGCTAGACCAGATTTACACAGCATCTCTAAAACTTTGTTCTCAGAAGAGATGGCCTATCATCATCATCATCATCATCATCATCATCATCATCATCATCATCATCATCATCATTATGCACAGCCCACCAGATGCTCTTAGCCTGTTAAAAGGTCCGGACCTAGGATATTCATAGATATTTCTGTAAAATGTGTGCTATTCCAAGTGTTGTTGTTGTTGTTGTTGTTGTTGTTGTTGTTGTTGTTGTTGTTGTTGTTGTTGTTTTTAAGTCTATCCTGCTTTTGGGGACTTAAGATGGCTTACAACATGATAAAAACAAACATTAAACCTTAAGAGGGGGCAGCAATTATTGGTACATCCAGTTGGGAGGGGCACTGATGCTCCTCTGCCTCCCATTATCCACTTGCAGTGGCCTCTGTTGCTGAAACAAAGCAACCAGTCTTCCCAATCCTCGTGAGCTACCTGGAAGCACCTTCATGACTGAGATAATTCCAGAGTACATGTTTTTCCCCCTTTCACAAGGTGATTGAATTAACGCAGAAAAGCAAACGGGGATTGTATGCCCTATGGAAAGTTTCTGAGTGCTAGCAAAGTGCTTTTGTGGTCCCACTTCCCCCCCCCCCCCCCACCTGCCCTGGTCTGGCACACACAGTCCTTCTGAGATTACATTTCCAATCGAAAATTCCTCTCTAGAAGCCAGAATCCTGCAACGCTTCCCTGGTGGCGGCTGAGGGGAGTCAGGCTCTCAACACCTCATCAGATTGGGCTCTCATTATGCCAAGTCCTTCAGCGCCTGGCTTTGATTTTGGTGGAGAAGCAGGCATTCCCCAGCAAAATCTCATTAACCCCTGTTACCTCCCTCAGGTGATAATAGCGATGCTCTTCTTGCTGAGCTTTCATCTGTAGATCTCAAAGAGCTGTACAAATATAATTAAGTCTTACGCGGCACTCCTGCGTGGCAGCGATAAGCGGTCTTTATTAAACCTCTTTTATGGATGAGTAAGTGGAGGTACCAGGAGGCCAGGTGGCCCACCCAAAATCACTTGGGGGGGAGTGCAGAGAGACAAATTCCAGGTCTTTCAGTGCTACTGCTGTTTGCCTTCACAAGACAACACAAGAGGAGATGGAAATATATGGCCACATGGATTGATGTATTTGTTTCATTTTATTTACGATATTCCTAGGCTGCCTTTAAGCCATATCAGTTGCTGAAGCCCTTTTGCGCTAAAGATAAGTTAAAACGATTTTACAGTTACACCTAAAAATTGAATCCAAATGCCAATGTGAAGGTGTTGTGGGGGACGGGGGGGGGGAAGCCTTGTCAAACAGCAACAGCAGCACAATCCGAGCCTGTCTGAAGAAGCAGAACAGCAGCCAAGATCCACTGCATGCTGTAATTGCTAACGTAATGTTTTCACCTCCTTCTGCAAAGAGCAGCGAGACAGTGCCTGTGGATGCTCCAAATGGAAGGAGCTCTAGGGGGCGCCACAGAAAAAGCCCCACTCCTTGTTGAGAATAACCTTGCATTCACAACTGATAATAATATTCGGAGCAGGCTTCATTGGAAGATCATAATTCCTGGGGAAGGTGGAATGAGGCGGCAACGGGGGTGGGGGGAAGGTGGAACAGGGCAACAATGGGGCGGGGAAAGGGTGGATCATGTCCAGGAAGGGGGCAGTTTCGGCAGCAGCGGCTGCCAAAACCAAGCCCCCTTCCCAGAACCAATCCCGCAGCGCAAGTCCACCCAGACCTGCGCCAGTGAATTTACTAGTGCAGGTCCAAGTAGACCCCCCTGCACGCTGCAGAGGCTTACCCACGGGTATGGGAATGAATGTTCCCTTACCCAGAGGAGACATCCGCAACTCCCCCCCCCCAGGATGCAGCGGTAACCATTTTGGCATCGCTGCATGCCTGCATCGGGGGGAGGGGGATAGGATTGGACTGTTAATGAGGGGCACTTTATACAAGTAATCATAAGGTTTTTAATCTAGTCAACTAACAGATTGATTGGCTAAAGATGGAAAGGCAGTGTAGTGTAGTGTTTAGAGGGTCCGTCTGAGGAGGAGACCCGAGTTCCAATCCTCACCCAGCTATGAATTCAGTGCTAATCCCAGTTGTGACATCTGAGTTCTATGATTGGAACTCCTGGCTGGCATATTTTTCTTTTTCAAAAAATAACTGCATGGGGGGAGGGGCTGATTTCAATTAGTGAAGATGAGGGGGATCTCTCTCTCTCTCTCTCTCTCTCTCTCTCTCTCTCTCTCTCTCTCTCTCTCTCACACACACACACACACACACACACACACACACGCACGCACGCACACGCACACACACAATCACTGCATCCCCAGTTCAAATTCCCTCCCTGAAACTTCTATTAGCTATTAAGATAAAAGCTGGCACAAAATGATCATAGCTATTCATATCAGATGTTCAAAAAGTTAAAAAAAATCATATCTATTTTGGTCCTCACTGGTCCAGTCACTAGCTGATAGCTCAACCAACCTCACAGGGTTGTTGTGAGAATAACATTTGGGAGGGAACCAAGTACACCACACTGAATTCATGAAAGGAACAGTAGATGCAGTAAATAAATACTGCAGTCAGTCCTACTCATTTAGTCCATTTATTTGTCCCTCCTGAAATGCCAGATGCATTTGGGAATAGAGAGCATGAAACGGGAGCTAATAGGAAGCAGGTCTTAACAAAGTGTTGCTAAGTTTAATCAGTTGTCTCTAAGAGCCTCCAAATTTCACTCAACATCACCAGGGATTGGCTCGGGCCAAGGATTTTCATATAGTAAATTCCTAGCAGATTCAGCCGTCCCCTGAATAGATCTATTGCTTTCTAAGAATACAGTGCGGCATGTGTCTGCCAGGCAGCTTGCCGAGAAATTCTTTTCCAGTGAAGCACCCGACAAGGCAGTTTCATTTTCTCTGCACTCCATTTTTCAAGTTGTCACAGGATGGGCAAGCTGCTTTAGACGCCCAGAGGAAAAGTGGAAAGTGGGCGGCCAATGCAGAGCGTGCTCTGTCTCATTCACTAACCAAAAGAGGCTTGTAGTCAGCCAGGGACCGGTGGGACACTGGAGGAGAGTGGCTTCTGTCCCCTTCAGGGGCGCGATTTAGAGAGGCCAGGAGTGGAGGGCGGTCACACGAAAACACAACTGTGGTTTCAGAGCAAGTCCATGTGGAACTGCTCCTCAGTGGCACCCATATCTCTGACCATCTCACTCGTTTCATATACTGAGAGCTAAGCCATATAGGATGTTGAGAGATCCAGGATTAGCGGTGCAATCCTGTATAACATGTGGCGGCCGGCCTAAAGGGCCGGTCGCCAAATTCTATCCCAGTCCTAAGCTGCCCTGGGGCAGCCCAGGAGCACCTCAGGAGAAGGGGATGTTTGTCCCCTTCCCCGGGTGCAAGCAGGCCAGGGCCCTATGGGCCTCCTCGGATGCACACCAGCTCTGAAGCTGGTGTGCATCCGACCTGGGGGAGAAAGGCTGAACCAGGCCGGGAAAGGATATCGGCGGAGTGCGCCACCAATATCCCGCCCTCTCCCCGCCCAATCCGCCCAATGGCCACCCTTCCTCGATGCCCAGGCCACCCTCCCCCCACCCCTGCACTGGATGGTGCAGGGCTTACCTTCTCCGGCGGGCGCAGGGATGGTCCACCCAGGGAGTAAGGGCTGCTGGTCTCTGCCCCGGCAGCCCTTACACACCGGGAGTCGCAAATGCGCTTTACGGCACGTTTGCAACACTTTAGAGCAGTGGAACATGCGCTCCGCCTCTCTTAAGTTACACTGAATCGGGTTGTAGATCTTCAGCAGGGTTTTTACAAGAAAAAAAAGAAACCCTACCTGAATTGGGACCATGTTGCTGCAGACAGGATTGTTCAACATTTTCCCCATGCCAGTTTTCTTTTTAAAATTGTGTGTGTGTGTGTGTGTGTGTGTGTGTGTGTGTGTGTGTGTGTGCGTGTGTGTGTGTGCGTGCATGCATGCGCACGCGCTATGTGTTTTTTCTTCACTGGACAAACAGACGCTTCCAGGAAGGAAGTAGTTCAGATCAGGAAATGACATAGAGAGGGAAAGGGGTAAAAGTCCTTCTACTACCTCCATCACCCCAATCCCATTTGTACCCCCCCCCCATGACTGCTTTGATCTTAAGGCAAAACAGAAGATCCAGTCACAGACCTCCCTGAGTCCTGTCCACTGTAGCTTGGCCCTGAGTGTCTGCTGATCTGAGAAAGGTAGGCAGGCCTACTTATGAATGCCAAGCACCAATCTGTTTATTTTAAAATGAAAAGGTGATCAGGTGTATGTATTTAGAACACAAGGGTTGGATCCCAGCACTCCACTGCTCTTCCTTCTTCATCTCTGTCTCTCCTCCACACTTGGGTCCATCATCATGCATGAAGTGGATATTGCGCTGTTGCCTAAATGAAAGCTGCTGGAGCTCACTTATTCCCCAATCATCTAAGTCCACAAGTGCACACTCAACAGTGCTTAAAACAGACTAATGGTCCCTTCGGCCTTTTAACCATTCAAATCCTCTCTGCTTTAAATGCCAGGATTTCAGGTACCAAAAAGTAGCTACTGTCCCTAGTAAATAGGGATCTTTGGGGTGTATGTCCCCCATCCCAATCCCCCCCCCATCTTCTTCCATCTGCTCTTCTACCCCCAAGGGCTGTATAACCATAAGGAAGGTATGCCCATCCCAAATTCTGCTTCAACAATCTAGAGCAGAGGTTCTCAACCTGTGGTACGGGTACCCCTAGGGTTACACGGACCTCTTGCTGGGGGTACGCCAAGCCCTGCCCCTTATCTGCCCCATCAGCAGCTAATTAAGTGTTAACATGGATTTTAAATTGTAATTATTTTCGGAGCCCTTCTGTCTCTCTGATTTTGGTTTTGGGCTTATTTTTGTACTTTGGAAAATGTACTTTGGTGGGGTGGGGAGGAGCTGATTTTGGGAAGTGTGACTCGGAGAAAAAAAGAGATCCTTCTCTCACACTCACACTCACAGAGAGAGAGAGAGAGAGAGAGAGAGAGAGAGAGAGAGAGAGAGAGAGAGAGAGAGAGAGAGTTAAATAAGACATTTTTCACATTTAAAATTGTTTTAGTACTTTTTTATTTAACAATTAATTACCTAATTAATTGATTAATCAGCAGTTAATTAGCAGTGGGTACTTCAGAAAATTGGACCGTGATAGGGGGTACCCAGACCTCCAAAGGTTGAGAACCCCTGATCTAGAGCCTCCATCTCTTTCAATTCAACTCTGCAGAAGTAGCAGTTGCTATGGAGATTCAAGTCAGTAGCGAATTCTATCCCCAGTGCCAAGATCCAGGCTTGAAAACTGTTTTCTACCATTGTGAGAAACATTCTGTGCAAGAGCCACAAACTCCCTCCCTTAAGTAAAGCCCACAGAAAGCCAGCGATGGCTGGGTAGGAGGCAGAGTCTGGCATCATAATTGCTCCCTATTGGTGTTGGACACATCACAATAATTCATACCCAGCATCAGGCTTGACTACGATCCAGATTACAATTTTGCAATTCTGTCGCCACAGCTATTTTTAAGACAGTGCATTCTCTTGAGCCTTTGGTCTGTACCGAAGCCAAGTTCTGTAGTAGTAATGCAATCCTTGTGAATTATACGGCAGAGCTACTACCACCAATGTAATGCTGAACACAGCATGGTGGGGATCTGAAGGGTGTTATTCCTCAGCCATTGTTTAACAAAACCCCAACCGACGCGTCTCCTTAGCAAAGCACCCTTGGGAGGGAGTGCTTTGCAGGGGAGAAGTGTCCAGAGATAAGGGAGTGCTTAATCCTTCCCCTGCTCGTCACTTTCCCCTGAAACTTTCTCCCTCATCACTACGTTTACCGTGCAGGATTCCCAGACCCACATTTGCAAAGTAAACACAAGTTCACAACACGGAGGGAGCAACAGCAGCTGGAAGGAGTTTTCAAAGTAGTCTGCAGCATTAAGGTCTTCATCAGAGACCCTGCTATGGGTGCAACTGCCTTCCGAGTGCAACGGGAGAGGAGATCAGAGGCAAGGCTTGTGCAGTCCTAGCACCCTGGTTGAGGAATGCTCTTCCCACTAGGCACCCCCAGCTGGCCCTGAAATAGTTGTCTTTTCAGTCCCAAGTGAAAATGATTGTATTATCTTCTGAGTTTTCAATGAATACAATAGTTTTCAATGAATGCAATAAATTTCAATGAACATTTGGGTTCATTTCAGTTTTCAATGAATACATAGATGTCTGGGTTTATTTTATCTAATTACTGTACTTTAAAAAGCTTATATGCTGCCCTTCTCCTGTAGAACCCAGGGAGTTTCGACACAAAATGCCAACTAATAACAACTAATAATACAACCATCCATCACAACAACAAAAAATGAAAAATTCAAAAAAGGCAACCAAATCAGTAAATGCAAATCAGGTGAGATAAGAGAATTTGAGTATAATCAATATCAGCCAGCACCTTCTCAAGCATTATACCATTATATGGTCAGACATATAAAGGCAAATTATGTTGGTGCCTGTCTGGTCTATAGAAATAGGGCATTCAAATGGGTTGGTGCCATTTCTAAAAAGGCCCTGCTTCTTGTGGATGCCCATCAATTCTATTGCTGCTTCCACTTCTTTTTGTGGCTGCTGTTTCATTGTTGATGTGATTGTATTTTGTTATGAGTTGCTGTATTTTTAGGGATCTTACATTTTATGTTGCTTTGTAACTATTGAAAGAAAGAAAGAAAGAAAGAAAGAAAGAAAGAAAGAAAGAAAGAAAGAAAGAAAGAAAGAAAGAAAGAAAGAAAGAAAGAAAGAAAGAAAGGGCAACTCAACAGCTAAAAGCTGCTCAAATGTTTAAAGACTGAGATCCATTTGCTTCCCTTCAATATGATCCCCTTTATTGAACAGTTTTGCTTTTATTGTTTAGCTAACCTTGAAACGGCTTCAGTATGGAACCTCCATTTCTCCCCAAGCGATGTCTCTTTCCACAGTCTGAGCTCTTACTGTTCTTTTCCTATGATTCAGCCTGTGTTTCCATTTCATCCCATTATTGCTAGCTTCCCCCCCCCCTACAGTACATCATTTCCTCCAATGAAATAATTATTCTCCCCCCTTGAAGTGTACACCTTCCAGAGCCTTTTCAATCCATTGTTGTTAACATCTGGCCAAACTCTTCCTATTTAGTTCTTTGGCTCCTTCCAAGAGGCTATTCCCAAGTCTGTAAATAAAAGCAGTGTGTCGTGTGTAAAACAAGAAGGGTGATTCTTCTGCTTCACTTGGCATTGGTTGAAGGCCTCACTCAGCCATTGTGCTGGATTCCGACTTCGCTGCTGCTTTTTATGGAAAGTCACTGAAAAATGGGAGACAACTCAGAAGAGTACAAGAAAAATGATTTGGTTTTTTAAAAAATGGAGCTGTGCTAAGAAAGGCAACATGTTCAAAGTTTAAGGACAAACAGAAAGGACACGTACTACCTGACTGAAAGCTCGTGAAGTGACATGATGCAGAAAGTAAAAGCCAGATAGGGCTAGTGGGGTCGTGGTAAATTTTGAAGCGCAGGAGCTCATCAAGAGTCATGATAACCCCTTGTAGCGTAGTCACACCAGAGAAATTATAACAGATTATAACAAAGAAAAATCTACTTTATTGGAATGTTTTCTTCCCCTGGCACTTATTTCTACTTTGAAACCTACAACGCTTTATTTAGTCTAGCTCATCTCATCCCAAACTCTTGGAGTGGGTTGCAATTGTTTTAAAACAAATGTATAAAAATTGGAAAACGGGATTTTAAAAAATCCCAAATAAAGATTAGAGTGGTAGCCTATGGATTATTAATCAAAAGTAAGTCGGAAGTCCCACTGCATTCAACAGCTGATAAAGGGGATTTTTTCCGGGTTGTGGTGCAGGCGGGCACCTGCCCACAGTGCAACCTGGAAAAATGTCCCCGAGATGTCCCCGGTAGCTCCTCCTACCTGTTCTTCTGGGCGCTGCCATCTTGGATCTCACGAAATCTTGTGAGATCTAAAATGGCGGTGCCCAATTCTCATGAGAATTGGGTGCCGCCATCTTGGATCTCGTGAGATTTTGTGAGATCCAAGATGGCGGCGCCCAGGAGAACAGGTAGGAGGAGCTACCAGGGAACATCTCGGGGACATTTTTCTGGGTTGCAGCGCGGGCGGGTGGGTCTTGGGTACGTGGGTGGTACGCAGGGGTATGTGGGGGTACGCAGGCCTCCAAAGTTACAGGGGTACGCGGGGCAGCTGGAGGCCTGCTTAGTAGGTACGTGGGCCTCCGAAGATTGGAAACCCCTGGCGTAGGATCCTGTGGATGACCCTATGGGCCAGCCGTGGATCTTTACGCAGGATTGGGCTGTTAATGTTTTAACATGAGAGCTACATACAGTACTCCCCCCATATCCGCTGGGGATATGTTCCACGCCCCTCCGTGGATACTTGAAACCGTGGATAGGAGCGAACACCCCCTCCATGGTTTCCTGAGGGCCCCCCACCTTGCCTCCCCTACAGGCAGGCGTGCACGCCCCCCCAGCTCTTATTTTTCTTTCAGCAAGCTTTGTTTCTTCCTTAAAACAAACAGAGAAGCAGCCTCCATTGCAGGCAAGTAGAATGAGACTAAGTCCTAGAGAGGCTCTGCAAGGTTTCTGTTAACCTTGCAGAGCCTCTCTAGGACGTACTCTTGTTCTGCTTGCCTGCAATAAGCAGCCAGAGGCTGCTTCTCCTGTTTGTTTAAGGAAAAAACAAAGCTTACTGGGGAAAAACGTAAAAGCCTGGGGGGGGGGGTCCCCACGATCCGTGGATAACTGAAACCGTGGATAGCGGATCTGTGGATATGGGGGCCCACCTGTACTGTCTTTCAAGCAGTGCTTGGGAAAGATGATGGCCTAAATATTGACATATGCCGCCCTAAGCAAATTTGTGTGTGCCTCCTGCTGAGCCTGTTGCCTCTTCTTGGCAAAGGTCCTCTTGAATGAAAACGTTTCAGAAACAGCACCTGAGAGAGCACTCCTGCTGATGGTCACCTGCTGGAGGATGGGTGGGATGGGTGGGAATGAAGATGGACACAAGCAGCGGAAGGAAGATGCCTGAAGAGCATAAGAAAGTAAGAAAGGCCCTGCTGCATCAGACCAGAGGTTCATCCAGGCCAGCATACAGTTTCCGAAGGCAGCCATATCTGAGCAAAGAATTTCCCATCCTCTTCATGTTTCGTATTAGGAGGAAAATACCATTTCAGCTCTTTGTTTAAGCCTGGTTTCCTGTGGGCCTGGCCTATCAGGTCTGGAAGCACCTAAATTGCAGTCAAACAGGTACGTATGTGGACCTTGGATAAGAGACCACTGGAAGCCTCTAGGAAAAGGAGCATGATCATATCCTCCACCATGTTATAGCACGCAGTCTCGCCAACAGAGCATGCACTGCATGCTATGGGGGGGGGATCAGACAGCCTTCAGGTAAGTGTTTTTTACTTACCCCCTGGTAGGCTGGCCAATCATCTATGGGGTCTCCTCAGACCTGCGCCAGCCATTTTGCTGGCTCAAGCCTAAGGAGAGCTGGGGGTGTGTTGCAGTCGCGTCGCTACGACGCGCGACACCCCAGAGCGGGGTCGCGCGTCGCCCTTAAGGAGGAGGCTCCGCCCCCGCGCGTGACGTCACGCGCAGGAGCAGAGCACCCTCCCCGCTCCGTTTTCGGCTCATTTTGGAGCCGAACGGACACAGGGGAGGGAGGGCGGGCCCGCCTCCAACTAAAAACTGTAAGTGAGGGGGATCGCGCGTCACCCCTATACGCGCGACGCCCCCCGGCAGCCCGCCCCCCCTGCTTCCCCCTGTTGACGCCAGTGGTGTGTTGGGTTGCAAAATGGGGAATAGGAGGTGGTGAAAGTTGCTGCTGCCAGATCCACCCCCTCCTGCCCTCAACACGGCACCCACTCCTCCCTCACTCCTCCCAGATACTGCCCCTGCCCTCCCCACCCACAAACTGCTCCTACACCAGCCTACCTGGCCTGGCACCGCCCGGAATCCCCAGCAGTGGGAGTCCACTGCTGCTTCAAATGACCCTGCAATGGCACGATCTTCATACCGCCAAAGGGCCTTTTACACCACTGGGACACTAGTCCCATTGTCATAAAAGGTCCACAGAATTGGGTCGTAAAAAGCACTTTTTTAAACAGCCAGGGTCACTGTTTTAGCATAGTATTTTATCATTATTAATCACATTTCTCTACCTAGGAATGTCTACTCAGAAGTAAGTCCCATTTGATTCAATTGGATTTATTCCCAGGTAAATGTGGATAGGACTGCAGCCTTAGACTCTAAGATGTCTTTTTATTTTATTTTATTTATTTACAATATTTTTATCCCGCCTTTCTCCCCGAAGGGACCCAAGGCGGCTTACAACAGAAAAAAAGAAAATACAATACAAAAAATACAATACAAAAATAATCACATTTTAAAATAGTAAGAAACAAATTAATAAAAACAGTATCTAAAAATTGATTAAAAAGATTATTGCTACAATTAAAACAGGAGCATAAAAACAGCAGCACCCCCCACCTGTACCAGCTGTCTTTTATTTCTTATTTGCTGAAGACCTTATTCTTTATTATTATTTGGTTAATTTTTTTCAAATAAATTGATAAGCTCCCTTGAGCCAATGGATAGTTAAAATAAGCATATTAAAAAAAAAAACTGGTTGGCGACTACACTAAGCCTGGCCAGAAGCCCCTTGGCATTCACAAGCTTCAGTATGGCCAACTTTTGCTATAGCACTTGCATCCAAAGGATTCCTCCCACGGAGAAGACGTCTGGCTTAGCTCCATGGTTTCCAGCCCCACTTGGCATCTGAACAAACAGCATAAACTGGAGTTCCCAAAACTGGAAACAAGTCATAAGAAAGCAAAGGGCCAAAGGAGTTTTCATTCCACAATTCTTCTTGAAGGAATGCTAGCTACCTAGGGTTGCTATCTGATTCGAGAACTCCATTAGTTGTGTGTGTGTGTGTTTTAATTGACTAATTGGTGTAGCCACACATTAAATCTGCATGAATTTGCATCTGAATAAAAGAGTAGTCTGGAAGGAAAAAAGCATTATTTGTGTTTTAGGGAATGCATTTATGTAAGACACCACCCCAGTTAGAGGTACTCTCTCTTCTGTCCCTGACAAATGGGTGGACCTCTTCTAAGATGGCACCTGCAGTTTTGAGATGTGTTGCCCAATTATTTGGAGACATCTTCATGGTTGATCAAAAGATTTGTAATGAATTAACCTACACCCCAATCCTATCCCCACCATGCTATAGCATGCAGCCATGCCAATGGGGGCTGTGCTGCATGCTGGGGGGGGGGGCGGCAATCAGAAGGCCAACTGGAGGCCAACAAAGTACAATACTTTGTTTTACTTCTGGCTGCCTCTGAGTCTCCTTGGACCCATGCCAGCTATGGAGCTGGTGTAAGTCCAAGGAGAGTTGGGGCCATTCTGGGGTGGGTTACAGAGATAGGATCCAGCATACGTGACTGCTGCAGGATCCACCCCCGCCCTCCCCCAACATGCCCAGATTCCTTCCCCAGAACGCCCCTATCCTCCCTCTCCCTACCCACGCCCCCCCCCCACGCTATCGTGCTAACGTATCACGCCAGCAGTGGCTGGGCGTTCCAGTGTCGAGCGTGCGGGGTTGCCAGCCATTCGCAGTTGGTGGCCTTGTTCTGCATGCAGTTGCTGCAGCTACTTTCCCAGTGACCCAGGCCTTCCACTGATGGAACACAAGTTCCATCAGAGGAAGGCCCAGACAGGTTTGGGCTGCCAACCAGTTAAGTGACAAAATGTTGCAGCCCCATCGCAAGTGACCAGCGGAAGACAGCCAGGGAAATGATGTTTACATAAACAGGTGCACTTCTTCACAAGCCATCGTAGCTGGAATTCTTGGCCTAAGGCACCACAATGAACACAGTGTTTGAGGAAAACAGACAGCATTGTCATGTCCCTCATTGGAGCCGATGAATTTTTCTCATGTCACAGTGAAACCACAGTCAGCTGAGAATCCATGGTTTGAAGAGGAGCATGAACTTCCAGTCAATTCATAAAGGGCTTGGTAGTGCTTGGAAAAAGAATTTGGAACCTTGGTCCAAAATGTTGTGGCCAAGCTGCTGAGCAGGTTGGCAGGAACATCCATGTGGCTGGCCTTGCTGCAAGACCTACACTGGCGCCCAAGCCATTTCCCCACACAATTCAAAGTGCTGTTTTTGATCTTGAAAACTTGAAAATCCGGGTACCTCAAACACACCTGGGATTGTTGTTTGTTGTTGTTCAGTTGTTAAGTCGTGTCCGACCCTTCGTGATCCCATGAACCATATCCTGCCAGGCCTTCCTGTCCTCCACTATCTTCCTGAGTTCGCTCATTTTCATGTTCGTTGCATCGGTGATGCTGTCAAACCATCTCATCCTTTGCCTTCCCCTTCTCCTTTTGCCTTCAATCTTTCCCAGCATCAGAGTCTTCTCCAGAGAGTCCTCTCTTCGCATTAGGTGGCCAAAATATTTGAGCTTCAGCCTCAGTACCTGTCCTTCCAGGGAACAGTCAGGGTTGATTTCATTTAGGATGGACTGATTGGATCTCCTAGCAGTCCAAGGGACTCTCAGGAGTCTTCTCCAGCACCACAGTTCGAAAGCATCTATTCTTCGGCGCTCAGCCTTCCTTATGGTCCAACTCTCGCAACCATACATTGCTACTGGGAACACCATCGCCCTGACTATGCGAACTTTTGTTGGCATGGTGATATCTCTGCTTTTTATTATGCTGTCTAAGTTTGCCATAGCTTTCCTTCCAAGGAGTAAGCGTCTTTTAATTTCATGGCTGCTGTCTCTGTCTGCAGTGATCTTGGAGCCCAGAAAAGTAAAATCTGTTACTGCTTCCATTTCTGCCCCTTCTATTTGCCAGGAATTGATGGGACCAGATGCCATGATCTTAGTTTTATTAATGTTGAGTTTCAAGCCAACTTTTGCACTCTCCTCTTTCACCCTCATCAAGAGGCTCTTTAGTTCTTCTTCACTTTCTGCCATTAGGGTGGTATCGTCTGCATATCTGAGGTTGTTGATATTTCTCCCGGCAATCTTGATTCCAGCTTGCGATTCATTCAGCCCTGCATTTCTCATAATGTACTCTGCATATAAGTTAAATAGGCAGGGTGACAATATACAGCCTTGCCGTACTCCCTTCCCAATTTTGAACCAGTCGGTTGTTCCATGGCCGGTCCAAACTGTTGCTTCTTGACCCGCATACAGGTTTCTCAGGAGACAGGTAAGATGGTCTGGTACCCCCATCTCTTTAAGAATTTGCCAGTTTGTTGTGATCCACACAATCAAAGGCTTTTGCGTAGTCAATGAAGCAGAAGTAGGTGGTTTTTTTGGAACTCTCGTGCTTTCTCCATGATCCAGCGCATGTTGGCAATTTGATCTCTAGTTCCTCTGCCTCTTCGAAACCCAGCTTGTACTTCCGGTAGTTCTCGGTCCACGCACTGCTGAAGCCTAGCTTGTAGGATTTTGAGCATAACCTTGCTAGCATGTGAAATAAGTGCAATTGTGCGGTAGTTTGAACACTCTTTGGCACTGCCCTTCTTTGGAATTGGAACGTAAACTGACCTTTTCCAATCCTTTGGCCACTGCTGAGTTTTCCAAATTTGTTGGCAAATTGAGTGCAGCACTTTCACAGCATCATCATGTAGGATTTTAAGTAGCTCAGCTGGGATATTATCATCTCCGCTAGCTTTGTTGTTAGTAATGCTACCTAAGGCCCACTTGACTTCACTCTCTAGGATGTCCGGCTCTGGGTCAGTGACCACACCAGCGTGGTCATCAGGAACATTAAGATCTTTCTTGTATAGTTCTTCTGTGTATTCTTGCCATCTCTTCTTAATCTCTTCTGCTTCTGTTAGGTCCCTACCTTTTTTATCCTTTATCATACCCATCTTTGCACAAAACGTTCCCTTGATATCTCCAATTTTCTTGAAGAGATCTCTAGTCCTCCCCATTCTGTTGTTTTCCTCGATTTCCTTGCATTGTTCATTTAAGAAGGCCTTCTTATCTCTCCTTGCTATTCTCTGGAAATCTGCATTCAGTTGTTTATATCTTTCCCTTTCACCCTTGCTTTTCGCATTCCTTCTTTCCACAGCTATTTGTAAAGCCTTATCTGACAGCCACTTTGCTTTCTTGCATTTCTTTTTCTTTGGGATGGTTTTAGTTGCTGCCTCCTGTACAATGTTACGAACTTCCGTCCATAGTTCTTCAGGCACTCTGTCTACCAGGTCTAATGCCCTAAATCTATTCTTCACCTCCACTGTATACTCATAAGGGATATGGTTTAGGTCATATCTGACTGGTCTAGTGGTGTTCCCTACATTCTTCAATTTAAGCCTGAATTTTGCAATAAGAAGCTCATGATCTGAGCCACAGTAAGGTCCAGGTCTTGTTTTTACTGACTGTATAGAGCTTCTCCATCTTTGGCTGCAAAGCACATAATCTATCTGGTTTCGGTATTGACCATCTGGTGATGTCCATGTATAGAGTCGCCTCTTGTGTTGTTGGAAAAGAGTGTTTGCTATAACCAGCGTGTTCTCTTGACAGAACTCCGTTAGCCTTTGCCCTGCTTCATTTTGCGCTCCAAGGCCAAACTTGCCTGTTGTTCCGTTTATTTCTTGATTTCCTACTTTAGCATTCCAGTCTCCTATGATGTAAAGGACATCTTTTTTGGGTGCTAGTTCTAGAAGGTGTTGTAGGTCTTCATAGAACTGGTCTACTTCATCTTCTTTAGCATCAGTGGTTGGGGCATACATTTGGATTACTGTGACGTTGAATGGTTTGCCTTGGATTCGAACTGAAATCATTCTGTCGTTTTTGAGGTTGCACCCCAGTACTGCCTTTCCCACTCTTTTATTGACTATGAGGGCTACTCCATTTCTTCTAAGGGATTCATGCCCACAGTAGTAGATATGATGGTCACCTGACTCAAATTCGCCCATGCCCGTCCATTTTAGTTCGCTGATTCCCAAGATGTCAATGTTCAATCTTATCATCTCATTTTTGACCACATCCAGCTTGCCTTGATTCATAGACCTCACATTCCATGTTCCTAAGCAGTATTGCTCCTTGCAGCATTGGATTTTCCTTTCAACCTCAGACACATCCACAGTTGGATGTCCTATTGGCTTTGGCCCAACCACTTCACTCTTTCTGGGTCTACTTGGAATAGTCCTCCGCTCTTCCTCAGTAGCATATTGGACACCTTCCGACCTGAGGGGCTCATCTTCCGGCGTCATATCTTTTAGCCTTTTGGTACTGTTCATGGGATTTTCTTGGCAAGGTTACTGGAGTGGGTTGCCATTTCCTTCTCCAGTGGATCACTTTTAGTCAGAACTCTCTGCTATGACCTGTCCGTCTTGGGTGTCCCTGCACGGCATAGCTCATGGCTTCATTGAGTTACGCAAGCCCCTTCGCCACGACAAGGCAATGATCCATGAAGGGTAAACCTGGGATTAGGGTAGGTCAAAGACACTTTCCTCCACGTCCCATCCATCAGCCTCTGATTATATGGAACACCAGATAGAGAATTCTGTCATCATCACACCCAGGTTCTGGAACTCCTTCCCCAGAAAAGCACCCCCATCCCCACAGCAGACTCTGCTGCCGCCAGGTGAAGACCTTCCTGGTCAGTCCGGCGTTCACAGCTCTGCTTGTGCAACTTCCTTTTTACGGCTAAAATGGCGTTTTACCTCTTGCTTTTTTCATATTTCTGTAACGGGTTTTCAGTCTCTTTGTATTGTTGCTGATTTTGTTTTTCCTTTATAGTTTTTGTTTTACTGTTTTTGTGTCATTTATATTGTGTATTATTCGTGTATTCTATCTTATGCTATTAGCTGCCTTGAGCATTTTAATATAAAATAGAAAGGCAGGATAGAAACATTTAAATAACAAAGTATAGCTACAGCTATATTTAATTTGGAAAACACTATGGTTCGGATCCAAATCAGTGGTCCCTGATTGCTACTAACCGTTCTTGAAACCATGAGAGTTCTTCACAAATCTTCCACATCACATATAGCTTGGCTCCAAGAAGTAGTTTTCCTTTTACTTGTTGAGGGGCAAGTCACATATAGAGAGCAAGTTGCTTTCAGATTTTTTAAGCTTGTCAGGTCGATTGCCAAGGATTGCTGTCCTGCACACCATCAGGCTGTCTGATTCCCATAGACGTCAGTGGGTTTTAAACTATCTATTTGTGCGTAGGATAGTAGCCAAAATAATTTTGTATTAGTTCTCAGATTGAGTTGGCAGATGTGGAGCTCTCAAATGATGTTACCGTTACCTCAAGCCTATGTAGGAATTTCTGATGAAACTCTCCATTTTTTAAATACGGAACCTTGGCCCAGTCTAGCAATTTTGTAAGGAAAGATCACGCAGGTAATGGATCTCTACAGCAGCATTTCTCAAACTGTGGGTCGTGACCCGATTTATGGTGGGTCCCACAGAGTCTCCAATGAAAACAGGGGTGATGGAAAGATCAGCTAAGTAATTGCCTCAAGCCCTGAGGCTATTCAAAAATCAGATAGCTGCTAATTGCCCTGGAAAGAGCTGAGCTCCTGCATTTTGCAAGACAGCTGCAGTTTGCAGGCTTGTGTAAATATAGGGAGATAAATGTTTGAGGTCTTTTTTATGGTGTGTGTTTTTCCAAGTCCCTCAGTGACAGAAACTAGGAGCAGGTGAAGGCTGGGTCACATAAATAACAGCCCGATCCCGTGTAAGCTTACAGTGGTGGAGCGTGTGCTCCACCGCTCTAAGCCACTGCAAACGTGCCGTAAAGCACGTTTGCGATGACTTTAGAGTAAGGACCGCCAATGAGGAGGCCGGCAGCCCTTGTTCCACCACCTTCCTGACCTGGCACCGACTGGCAGAGGTAAGTCCTGCATCAGTGGGTGCAGGGGCGGGGGAGGACAGGAAGGGGCATGGAGGGAGCTGATTGGCTGGCCCGGCCCAGCCCAGGAGAAGGGTGGGGATATCAGTGGCGCGCTCCGCCGTTATCCTAGGCTTGTTCCCAAGCCTGGCTGGCCTTACACGGCCTCCTCGAATGTACACCAGGCCTGGACCTGGTGTACATCCAAGGAGGCCCATTGGGCCAAACAAGCTTGCATCTTTTTCCGAGGTCCTCCCTGGCTGCCCTGGGGTTGCCCGGGAATGGGATAGGATGCAGTGGCCGGCCATTTTGGCTGGCGCCACATCTTACACAGGATTGCACTGTAAGCCCCTCAAGCCTTGAGGCTACTCATTAGGGCTGCCTCATTACGAGAAATGGATTGAGGGTGTGAATAAATAAATAAAAATGTTATTTCTTTCTAGATCACATCTCATAAAGCTAAGTGGGTCCCGGCAGAGTGTCATTTTAAAAAGTGGGTCTCGGTGCTAAAACGTTTGGGAACCCCTGCTTTACAGCATTCAGCATTCCATGAAAAAGAATATGAAGGAGAGAAAGTAGTGAATGTGTTGATATGGAGTCAGGACAATGCCAAACGTTTCAAAGTCCCAAGACAAAGTCAGGTGTTCTCTCAAAGCATGCATTCCCTTTAGGATGCAAAACCAAACTTCTTTGGAGTGGTGCTCCAGCACTCCTCAGACATTGGTGGGAAAGAAAAGCAGCTCCGCATCAAAGCTAGCCCTGTGGGACTTCTAAAATTAGCAAGACAAAAACCACCAGAGATCCTAATCATGACTCTGCCAGGCCAGTGGAGTTTGACTGGCCCTTAGTGTCAGCATCTGCAAGGGCTGTGAAAACCCGAGCACCTTCCCAGCTGCACTGCAGTGAGTCACTCCTGGCTGCAAAGCACAAGGCAACAGGAATATTCTGATCTTCTTCAGACTCCAGGCTGGCTCGGCCTCCCAGACAGCCCATTGGCCCTCCCTGACCCCGCCTACTTATACATTCTTCAAGGCTGGGCTTGGCTTTATCCTGGCAACTTTCCAGGGCTGCTGCTCTCTTGTATCAATGCATGACACCAACGATGCCTCCCGGTTTCTGCTCTTTTGTTTTGGCTCACTGGAACTTGATATCTGGCATGTTCATTTCCATTTCTCCTTTTCCACATGCAAGATGAGTACCCAATTTTGGAATTCATTGTGGTCATCAGAATGACAGGGAGATCCCCTCTCAGAACATCTAGCTAAATCCTTGTCTTGCAAACAGCCATTATCTTAAAATGAGCCAGACTAGAACAGCAAATTCAAACAAACCTGGATTCAGGAGTGGTCCAAGTCTGAATCCACACTTTGTGGGTTAATCCTCTGTCTGTTTCTCAGCAGCCATAACAGCAACTGCACTCGTTCACCTCTGGGTTTACTGGCAATCCTGCCGGTGTCTGTAATCTTATCTTGCCACATACCAAAAGGTACACTCAGAAACAATCAAGCAGGAGGATCCTGAAGATTTTCTAATCCAAGAAGTAAGTATTTGGCAGGCTGTTGTTGCCAATACAAACTTCCCTAGCCTCACAATACGAAATGGCCCATGGCAAGTTTTAGTTCTTTAGTTGCATCCAAAAGTAGCCATTGAACTTCTGTTTCCTCCAGAACACCAGGATGCCGATGCATGCCTAGCCACATTGCCATCAGGGGCGCAATGCCCATAGAAAAGGCATCTGAAAATCCTGCATGCAGTGACCACTCCACTGTCATCTATTTATTTCAGGTACAATATTTATTCCCTGACTTTCCCTTGAAGTTGCCATTCAGGAATTTAGACCACTGGTCCATCTAGCTAGCCCAATACTGTCTGCTCTGATTGCCACTCGGTCAGTGTGGTGGTGTTTGGCTGTGGTACATTTTCATGGTTATCAAGTGCATTTTCAAGAGTTCATCATGACAACCCCCACAGCAACACCCAAGTAAGATTTTAACCCCCTCCCCGCAAAAATAAAGTTTAAATGCCTTCATTGGAGTGCTTTTTCCCTGCCACTTATGTCTACTTTGAAATTTATTGTACTTCATTTAAAGATCTAGCTCATTTTATTCCAGACTCTTGGATTGCAATATTTTAAAACAAATGCATACGACTGAAAAATTGGATTACAAAATATCCCAAATAAATATGAAGACTGCTAGCCTATGTATGATTACTCACACATAAGTCCCACTGTGTTCAAAAGGACTTACTCCCCCATAAATTCAGTACACAATATTACCTGTCTCTCAGGTTGCCCTTGAGAAAGGCAATAGCCTAGTCGGCATTCACATATGCCCCAAGGCATATTTCCCTCCTGTGAAGACTGATACTTCTTCTCCACTAAGGTCCTTTTGAAAACTTTCAAAGGTAGCACCTGAGCACTAATGTAGATGACATCACCGCACCTGCTATAATAGAAGTCCCAAGGTTCCATTCCCTCCAGAGGTGTCACTACAGGGGGGCGGTACTGTAATTTCCGCACCATTCGCGTTACGAGGTGGCCCCACCCCCTCGCTATCGGAGCCATTCAGAGCGGTGAAGGCAATGCTCCTTCATTGTCTCCTGCACAAGTCTCCTGTGCATTGCCTTCACATGAGTCTCCTGTGCGTTGCCTGCACCGCTCTGAATGTCTGTGACAGCGAGGGGGTGGGGCCACCTCGTAACGTGGAGTAGAACGGTGCGGACCTTACAGTACCGCCGCCCTGTAGTGACGCCTCTGATCCCTGGTGCCAGGTTGCTGAAGGTCCTGGGGCAAAGCCCTGCACTGGACCCCATTCACACTCCCTGATGGTCCTTTGGGTGCTACCACTGCCACCAGAATTGTGAGTCCAGCAGGTGACCCAACCAGGTGGGCTCCCTGGTGGGTGTGCCCCCTCAGCTAGAGCCTGACCTGGCTGAGAGCACACCTGTCTCTAGTTTCGGAAAGGAGGGGTTCCTGTCCCAGTCCTGTGTGGCAGTGAGAGGGCCAAGGATCCTTAGAAGTGAGACTCAAGATGCAGAATAATCTGAACGGTTAAATGTTCTCACCCGTCCTCTGCATCTAGCAACAAACCAATGACTGTACTCTCTTCCTGAATTTCCCTTGTCCCTCGTCTAGTCCAGTCAAAGATGGACTGGTCTTTGGTGAACCCAGGGCACTCTAAACTATTGGCCTGGATCAAAGGGAGGATTCGTCACCAACACTCTGCTACCTGGGAATTGAAATGGGGGACTTATACACGCAGAGCATGTGCTCTGTAACTAAGCTGTGGCCCACACCCATTCACGGCGTCATGCATCTAGATGTTCATGTGAATAGGCCCAAAATAGCTTGTGATGGAAGGATTCAGTACAATCACTGAGCACTTTCTGCTGCTTATGGGTGCTGGATTGCAAGATTGCTAGAAATGAAGCCTTTATGTCAGGTCAAGAAAACACGGGAGCCACATGCAGTCCCCCAGCTCTGTATTGTGGTTGGCCAGAAGTTGGACTAGTCGATTCCCCCTCTCCTGTTTTTGCAGAGACATAAAAGCAATGAAATATGTACAGTATTTCCTAAATGCGTCTATAATCAGCATCTTGAGCTCTGTTTGTGAGCTTTGGGCCTTTGCTCGTTGTGCTCCTGTTTTGTAGGTGCAAAGTGACATCAATGCAAAAGGGGAGAGTGGTCCCATGGACATGCATACGATGGCGGCACCATTTCAGTCGTTGGGGGAGTCGTTCGTTGTTCAATACAAAAAAAGGCAGCATTTCAGCACCCACTCTTGGATTTAGACAGGAGTCAATGGCCAAGAAAAACTATGTGTTTGAAGAACAGGGCTGTGGCTATTGTTTTCTTGACACTTCACAAGTTCAGGTGTAGCCATTTTATGAACACAAAAGGCCTTGCACCTTTGGCATGCATGTCCACAACAATTAGAGGGTTCAAAGCACTGTACATAACATACATTAACTTGTTGCAATCTTCACAGCAGTCCTGTAAGGCAGGTCAGTATTACTCTTATATATTGCAGGTGGAAGGATGGGAGGGGGAGGATAAGACTGAGAGAGAGTAGCTTGCCTAAGGCCACTTAGTGAGCTCATGCTGATCCAAACAAGGGCTATCCTAATTAAGAGCACGGTTGCTGAGCCACTATGCTACGCCGTTATACTAGACCTGTTAAATTCTTTATAATAATGGTGATGAGAATGGGGTTCCCTTGCCCTCCTCCTTCCTATATTCCTCTGCCCCCCCCCACTAATCCACTCTGGAGGGCTGGAAGAGCCTCCAGAATGGTATGTAATGGGTGCACAGGGCTGCAACAGGGGATAGGGGTAGTGGAGTGCCACTGAGCACAAGTGGAAGGACCTTTCCGCTCCGACAAGGCATCTCTGAATTCAACACAATGTACATAATTGCTGAGATGGCCAAAAATGTAGGGGGTCCCGAGGAGTTGGTCGGAAGTCTGAAACACAGAGCTAGTCGCTGCACAAAACATGTGAAAGGAGCTGCCCTGCCCAGGGGGCTTACAATCTTATTGCACCAACACAGTTGCATGGTTCTGGCTTGCTGGGCTGGCTGGGGAACATCCCAGGTCTTTTGCTGCACCACTGTAAGACTGCCACTTGCCGTGTTGCACAGATCACGGGTCTCATCCCCATACATTTGCCTCATACAGTAGGCATTATTATTTTTATTAAGAACAGGCTTCTGTGGTTACAAGGGAAGGGATCCCACAGACATCTGTAGCTCTCAGCCGTTTGCAAGCGTTGACAGAGCATTTGTACATGGCATCTCGTTTTCGCTCGTCACTAACCAAACACTCACCCCGCCCAAAGCAATCCTGCAAAATCTTAGTTGGGACCACACTGTCTCTTGGCTAAAGTTTCGGTGTTAAATGAGACATTCTGCCTGAGAGCAGGCAGCAGCATCGCTGTGCAGTACTTTCAAAAGAGCCATTCCTTTTTTCAAGCATTGCAAAGCAATGGAGAGACTGGCTGCGATGATATCATCTTACAGTGCAAACAATATTGGTCTGTCTTTCCTTCATAGGCACACTGCTGTTTCCTGTCAAATATCTCACTGTTTAGCAATCCTCATTCCAGAAGGCCTGGAAAGAACCCCAGGACTGTCTGCCTGAAGCCCTTCTTAGTTTTCAGCTGGCTTTCAGTTCTTTCTCTGCAAAGGGGGACTCCACAGGAATGCTCATGGTAGATTAGGAACATAGGAGGCTGCCTGCCTCGTACTGCGTCGGACCACTTGTCCCTCTGGCTCACTCTTGCCTGCGCTGATTGGCAGCAGCTCCCCAGGGTTCCAGATGGGAGTCTTTCCTAGCCTGGAGATGCCAGTGATTGAACCTGGGACCTTCTGCATGCAAAGTATGCTTCATTCCACTAGGCGACAGCCCCAGCCTCTGTAATTGACCCACTGACTGCTTTTTAATACATTCAGGATTAGGAAACACAGCACCAACCGAACTTCACAAGCAACCCAAGCATTCCTTGGGATAGCAATATTTTCAAGGGCATCAGATGAAGTCGCAGGTGATCGCAAAAGTACATTTCCAGTGAGAATTGCAGACAATGCTGGCATAAATCATTGGTGACATTACCAGAGACCCTGGGACACCTGTCTTGGATCATGCAATAGAACCACTTGAATACATGTTAAAACTGCTGCAAGTAAGCTGAACGAAAGCTTACTTTTTCTGCAATAGAAGCAGTGTTCAGAAAATGGACAGGTATTAATAAATAAATAAAACAGACAGGGGACCAATGAAATCAGTAGAGAGGATCAGGTTCCAGAGTGCGAAGCATTTGGCTAAGGGACCAAGATACCTCTTGCAAAAAGTCTGTGTCCTGTTCCAGTGGGACACATGGCCAGTGAAAGGCATGACTCTGAGGGGCTCGGCTGGAAGTATGGGGATAGCCAATGGTGGGCAGAGGCCCTGAATGATTCCACTTCGTCTGACCGTGGATATTATATATCTGGATTTTCAGAAGGCGTTTGACACGGTCCCTCATGAAAGGCTCCTGAGAAAACTCCACAGTCAGGGAATAAGAGGGCAGGTCCTCTTGCGGATTAGGAACTGGTTGAAGACCAGGAAACAGCGAGTGGGAGTCAATGGGCAATTTTCACAATGGCGAGAGGTGAAAAGCGGTGTGCCCCAAGGATCGGTCTTGGGACCGGTGCTTTTCAACTTATTCATAAATGACCTGGAGTTGGGGATAGGCAGTGAGGTGGCCAAGTTTGCAGATGACACTAAACTTTTCCGGGTGGTGAAGACCAGCAGGGATTGTGAAGAGCTCCAGAAGGATCTCTCCAAACTGGGAGAATGGGCAGCAAAATGGCAGATGCGCTTCAATGTAAGTAAGTGCAAAGTGATGCACATTGGGACAAGAAACCAAAATTTCACATATACGCTAATGGGTTCTGAGTTGTCTGTGATGGATCAAGAGAGAGATCTTGGGGTGCTGGTGGACAGGTCGATGAAAGTGTCGACCCAGTGTGCGGCGGCTGTGAAGAAGGCCAATTCCATGCTCGGATCATTAAAAAAGGGATTGAGAATAAAACGGCCAATATCATTATGCCTTTGTACAAATCGATGGTAAGGCCACATCTGGAGTAATGTGTCCAGTTCTGGTCACCACACCTCAAAAAGGATATAGTTGAATTTGAAAAGGTTCAGGAAAGGGTGACCAGAATGATTTGTGGGCTGGAGCACCTCCCTTATGAGGAAAGGCTACAGCGTTTGGGGCTTTTCAGTCTAGAAAAAAGGCGCCTGAGGGGGGACATGATTGAGATGTATAAAATTATGCATGGGTTGGAGAGAGTGGATAGAGGGAAATTCTTCTCCCTCTCGCACAACACCAGAACCAGGGGACATGCACTAAAATTGAGTGGAGGGAGAGTTAGAATGGATAAAAGAAAATATTTCTTTACCTAGCGTGTAATTCATCTGTGGAACTCCTTGCCACAGGATGTGGTGATGGCACCTGGCCTGGATGCCTTTAAAAGTGGTTTGGACAGATTCATGGAGGAAAAGACCATCACAGGTTACAAGCCATAAGCAACCTCCTGGTTTTAGAAGTAGGTTTTCTCTGTGCCAGGTGCAGGGGAGTGGCAGCAGGAAACAGGTTATCTTGTTGTCTTGTGCTCCCTGAGGCATCTGGTGGGGCCACTGTGTGATACAGGAAGCTGGACTAGATGGGCCTTTGGCCTGATCCAGCAGGGCTCTACTTATGTTCTTATGACCCATCCCAGTATCCAACAGCTCTGACATATCGCAAAGAGTCAGGAATGCCCCCCCCTTCCTCTACCAGAGAAAAACGGAATTTCTTACTTGAGAATTCCTGTTCTGGGGCGAGGAAGGGGGGCATTCCACCCACCTCCTCACCAGCCTCGGCATTTCGCTCTTTAGGGCGATGGACTACTTGTGGGACAGTAGCCAGGGTTTTCAGGGACTTCTGGCATGGGCAACCTTTGGGCATGAGCCCTCCAGTCTGAATTTAACTGTTCTTAATTGTTTTTCATAGTTTCATTTGACTGTCATTATTCTTCAAGCAATCCCACCGTCGATGGCATCTGTTACTTTGTGGTGGGATCATGGAGGTGTTTTCCAGCTCTCCATGACTGGTCTGGGGAGGTGGGAAGCCCTCCCTAGAGGGGGAGACTTCATCTGTGAATTGGGCACTAGCATTACTCAGAGCCAAAGTAGCAGGATGCAATGAGAAGCAGGATCCACAGGACCAGGGACAGCTCCAAGGCAGCAGACAGCTTGCTCCAACCAGTTGCAAATCTCTTTGCTCTCCTAGAAGAAGCCTTGATGACTGTCCAAAGCCCACCACTCCGTGAAAAGTGGAATGAGGTTAAATCAGCAATTCCACATACTTCCTACAAAAGGCATCTTGGTCCTTTGGGCAAATCCTTCCCATCCTAGAACTTGATTCTCTCCATTTGGTTCCATTTAACATCCTTTTTTTTTTTAATTTTTCTGTATGTCATTCCTATCGCAGAAAGAGCAATCTGCTTTTCAGGTCAAATTTTCAAATGTACCCAATGGTGTGTGTGACAGTCATGTCCCATGACGTCTGATAATGTTCTTTCACTTTGTGAGACGTGGCTGCCTGGGCCCGAGGCCCTGTTTATGGCTGACCCAGCTCTGTTCCCACAGCCCTCAGATGGAAAGGGGGTTGGAGGGGGGCAGACCTTTCTCCATGGCCTGGCAGTCGGTGATGCTTCCCTAGAAAAGGTGAGCCTTTCCCTGCCAAAGGGGCTCCTGAGTTCCTCTCACCCTCAAGTCCTCAGCCATGCTCTCCTGAGGAGACTCCGCCTCCAGTCTCATCATAGGCCCACCATTAAACAAGGCCAGGGCCTCATTAGGCCACATAAGCTGCCCCACTTTTCTCCCATCTCACTACTCTCACCCCTGTCGGCCTGTCCCCTGACCACCTGCTGTAGTGGTGTCATGTAGTGGCTAAAAAAATGTTAATCAGGGCTTCCCGTGTTTGAATCTCATCTATGTCATGAACTGACTAGGTAGCCTTAGGCAAGCCGCTGCCTCTCAGCCTCAGCTCCTCAACTGCAATATGGGGATAATAATAGTTCATCATCATCATCATCATCATTATTATTATTAACAACAACAACAATATTTATATACCGCTTTTCAACAAAAAGTTCACAAAGCGGTTTATAGACAAAATCAAATGATTAAATGACTCCCTGTCCCAAAAGGGCTCACAATCTAAAAAAGATGCAAACAGCCAGCAAACAGCCACCAGAAAAGACACTGTGCTGGGGTGAAAGGGGAGCAGTTACTCTCCCCCTGCTAAATAGAAGAGGAACACCAATTGAAAAAGTGCCTCTTGCCCAGTTAGCAGGGGTTTACAGAACTGTTGTATAGTGAAAGCATTATACAAATGCTAAGTATTACTAAACCATAGTTTAGTAGTCAATGGTTCCCAAACTGTGGGTCGTGCCCCACTGGTGGGTCGCAACCCGATTTTTGATGGATTGCAAACAGCACGCTGCCTGAGTCTCTGCTCAGCAGTCTTCGGCCCGCTCCAGGCCTCCTCATGCCGTGCTCTCACTGACGAGTGTGTTTTCGTCGCTTGTCAGTGAGAACATGACGCAACAAGGCCCAGAGTGGCCAAAGACCGCCCAGCAGAGGCTTCGGTGGCAGGCTGTTCGTGTAAAATAAAATATGCAAAAGCTTGGCAACCCGGACATTTTGGCAGTGATGTGGTGACGTCATCCACGCTGAAAGTGGGTCGTTCCGGGTTGCCGAGCTCCACGCTGAAAGTGGGTTGTGGGGCGAAAAAAAGTTTGGGAACCACTGGTTTAGTGTCATGTCTGAATAGCCCCAATGTGACACACAAGGAAGTAGCAAACCAGAAGAAGGGATCTGAATACAACCAAATGTAAGGGCTACTAATTTAGAACCAATTGCTCCTTGACCACACCCAAGAATAGCTGCTCCTCAATCTGCTTTCATGCTGCAGACTTTGTGTGTTGTCCTACCCACATTCTCATTTGATTCCCATCCCAATGACAAGGATGGGGACCAGCAGCTCGCCCCGCACTTTGATGTGTGTGCTTTAAAAAACGGCAAAAGCTGCCTGAGAACTATATTTAGTTTCAGTTCACTTGCGGAATCAGGCTTCCCTGTCGAGGCCCTCTGCCTCTATCTTGGCAACAGAACAAGATCTAATTATGGCTTAAAAATCTGGCTGAGGAAAAGCAGTAGTACTGTCCCTTTATTCATTGCTAAACAAGGACCTTCTGTTGTCCACAACACATGCTTCCAGTGAAACCGTTCTGGGCTGGGTAAGGGAGGGGAGCCTGAATGCTGCGCAGAGTGCACAGAAGCACATGTCACATCATGACAAGTCCAGCCAATGGGAAGGCTGAGGTGATACCCGAAAAAAGACTTTCTAGACACTCCGCAAAGGGATGTGGTAGAATTCTGGACTGGACCACTTCAAATTGCGAGCAGAGAGGTCATCGTTTGGATGCTCTGGCATGTAAAAAAGACTCTTCCATGTGTGTAATAATCAAACACATCAGGGAGAAAGGTTTAGCAGAGCCCTTTGAGTGCATGTCGTGCAGAGAGGTTTCTTTATTATGTATGAAGGGTTCATAAGAGCTGGCTCATACTGAATCAGACCATCAGTTCATCTTGGTCAATGTTGCCAATCCAGACTAACAGCAGCTCTCCAGGGATTCAGACAAGAATTTTTCTCTGCCCCACCTGGAAATGCTGCCAGGGACTGAACGTGAGACTTCCTGCATGCAAAGCATGTACTCTACCATTCAGCCATGGCCCCTCCCTGAGCTTTAAAGGTATGACATCCCCTGCAGTCTGGAAGTCTACAGACTTCTACCTTCTCAGTCTATTGGTAGCCTTACAGCACAATCTTAACCAAATTAAGGGACAGGCTCCACTGTACCCAGTCGGGGCTGGAGACTTCCTTGAGGTAAGGGGACATTTGTCCCCTCACCCTGTGTTGCACCCCAGCTCGGATGTGCACCAGCTAAAGCTGGAGCAAATCCAGACAGCTCCATGTCTGGCTTTCAAGTCCAGGAAGGAGGATAGGATTCTGTGGAGGCCTCCTCCACTGAGCCCACACCGCTCCCAGGCCTGATCTGCCCTCCCCCTGTCCTGGAACGCCCCATCCTCCTTCCACCCTCCCCCTGACCCTCTGCAGCCCAGTGGGGGCCTACCAGCTCCGGGAGGGGGCTCTGGTAAGATCTGGCACTGGCAGGCCAGTGGAAAGGCACGTGCTCATTCCACTGGCAGAAGCCGGCATAGGATTCGGCTGCCCGGCTACAATCCAAACACTTTCCTGGGAGTAAGTCCCATTGAATTCAGTGAGACTTACTTCTGATTAAACATGCACAGGAGTGCGTTGCTAAACTAGATCAGTGTTTCTCAAAGTTCTCTAGTTCTTGAGAAATTACATCAGCGTTTCGCAAGGCGGTGAGAACAAGTGTTTGCGGGGGTGGGGCCAGCAGTGGCAGCAATCCAGGGGATCGCCGCCACCGAAACCGCCGTTTTTGCACTTACCAGGGCTTTGGGGGCTTCAGGGAGGCCTGCATGGCCCTCTGCCGGCCTCCCTGATCTTCAGAACGCAAAAAAAAATGGCAATTTTTTGGCACTTCTGGTTTTCACGAAAACCCAAAGTGTCTGAAAATTGTCATTTTTCAGTGATCCGAAGATCAGGGAGACCTGCAGAGGGTCACGCAGGGCTCCCTGAAGCCCCCAAGCCTGGGTAAGTGCAAAAATGGCAGTTTCGGGCACTTTTGCGGTGGTGGCAATCCCCTGGATCGCCGTCACCGCCATGCTGTCCCCACCCCTTACGGGGGCAGGGGACAGTTAACGTTCTCAAGGGTGGGTCGCGACCCACAGTTTGAGAACCACTGATCTAGATTATGTATAAATGTATTCATGGCATCATCTGCTTTACGTTATAGCAAGGAAATTCAGATATCCATTTACCAAATGGTCATTTACTGTGCTTGTAATCTCTTGGTAAAGTAGCTGTCTGTACTGGAACAGACCATCCAGTGCACTACCTGATCATCCTTGCGGGGCTGCATCTTTTCGGATTGCCCATCGGTGAACTCAGGTTTGAATACTCTCCTCTATAAACATCAACACTTGCACATAGAAAACTGGCATCGTTTACCCTGTGTGACCCTACCTAGCATGCATCAGGGATCACCTGGTTTATTCAGGTCTTGCACTGTTGTGAAGGATAAAGGAAAACAGGTGTAAAGGGCATCCAGTATTTCTCTTTTTTTAAGGTGGCTCCACACTCCCTTTGTAAATCAGTAACAAGAAACGTACAGAGCCTTCATGCTACAGTATTTCTGCTCCATGGGAGTTTGGTAGGATGAGGCTATCCTTATTCACAGCCTCATTGGGGTTCTGTTACTCTTGGGGCTTCATCTAGACTGCTTGTCTGCCAGGCCCAGACAAATGAGCTGTTATTCTGTGGCAAAATATATTGTGCCACATCTGTGAGTTTCGACCCACATGAGATTTTCAACCACACAGTCACTCCAATCCAGGGGTTCATTCATGGAAAAAGCTGGACTAGTCCCTCCTCCAGCATTGCCAATCATCCTTCAGCAGATTTTCTGTGTCTGCAGGTATCCCACCAACACTTTCCCACTGAAAGGGGTGGGATTCCCCCTTCTGATTCTGCTTAAAAGAGTGGACTGTGATGAGTGGCTGGCCCCAGTGGTGGTGACAACCTGTTGCATTTTGCACACAATTTCTGTCTCTCTCAGGGCGAGGTGCTGCTGCACCTGGACCCAGCCGGAGCCATGTAGAGGGGTAACAACACCTGCTGTGTCCCACCCAGAGCCCACTTTAGAGAGAGTACATGAGGAGGCTGCCAAAAACGAGCCAAGACACTCTCAGCCGCGACTTCAGCAGTGAGGGGCTCGATTCATTAGTTAGTGGCTCAAAGAAAGAGGTGGGGTTTTGGAACAAACAAGGGTTTATTTTTAAAACAGTTTACTGCCATGTTACTTAAATGATGTGGTTACCACATTCCAATGCAACAACACCTATTTACACACGTACACAAAAACAAGTGCTGAGAAATGGGTTGGCAAGGTGCACAAAAGGGGGGGGTTGCAACCCCACAATGATGCAACCTCTCTCAGTGCTTCCCCCCCCCAGCTTATGGAGGCCTCAAGTCTGGTGGTCATATTGTCCTAGGTTCATTGCTCATTGCTGGCTGCTGCCGCCCTCTCCAGGCATGCATTCCAGGCCACAACGACTCTGTCCCTGGAGACAGTTGAGGAAAAGATGAGCAGCGTGGCTCCCCGGGACTTCGCTACCAGGAGCAACAAACCACTGGAGGGCAAGTCTGTGAATACTGCCAGGTAGCACAGTCTTCTGGTAAACAGAGCCCCCCTGAGCAGTGCAGCTGCCTGGCCCTTCATGAGCAGGCTTACCAGATCGTCGCCGGGACGGGAGCAGTCTACCCTTAAGGGGGCGGGGCGGGGCGTGGGGGGGGCAGAACGCGTCGCGTTCTGGGGCCCCCTACACCACGCCCCCTTAAGGGTAGACCGCTCCTATCCCGGCGACAATCTGGTAAGCCTGCTCATGAGAGACATGGCCTTGGGGTAGGCTTACCAGATCTCCAACCGGGACAAAGTGCTAGACCTTTAGGAGAAGGAATGTGGGCAGGTGTAGCTTGTTAAGTCCTAGAGCACAATCCTAGGCATGTCTACTCAGAAGCAAGTCCCACTGAACACAATGGGGCTTGCTTCTGAGTAGACATGCCTAGGATTGTGCTCTATGGTTTAACAAGCTAGGATTGTGCTCTATGGTTTAACCTGCTCACATTCCTTCTCCTAAAGCTCTAGCACTCTGTCCCGGTTGGAGATCTGGTAAGCCTACCTTGGAGAAGTGGTACCTGTGGTACAAAAGTGGTACCTGCAAAAGGTGGAACTGAATTTTTTTAAAAAACAAAAACCCACATTTATAGCCTGCTTCTCAAACAACACCCAAAGCAGCTTTGGGGTAGACTTACCAGATCTCCAACCCGGACAGAGTGCTAGACCTTTAGAAGAAGGAATGTGGGCAGGTGTATCTTGTTAAACCTTAGGGCACAATCCTAGGCATGTCTACTCAGAAGCAAGCCCCATTGTGTTCAAGGGGCTTATATGCTCCTCTACCCTCTGTCCATTTTTCTAAAACTTGTCAATGGCTTTGCAAACTCCCTCCCTCCCTCGTCAAGGAAATGGGGAGATGAAAAACAAATTATTTTCTGTTGGCCGTGGCTGAACCCAGGTTCAGGCCATGGGAGGCTGGTTCAGAGGACTTTCACTTCAGAAGTCAGGGTCACAGTTTCAGTCCCATTTCGATGGATGCAACTCGTGGCTCACAGTTTGTTCATGGAAATGAGCTGGGTGAGGTTTCTATCCCAGGCACACATCACAGCGAAACGCACCATTGATCCAGTCACATTGGGAAGTTATGCAGTGGTGCTTCCAACTACAATCTGAGCCCATGGTGGAGCTTTCACACAACTCAATCACCACAAACAAATGGTAATAGCAAAGCTGGTAGCTCAGAGAGGCCGTGTGAGACTTCCAATGTAGCACACTGACTTGTCCACAGTTACATGTTGTAATAGCCAAGCAAACAGAGAAGAATGCCATTTCAATAAGATCGTGGGTTTTGATGCACAGAAGATGCTTGCATTAAATTAAAACTAAAGGTTATAAATGAAAACATAGGTGTGTTGCAACCTTAATTTTGCAGCTGGCTGGAAAAAGGAAGGAACCTGCAGTTGTGGGTGACTGGAGACTCCAAGCCCATAACGTTGCTTTTGGGGAACTGATGCTGCTATGAAGTCTAGAGCTGTTGATCTACTAGGGGTTCTTCCCTCATGCTCAGTTAGCATCTTTGCAAATAACCATGGATTGTGAACATATCATTAGACTTCACTAGTCTCTCCACACTAGGAAACCAGTCCTACAAAAGGTTGAAATTCCCACCACTTGGGAAAGTGTGGGTCATAAAACAATATCTAGAGGACCACATGATAATAGACTATTCCTATTGGCTGAGGTTTGGGGATTAGAGCCACATTCTCCAACACCAGCTACAGCAGTATTTGCATTAGAACTCACAAGCAATTGCAGAAAAGCGCCTAGCTAATTCATATCAGATGTCACCCAGAAAGCCAAACATTTTCTTTACTGACAGTGGCAAATAGGTTTACTCTGAAAGTTGACTGTCTTCATTAATGCATTTAATTGAGTTATGCATCCTGTACATTAAAGCATACTGAAGTAATATCCAGCAAAAACTCCTGGAGGAAATAATGCAGTCAAAAGTGGGCTCTGTGTCTGCTCTATGTTTTTGTTTAAACCCTGCTTTGCGTTTCCTAAGAATATAAAGGCAACATTGTCAGCTCACCCAACTTTTCAGAGGTTGTGTTTCAAAATCAAGAGAATTGGCACTTCCTCGAAGGAATGTCTTCATCAACATTGGCATGGAGTTAGAGGGGTTCCCTGCCCCCTTTGGGCTGATTAAATTAAACTGAGTAGCAAAAATCATGAAATGAACAGAAAGGGTCAAGCAGGAGTCAAGCCCTTCTTAGCACAATTACATTTCACTGACAGAGGGAGCAAGCTAGAGAAATATATGTGGATAATATCCCAATCCTGCTTACTTGGAAGTAAGTTTCACTGAAAGCAAAGGATGTGACCCACATGCCACTCAAGCCAGGGGCAAAATTCTCTGGGTGGAATCCAAAAGACCATGAGTAAAAAGACAGTAGCTGCTAGCGCTGATGCACAAATGCTTGTGCAAAGAGCTTGCACATGCAGTGCTCTCGGCAGGTTCTATAGACGTTTTCATGATTCCGCTTATACAAGGAGTTATGGAAGCTCTTGCACAAGCGTAAGAGCATCTTTGGATTTCGTGTCGCTTTTCCCATGCCACAGTTTAGCACGAGGTGTAAAGCAGCCTTTCTGTGGATGAATGAGAATCCCTGATATATAGAATAAATAGAGAAGGGGCATTGATCCCATGCACGACCCTTACAAGAGAGGTGCACCTCCAAGCAAACCTCACCTATTTCTCCCACTCTCTTTCCTCCGTCTGCTGCAGGTCACTGGCCATAGTTTATTTGAATTTGCTCTTAATTCAGTTTGTGCTGCTAGGTCTTGTCATCTTTGAAAATCATGTAAACTATCCCATTCAATGCTTCTTTTCCTTTCTCTTCTTTTAAATAATGTTGCATCAACAGCATTACACCTGACTATGAACTCTTTATTCATTCAAAATTTTATTTATTTATTTATTTATCACATTTTTATACCGCCCTTCCTCCAAGGAGCTCAGAGTGGTGTACATATTTCCTCCCCTCCTTTTTGTCCTCACAACAACCCTGTGAGGTAGGTGGGGCTGAGAGATAGTGACTGGCCCAAGGTCACCCAGGAAGCTTTGTGGCTGAGCGGGGATTTGAACCTGGATCTTCCAGGTCTAAGTCCGACTCCCAAACCACTACACCAAACAAAATAGAACTGTGTTTCTTCAGCACAGTCAGGTTATGATAATCTTGCAAGGCTATATAACAATGCCAGCAGTAATACAGTCTCTCTCTCTCTCTCTCTCTCTCTCTCTCTCTCTCTCTCTCTCTCTCTCTCTCTCTCTCTCTCTCCCCCCCCCCGCCATATCTTCCCAGCTTTGCTCTGCCAAAGCATTAAACAAGCTGCTCTAAAGATATCACCTGCAGATTTCACAACCTCAAGACTGTCCAAGATATAAACTTCCTTTGTTATATGATATTATGGCAGGAAATGCCAGGGTGGGAGTGGGTGGCAGTGGAGGTGGCTCGGTCCATTGATATCCACCTGTCAGGCTTGGAATATTTGACAAAGGTGGGGCCTTGTTGCGCGGCTTGGCTTGCCCAGTGCTTTGAATATGACAGATAGGACTCTCCCCGGGTGTAAACAGAGCGATATCTCCTGCTGCCTATAGTAAACTGGGGTCAAAAATCATAGAGATTAGCAATTAGATGAATACATTTCACCTAAGCAAGAGCAGGTGCTCTTAAACCACAGCAAGCTTCAGATAGCATCCAACTGTTTCTTCTCCACCGCTATCGACATGCTTCTTCGATTCTTGAACTTCCAGCAGGAAGAGTTGAAAAGAATTTGGAGGGGGGGGAGGAATTCCAAAGAGAAGTGTGGTCGGGGGGGACGGGACACCCAAGATATATGACAACTTGATATCTCACTATCACTTTAAGCTCCACCAACAAGTCTTACAAGGTCATTTTAATACCGCTCCATGATGTACACAATTCAGTTTCAGAAGGAGAATGTGGAAAAGTACAAAGCCCAGAAAACCAGCCTTGAGTTTTGAAAGGTGGCTGGATTTTGTGAGTGCATGGAAACTTTCATTCCCAGCCTATACTATGCTGGCTCTCACTCTTCCTTTCTGCACCAGACTCCCTTCTTAGTTGGATATTTAAAAAATATTCTAGTCCCCCATGTACATGCTATATTTAAGGTGGCTTCCAATACAAATTCTCAACATTTGCGACTCTCCTTTCCACCCAGGAATTCAGGAAGGCATCAGAGTTCTTCCCTCCACACACACTTTATTCTCATCACAACCCTGAGAGACTGGCTTAGCCCAGATTGACTGGCCTAAAGCCACCTGGTACCCTGAGTGGGGATTTCAGTGCAGAATTCTGCACCACACTCAAATACTCATTTTTATTGCATCTGTAGTCCCTTTCATGACTTCGATGCTCAAACCGCTCCATGATTTATCATTGTCACATAAGACAATCTCGTTTAGACTACTGTAATACACTCTACATGGGGCTACCCTTGAAAACGGTCCAGAAGCTGCAGTTAGTCACCCGGGCTCGGTGTGCTGAGGCTGTCATGCTATTGCTCCGACAGCTACACTGGCTGCCCATTCCTTTCCGAGCTCGATTCAAGGGCCTTCCTTGGTGATGACCTTTAAAGCCCTATAAGGCATAGGACTGGAATACCTCAAGGATCGCTTTTCCCCATACAACGCTGCACATCCCCTATGATAATCAGAGAAGGCCCTTCTTAGGATACCACCATCTGAAGCCAAGGTGATGGCAGCAAGGTGCAGGGCTTTTTCTGTTGTGGCACCATGTCTCTGGAATCAGTTACCAGAAGACTTGAGAACAGCCCCCTTGTTGCATGATTTCCAGGGGGGTTTCATGACCTATTTGTTTCGCTTGACTTTTGAGGAGGGAGGAACTTCCTAGGGACCCCTTTTTAATTTCTGTTGCTGCTTTTATGTTATGTTACAGCTGTTTCATATTTCAATCTGCTCTTGTATTGTTTTTAAACTTTTAACTGTTTTAATGTTTTTATTTTAATGTTTTTATTCAGATTTTTCCTGGATGTTTTATTCTTATGTTGTTCACCGTTTTGAATACTAGAAAAGCAGTATATAAATCTTTTAAATAAATAAAGTCGGATCTATACATCTGTATTCCTATTACTTACAGGTGGATAAAAGCAGTCCTCTAATCTTATAAAAGCATTTTAATTTTTAAAATGTCTGCCCCACCTCTGGTGATTTGCCTGTCCCTAAAGACAGCATCAAACGCCAGCCTCAAATTATTTACAAAGGGCACCTAGTGGCCCCCAACCACAGACTGCTCAAGCTAGCTTGAGCCCTGCTAGATTCTCAGGCTATCACATCTATAGTCTGTTGAACACATTGCTGGCCATAAATAAACATCAAACACTGGTGGTAATTTCTCTGCAGAGCACCTAATATGAGCTTAAGTGTTCCGATCCTGTTGCCTCTGAGTGGAAGCTCTTAAGCTGCCTTGCAACACTCACAGACTGCAGACGTCTGCCTTCTCTCCTGGAGGGATGAAGTGAAATCAAAATTCATGTCACTTTATGCAATCTGGAGTCAGAGGAAAGCATGCATATTTCAGCTGATTAATTAACACATCTACTCCCCTGTTCCATGGTAGCCTCTTGAGACTCAGAGTTAATAACCCACGAAGGGTTGCATTTGCCAAGTGGCACAGGTTGTAGAGCAAGTCAAATTACCGCAAGAAAAATAGCTTCTCCTTTGATCCTTTCTGGAGAGGGCAAGCTAAGAAAAAGGGTTCTCTAGAGGCACTATCAGCCTTCTGCTGAAAACACACTCCCTCACAGCCCATGAAAACACAACTGAGGGTTCTGTAGGAACATGAATGATGCTTCTCATGCTCATTCCCCTGATCTGCAGGAGCTGAGCCTGCACAAGACAAGGCCCTTTGACAGGGGCAGGCAAGTAGCTTCATTGGCTGCCTGCCTGCCTTTCCCCCACTGTGACTGACCCCTGCCCTTGCCTGTACCACCTCCCTTTCCAGCCAGCAGACTTTGCAACAAAGCATCCCCACAGACAGCTACAGGCTCCATTCCCCACTCTGTCCCTGCCTGTGCATGTTATACTTCCCACAGAGACAGAAAAAGGCTAGAAAAAACATACATATACCCAGAGCTGCTATTTGCCTACAAAGCAGATATTGACAGCAAATAACCACTTCAGGGTCGATAGCAACGATGTGGGAAGGGTGACGTCCAGTGACAAAGCAGCACAGGAAAAAACCATTCAGCCCATTCCCCATCATCCCAATCACGGCCTGCCCAAGACCCCCTGCCGCCTGAGGCCGCATGCCAAATGCTGCTCGCTCCCCCTTACCCACTGATGTGCCAGCCTCTGCTCCTCCTACTTGCCAGCACTCTCGCTCAGCACTCTCCTCCCCTCCACATTTCCTCTTCCTCTCTGTCCCCCTCTTCCTCCCGTCATCGCCTCCCCCCTTGGGGTGGGCTAGCAACGTAACTGATAATAAGAATATTTATATACTGTTTTTCAACCAAACAAAAAGGTCACGAAGTGCTGATTGTGAACTTTTGTAGGTCACAGTATTGTGCAGTATGGCCCTCAGACTGAAAATACATGCAGGAAAAGGGAGTTTGTTGAGTTTCAGAACTGGGGATGGCCCTGTGGAAAACAGCTTTCCACCCTGCTTCCAGTTCTCTTCCTGCTTTTGTGCTCTTTCCTCCCTAGCAGTCTTACCCATTTGGGCGGCTTTCTGGGAGCTGACTTTGGTATCCTCTCCCTGAGCAATGCTTCTGTTCTGCTGCACTCTCTAGTTACACACCTCAACCCTTCTTGAGGAACATAAGAACATAAGAAGAGCCTTGCTGGATCAGGCCAAAGGCCCATCTAGTCCAGCTTCCTGTATCTCACAGTGGCCCCACCAGATGCCTCCGAGAGCACACAGACAACAAGATAACCTGTTTCCTGCTGTCACTCACTTGCACCTGGCACAGAGAAAACCTACTTCTAAAGCCAGGAGGTTGCTTATGGCTTGTAACCTGTGATGGTCTTTTCGTCCATGAATCTATCCAAACCCCTTTTAAAGGCATCTAGGCCAGGTGCCATCACCACATCCTGTGGCAAGGAGTTCCACAGATGGTGAAGACATATTTTATTTTGTCCGTTCTAACTCTCCCTCCACTCAATTTTAGTGCATGTCCTCTGGTTCTGGAATTTCCCTCTATCCACTCTCTCCATCCATGCATAGGAAAGGAACCAGGGCCTCTCCAAGGCATGACATGTCCAGATACTCCTATCATCCCGGGGTGGTGCCAATATGTTGAATGGAGCCATCCAATGATGTCCCCCCCAGCAAAGGCTTTCAGTTTAGCAGGACCAATGTTTAGCCAATGTACAGTACTTCTGGTTGAAGTTCCTGATGAACTGTTGTTCCCTCACTGCACATGTGTAGCATTGGGGGGGGGCATTGAGGCAGTGGGGGGGGCATGCTGCCTCAGGCACCAAGGTCTTGGGCCAGCCCTGGGCTGTGCAATTCTTGCAAATGGTCACTCTCAAGCTGGAGGGGTGGTGAGCTTCAGAGTCAGCAGATCCTTCGCCGACTGCTTAGCTCTCTGAAAGGTGCCAGGAGACCAATCCTTGAAGCCAAGCTCCAAAACCTGACTTTTTCCACTCTGATTCTGGCCCAAGCCTAACAGACGGGCTCTGTTATTCCAGAGTACCACCTCCTAGGCAAAAATACCAGCCTTCCTGAGCACAAGTCCGCTGACCCCCAAGGACCAAGCCATGTTCAACCCTCTTGCTCCTCCATCTCCCCACTTTCCCATAGTCCTTGTTTGCTGCTCTGGAACTTGACCTCTACCTGTTTGGGACCATCTCTGGGTCACTGTCAGTCTGACAGACCATGCCCCTGAGCTCCAGAATACAATGGCCTGACAACCTTACACTCTTGGAGTAAGGTGAAGCCAGGGCTCATTAGTAGGTGCAGGAGAAAATGGTGATAATGAAATAAAAGCACATAACACCACTTTCTGCTAAATAAATCTGCAAAAAAAAAAAAAAACCATGTAATTTTGCATCATTCTTCATCTGCAGACACTACCTGTACCACCTACCTAGTACACTTTTAAAGCGGTTACAATTGATAAAAATGGGAAAAATTGAATAAAAACACACAACATCACTTTCTGCTATTTCATTTTGGTTAAACACCAAAATCTGCGAAAAAATTAATCCATTTTCTCCCACCTCTACTTGTTAGAAATAGGACCGGATGAGAATAGGATGCAATGATTCTGAGTCTATCCCTAAGCGAGTTTTCATCTCAGTCACTGTACCCTGAATGGTCGGGAGGGCTGGTTTTCTTCTGGTCAGTTTTATTTGTAGACCTCAGCCAGGAATTGCCTTTATGAGTTTCCTCTAATTCAGCGCTTCCCTTCCAAAGAGAAAGAAAGAGAGCGTAGCTGTCAGTGGGTGCTGGAGAGGGGGCTTCAGAGCCATATTAGGAAATCTGTCTCAACTCAGATCGCCAAGGGGAAAACATCAATTGGCACTCAGAAGCAACAGAACACCGAAAGTCATGGCATTTAATCTCATTGCTGCCTGACAATGAGAAATGCTTCAAAGAGCATTTCCAGACGATGGACACGATCCAACTCAGAGGTAAGTGCATTAAGCCCCTTGAAATCTAAGAGCTTAAGCATGTCTGATGTTGAACTGAGCCTTCTTCGTTTATATGGAACAATGAATGTGCACTTGCTATGTGTAGTGAGGGATCCAAGTTTTCACTTCCAGCTAACTTTAGAATGTCACAAAAAAACTGCTCCTCAGACTGGATATCGAGCAAAAAAGGGTCGGAGAGGAGAGAAGGGTTTCTAGTAAAATGCACAGTGGTGACAACATGACCTGTCAGATTCATAATCTCATATCCTCCAACACTGCACATATGAAAAGAGGGGCATGCCTCCGCTATCCCTATTCTCATACCACAGATGACTGCCTGATGTCCTCACCACCACACACACACCCCAGCTCCACAGATGCTGTTGAAGGCTCTACTTCAGATTTTGTATTCATTCATATTCAGTAAGTGCCTCTCCTTTGAAAAGCAAGATGGTGTTTGTTCATTATGTTAAAGATACATTACAAAAACATAGCTGTCCTACAATCTGTTCCAAAATGTTCAAACCAAGCTTCAGCTGCAGGCTGTACGATGCATACTGACTAGGGCAGGAATTCTAGACACATTCCTGGGAGTAGACCCCATTGAACACAATGGGATTTACTTCTGAGTAGTCATGCATAGGCTTGCACTGTAAATGTTGTTTGTACTGTACCCTTCCTCCACTGAGCTCAAAATAGCATACATAGGTGTGTTGTACACCCCCCCCCCATTTTATTCTCGAAATAACCATGTGAGGGTTGGGCAAGGCTAGGCTGGAAGAGAGTAACAGAGCAATCCTTGGCATGTCTTCTTAGAAGTAACTTCCATTAAGTTCAATAGAGCTAGGATTGGACTGTAACCGACTTAAGATCACCCAGTTAGCTTCATGGCTCAGTAAGAATATGGTCAGAGACCAATGTGCTAACCACTACACCACGCTGTCCATGCACATGTCGTTCCACAAACGTGCACTAGAGTCATCTATGGCCACTCAGAGTCATAATTCATAGTGAGTCTGGGGAGAAGGCTGAAGCCTGAAGAATGACAATCCTGGCCACTCACGTGGGCAGCCCAATTCTACTGGGCTGCCCTGCTGCTGGGACTAGTGTTCCACCAGCACTGGCTGCCATAAGGCAGCAGTAAAGTGCACTCTGGAGGCTGGAGCCTTCCTGCATGTGTCATCACAGCGCTGGCTGGTCACCTGCCGGAGCAGGTAAGCCAGTGCGGGAGGGGGCAAAACTGGGCAAGGAGGGGGGAGGAATGGGGTGGAGTGGGGTGGAGAGGCTGTGGGAGGGGTGGATCTGGCAGCAATGGCACATACCAGATCCTATCCTCCTTTCCCATAGGCCTCCCCACCCCCTTTCTCTCCTTGGACCTGCGCCAGCTAAAGAGCTGACAGAGGTCCAAGGAAACTCATTGTGGGATGGGAGGCTTACGGAGGGGAAAGAGGATAAATCCTCTTTTCCCTCCAAAGCCTTCCACTCTCCCCCCCACTGGATACAGCATACACCTTTTTGGTGCAGCTGCACCAGCGCGGGGGGGGGGGATGGATAATATTTATTTATTTATTTATTTATTTATTTATTTATTTATTTATTTTATAGAATTTGTACCCCACCTTTCTCCCACAAGGGCAACCAAGGCGGCTTACAATAAAAACATTAAAATACATATATACATTTAAAATCAAGAATTAAAACAGTTAAAACAATTAAAATATTGGGCCATAACAAATATTGGGCCATATTGGGCCCATAACAAAATTGGGCCATAACAAAATTTGAACAAGGCAGATAGTTCTCCTTGCCCCATCCTAATACTGAATTAGAAGTTCATTCGAATGTTTATTTATACATAGCTGCTGTAATTTGCATAAAACCTGTGCAAACACAGCCGTCACCAGTGATTGCTAGTCATCAAATGCTCCTTTTCCAGAGGTGAATGCAAGTCTAACAGTTGTTTATAGCCCTTGTGATAATTGAGCTCCTCTTGCTCCCTTCGTTTTCCCTAAGTGTTTCACTGTGACACGTAGAAATAAGCACCATTGCAGAAAGACTACATGGCTAAGCCGACAGGTAATCTGTGGTTTTCTTGTCTTCATCATCTTCATCCACCAGAATAATATCCCCTCTCCAGCCCACTTGCTGGGAGTGATGTGTGCCAACCAATGGGACATCCAAGCCCACCAGACCAGGTCAAAGGGCAGCTGGGATGGCCAATGGTCATGAATTATCCAATTGTATGGACCTATAACCTCCCTAAACCTAGGTTACTTAAGGTCAAGCCAAAGATTCTTGCATGTATTCTAATTTGGCTCTACCAGAATAAATCGGTGCATGGCCAGTTCCACCCACCTTACTGGGGATCAGAGAAGTGTACTAGTGTCCAGAAAGCTAAGGTCCTATGTAGCAATATGGACCCTTGGTTACACACTATTGGATAGGTTTTTTGTTTTGTTTTTTGCAGGAACTCTCCATGTAACTGAGAGGGAGACCGCTGGGAATGCTTTCTCGCTCTCCCTGCCTGGCTTGTTTTTTGTGGTGACTATGAAGTCTGCCAATTTTGTGGAGCATATCAAGTGAAAGGGTGATATGCTCCACACCTATATCAAGGTGTGGCAGATATCAAGGGAAAAGAGGGATGCACCAGCACCAGGGGTCCCCCAGATAACCACAGTGTGTTTCAAACATTACAAACCAGTGTATGATAACACGTGGAGGGCCCTTGAGATCATGCCAGTATAGCCCTCCCCCCCCCCATGACCTACACAATTTAGCACTGCCGTCCTTCTCTGGGTGTAGCCATGAGTGATCTGACAGCTCAGTGAAGTGAGCCAGGACTCCAAGTATTCAAGAGTTGCTGAAGGTACAAAAGTCAGGACCATGGACAGCTCCATAAAGTGCTTCAGAAAAGACAGTATTCAAGGCTTATTACACAGATGTTGTTCCAGCAGAGGTGTGAAGTTGACTGAAGGCTGATTCACACTAGCCCTTCCGTGCACGTTTGCTCTACTCTAGCATCTGTACGTGCGTCTAGCAGTTCTCTGAACGTTTGCCCGCCTTCTTGAAGAAAGCGCAGCTGTGATTGGGTGAAGAGAAATGCGCTTCTCTGATTGGTGAGCTGCCTAGCACCGGGAGCATAAACGCTAGCTTAAACGCGAGCGCAGCAAAAAGATAAACCGAAACCATCTCTCCTGGCTGTGTCGTAAGCTCATGCTGCGTCTGACGCAAGCATGAAAAACGCACGAAAAGACCAAACGTTAAGCCAAAACGCGCATGGAAAGGGTTAGTGTGAATCAGCCTTGAGGATTTATATCTCTGCTGAAGAGTTGTACCTTATGACCATGGAGGGGAAGCTAAGTAAAATGTCTGCACTGGGGTGTCTAGAAAAGCAGCATTCTAGGTCTACGCTCAGGGGATGCCCGACACTGCCCCCTCCTCAGACTCATCTGTTTGTAATTGCAGTGACACTCTTCCTGAGTCATGACACTTTCTTCTTCCCCTCACTCATGTTCAGCATTTGTCTGCAGCAGGGACAACATACTTCTCTCCCCTCCCCCAGCATGGCAATCATAAGAAGAAACTTGCAGCCCAAAACATTTTGGTGACTAAGGCAAGACAAGGCACCAAATGCCATGTTCCTCCCCCCCCTTCCCCCATTCCCTGACTGCTCCACTAGAGCTTGGTGATTGCCTGGGCAGAAGCAGAGGAATGGGAGGCAGAAGAGGGAAGAGGAAATGCTGGCCATAGAGCTGGGCTAGAGAGTCTCCTCTGTAATGCCACTGATAGTGGCAGAAGTAAGCAGGATACTGAATGAGCGGTTTGCTCCCCCCCCCCCCACACACACACACACACAAGTTTGCTGTCCACATCAAGTGGCGAAATGGAGAGATAACCCTGGGAAAACATGTCAAAATTGGACCTAAATAAAGAAGGGCCTCAGAAACAACTTAGGTTTGCTCTTTTCATCTAGAGTCTCTGAGAAGTCCAGCCGTTCACCAATAGTGCCTGCCTTCTTTCTTTTAGAGAAGATCAAACCCAGATTTTCCTACAATGCTGTGGATTTTTCCCTAGAAAGTTTTGTGTCTTCCCCAGTGCACAAATTAGTGTTAAAATGTCCGTGTCAAAGGAAATTTCTACGTCTACCATCAAAGTGGTGATGCAAAGTCAGTGGCAATGTCGATGGCACTGTGTTGACTGAAGACAAGTTGTTCAGTTAACAGCACAATCCTATGGATGTCTACTCAGAAGTAAGCCTCACTGAGATCAATAGGACTTACTCCCAAATAAGTCCAATCAATAGCATGCAACTGTGTCAATGGCGCATGCGCTGCATGCTATGCTGAGGGGGGGAGTGATCAGACAGCCAGCAAGAGGTAAGTAAAAGAGCAGAGCTCTTTTACTTACCTCTCAGTAGGTCACCTAGCTATCAATGGGTCTCCTTGGACCCATGCTACCTCTTTTGCTTGCATGAAGCTGAGGAGGGGAAGGGCGCATGTCAGGCTGGAAACACAGGGATCGGTTCTGGCGTGTGCTAGTGCCACTGAGATCCACCCCCTCCCACCCTTGAACATTCCCCCGGCCCTCCTCCTCCCCACCGCGAACCTCCCCTGAGCCGCCCCTGCCCTGCCTCCACAGCTACCTTACCTGCTCTGTCAGTGGCAGGCAAGCAGAGCTATCCTCCAAAGCTCCCTCTAGGCAATAAGGCCCACGTGATCCAGCCAGATTTCAATGTTTAGAAAACTTCAACTCTAATCTTTAAAATCAATCAGAACCATCTTTAGGTTTACCATCTATCTACTACCAGTAGCAGCAGGACACATAATCAGCTGTACCTCAATTCTAGAATTCACTTCCCCTGGAGGATCCCCAACATCTCCCAAGACTAGTCTAATGTATTGCAATTCAAATGGGCAAATGTGTTGGTCAAGGTTGGGATAGGCTGACATGAGGTACTATAAGTGGCCTTCTGCGAGGGCCGTCACAGTGGAGGCCCCCAAGTTGTTCAATGTCCAGTCACGGGAGATCTTCTTGGTGTCCAGTCTGCCTCCCTTCTAGCCTTGACTAAACCTCTCCCTTTTTCAACAGTTGTATTTGTTATACTCGTCGTATTTGAATTGTGATTTGTGGCTCTTACATTTTTTTGCTTTGCTGTTTGCTTTCTCTGCTGCATTTTAATATTTAATGTTCTAGTTAGTTTTATTGAGTTTTTCCAATTGTTTTAATTCTGTTGTGCAAGTTGCCTCGAGCTTGGATCAGAATTCCTTTTTTAAAAAGATTCTAATTATCATGGATAATGCCTCTGACATATGACCAGCCCATTAAAAAATTAAGATTAACAACAGTGGATAAAGCAGTTCTAAAAGCAATCATTTCTAAAAGGCCTGGGAGAATAAAAAGGCCTTCGTCTGGCACCTGAAGGACAATAATATAGGCAACAGGTGCCAATTGTTCCAAGTTACAAATGGCTGGCAACCCTAAACCCGCCCTTTCCCTGGCTGTTTCAACAAAACACAAACCAATCCTGTTGCCAAGCTAATTAGGCTATCATTTCAATAGCCTTTCAGGCTTTATCTTGGTTTCATTTCGGTGAAGCTCTTGAACCAAAAGCGGCAACAGAGCAATTTGCTTTTGATCCTTTCCCGTAAATGGTATTAAAACTATTGATCATGTGTGCATTATCTCTTGATAAGAGACCAGCTTCCTGTGTGGTTTCTAGAATGTAATGACTGGAGGGCATGCCAGACCATTTGCAAAATAAACCAAAAGGGATAAAGGAAATCTTCCCTGCAGTTTCATAATCACTGCCTTGCAAATCTGAGTTGTGTTTTGAGGCATATCAGAAATACAGAAGAACTGATCTCTGGAAGATCCAGTGGTATCTAGAAGACCACATTCAACCAGGATGATGTGCGATTGATATAATATCTTTGGCCAGGCCCACTCTAAAGTCCTGCTTTTAGAATATCTCTCTCTCTCTCTCTCTCTCTCTCTCTCTCTCTCACACACACACACACACACACACACACACACACACACACACACACACACACACACACACACACACACACACACAAATGGGTGAGAATGACCATACCTGCTGGCCAGGACCCTGACATGGAAACACCTGCTGTCCACTTAACCCCCCACAGTAGCCACAAGTTTTACAAAGTTTCATGCACCATTCTTGTGGCGAGCTAATCAGGCATCTTCATCCTCAGCATTACTCCAAACTGAAAGTCCACCTAGAGCCTGCAATTCAGCAACAAATCCATCACATGATTCTGCAGATCGTGTGCTTTGCTTCTCAGTGTGGAGGTACCAAGAGTACACATGATGATATGTATCCCACATTCAGGAACACTGCCACAGTTCAGAGGCAGAGCATCTCCTTTACATGTAGAAGGTGTAACCACCAGTGGCATCGCTAGACTGGAGCGGAGGCAAGTAGTTCTGTAAGACTCCGTTACACCGGAGTCAACAGCCCCTCCCCCTTGCTGTTGGAGCCATTCTGGCGGCAATGGCAACACACAGGACACTCCCCTGTCACTGCCGAAATGGCTCCAACACCAAAGGGGAGGGGCCGCTGACTCCGGTGTAACAGAGTCTTGCAGAACTACTTGCCTCCACTTCAGTCTAGTTTCACCTCTGGTTACCACACATGCTCTAGGACATGTGCACTAGCATGCACATACTTCCTTAGACATGTGTGTGAGGGACCATTGATCACTAGCCATGGTACATCCACATCCCAACCTCATATCACAGGAAAAATGAAGTATTTGTGGGGATTATTTGCACCAGCTTCAACCAAGTAAAGATGCCCCAAGTCACAGTTGCCACCTGGGCACCCAGAAGCAGTGCTGGGTCCAGGAGCACCCCCAAACAGTGAACCTGGTGGTCCTTAAAGGGTAACGTAGCCCAATCCAGAACAGACTGACAATCCATGACCTGGATCTCAGGTCTCCTGAGTAATAGCACCTCTGTCTTATCTGGATTTAATTGCAGTTTATTAGCCCTTATCCAGCCCATTACTGACCTAACCTGGCCAGGAAGATACCATGTTGGTGGTATTAACTGCTGTTGAGAGGTCCAGCAAAACCAACAAGGACACACACCCTCTGTCTAGTTCCCAGCGTAGGTAATCAGCCTGGGCGACTATTGCTGTTTCTGCCCCAAACCCAGGCTGGAAGCTAGATTGAAGTGTGTCTAGGAAAATCAGTCCCATCCAGGCATCCTTGTAATTGAGTCACCACTACACACTCAAGTACCTTGCCCCAAAATGGGAAGTTAGAGATTGGCCGATAATTATCTAATGCAATGGGATCCAAGGAGGCTCTTCAAAAGAGGGTGGACCAACGTCATTTTAAGGCAAGATAGAATCACATCCTCTCGAAGGGATGCATTAATCATCATCCTCGTCCACTCAGCCAGACATGCCCCCCCAAGGCAACTTTCATAAACCAAAATGAACAAAGGTCAACCTCTGGGTTTTATAGGTGGACTAACTCTGAATGCCAGATGCAAGGGAGTGGCAACAGGATACAGTAGCCACTCCCTTGCATGCCAGATTTACAAAATAAGCCAGATACTTCTTGAATATTCTCAGAGGTGAGCCACTGTGAAACTCAGGAAACTGGGCTAGATGGGCCCTTGGCCTGATTCAACAAGGCTTATTTTATGTCAAGTTCACATGTCATCAGCTGCACACTGCCAAGAATCTGTCCACATCCTCCAGCTGTAAAAGATGAAAAGGATCCATCCTAGCTGAATCAGCAGGTGCAGAGTGTCCATCCTCAGATACTGACCATGTAGGACAGAAACAACTTAGGTTGGCTCTTTTCATGTAGGACATATCGTTTGACAAACTGGTCTCAGGAGGCCACTGAGCTATCCTCCAAAGCTCCCTGTACTTACCAGGTACAGTAAGGCCCACATGATTCCACTGGACAACTCTCTGTGGAGACAAGAGTTGCAGAAAAGTGAGCTTTCTTTGCTACCACAAATGCCATGGAGTAGGCCTTAAAATGGACTTTAGTCTGTGCTTGGTCAGACTCATCACACGTTTTCTCCACCACCACCACCACTCAAGTCATCTACCCAATCGTTCCATTTCCAGCTGCTCCTCAGAGAATCAATGGGCAACCTTGTTTCTGCCACTGGGTAAAAGACACTCAGGAGTAATACTGCTGATGGTCCTGGTAATTGCCTTGTTCCAGAGGTCAACCAGGGCATCAGCAAAATCACCAGCCTTAGCAGCAGGAAAATGCCCCAGAGCTGCCAGGAATCCATCTGGATTCATAAGCCTTCAGGGTTGGGCTTTCCAAATAGCCCCACCCTGCAGAAGTAGTGAGCCCCAGAGAGCCTAAACCCTTCCTATGACAAAGGAGTGGTGTTCATCATGTCCGCAGTCCACCCACCATCAACCAATCCAGCAGCTACTACCAGGTCAAGTCTGCCCTGCAGAACATGTTGGGATAGATATTAAGTGATAAAGGTCTGTGGTTCCCAGCTAAGAGCCAAGAGGAAGACCGGACCGAGGCACTTGGAGAACAGTCCAAGTGGGCACTCAAGAGACTTCGTGAAAGAGGTGACTTATCGGGAAGAAAGGGGACAAACATTGTTGATAGGGTGCTGGATGCCGGGATGGGATGAGTGGTGCTTGCCTGAGTGCCATAAGATGGAAGTTGGAGAGCAAGAGGTCAGAGAGTCACCTTCTGGTTGTGGGCAGCTTTTCATGGTTTCAGTTCTAGGGCAGCCACACAGCTTAGGGATGCAGTACTTTATTGCAGGCACAAGGTGGATGGCAACCAGGAGAGACGCATGCTTTGGCTGAGAAAACCAGGAATATTGAGAGAGCACTGAGGATTGAAAAGGCAAAGTCTGACTGGTCAGGGAAGGTTAAAAGATGGAAGGGCAAAGGGGAGGTGTTTGGATTTTATCATGATGGTATCAAGCACAATCAGTTTGACACTGAAAGGAAACTTGTTCTGGAAAAAAAAAAGCCAATCAAGGCCTGTGCCAGGCAATCCAGGTGGATGGCTGAGGAGGTGAGCACATTAACACACCCAGCAGAAAGGCTAGGAAGACCCTGGGTGGTGAGGAGCTCGGTTAGCCGCCTCCCTGATTATAGCTGTCCAGGAAAGCTCTTGGTGGATTCACTTGCCTCTTCCATTTACTGGCTTTGGGCTTGAATAAGGTTTGCTTCCTGGTTGCACAAGGCATGAACATGAGCAGAGGCGTAACAGCCTCTCTTGGCACCCGGAGCATGGAGGGTAGGTGCCCTAAGAAAATAGCGTGCCGCGGCCAATAGGCCGCGGCACGCTCCAGAGGCAGGGGCGCGCTCTGGGAGGGAGGGGCATGCTCCGGGAGGGAGGGGCGCGCTCCAGGAGGGGGAGACCCGGCGGGACCCCCCCCAATCGGGAGAGCCGGCTGGGGACGTCTTCCCTGGCCGGCTGCCCGGGGGCTTCTAAGGAAGGCCCGCTGCGCAATTTTTTGCGCATGCTCAGTCTGTTAACTGAGGGAAAAGGGCAGCCCTTTCCCCTCAGTTAACAGACTGAGCATGCACAAAAAATTGCGCAGCGGGCCTTCCTTAGAAGCCCCCGGGCAGCCGGCCGGGGAAGACGTCCCCAGCCGGCTCTCCCGATTGAGGGGGCCGGCCCGAGTCGGACTCGAGTCTCCGAGTCGGACTCGGAGACTCGAGTCCGAGTCCAACTCGCGGGCGGAGCGGCGCGGCGCCCTTCGGGTGATGGCGCCCGGAGCGGGGTGCTCCGCTTGCTCCGCCCAAAATACGCCTCTGAACATGAGAGTCACAAGTCTCAGCCAAGTCTCTTGCACTGCAGAGGCAGAACCCTCTGTGCAAACTCTGGCCTTCCATCATCTACAACTTCCAAAATGGAGCCCACTTGGCTTCAAAAGTGGGGGGGTCTGGGCAACAAAGGTTCCAGGTTCAATCTGTGGTATCCAGTTCCAGAATCAAAAACAGTCCTCTGGAGGAGAGCCTGAAAGGCTACTGAGCTGCCTAGACCACTGGCCTTCTTGTATATGGGTCAGCATTATGTATTCACCATAGACTTGGTGATGGCTGTGGCTTTAAAATGGGGTGAGTGACATTCCTGGAGGACAGGTTGCTATTAGCCATGATAAATGGAAAAATGATAAATGCTACTAAATGGAACCTCCCACTTCAGAGGCACACTAGTTGCTGGGGGGGGGGGGGGACAGGACACAAAGAGAAGAGGAGATCTTCTGCCTTCATATCCTGCTGTGGACTTCTCAGAAGATCTGTCTGGTCACTGTTGGAAACAGGATACTCACCTTGACAGACACTTGGTATGGTCCAGCAGGGCTCTTCTTATATACTTGCCTCTACTCCTGTTCAAGGAAGTGTAAGTATAACAGGTTCCACTCCACTTCCTCATATTTCCTCTGCCCACCACTTGACTACTTCATCTCCACAGAGATTTGACTTCATGAAACATGCTGCCTCTTGGCTGGGGAGGAGAGGCGAAAGCAGAGCATGTACTTCTGGATATAAAAGTCAGGATTCAGAAAGGTGATATGTGTAGCTGGGGAAGAATTACAATATACTGACCTCAAAGCTTTATGTTTCTTGTTTTTGACGTCAGTTTCTACTGCTAAAAAAAAGCCACTGTATGAAGCTTGTCTCTTTGGCAGTAGAAAAAGCTACTCCAAAAAGATGGTCCAAATTCTGACTATACTACAGAGGTTTTCCTAAGGCATGCATATCATTTCTTTTGAACCTATCCAAAGAGTGGGTGGAGATAAGGCTGTTCCTCTTACATTACCCCTTCAATCATGTGAATGCAGCCTTGGTCATTTGCAATCCAATTACAACCCAATGCAATCTCTCCTTTGTTCCAAAAAGCGATAGATTTGGTTAGGAAAAACACCAATCTGGCATAACATACAATGACTGTTGTTATCATTGCTCTGAATATTGGTGTCTGCAGGAGAGCTTTGTGTGACTTGCTTCAAATATTTTAAAGTTTTTTATTGTCATGCTTGTCCTTTGTTTCACTGAGTCTCTGAAAATCACTTCAAGTTCTTCTCATACCTAGAGATGATAACAGATCAGAATGAGGGAAAATGAAAGGGAAATTGTACCTGTGTGGGCTATCTTAAACTGTAATCACAATTATGAAATTCTGCCAAGAACACTTGGAGGGAAAAAAGTTAGCGGTAGCTTTTGTTTGCTTCAGGGGTGATTAGGGGCATATCTGGGGGAGATAAGGTCAAGGTACAGTCTAGATAAACCATCTCTTCCTTTCCTGCTATCCCATTTCTTCCATCACTAACGAAATCAAAGTGACACAAAGGAAGTCACTGTAACTCCTACCTAGTTAACACAAAGGTTGGGGACTATATAATTAGTTTATGACTTCCTACAACCTCCATGACATTGTAGGTGCATGCTCCTATCTCTCTCTCTCTCTCTCTCTCTCTCACTCTCTCTCTCTCACACGCACACACACACACACACACACACACAACTCTGAGAGATAATATGTAAAGAACTAGATGCTGTTGGAAGAATCCATGGCATGCATTTCACAGGAGGTTGTTGTTGTTGTTCAGTCGTTAAGTCGTGTCCGACCCTTCGTGATCCCATGAACCATATCCCGCCAGGCCTTCCTGTCCTCCACTATCTTCCTGAATTCGCTCATTTTCATGTTCGTTGCATCGGTGATGCTGTCTAACCATCGCATCCTTTGCCTTCCCCTTCTCCTTTTGCCTTCAATCTTTCCCAGCATCAGACTCTTCTCCAGAGAGTCCTCTCTTCGCATTAGGTGGCCAAAATATTTGAGTTTCAGCCTCAGTACCTGTCCTTCCAGGGAACAGAAAGGTAGTCCCCTTCTTTTCTGACCTGCCACTTTAACACTTCATAATTGTTCATCAATGAATGCCGACCAGTGGACAGTACTTAATGGCTCACCCCTGAACTTGTGAATTGCCTGAGGCTGCAAATAATTTGTCTGAGGTCAGGTGCTACGAAACGTCTGTCTTTGGGTATTTAATCTGTGCAGGCTATTTCATCACTGGATGTTGCCATCTATCAAGTACTCAGGTCTGAGTGCTGGCAAAGACCTGGAGTCGGCAGGCAGCACTGAGGAGGCCCCACTAGACATGATGGAAGTCAAGCCTGTTTGTTCATATGTCTGCCCTATCCCTGTGTAAAATGGGGCAGTCATGGATCTGTTTTTACCATCAAAAGGGAGGCCGGCTGGTGAGGGAGCTGAACTCTCCTTCCCTTCTAGCTTTACCTCTCCAAGCTCTGTCACCCCAGGCATGTTCCTCTCTATTTTCGATTGCTGGACTGGGAGAAAAGTGCCTGGGATGAGAGCATGGGAGAGTCTAGTGCAGTGGTGGCCAACCTTTCAACATGAATGCTGGCCCTTTAAATGGTTGTATAGGTGAGGGCATTTCAGCAGGTGCAGCTGCTTTAGCAGCACCATCAACACTTGCAGCTGCCACAATTCTGTCTTCTACACAACTCTTAAGAACACAGTAGCCCTAATGGTGGAAGGTTGGCCACCTCTGGTCTAGTGGGAGAGGAGAGGGTTGATTCCTTCACCCATGCACCCTTTCTAAAACTCAGACACCCAACCTGCCCCCCCCATTTTATCTGTGAATAGGTCAGACATGTGAAAAACAAATATGCTGTCCCTGACATGTCCAGTTTGACCCTCAGTCAATCATGTCGTCACCTGATGGCCTCCCTCAGTGACAAGTGGCCCAGAATAAGGGGATGCAGAAGATCGGAGAGCTTTATAACAAGCAATAGCAACTAAGGTATTGGCTCCCGAGGGTCACCTGATTCCCTGAACCAGGAGAATTCTAGGCTGCCATTGAATTAAACATATTTCAGTTTCCTTAAGGATACGCCCATAAAGAGGGAACTGGCCACTGGCCAAAATGAAGGGATAATTGTCCCATTATGGGATGCCCCAAAAAATAACCTAAAAGGTATGATTGAAAGGAAAGCAATTCACAGATAATATGCAGCTTGCAAGAGGAGGAGTGAAAGAGAGAAAGAGAGAAAGAGAAAAAATCACCTGGCTTTTCAGTCTGTCCCTTTCCAAGATAATAAATTAGATATAAAGCCATTTAGCTGAAAGATAATGAGATTTAGGCAGCTAATCAGTCAATCTTGTAAGGAATATTGCTGACTTCATTGTCTGTGTTAAGCCAATCTTGACTTGGTGAAGCTTCAGTCCTCTTTCCGTCATGTTGTGTCTAGCTCAATAGCCTGAGGAGAACGACTGGACTGACCAGACTTGCAAGGCCTTCCTTGCAATTGCCTGGGAAGGGGGCTGGCGGCAGAAGCAGATTTCAGTCTGAACAGACAAGGCAGAAAGAGTTGTGTGATTTGCCAAAAGTCATACAGTTGCCATCAAGCCCTTGAGGAGGATTCATTGTGGAAGTGAGCGGGTCCTTTTAGATTTAGAGCACAGCATAAGAAGAAGGCAGTATAGAAGTACGGCTGCAAGTGCCGAGCTTTAGACATTCCAAAGCATATTCAGATTCAAATGCTGCCGAGAAGGGTCTGTTGAGGAGGAACCACAGCTAGGTGGCAGATGGACCGCCTACTTTGCATGCAGAAGGTCTCAGCATCTCCAGGCAGGGCAGAGAACAACCCTCGTCTGAAAGTCACCACCAGTCAGTACTGACCATACTGAGCTAGATGGACCAATGGTCTGACTCCATGTAGGGCAGCTTCACATGCTCATGCATACATGTTCTCGAATTAAGAAGTCCACTCATACTGGCACCAACAAAATTGCTGGCACTGGTTCAAGGAGATCCAGTGGAGCAGTGAGGTCTTACCCCCAGGGAAGGGAACAAATGTTTCCTTAACCAGAGGAGACCTCTGGGACTCCCCCCCCTCCCGGCAGAATGCTGCAAGCGATCTGGTGGCACCGCTGCATCAGTACGGGGGGCTTGATAGGATTGGGCTGTTAGTTGTGCCTAACCTTTACTAGAGTGTGCCCAACACGTCAGTACTGAATAGAGTCTTTAAAACTCCTCAGCATCATATTGCACAACATTTGAGCAAAATGTGAAAAGACCCAAAAATGCACAATGTAACATTCAAGTTCTGAAATATAATTACAAATATGTGCCAAGTTTCATTTTTGTTGTAATTCAAAGGATCACACGGGTGGTAAACCACTTCATTGATCACTACTGCAGTACCACATTACTCCACAGAGAACCCCCATCACAGCCCAAGAACTTGTTATATTGTTAGGGGCAAAGAGGGTGTAATGCGGGAGTATCCAAGATTTGATTGGGATATGATATGATTGGAAGTACCCAAGATTTTCCCAGCAACTGGAGGGGGTGTGTGAACTGGACTGAGGCTGTGACAAAGGGGGAGGGAGATCTAACCCTCCCCCCGCCCCCGCCCTGCAAGCCTGATCCAAATTGCTCCCTCATTCCAGTGTGTGTGTGTGTGTGTGCATGGAGAGAGATTTAAGTCAGGGAACTCGTATGGGGGCAAAGGGATGGGCCCCCTTATCTCGCACCATGACCCCAGTTCACATGCGCCCCAAAACCGATCTGTGGAAAACCAAGCACCAACAGCATTAGCGTGATGTCTATGGATGTGCTTTGCATACAGAAAGTTCCAGGTTCATCCCCACCATCTCCAGATAAAAAGATCTCCTACCTTGGAGAGCTACAGCCAGTAAAGAAAATCAATATTGGACTAACGGTTTGGCTTATAAGGTAGATTCAAATCTTCATATCCGTCATGTTAATTGCCCCAAGTGAGCTTTGAAACGATGACATGAGATTTCATCTACGCGAACACGCAAAACAGCCATCCCACTATGGAATCTTGTAATTTTTCTTTCCCTTTCTTTCTTTCTTTTTTTTCTTTCAGCAGAGTATATTATACTGTCAAAAAAGTATATATATTATTCATGTATAATAAATATTCATCTACATGTATCATGCACATGGACTGCATGACTGATGAGTGTGCATACTCCAGAAATGAATGAGAAGCTTAGCAAGATAAATGCCACCTTTCAGTGTTTGGTTGCACAGATAAATTGCAGTTAGTTTTAAGCAAAGTCAATTATTTCATGCAAGCTTTCCTTGTGTTTGCACATGCTGTCACTCAAAGCAAAACCCAAGGTGAGAGCCAATGTGGTTCTGCGGATCACATGATGGATTTAGATCTGCAAGGCCTGAGGTTGTATCCTACTTGCCCAGGAATGTGTTATATTCCTATGGCCCCGCACAAATGCCGGCCTTTCTTGTTTTGCTTTTTTAAATGCATTTATTTTATTTATATACTGAATTGATGCCGCCTGGAATTGATAATGGGCTGGATGAGCCCTGAGAAGATGATGGTTCTGTGGATAGGTGCTTGTCAGTTTGGGGAGATGGCATTCAACCCTGCTTTGGATGGGGTTTCAGCCCCCCTAAAAGATCAGACTCAGCCTGGAGGTGGTCGCGGATATAGCCTGGAGGTGGTCGTGGATATAGCCTGGAAGTGGTCGCGGATGTAGCTTTGCCACTAGAGGCCCAAGTAGCACAGAGTGCCCTTCATCATCTGAGGCCAGTATATCAATTACAGCCTCTCCTGGATAGAGACAGCCTGACCACATGATTAGCCATACTCTGGTAGACTCCAGGATAGACTATTTTAAAGGCAGACTACTATGTGAGTCTGCCTTTGAAGATTGCCCAGAAACGACAGCGAGCAATATCCAGCGACTGTATTTTGAACTAATCGTTTGAGACTGGCTGCCAGAAACACATCACACAAGTGCTTAAGGACTGGCTTCCAGTGCATTTCTGAGCACAAGCTTACTGCTTGGGATCATTTAAATTAGGTTCAATTAAGTTAATTTGTTAAATTAAATAAATGCTAACAAATTTAACACTTTCTTTGCCAAAAGATACAAGCCCAAGCGTATTCCATGCATTTTCAACATTACAGGCGTGACATGTTTGACAAGGCAGCAATTTCAATTTCCCTTCTGTAAAATGGGTATGTTAATTACTTAGCTCATGAGTTTGCCAAAAACATACATAGATGAGAAAACTCAATGTTGCATGCACCTTGAATATGGTGTGGTAGCTTTCATTAGGTCTATATGTATTTCATGATTCCACACAAGTACACAAAACAACATAGGCCCAGTACGTTGGGCTTATTTTTGTACTTTGGAAAATGTACTTTGGTAGAGTGGGGGAGGGAGGAGCTGATTTTGGGAAGTGTGACTTGGAGAAAAAAGATCCTTGCATATGTGTGTGTGTGTGTGTGTGTGTGTGTGTGTGTGTGTGTGTGTGTGTGTCACACACACACGCAGAGTTAAATAAGACATTTTTTCACATTTAAAATTGTTTTAGTACTTTTGATTAATCCAATTAATTAGCAGTTAATTGGCAGGGGGTACTTCAGAAAATTGGACCGTGATAGGGGGTACCCGGGCCTCCAAAGGTTGAGAACCCCTGACATAGGGTATGTACTATGTATAAAATTTAGCACCCAAAGTATCTCAGCTTTCTGGGTTTTTTATCCAATTTCTAGCCCTTGTGAATGCAGAAATTTGCTTGAACAAGTATAAGCAACATCTGCTGAAATATGTGAAGTCATAAGGCCAGAAACCTGTTTGCATTTTTTTTATTTTTAAGAAGCCAGGATTCTTTAGTTAATGAATATTCCATTTCACCTTAAACTCTACATTTTTCCGAGAACAGGCTTGGTACCAATTCCCATGATCAGAGGGTGGAATCTGAAGTCCTCTGCATAGCTGCGGAGCCCTCCCCATGTCTAGGAGAAGCAGAATAAATTCTGCCAAAATTTGCCCAAAATCTGCCAAAAAGCTACTTTTCTTCATTGCATGGTTTGTCCAGGGTGGCCCGTCCTGCTATCCCCCACTCGAATGTCAGGGGTTTTTGGTCAAAATTATCCATTGCCCAGGACTCGAGGCTTTACAGAACAGGTTTTGCTCTAAATTTATTGTTAAGTGGTCAAATTGATGGAGATGCCAGGAAATGCAAATCTCAAGGAGTCAAGTACAGATGATGCTGCAAATTCAGCCTGCTGCACAGGGGCACGTGCAGAAAATGGACAAATATGCATTCTTCATTGATCTTTTTTTCTTGTTTGCATTCCATGAAATGCCTTAAGTCACAGAATGTAAATCTTTGCTTTGTTTCAGGGTCTTTATTTCATGATGAACATTCGCGCAAAATGGACCTGAGGGCCAAATCTGAGATTGACACAAAGTATCTTTCTATTAATGGCAGGAGAACTGAGTGTCCACAGGGATCGAAAGACAGAGGGATAAAAATAGCTTCTTGTGAAGGAAGTCATTGATGGAACCAGCGGACGACTGAGGCTCCTTCACATACTACTTCCACAAATATGCCATCAATACCTCTTGGCATTCAACTTTGGCCTGTGGGGAGGGAAAGACCAGGACACTCCAGTGAGGAGAGGAAACCTCACAGAATGTGGGCAAACAGCAAAGCTGGTGTGAAAGAAGTGAAACACCAGTTTGGCTTGGAGGAAAAAACCTCCTGCAGGGCTGGAGGACAGGAGAGGCTGTATGCGCTGCTTCGGCTTGGCTGAAAGGGGGCTAGAGAGGCGGGGGGCAGCTGAGGACTGGGAAGCTGACTGGAAAGAGGACCTAAGAGGGATAGGAACTAAGTGCTCTGTATTTAGGGACAGGAGCACATGCGAGATTTCACCTCATAAATCAACAATGTATTGCTTACAACTCTCTGGAAAACTCACTCCAACACAGAGAGTAAAACTTCAACACATTTAGGTGGGCAAAAAAACGTAACTTATCTGAGCACTGCCTCCAGTTTCTAGTCCACCTGGGCCTATGACTGTTCAGACCCTTGAGGAGATTGGACCAATCACTGCTCACACGTTTACCATTTGAGCCCAGCAAAGACCTTCTCCGCCCACACATGCCTGCCTGCCTGCCCATTAACGGTGCAATCTTGTCTACCTTGTAGACAGGCGGAGCACCACTCCACCTGTCTAGGGTGTCGCAAACGTGCCATAAAGGCATTCTGGGAGTAAGCGGTGCTGGCAAACAAACCAGTGCCACTCTTCCTGCCCAAAATCCGATGGAGCACCCACTGGGGAAGGTAAGTTTCCCACCGGGCAGGAGAGGGGCAGGGGAGGGAAGACCAGGGGCATTCCGGGACGGGGGATTGGTCGGTCAGGCCCAGGAAGGGGGAGGGATCATAGTGGCTCTGCTGAGATCCTATCCCCCTTCCCAGCAGGCCTGCCCAGCATTACACCACCCACATGAATTTGCGCCAGCAAAATAGCTGGCACACATTTGAGTAGACCCATCAAGGCTGCTGGGGCTCTACTCGGGGTGCCACAGCATAGCTAGACAGGATTGGACTGTAAGATATTCAGTAGAGGCCTTGCTCCATGACCTGCCACTATCAGAGGTATAGGTATAGACAGGGCCTTTTTGTTGGTTGCACCTTGGTTGTATGACTCCCTCTCCCTGGAGGCTTCCAACCATGACCTATGCTGCAGGCTTTAAGACTTCTTTGTTTCATCAGGCTTGAATTGGACTGTTTACCTGGTTTGCTGTAATTTTTAATCTTTTAGACTCTGTAGGTTCATTTTATTCTTGCTACTGTTGATCAGTGGCATCGCTATTGATCAGTGGCATTGGGGCCAGGGGGACCAAATTCCCCTGGGTGTCAACTGCGGTCTCCTCATTAATTTTTGAGAATTGAGAACTCCTGGCAGAATTTTTGAACTCCGCTCCTGCTTTTTTGCAGCCAGAGGGCTGCGTGAGCAGCCGCGGAGCACAAACGTGCCAAAATTGGTGCATTTGTGGGCCCCTCCCACCCTCCCTCTTGGGAAGGCTTCAAATGAAGCCATCCGGGAGTGCAGGGGGGTGTTTTGAAGGCCTGCACAGGTATAGAAATGCAGCGTACAAATATTACTATATATAAATGTAAGTTAAATACTATGGGACAGCAAATCTGGGGGACAAGCAACTGAAAGAGAACAGAAGTTATGGTGGGCTCAAACGCAGGACCAAAGGGGAAGATGGTCAAGGGAGCAAAAGTTATGGAAAAGGATCAGAGAGGGCAAGCAATTGTGAAGGAGGTAAGTCTTGTCCCCAAAAGGTAATGGTGAAAAGCTGGAGAAACACTCTCCCAGGGAGGAGGGTCATTGTGCGCTGCCTGCTCGTTCTAGAAAGGGGACAAAGCGGTGAAGAAGAACACTGAAAGGCGAGTTCATACTATAATTTATTTGAACTAAGCAGCCAGATCTTTGGCTGCAAATGGCTGCAGTCTAGAAATGTTAATCCTTTACTCCAACTAAAGTTGAAATGTGATAAGGTCTACTATATTATGCCAGGAAAAAAAAAACTAAAACCCATTCTGAACTCCAATTATGGGGATCTGCAGTCATGGGACGCAGAAACACCAAGGCCAAGAGGTAAATATACCCCACATTTATCATAAGCAATGGCAAAGAGAGAGAGAAAAATTATTCCATCCTCGAAGGCCACACCTGTGTTTCCCATTATTTAATAATTTATTGTATGGAAACCATTGCCCTTTCAAGCTTAACTTATGTTTAGGTGTAGCAAGAGCATTAATTACACCTTTGCTGTTTTATTGAGCAACATTAGCATACAAATAGGCCATCAATAACCAATTACTATCTGTGGCTCAGAAAGCAGAGAACTTCAGCACCAAGTGGGGCTACACACACACACACACACACACACACACACACACGCAGAGAGAGAGAGAGAGAGAGAGAGAGAGAGAGAGAGAGAGAGAGAGAGAGAGAGGTCATCCTTTTTAGCAAACTGAAATCTTTCATGACTGCATAAGGAGCCTAGGAAAACAGTAAGAGCCAGAGAGCCAGTCAGTGTTATGTTGGCATCTTTAGTCCTATGGCCACCAGGCTGATGAGTTATAGCAGAGAAGAGCATATGAACATAAGGACCTGCTTTCAGGGCCAGCCCAAGACCTTCTGGTATATGAGGCAGCATGAAAAACGTCGTCTCTCCTTACCTGGTGGTGTACCAGCCTCTACCCCTCCCACTCCATGGATTGGAAAATAAAAAGGAGGATGGAGCAGAACAGGAAGTGTGGAGGAGAGGAGAGTGTTGAGCTGGAGCACCTTGGGAGGAAGAACTACAGCAGGGTTAAGAGAACAGGTGGAGGAGGGTGCCCCTGCCAACCTGCTGCCAACTGAGGCAACCACCTCAGTTGGCTTCATGGACGGACCGACACGGTTTGCTGGATACTGTCCTCTGTGGTTCAGTTGGTGGTGATGTGTGCGAGAGAGGAGGGCCTTCTAGATCCCACAAGGTGGAATTCCCTGCTGCTGTTTCCCTCCTTGTTGGTTTTCTGCCAGAAGTGGATGACCTGCACTTCTGCCAGGTTTGCTTGCTTATTCCCCATCACAATTTTGTTTGAATGACTGCTGCTATTTTATTGCATTTTTATAAAGTTTTTGACATTGTAAGCTTCCAAATTCCACCAAAAGGGAGGAGGGGGTGAGGGGGTAGGATTTTTAAAAATCAATCAATAAATATGTCACACCTTAAAACACATGAGATACAGCAGTCAACATAAAGCACCTCAACATTTCCGAAATTCTACTATTTCGTTCAGACGAACATGAATGTCAGTACTTCTCTAGCAACAATATGAATGTTCCAGTCTTTAGAGCACGAGCTCAGTGCCACCGTGACTGTTAAAATGTGATCCCCAGAGAAGAAAGGATAAACATTTACGTTCTCCCTTCCTCAAATGGTGGATCTTCTCCCTCTCCCTTTCTGCTGCCATTACATTCCTCAGTTCTGTGCCAGCAAAATAGCTGGTGCAGGACCGAAGAGACCCATAGGGAAAGAAGCAGAAGCTTCCCCCAGGGCAAGGAAACACAAGTTCCCTTCCCCTGAGGAGACCTCTGCAACTGCCCTCCCACCCTAGGATGCAGAGCACACGCCATTGGTGTGCTTGTATCAGTGGGAGGGGAGGTGGGCGGGCTTGGGCTGCCTGTCTTTGCCGAAATCCCAAACCTGAATGGCTGCTTTTCTGCTCGCTTCCTAAACCATGGGAGATGGTGGAGTTTCTTCTGTCTCCCATTCCATTTGCCTGAGTAGTGTGTGCTGGGCAGGCACAGATGGTGGACAGTTGTTTGGGGCTCCCCATTGATTCCAACTCCAGCGGATTTATTTATACCATACAGGGTATGGCCCCAACCTCAGGAGGCGATGAACAGCACAAGGGAAGAGCAGAGGCCCCAGGTGCTGAGAGCCTGATCCCGCCGGCCCCAACACGGAGCCTGAGTCTATCAGTTAGAAGGTCTTGAGCCCTCTGAGCAGGGAGCCCCAGCCTGGTCCCTTCAGCCTGCTTCCCCCTCCACCAGCTCCCTCCACTCCACAGTGGCTCTTCGTCACCACAGACAACTCACCAGCTGGAGGAGTGCCTGGCTCCAATTCAGGGGTCTACTCCTTTCAGAGCCTCCTTTTCCCACAGCCTGGGAGGGGTCATCCGACCCAGGGAAGTACAGAAGGGCTCAGTGGAGCTCCAGGCACTGTTGGGAGCAAGCTGACCAACGTCCTGCAGCTCTAGCCTGACCCCATCTTCTTCAGCCTCAGATCATCCCTAAGGGCTCCCACTCACAGTCAGGAAGGCTGTGCAGGAACAATCCCTAAGTGAGCACAGGGTCTGAAAGAATCTCTATTCTTCCTTGTCATGCCCTCAACTCCACCCAGATGTCTCTCAAGCGGTGGTAAGTACGACCCACACAACAGTTGCACCACATCAGTGTAGATTCCTTGTAACTTTGGGCTCTGCTGGCACAGTGGAATTTGAGAGCAATCCAATCTCCACCCAGGCCAAGAATAGGATCGTGCGGCTAATGTTTGAAATGTGGGAGAAGAGGCTCTTCCAAGGTTCCTGGAGCGATACTGTATTTGTTTTCATTCTCAATGAACTCAGTCGGAAATTTTGATTCACAATAAAAGCCAACGAAGATCATTGAATGGAATTGCAGGGATGTGATGCCATGCTGTGACAGTGGAAGACGTATTAATAGAAGCAACTCTGCCACCTGTGCCCGTTCCATAAATAGATGTCTGTGCTGCTACAATTCATGCAGGAGCAACCTAGAGAAAGATCTTGCAGTCACTCCAGGAAGATTTAATCCATCTACTACTATATCATGATGGAAAGGAAGCGCCTTAAGCACGCTCATTTTCCAAACCAATGGAGAATCAATTAAATTATACATTTCAATCAATAACCAATGAGCTCTATGAGGTTAGAGGGTAGAGTGTCGGCCTTGGCTCTGTGTCCTGTCTCTTGCCTGCTCCCAGTATCTGATCAGAGCTAAGAATTTCCATTCAACGCATGAAATCTAAATCAGCAGAGTTTTAACACAGAACGCCAGAGAATGAGAAACATGAAAACTAACCATTACAACTTCAAGGGACAAATAAAAACTATAAACCAAAACAACAGAAGGGTGTGCCTGAAAGAAAAGGTGTTTAATTGGTGCCTGAAGCCCACAGAGAGGGGGGCTAGCCAAATTTCTTGTGGTGGGATGTTGCACAGTCCAGATGCCACTATCAAGAAAGTCCACCAATCAGCAGCTGTACCTTGGATGGAGGCGGGACATGCAATAGGGACTCCTCTGAGGCAGTGCTTTAATTAAAGGGGGGGCTGCAGCCCTTACCTTTCTGTGCTGGTCTCCTTAGCTACCATTTGGAATGTCAGAAAGTATGTAGATTTCATCCCCCCCCCCCTTCCAGGTATCTTGATCCCAAACTATTTCAGGATTTAATGGCTAAAAGAAGTGTTTTGAACTGGGCCCAGAAAAAAAGTAGAAGGCAATTAAGTTAGGACAACAAAAATGCCAGTCAAGGTGCACTTTTCCTGAACATGGAGGTTCCATTCCGTTATGCATGTATGCAGCTTCTTGGTTTTAAATTATTATTTCCGCAGTTTGTTGTAAGCCGCCTTGAGGAGCATTTAGTCAAAAGACAAGGTACAAATCTTTCAAGTAGGAAAGTAAATAAATAAATAAATAAATAAATAAATAAATCTTAGCTGTTATGACTAATAATCTATGTCAGAACTAGGCCAGGATGAGCCAGGATGGTGTAGTGGTTCTGGAGTTGGACTTAGACCTGGAAGATCCATGTTTAAATCCCAGCCCAGCCATGAAGCTTCCTGGGTGACCTTGGGCCAGTCACTCTCTCTCAGCCTCACATACCTCACAGGGTTGTTGTGAGGACAAAAAGGCGGGGAGGAAATATGTACACCACCCTGAGCTCTTTGGAGGAAGGGCAGTATAAAAAGGTGAAAAATAAACAAACCATCAACGATGAATGTATCCCTCTCTTTTTAAAAACATCTCATCTTAGTGGCTGCAGCACTGTCCGGTGGTATCCTGCAATTTGGTTGGTGCAGACCGTTTTGGATGGGACAGTTCAGCCCAATCAGCCCAATGTAACAGCCATTTCCACATTCAGCCAGTTGTGCAAAATCATCATGTAGGTCGGAAGCTGCATCAGCTGTATATCCTGGAGAACTTCAGTGCATAAGTTCCCCTTTGGACATAATGGTTCTTCACTGCCCTTTTGTGACTTCTGGCTGGAGAGTTCTTGTTCTATGCCCCAGCCAGAAGCCACAAAAGGGCAGTGAATGCTTTGTTTGCTTTGTTTGCTCCATATGTCTGACGAAGCTCCGTACAAGTCCGGAGTGAAATGTTAAGTGCTTTTAAATCTGACTGACACAGTCCTTAAACCCCTATTTTTAAATTTTAAACTTAGTAAATATGGACTGTGAATCACTAAGACAATATTTCACCTTAGCCACATTTCTTTCCTACCTTCCTTCCATGGTGAAGTTCAAAGCGATGTACGTACATGAGGCTCCTCCCATGCAGGTACTGACCAGAACTAGATCTGCTTAGCTTCTGCAAGGGAGCTCTATCAGGTGCCCTCAGAACATGCAGTGGGACCCCCATAGTCTTGCCTGTGACTCACTACACTGAAGTCACCAAAGAAGGAAATGATGGAGTCTGTTATTGCAACACAATCACTGCATGAATGAAAAATTGGATCTCGTTGGGTGGAGGAACAACACTGGCCTGCTGCCAAGGCACAATCCCTGGTGTTCTGCCAATATCGCAGACTGACCCCAGCCTGAACTTTGCATTTCCTTGGCAATTTTTGCACGCACTAGCCACAATCCGATGAAGTCAATGGGCTTCAGTGCGCACTTGACTCTGTGTTGTGTCCATTATTGGCTTTTGGTTGTTTTGCTTTGCAATCACACACCGTGGTATGCCGGAACAGCCTCTCCCTTCTCTGTCTACACTGCACACCTCTTCGGGCAGCAGCAAGTAAATTTGTCACTCTGGCAAGTTGCATCTAGCTTTTTATTACCATGGCTACCAAAAAGCAAGAGATAAGGAATGATCAAAGAAGCCTGCAGATTTAAAAAACAAGAGAGAGAGAGAGAGAGAGAGAGAGAGAGAGAGAGAGAGAGAGAGAGAGAGAGAGAGAGAGAGAGAGTTGAATTGTTGTGAAGTATATCACCGACCTGTATGAAAAAGAAATGTAACTTTATGAAGGAGTAAAATATACACACATGCAGATGGTGTGTGTGTGTGTGCGCGCGCGCGCGCATGCGTGTATATGTATATGGATATATGTTTTTGCTTCTGATGCATTCAAACTGATTTCCAAAGCCTTCCTGTATTTAACATTCAGGGCTATACAGCTGGTTTTGAAGCAATTACCCTTTAAAATTCTCTTTAATCCATGCCAATCATTTCCCAGAGTTGATCATTACCTCAGACTTTAATTGCCTTCACTCACTTCTATGTTGTTACATTTAAAACATAACAGATTAACAGGAGGGCACCAGGCACATAACCCTTTTGGAAAATTAAAAGGCGGGGGGGGGGGGGAGAGAGAGAGGAATCCAAGCCATCAATGGGAGTAGACTTTAGTCTCAAGGCCATCTTCATAATTGTGCCTCACACCTATATTTACTGGCAAACAAACATGAAAGAAGCCGATCTCACATCAGTTCCACAGTGCCATTATCACTGACTGGTTGGGGGTGTGGGGGGGTAAACGTGTAAACATTCCCTCCCTGCAGCAGATGTGTGGACAAAATAAAGGGCTCCTACTCTCTCCCCCCACACACAGCTGCTTCCCCTACTTGAGTCTGGCCTCAAGAGGGGCTGGAGGGGGGAAGGCTTCTGTGCTAAAAAGGAAGTGGGCTGTTAGGGAACAAAAAATTAATAAACAGTTAATCGAAAAATGCATAGGGAGAAAGACAGCTCACACAGGGGTGGCACCGGCCAGATCAGGCGCTGAGCCACAGTACCAGCAGCAGTAAAAAAGGTAAAGGTAAAGGTGACCCCTGACAATTAAGTCCAGTCATGTTCGACTCTAGGGTGCGGTGCTCATCCCTATTTCAAAGCCGAAGAGCCAGCGTTGTCCGAAGACGCCTCCGTGGTCATTTGGCCAGCATGACTCTCCTTGCCGCAGCGCATAGCATGCAGCTGGAACACGGAGCGCTGTTTACCTTCCCGCAAGCGGTACCTATTTATCTACTCGCATTAGCATGCTTTGGAACTGCTAGGTTGGCAGGAGCTGGCCAAGCAATGAGAGCTCACCCCATCGCGGATTCGAACTGCCGACCTTTTGATCAACAGCTCATGGTTCAGCGGTTTAACCCACTGAGCCATCCGCCAGCAGCAGTACTGGCACCCAATGTGCCACAAGAGGGCACCGTGGGGACCTAGTGCAGGGCTCTGCCCTGTGGCCCCCAGCAACTCGGCGCAGGCACCGGGTCGTTCCATGCTCCCCTCGTCCCTCAAGACCTCTGAAGTCCCAGCAACAGTTGTTTACAATGGTGGTTCCCTCGGGAAGAGCATGTACTGGAATCTTATGGAGTTTCTGTAATGGGTGTTTATTTACAAATGTACAAGCCGAGCATACGAGAACAGGCCAGCCCCGTGACGGTGCTAGTTTTTAAAACTGCACTAGTTCTGCTCAAAGCAAATCACCTGCCCTTTGAGCTCTGCTCAAATGCACCTTCTTGCCATCCAGCTGCAAGGCTCTGAATATGGTCGACTTTGTTAGTAAACAGTTTCTCTGTAGCCCCCAGTCCAGGGATTTGGGGTGTGTTCCTCAGCCAGGAACCCCCAGTCATCAAAAGCCATTAATGTGCTTCTAGCAAGCATCTTCTAACCAAAAATGTTCATTACAGAAACAGCTTTAACTAATAAATAAAAAGGAGGGGGGATCATTGCCTTTATTGAAGGCCATAATACCATTAAGGATAAGAATGTTATCTTAGGAATAAAAATGCCACTCCTACATACACACACACCTTCATCATAAATATTTACACCCGTATAGCTGGTTCTGACATGGGGAAAGCACCACTGCAATGCTGGTGGGATTTGACATAGATCAAACATGCTAAGAAAGTATTTGTTAGACAAATGTTACACATCTTTCTTTTGTAATTAGCCTGTCTAGTCTACATACCCGTGTTAGTCATTTGTATCTTAAAGACATCGAAAATCAACTTTTGTGTAACATTTCTCTGCCTGGCTGCTTGGTACGATCCTTAGAGCTAAACTAGACATTACATAGGAGTTCCTTGATTGGAACTTCGGACATTTGTGTTTTTCAAAAAGCAGCTGTGGAGGGGCGGACTTTGGATCAGGGTTGGCGCACAGGAAGTTTTAACCCATTTCCTCATGTCAATTCATGGACTTTGATTGCCCACCCCTTCCAGCCCACACTGCTATTCGCCATGGAGGGGAAACCCTATGGATGCAATTCCTCAGCTAAGCAGCTCTGAAGAGGCAATTTGGATTGTGGTTGTGGCACAGGGAACGAGGGGTTAGACCCCACCCCTCCCCCTGCACGCTGGCCCTACTCCAAATCCTTACTGCCATTTGCCCACAGCTTAGAGTTGTTGGCTTCTGGTAGAAATTCACTGCCCAGGGGGCTTCTATTTCTACAAGATACCATTCACTGTGTCAGAAGGATCCTAATTTCACCAGTGATGATAGAATTGTGCAAGTATTTTTATGGTTGCATATTCCTGGGTGCAGGGAGGGGCCACAGCATAGTGGTAGAGCACAGGTGTTGCATGCAGACAGTCCCGGGTTCAGCCTCCAGCATCTCCCTAAAAGGAGCTCAGAGAGCAGTGCTGGAAAAGATCCCGTCCCGGAGTGTCACTGACAGCCGGAGCAGACAATATTGGGCTCAATGCACCGATGGTCTGGCTCAGAGGAAAGCAACGTATGTTCACGGGATGGAAGGCATTTGAGAAGCGCCTCTGTCTTACCATGCTGTGCATTCTGGCCCAGATCCAGAAAGGGCTCCTGCTTCGCGTATGCAGATTGCCCACTCAACAGAGAACCAGTGCTGTTGGCTCTGCGTGGGGTAAAGTAAGGTAAAGGTGACCCCTGACCATTAAGTCCAGTCATGTCCAGCTCTAGGGTGTGGTGCTCATCCCCATTTCAAAGCCGAAGAGCCAGTGTTATCCGAAGACGCCTCCGTGGTCATGTGGCCGGCATGACTCTCCTTGCTGCAGCGCGTAGCATGCAGCTGGAACACAGAGTGCTGTTTGCCTTCCCGCAAGCGGTACCTATTTATCTACTCACATTGACATGCTTTGGAACTGCTAGGTTGGCAGGAGCTGGCCAAGCAACGAGCGCTCACCCCGTCGCGGATTCGAACTGCCGACCTTTCGATCGACAGCTCATGGTTCAGCGGTTTAACCCACTGCACCACCCGTGGGTACCTGGGGTACCTGGATTTCCTACAACAGCTGATCTGTGCTGTCAGACCTGTCAAGCACCAGACACCTGGCAAAGGGTGCTGAGCAGCTTTGAGTACACTTAGGCAGCCTGGAGCAAAAAGAACATAGGTGCCTGAATAGGTGGGGGGGAATCCCCCACTAAAGCGGGGGGGGGGAATCAGCCTAGGAAGTGAGGAATCTGGTGGCTCTGCCACTTACTTACTGGGAGGGACTAGAGCTCAGTGTTGGAGTGCTTGCTTTGCATCATTAGAGCCAGGATGGTGTAGTGGTTTGGGAGTCGGACTTAGACCTGGAAGATCCAGGTTCAAATCCCCGCTCAGCCACGAAGCTTCCTGGGTGACCTTGGGCCAGTCACTATCTCTCAGCCCCACCTACCTCACAGGGTTGTTGTGAGGACAAAAAGGAGGGGAGGAAATATGTACACCACTCTGAGCTCCTTGGAGGAAGGGTGGTATAAAAAAATATGAAAAATAATAAATAAATAATGAAGTCCCTGGGTCAGTCCCTGGTATCCGTAGCAAAGGCTGGGGAAAAAAAAATCTCTCCTTTGTACAGGAGGTCCTCACTAGCCGGGTCTCCATTTACTGGTTCTCCACAGTTAAGAGTCCAATTTATTGAGGAACAGTGCATACAAATTCCCCTCACTTACGATGAGAGCCTGGCGTTCCTGTGGATTTTCAAAGTTCCCGCACTGTCCAGTCGCACTACCCGCAATCCACACGACGCAGATGCGTCTCTCACTGCACAGATTCGCTGTGCATCCAGTTCTTGCATTGCCGTTGCTGCCTTCGTGTTCTGTTGCTCCCTCGACCCCTCCACTCAAACAGCCTCACCCAACCGCCACCAACATCCATCCAATCAAGCCCAGCTTTGCCTACATCGTGCATAGATAGCTTACCAAAACACATTTCTTAAAGGCTTCAGAATAAAACATATTTGCAGGGCACTGTTTTCTAAAGTAGAAATGCTTTGTTATTTCAACATAAGCTTTTGGGGCATTGTTTCAAATCTTCTGGTCCCAATAGGAGCCTATCTCCTTATCTCTTCTAGAAGAAAATCCCCGCTAAGCGTGAATCACTAACCAAGCCAATTTTTCCATCCCTGTTATCCTCAGGGACTGACAAGGACCCTTGTACTTTAATTTGTAAGCCACCATGGGAACATCTCTTTTTGAAAAACAGTTCATAGACACATGAATTAATAAAGGTGCTACAGGGCTAGACCAGTATAATACTGGTTTTGATGATGATGATGATGATGATGATGATGATGATGATGATGATGATGATGATGATGTAGCCCTGGGCCCTCCCCTTCCTGGGCTGTATCTCCCCCATCCCCATCCCTGGCTTTACCTGGCCCAGTCCTGTGGTTAAAGGGTGAAGAGGCCTTTGCCTGAAAGCAGCAGCTGTCCTGGTACCCCAGCAGCTCTGGGAACGGTGGGAGGACTGAATGTACATCCATGCTTTGGCAGCACAGTTCCAATTGCTGCTCCCCCAGCAGGGTTGTAATGGGGTGGATGGCTGGGGTCCCCAAAATGATGGGCTGAGTCAGGAAGCAGACGCCCAAGAAAAAAGGTTTCCCATTGACCCAATGGGGGCTCTTGCCCCTGAGGGAAATAGCAGCTGTAGGATGGCCCAATTTGGATCAGGAGCATGGCAGAGACACAGGGTTAAAGCCCCCTTCCCTCACACCATGATCCATGTTTAGCATTCAAAACACAAGTGCAGAAGCCCAAATCTCAGATTTGTCACAATGTGTTGTTTCACCCTCAAATGACTTAGACTTGCATGATTCTCCTAGGTCAAAAGCAGTGACGTTTTTGCACCCAAGAAACTAAAAACATTGAACATTTTTCCATTGCAGAAAAGCCTCCCATTTGTTGTGGTATGCAGAGTGGGGGAAAGGCGCTCCTGGAGAGAAGATAGATGTGAATCCGTCAAGGGAGGTAGAAGACATTCAGCTATGTGTTGTCTGACAAGATTCCAGATCTGTTTCAAGATTGCCAAAGTGGCTGGGCAAACATCTGGTTCATATAGAGAGATTTATTCAGCTATGGGTAGCACTGAGGGCCACTCAATCACCCACTTGCCCTCTTTAGAGAGGGTTTCACTGCTGTACGTCAGAATGAGGCATGCCACACTTTCAAACATGCTTCTCTGGTGAGAGATCCCTGATAGCAATCAATCTAAGCTGCTTAACCTTTCTTGTGCACCCAACTTCATGATATCTAAGTGAAGACAGCGTATAAAACACAATTCCTTGCATAATCCAAGCCATCTGCGCATTTGAGATTAAAGAACAGCAGTCTAAGATTGGACTCATTATTTTATATATCAGTGTATGAAACTCAGCCTTCTCCACAGCTCGTACCAAGAAGCACCCAGTCTCTCCCATCTCTAAGTCAGTTGGACATCTCCCCCACGTCCACACACAGTTTCTTTCTCCCTCCTTGGACTCCTGCATGCTCAGCTCTGAAATCACCAGCCCATGTTCTCCAAAGACCCCTGTCTCCTCAGCCTTCCCTTTCCACAAATGTTTTCCCACAAGCAAACCAACCACAGAAACTGTCCTGTTAGCATTCTGCGGCTGACCCTTCTCCTTCAGCTACTTGCAAGTGTTAAGTACACATTCTATGATGTCACAGAAGTTAAACCAATGGTTCATCATGGGTGTATAATTCCCTGATTGTAGCACATATGAGAGCTATATCCTTCACAAGAAAAAGCTCTGTACCCTCTCTCTAAGAAGTATGTGACCAGCTGAACTTTTCCTACATCTCGGTAAATGGATGTTAAATGGGGCTTTATTTATGACTAGAGGTGGGTGTTGTTGTTGTTGTTGTTGTTGTTTGGTGACCAAAACAGAATGTGAAATAAAGCTAATTTTGACTTTAAAAAAAACGCAATATAACATGATTTTTAGCTCTAAACGTGAAAAAACGCAAAAAAACCCACACACCTTCATTCCACAAAATATCACCGCTTTTTCTTACTTTTGAGTAATCCGCCGATACATTTATGTAAGGGATCTTGCTTGGAACAATTGCAGATTCTCTGCAACAGCTCCAAAGGCCGTCCTGTTGCTTCAGGTTGTTTTGCTTCCACTCCTATCTCTGTTCTATACTGTTCTGTATGATTTGCTGCATTCCACCACTAGGTGGCGAAGGCAAGAACAAGCGCAGACAAGAAGGAGCAGGCAAGCCTCTTATTTCCTGTTTCTTTTACAGTATTTCATTTTATTGCTGTATTTGAGCAAGCTGCTGCTCATATTTGTAAAGATTCAGTTTGTAGAGATTCAAATCAATAGGCATGAATAGGAGAGGGGGAGGAGCAATCAATGAAACATAACTGTCCAGGGGAAAGATAGGCCAAAAAATCAGAGACTGAAAAACTGCTCTCTTTTTTTTTTTTTTTTTTTTTGGGGGGGGGGGGATAAGCTTCCAAAGCAGGAAGTGGATCTGTAAATACTACTGTTTGAAAAACAAACAAACAGTGGCTTAACTGCTGCATTTGCTGACACTATCACCTAGCTAGTGCCCATATAATCTATCTGAACACTTTAAAAACAAATAAAATTTTAAAATTAATAAAAATGAAAAATTGATATAAAAACACATGCCACTATTTATGTTGAATAAAAACACATAACATCAGTATTTGCATTTTTAATCAAGATTTTTTTTGGGGGGGGGGAACCACGCCTCTATTTATGACATATTGAGCAACTCATCTGGCCTTCTGAGGAAACAACACAATTAAAAATGAGGAAAAATGAGCATTGCTGGTATTCCATTTCAGTCCTCTTGCTCATAGACTTCCTGCTTCAATGACAAAAATAACCTCCTGCCACCTCACAACACCAAATGAACACCCTGAAACACAATGCAGCGCAACATCACAATAAGAATGGCTGAAATCTCCACAGATGCTCGCTTATTTAGAAATGAGGGTGTTTGAAGAAAAAGCCCCTGGTATAGTAAGTGGAGGCTTGATGAGGGAAGATCATCAAATCCAATTCAAGCAGCACAGCAACAAAGACATTCTGTCACATGAAACAGTACGTAAGCATTCCCTTTTTGTAGATCTGGTTATGGGTCTTACTCTTAACAGTTTTGTGGTGGTCAGAAAGTACCACATGATCCTCTCCAACGGATTGTTGTTGGTGATGTAGTCTTGAGTCTATTGACTTGGAGTCGAGTCGGACTCAAGTCGCGTCAATGATTCGACTCGGACTTGACTCAGCAATTGTAAAAGACTCGAAAGTCTTGAGTCAAGACTTGGAGCCTTTTACGACAAGTCAAATTTTATTCAGGTTTAAACCCGTTTTCCCCATTAAATAGATAGGGACTCGCAACCAAAAACTCAGGACTTGGGGGCAAAGACTTTCTTAGGACTTGACTTGAGACTTGGAGTCAGAGACTTGATCCACATCCCTGATTGTTGTTAATGTTAAGGGCCTTTCTTGCTGGTCCAGCTGGCTTCGCTATAGTTTCTGCCTAACCACAGCCTGTGGGGGTGCACATTATCCCTCATGTTCCAAATTTAGGATCCAGTACTCTCTCTACTCTGAGAATGCCTTGGACTGCAAGAAGATCAAACCAGTCCATACTCCAGGAAATAAAGCCAGACTGCTCACTGAGGGCATGATAGTAAAGGCAAAACTGAAGAACTTTGGCCATGCAATGAGAAGACAAGAGGCTGAAGCTAGAGAAAGTGGAAGGCAAAAGGAAGAGGGGACAACCAAGGGTAAGATGGATGGATGATATTCTGGGGGTGACGGACTCGACCTTGTGGGAGCTGGGGGTGGCGATGGCCGACAGGAAGCTTTGGCGTGGGCTGGTCCATGAAGTCACAAAGAGTTGGAAGCGACTGAACGAATAAACAACTACAACACTCTCCATGGACTTGACAAAGTCTAGGGGAGGAGCCAGCAGCAAGGAAGTCTGAGTGTAATTAACACCAGAGACAGAACTAACACCACAGGGTTCTGGATAGTACTACAGCTTTGGGCTGTAGTAACATCCTACCAGCTGTCAGGTTGACTCCAAAAAGGGAGGGCAGAATGCACACAGCCTGGAAAGTTCTCCTTCACTGAAATGGTTGCAGGATTTCAGGGAAGTGAGTTAGTGCAAAATGGAGCTTGAGCTATATATGTAATTGATCAAGTCATGCTTCTAATAATTCTTTGCATCAGCTTCCTCTTACTCTCTGCATTACTCTCAAGCTTACAGTCCATATCCTAAACATGTTTACTCAGAGAAGCAAACCCTCTTGGTGGGACTGGCTTCTCTTGAACGCACAGGACTGCAGCCTCACAATTCTTCCTTTGACCATTATCCTTCCAGTATATAGGGCAGCCTGGATGCAAAGGAGGAGAGCGCTTGTAACTTTAATCCTTTTGTGGAAGAGGGACCTTCAGCAGATCCATGGATGCGATTAGTACAGAGGAGTTCAGGAGGAGCTGCTTAATCCTTTCCCTGCGGACAGTTTTCCCCATTAAAATACCCCCCGGCCCCCGCTGATTCTTTCCCCACAGGGAAAACAACAATCTTTTCTCCAAGGAAGCTCAATTTGTTGTGAACAGTCTTCCTGGAAATAGAGCAAATAGCAAACGTTCCTACTTCAGCAAAGCATTCAGGTCAGGTCACCAGACTATAGTGCTGAAACCAGTTAGGTCAGAGTAGTTTATAATACATTCCAAGTGTTCAAAGCCCTTAGTCAGGGCTTTGACAAAGTCCAAGTCAGCAATCCTTACAAACACCCCTGTAAGGTAGGCTGGTCCTCCTGTTATAAACAGGGTGTTGAAGCCAAGGGAACAATGGAATGCCAAAGCCCACCCCAGTGAGTTCATACCGGAGGTGAGGTTTGCACTGGGGATTTTGGTCCACAGGTCATGTGAGGATAACAGCCAGGGTTGGGCCAGCCAGGAAGTGAAGTAGTGCAGCTGCTTTGAGCAGGAGGAGTGACACACTGAGGAGGGGCCAGGCCCTGTGCCTGCCTGCCTGCCTGCCACGTCCCCCAACCTGCCCCCCCCCCACACAGCCACTTCGTCATGTGCTCCTCCGATCCTCTTCTCATGACATGAAAGAAGAGAGAGAGACTGGGACGGTGGCAACCCACCCCTTCCTCCTGTGCCTCTGCCACAAGCAGTCATGCAGAGCAGGGGGCCTCGGCCAGGTCCTCTGAGAGGGGGGTTAAGGGGGTAATTTGTACCCGGGCCCAGGGCGAAAAATGGGTCAAAAAGGGGGCCCTGCTGGAGCAAAAAAGGGGGGCCCAGGAGCCAAATTCATGTGTAGGGAAGGGGCCCAAAAGAAACTTTGTACCCCCTGATAAAATTCCTCTGAATGGCCCTGGCCTCAGGAACCCTGTTCTGATCACTTCACACCCAGGAGAAAAATCAAAACAGGATCACTCTGCCTCCCCCACCTCTTTCTGGACCAGGCAAGGAAGAAGGAGGCTGAGATGGCGGCGGCGGCGGCGGCGGCGGCGGCAACACACACACACACACACACACACACACACACACACACACACACACACACACACACCCTTACCGTCATCCCTGCCCTCTGCTGGTTCTTGCCCAGCCTGGGCTGGACAGCAGGGAGCTAAGTCTGCTGCGCCCACTCCCAGCCTGTGGCTTGACGAAGTGGCTAGGCAGGACAATGGAGACCAGTAGCGTCACTAGGATGCGCGTCACCCTGGGGCAGGGTGGCGTGCGTCACCCTAGTGACGGTGGGGGGGCGACCTGGCTGCCTTCCCCCCCCCCGCATCACACACACACACCCCCGCGTCACCCTCCGGACGCTCCGAGGCCGGCCCGGGAGCCGGCCTCGGTGTGTCCAGCCTGGCCGACGCTCCAGGGCCTTCTGAAAGAAGGCCCATTGCGCAGCGCAAATCCGGGTATTTTTTCAATTTATGCACATGCGCAGAGACTGAGGGCATCTTGCCCTCAAAACAGTCTGCGCATGTGCGACCCGCATGTGCGGGTCGGACGCTCTGAGGCTGGCTCCCGGGCCGTCACCCCCCCGCCACGCTCCAACGACGCCAGTGATGGAGACCATGGGGTCAGGAGGGAGATCCAAGAGGGCTGCACTGCGCTGCTCTGCCCAATCTTTGCCCAGGGTGCTTTCAAGAAATGGCCTGGTGGGAAAGGAGGAGCAGGAGGAAGCAGGGTGCACATGCGGATGTGCCTGAGAACAGAAAAATGAGGGAGTGGGAAATTAGAGGGCCACTTGGCACCGCTTCAACTCGGGCCAGACCTGGCCTATTTGCTGGGGTTGATGTAAGGATTACAGAGATAATGTATGTGAAGCACTTAGAACCGTGATGGCAAACCTATGACACGCGTGTCACAGGTGACATGCGAGGTCATTTTGGGTGACACGCCAGCGTTTTCCCCAGGGCCCCCCCGACACACCTTATATTTTCGCAAAGGTTTTACAGGCTTGTCTTAAACATTTAAGACAGGGGGTTTGGCAGACCTCTTTCAAATTATTCTCTAGTAAAACTCAGCAACAAAAAAGTCACCAGTTCAGTTCAATTCAAAATTACTATTAAAAGTAGCAATAGTCAAGGTACTATTAACAGTTCGTGTGTGTGTGTGTGTGTGTGGGTGTGTGTGTGTGTGTGTGTGTGACACCATCACTGGCTTTGAACATCTGAGAGCCACTATAAAAATATTCTAAACTTTATTACTGAAAGATAGGGAAGCTGATGGCTTGCACACTTTTCTCATGGAAACCTGATTTTCCATAGCAGACAGTCTCACAGTTTTCTTCTGTTGGCTGGAGTTGGGGTTTCCATTTCTGTCACATAGTCTCCTAGCAACTATGAAAATTCGACTGAGCCAATGCCTGTTTCCGCTTTGTCTTCCGCAAACTGGGAAGGGTAAAAAGGAGCAAAGAGGATTTGTTTATTCCTTAACTGTCTGCAACAAGCGGATAATAATTACACTCAGTCGGGCTTGAGGGCTTCTCACCCACGTATCTGAGCTGACAATCACTCGTCCTTGGGTCTGCTCTCAGGGCCAAACTTGGCTTGACGTGGGAAGAGCATCTCTTTTTTTCGAGAACAGCAGCTGCGGGGGGCCAGTCCAAGACCTCCAGGTGCCTGAAGCGATGTGCTTAAGGCTGCCCCCCCCCCCCCGCCAGTAATGTGCCAGCTCCTGCTCCTCCCAAGCCTTGCTTTGGAAAAAGAGGAGCGAGATGGAGTGGAAGAGAAATTGTGGAAGAGAGGAGAGGAGGAGGCTAGAGTGTCTCTGATGTGTTCCTTCTTCTGCTCCATCTTCCCCTTCCTTTTTCAAGACAGGGAGAAAGAGGAACAATGGAGGCGAGGAGGAAAATGGAGGTGGGCACCTCTCTGCCAATTCACTGCCTCAGTGGCGTCGCTATGCGGCCCCCGTGATGTCACTACTAAATGTGACATCACCACCACCACCGCTGCACATTCTGTCGGAGACACAGGGCGGGAGGGTGGGCCAAACCCATCGCTGCTGCTCCTGCCACCAAAACGGAGTGGTTGTCACCGCCGTTGCCCACTTTGTCACCACCCCCCATGTGTCACACGGGGACGGACCACCCCGCCCCCCCCCTGGAGAAACTTCTGCACTGCCTGTATCACCGTAGCAGGGCACATCCACCAATCTAGCCACCTGGGCAGGTGTCACTGTGACTGGTGTGAGAGAGCCATCCATTGGCTCTGACTGGCAGCAGCTCTCCAGGGTCTCAGCAAAGAGGTCTTGGCCATCACTTGCTACCTCATTCTCCAAGTGATGTATATAAATAGCATCTGGTTCCTCTGCATCTTACATGAAGTGCAGAATTTCCTGGTGTTTTTCAGGGTCAACAGGTCTCACAGTCCTGGTAGTACGTCACCCTCCTATATTCCTGGGCTCTGCTTTTTTCACCCTGGTTCCATTATCTGTCATCAGCACTTGTGTTATGGCTGGCTAGCATCTTTCCCAGACATGCAGTCAGACTTGGACAGGCGGGAATTCCACTGATGTGGAGCCTGATGAACTTTGATGTGGCCTGGAAGGAGCCACCCAGACCCTATTACAGGAGCAGGAGCTTTGCCTGATAAACACCTTCAGCAGTTGGATTTGCCTGCAAAGCACCAGCCACGCCTACCAATGCTGAAGATTATATTAATAGTACAGTACTAATCGTTGCATAGATTTTGTCTCCCAAAATAGCACTCTGTCATTTTAATTATCTCTAGCATTAATGTTACTTGCATGTTTATAAGCATAGCTTACATTGATGGAACAGCAGTGCTTTCGCGATTGGATTTACCACTTTTAATTGCATCGCTTTTTGGTAAGCGATTTGACCAGACCGATAGCCTACCAGGAAGAAGATATGTCTTGGAACACCAGAGGCAATGGAGTAAGGATCTTCCAGTTCCTGCATCCCCTCTTTTCATCTTCTGCAGCATTTCTGAAGCACCTGATAGGCAAAGCTTATTTTTTTCTGAATTACTCACCATACATGTACCTAAAAAGGTTTACTATTCCCATTTATATCTCACCCTATCTCTGAGCTCAGGTTTCTATGGGTGGCATACATGGGGGATATCATATCCCCCTTTAACTTCTCGACAACGCTGTGAGGTCAGTTAGGCTCAAAGATTATAACTGGCCCAAAATCACCCAGTGAGTTTGATGGCTGAATGAGGATTTGAACCAAAGTCTTTCTAGTTCTCATCCAGCAACACTCTAACCACTACACCACCTTTGTTTACTGTAAGAGAATGAAACAGTAAGAACCATCCATTCCCAGAAGAGCCCATCCACATGCTATCTTTCTACATGAATCACTAATCTTTACACAAACTCACACTGAGACACAACAGGCTGACTCAATTGAAGTTGGCTAGTTTGCACTACATCTCTGCGTGGAGCGTGATCAAGTGACCCCACCACACGCAACGCAGAGACATGATGGAATTCCCACCCTGCTCTCCAGAGAGAGCAGAGCAGTAAATCACGCAGCCAACCAGAAGAAAGCAGCCTCCTCCTTTGAGAATGACTGCTTTGGGCTCAATACTGACCCATAAAGAATTTCGTGAAGACACCGGAATTCAGTCCAAATGCAGATTGGCACAACCTGTGGCTCACTGCCATGGACTAACACAACCCATCGGTCATGAACGGGATCTGGAGCATACAACTCCCGCATTGCAACAGGTGGGGGCCCAGTTCAAAGTGCTGGTTTTGACCTTTAAAGCCCTAAGTGGATGCAGTATACCCCAAAGAACCATGTCCTTCTGCATGAACCCGCCCAGGCATCAGGCTGCTGGAGAGGCTGTTCCTCACAACCCGCCAACATCTGGGTGACATAATGGGATCTTCAACCACTACAACAGTGGATGAAGAAAATGTCTTTCACAGAGGTTGATTGTAATAGTGTCAATTGTCAAATGCATAAGCCAGTTCACCCCAATGTCTTAAAAAGCCTGACATTGGGAGACAGTGATTGTATATGTCTCTGGCCCTCTCTCCAAGGAGTTTCTGTTATACATGGGGCAATGCAATTTATCCTCACAACAACTCTGTGAGGAAGACTCCTTCTGGCCCAAGGTCACCCAAGAGCTTCATGGCCAAATGGGGATTTGAAGTCCTTGGAGCTGGAGGGAGTCACTTCTTCTTCTTCTTCTTCTTCTTCTTCTTCTTCTGCTGCTGCTGCTGCTGCTGCTGCTGCTGCTGCTGCTGCTGCTGCTGCTGCTGCTGCTGCTGCTGCCTCCAACATGACTTCCTTTCCTTCCCTGCCACTTCTTGAAAACTGGCCAAGGGGAGAGGATGCTGAAAAGAGTTGTCTCTCCCAGGATTCTCCCCACCCAGTAGCGTCACTAGAACGTGCGTCACCCTGGGGCAGGGGGCGCGCGTCACCCTAGTGACGCTACGATATCGCGATGCAGGGGGGCGACCTGGCTCCCCCCCCCCCGCGTCGCCCTCTGGACGCTCCGAGGCCGGCCCAGGAGCCAGCCTCGGAGCGTCCGACCCCGTCAGAGCTCCAAGGCCTTCTGAAAGAAGGCCCAGGCAGCGCGTCCATCCGAGTATTTTCCGGATTTTCGCGCATGCGCAGACCTGTTTTGAGGGCTTTTTGACGGGGTCGGACGCTCCGAGGCTGGCTCCCGGGCCGGCCTCGGAGCGTCCAAAGGGTGCCGCGCGTCACGGAGGTGGCGCACGCGGGGTGTGCGAGTCACCCCGTGGCGCGCGTCACCCGGGGGCGCCCCGCCAACCCCGCCACGCTCCAGCGACACCCCTGTCCCCACCACTGGGTTAGTTTGCAAGCAGCAGCAGCGGAGGAGGAGGAAGTGAGGTGGTTGTGGGGCTGATGATGTGCATGTTGACCATGGGACACATGGACAACCTGGCCCTCCTTTGGACAACGGATAGATTTGGGTCAGGCCTGATTCCACTTACAATTTCCAGTGCAACGGTTGAATGAATGACAGTATGATGATTCCTTGACACACCCCTCCTAACATTTTACAAGCAAAAACAAAAGGACTTCCCCCCCCCTTTCTTTGTCATCTTTATTCAGGGTGTTTTTTTTTTTTTAAAGGACACTCAGAATAACACACTAGTGAGAAACACCCCTGTGAAAAAAGCAACCTGTCTCGTTTCCCTTCCCCAACTACCTTATTCCTCAACCTGGACCGTTAGCAAGCCTGGCGTTCTTTTTCCATTTGCATCTCAAATGCTTGCGTTTTATGAGAGCTGCTGTAAAGCGGAAAATGCCGGGTGACAGCTCCTGGATTGGAGACTCCGCAGCCCTCCGTGGGCCCGTATAAAAAAAAAAACGTGAAGCCATAATACACATAAAACTCTAATGTGCCTCCAAAATCACCTCATCTTTTATTTAGAGGTTATCCCGCCCTTGTCTTTCTTTATAGCTCTTTATATGACTGAAGTGGGGAGGCTGGACAAAACGAGGCAATTTCTGTTACCGAGTGGAATTGGGGCTCACAGTCAAAGTTCGGCACGGAAGGACAAACGAGTTCCACCGCCGCCACCATTTCTGTCGGCTTCATGGTAGGGGGCATCTCGCTGCTCTGCTTTCTGACAAAGCTCTTTCCCAGGAAAGCGGGGAAAGAGCTACAATAGGACATGGGGAGTGTCACAATATCACCATTGCTTGCATGTGTTGGTTAGGCAACCCCCATAGGCATCTATCTGCCTGGAGGACAAGGAAGTACTTCTTTCCACAACCCCTATGGAACTTGTGGAATTCATGGCCACAAGATGTCGCAAAAGTAGCTTCAAATAAGAGATTGGGTCAGTTCAGGGAGGGTCGCTATCTGTTGACCCAATCTCCCACCCCCAGTATTCACATATAAAATGAAATAAAAATAAATTATCTGATCATTTACTATCGTAGCTCCACATAGAGTATACACGTGGCACTTCACACAGAAATGGCCACAGAATGTGTTATGTTAATAGTGTGATTGATTGGCTCTGGCATGTGTGATTTATCTTCAATAAATAGCAACTGGTGGGGAGGGGGGGAATCCAGATTAGAGACCTGGTGTGGAGTAGTGGCTAAGAGACAAATCAGGGCTTCCATTGTTCAAATCTCACCTCTGCCATGAACACACTAAAGGTCAGATGCAATCCAGATGCAAACACGTCCAGATGCAATGTGCAGATACGAACACTTGTCCTACAGGTTTGTTGTAAGGATACATGCGACCGGCTTTGCACAGTCAGGAAAGTGATTTATTTATTTGAAAGATTTATACCCTGCCTTCTCCACAGACCCCCATAAGGGGGCACCCAAGGCAACTTACAATGCATACATTTGATTAGGATGATGGCAAGGGGAGGGGGCTTTTTAACCACCTGACCACAGTCCCAACCTTACTCCCACACCTGCCATTTGGACGCAATGAACATTTTCCTCCCAGGTTACATATCAATCAGAAGGAACTCTGATGCTCCTGTTACACTTTTTAAAAAGGGGGGGGAGCCCAGGATGTGCCGTTCCATCCTCCCCAGTCCAAGGCCTGCTGCACCTGCCGGGGAAGGTCACATTTCTGCTGCCGGCAGGGGTGGGGGAGGGCAGGGAGGGGGCATTCCAGGGGGGCGGATTGGCCTGCCCGGCCCCGGAGGGGGGAGGGATCCTCGGCAGCATGCTTCGCTGGATCGAATCCCCCAGCCCAGCCCAGGTCAGCGTTAAATGGTGGGCTCCTTGGATTTGCGCTGGCCATTTTGCCTGCGCCCATCCGAGGAGACCCATGGGGCAGCTGAAACCATCCCTTTGTCCCGCTGCGCTCCTGTGCTTTTTGCTTGCTGTAGCAGCCCTGGACAGGATTGGGCTGCCCAAGTTGTTTGCCTGACTTACAGAAATTTAGCTGATAAAAGGTTTTTCTCATCACTTCAACTCCATGTCAGAAAAAGCTTCACTCTCAAAATTGATGTGGGACAGGTCACTGTTAATGGCACAGAAGCCTGCCCAAAACAGAGTTGGCAACTCTACCTGCATAAAAGTACCAATCCTTTGGGAGCTTAGAGCCAAGTTGGTTTCCACTGAAGCAGAATTTTTAGGTATTGTTTTATTCACATCTGTTTGCCCATTAGCATGAGGAGAACTCTTGCATAAACAGCTTCACCACTCCCTCCTCTTTGGAATGTCATGCACATTAGGCTGGCTCCTGTGGCCAGGAACTCCCTTGGACTAACTCAATTAAGTCCCACGGGACTGGCTGGGACCATCCTGAGTCGTCAGAATCTATTGTACACCCCCCATCATCCCTAACAGTGCAATCCGACTTAACTTTTGCGTCAGTGTAACCAGCGGCGAGAGCCAGCGGGTGGCACAGTGGGTTAAACCACTGAACCATGAGCTGTCGATCGAAAGGTCGGCAGTTCAAATCCGTGCGACGGCTCCTGCCAACCTAGGAGTTCGAAAGCAAGAAATTGCAAGTAGATTAATAGGTACCGCGTCAGCGGGATGGTAACAGCGTTCCATGCGCCTCGGTGTTGAGTCATGCCGGCCACATGACCATGGAAACGTCTTCGGACAGCGCTGGCTCTTCGGCTTTGAAACGGAGATGAGCACCGCTCCCTAGAGTCGGACACGACTGGACTTAATTGTCAAGGGATACCTTTACCTTTACCTAACCAGCAGCGCAGCAAGAACGGGAGGCCCCAGAACAGAAAAGGGATTCAAATCCCCTTTGAATTCCTCTTTTGGAGGGGATTTGAATCCCTTTTCCGTTCTGGGGCCTCCCGTTCTCGCTGCACCACTGGTTAAACCAGCACAAAAGTTAAGTCGGATTGCGCTGTAAGAAATGTAAATCTGTCATCACAGGCCCTCCCAAGGGTTTCTTGTAAGCATGTGATGGTCAGTTCTGTAATGTATAAAAACTGTGCTCACTTGTAGCAAAGGGTCAGCATTCCTTCTTGGGGTAACAAATAAAGCCATACTTTTTCCTTGTTCACCAGTCTTCCTTGTCCTCCATTATTAATTATCATCTGCTTAAAATTCCGCTACACCACTACTACTCACCCTACCACAGTTTATCCGCCCTTCTTGTAGTAATGTGAAATTATCATTCAGGCCCTTATCATGATGCCTGTACTGCAAGCGGAAAAGATAAGGAAAAATGTGGGGAAATGGTGGGATAGTTGGACAGAGGATGAGGATATGATAAGATAGGCAGAAGAAGAGTGGGGAAGCTTATCTCCAGCTTTCCAAACATTTACAAAGAGTATCAGAGACAACTGGGTCCTGACTGGGAGACATTGAAAGACCTGGGCATGGGGAAGGGCTGAGAGGAGCTGGAACTATTTCATTTAGAATCTAAATTAAGATTAAATCTAGATTAAGACATACAAATCAGGGTGCAGAAGACTGAAGATCAAATCAGGCTGCAATTCGGAGCATAGTAACTTGGGAGGAAGCCCTGTTGAATAGAGATATTGTGGGGAAGATGCCAAAAAGCAGGACTGCAATGATCAGAAAGCTGAAGTAGGAGGGAAGGCTAAAGCATTTGGGGCTTTTTAACTTAGAAAAAAAGAAACTAGGAGGACATGATGGAGATTTCTGGGTAAGTCAGAGTTACAGCCCAGTCCTCCTCTTCCTCTTCCTCTTCCTCTTCCTCTCTCTCACCACACACACACACACACACAATTGAGGAAGTCTCCTGGGTAAGGCAGTGGTTCCCAAACTGGGAGTCATGGGTCCCAGGGGAGCTGCAGGTCAAAAAAGTTTAGAAAACACTGGGGTAAGGGAACATTCATTCTTTTACCCAGGGGTAAGCTTCCGCAGTGCAGAGAGGTCTACTCAGACCTGCGCTAGCAAATTCACTAGCACAGGTCCGCATGGAGCCATGGTGTGGGATTAAGTCTGGAAAGGGGGCTTTTCTGTGGCCACCACTGCCACCGAACCCACCCCCTTCCCAGACCCAATCTGCCAGTGCGGCAGCGCAATAAGATTGGGCCTTTAGTTTCCTTAATCCTGAGGAAGGGGTGGCAATTTGTCCTTTAAAAGCAGATGTAGCACTACATGCAAAGGGGCAGTTTGCCCGAGCTGCACCCTCCCCCATGTGCCCCGACTCACCAGGATTCAAGGGGAAGGAGTAGACATGCCTAGGATTGTGCTCTAAGGTTTAACAAGCTACACCTGCCCACATTCCTGCTCCTAAAGGTCTAGCACTCTGTACCGGTTGGAGATCTGGTAAGCCTACCCATAAGCATGCACTTATTTACATATCACCACTTGGGTGATGGAAGTATTGTCTGAACTGGCATCAAAGAAAATACTTCTTCACACAACACATTTCTTTCCATGGGATTTGGCAATAGCCTCTAAGTGTAGTGGCTTTAAAAGGGGAATAGGCACATTCACGAAGTGGAGGATATCTATCACAATAATCATGATAGCTATGTATGTAGAACCTCCAGGTTCAGAAGCAGTATACCTCTGAATAGTAGTACTGTAGCTAGAGGGGGGTCCACAGCAAAGGAGGACCATTATCTTTGCAGCCTGTTTGTGGACTTCGCAGAAGCATCTGGTGTGTCACTGTGGAATAACATGGACCTTTGATTTGATTCAGCAGGGCTTTTCTTGTGTTCTTATAGGTGGAGCTTACTTCTGAGTAAACCTGTTATAGGGGGAGTACACTGCAAGCACACCAAATTATGTGACGCATTCTGGCCCCCCCCCACGCCCCTCCCCCTTAAGGGTAGACCGCTCCCATCCCGGCGACGATCTGGTAAGCCTGATGATGATGATGATGATGATGATGATGATGATGATGATGATTACACTATCTATGTACATAGTGCTTTTACCAAGTGGGAGGTGACAGGCCTCTGCCCTGAGGAGCTTACAGTCTCAATTTCAAGCATTATTCTCCATTTGACCACTTGCAAATTAAGAGGGTGAAACAGAAACATTTCCAGAACAAAGTCAAGCACATTGGCACATTGCAATGGGTTGCAGGCTTGTTTCAAACATAATTTGAGGCTGCATCTCCAGCCCAGCAAAGAAACGTCAGGCATGCCAGTCAGGGGCCGAAGCACTGAAACAAAAGTGCATGCTCCGAACTCACTGTGGAATCCACTCTGAAATCTGTTATTGAGCTTTGGCAGAGCAGAATGGAATGGTTCCATTATCCGCCAAAACCTTTCTGAACAGAGCCAAGGAGTTCCCTTCACAGGAATGAAGTGGTGGAAAAAGCTACAGGTTTTGAACTTCTGCCTACATGTCATTGTTAAAAGCACTTAGCACTCTGTCAGAAAAAAAGGTAGCAACCACAGTAGGCATTCAGTGGTTAGACCAAGGATGATGTACAAAGTGTCATTGTTCGGCACCACTCCTTTGCTTTCTCTTCCCCTGCCCTTGCAAAGAAAAAGCTAACCAAGCCTGGAGGGGTTGGCATCAGTGTTTCTGCAACACACATAGCGACCTATCATATCAAACATAGGGTCTGGGTCGGCCCATCCATGAGGCCTACTGAAGCAGCCGCCTCAGGCAGCAGATTTGTGGGGGGCTTCCATCTCTGTCGGCCTACTTGTCTCCATTGTTCCTCCTTCTCCTTCCACTCTCTGAATTGGCAGAGGGAGATAGAGAGGAAGAGAAAATGTGGAAGGGAGGAGAGTGCTGAGCTAGGACGTTGGAGAGTGGGAGAAGCAGAGGCTGGCGGATCTTTGGGTTAGGGCAGGGATGACTAACCTTTCAGCATGAATGCTCCTGGCCCTTTAATGTCTGTCTAGGTGAGGGCATTTCAACAGGTGCAGCTGTTTTAGCAGCACCATCAGCACTTGCAGCTGCCCAGATTCTGTCTTCTACACAACTCTTAAGAACGCAGAGGCCCTAATGGTGGAAGGTTGGCCACCCCTGATTTAGGGAATGATGGAGGTATCCTTAACCTCCATGTTCCTCCCCATCCAGGCAGACTTGCTAATTTGCTTAGCTAGATTAAACACACGAGTCGTAGGCTGGTTGTAGTTGCAAAAGAAGGAAAACGTTTACTCAAAGTTTCAGCTCATATATACACAGCATCTGGTTAAGACCAGAGGTTACTCTGACTTGAGACGGCATGCCCCCTTAGAGCTGGGGCTACCCTGCGTGGAGGTCTGCTGTAAGATGGCCGCTGGGCTGCAGGGGCAGCGTTGGCATCATCCTTCTTGGTTGGCATCAGGAGTGGAAGTGAGAGAAGAGAAAGGATGAAGGAGGAGGAAAACAGGGGCAGGGGCCACGCCCCTTCCTTTGGACAAAGAGGGGGTCTAGATAAGGAAGGTCTACTCAGGTGACCGGGCGATACATCTCCCCAGTGTCCAGCATGCGAAAGTTGCCCATTTCTCCAACAGGGAATGCCCTCAATGTACATTGCGCTTTACAGAGTTATAAGGAGACAGATCCCTGCCCTGAGGCGTTTACAATCTAACATTTGACAGAGGAAAGAAAGACGAAGGTAAACAAGGGAAGGATATGTGGCCTCTTTCAAACAGTTAGGCTCAGCTTCAGTAGAGGATAGGACTGAGGCAGTGTGTGTGGCCCAATTCAGGTCATAGTTTTTCAACCCAAACCAGCTCCACACAATTGCAACCCTGCATCATCCAACCCACTCACATTAGGAGTGATGTTATATTAGGACTCCCTTCCACAGTTCCCCTCACTTCCTGCTGGTTTCCTTCATTGCATGGGGTGTGGTTTGAACAAACCAACCCCCTTGAGCAGGGGCACACAATGTGGGACGTGTGCCTGTTGGAAGAACACATAGAACAGTCATAATCATACGGAGCTGATTCAGGGTAAAAAGGATTGTCTGAACCAGCCCCTGTGCCAAGGGCTTCACGGGAAAATGAGAATTTTTCTGACTGCAAATTCCTATTCCTGGAAGCATTCTGGATCCTTTGGGATTGCCCCTTCCACACAGGATCGCTTTCTCCTTTGCCTTTGGCTGCCCTAACTACCAGCTCAGCTGTTGCGCAGATTAGCCCTCCTGTATCACAGCCTCCGCTCCCTACGTATTGCAAGGGTGTTGTGAAGGAGGACAGACAATATAGTTCTGCATGGTTTATAATGCTGTGCAGTTTATACATGAGGAATAGTGGAGCTTCTGGTAGTTGTGTACAAGCTTCTGAGTTACACAGAAGTCTTCTGAAGCCTAGGAAGACCGGGGAATTATTTTGTGCAATGTGCTCTGAAATGGTTTCCATTTTATGCCAGGTTTGTCTAGCCATGCGAGGAGAAGATGCGGTTTTATTACTACTATCTACCAGATGAACATGCAAGGCTTCTAATGTCGGCGCAAGGGATAAGCCTCTTATCGGATAATGTGGGACAACGAAGTGCCCTCATTCTTAACAACAAATTGAGTTATCAGGCAGAAAAGGTAATTTTATTGTGGTGCTTCAGAGCTGCCAGAAGACAGGAAATACTCAGACATCTACTTCGCTCTCACACACACACACACACCCCACACACACACACACTTTCCACTTGTTTTAGAACAAAACTGCTTCTGCCTGAGAATGCACCTTGAAGACGTTCCATCTAAAGGGCTGTTAAGTTGAATTTGTTCTGCGGATAGAATTACACTGAAATAGCAAAAACAACACTAGAAGTGAATGTGTAAAGAGTTGTTAGGTGTGTAAAGCTTGTTATTATTACAGAAAACTGAAAGACCAGTTCTGAAATCCTGAAGACCATTTTCACAGGAGCACCGTTAAGGAAAAGCGCCACTTTCTCTCCCCCTCTCACCATGCATCTTAGTAATTATTCCTCTGGAGCATCTATATTTCTGACCCATGCACAGGTTTTACACGCCGAAAGACTATTAAATTAAATGGGCCTGTGTATCAGAAATGCATGTCAGAAGCACAAATCCTTTGCTTAAAAACAACAGTGTGTGACACTGGACTTGTGCTGATAACATTGATATTGATGATCTGGTAGTGGAGGAGATTAACATCACTCCTTTGTCATGGTCAGGTCATTACCTGGTAGGGCTGAGACTCATTGAGGTCCCTAAAGGCTACAAGGATAGTGGGCCTATATTAGACTGGTTTGCCTGCAAACTCATGTAGATCCAAATGAATTCCTGATTATTTCGTCAACGTTCAGCAGACAATCTGGTTGACTCTGCCAGGGCCATTGACATGGCTGCTCATGAGGATCCTTTCCCCAATCACAGAGCCAAGATGGCTCCTTGATGTCCTTACAGCTATTGGTGTCGCTGGGGAGATACCTGAAGCAACAGGAATAAGCATTCTGGATCTGGCCAAACAGGGGCTAGAGTTCATTTCCAGGCCTGGCCCAGGGCAAAGGCGGCTTGATTTGCTGCCACCCTTGCATATATAGAGAGCTGTCATTCAGTGGAGTTCTTCTGAGTGGTTCAGCACCTGTGCCCCTTGGCTCACAGGGGCACACGGTGTGCCCCTGTGAGCCAAGGGGCACAGGTGCTGAACCACTCACGGCTCCCCATTGTGATCATTTTGCAAGCACTGTGTGGATAAAATGGCTCGTGCCTGCCACAGCTTGGACTCTACAGCAACGGTTCCAGGAGAGGTCTCCTTGGCATCGGCTTCTCCTGTAGGAATGGATGTTATCAGCTTGTTCAGTCTGAGGATGTGGAGGGACAGCATCCTTGGAACTGTGAGGTCATCCACCAACCGCCTGGCCTGGCGAACAACAGCTGCCAGAAGTAGGTTGGCCAAGAAGGCAGGGAGGGGAATGAATGTTTCTTTGGCAGAGTGCATGATGCCATTTAGCCTTGGGAGCGAGGGCAATGATGCACCCTCTGCTGAAGAAGCCCTCCTAGTTTGTTTCTGGTTATTATTACCTTGGCTGAAGCAATTTAGGACCAAGCTATCTGAAGAACTGCCTCCCACCATAGGATTCTACCCGTACCCTTTAAAAGTTAGACACATGGAGGCTGTCTTGCATGCTCTGCTGCCTTTTGAGACTAGGCTAACAATGCATGATGACAGGGCCTTTGACACTGAATGTGCATCTACCTGTTTTGATAGATTTTTTTTAAAAAAAATAAAGAATGTAACCATATGTTTTAAACCAGTGTTTCTCAAACTGTGGGTCAGAACCCACTTGGTGGATTGCAACCTGATTTCTGGTGGATCCCAGAGAGTCGCCAATGAAAACACAGGTGATGGAAAGATCAGATAAGTAATTGCCAAGCCCTGAGGCTATTCAGATAGCTGCTAATTGCCCTGCAAACAGCTGAGCTCCTGCAGTTTGCAAGCCTGTGTAAATATAGGGAGATAGATGTTATTTCTGCTGTGTTGTTTTCCAAGTCTGTCAATGACAGGTGGGGGCTGGTGAAGGCTGGGTCACATAACTAAGCCCCTCAAGCCTTGAGGCTATTCATTAGGACTGCCTCATTATGGGAAATGGATTGAGGTTTTTTTGCAAACAATTATTACTTGTAAATAAATAATTTATTTCGAGATCACCTTTTTTAAGTCTCGTAAAGCTAGGTGGGTCCCGATAGTGTCATTTTAAGAAGTGGGTCCTGGTACTAAAAAGTTTGGCAACCACTGTTTTAAACAAACAATGTAATTACTGTATAACAAACTCTTAAAATACACTAGTTATGTTGTTGTTTTGCATCTTGAGCATTTCCCAAAGAAGACCTTTAAACTTGCCTCAAACTGCCAGTCTCTCTCTCTCTCTCTCTCTCACTCACACACACACACACAAATCTGAAACGTTACCCCTGTATGCAAGCAAGGCTTGGAGTCAAACCAGGCATGAGAGCTCCGTGACCAGAATTTCCAACATCATTATCATCATCTTTTTCATAAACCTGCTGTGGTGGAGGGACTTGGACCTGGTTTAAACTAAGTGTTTCCTGGCATGGAAATAAGATGACTAGAAAACGTTTCTCTGATTAAGTTCTGTATATTTGGCCACATTCCTAGCACAGAAGTAAACCCATTACAAAAGATGGCATCCTTATGGGCAAACTTGCCAACATTTCTTTACCAACCCCGTTCCTGTCTCTGTGTAAACAGGCTGCACTGCAGCTAGAGGGTGGTGATTTATTCTGATCTCTGTGCCATGAAAAGTTTCCCTCCCTGACGGTCTACAGATCAAGCCGCAATTGGGGGTCAGTTGGCAGCTCTATTTAGGGGCACGTGCAGACGCCAACTAAAAGAATGCAGGAAAAGAAAGTCCAGTAAGAGGAAATCGATTATTCAGAGCAGGGCCTGTGAGAGGGGAGTTAGGGGGGGTACAATCATACCCGGGGCCAGGGCCAAAAATGGGTCAAAAGAGCGGCAGAGCAAAAACGGGGTCCAGGAGCCAAATTCACATGAAGGGAAGGGGCCCAAAAGAAACTTTGTACCCCCTGATAAAATTCCTCTGAGTGGCCCCTGATTCAAAGTACTGTGTGACTCAGAGAGGCCTGGCCAAAGCTATTGTCAGAAAGCACTGTTGTGTTTTCTCGGCTGAAAGCAATAAAGAGAGGCCAAGCAGCTATAAGGCTCCTCCTGCCTTTCTTATCATGAAATCTGTACGGATTGGGTGAGTCACGCACTTTCCCCTGAGCCCCACCCCTCCCTTTCGCTTTTGTCTTCTTGGCAACGCCCAGGGAGCCACTAGAGGGCGCGATTACTTTACTTTAGCCGGCGGCAGACATCAGGTTGAGCCAAGCGTGAGAACAGTCGTGCAAACGCGACCCAGTTGTGTGCAACAAGTGATTTCTCTTCCTTTTAAAGATGTGCTCTTTGTCCCAGCCAGCCTCCTCTAGGTTGTGTGATTTGCGTACAAAAAGCATTGATACAAAGTGTTCGACTAAACCAAATTCTAGTCCCCTTTGTTCTGGGAGCTTTTTATGGGAAACTGGGTTACATTTTGGAAGATGCTGTTTCTAGAACACGGGCGTTTTAGCTCAACGTTAACTAGACTGGAGCTCGGTCTTTTGCATGCTTACTGGGAAGTAAATAATTTGCATTTCAACGGGGCTTATTCCCAATTAGGCATCCATAGAATTGCAGCCGCTCTGCTAATTTTGATTATATGATAGGAAGGTTGCCGCTGCCCTCTTGCTACACTGAATTTTCTCTAGTTCTGACTCTGGGCGTGCTCAGGTGTTGATGCCGTCGCGATTACCATTTTAAAAAGGGTGTAGACCCTCAGCTGCTACACCTCGAGCTGGAAGAGGTAGGGGTGGGCGCGTACATAATTAAATACATCACGAATTGACAAGACATGGTTTGGGGGAATAAGCGAGCATTTGAAAAACTAACAGCGTGGGTGGGGAAAGGAATGAGGCAAGATAAGAGCGATCCACAGAGAGCCGTTTAAACAATGGCGCGTTTACATTTAAACCGATTTAATCTAAACAGAGGAGCGGGAGCCGCTTTGAAGCTGTACTCTTTACAGTTGCAGATCCAATCAGAGCTTCCCTGCATTTCATTCGCAAAGAAAGATCCATAATGCATCCCTCGCAAAGCGTTTGCACAGGCCACCGGCTCCAAACCGGTTTAATCAGGCAATTAAGTCTCGCTTGACTTCGGATTAAGTCAATCGATGAAGCAATTAAAGTGGAAATCCTTAGATGTAACCAATTTGTCACACACACATTTCCCCACTGAATTTAGTGCATTATGAACCGGTTTAAATCAGGCTCCTGTTTTACTAATTGTCGCTTGTGATTGTTATGTACCTTTCCAGCCCCCACCCCGTCGCGGGGAGCGATCCAAGACTACGCTTCTCAAAACAAAACCCAAATGGACGCAAAAAAAACCCCCAAAAAAACTACAACTTTGATTAGGAAGTCAGTCCCATTGATTCCAGTGAAATTTCAGACCCTTAGGGGAGAGGAAGGCCGGGAAAGACTTGAGAAATAGGTAAGATGTGAACCCAATAACTCTCCCCCCCCCCCGCTTAATAAGTGCCCCAGGGCGCTTCGGGATGCAAAGTTCTTCAGTCAGTCTAGTAGTGTCACCTAATTCTCTGTGTAAGCGTTATGCGGTCTTCTGCTTTTTACACGCCCTGCGATCCGCAGTCCACTTAAGCTGGTGCCTATGGTTACACAGACAGGACACTTTAAGGTTGCAAGCTTACACACGAATACTAGCACGGGCCTTTTGCTCTCGAGTAAACATGCACAAAAGTGGCCCGTTTCCCTTATTGATGCTTGCGTGGACCACAACCGGTTCGCGGGACTCCCGTTACGCGAACATTCAGGGCGGAGGCGCTTCTCTTCCCTAACCGCTCGCTCGACCAGTGGCTGTTTTTGCAACGCGACCCTGTGCGCTGGGACTTCCTCTCAGGTAAGTAAGCGTGCACAGGATCGGAGCCCGAGCCCCTACAGAAGGCGTCCCGTGGAGCTCAGTACTAGTGCTCAGCCCCCATCTTGAGAACTAGCCGCTTCCAGTCACAAGTGAAAGCTTTCTTCCGTTAAAAACCCTCTGGAAACAACGGGTGCACGGCCCCGATCCCGTGCATGTTGACTCGCAAGTAAGCATCAGTTCTTTCCATCCTGGGGCCTTGCTCGCAGGTAAGCCAGCAAGCGCACGCGGTGGGTGGCGACCTTCGCTCCTGCAGGCGGCGGCGGCGGCTCAAGGAGCCAGTGGCTCGCAGGGGGGCCGCAAGTCCTCCCGCGCCGCCTCCGCCCTCCCGGCTCTTTTACTATGTTTACTTCCGCCGCTCCTCGGTGGCTGGCGCGCGCGCCCGTGGAGGCCAGAGGCCTCCAGCTGGAGGGAGGCCGCCGCCGCCGCCGCCTTAACGCAGTGCAGAGGGCTCTCAGGCAGGCTCCCCCCACAATCGCCACCCATTCCGGCCTCCAAGCGCAGCAGCAGCCGCGCCCGCCGAGTCCCGGGGAGGGGGCGCGGGGAGGGGGACCCGTCAGCTGCACTGCGCGTCCGCTCCCTCCCTATGCAAAGCGCATTTGGCGGGAAAGGGGAGGCGAAGCCACGCCCCCCGGCGAGCAGTCTATAAAAGGCCGCGGCTCTACGAACTCATCACTACACTTTGCTGGGGAAGCGAGCGTCTGCTACCGCTCTCGGCTTTGCAGGGGGAGGGAACTAGTAGCATAGTAATACTGTTACAGGTTACACCCACCAGCCCTTCACTGAGCCGGCACTTTAGAAAGGCTTGAGCGAGGAGGGACGCGGAAGCAGCACCCCCTCCCTTCACCGGGACGCTGAGCCGTGGCGTGGGACTTACAATAAGAGCGGCTTGCTCGGCGGAACTTGCAAGCGCTCCAACCAGGAGACACCGCGCACTTTCCCTTGGTGGTGGTTTCGGGGATTTTTTTTTCTGCCTTTTTTGCACCGATCTTGTCAATCGACCCACTGAATTTTCTAGCCGGTACCTGGGAGGAGCCGGTAAGTTCTTGTTTCTTACAGTAGCAATTCACGAGGGAGTCATTCTCGATGCGTGGACTTCTTTGCAACAGGCGCGGGATATCTCAATTGGGCAAGCGGAGGCGAACAAGCGAGAGAGCCTCTCACTCTCTCCAGCGTGTCCTAGAAAGAGCCGCGCTCTCATAACAGCGGCGAGCTCGCCTTACAAGGGGTTAAGGAGTTAATGTTGCCGTTTTTGCCTCCCTCTCTTTTGTGAACTTGCCTAGATGTCTTCGGTTTGCGTTGCCTCTTCTGGAGTTTTAAGTGTATCGCAATACGAGTTGGAGTACGTCTCTGATTCGCGTCTATAAAATGTGGGGTGTGGATCATTTCAAGGAGAAATCGGGGTGTCGCTCTTAATCGCGGGGGGAGAGAATGCAAACCTGCGTAATGTGGGGGGGTCGAGGGGCTTCTCGTGTGTTGCGCGCATACAAAACTGGCGCGGAATTATTCTTCCGGATCGGTGGAAGAGGAAGGGAGATATTGAAGGGGGGGAGGGAATGGCCCGGCCGGCTTGGGACGAAGGAGGCTCCCTCGGCAGGCTGTCGGGTGGGTTATGGCCACCTCTGGATCGAGAGTTACTACCTCGCTGCGGCTGTAAACCAGAGGGGCGGGGAGGTGAAGAACCGGAGGAGGCGCGGGGGCGGCGGCAGAGGATGGGAGTGAGTCCCGGGGAGCCTCCGGGGGAGGTGCAGATGGAGCTTCACTCTCAGTTTTTAAAGTGGCTCCCGGGGCGTTACTGGTGCGAATGCCGCGGTTTCTCCGCTGTTAAATCTGGGGTGAGAGGCGGCGCCTGCATTCTCGCAGAGGACAGGTTCTGCGGAGGCTCCTGCTGCTGGGTGGGCAATTCAACTAATGGAGGTGGCAACACGGCAGACTGGCTTCCTTTTGAGCGGTGTAGTTGGAAGTGATTTCGGGGGTTCCCGCACATTCATTCTAATTCTGGAAGAGCCGGAGGCGCTCCGATGGAGGTGCTGCCTGCCTTGAGAACGCTTTTCTTGTTGGCGGTGGTGGGAGGTTGGCTGGAAGTTCCGGCTCGGAAAGGAGGGGTAGTCGGTTGGGCTGTGCCGGAGAGGGGCGGCAGAGGGTCACACTCGCGTACCGAGATGATTTAGTGAGCGGGTACGGTATGGGACGATCCCTGGCTCTGGCTGGTATTTCGACAGACCCACTCTTCGTGAAAGGCTTTGCAGCATGACGAGCAATTGGGCAGCCGGAGGGAGAACCATTTCGGGGGCTGCGGCGGCGGCCCTACCTTTTGTAAGTGTGTGTGTGTGTGTGTGTGTGTGTGTGTGTGTGCGCGCGCGTGTGCGGGTGGGTGGCCCGTCTTAGGTGTGTACCTATTACTTTCCCGACTCCTCTGGCCAAGTTAAGTAACTCGACGACGTTTACTCTTGACTATTCGCCGCGCTGAAATTGTCGTCCTCTTGTCAGTCAGTGTAGCTTCCTTCCGGGCAAAGTTTGTGTTCTCATCTGCAGTAGAAGAACCAGGGTAGTTACTCCGGGTGAATGTTGTAATATTCGGCATGTGGTGTAGGATTTAGGGGCGTCGCTCATAGACACCCCCCCACGCAGTGACGTGGGCTTGTGCGTCGGGCCCCGATTCCCCACAGTAACCGGTGCGGTTCCCCCTTGTCCTCTGCAGGCGCCACCCGCCTCCACGATGCCTCTGACGGGCCCGAGTTTTCCCAGCCGGACTTACGATTACGACTATGACTCGGTGCAGCCGTACTTCTACTTTGAGGAAGAGGAGGAGAACTTCTACCTGACGGCGCAGCACCGGGGCTGCGAGCTCCAGCCGCCCGCCCCCTCGGAGGACATCTGGAAGAAGTTTGAGCTGCTGCCCACGCCGCCCCTGTCGCCCAGCCGCCGCTCCGGCTGCTTCCCGTCCAACGCCGACCAGCTGGAGATGGTGACGGAGCTGCTGGGCAGCGACGTGGTGAGCCAGAGCTTCATCTGCGACCCGGACGACGAGGCCTTCGTGAAATCCATCATCATCCAGGACTGCATGTGGAGCGGGGGCTCGGCCGCCGCGAAGCTCCAGAAAGTGGTCTCCGAGAAGCTCGCGTCCTACCAGGCGGCCCGCCGGGAGGGCGCGGGCCCCGCCGTCTCCGCCCGCAGCGGCAGTTGCAGCAGCCTCGAACAGTCGCCACCGCAGACGCCCGCCGCCGCTGCAGCCGCCGCCTCGCCCAGCAGCGCCTACTTGCAAGAGCTGGGCGCTACCGCGGCCGAGTGCATCGACCCATCCGTCGTCTTTCCGTACCCGCTGGGCGACAAGTCTCCCAAAGCCATCGAACTCGCCTGTCCAGACGCCAGCCCGCCTTCCCTGCTTGGCGAAGACACGCCGCCCAGCACCAGCAGCGACTCCGGTGAGTAGGGAGTCACTTCTAAATAGGCTTGCTTTAGACTGCATGCCCGGAACTGGGAAGGGGGGGGGGATAGATGGGCTAGGGGTTGGGGAATAGGGAAAAAGTGTGTGTGTGTGAGTGAGTGAGTGAAGCCTAGGGTCCTTTGACCTCTCTGCAAGAAAAGATCTAGTATGCTAAATCTCTTTAACTGGCCCCAAATTTAACTCTAGGCTTTAGCCCCTTCTCCTGCCACAGCTAGAACAGTTAAAAGAGTTCTGAGTCATCACTTCCCAAAGAATGAATCTCTTTCCTCAAATTCTGCTGCCAGCTGCCCAGTTTTAAGGTGCAGCACAGTTGTTGTTCCATTCAGTATCAGTTTGTCTGAGTTGGGCTTCTAGGATATTGTTCCATTGTGCAGATGGGAATACTGAAATGGATGTTGCACCTGGACTTTCAGGACCAAGTCTTCCCACCCAGACACAGTCATATGATGTAGTAATATCTGGACTTAATGAGAGAGAGAGAGAGAGAGAGCTTACTGGGGCATGAAACTAGAGCCATTATTTTATGACTCTCTGGTTATCAGAAATGGGATTCCCTTAAAAGGAAGCCTTTGATAAGGGGTTTGATCTGAGAAACAGATATTTAATCTCCCCCTGTTCTATTCTGTAAATATTTGAGTATCATACCTCTCACTTTCCATCAGGACACTAACAGATGGGGTGGGTGAAGAGGACACAATCTAAAGCTTTTCTGACTTGGGTCACACTGAGGCTGTGTAAATGTTTGTGCAATGCTTTGAGATAGAAAACATTCTGCTAGGATTTAATTTGTCTTGCACCACAAACTGGCTAGTGTGAACGTTGAAGGACGTGTCTCCCTCCCCTGCTCCAAAAATTTTAGTCCTTCAGCACCTCCCCCTGTTAGTATTTGTGTATGTGTGCCCCCCCCTCTCTAAAATGCCACGTTAGCGACACACATGGTCAGGCTTCCCACGAATTAGATTTCCTGGAAAAAGTAGCCCAGGGAAGGAGTGGGGAAAGAGACTGTGCTACTTAAATTACATAAAGGGTCAAGCCAGGTCTCCAGAGCGGGAATTTTAAACTTGCTGATTGTCTTTTAATCAGATCTGGCCCCTGGGTGACGTGCATGTGCTGGGAAAGAGCTGATAGTTTCTGGGGGAGAGTAGTGAAAATGAGGAGAAGTGAATGGATTTTGGAGAAAGGTGGATTTTGAAAGATTTTCTTAAAATCAAAGCTTAAGTTGTTGGTGTAAGCTCCTGGGTGTGGTTCTAGAAGTCCTAATGCTGCTATTCTGTTACCTTGAGCTCTTTCATCTGCTAGGGCCAGATTCCCACAACACACCTCTTCACACACAAATTGTTCTCTTGGGTATGTGACTGTCTAGATCAGGGGTGGCCAATCTTCCACCATTAGGGCCTCTGTGTTCTTAAAGAGTTGTGTAGAAGACAGAATCTGGACAGCTGCAAGTGCTGATGGTGCTGCTAAAGCAGCTGCACCTGCTGAAATGCCCTCACCTATACAGCCATTAAAGGTCCAAGAGCATTCATGTAGAAAGGTTGGCCACCCCTGGTCTAGATAGATGTGATGTGTGAACAGTGCAAGTGCAGGCCTGGCCAGCAGCAACTGGCACTTGAGGGCATTGCTTCCAGCCCAATTGGCAGTAGTCTTGTTCACAAGCATACAAGTATCCACGATCAGAGCTGCTGCTGCTGCTGTGGGTGAAATCACCTTGTCTGTGAACCAGCCTAGGTTTTTGCCTGCTGTCTTTCCTAGGCTGCTGTTGAGAATTGCACAATCCTGCAATTTCAACATCTTGAGATCTGGGAGTCAGGATTGGTTAACAGCCCTTTGAGGAGTCATCCACTATAGAACTGCAGCCCTCCTTCTGTTGCATAACAAGTTGTAGCCTCCCTTGTCTAGAGAAGTTCAACTTTCAGAAACTACGCAATATTTTCAATTTGGTTTAAGGTCGGGGGGGGGGGTCTGTGTAACAGTAAATAAGCAGCTTTTTAAAATTTAAGTTTAAATGTCTCATTTGGGAGAGGAGAAAACTTATCTGTGTGTTTTATTCCTTTCAGAAGAAGAAGAGCAGGAGGAGGAAGAGGAGGAAGAAATTGATGTAGTTACTGTAGAAAAAAGGCAGCCTGCAACAACAAAGAAATCAGAGTCCAGTTCACACTCATCAGGGGGGCACAGTAGGCCCCCCCACAGCCCACTGGTTCTCAAGCGGTGCCACGTCCCCATCCACCAGCATAATTATGCTGCTCCTCCCTCCACCAGAGTTGAGTATTCCTCCGCCAAAAGGCTAAAGTTGGACAGTGGCAGAGTTCTCAAACAAATCAGTAACAACCGTAAATGTTCAAGTCCTCGAACATCAGATTCTGAAGAGAACGACAAGCGGCGAACACATAACGTCTTGGAGCGCCAGAGGCGGAACGAGCTCAAGTTGAGCTTCTTTGCGTTGCGTGATCAGATTCCAGAAGTGGCCAACAACGAGAAGGCCCCCAAAGTCGTCATCCTGAAAAAGGCCACAGAATACGTTCTGTCGATCCAGTCCGACGAACACAGACTGATAGCAGAAAAGGAACAGCTGCGGAGAAGGCGGGAACAGTTGAAAAGCAAACTTCAGCAGCTAAGGAACTCTTGTGTTTAAAAAAGCAAAGCCCACAAACATTGGGGGGCATATATAGACTGGGACTGGCGCACGTTAGTGACATGTTCAGTGCTTCTAAAACAAAGGAAATGAACTCATGGACTCGACTAGCTCCTGAAACGTGGAACTGTTGCAATCGCATGCTTGACAACTACACAACCTTGGCTTAACCTTGATATAAGGCTGGCCAGAACCTCAAAACTGCCTTATAACAAACAAAAACTGATCAAGTTTGGGCAGACATCTCTTCATGCCGAGGGATAAACTCTCTCTCTCTTTTGTTTTTTTACTTGTTTTTGTATTTAAGGCCTCTTTCCTTAAGGAAATAACACAAATTGACCAGATCTGCTGTAAATTTACACACACCCCAATGACCTGTAAATTTCTTTAATAAAATCTTTATAGAAAATTTTAAAAAAACTGCAACAAATAATGCTTAGAAGTTGTGGCAACTGGATTTATGATCTATATCGAACTTTTATGCCATAACATTTCACAAACGTTCAGTTGTTTTTATTTAAATATTTTGTTTTGGTCTTTTTTTAAAAAGAAATGATTTTATTTTGCGTTTCTAGATAAATAAAATATTTGCCCTAAATTGTAATATGCTACATCCTGTTTTCCTTTTTGTCTTTGGATTTTGTAAAAGTGATTGCCAACATGAATAGCCAGTTACTACCAAACAGCTGAACCATGAGCTGTCGATTGAAAGGTTGGTAGTTCGAATCCGCGACAGGGTGAGCTCTCGTTGCTTGGCCAGCTCCTGCCAACCTAGCAGTTCCAAAGCATGTCAATGTGAGTAGATAGGTACCGCTTGCGGGAAGGTAAACAGCGCTCCGTGTTCCAACTGCGTACTGCGGCAAGGAGAGTCACGCCGGCCACATGACCACGGAGGCGTCTTCAGACAACGCTGGCTCTTCGGCTTTGAAATGGGGATGAGCACCACACCCTAGAGTCGGACACGACTGGACTTAATTGTCAGGGGTCACCTTTACCTTTACTTACCAATATCTAGCCAGTGCTGCAGAGTCCAGTATAATAGCAGCAGTAGTAATAGCTACTGGAGTAACTATTTGGGGTGGGATATAGCTCAGGGGTAAAGCAGCGTGCCAAATGCTGCTGTTCCAGCTTTTCCTTCTCTAGCTCCCTGGATTGGAGGAGGGGGACCAAGCCAACGAGAGAGTGGTGAGAGAGGCTCCAGCCCACAACTTTTCTCCCTACCACTTTGTCCTGCTCCTCCAATTCAAAGAATGGGAGCTGGAAAAGTGGAGCCAAGTGAAGAGGCAGACGTAGGTGTCTTCTGCCAATGTGCTGCCTAAGGCAACTGCCTTAGTCTGCGTCATGAATGGACCGGCTCTATGCATAAGAAGCTTCAGGTTCAGTCCTTGCCCCGTTGCTTTTTTAAACTTGATATGCCAGCAGCTCCCTGCCAAGATCCTGGAGAGATGCTTCCAGAATAAGCAACTAACTGTGTTGGAGCATGTACTCTTTCGCTCGATGAGACTTGCTCCCGAGAGAAAATGTGCTCAGGATTGCAATTGTGATTTGGTTTTTGAACCTTGCTCAGGGTTACAGCCACATTTCTTTTTTTAAAGACAGTTAATTTCTCTCTCCCCCCCCCCCCCCGTAATTTCTGCCTATTCTGCTGCATTTGTGTCCCAACCATGGAATGGAAAATCAATGTTTTCTTCCTAACCCTCAGCTTATTACAACAACTGTGATAGGTAAACTAGAGGTCTTGGCAGACTTGGGGCACCCAACAAGTTTCAGGGTTGAGTGAGGATTTGAACCTAGATCTCTGTAGTCCCAAGTACAACTGCAGCACTCCAAATAATGACTCTGTGTAGATGTCTATTATATTCTGAATCAGTTCATATATGTATGAAATGGGTATAATATAATTTCCTCTTAATGCCTAATTGTCTCAGAGGGGCTCTACCACTACAGACTGCAAGTATTGGTTCACATGATCATCAAATACTACCTCATATTACAAACTCCTGCATATGGAACTTGTTTACCTTTAGCAGGAGTGGCCAACCTTCCACCATTAGGGCCTCTATGTTAAGAGTTGTGTAGAAGGCAGAATCTTGGCAGCTGCAAATGCTGATGGTGCTGCTAAAGCAGCTGCACCTGCTGAAATGCCCTCACCTATACAACCATTAAAGGGCCAGGCACCACACCTCAGCTACCTATCAGGGTTGCCTATCCTCAAATGGCAATTTCCTTAAAGTTTGAGTTTTATGAGACTACACATCTAGGGTGAATAATGCTAATCCCAGCCCAATTCAATTCAATCTTGGGCTGAAATAGATGTGTCAATACAAACTTGTTCTGTAAAGATTCAAACAACCTTGTACTTACCCTTTTCAGTCTTGGTGTAATTCCTGAAATCTTCCAATCTCTGAAACAACATATGGTCTGTTGCTTCTGACCTTGGGAGGATCACATGACTGAACAATTCCCATGCATTTTTTTTAATAAAGCCTGCAAGTATTGTGCAGTGCATGTGGGAACTAAAGTTTCTTGTTCCAATTCTTCAGGTTTACTTCTATGTACTCCACCCTTTTTCCAAAAGCTCAGGAAAGCAGATGTGGGGTTATTCCAGGATATCCCTGTTTTAGCTGGGGGAGGGGGGGAGACTGAGGCTGTAAAAGTATCTTGTGTTCATAATTTAAAGATTAATCTACTCCTTTAAAAAAATCTTAATATACAATAAATATAATATATTACATTTAAATAATAAAATTGTATCTTAATATAATAACCAAAAATAAAATATTACCTTTTAAACAAATAAGGGTAGGTGGGAAAAAAAATCTTCCCAATTTTTCTTCATAGAACTGAAAGCAGTTGATGCAGAATAACATCGTGAGAGGTTTTGTTCCCAAACAAAACCCATTTCTTTGGGGGGGGGGGTTTACTAGTGCGTGAGCATGTGGCCATCTGAGCAAGTCCCAAACTTTTTTCAATCCATCTTCTTACAGATGGTGGGTCTTCCCCACCCCCTCAAAATCCAACAATCAAGATTCATACTGCTATTATAACGCCACAGCAGTCATTTCTGGACAATCATTTGAAACCAGACCTTTCAAATATCCCAGTAATAAAGTTTTGCCAGTAAAAGTTAAAATATTTTAATTGCCTTTACTACTGTAACTAGACTTTTTCAAAATGCATATATCAAATCTATTTGAGTCTAGATCAGAGGTTCTCAACCCCTTCCCAGCCAAGTACCACCTCCGGCGCCACTCTCCTGCTGCGTACCATCGGAAGTGACCAGTTACTTCCAGGTTTTCGGAGGCCAGAAAATGCAGGTAGGAGGCTCTGGGTGGTTGGGAGGGCCCTTCTCAGCGTTCCCGAGAGTCTTGTCCAAAGGCAGGGGTCTCTTGGGAGCAAAAATGCACCGCCAAGAGTGCCACATCAGAGTGGGGTTCTGGTGGTCTGGCAGTCCGAGTACCACCAGCAGTCGGCTGAAGTACCACTGGTTGTGGACTCCTGGTCTATAAATTTTTCTAAGTCCAAGTATGGGCATAGTTACTAGAACATGAGTCTCCCTTGAACACCCATATTTACTACTGAGTAAATATGGCATGGGGGTAAATTTTTAAGTACAGGAGCCTGTCATGATACACCCTATAGCTATGCCCTGCCCCTGCTAGAACTATGCAATAAATAAATGAACTTTAAACTTCTTAATTGGAACGTTGACTTCTCCTGCCCCTTATTCTTATTTGAAAGGTATTATACTTCACTGCCAACCTAGCAGTTCTAAAGCATGTCAATGCGAGTAGATAAATAGGTACCGCTTGCGGGAAGGTAAACAGCGCTCCGTGTTCCAGCTGCATGCTACGCGCTGCAGCAAGGAGAGTCATGCCAGCCACATGACCACGGAGGCGTCTTCGGACAACGCTGGCTCTTCGGCTTTGAAATGGAGATGAGCACCACACCCTAGAGTCCGACACGACTGGACTTAATTGTCAGGGGATACCTTTACCTTTATACTTCATTTAAATATCTAGTTCATTTCATCCCAAACTCTTGGAGTAAGTTACAATTTTTTTTTATAAAAGTAGAAAAATGGAATTTCAAAAGTACTCTCTAAAAATGTAAAAGGTAAGTTAGAACCAGCCTATGCACATTTACTCAGAATTCAGTCCCATTGTGCTGAGCAGAATTTACTCCCAGGTAAATTTATATAGGATTGGAGTGTTGCAATCCTATACACACTTTCCTGGGAGTAAGTCCTGTTGAACACAACGAGACTTCTGAGTAGGCATGCATAGGATTGTGCTGTACAGTACATGTAATATGAGCTATATTCTGTCTCAGGCAGCCTTTGGGGAAGACAATGGCCTAGGAGGCCCTAGGTATTAACATATGCCCTCCCAGGCAAGTTTCTCAGTTTGCCTACTGCTGAGCCAGGTGGTTCTTTTGGACTCGTGTCCTAATACAGCACCTGAGTGTTCCTTCTGGTGACATCACTGCTCCTGCTATAGGAGGTGTCCTGGAGCGCACCATGTGCCCTAAACTACAGTTCTGGCGCTTAGAATGGAGTTGTACAGGTCTGTGCATGGGAATCCGTCTCTTTCAAAATAAAAGAGTAACTATAGTTTCTATTCCAATGTCTGTGTAGCCCTTCAGACAAGGCCAGGCTATGAAACCCAAATAAATGTACAGTTTGGGAAAACTAACCTGTTGAACTGGTTCAGGAAGCCTGAGTCTGCCCAGTAAAGCAGTTTCATGTAAGATGTAATGAAAGATGGTAATTGACCATAATTCTCCTGTATTTCAAGTGAAAGACTAATTTTTCTGAGGTCCTGAATGACTGTGAAGATCAAGAATTATCCATTTCTTTAGCAGCTGTTTTTGGCAATGCATTTCTAGGTGATCTTCAGAACCACCTAGGTTTGTATGTTGCTCTTATGTCCAAATCTAGACAGAAGGTAACAGCAGCTCTGGGAGTGACTTGTTCAAGAGGACATAGGGTGTCTGTTCTGTCTAATCATGTACTGTATGTGCATCCTAATTTCTCAGTCTGTGAAGATGGGGCATAGTAACTCTGAAAGCAATTGCTACTTTTTTTCTGGTGCATCATTTATAAAAACCAATCTGTAGCTTTGCTAACAGAAAGACTACTGTGTTTTTCTTTACTTCTACTCTCTGCCGTATGAGGAGGAACTAGTGGGTTTGTTGTTGTTGTTCAGAAGAACTAAAGAGCCTCTTGATGAGAGTGAAAGAGAAGAGTGCAAAAGTTGGCTTGAAACTCAACATTAATAAAACTAAGATCATGGCATCTGGTCCCATCAATTCCTGGCAAATAGAAGGGGCAGAAATGGAAGCAGTAACAGATTTTACTTTTTTGGGCTCCAAGATCACTGCAGACGGAGACAGCAGCCATGAAATTAAAAGACGCTTACTCCTTGGAAGGAAAGCTATGGCAAATTTAGACAGCATAATAAAAAGCAGAGATATCACCATGCCAACAAAAGTTCGTATAGTCAGGGCGATGGTGTTCCCAGTAGCAATGTATGGTTGCGAGAGTTGGACCATAAGGAAGGCTGAGCGCCGAAGAATAGATGCTTTCGAACTGTGGTGCTGGAGAAGACTCCTGAGAGTCCCTTGGTCAGAGACTCATTCCAATGACGGCTGGCTGGTATACTGTCAAGTAGAGTAGAGAGCCATCATTGCTGCTTTGTGCTAGTGTGCCCTGGAGCTATGTATGCAGACTCTTTTTGCAGCAAGCACAGCCTAAAACAATTAAGCAGTGCACAACACCTCCCCTCATTCCATTTGGGAGACTTGCACATTGCAGACCAGAGCTGCAATGTTCATTTTTAACGACTGAACAACAACAACTGTATACTTTTACCTACCTACCTACCCCCCCCCCCGGCTTTGGTTTTATGAACACTTTGGATAGATGAACTCAAAAGCTTGATCATCTCTTTGTGCCCTTTTAGTTGGTCCTAATAAAGATACTGTATTATCTTCCTTTTAAATATTGCTTTATTCCAGTGTTTCTCAAACTGTGGGTCAAGAGTGGAACCCACTTGGGGTCAGAGATGACCTGTTCCATAGCTTTTCTTGTGGCAGTCTTCTGTTAATTCCCCCAAACCACAGATCCTCACATGCAGTAGCAAGCTGCATATAGACGTCTGTTCACTCACCTGTGGAACAGTTGGTTGGGGTTGGGGCTGGCCCCGAAGAGGAATACATCAAGAAGTTCAAAACGTACCAGTTCAAAACGTTTTGAGAAACGCTTATTGAGAACCGAGCAAGAGTAGACCTCCTCAACTTCGGCTCAGTAAGCTAAATGCAGCCCACCAGCAGAGGCTGTCTGAAGCCCTTGCTTCAATGGGCAGCCTAGCAAGCTGGCAAAGGATACCCTGAGCTCACCCACCACCTCCCCCACTCTGCCACTGGCCTGGCTGCACCATTCCCTTCTTGCATTTTGTTTGTTTTCTTTTTCCCCCTTTATTGGTCAATAGTGAAAATAACTATTTACTATAATAGTAAAAAAAATAACCAAAGTAAATAACCTCTCTCCTAGCCCCACCACCACTGCTGTGATATCAGGAGAGGAAAGCGGTCAGTCAGAAGAGGGGCTGGAGCTGCCTTCAAGGCCTCCTCTCCTTCCCTGCCACCTGTAAAGTTGTTGGCTAGAAAGATGATGGGAGTGAAGACATTCTGCTTCCAGGATCCACCCCACTGACAACAATCGGAGGAGGATGGTGAGGTGTGCACGGATGGGAGGGGCTACTGGTGCACCTGCCACATTAGGCCTAGTGTGCACAGGGGTGATGGATCAGCTGGTTTGGACCAAACCTGCCCACCAACTCCATGCTTACACACACACACACACACACACACACACACACACACACACACACCACCTTGCAGCAAAACCAGGAACCTCTTAATAATACAGTATTATTATATTATATTATAACAACAGAGCAAACCTTAGTGGTTTGCTGTATTGCATTTGCTTTAGCCGGTCAGAATGGTGCTGGCCTGGCCTAGAGGCACCCCCCCCCCCACTATGGGTTCTGAATGAAATACATATTAGAGAGCTGACCTCCCTTGCACATAAATGGAATCCTGGGCAAATGATGCTGCCTTCTACTGTATTAGACTATATTAGTCCTGCTGGCTTTGTCGACTCTCCGACTAGCTGCAACTCTCCAGAGCCCTTTCTGTGCCCAATCTGGATATGCCAGGAATTTGAACGTGGGACCTTCTGCACAAAGTCTGTGCACTTTCACTGACCTTTCCCCAGACACTGTTGGATTGGGAAGGTGAAAGATAGTGCGCACGCGTATGCACATACACACGCACGCACACAGAGTGTAGGTCTCAAATGTCATCCAAAGCATGTTTACTCAAAAGTAAGTGCCACTGAATTCAATGGCACTCACTCAGTGGTAAGTGTGTTTTGTAGGACTACTGCCTAAATCTGGTATTCCTTAATTTCCAGATGGGTTTGCTGATGTCATTCAATGACAATGGGAGGAATTTTGGCTGCAGACAAAACACTCCTTGGTCCTTCCTTCTCCCTTGAAATGCAAGGGCAACTTCTGTTCCCACTTAATACAATTCATGAAGCATTAACCAGCAAAGATCAGACCCACTTACAGCCCAATTCTATCCTTTTGCCCCCCTGCTGATGCAGCCATGCTAAGGAGGCTTGAACTGTATCCCGCAAAGGGAGGGGGGGCACGATGTGATGGGAGAGGGAAGTAGGGCAAAGTTCTATTTACCCTACTCCACTGCACCATGGTCTCCTATGGGTCTCCTCAGACCTGTGCCAGCTGGCCCGAGTCTGAGGAGACAGAGGGGGCATGCCCGCTGCTATAGGAGTGGATAGCATCCAGCACAAGTCTCCTGCACCAGGTGAAAGCCGTCCTACCTTTGTCACGCCCCTGCCCTCCCCCTGCCCCATTCCACCTCCCCTGCTGACCTACCTGAGTCAGTGGGTCTTCCTCAACCTGCTGCCACACGAGGGGCTGCTCAGTGCTCCGGCTTCTCTGTCGGCGTTCCAGAAGTGTGCGGCTTCTTCACGTACTGTTGGAGCACTTTGCGAGTTCAGTAGTGGGAGGGGGGGGGGGACCACACTTGCTCCTCCTCTCCCTGTTGCTACTTATGGATCACTATCTTTTGGCAGGTCCAAGGGTGAATCCCAGATGTTTTTCTCTAGGAGTAAAGCCCAGAGCAAAAGCCATTTACTCACCTAAGAGTGCAGCAGCTTTACCAAAAGAAAACAACAACAAAACTCACAATCAGCCTTGCTCCTGTCTGGTCATTGGCATCAGAGAACGAAGACAAGTATCAGTCAGTGGATCTTAAGGTAAAGGTAAAGGTATCCCCTGACAATTAAGTCCAGTCGTGTTCGACTCTAGGGTGTGGTGCTCATCTCCATTTCAAAGCTGAAGAGCCAGCATTGTCCGAAGACGCCTCCGTGGTCATGTGGCCGGCATGACTCTCCTTGCCACAGCGCGTAGCATGCAGCTGGAACACGGAGCGCTGTTTACCTTCCCGCAAGCGGTACCTATTTATCTACTCGCATTGACATGCTTTGGAACTGCTAGGTTGGCAGGAGCTGGCCAAGCAACGAGCGCTCACCCCGTCGCGGGGATCGAACTGCCGACCTTTCGATCGACAGCTTATGGTTCAGCAGTTTAACCCGCAGCGCCACCCGCTGGCCCAGTGGATCTTAGCATGGGAATAAATAATTGCTCAAATCACTGAGTAGAAAAATACTTTGGTAAATTAATGATAATTATTTTTGACTGAGAGGGAAATAAATTCTCTTATGAATAAGTTAGAGCGGAAGCTTTATGATTTTTTTTTACTTTAAACTTACCTCTACTTATGTTACAGTTTTCTTCTTTAGGGTCATTAAAATATTCTCACAGACCCCAGCTTTTGTTCATTTTTGTTCTAGGTTAACATAAGAAGAAACTTGCTGGATCAGGCCAAAGGCCCATCTAGTCCAGCTTCCTGTATCTCACAGTGGCCCCACCAGATGCCTCCGAAAGCACACAGACAACAATATAACCTGTTTCCTTTTGTCACTCCCGTCCCTTGCACCTGGCACAGAGAAAACCTACTTCTAAAGCCAGGAGGTTGCTTATGGCTTGTAACCTGTGATGGTCTTTTCCTCCATGATGAATCTATCCAAACCCCTTTTAAAGGCCAGGTGCCATCACCACATCCTGTGGCAAGGAGTTCCACAGATGAATTACACGCTGGGTGAAGAAATATTTTCTTTTGTCCATTCTAACTCTCCCTCCACTCAATTTTAGTGCATGTCCCCTGGTTCTGGTGTTGTGCAAGAGGGAGAAGAATTTCCCTCTATCCACTCTCTCCATCCCATGCATAATTTTATACGTCTCATTATATTTATATTCTATTCTATTATAATTATCTCCCAAGATACTAGCCACGGCCGGGGTGCGTGGGTGTATTTTTAGCTGAAATTTTGAATTAGGGCTGCCATCTTGAAATTAGACCCTGTGGTGAATTCAAAACATCATTTCCCAAGTCTAAGAGACCCATAAAGGTTGAGTCACAATAGAACAGTTCCATTTGTGTTTGTGTGCGTGCCCCCACGCAGCTTCCATGCTAGGCCCTAGACATGTTTTTCTTGCAACTAGCCCAGGAGCAAGACATTCTAGCCAGGCTGGCTTCTATTCTGGTCTGTTGGCAACCCTAGAACAATATTATATTTATTTGTGTCAACCAGTGAGAGCTTTCTCCCCGGGGATCTTGTCCAATTTTCTTTGCAAGCCACTGTGCCACAATGATGTGACATTTTGATTTCCCTGTAGAATTAGACCAAAAAAAAATAATTGTATAATTAGTTGCTATGAATTAAGAGGTTTTTAAAAACTAGGCTGTAGGAACAAGAACTTGCTGTCTGGATTAAAAAAAAAAATACAGAGTTCCAAGGGATGAAATTAAAGCTGCTCACCTAATTAGCCTTTTAAACGTCCTTCACATCAATATGTACTTGAGTACCAGAGGACAGAAATACCTCAAGAAGAAAAAAAAACATTCCTCAGCTCTTGGGATGGCATAAGGTGTGCATAAGATTGCACCCTAAGAGTCTGATGTAACTTTGGCTAATCAGGTTCATGTGCGGCACATGAACCTGATTAGCCAAAGTTACATCAGACTCTTAGGGTGCACTCTTATGCACACCTTCCTGGGAGTAAGTCTCATTGAACACACTGGCCTTGCTTCTGAGTAAGTATGCCTAGGTTTCAGTTGTAAGTAAATCTCAAGAAAATGTAAGTTACATTTCTGGTTTCGGGGGAAATAAAAAAAAATTGATTATTCCTATTGCGTTTTTCACAGATGTATTGAAACAAAATATTCTATCATGAATGTATTAAGATATTTATATACCAGTGCTTTTCAATTCATGGTACTTCACAGTATGGGCAGGTGGTACTTGGCCCTGCTGCCGACCTTGGTGACCACATGGCATTTCCCCACATGGTCCAACCTGTTGGAAGTGGTGAGTGATGACTGGGATAATGGTGCCTCAGTGGGCAAGATCTGCCTTCATGAGAGACATGGCCTTGGGGAAGTGGCACCTGTGGTACAAAAGTGGTACCTGCAAAAGGTGGAACTGAATTTTTTTAAAAAACAAAAACCCTCATTTATAGCCTGCTTCTCAAACAACACCCAAAGCAGCTTTTGTCAATCAGTTAAAGTGCATAATAATCCAATTACAAAAAGCAGAAATCTAAAATCAAAATGGGACCAAACAAAGCTAAAAAGCAGTGGGACAAACCATCACCCCATTTTTTAACCATATGAACAGCGCAATCCTGTGTAACTTTGCGCCGGTGTAACAGCAGATGCACTGGTGTAAGTGCACTTACACCAGTGCATCTACTGTTACACCGGTGCAAAGTTACACAGGATTGCACTGTTAGTGTAATAGAAGCAAATGTACACCATAAGCATTTTGAGCCAGGGAAACAGATGCTAAAGTACAGAGCTGTCGTAAAGAATGTTAAAACTGAATGTTAAAAATGAATGTTTTCATTTGTTATGAAAAAGGAAATAGGCGTATTCTTTAAACAATTGCATCAGATTCTTTTGGGGACTGGCTTTCCTTGCCCTTTAAGGAGGGCCAATCCACAGGGTGTCCTCTACATGAGACTGGCTGTGGCTGCCGCTGCTCTTTGACCATGTGCAACCCAATGATTGTGTGTGCATCACATAATGTGATGGTGTAGTGGTTTGGGAGTCAGACTTAGACCTGGAAGATCCAGGTTCAAATCCCCGCTCAGCCACGAAGCTTCCTGGGTGACCTTGGGCCAGTCACTATCTCTCAGCCCCACCTACCTCACAGGGTTGTTGTGAGGACAAAAAAAAAGGAGGGGAGGAAATATGTACACCACTCTGAGCTCCTTGGAGGAAGGGCGGTATAAAAATGTGAAAAATAAATAAATTATGATGGCTAAAATAGATGCTCCTGCAGCTAGGAGAGAAATCTTCATTGTCTGTATCTTTCTGCATAAATATTTTCTGCATAAATATTGAATCTGCAGAAATACTTTCTGCATAAATATTGGCGCTAATATTTTCCCATTGACTCCATTCACAAGTATTGTGTTTGAAGTGATGTGATATGTAGGGACCCGGCCCCAGGATGTGGGTTTCTCCCCGTTTTCTTGCTCTCCAGCAGCTGCTGAGGACCTGGCCGTTTCTTTAGTTAGTTGAGTGTATTTTACTTTTTGCTTTTTTTTTTGTCGATTCCTTTGCTTATCATTTTTGTTTTTCTGCTGCAGTGCATTCAGTTTTATTTTATGCTTTTCTTTTCTTAAGATTGAGTTTGGGTTGTTTTTATTCTGTTTGTAAGCTGCCTTGAGCAGTCTCTGCCTGGAAAAGTGGGACAAATACAGTATTATCTAAAATAAGTCAACATTCTGTTAGGGGCATTTAGTCCTTCATTCCTGCAAATCTCTCTTTAATGCTGCAACTGTTGGGAGAAGACCATGCACTGTGAACCTTTCGTACCAAACTAGGATGTTAGATGGCATTCTTGGCAGCTGCTCTGCAACTCTGGAACCCCATTCTTCAGAGGGAGCAAGAAGCCAAGGATGGCCTCTCTCGCTCAGCGTAGCTGCTGAGATCGGAGTTGTGAGCCAGGAAGTCCCTGTTCAAATCTCATCCCAACTATGAATTCATTTGGCAGCTGGAAACAAGCCACTGTGCTTTAGAAAGCTGGCATGGCCAGTGGCTAAGAGACTGAACCACTGAACTATGGGCAGAGGGGTCTGGCTCAGTCGGTAGAGCTGCCGACTTGCAAAGCCCAAAGATCAGCAAATGGCAAGTTCAAGACACACCGACAACATGTGAAAAGCCTCCGTGAGGAGAGATAAGAGCTCCCAGCTGTGTCAGTCGAGTGTGGGAGGCACCGGCCAGCAGAAAAATCAGACTACAAAAGGATACCACCTGGAATGTAGCTGTTCACGAAAGATTGGCCATTTATATATTGTAAAAAAAAACAACAAAAAAAAAAACCATTAGGTGGGTTAGAACAGGAGAAATCCAATGACCAAGAAAGGCGGTATATAAATACTGTATATTATATATTATTATTACTGAACAACAAATTAGGAAGTCCCTGACTTATGAAAGTCAGTTACTATACCTCTCTACCCATAATAACCAGAGTGGGATGGGGAGCTCCAGGACTTCTCTTACAGCAGGAACAGTAATGTCATTGGCAGGAGCACTCAAGTTAGGCTTACCAGATCTCCAACCGGGACAGAGTGCTAGACCTTTAGGAGAAGGAATGTGGGCAGGTGTATCTTGTTAAACATTAGAGCACAATCCTAGGCATGTCTACTCAGAACCCCATTGTGTTCAGTGGGGCTTGCTTCTGGTTGGAGATAAGCCTAACTCAAGTGCCTTTGAAACTTTTTTCCAAGGCCTTAGGTGAGATGAAGCATTCAAACCAGCAGGAGGCAAACTGAGAAATTTGCCTAAGGGCACATGTTAGTGTCTAGGCCCTCTTCTATCCCACGGGCTGCCTGATACAGTATACTGTATAACACATGTTACATTAATAGCCCAATCCTGTCCATAACGTGTTGGATAGTTGTTTTATCCGACAGATAATCTCTCTCTGATAATTTCGACAGAGAGGTAAGTAAACTTTTTTTATTTACCCACTCTGCCGTGTCATGGTCCCCAATGGTCCCACTTGGATCTGCGCCAGCTCTTTGCCTGGCGTAAAGCCAAGTGGATCCAGAGGGGAGTGTGTCAAAGCCAGGCTGGGGACATATTGTTATTGTTATTGTTATTGTTATTATTTTATTTGCACAGAATATGAATACATTCGACTTCACCCACCAGGAAAGAATCTGTCCATGCCTGGGAGGCACATATTCTTTGATCATGCAAAATGAAATGGAGACAAACCGCTGAGTCTTGGGGTTTCCTTTTAATTTCCTCCTTGAAGCCGCTTTCACTTGAGGTGAATTACGTACGGTGCTAATGCATGCATGCATCTCATCACACAGCAGGTCGCGGCATCCACAGCCTGTCATCAAGACCCAGTTGACACTTCTTTTAGTGAGTCTATGGGGTGGCAGAGAAAAAAAGAAAAACACACCAGTTTATTTTGGGCTAATGTTTGCTCAACGCAGGTTTTTCATGCTGGTAGGATATGTTGTCCTTGTAAACCACAATTAAAGCGAGTGAGTCAGATGGGTTCATAAAAGGAGACAAAACCAATCTTTTTGTCCCTAGTGGATTGAAGGGGGCTTATTTACATGGCCACCATGGGAAGCTTATTGTCTCCATGTTCCTGTCCCAAGGTCTTTCAGTCATGCTCTGCCCCCTTGCTGGCCGTCTTGGTTCATTTGCACAGGCCACAGTCACTGTGTGGTTTTCAAAGCTTTTACCCAGTCTAGGGTAAAACCTCTGCATGCTGCATGTTGGGAAACCTCTGCATGCTGCAGAGTGTTCAGGGGGGCACATTTCTAGGGTACAGTTTCAGTTCCTACACAGTGCTGACCTGGCCTATTGGGTCTTGTTGTCAACCCATGCAAAGAGAGGTATTCTGTGGCATCATGTCCTCCAACGTTCATGTACAGCTGCATGTCGTCGCAGGGTAGGCTTACCAGATCTCCAACCGGGACAGAGTGCTAGACCTTTAGGAGAAGGAATGTGGGCAGGTGTAGCTTGTTAAACCTTAGAGCACAATCCTATACACACTTCCCTGGGAGCAAGTCTCATTGAACACAATGGGGCTTGCTTCTGAGTAGACATGCCTAGGATTGGGCTCTAAGGTTTAACAAGCTACACCTGCTCACATTCCTTCTCCTAATGCTCTAGCACTCTGTCCTGGTTGGAGATCTGGTAAGCCTATCGCAGGGGAAAGCTGGTGATAGGGAGGTGTCTCCTCCATTACTGACCCACCTGATACTATCATTTATTCAGAGATTTATATCCTGTCCTTCTATCCTCAAAAATAGGACCCTCAAGGTGGCTCACTATCATGATAAAAACAGTACGCATTCAAATAGCAGCATCATAAAGCATAAAAAAAAAACAAATCATCAGCAGCAAACAGATCCAATGACTGGGAGTGCCCCACTGAACAGCGTGTCTAAATAATTTTGGTTTTCGATGACACCTAAAGGCACAAAGACGAGTCAGCTGGATCTCTAACAGCATCAAGATGCCCCTGCCCAGCAACCATCGTTTGACCCCGCTCGCCCCCAATTTGAGCAGAAAGTTCTCACTTTAATTAAGAAGTTTAACATTGCTTTTGTTGCACAGCACTCAGATTTCTGGGTTTCCTCTGTACTCCATTTACTGGGCCATTGGCTTCAGTACATGGATCTGCTCTAGTCTTGCCTGACCTGAGAAGCAAGCAATATATAAGCCCTTTCCTCCTTCCATCTCCCTCATCACCAGACAAACCAAGAGCTTAGTTTAGCTGATGACCTGGCTACAGTGCAGGTAATGGGGCACCACTTGAACCAATAGCAGCAAGAAATATTTCCTGACTGACAGCGCAATCCTAACTTACTTTGCGCCAGTGTAGCCGTGCCAACAGAGCGCACACTGCATTTTGCAGTGCAGGAGCAGTCATGGAGGCCTCTTCAAGGTGAGGGAACATTCGTTCTCTTATCTTGGGACTGCATTGCGGCTGCACTGGCGCTGGAAAGTTGGTTAGGATTGCGCTGTCAGCCACAAAGTTTAACTTTGATATCATATTAGTTGATGAAACATGAAAAGGGGATCCGGCATACAGAAGGTTTGTCATATTTTGCAAATAAATATTACACACACACACTTTTGTTTTTGATCAAAATATCAAAATATATTTCTGTATTTAACTCTGATGTCAAATATAGATGCTTTTTGAAAAGACTTCTATTTTTCCCATCAACTGATTGACACAGAATGATGTCATTCACCTCAAATGCACATTCAGTCTCTGCTCCTCACAAGTTCTTAAAAAAGTCCATCTGCACTGGTCAGCAGGACTTATGTACAGTCTTTGGTTCACATGGACATTTCTATACACAGGAGGGACTACATGGATCAAATTGGTAGCTGGTTCACATGTATGAAATGGTGAGTCATTCAGGAGCTGAAGTGCATTACAAATGTGTAGTTTAGCATGTTTATTCAGGGTCAAACAACACATTTGCTTATTGCATTTTAAATACGTGTGTTTAAATCTGGAAAAAGTCTCTTCTTTAAATAAAAACAACCAGGGGAGGGATTCAGATGGGACAGTGTGCAGGTAGGGAGAAGTTAACCCTTTCCTCTGGTGTCATTTTCCCACCAAAGACTGCCCTCACATAGCTGCTTTTTGCTCCCCAAATGGCTGCTATTCCAGAACAAAAATAGATCGGGAGACAATTTTTGACAGAGCAGCACTGTGGGAAAAGGTTAATCCTTTCCTCCTTGCATGCTATGATCCTGATCTGAATCATGCCTCCCTCTCCCATGATTGATTGTACTTAAGGCACTTCCCAGTTTATACTCTCTCTTCCAAACACATCAAGTGAACATGTAGTTTGCCCCACAGAAGTTACTTCCCCTGAGTTAAGTCATGTTCACTGCATATGATTCTAGTTTCAAATTGCATTTAGTAAATTGCATGGATGGCTTGTATGAACGTGGTCAGATTAATCCCTTGAACATGTCAGCATATAATTAGAGGATAGCATGAGCTCAGGGAGGTGCTAAACTAGGATCATCTGGGATATTAATCACAGTCCACAATAGTTTTCACTTCCCCTCATTTGCACCTGTGTTGCCATTTTTTTCCCCAGTAGGTTTTTTGTGCCTTTAATAGTTGCGTGATAGGCAGAATACTAGCAGGGGAAATCTCAACTTAGAGTGTTGTAAAAAACTTTACCAGTTGGATATAGTCTGATCATACAGGGCCTATTCAAGAAGCTACTCTTCCTCTCCTCTCTCTCTCTCTCATATAGAATCAACTCAAGTCAAATTTAAGTTGTGTATTACATTTCTGCATTAATTACTGTTAAAGTGGTTCACAACAGCAGAAAAAAATCAAATACATAATAATTAACTACACTGTATTCACTCTTCTGCATTTAAAAAAATCCCTAGAAATCATGGAAGCCTAGCATGTTAGTGAGGGCTCCAGCCCTCTGTCCCCCTCTTCTTTTTTCAATCTGGGTAGTGGAAGGAGAAGGAGGAGCAACAAGCAGGTGAACTGAGATTATGACTATGACATGTTTATTTTCTATGTACAGGGATTTAAAAACAAACAAACAAACAAACAAACATGTTATTGTACAGAGGGACACTGGCCTGGCCCAAGAAATCCTGGTGCCCGAGGTGGTGTGTGAAATACTCCTTACCGGATGGTGCACCTATTGCCACCTCTACTGCTGCTCCTTCTGCTTCCTGGATTCAGAAGGAAGGAGAAGAGAGGAGTGGAGTGGAAAAGAAAGTGTGGAGGAGAGTGGTAGGTTGTAAGAGCCGCCTACCCAAGGTAGCCGCCTTGGGTCCCTTCGGGGAGAAAGGCGGGATAGAAATACTGTAAGTAAGTAAGTAAGTAAGTAAGTAAATAAATAAAGAGTGTTTCCAGTATGTTTCTCTAATACTCTAATAATGCTCTCACCCACCCACCACTCCCCTCTCCTTCCTGCTTTCTTTTCCAGTCTGGTCCTCTCTTCCTTTCTGACTTCTGAATCCAGGGAGCAGAAGGAGCCGTGAAGGAAGAACCTGCCTCCCACCAATCCACTGCCGAAAGCAGACTTCAGTCAGCCTCATGGAGGGTCATTCAGTCACATGAACCCTCACCAGCAGCAGTTTGAAATGGTACAGCCCAAACACAGGTTTACTTCCCCAGTGAAAACAAGGCCTAGAAAGAGGCTGGGGTTAAAAGTGGTTCCTTCCCAGGCTGAAAAAAATTGAAGGCTACTGAAGCTAAAAAGAATGATCTAAGGAAAACTGAAGAAGCACAGTGGTTACTACTATCATCATGGACCAGAGCCGGCCCATCCAAGAGGCCAACTGAAGCAGTTGTCTCAGGCAGCAGTTTGGTTGGGCGTGCCCATCTCAGCTTGCCTGCTTGCCTCCACTGCTCCTGTTTCTCCTTCTACTCCCTGATTTGGACATGAAGAGGGGGGCAGAGAGGAAGAGGGACTGGGGAGGGGAGGGGAGTGCTGAGCTACAACAGTGGAGAGTGGGACGAGCAGAGGCTGGCACATCATCGGGTAAGAGGGGGGGGCAGCGTTTTGGCATTCTGCCTCAGGTGTCAGGAGGCCTTGGACCAGCCCTGGCATATACCTTGAGTTGGGGAGAGCCTTTGTTCAAATGTGTACTGTCGCTTGAACTCCCTGGTTTTAGAGAACCTGGTTCAGATGTTACATTCCCAGCCCGACAATCATTGTGTTTTGGATCAGGAATGTGTTGTGTGCCTGGGGTTGCCAATCCAGGCATCAATCTCCAAGTGATCCTGAAAGCAATCCTGGAGATTTTAACAGGTCCTGGAGGAATTTCAAACATTACATCACAGTGCGGGAAAATCTCTCCAGAAATGGCTCCAGTCAGAGCTGGCAGCACTTCATGTGTCTCGTGTCTTCCTCCTCCCTCCTCTCACAGGCTCAGCTTAGTACAAGACTTCCTGCCTGGTATGGTAAATCACAGTTTCCAGCAGTGCTTTATAGGTGGGGAAGGGCCAGTCCATTCTCTTTTTTCCAGCTCCCTCAACTACTATTTTTAGGGGGAAGGGAACATAATATAGCTAAATTGAGGGGAATCAAGGTCTGTGTTAGGTCTCAGCATTGTTGAGCACACGTCGAAGGCTCAGGACCTTCAGAACAAGGGCCCACCACAGATCACCCTGAGATCAAGGATGGCCCAAGTTGATCCACTGCACCTGCCAATGCCCCGCTGCTGTGCACATACCCCAAAACATGCAGAAGGCCGAGGGCCGCCAAAAAGAAAAAAAAAAAAGCAGCATGCAAAGGAGCCACCGCAGGGACCCTGGGAGTGAGTTTGCTGCCCCCCTGACATGCTGCCCAGGGCTGAACTGCCCCCCTGCCCCCATTCCTACGCCCTTGTTTCCAGCAGCTGTTCCTGGTGTCTCTTCTACATCTCTTACGGCGCAATCCTGATGAATCTTCTGGTGGAGGAATGAGCATTCCGCTGCCTGAAGCCGTCGTGAATATGCCGTAAGGCATGTTCGCGATGACTCAAGAACAGGGAAGGCTGGCGCAGAGGCCGGCCTCCCCTGCTCCATTGACGGAGCCGTTGCCCAGCCGCCGGCGGACCCAGGTAAGGATCCAGAGGGCAGGGGCAGTTTGGTGGTAGATGGAGGGGGGCCATTGGCCCAGCCAGTCCGGGAGGGAGCGGGGGATGGCTTCGGCTGTATCCCGTCCCCTGTTACATGGCCTCCTCTGACTTCCGCCAGTGATTTCGCATCCCCTTCCCCGAGCATCCCCTTCCCCGAGTATACCTCCGTCTGAGCGGCAACCTGGCCACAGCGGATCCTTATGTAGGATTGCTCTGTTAGACTGTGAGCCCTTTGGGGACAAGGAACCATTTTTTGTTTTGTAAACCATTTTGTAAACTACTGCTTCGTGAACTATTTTTTGTTAAAAAGTGGTATATAAATATTCTTAATAATAATTATGATGATGATGATGTTACTTACCAAGTGTAAGAACAGCCCCGCTGGTCAAATCAAAGGTACATCTATTAATATGAACACATTTATATTTACTGCTTAACAACAAAAGTTGGCAAAGCAGTTTATTGTTCAGAACTTTCAGGCCATATTATTAGACCTTTTTATTCAGGATGGCATTCGATAGCTGACATAATGGAGTGGCATTTTAATTAAATGTAATTTTAAACTGTTTTATGTGATAAATTGTCTTGTTTTTATCCATATGATCCATATGTCTTGTTTTTATAATTGTAATTGTTTTTAATGTTTTATTACTGTTATGTTTCAAATGTTGTAAGCCATCTTGATTGCCTTTACTGGGAGAAAGGTGGGGTATAAAACAAACAAACAAACAAACAAACAAACAAACAAGATGAGATCCAATGGAGCTGCTCTCCCCTTATTAAAATATAAGAGAGTGAGACACTGCTTAAAAGGTGTCTTTAACCCAGTAAACACGAGGTTAAGCACCAGCATCTATATTTGAGCATCCTCTTCCCCACAGTGACCAACGTGATGCCTCCATGGTCACATAATCATGATATATACAGGTGTATATATCATAATAATGATATATACAGGCTTAATAACGGATCGCTTAACGACGATCCGGATATATGACGGAGGTTCCCAGTAAAAAAGAGCAAAGGATTTAAAAAGACGCATCTTTTAAAATCCCCAGCTCTTCAGCTGTTTTGCGCTAGATAAGGTCTTTAAAGTTCAGCGCTATGCTTAAAGCCCCAGTGCTGAACTTCAAAGCCCTTATCTAAAGCCAAACAGCTAATGGGCAAGATAAGAGCTTGGATGTTTAATGCTGGGGCTTTAAGCACAGTGCTAAACATCAAAGCGTAGCAGGATCCGCTTAATGACGGCTTCAGTAGCGTCAAGTTACTTGCTTGCTTTCGTCGGCCGGAATGGCTCCAAAGGCGAGGGGGCGGGGCCGCTTTCTCCCGTCGTGTAACGGAGGCTCAGAGCCCAACGGAACTTGGAGCTCCGCCCCCCCTGCAGTGACACTGCTGGACGGCTTCACTTTACGACAGGATTTCAGAACGTATCCTCATTGTTAAACGGGGGGACACCTGTATAGCCTCACCCTTGAGATTTCTTCTTTAGAGATCTGTGGAGGTGGCTGACCCTGGAAGAGCTGTAGTGCCCACTAAGAATATTTTTAAAAAGGATCCCCTCCCCCATCTCTCCAAAAGGCAGAATAGGGATCAATGCGGCTTTCAGGCAAAAATGCCAAATAAATGTGACAGTCCCTGGAAAACACGAATAATTGGACCATATGAGCTTGTAAGGTTGTCAGTTAACTAGGAATGCTCTTCTGCCTTTAATAGCAGCCTGGGGTGCAGAAATCAGCAGGTGAGGCTTTTTGCAGCATGAAGACATCAGGCTGTACTGAAAGGCAATAGCTTACAGTGGTTGGTTGAAAAGGTGGCAACTAGGTTTGGAAAACTTAGGAAAAACGCCTGGCCTGTTTCTGTGCCTTCAGCAGCAGGGTGATCTGCAGACTTCAGCAGGTGAAGCTTTTTATCCAGGAGGTTAGCACTGTCCACAGACAGACCATGCTCCTGTGAAAGGCAGAGGAGCAGCAGTGCTTAGTAACAAAAACATGTCGACGGCCCTTGCAGCTTTGCTTTCCCCTCCTTTCTCCTCTATCCCATTACTCAGCTTGAAGCAGGACAGAGAGCTGTCTGTCCTCGGGAGTGTATCCCACAAAGGAGGAAGGGCTCGACTAAGTCCAGGAGGGTGCCGGCATGACTAACAAGCACAGTTAAGGAGGCTATAAAAGGCAAAGAAGCTTCCTTCCGTAAATGGAAGTCTTGCCCTAATGAGGAAAATAAACAGGAGCACAAACCGTGGCAAAAGAAATATAAAAAAATGATACGGGAGGCCAAGAAAGACTTTGAGGAGCGTATGGCCAGGAACATTAAGGGGAATAATAAAAGCTTCTTCAAATATGTTAGAAGCAGGAAACCTGCCAGAGAAGCGGTTGGCCCACTGGACAGTGAGGGAGGGAAAGGGGTGATAAAAGAGGACTTGGAGGTTGCAGATACATGAAATGAGTTCTTTGCATCTGTCTTCACGGCAGAAGACCTCGGTCAGATACTGCTGCCCGAACCGCCACTCCTGACTAAAGAATTAAATAAAATAGAGGTTAAAAGAGAAGACATCTTAGACTTAATTGACAAATTAAAGATGAATAAGTCACTGGGCCCAGATGGCGTTCACCCAAGAGTGCTTAAGGAACTCAAGGATGGAGTTGCTGATATCTTGACAAAAATATGCAACTTGTCCCTGAAAACGGCCACTGTGCCAGAGGATGGGAGGATAGCTAATGTCACGCCAATCTTTAAAAAAGGAAGAAGAGGGGACATGGGAAACTACAGGCCGGTCAGCCTAACATCTGTTCCAGGGAAGATGGTGGAAAGCCTCATCAAGGATAGAATCTTAAAACATATAGAAGAACAAGCTTTGCTGAGGGAGACTCAGCATAGCTTCTGCAAGGGTAAGTCTTGCCTCACAAACCTTTTAGAATTCTTTGAAAAAGTCAACAGGCATGTGGATGCGGGAGAACCCGTGGATATTACATACCTGGATTTTCAGAAGGCGTTTGACACGGTCCCTCATCAAAGGCTCCTGAAAAAACTCCATAGTCAGGGAATTAGGGGGCAGGTCCTATGGATAAGGAACTGGTTGAAGACTAGGAAACAGAGAGTGGGTGTCAATGGGCAATTTTCACAATGGCGAGAGGTGAAAAGCGGTGTGCCCCAAGGATCGGTCTTGGGACCGGTGCTTTTCAACTTGTTCATAAATGACCTGAAGTTGGGGATAAGCAGTGAGGTGGCCAAGTTTGCGGACGACACTAAACTTTTCCGGGTGGTGAAGACCAGCAGGGATTGAGAAGAGCTCCAGAAGGATCTCTCCAAACTGGGAGAATTGGCAGCAAAATGGCAGATGCACTTCAATGTAAGTAAGTGTAAAGTGATGCACATTGGGGCAAGAAATCAAAACTTCACATACACGCTCATTGGTTCTGAGCTGTCTGTGACGGATCAGGAGAGAGATCTTGGGGTACTGGTGGACAGGTCGATGAAAGTGTCGACCCAGTGTGCGACGGCTGTGAAGAAGGCCAATTCCATGCTTGGGATCATTAAAAAAGGGATTGAGAATAAAATGGCCAATATTATTATGCCGTTGTACAAATCGATGGTAAGGCCACATCTGGAGTATTGTGTCCAGTTCTGGTTGCCGCATCTCAAAAAGGATATAGTGGAACTGGAAAAGGTGTAGAAGAGAACGACCAAAATGATTAGTGGGCTGGGGCATCTCCCTTATGAGGAAAGGCTACAGTGTTTGGGGCTCTTCAGTCTAGAAAAAAGGCGATTGAGGGGGGACATGATTGAGACGTATAAAATGCATGGGATGGAGAGAGTGGATAGAGGGAAATTCTTCTCCCTCTCGCACAACACCAGAACCAGGGGACATGCACTAAAATTGAGTGGAGGGAGTGTTAGAACGGATAAAAGAAAATATTTCTTTACCCAGTGTGTAATTCATCTGTGGAACTCCTTGCCACAGGATGTGATGGCACCTGGCCTAGATGCCTTTAAAAGGGGTTTGGACAGATTCATGGAAGAAAAGACCATCACAGGTTACAAGCCATAAGCAACCTCCTGGTTTTGGAAGTGGGTTTTCTCTGTGCCAGGTGCAGGGGAGTGGCTGCAGGAAACAGGTTATCTTGTTGACTGTGTGCTCCCTGAGGCATCTGGTGGGGCCACTGTGTGATACAGGAAGCTGGACTAGATGGGCCTTTGACAGCAGGGCTCTTCTTATGTTCTTATGCTGCAGGCACACTGACCATCATCGCTTTCCTCTCCAGGCTGCTGCTGCTGCTGCAGCGGCCGCGGCAGGAGCAGCAGCAGCAGCAGCCAACAGGGCAGGATCAGCTGCTGGGGGCAGTGACGTCACAGAGCCTCCAGCCAGCACAACGTTCCATTGAGGCGAGCGCGGAGCGCGTGCTCCTGCGAGCACATGGGCAACAAGCAGACGAGCCTTCTTGCTGCATAACGGCGGCCTAGGCGAGTCCCCCCGGTTTTTTCCGGTGGATTTTTTTTTATGGAAGCAGGGACCGGAAACATGCAAGTAACTTTGCAATGCTGCGGAATTGTTGAACAGACTTGCGTGACCAGAGAAAGATGCGTGGTAAGTAAGCGGGGGGAGATGCCGATGCGTGTAGTCTACGAGTGGAGATATTATCCCCCCCCCCCTTCCATTCGTTTTCTATCTATTTCTGACCTAATTGGGCTTTTAAGTTGGCGAGAAGTTTGCAGGTGGCCGTGTAGGGCATCGCGTGCTTTGTGCGCTGAGATGGTTCCCCGGTGCTCTCGCTCTCTGCACACACACATATACATATATTACAGAGAGAGAGAGAGAGAGAGAGAGAAATATGTTTTTCCCCCTCTCCCCTCCAAAGCTCTTTGGATAAAGATGGGCTAAAAATAGTAAATTCAGAGGGGAGATCAGTGCAGATCCGCGACCAGGAAGACTGGAAACGTGCAGATCATCATGTTCGTGAAAACAACAACGGGAAAGGATCGAGGATTGAGCGATGGTGAAATGGCACGTCTTGATTTATTTGCCCATCCCCCATACCTCCCCCCGGTCCCGGGCTTGGCCTTGTGCAGGTTATTTTTCAAATATACACAAGAGCGAGCGTGAGAGAACGAACTGGGGGATGCTATAAAAACTCATTTAGTTTTGGAATCGTGCAACTTTTTTGCACTTGGGTTTCCGTCCCCTCCTCTAGCCCACCCGTCAACACTCGCTGCGAGGAGGGAAACTCTTCGAGGTTTGGGCCGTGTCGATTCGCATTTTGTCTCGTTCCTCGGTTTAGCCTGTATTCCACGTTGGTGCACACACATTTCTGCTCTGGTCCAAAGTGCAGATTTGGATGAACTGGGATTTTGGCGTGGTTTATGATCTATGGCGGGGGTGCATCGTGGATTTACATTTTCTGCAGTGATGTTATTGCTTCCCCCCCTTTTAATTTTGTCGACTGCAGTATAGTGGGGTGTCCCCCCCCCCCTTGGGGGCTCTGAGCAGTTCAGAGGACAGGAAAATAGGCTTTGTCTTTTATTAGAGAACTGTGTTAGGAAGGCGCTTGAATAGACCTGAAGGTCATCCATTCCACCCTCCATCTCATGCTATTGTATAGAAATTTTTGCAAGAAAAATAATTCTACCCAAACTTTAAAGAGCACCCCTCCTCCTGTTTTCTGTAATGTTTCACCCCACTGTTGGATTGTGTCATCATCAATATTTATTCACACACATACACTTTATTTTGAATACTGCTGCTTGCTGAAAGGAAGGCAGTGATAATGAGGTAGGAAACTGGTTAAGATGTTGTTGTGTTCAATCACACTTCTAGAAACCAGGCTGGAGTTGACAAGTTTGGACATGTTTGCACAGGCCCATATTTATGAGCCGTCATAATTAGTCATCCGACAACTTCTGTGACAGAGAGGAGCCCATCATTTCCTTTTTTAACAGTCTTAAAAGTACCTGTTTCTTGCATGAAGTCTCCTGTTACTTCTGTTTGTGTGCGCTTCTTCTGAAATTAACCACCAATGGTAGTTTGTAAATACGATGATATATTTTACAATATTTGTAATTATTTTATAAAGTCATGGTTTTTTTTGCAATATAAAAAATACACAACTTGGTGGTTTTGCATACTTCTTTCTTTCTTTTTGGCCTGTAAATAGAATAGATGTCTGAGCTGGATATTTTTCCTTTCTCTTAGCAATCTCATTTTGTGTTATTTTAAAAGGGATTTGGAATATTTAAATATTTTATAAAAATTACCTACACAATAAATTGTTGCACTTCTTCTACAGTTTATTCATGTAGAGTTGCAGGATCTACATTTTAAAATGTCTGGGACACTCTGTAGATGTTTGGATTTTTTTGATGTTCAGAATAATTGTATTATATGGATAGATGCTTTGGGGGCAGCTGTTCGGGGAAAAAAAAGAATATCTGGGGTTCCCACCTTGCTCTGCAATAAGTGGTATGACTCCTGTGTAAGTGGTCTTGTCAATATGTCTTCCGATTGGCCCAATATAAGAACTTTTATCTTCCATTTTGTATCGTGCTCTGCAACTAAAATGGCAACAAACATGCCAGATATTTTCCTAGTCGCTACCAAAGCTTTCTTTTCTCATTTCTTTCCCTTTTTGACCTCACTGCCCATCTAACTGTGTAATGATGGTATCTTTTTTTTTTAAATCCTGTTTATATCCTGTTTTTTCCTCTGGAGCTCAGGATGTTGTATAAGAGGTTATTCCATTTTATTCTTGCAGCAGCCCTATGGGGAAAGAGAGTACAGTAATTTGTCTGGGATCATCTGGTGAGCTTCCTAAGTGCAGATTTGAACCCAGGACTTTTGAGATGTTATGTTCATTTAAGCTGTGTTTCCACGGATACTTTTGGGACAGGTGTATGTACCTGTGTTCTGGGTTGCAGCTCCTTACTTTACTAGTTGTCATTTAGCCAGCTTACAAATGATCATTCAAAAATCCTATTATGCTTGTGCTGAAAATTTGTGTTTTGGCCCGAGGTAACTTGAGTGTATAACTGTCGCTCATTTAATTCCCCTTCCCTGCCTATTCTGATTGGAAATTTTGTTTCTCTCTTTTTTATTATGTTGGTTTTTCTTCCTGACCATGTGTGATTTGATGTGCACATGGTTTCCATTTTCCAGGTGGTACGGAAAGGAGTTTAACTCATGCTTCCCTCTTTGTCTGCTACTTCCCTTTCAAACTCTGTGCTGCTGTATACCCCGGATGCTCCCTTCCTACTACAGTACTACTATTTAGCATGACTGTAATGCAGATGCTAGTTACAATTTCCTTCCCTTCTTACCTGCCTTTGGTGTCAGAGCTAGTGACATATCCTAAATCTGGCTGTGCAATTTTGTTAGTCCTGGCAGGAGGGATAAAGTGCAGTCAAAAGATACAATTTCTAAACCACCTTTCGTTTCCTAGCAACCATACGAGGCCTGCTCAGTTTTTCCTGGATCCGGCAGAATGGCTGAATGTAGCTGACCATGCCATCCCTTTTTTTTTTTTTCAGCGATACAGATTCTGGAAATCCTCCAGAATGCCACCTGCAAACAAAATGGCTCTTGAGCAACCAGTTAAGACCACAGGACTATGGAGATCCTGTAGCCCCCCCCCCTCCCCAGTTAGCCTGCTACTGCCATGGTTTAGTTTTTTGGTTTTCTGGGGTGGGGGGAGAGGAAGTCTTTTTGCAGTTGAATGTGATGTTCTCTGGAAACTGGTTGGGATAAGCTTCATTCATTCTCCTCTCCTTCCCCCTATTAGCTATGGGGCTTCTTCTAAGTCATTCTGAGAGGATGGGTCTGAAAAAGCTCTTCAGAGCTTGTTCTGTTCAAAGTGTGGTAGGGGGGTGAGTTCAGGCGTGGTCCTGCTCAGGGCTGACCCAAGACATTTTGGCCCCTGAGACAACATGCCAAATGCTTCCTTCCCTTAAGCTGGATTCACACTTGAAGGCGGATGTCCCTGCCCAGCATACGCGCTGATCAGGCGCTTGGAGCAGGGGCGTGTCATTCTGCTTGTCGTCCCTCCTGCTGTCCCGCCTTCTTAAGAAAGCGCAGCTGTGATTGGTTAAACACAAGCGCGCTCTGATTGGCCGAAGTCTTGTGAACTCTTGCTCTGCTTGCCTTTTCCTCTCAGAAGTTCTTGCCCTTACTTCAAGCACAAATTTTATATCATTATCCCAGCATGAACTGGGAACATTTTGCGAGTTTTGCAATGACATTTTGCAATAATGAGGCTTGCTCTCTCCTCGTCCTGTGTTTACCGGGGTTTCCCTCTCGGAAGAACAGTGGAATAGTAACCTCCGCGGCGATTGGAGCTACTTGTGATTGGCATGCAACCACTCTCCCCCCCCTCTCACGCGATTGGTGGCTGCAGTAGCTCTGTGAACCCGCCCACAAGCTCCACGAGACAAGCTCCGCCAAAGATGAACCCAAACCATCTGAAGCGATTCAAGCGTAGGTACTCCGGAATGGTGTCCTATTTCATGATGAATATGCAAATATAGCTCAGCGCGGGTCCGTGAAGCGCACAGCAGGGACATCCGCAGTCAAGTGTGAATGGGGCCTTACTTACCTGGTGGTGTGCCAGCCTCTCCTCCCCCCTCTTAAGGAAGAGGGGGCAGAGCCGGAGAGAAGTGGGGTGAGCTAGAACTCTCCACATCCAGGAAGTGGGAGGAAGAGGAGTAGCAGAGGTGGGTGTCCCCCTGCAAGTCTGTTGCCTGAGGCGACTCTTTCAATTGGCCTCATATTTGGCCAGGCCCTGCAATGAAAGGGTGGAGAGGAATGCATGGAAGGGCTTAGGTTAACAGTAGCATGTGGAATTGTGTCCAGAATTCTTACTTGCCACAAGTAAAGAAGGCAACGGTTATTAACTGAAGTTGCTGGTAGACTGTCCCTCTCCCCCCCCCCCCCCCCGGAAGAAAGTGCTGATGATGTTGTCGGATGGTACGCAGCTAGCCGGAGGCCCGAGTAGGTGGTACCCGGGCTTCCGAATGTTGGGAACCACTGTTCTAAACTATTGTCATGGCTTACTATTTATGACTAATAATTTGTGCAAATGTAAATGTGTATCAGTGCTGTTCAGGAGATTGAACTTGTTCTCTTTGGCTTTTATTGGAAGACCCAGGGATAGCTCAAATTTGAAAGGAACATAAAAAGAGCCCTGCTGGATCAAGCCAAGGGCCCATCTAGTCCATCTTCCTGTATCTCACAGTGACCCATCAGATGCCTCAGGGAGCACACAGGAGAACAAGATACCTGCATCCTACCACTCCCTTGCATCTGGCATTTAGAGAGAGGCTACCTCTAAAACTTGGTGGTTGCATATAGTCATCATGGCTTGTAACCTGAAGTAGACTTCCCTCCATAAATCTGTCCAATCCCCTTTTAAAGGCATGTAGGCCAGGTGCCATGCCATCGCCACATCCTTTGGCAAGGAGTTCCAGAGATTAATTACTCGTTGGGTAAATAAATATTTCTTTTTTCTACTCTTACTCTCCCGCCACTCATTTTTAGTGGATTTCCTCTGGTTCTGGTGCTTTTCAGATGTAGCACAAGGTGTGACAGGGAATTCCAATGTATCCTTGCTCTGTCCCTTGGTAAAGTACTTTCATGTTTGGTTTTGTCTCCTAAACTACTTGACTGCTTTCTAGGTGTGTAGTTGAGGGAGGCAGGGGAGGAACATAGCACTGAAACTTCTTGTACAGCAGGAGTGGTCACGTGCTGCCTTTAATGTTTTTTAAAAATAAGCTTAACTATGACACATCGGGTTCAGTAGGAGGCAAGCTCAGAAATTTGCCTAAGCACTAGTCTTTCCTGCCCCAGATGCAGATAGACATTGGATAGAGGAGGGGGTGCAGGTGGATGGATAAATAGAGGTGATAGGGTGGATGGATAAATAGAGGTGATAGGGTGGATGGATAGGAGGAGGGAAGAAGGTAGTCCTGGATCCAGCGATAGGAGCGGCGGTCTCATTTCATTGGATGAGGGTCCTGCGAGAGACAGGTGGTGGAAGTAAGCAGAACTTCTGAGTGAACTTTCTCAGCAGTATAGGGCTCGTCAATTTTGCTTTGGATGTGCTAGCCAGCCCCCAAATTTAGAAGACAGATGAATTTTTCAACTTTTAGAGTTTTTTGTTTTGTGCAGCAGCCCCCCCCATCTCATTTTTACATATACACAAGCATTAATAAGCACATTTTCATTTCCAATGTGGTGTTGGAAAAACTTGGCAAAAACATCTAAGGCTTTGATCCAAAAATAAAGAAGTTAAAAATTAAAAGTAATATCTCCAAGGCTGCAGTCTCACACACGTGTACCTGGGAATAAGTCCTATTGAAGTCAATGGGCTTACTTCTGATGGTTATTGCTGTGATTGTTGATTTTTTTGCTTCTGTTGTATGTTGTTGCATGCTATTTTATTACAGTGCAATCCTGACTAAGGATCCGGTCAGCGGCCCAGGGCCGCCCGCTGAATCCTGAGTCCCGGCTGCCATTCAGCCGCTGGGCCGGAGGTCTACTCGGAGAAGGGTACGCTCGTCCTCTTCCCTGGGTGTAAACTAGGGCCGGCCCTATCGGCCTCCTCTGATTTCCACTAGCTAATTAGCTGGCGGATGTAGAGGAGGCCATGTAACGGCCTTACGCCGGCCTCCCTTACTCCAGAGTTGTCACGAACGTGCTTTACGGCACTTCACGATGGCTTCCGGCGACGGAATGCTTGTTCCGTCACCAGGTCGTTCTGGTGGATTGCACCCTTAATCTTATTTTGTTTTGCTTTGTTTTAATTATACACCGCTTTGAAGAAATCTGAGTTGAAAAGCGAATTACAAATATTAAAATAATAGAACTTGGGATCATCTAAGGAAATCAGTTTGCAGGAGATTCAGGGCAGATGGTTGAAAGTACTTTTGTTACACAGGGCACAATAAGTCTATGAAATTCAGTGCCCCGGGATATTGAGATGGACATAGGCTCAGATGGATCTAAAAGGGGGTGTAGATAATTTTGTAGGGAAGAAGTCTTCATCATAGCTGCTGCTTGGAGTCTCCAGATTAGAACACGCTTATCTGGAAAAGAAGGCAGCCGTAATCATCAGAGGGCTGAAGCACCTTCCTTACAAGGAAAGACGTCCGTGTTTGAGGCTTTTTAGCTGGTGGGGGAAAAGGCAGTTGAGGGGGGAACGTGCTTGAAATTTAAAATGTTATGTATGGTATAGTGAGAGAGAAATTTGTCGTCTCTCTCTCACCAATCTAGATCCAGGTGTCGTCCATTAAAAAATTGGTGGGCGATCTAGGATGGACAAGGTACTTCTTCACGCAGCGAGTAATCTGGGGGGATTTGTTGTCACAAGATGTGGTGATGGCCACTTGGAAGGGGATCATGAAATTCAGGAATGGCAGGTCTGTCATGAAAGCTGTGTGCTACTTGCTGGCTTCAGCAGGAGTATTCCTCTGGATGCTCGTTGCCATGGCGGCAGGAGAGGGGTCAGCCTTTCTTTCTCTCCTGCTGGTGGGCTTCCTAAAGGCAGATCACTGTGGAGAACAGGATGCTGGACTAGGTGGGTCTTTGGTCTGATTCAGCAGGGCTCTTCTGATGTTCTGTTTATTTCCTTTAAAAAAAGGTTTCTTGGGTACCTTTCTGTCCCAGAGAAAAGACCACCAAGGGTACTTGCAATAAATAATGTTAAAACAACAATTAAAAGCAGGCCAACAGAGGCACAAACTCAGACAACTTGAAATAAAGCTATTTGAAGCAAAAAAGGGGTCAACCGTCCACTTAAAAGCAGGCAATGAAGGAGCCAACCTTGTTTCACAGGGGAAGGAGTTCCACAGTCAGTGGGCCACGCTGAAGAGGCCTTGTCAGGCATCCTTACCAACTGCACCTTGGGTTGTACAGGAAAGCAGGGTCCAAAGATTTTTGCTGTGTACAGGCAGATTGATGTGGGCAGAGACAGTTCTTTGGGTTCCCAGGCCATGCACAAATCTATAGGTAGTAACTAGAACTGTATCTGGAAACACGCTGGAAGCCAACATAGGTGTGATCTGTTCTGAGCAGCATTTTGTAACAGCTGCAGTTTCTGGACAGTCTTCAGGGCCATCTTCAAGTCAGTAGCGTAGCCAGGCCAGGGCTGGGTGTGTGTGTGCAGTGCCCCCTAGTGACAGCAGTGGTTTCCTCGTGAGGAAGAGCCGTGGCATCATCTTTCTCCTCCGTGGCTTCTTTTTTGCTGCTAGAGTGGCTGCGTTTGCAGCCACAGAGGGTTTTCGTGCCATTTTTGGCTCTCTGAATGGGCCCGCCTGAGGTCTTGGAAGGCTTCAAATTAAGCATTCTGGGAGTGCAGGGGGTGGGGCGATGACGCGAAATGTGTCACCACCCCCCAGGGCAGGCTAGCAACTCCACTGCTTCAGTAGAGTCCATGACAGGTCCAAATGCAAAGTGACTTGAGCATGGGCTACCGTAGACAGACAGATCTGCTTTCTCCAGGAAGGGATGCAGCTGGTGTACCGGCCAAAAGATTAGTAGTTTATGCGCGCAGCAACGTGGTTGCTGCAACACTCTTGCCTGCCTGCCTTCCTCTGTACAGGCAATTGTTAATGTGATTTACTGCAGCTTCCAGGGGTAGATGTGCTGGCCATAATAGCAAGTCCATTACATAATACTGTATTTTGTTTTATGTACACAGCAATAATGGACAGGGCTGTTGTGTAGGCAGGAAAAGCAGACTCCCAAGTGGGAGAGCACATTGTTGAATGCTTCTTTATGAAAGAAAAAAAAATCTCCCTGCAAGTCAAACAGCAGCACAGCTGGGAGTTGGCTAGGAAAGAATCTGTTTCCTTTGAATCCTGACATGTTTCGTATTTTATTTGCAGGGAGTATTTACCATATTTTTCGCTCCATAAGACGCACTTCCCCCCCAAACAATAAGGGGGAAAAGCCTGCGTCTTATGGAGCAAATAATAAAAAAGTAAAGAAAAATACTTACCAGGGCTTCAGGGAGGCCTGCAGAGGCTCGTGCAGGCCTCCCCGATCTTCATTTCGTCAAAACCCGGCCATTTTTGGCCACTTCCTGTTTTGACGAAAACCGGAAGTGGCCGAAAATCGCCGTTTTTTGCCGAAATGAAGATTGGGGAGGCCTGCACGAGCCTCTGCAGGCCTCCCTGAAGCCCTGGTAAGTGTATTTTGCTTACATTTTTTTATTTTTATTTTTATTTAAAAAAACCTTTTTCCCCCTATTTTTTGCTCCATAGGATGCATGTGTCTTATGGTCCGATGCGTCCTATGGAGCGAAAAATACGGTACATGGGGGAGCATTCAAAAAGGTGACTTCCCCCCACCTGTAGTTGTACAGTCCATTTGATATTCTGTTGCACATGTAGACCAGGCCTCACCCCACTTCATAGTATGAATGGGAGCTCACTTCCTTGAATACTGCCCTACACAAAATATTCACTGCAACTTCACAACTAACAGCAGGAAGGGCTGACCTACTGTTCTTCTCTTTGACATGTATGTATATGTGTTTACTTGCAGGGAATGTCTTTTCTCTGTTTTAAAAAACATAGGAGCATTAAAAAATTGTTTCTTGCTCCTGCAGCCGGAACATTTTTTTAATGCACCCATGTTTTTTTAAAAAAAAATCAAAAAAACAACAACACTCCTTGCGAGTAAACAATCAAGATTCTGCTACAAACAAGGATTGCATTCATGCAAACAAACATTCTTATTAATGGTGCATAACCTAAATACTTGCCAGAACATTATTGGTACCGTATATGCTAGGCAGTTGTTAGCATGCCAAACATTGAACACAGTGCAGTGTTGCAAAATAAGGTTACAGAAGTTGGTAGCCAACGTTTTTTATTGGCCCAACTACTGCCTTCTGTGCCCCCCCCCCCCGACCAGCACTTATACTGCTCCTTTGGCCCAGTCATAGTAGGAGTCCATGAGGTGAGCAGCTGTTTGACCCCCTATTACAACATCTGGATTTTGTCAAATATTTAGATCCCTTGAATTTCCATAAGTTTGAAATGGCTTTCAACAGCAATCCAATGAAGCAATTTCCCCAGGAATACAAAAGCAGCAGTAAGTAAACCTGGTCATCCTGAGTAGCCCAGAGAAAAGTTCCGATGTTAGTTTAGTGGCCAAAGATCTTGCTAAACAAGATGGCTTCACATAACAGTTCTGAGTTGCATATCATTTGCTTGCATAACTAAAGGGGAGAGAAGGATTTCTGTAGCCTGAGACCCCAGCCGGCCAGCTGTCATTGCGAACTTGCACCAGCAATAGGGACCTGAGGCTGCTCCAGCAGCAGTAGGGCTGCTTTGGTGTAAGATGTCAGGAACCTCCAGTCCTGGCCGACCTTTTCTCTCTCTGTGCCAACCTCCCACCATCCATTAACTACCCCCCAATTTATTGGCTGGAGTAAAGCCCTGTAATCCCATACATGGCTCGTCCACAGTAGAGCATAGGACTCCATTCCTGTAGGCCAGCTCTCTGCTTTATCTTTTCTAGATTTCCAGCATGTTCTCTCTGCTACTTGCCAAAATGAGTAACTGTTTTTGTTAAAATGCATTTTCAAATGATCTACTAGCACTTAACTGTTCGTTGGACTGCAGCAGCCTCAACTTGCAGAGCCAAATGGTCAGATGCAAAGAGATTTCAGGTCTTCAAAATGTCTGCACAGAATCCCTCCTTCCTCCAGCCTGTTGCAAGCTGCAATTTGGAGAAGGTGACTGAGGACAAGGGGGAGAGCAGCCAAGACTGTTGGCCCATTCCCCTGATGGAAAGGAGCATGTGAAGCCTTTGCTTGTGTTGAAATCTGGCTTGGCAGTATGATGATGACGTTTGCCTAATATGCCGCTGAAGGGCCATAAAATAGTGGGATCTCCGTCCGAGTCCCCTTTGCCATTACTCTTAGCGCGCACTCTCTCTGGGTCTGGTTTGTGTGGGGATTTATTTTTTTTTGCTTCAAGATCAAATATCCATTCTATGATTTTATCCATGCTGTTGCAGCCCAGCTGTTTTTGTATTTGAAAACTGAGGGGAAAAGGAATAATAAAAAATAAGATTCCTTTGCCATAGGCTCTCTGCACATTGCATTTCCCTGTGTGCAGACACAGGAGAGTGCGCTCTGTGTGTGTGTGTGTGTGTGTGTGTGTGTGTGTGTGTGTGTGTGTGTGTGTGTGTGTGTGTGTTCTAGGTTTCACGCTGAGTTCATATGGTGGCAGTCGTGAGACCTGGCTGTGAACCAACTGTGCATTCTAAACCAAGTGTGACCTGGAATGTTTCATAATGCACAGAGGTTCTACGGCCATCGGTTTCATGTGAAAAGGATTGTCAGAAGGCAGAAAGTTTTTAAAAAGTTGAAGTAAGGGTAGGACATTATGAAGATTTTTGCAAGACACCCTGCCTTTGCTTGTTGCTCTGGTGGAGAGTGGGGCAAAAGCTTGTGGAATGTCATCATCACACTTAATGCTCTTGCTGAGCACAGGTGGAAAGAAGCCATGTTTCTGGTCGTCGGATGTGTTCCACATCTCTCCTTGAGACCACATCTAGACTGACTGGCTAGTGGTGACCCCATCCATTATGGAGGTGGACCACACTGAGCATACTTTTAGGTGTCGGTGTGTGTGTTCTCTCTCTCTCCCTCTCTCTCCTTTTTTTTTTTTTAAAGCCCCAGGACAACCAGAGTCCAGGAATCAGCGGCGGAACCACGGTGGAGCGCGTGGAGCAGGAGCTCCAGGCGCTCGGGCGTGCGCGGAGCACCTACCGGAGCGAAGTGCCGCGCTGTGTCGGCCCTCCCTCCCTACCTGGAGCCCGTTCGGCTCCAAAATGAGCCAAAAACGGGCGGGGGGAGGGCGCAAATCGGGCGGGGGGCGTCGACATGATGCATCGCAGGCCCCGCTCCATGTGCCGGGCGCCAGGAGGGTGCCCGTCATTTCTGCCAGGAATTATTTCAGCCTGAAAGCAGTAGTATTCAACTTTCAAGAAATGAACACTTGCATCCTTCTAATTTGAGTCCTATGGGTCACCAATATGTCCTGATGTAATAAACGTGTCCATTATGTTATAGGATAGGTGTGGACCTCTTGTTCTGCACTGAGAACAAGAGTTGGAAGTACAGTCTGAGCCGTGAGGACCATGCATAATTAGTGTGTTCCTAACTTGTATATAATTAACATAATTGCATGCTGTAACTTTCTCAATCCCAGGGAACACGGTGCTTCAGGCTCCTGTGGGTGGTGGTGGTGGGGGGGAAGGGATAATTTGTGTGTGTGCCATGGGCCCTCCTAGCTGTTCCTTTAGATAGGGAAGCTTCTGCATCTCTTGACCTTGGAGCACAAAGCCCTTATAGAGATGCTCGCCTGTGGTTTCAGAAAAGAAGCACTTTGGATTTGCATTTGGACTGAAGAATAGATATACCATTTAAAAACTGGCATCCTCATTTTTGTACCTATGAAATGGGTATGGCTCAGTTGTTGTTTACTGTTTGCAACACTGAAGTTGATGATTAGCAGAAATTTGCAGTGCAAAATGAGTGCTTATTGCTGATTAACAAGTGAAATGACACTTGTCTGAGGTGGCAATTGGAAGTGGGGCAAGGCAAAGGTGGTGGTTTTAAACACATGCCCACCAAATGGTGATACTCTCTTTAGTATGTTCAATAACAAGTTAGCCAGTATGCTTTTTTGGATAGGGTGTTGGGACTAGGACCGCGGAGATCTGGGTTCAAATCTCCGCTCAACTGTAAACTCACTGGTTGACCTTGGGCCAGTCGCTAGCTCTCAGATGACTTCATTACACCTAGATTTGCAAAGTTTATAGGGCTGTTACGAGAATCCAATGAGGGCAGAACCATGTATGCCACCCTGGGCGCCTTGGAGGGAGGGCACCATTTAAAATATAATAAACAAGCTAGATGAGGCTTGCACCTTTAGGCAAGTGGAAGACTTTGACCACGTTGGGGAACTGGACTGAGCTTGTTAGCATGTTGGCTCCCTGATGTATACACATCCGGTGTTTTGAAATAGTCTTAAGTCACCTTGGGTCAAACTTTTTATATATAGAACTGGTTGGAAGGCTTGCTAACCTCACTCAACCTAAATGGGATCTACAGATGCTGCCCAGACTTGTCCTTTTGTGAAACTTGACGGTATCAGTGCCTTTGTCGAGTCGAAGGATTGCAGGAGGCATTTAATGGTGGAAACCTGCAGATGGATTCTCCAGTGTCGTTCTGCAGCAGACATCTGCTCTTGGCTCTTTCTGCTTTGCAGGATTGAGACAGGGAGAGCAAGCTTAACTGCTGGCTCGCTTCCGCCAAACAGCTTTCTTCCAAGAAACTCCAGTGCCCACTGAGGCCGTTTTCATGTCAGGAAAGTGTGCTCGTTCCAAGCCCCTGTTCTCGGCATTGGCAGCTGCCTCCCGAAATGTGTGGCGTGAAATGAGTCCCACTGCTGCCTCAGACCATGAATCTTGGAGGTCATTTAAGTTGAACGCAGAATAAATTGCATGGCCTGGGCTTTTGCTTTGGATGGCTTACAAGCCTCTTCTTGGATGACTTTTCTCCTTGACTGTTGAAAGGGATACAGGCAGAAAAAAACAATGAAAACTCCAACCCACTTTCTAAAAAAGGAAATGGGGTGTGGTTTGTAGACTGCTTTTTTCCAGTACTCATGTTATCATTGCAGTTAAGTTTTCTCACACTTGCTCTGTTCTTAAATGCTGGACTAGATGTCTTTTTCCCATTCCAGTAAGTGCATAGACATTTTGGGTGCCAAGACCTTAATCTTCCTGTTAGTGTCAGTAAATTGGATTTCCAAGCCAGAATTTCCAAAATAAGGTACACTCTGGAGCTACTGTGTCTGTTCTCTTGATTGCTGTAGGGTTAGGATGTTCCCTAGAACTTCCCAGGATGATAGGTCTGTTCTGTTACATGAAGCAGTCGTCCTTAATGAATAAGGGATGTTCTCTTAAAATTGGGAGTGTCTGTCAGCCGTAGGTTGTTTGGCATTAGTTTGCTAATTGCTGGAAATGGAATGCCTTTGTCCTCCTAAGAGTTCTACAGTATTTCAGTAGAAATACTTTCACTTTCCTTGGCAAGCAGTGAGTCTGCTCTATCCCTAAGAAGGCTTGCATGCTGATATGCTTGTTGGGAAGATAGAAGTCAAAGGTCCATTAGCAGAAATCCAAAGTCACAATAGGGCAATGCCTTTATTGGGACCAACTGAAATGTCACAGTGTGCAAGCTTTTGAGTTCTCCAGAACCCTTCTTCAGGCTGATAAGCAAAACCACTAGGAGCAGATGGAGGAAAAGCCCACCCAAGTTGCAGCTTCTTGTAGGGTGAACACTCAGCAGCAAATTTGGGTTTGCCTCTGCACAGTGTGCAAAATAATCTGGGAAAATGCAGCCATATACTGTACTGTCTGTCTCTATGACTGGAACTATATGATACAGAAGCCAGGGAGGGGAGAGCACACTGGTAAACTCCTACTTCCAGAGGGGTAGCTGTGTTAGTCTAGTGCAACAAAAATGACAATTTGTCTTGTGGTACCTTAAAGGCTAATGGATCTATTGTAGCATAAACATTCATGGGTTACAGTCCACCTCATCTTGTTTTGGTTTAGGATTGGAGCCTTCCCGTTCACACTTGTTTGGGAGTAAGCTCTATTGAACACAATGGGAATTATTTCCAGATAAACATATATGCAATCCTGTCACCATTTACTTAGAAGTCCTACCTGTTTCAGTGAGACTTACTCCTAAGTAAGTGTCCAGAGGTTTTCTGTATTGACTAAGACAAAGTCTGCAGTAACGTTTGAGCATGAAGTTGATAGGACTCACAGTTGCCCTTAATGTGTTGTGTCTTAGAGTGTGTTTGCGTTTCATTTCCTGCAAATGTCATTTGGATTTAAAACCTAAATTGGCCAGCAATGCACATTTTGAGTTTTTTTTTGCTTCAAAACTTGCCGCCTTCTGCTTTAAATATAACTGTAGCCTAGTGAAGTAAAAAGAGGATGCATTTTGTGGCCTCTTTTGCTTGTGCTCTCTCTCTCTCTCTCTTCCCCCCTTTTTGTGGTGATTTGGTTCTGTCTTAAAATGGAAAACCTACTGAGACGAGGTTATTTATTTTTCTGTTGAAAGTAATTGCATGCTCTGTTGCCATTCCCTGACTTTTGCCACAAGCTTCCCCACCCCCTTCATCTTGTATCTCTTGCTTGGCATGCTGTGTTGGGAAGGCCGAGGCAGCCAAATATAATGTCGCTGGGTTGAGCAGCACAGAGTACCCTGTGATTAGCTAAATAATTTTTGCACCGTGTGTAAATCCACCCGCGGTTGGGTGTGTGTTTTCTTTTTTGGCCCAGCATCAGAAATGCGCATTGCAGTCTCCTAGTTCTGAGGGGTTGCAGTTGATTGCTGCTGTTCTTATTTATTTATTTTTTCCCCTCAGAAACCTGGCTTTGGTTGTAAAAGTGTGTGTTTGGCCTCCAGGGATCACTTTTGGGTTTTCCAGTAATCGCTGCTGACACAAGAGCAGTCAGCAAGATGGCGGGAGAGGCACTGCTTTTTGACCAATGTTTCTCTCTCCACCCTTTGAACAACATAGCCTAGGTATGTGTTTGTCAGGGCGAGCCAGGAGGACCTTGGGTGGCTTTACCAGGAACTACACTTGGCAAGTTGTTCTCCATCTTGGGTGCCTGGAGTGAAGCAGGAAAGAGGTTTGGCTTTGCTCTCCAGGCAAGGCAGTATTTATACCTGGCCTGGCCAACCCAGAACCTTCGTCCTGCTTGCCAGTCACAGGGACTGATGTAGCTCATTCCTGTCCCTCCAAGGAGCTTAGGGTGATGGACACCCCCCCTCCAATTTTAGCCTCAGGACAAGACTGTGAAGTGGGTTACTGGGCAACCTTGAGCCAAATCACCAGCCCCGGCCCTTCACCATAGCGTGCTTCTAGGTCTACTTTTACCCTGTTGAAGTGCTTCATTAACTGGGTTCCACATATTCCAAAGGCTCCCTCTCTCTACAATACCAACCCCTATGCCAGCAATATTCAGTTCTACTCAAGCCTTCCTCTGTTTTCCAACAGTATGCAAAGGGCTGGTTGAGATGATACTCTGACTGGTTCTTTTATATGCATGTGGTGGAGGAGTGGGGCAAGCACATCTCTCCCTTCTCTCAGCACACCATCACCTTATTGCTGGGGGGGGCGCTACTTTAGAATAGTGTTTAAACTTGCACACCAAGGGGTGGTACCGTTTGGATTGGGGCCATATGCTGGTTGGTGGGGGACATGTTTTGTGCTTTTCCACCATACGCTTAAAAGAGCTGCTGTGCAATGTCATTGGTGAGTGTGCCAAGACTGTAGAATGATCATCCCCCCTCAAACACAAAGCTTGCTTTTAGAGAGGCCCATGAGCTGTACCTTTTTTTTCATTGACCTTTGGGTTGGCGGGTTCGGTTCTGGGCAATCCGGTGTACAATCAATAGATGGCGCTTTATTCCTGGGTTGTTTCTGGACGGTTGATGATAAGTGTTATACAGTAGTAGTAATTATTGTGTTTTTATTTTGCAAGCTGCTGTGAGCTGTAAAAAAACAGCAGAATTGAAAAAAAAAGATGAAAGCAAAGGTGGTGGCTGCTTTTCTCTTGAGGTATTGCCTCTACTGTCACTTTAGTTTTATGGTGAGCATCATCCTGGTGGGGCTCAGGAGGCTTAGAATATACCCTTGCGAACAAAGGCAAATGGCCTCGGGCCTTCCTGAAGGGGTTATGCAGGCTTCCTGTGCACAGGAATACATTTTCATTTTTGCCCTTCAAGGAGGATCATGTTCAGTGAAGTGATGGGAGGCCAGGCAGAGTTCTCCTTTGGTTTGCTTTCTGGATGCGGCAGCTCAGAGACTGCCTGGGAGAGATTTGTGCAGGCATTACTGTGGTAGTATTTGTATATGGACAATGCCAGTAATTGAGCCTGGAGCCTTGTGCATGTAAAATATGTGTTTCAGCATTGAGCTACCTACAGCCCCTCTCTAAATGTTATCCTCTTGGTCAGTTGTCATAACTGGATATGTTGAGAGATGGTGTGGTGTGCCGGCTAGAGTATTGGGCCAGGAATTGGAAAAGGTGCAGAAAAGAGCGACCAGAATGATTCGTGGGCTGGAGCATCTCCCTTATGAGGAAAGGCTACAGCGTCTGGGGCTTTTCAGCCTAGAAAAAAGGTGCCTGAGGGGGGACATGATTGAGACTTTTAAAATTATGCATGGGATGGAGAGAGTGGATAGAGGGAAATTCTTCTCCCTCTCGCACAACACCAGAACCAGGGGACATGCACTAAAATTGAGTGGAGGGAGAGTTAGAATGGACATAAGAAAATATTTATTCACCCAGCGTGTAATTCATCTGTGGAACTCCTTGCCACAGGATGTCGTGATGTCACCTGGCCTAGATGCCTTTAAAAGGGGTTTGGATAGATTCATGGAGGAAGAGACCATCACAGGTTACAAGCCATAAGCAACCTCCTGGCTTTAGAGGTAGGTTTTCTCTGTGCCAGGTGCAAGGGAGTGTCAACGGGAAACAGGTTATCTTGTTGTCTTGTGCTCCCTGAAGCATCTGGTGGGGCCACTGTGTGATACAGGAAGCTGGACTAGATGGGCTTTTGGCCTGATCCAGCAGGGCTCTTCTTATGTTCTTATGACTAGGACGATCTGGGCTCATATCGCTGTTCAACCATAGAGATATGGTTGCCCAGTAAGCTCTATCATCTAGTCTAAACCACTTCACAGTCTTGTAAAATTGGAGGGGGGGATGTATACCACCCTAAGCTCCTTGGAGGGAAGAGTGGGAGAAAATGTGAACAAAATTGTATTCATATTTTTCTACTAGTTCTTTTTTAAAAAGCGACTTTTTGGGAATGGCACTCTGCATACCCTCAAAGGATCTGACTTTTTAAAACTGCTTTCTGTCCGATGAGAAGGGCATTCTGCACATGGGCTTTGTCATTAAGCCAGAGAGAGAGAGAGAGAGAGAGACCTTTGTTCCACTCTGGGCCGAGGAGGCACTCTGGGCCTAGTCTCTGAGGTGCCAGAATTTTTGAAAGGGAAAAGTGGGAACTCTAGCTATTTGCCTCTTTCAAGATAGATCTTCTCTCTAGGTGTGCATTGTTTAGTGCTTTTGTCTCTCACCCTTCCTTTTAATAAACAAACTCAAACAGTTATTATATTCCTACAACAACTTTGTGAAGTTCCTTAGGCTGAACAGTAAGCTGATTAGGGAGTAGAACTACCTAGCTTTCCTGACATTCAAGTGCATAGATAGGTAGACAAGGAGTCAAAGTAATCATAATGGATAGGTAGAGCATTGGACTTGGGATGCAGAGATTGAGTTCCAATCCCCATTAGCCATGAAACTCACTTGGGTGGCTTCAGGCAAATAACCTTTTCTCATACTAGCCTCCTCCGTAGGAATAAGCCCTGGTTTGCTGGTTCAGTGCTTCTTGGAAAAAGATGTGATACAGAAGTCATAAATATATATTTGGGTGTTCCCTTGTTGTCTTCATTTAACTAATGGCCTATATATGCACTCTGCTGGCCAAAGGAATCTGCTGGCCTAAGGAGTTGCCGTAAGGCACTTTTGCGACTCCTCTGGAGTAAGTGGCACCAGTGCGGAGGGCCAGCACCTCTTACTCTGCCACCTACCTTGACCTGCGCCGACCGACCCAGGTAAGGACAGCACCGGTTGACGTAGGGGCGTGGGGAGAGCGGGCAGGGGTGTTGAGGGAGTGGGGCCATTGGCTGGTCCCGCCTGGGAGGGGGCGGGGATATCGGCGCTGGGTTGCACCGATATCCAACGTCCCTTCCCAGGCTGGGTCAGCCTTGCTTGGCCTCCCCAGACACGCTCCATCTAAAGAGCTGGCATGCATCAGAGGAGGCCCATTGGGGCCTCCGGCGCTTACACTGGGGGAAGGGGATGAACGTCCCCTCCCCCCATGGTGAGCCCAGGCCTCGCCAGCACGAGCCGCATCCCAACTAGGATGCAGTGACTGGGCTTTTAGGCCTGCTGACACATCTTAAGCAGTATCGGGCTGTGCCTTTTTAACTGGAAATCTTGTGCTTTCGATTTGGAAAATGAGACGCCTGTGTTTGGTGAGAGGATATTCTGGTCCACTTGATAACCAGCCCTTCCATTGTAAAGTCAGTGTTTTGTTTCAGGTTTTAATCTTTGTTCACATGGAAATATTTGACAGTGGGAATTCCAGCAAAGCATGATTTCTTGCCTTTAGAAAAATTAAAATAGGGTGGCTTAAAATAGTTTCGTGGTCTCCAAGAGAATTAGAAAAGAGCTTCCAAAAGAGGAATGACAAATGTTGAAGCCTTTCAAACAGTGATTCAGTGGTCAAAAACCTTTTGTCTGAAAGCACACCTGATCTTGATAACAATTTTGGCACGTGCAGTGAGGTGGGAGTTCTACAAAGAGACAGGGATGCCTTTAGTACTATCCAGATAGTCCTTGGCTCTGATCTCCTAGGTCAAAAGTTCTTCAATTAGTTTACAAAGGAATTGCAAATTGTAAAAAAATTCAGCTGCCATTATTGGCTGCTGTTGACTGACTTATTTTTATTACTTAGATTGCTCCTGTGCCACTAGTGTCAAAAGGCCAAAACTGGACATGACTTGCAATCACATCAGTAGCCCTGGCACGCTTGTTCCACTGACCCAGCCCCTGGTGGATGGGGGGGGGGGAAACACACGGGAGTGGAATGGGCAGCATACACACACAGGAGCGGCAAACTGGTATGTGTTTTCAGAGCAACTTGCAAAATGTATGTAAAAACAATGAAATGAATGTAACATTTCATACAATAGAAACACGTCTGGTATCAGATGGTATTCTGGTGCAAAGCACACCTTTTTCTGTTTGGCCAGGTGCTTGTGGTGAGATGATAGTTTCTTCCTCCTTGATGAATTGCATTCTCTGTGCTGCTTCGTAGATCTTGGTCTATTATTTTTAGTTGATGGTGTGTGTGTGTGTGTGTGTTTTTAGTTACAACTTGTTGTTATTACTTCAATTTTATCTGAATTCTGTATGCTGCCTTGGGAGTCCCTATTGGGCCCAAAAGGTGGGTTGCAAATGCCTAAAATGTCTTTGAAGTGGGTTTTTTTTTGGGGGGGGGGGGGGAAGCAAGCTTTTCAGGGAAAGCTTTTGCCATAACTGGAAAAGTGACTCTCTGCTTCCCCTCTGGTGCACCCTTTTGGTTTCTCCCAAATACTGTAATAATAATATACAGTATTTATATACCGCCTTTCTTGGTCATTGGATTTCTCCTCTGACTTTAATCCAAGGGCAAGCTTTCCTAACCCCCTAATGTTTTTTTAACAATATATAAATATCCAATCTTTCATGAACAACTACATTCCAGATGGTATCCTTTTGCAGTCTGGCCTCTCCACTGGCTGTCGCCTCCCACACTCAGCCGACGCAGCTGGCAGCTCTTATCTGTCCTCACAGAGGCCTTCACAGCTTTTTGTGGCAGCGTGTCTCGAATGTGCCATTCGCCGATCTTTGGGCTTGCAAGGTAGCAGCTCTGCCGACTGAGCCAGACCCCTCTGCTATAAGTGAGAAGGTGCCATTCATAAAGCTACACATCTTTGCAGTGGGGTTGAAACTGCTAACCCCCTTGCTCTTAGTTGACCAGCTACCAGTGGAGGGGGTGGGCAGTGCTCCTCCCTTCACTTCCGAAGGCAGCTCTTGGTTGTGATGGGATGGATGTGCTATAGGTGAGGTGGGGGGTGTGGTGGGGGGAGGGGAGGGTTACTCATCCTCTCCACTGCAGGACTTGACGACTCGGTTTGGCTTGGAGTAGGTCAGCCAGCATCCCAAATGTGCTCTAGAAACTGAGTTACTGGCATCTATGTGTTCCAGTGAGCCCCCGTTCCAAATCTATTGTATGAAGAAGTGACAGAGAAGAGCTGGTTGGTGCTGCCCTCAAAAATGACTTTCAAAGTCAAAGGTTACCATGTGACACAGAGTTAGTCTACATTTAGGAAGCTGGTCTCAGCTCAGAGAACTGTGAATTAATTTGGACATCCTATCAACCAAAATGAAGATAAGGAGATTTGGAATGGGTACCTGCTGTTGTCACACAAATCCCAGTATGAGTAAAAATTAAACTGTTGTAGGCCTATTATTAGAGGCCAGCGGGTGGCGCATTGGGTTAAACCGCTGAACCATGAGCTGTCGATCGAAAGGTCGGCAGTTCGAATCCGCGACAGGGTGAGCTCTCGTTGCTTGGCCAGCTCCTGCCAACCTAGCAGTTCCAAAGCATGTTAATGTGAGTAGATAAATAGGTACTGCTTGCGGGAAGGTAAACCGCGCTCCGTGTTCCAGCTGCATGCTACGCGCTGCTGCAAGGAGAGTCATGCTGGCCACATGACCATGGAGGCGTCTTCGGACAACGCTGGCTCTTCGGCTTTGAAATGGGGATGAGCACCACACCCTAGTGTCGGACACGACTGGACTTAATTGTCAGGGGTCACCTTTACCTTTACCTTTAGGCCTATTATTGGGAGAAAAGAAGGCAGAGCTGTATTTTCAACAACAGATCTGTCTCTGCTTTTGCTCTGCCACATGCAATAGTCTCTTCCCACTCCTCTATTCTGCCGCAGTCAAATTTGATGGGCCTCTTATTAATCCTATAAAAGCCACATTTATTGGCGTTGTGTGTTGGTCACTCAGCCTGCTGGTGCAGTGCTTCTTCCTGATGTGTGTGTACCATCAGACTCAGTATGAGGACCAGACAGGGAGAGCAAATAGCTTTGTGCTTGAAATACATGCTCCCCCCCTCTTTCTCCCTGTCTTCCCACTTAAATCAGTGGGACCTAAACGTGTTTATCTTTAGCTGTGTTTCTCTTTCTGTTTGCAGAGGTGATGTGTGGGTGAGAGATTCCGCGCTTCAGTGCTGCGTATCTCTTTGGCCTTTGAACATCCTGCCTTGACCCGCCTGAATGCTTAGGCGCCATCAGTAGTCCTTCCTGAGTGGCGCTAACACTAATATATAGCATGAACTTCATGATGGGGCTCGGACTATGTGGCCAAATTTACTTGTGGAATTCCAAACCATTTGTTTAAAATGGAGGTGGGCAGATAAAGATTTGCTACTGAGCAATTTGCAGTAGATCCGCAAGCATTCGACTCCCAGTTGTTTAACAGTAATGAGTTTTGGTGGATACATGGCTGGTGGCATAATAAACCAGTGTATTGTAGTGGTTAGAGTGGGGTTTACATCTGTGAAGCTCAGTTATGACGTTTGCTGGGTGAACTTGGGCTAGTCATTGTCAGCCTGCCTGCCTTACAGGATTTGTGTGTGTGTGTGTGTGTGTGTGTGTGTGTGTGAGAGAGAGAGAGAGAGAGAGAGAGAGAGAGGGGTGGGGGTGGGGAGGGGTGTAGTACCTTGTTAGCTGTCTTGAGCAGTTTGGAGGCAGAAGGAATAAAAAAAACTAAAAAAAACTGGTGTGTTACAAGTAGAATGCTTTGTACACTTGAGAATCAAAAGACCAAGAAACCACCACAATAGTGGTAGGTATGTACAGCTTTATGCAGAGTACAAATGAATACAAGATCCATTCAGACTGGGTGTTGCCCTTCTCTACTAACAGCCAGTGGCAATTAAATTAGCTTAGCCACAAAGATAGCATTAACACCTGAAGTGGGACAATTGTTTGCTGTGATAAGAGAATCCTCCCAAAGCTGTCTTTGAATGGAGATACTGCCTGACCCTTTAGAATGTGTAGACTTGTGAACAAAGATCTTACTGAGATTATATGTAACTATCTCCTGTTGATGATTATCTTTTTTTAGTGCCTTGCTGTTGTAATGTGTCAGGTTTTGAGGTTTTAATGCTAGATTTTTGAATGTGTTGTAAGCCACTCTGAAGGCTCTTTTCAGCAGAATGGAAATTCTTGTGCTATCCCCAGAGGCATTTAGCTGGCCCACTGTGGGAAATGGGATGCTGGAATTCGTGGACCCTGAGGCTGTTCAAGCAGAGCACTTGTTTTCATAGAATAAAATAAAACTAGGGTAGCCTGGAATTTGGACTTGCGCATTATCAGATTTGCTAATTAATTTTAACTCCATCTTCCTGGGAAGGAATTTTCCTTTGATGCCTTTTGTGTTGACATACAGTGACCCTGGGGTCAGTGATAGGACACCATAGGAGATGGAAATGCTGGTTTCTGAATGTTTTTAATGAACATCCGATTTCTGTCAGTTTTATCTTCTTGTGCAGAGGTTGACCTTTTGGCCCAATGCTGCAGAAGTATGTGGCTGGCTGGCAATGATATATTGCATTGCGGGGTACACAGGTGAATTAACTCTTCACAGCATGCCTTGTGGTGGTGTTTGGCCCAAGTAGATATGGGGATGGAACTGGTGGTGAGGTTCATTGCAGGGCCTGTTTTCTGAGTTGCTGTTGTTGCTGGTGGGGGGGGGGGAGCCTGGCTGTAAGCTAGGAATAGCTTATTAAGTGTGGCTTAATTAACCCACTTTAAACCCCCCCCCCCCCCGTCGCAAGTCGCTGCCGGACTTAGTATAAGGCTAAGTCCGGCTATGTAACCTGTTAAGGCTAAGTCCGGCTATGTAACCGGCTTATACTTAGTATAAGGCTAAGTCAGGCTATATAACCTGTTTCCTGAGTTCAACTCCTCTCTCTGGACCCCAAGACTTGCAGCACAATCCTCCGTAAATATGTGCCAGTGGGGCGACGGCTCTACGGGTGCAGGAATCCATAAGGCACGTTTCCAACAAGCGGCACTGGTGGAGAGGCCATGGTGAACCGTGGTGGACTGTGGTGGTGGGGATTTTGAACCGGGGAGGAACGGAAGGGGGAGGGATAATCAGTGGCATGCTCCGCCAAATCCTACCCCCTGTCCTGGGCCTGGCCGGCCTTAACACAGGCTCCTTGGATTTGTGCTGACCATTTTGCCAGTGCACATTAATAGGGGCTGCTGGGGATCTCCCCGGGGGAAAGGGACAAATGTCCCTTTCCCCTGAGGAGTGCTCCAGCTCCGGCGGCACTGGCCCGATCCTGCCTAGGATCCGGCACAGCATGCTTTTGCATGTTGCGGCTGCGGCAGCATGAATTACTGTGTGCCAATGGTTGTCCCTTAGCCCAACCAACCATTGGATGCCTCTGGGGATACAAGGGACGGGTGGCAACGGTTCATGCCACCCTGAGCTCCTTGGAGTAAAAATAGTAGCATGCCAGCAGCCAGGCTAAACTGGTAACATTTTCTATGTGCAAGGAACTTTTTTTTTTTAGTATGGAGAATTCAGTCATGTGAGCCTGAAGTGGTAGAGCTCAGGCGCAGGTTTTCTACCTCCCTGTGAACTAGACCATAGACCAGTGTTTCCCAAACGTTTTCAACCTGCAGCTCCCTTGACCCTTGGCGACCATTGGCTCCCCATTACATTATGTTGATGCTTGCCAATTGACATTGCACTGTTTTTGAAGATATATTGGGGGAGGTTGTCACTTTTTGTCCTTTAGGCCTCACCAATAGTAGGTGGATGTTGGGTACCAGTCTGGAGCATCTCAAAAGAATGATTTTTAGGAACTTTACATAGACATTGCTGCATCATGTGCTTCATCACGCAATGCATCCCCTTCACCAGTTTCGCCTATCCTTAAGTAAACTCTGTTGCATTGCAATATGATGACAGGATTAATAGCAGTTTGCTAATGGCATGGGTGGAGGGATAGCTGTTTAAGGGAGAATTACTTTTTTTCCTCATTTTCTTCCTCGAAAGTCTATTTATGAGCATGAATTAAAGATTGTTCCAGACAAAACATCTTTCCATTAATCATGAGTATCATAATTCCTCTAAATGATGCTCATGCACACACAGCAATGTTTAATAATTTAAAAGCACCATTAATAATGTACATTCTAGCCTAGAAGTGTAGAGTGCTGTTTCTTTTCTGACTCGAGGGCCATCTGCAAGAAACAAACTGAAAACACCTCTTTTAAGTAAGGCCTGTATGCAACTACTCATCTGATTTCCTACGGTGAACAAGAATCTTGTGTAGGTGCCCAGCAAGTAAATCAAGATTGTCTTTTTCCTTATTCAGCTGTCAGGGTACAGCCGCACTTGTAATACTGTGAATAGTCTTGGTTGCCATGTATTGCAAAAAGGGTATTGCAGAGCTGGTCATTGTGCAGAAACAAGCAATCAAAATGATGTAAGAGCCAGAGCACTTTCCTTAGGATGAGAGACTGCAACATTTTGGGGCTTTTTCATTCAGAAAAAGGCAACAGGAGGTTGTAATGTGGAGGTTTACAAAATGTATGCGTGGTGGGGAGAAAAGGGCATGGAGAGAGATTTTCTTCTTCACTCATAGTACAGGAACTTGTGGTCATCCCAGTGAAACTAATTGGCAGGAGAGAGGAAAGGGACAAAAGGAAGTGCTTCTTCACATGGCCTATGATTAATGTACTTAATTTGCTGTCACAAGATGTAGTGATGACTTTGAAATAGGCCTGGGCAAATTCCGTAGAGGAGGTTGGATCTTTTAGCCATGATTACTCTGTGGATAGACCTAGCTACATCTGGATGACCTACTTGGGTCCAACCAATTTGTGGATGAGAGGGGATTTCCCCCCACAGGTTAGGTTGGTTAGTGATGCAAGGAGTGGGTGTTGCATTCCCTGTAATTGTGGGAATTACAGGGAATGTAATCCCTGACAATCCATTCTTGTGGGTGAGTCAGCTGGTATTTGCTCCATAAGCAATTACTTTCTAGAGTGCAGCTGCTTTCTGCTTGTGGCACATTGTGTCTGGGTTAGAACATAAGAAGAGCCCTGCTGGATCAGGCCAAAGGCCCATCTAGTCCAGCTTCCTGTATCACACAGTGGCCCCACCAGATGCCTCAGGGAGCACACAGCCAACAAGATAACCTGTTTCCTGCTGCCACTCCCCTGCACCTGGCACAAAGAAAACCTACTCCTACAACCAGGAGGTTGCTTATCCCTATCATGGCTTGTAAGCTGTGATGGACTTTTCCTCCATAAATCTGTCCAATCCCCTTTTAAAGGCATCCAGGCACTTTGCTTTCAAAGCACTTCACACGCATACATCTCAGTAAGCCTTACTTTTGCCCTTCAAGGTAGGCCAGTATAATCTCTGTATTGAAGTAGTAGCGTGCCAAAAGCTACCCAGTGAACTCGTAGCAAAGCAGAGGTGAGGTTTGAACTGGGAACTTCCTGGCTCACAGCTCAGTCTCTTTGCTGCTATGCTACACTAGCTCTTGATTTCTAGTGTTTATGAATGGGTAGTTGTATCTGCCAGGGGTGGGCGGGGAAGCCCATTAGCTTTTTGTTTCTTTCCAATTCGTAAGATTTTGACTGTTATCTCTGGGTTGAAGGATTAATTGGTCCAGTTTCATCAACCAAATAATTAGTGAATTAATCTTAACAATATTAGAGCTATCATAACATAAACACAAAATATTAATTTAGCCCTAATTTAAGATAATGAATTACGAGCTTATGAAGCTGTACTGAGGCTCTGAGATACTTTATTACTTGTTCAATTAATTGACTAATTATGCCAAAAAGAGACAGTGAGCAAATTAATCACTATTTTAAATGGTGATTCCAGCTGTCACTGATGAACATTATTAATACAGGCATTTGAATAGCCAACATTTGCTTCAGGTCTAACTCTTGGTCTCAGTCTTCACTGTCCAAGCTAAGTAAATATTTCCTTTTTACAAACTGAAGCTGGGAAATATGTAGCATTGCTTCCTCTTTACTTGGCAGTCACTTGGACGATGGATCGGATTTATTCTTAGTTGCTCTGGAGGGTAGGACTAGACCAATGGGTTTAAACTAACACAAGGGAGATTTTGACTACATGTTATGAGAACTCCCTGATGGTACAAACTGTTGGGCAGTGGAATGGTCTGTCTCAGCAGGCGATTGACTCTCCACCATTGGAGGTCTTTATGCAGAGGCTGGTCAGCCATCTATGCTGGTCAGCCATCTATTGGGAATGTTGTAGTTGTCGACTACCTGCATCGGCAGAGGGTTGGGGCTCAGTGATCTTGTAGGTCCTTCCAACTCTGATTCTGTGATTCTACAGAATGAATGTGTTCAGTCTGGAATTGCTCTAGTGTAGGCTTACCAGATTTTCTGGAACCTGAAGGGGGGCGGCGGAAGTAACATCACGGGGGTGGACCAATGAACTGTGATGTCACTTCCGCTGGAAGTGATGTCACAGGGGGCGTGCCCGGCTGGGGTGCCAGGAAGTGTTGTCACAAAGGGGTGTGTCCAGAGTCGCGGCCAGAAGTGATGTCGCTTCCTTTCTGCCCCTTTACATTTTTTCAATTTTCTTTCTTTCTTTCTTTTTTTTAGGCACAGGCTCCTTGTGTGCTTCCATAAGCCTGGCCGGCTGCGTCCTAGGCTGGAACTAGCACACTGCCTCATGTACCCTCACGAGACTTGGGTGCCGCCATCTTGGATCTCATGAGATTTCGTGAGATCCAAGATGGCCACCGAACAGGAAAAGTTTTTGCCCTTTTAAAATCGTCGTACATTGAAGCAGCTTCCTTTCTGGGATGGTGGCCGCCATTCTGGGAATGTCCCAGAGAGTTCCAGGACTATGGTAAGCCTACTCAAGTGTCCACGTTTTCTAAATGCTTGCCGAGCTTCTGTCCAAACTCACCCACCTGATCTGAGGCATGTTGGCCTTACTTCTAAGCAATTGGGCATTAAGTGGGCTGCTGAGAGGAAACAAAACTGCTTTATCTGCTCTTCTTTGTCTCTCTTCTCTACCAGAGAGCATTTGGCCCCGATGTGGGGATACCCAAGGTTACCTGGAAGTAGTTATTGTAATAACCGGGTAGCGTGGTACATGCACAAGCCTGTACACAAAACAATTTATTGAAAATAAAACATACATTGCACCCTGATGATGAGGATAGCCACTCTAGTCTTTATCCTTGGCTCTTGGGGGAAAAAAAATCCCATTTGGCTCAGCCAGGAAATGTTCTTCACATTTCCTGTAAATTAGCATCTGTGCCTGGCTTTCAATCGCCTTCCGTTGGCACCTTATTTCCCATGAAATAATTGCTATCCTTCCTCCCTGTTCTATTAATAGCCTTCTATTCATCTAAACATGATCTCACTTGCTTGAAAGGTTGGGGTGTTTTGTGCGGGGGGGGGGGAGGAGGAGGAGGAGGGGGGAGCATGTGTTTGTGTTTGCCTTCTATGCCTGAGCCATGAAAGGTCAGTCACATGGATCCCTCGGGTTCCCTAGTATTTTCGTGGCCAAGCGATGACTGACAGCCACATGACTGCTTGTTTGCGGATGGCTGACCAGGGCCCGGATTGGATGCAGGCTACTGGAGAGAGGAATGAAGGCTCTGTTTGTGTAAGTTAATTCCTGGCAGCTTCTTAACTGGATAGTGACTCTGTGAAATGGCAAAGCTTGCCTTCCGCTGCTGAAGAAAGCTTGAAAAGATTAGAGGCTGTATCCTGCTGGATCAGTGCTATGACTGTTGAGATTCCTAATCCAATTTTAAAAGTGAATCACAGGAAAATAAAAGTGTGTGTGTGTGTGTGTGTGTGTGTGTGTGTGTGTGTGTGTACTTCTGAGTCATAATCCTGAATTGTACAGAGTATAGTTGTTTGCTCTCCTGCTGACTAATGCAAAATGAACAATATGCTCTCTCCTCACAGTAAAAATGTAGCCTCCTTGTTTTGGATTTCTGTTTCCTGCTCTTAGCCATCCTCTCCCATTGACCCTCATTCCAACTTCTCTTGTCATTCTTTTTGGGAGAGCCAGGGTGAGGGTTAGGAAGGATTGTAGACACAATCTAAAGATTGTGGATTGTGGCAGTTTGGGAGCAAGGTTGAAGTAATCCTTGCACATCTGTGGTGTAGCCATGTTTTGGAGCATTGCGTGCAGTTCTTGTGGACCCTCCCTCTAAAAGGATCTTGTACAACTTGAAAAGGTGCAGAAGAGAGCGGTTGTAATTGGTCATCACAGCACATGTCTTCTGAGGAAGGCTAAAGTGTTTGGGGCTTTTGGGCTTAGACAGTGCGATAAAGGCTTGTATTTCTCCCTCCTCGAACTGTATAATGTGGTTCTGTAGCTTTCATGGCCCGCGATAATCCAACAGTGTTGCACAGATATGGGTTCAGACGCCATGTAGTAAAAAACTTTGTCCTTTAATTATTCTTACCACCGCAGCGGGTTTCCTAAATTTGTGCTCCGCAAGCGGCTGCCTTTAGGAAACCCGCTGCGGTGGTAAGAATAATTAAAGGACAAAGTTTTTTACTACATGGCGTCTGAACCCGTATCTGTGCAACATTGTTGTATAATGTGGGGTTATCCAAATAAATTGATTGGCAAGAAATTGAAAACGGACAAAAGAGAGTTCTGCTTCACACAGTGGATGATTGATTTATGGAATTTGCTGGCATAAGATGTGTTGATGGCTAGTAGCTTAGATGGCTTTAAAAGTGGATTAGACAAATTCCTAGAGAACAGGTCTCTTCTGTTGGCAGCTGTCCGTCCATGGTAACGAAACAGTACCACCATCTTTAGGTAGTTTGCCCCTGAATAACATTTACTGGGGACATACAAGAGGAAAAGACTGTTGTCTTTCTTTAAGCCTTGCTAGTGGACTTCCTGGAGACGCTTGATTTGGACTTGATGGGCCTTTTGGTCTGATCCAGCAGGGCTCCTCTTTATGCTCTTACATTGTCCTGTTGAGTAGAGCTTTACGGAAGCACCTTTTTTTTTTTTACTATTGTTCCTCTTTGCTCCCAGTGAGTGTTGCTGGGGCAACATTAATGGCTGCTCTATAAAGGAGCAGGGGTGAGAAATAGACAAGCCAATTTCTGACTACTGTACTTCCTGCGTCTCTATTCTGATGCATCAGTTCAGGCTCTGCATACAGAATGAAATGCCAGCAATAGAGAGGGAACAGCACCAGCAAATAGCATTTCTGTTTCTTTTTCCTGGCAAGTTTTCGGTGTCTTTCACAGCTGCGTACCAGGCAGACTTTCAACAGGTGAAGTCTTCACAGTTTCCTGTAACAGCATCTGTGTTATGGGCAGAGGGAGAAGCTTCATGCTTTTATGCTTGGACAGCTCTAACACAAGGGCTCCCAAAAGGTGTGGAGTGTGCTGACTGGGTGTTACAGATGCAGTATGTATGCTGCAGAGCCTGTGTAGGGTTGGATTAGCAGGAGACAATGGGAGTCTCTAGCAAGAGGGGCCCGTAGTGTGTAAAAGGAGGAGAGATTTAGCAACTAACGCAATTGGGAACAATGCTGCTGTTCTTTCTGTTTGCTGGAGACTGTAATCTTGTTACGGGAACTCTTGAGTTGCAGACATGAGTTTCTTGGCTCAACATCTGCATTGTTTTTGGCACAGAATGTGGGCAGCACTATTTGTGTCAGTGGAATTTTCTTGGGTGAGAAGGACGCAGTTGTAAAGATCATGGATCTGTGTGTGTGTGTGTGTGTGTGTGTTAAAGAGAAAATAGGGGGTAGTACTTGTGTGGCTATAAGCCATTAACATGTTACACTGAACTCAGTGGCTTTTAACTTCTAGGTAAATTTGCATCTGAATGTGCTCTGTTAGTATAAAAGGGGGGAGAGGAAAAAGGGTGAATAAAAAAATAACTTTTCTTGCCACCTTCTCCCTGCGAGGGGTGGGGGCGGGATTCTTGTCACAGGCAACCTGACAAGGGGCTGTGTAGAAGCCTGGTTTAATTACCCTCCCCAATTTGTTTTTCTTCTTCTTCACATTTTAATACTGCCCTTCCTACTCAGGGTGGTGTAGAGTAGATACCTAGTTCCTTCCCTCCTTCTGTCCTCACAACAGCCTGGAAGGTAGGTTACGCTAAGAGATAGGATCTGATCCAGGGTAACCCAGCAAGCTTCATGGCTGAGCAGGAATTTGAATCTGGATCTGCTGGGTCTAAGTCCAAGTCCAGAACCACTGCACCATCCTGGCTCTTTAAACATGGGTTCTGTTCCGAAGGGCAGGTACAAGACGTACTGTTCTCTCCTGGTAGTTGCTTTAGTTTGTCACAGCAGTTCTGGGCAATTCTGTTCCATAAAACTACTAATTCACTTTATGAATTCACCTACCCCTCATTGCTGGGCATTACTTCCTATAAATACACATCTTGTGCGATATCACTTGCTGTCTTTCATCCATGTAGCCACTGAGGTTAAACACGTACTGGAAGACTTGCAACATGGTCCCTCTCTAGCGCCATCCCTGGCACCACAGGACTACAGGCAGGAGATTGGATAGCTTGTTAATACCGGTAGTAGGCACATTGCCTAAGGCTTAAATATCAAATGCTCCTTGAAAATTAATTCTGACACCTGTTAATTATGGACAGCCCAGTGTAGGAACAAGCCTCACAAATACAGGTAGTTTGTTGGAAATGTTTGGGGGCTTATGATTAGCCATAGCAACTACTTGGAACTGTGGATGGTCATAACCAAATTTAGGTCTGGAATACGTTGAGCAGGAGGAAGCTAGAGCCAAAATGTAGTGGGTGCCAAGCTGTTGAGCAGAATCCTACCATTTATACTTGGTCTGACAAAACAGGCTTCGTTCAGTCTGCCAGTCACAGGGACCAATGTTGCAAACCCCTGCTCTGTACTTGCAGAGGGCTCTATGATGACCTGATTACATCCAGGTAGCTCACCTAACTAGACTCAAGCCACAGATCAAACACCCCTCCTAGGGTCTTTGGAAATGTAGCTAGAAATGTTTGTGGGCATTAAGGATATTATTAGTCACTACTAAACAAGTAAATCCTCAATAGAAATACCTTAATAGGTTTTATTTTAATGTATTGCGTAATTTTATTTTTATTTTTAAAAATGTGATGAAAACCTTTTTTTAAGTACCTTGCAGGCACCAATTTGGAGCAGGTTTGCAGAGTGAGTGGACTGGACTCTGCCTGCTGCATGTTTCCCTTATCTCCGCAAGTATAAGAGCAGCAGGACTACATGCGAACTAATGCTTTGAGTTAAGGAAGCCAACAAAAGGAAAAAAAAGGGCAGAAAATCCAGGGGGCCTGAAATATCCAGGGCGTGTTTGTGCGGGGCGAAGGCCATGAAGGTCCTTTCACAGCACATGGCTGGAGCAATGTAGGAAACAACCAGATGATCATGACCACAAAACTTCAACTGTAAGTGAACAGTGAGATAAACAGATTCGTGGCAGAGGTGGGGGCTTGATAAATTCAGTGTTTTCAGAGGTTCCACTGAGCCATGTGTATCCATTGCTAATGGGTAACAGGGCAGGACAAAGGCAAATGGCTAATAGCCATTGATACACCTGCCTTCCACCAGGTATCTTGCCTAATCTCCCTTTCAAGCCCACTGGCCATCACTAAATCTCATGGCACTGATTTTATTTATTTAGAAGATTTATATCCCGCCTTTCTATCAAAATGATCCCAAGGCTGCTTAGAACAGTTAATTCAAAAACAGCCAAGTAAGCCATAGTCCTCCAGCTGATGGCAGAGGCCAGAGTGCGATTCCCCTTCTGTTGTGCAGCCCCCAGGCAACTGCCAATTGGAGCAGAGTGTTCCTTTGATGGGGCGGGGCGGGCGGGCGGGTGGGGAGAGAAGAAAGCAAACTCTCTGCAGTTGCTGCTTCTCTAGCCAGTGTCAGGCCAGGCTTGTCTTCCCTTATCCATGGGTGTTCTTCCTGGGTGACAGGGGGGTGCAGCCCAGTTGTGGCTGATGATTACAAGGGTGCCCCCTGTATCCGCGGATATGCTATCTGCAGATTCACTTATTAGCGGATCACAGGGCCCCTGCGCCCATCACCTTTCCTGTTGATATCACTGGCGCCAGGTCAGGGGGCTTCTTGATTCCCAAAAATGCTATAAACAGCAAGCTTCCTGTTTAACGGAGTCTCTCTAGCATGCAGACTGCTTGCCTGCTTTGTCGCTATCAGCAACTTGCTGATTGTAGCATTTTTGTGAATCAAGAAGCCCCCTGACCTGGTGCCAGCAATATCAACTAAAGGAAAGGTAATGGGCTCGGGGCTTCCGTGATCCTAGGCAATAGCATTCCTCCCTATCTGTGAGTTCCTGGTATCCGCACGCGCGTGGGAAAGGAACCTATCCCACGTGGATACCGGAGCCCTACTGTATTTGTAAGCTTGAGCCAACTCGCACAAAAATGGCAATGCGCATAAAAATCCAGCATACTTATTCCATGCAGGCTAATCAGAAAGTTGTAGAGGCCTGTTTGAACAAGAATGCATTGCAGAGTATATGATGCTTGTGGTGCAGTGTGTAATAGCAGTGGTGCAATAGCTGCTGCTGGGATTGCGTGTGGACACAGGTTGAAGTTTCCACCTGGATATTACCGTAACTTGGGTAAGAAAATATCTCTACCTAACCTGCCATACAAGGCGTAGCTGCAAGGATGAAATGGAATAACTTCCCCAAGGACGGTGCACAAGATTAATGAATCACTATAGTATGGGCTGCATTCAAAAAGGTATGGGGCAAAAGCTGTAGCTCCTCATTTTCCCTGAAAAGGCAAAAGATGGCTTTTTCATTGTTTGGTGCCATCAGTGCGCATGGTGCTCCAGGAAGCAGAAAGACATCAGGTCAGTTCCCTGCCCTCAGGCACTTAAAATTCTGCATATGGGAAATGGCAGAGAGAAAGGGGAGGCAGATGAAGATGGGGGTAGAAATCGGTGTTAATTTCATTTGGATGCACTTAACCTTGGTTACAGCAAGATATTATGACTAGAAGTATTGCCGTTGTGCATTCTCCTTGGTGCTGTGTGACACTGTCCCTGCTTGACATCCTACAGGCCCCTGCAACAGCCCTACAGTGGTGGGGTGGCAGGGTGAAGAGAAAGGCAAGGATTAACTGCAGCAGAAGCTGGAAAGGGAACAAGAGACAGGGAGTGCCCCTTCCCTCCCCAGTGATGAATGTATCCATCCAAGAGTGCTCTCGCAATGCTTTTTTGATCTTCGACTTCCTACTCAGCCAAGATTGCAGAGACTGAATGAGTGGCATTATATCTGCAGTCTTCACAGGTTTTCTTTCAGCCAAATCTCAACATCCTATCTTGGGAGCATGTCCTTTGAAGTAGCACTTCATTATTCAAATGATACTTGCAATGCTTGGGGTGTGCTTTGACTAGGGAAGCAGCTTCCTTCATGCCTACCAGTGCCAGCTGATTTCTAAGTTGAGGTGGTTTGAGGAGGAGGGGTGGGGGGGGGGAAAGCTTTCCATAGCCCAAAATCAAAGTCCTAGATTTTTTATAATTGAGACATAAGAAGAGCCCTGCTGGATCAGGCCAGGGGTTCATCTAGTCCAGATTCCTAAAGCTCACAGTGGCCCCAACAGATGCCTCTGGAAGCACATAAGACAACAAGATACCTGCATCCTGTTGCCACTCCCTTGCATCTGGCATTCAGAGATAGGCTCCCTCTAAAACCTGGAGGTTGCATATAGTTAGTCTTACCAGATCTCCAACCGGGACAGAGTGCTAGACCTTTAGGAGAAGGAATGTGAGCAGGTGTAGCTTGTTAACTCTTAGAGCACAGTCCTAGGCATGTTTACTCAGAAGCAAGCCCCACTGAACACAATGGGGCTTGCTTCTGAGTAGACATGCCTAGGATTGTGCTGTAAGGTTTAACAAGCTACACCTGCCCACATTCCTTCTCCTAAAGGTCTAGCACTCTGTCCCGGTTGGAGATCTGGTAAGCCTACATATAGTCATCATGGCTTGTAAGCTGTGATGGACTTTTCCTCCATAAATCTGTCCAACCCCCTTTTAAAGGCATCTAGGCCAGGTGCCATCACCACATCCTGTGGCAAAGAGTTCCACAGATTATTATCTGGGTAAAGAAATCTTTTCTTTTGTTCTAACTCACCCGCCACTCAATTTTAGTGAATTTCTCCTAGTTCTGGTGTTCTGTGAGAGGGAAAAGAACCTTCCTCTATCCACTCTATAAACTTTGAAGCAAAGGTGTCTCCTGATATAGTAAAGAACATACAAATATACTTGTATACAGGCATCCCCTTGTATCCACGGATAATACGTTCTCCGCCCCCCCCCCCCCCATGGATATGGAATCTTCCCCATTGCACAAATGATTTATCTGCTTATGATTACAGCTTTCCTGTTGCTGCTCCTGGCTCTTTGCTGACTGCAAAATGGAGGCAGGAAACACTCCTAGGAAGCGAGGCAGAGGGCTGGAAACATGATGCTGGTTCTTTGAACTCTATGATAAGTGTCACATTTTTCAACCCTCTGTGCCTCTTCCTGCTTTCTGCCTCCATTTTGCAGTCAACAGCCAGCTAGACCCAGGAATAGCAGCAGGAAGGCTCAAATCACAAGCAGGTAAGTCATTTGCATGATGGAGGGGGGGATGTGATGGGATTTTTTGAACCTCAGATAAGCAGATCCACACATCTGCAGATCCCTGATCTGCGGATACCCGGTGGGGGGTGCCTGTAGCACAGTATATTGCTTTTTCCAGTGTTTAAAATGCTCACATACGTTATCTAAACTTAAACTTTGATATAAGTTGGTGATTGATATTATCATCCCAGCCTTCCCCTATGGAGCGCAGGTGGCATATAGGGTTCTCTTCCCCCATTTTTCTTCACAACAACCTTGTGAGGTAAATCGGGATGCTGGCTAGCCCAGTGAGCTGCATTGCCATGTGAGGAGTTGATCTAGATTCTTCCTGCTCCTGGTTGGGCACTGTAACCACCGTAAGGCATTGGCCCTTTGATAGTTGTCATCCCCCTGAATTGTAGGCATGTTCGATTCTTTGGTTTAATTCACCCAGACTAGTAACACCTTAAAGCAGCAGTTTCCAAACTTTCTGGCGTCATGACTTGCTTCTTCCATGGCGTTTCTTCCCAGACACCACCATCTTGGATTGCGCAAAATCTTGTGAGATCTAGCGCTATTCTTGCGAGATCTCACACTATTTTTGCAAGATCTCTCTAGATCCAAAATGGCAGTGCCCCGGGCCGAGGACACCGGGGACATCCCGTGACTCCCCTGTGAGTACGCTACACCTCACAGTTTGCGAACCACTGCCTTTAAAGCAGCATTTGTCAATGTGTGGGTTGTGACCCACTTAGTGGTTCGTGGAATGGATCGTGGAACCACTTAGTGGTTCGGGGTGGATCGTGGGTTAGGCCCTCCCGCCCTTGCACCAGTTTGGCTCCAAACCGGAGCCATTCCGGAAGCCCCCAATTACCTACTGGGAGCCTTCAGAGTCCTCTTCTGGGTTGCGCCGGGCCCGCGACCCACTCCACTGGCCTCCGTGGGCCTCCGAATGGCCTGCAGAAGTGTCAGAAAGCTACTTCCAGTTTACGTAAGCAACTTCCGGTGTGCTTCTAAAAACCAGAAGTAGCTTCCCGCCACGTTTGCTGGCCATTCTGAGGCTGGCAGAGACCAGTAGAGTGGGTCACAGGCCTGGTGCGACCCAGAAGAGGCCTCTGGCACCATCAGGAGCAGCGCGTCGCAACCCACCTGGGTGGGAGGACGAGGTGGGTCGTGGTGTGGAAATGTTTGGGAGACACCCCCTTAAAGGTTAGCAAGTTGTTGCATGAGTGTTCCTGCCCAGCTTCCTTAGATACAGGTAGCACAGTTTTGTGATAGTTGAGAATATGTAGCAATAAAGAGGGGACAAAATTACAACCATGTGCAGTCTGTCTGTGGCATCTGATCTGAGATCCCCTACAATTAAAGGCCCTGATAGCACTTAATTTGCATTGCTTAAAATTGGAGAACAGTTCCTAAATAGTTTGCAGATTGAGGCTTTTTTTGAGGGAGAGGCAGAGGATGGGGAGGGGGGGGGAGAACCATTTACCTGGCTCTGGTTCTGTAATCGTTTTAAAATCCTTCTTTTCTCCTTCAATGCAATTAAGTCCTTATGCTCCATGGAGCAATGGCATGTTTTACCCTTGGGGAAGTTGGTGTTGCTGGAATGGAGGGGAGGGGAAACTCTGGTGTCTGATGGATGCTGCACTCTAATCTCTAAAGGTCTCGAGGGAGGCAGAGGAGGGAGGCAGAGTAGTTTGAAGGAGGGTAGTTGACTCATTGGACAATTAGCAGCCAATTTGGTTTTGTTTGGGAGAGGTAATGCGAGAAGTAGGGTGGCCCCCTCGGAAGAACCCCAGAGGGCTGGGATTTGGAAGTCAGTTTTTCAGCTTTCAGACAAAAAGTAGTTTTGAAGTGCAAATTCTTCAAAATGTCAAGCCAGTTCTCCTTGAGATGGAAGCCATCCCAAACAATTGCGACGTCTTCATTACATTCTGGCTCTACTCCCAGGGTAACTTTGGGTTTGTTATGCTGCCTGCCTTTTGTGGTGGCATTTCAGTTTGCTTACCTTGATTATATGAAGCTCCTCAGACCATGGGTTCCTCTAGCACAGGGGTGTCAACCCTAAGGCCCAAAGGCTGGATACGGCCCATGGAAGCTCTTCATCTGGCCTACATGATGATTGGGCTCTCCCAGCGCCACCTTTTCTGCAGCTCCACTTCTGCTGAGACGTGGGGAGGGAGAGACGGAAGGAGGGGAATGATACTGGGGAAGGGGCAGGCCAAGAGGGATAAGAGAGGGAGAACGGAGACGCTGCTGAGGCTCAGAGAGAGCCCAGTTATCAGGCTGAGCTGCAAAGTGACTCCTTGGCAGAAGCAGAGCTCCTGAAAGGGTGGCCTGCCTGTGTGATAATTGGGCTCTCCCAGCGTGATAATTGGACTCTTGCATATATTGTATCATATTGTATGCTATTCAGCCTGCTAGATGAAATGAGTTTGACACCCCTGCAGCTCTTCAAGGTTCCCGGTGGAGCCTGGAGACTGCACTGGGGGACCTTCTGCATGCAAAGCAAGTGCTCTGGCTTTGGTTATAATTAGCCTTCCCAGATACTGCCCGGCACTCGCCAGGACTGGGGGCGTGGCCGGGGGCGGGGACTTCCTCCCTCGAGGCTGGGAGCTCTCCGGAACAGATAGAGTGGATAGAGGGATAGAGTGGATAGAGGGAGAGCTCCCAACGTCGCGCAAATACGCGACGAGGATGGGAGCTCTCCGGCCTCGTCGCAAATACGCGACGAGGCCGGAGAGCACCTACAAAAGTCCCAGCTGGCCGGGACAATGAGAAGACCGGCCGGGAGCCCGGGACTGGGCTCCCGAACCAGGATTGTCCCGATCATTTCCGGGACTATGGTAAGGCTAGTTATAATGCATCTGAAATATTAAATCTGGGAAATAAGATGATAATCCCTTGTGGTTCAGCGAATCATAATCCCTTGTGGTTCAGCGGCTGTGAAGAAGGCCAATTCCATGCTCGGGATCATTAAAAAAGGGATTGAGAATAAAACGGCCAATATCATTATGCCTTTGTACAAATCGATGGTAAGGCCACATCTGGAGTATTGTGTCCAGTTCTGGTCACCACACCTCAAAAGGGATATAGTTGAATTGGAAAAGGTGCAGAAAAGAGCGACCAGAATGATTTGTGGGCTGGAGCACCTCCCTTATGAGGAAAGGCTACAGCGTCTGGGGCTTTTCAGCCTAGAAAAAAGGCGCCTGAGGGGGGACATGATTGAGACTTATAAAATTATGCATGGGATGGAGAGAGTGGATAGAGGGAAATTCTACTCCCTCTCGCACAACACCAGAACCAGGGGACATGCACTAAAATTGAGTGGAGGGAGAGTTAGAACAGACAAAAGAAAATATTTCTTTACCCAGCATGTAATTCATCTGTGGAACTCCTTGCCACAGGATGTGGTGATGGCATCTGGCCTAGATGCCTTTAAAAGGGGTTTGGACAGATTCATGGAGGAAAAGACCATCACAGGTTACAAGCCATAAGCAACCTCCTGGTTTTAGAAGTGGGTTTTCTCTGTGCCAGGTGCAAGGGAGTGGCGACTGGACACAGGTATCTTGTTGTCTTGTGTGCTCCCTGAGGCATCTGGTGGGGCCACTGTGTGACACAGGAAGCTGGACTGGATCAGGCTTTTGGCCTGATCCAGCAGGGCTCTTCTTATGTTCTTATGAATAAAGCTAAAAATCCATCCATGGCCCACCAACATCTTCCTTACATGGTGCCTGCATATCAGATTTACTGAACTAGTCCACCACAGGCATCATAGCAGGGCATTTGCTGACTCAGGCTTGGATTAAAATAAATGCAGCGCTCAGCTTGCCTTGGTGGGGTGTGCAGACCCATAGGAGCATTTTCCACTGACTTGGTTCACCCTGTTGCTGTGTCAAAATCGGTTTAACAATCTAGCAGTTCCTTTTTTCTTGGGACTAAGGGCTGCCGTCCATGTTGGGAGCATAAGAGGGCACCCAGCAGTGTCTTTGAGATTGCAGCTTCTTGCTTCATGGCATTGGGGTATTTGTGTTGATGCTGTTTTTATCAGAGCCTGAAAACTCTGGTGCCTGACTATTTGGATGCCTCCGATTTTGGCACATTTGAATTTGAAATATTTTCTTTAATCCTATGTAGGGCTAGCTCCTGTAAATTTGTAATTGTTTCCGAGCCCTGGCTTTCTGCTACAGGTACTGTACCATCTATATAGGTGCGTGTGCGTGACATTCGCATAGCATTTATGGTGTAGTAGAAGCTGAACCTTTTCACTTTCCTAGCTGTCCTCAAAGGTTGCTAGGCAAGGTCTCACCCAAAGCGACCCAATGACATTGGTTGGTTCAGGATTTAAATCTGGATCTTACATGTCCAAACACATTTTTTACAGTGCACAGCAGTGGATCTCTCCACAAAATTGCTCCTGGTGTGGTAGGTACTTGACCATGTTAAAATCAATTTAGTGTTCAGCAACTGGGCTCTCCTTGAATAACTTTATTTGTATGCCCTGCAAGTTGAATTCTTTCTCTAAGTAGAAGGGATGGGGGAGAGTAGAAGCAGTACTGGAAGGAAAACCTGGGAATGCTTACATGTGATTGGAGAGAGGATTAGTTTAGCCCTTTTCTGATGTGCTAAGTTACTACATATGGGGAGCATGTTGACATGGGGCACATTAAAAAGGAAAATCCCTGAAGTCTTGATGTGGTCCAGTCAAAACTGTTACAATTACATGCTTTATTCTCAAGACGTGAGTGAACACATGTACAGAGGGGAACAAGATCACGGTGTCAGGCTGATCTGTGCACATTTTTTCAAGTGTCTGTGTGGAGTTGACATATGCACAACATCTCTTCATGTAAATGGGAACCCTCAAAGCATTCCCAGAGCAGGAGAGTGTGCGTTCAGTGTGTGTACAGCTGTACATGTGTCTGCTCTATGCAGACATTCTAGTGACTGTGCCCGGATCTGCTCATTCACTCATCCTGGATATGCTGTGTGACTAGAGCTCAAGTCTTTGCTCTTGGATTTAAGAAAATGTATGTCCAGATGAAGATAACAAGACTTGAGTACTGTATCTTATCTGCTACTATGCAGGCATCGAAATATCCACTCAGCCTTTCGCTTACCGGTAGTCATCCATGGCTAAAAACAATTGCCTGCAGATAACCAGGCAAGGAAGCAAAAGTTGGGTGTACTTTTGCTGTTGGTTTACAACATTATAGTAACATTCTTCTCCCCCCCCCCCCCCTCCCGGCAGTACCCTGGGTGATCAGGATTCTGGCTAGTATGGAGGAACTCTAAGCAGATACAGTGTGTTTATGGCCCTTCCAGACAAATGTCAAATGCACAGTTACTGGAGGGGAGGCGTTGTTGTGATCAGCAGGCATGCTCCCCCCTCCCTTAAGCCCGTGACGCACCTACTGCATCCCATGCGCGCGTTGTGTTTGGCGGCGGCGACTTTCTTGTGGTGTGACGTTCCTCCGGCTGGAATGCTCAGGCCAGCCGGGAGGGTCGTTCTGGATCAGAAGAGTCTCTATTCTGATTGGCTAAAAAGAGAGAGGGGGCGGGGCAGAATGTCTTCCCTTTCTCCATGAGACTTTTGTTGGCGTCAGCAGCTCAGGACGCGCCGTACATGAGACGCACGCGGGACGTGCCCACAGGCTTTATGTAGACACAGTACAGATGATGGTGGTGGGGAATGTGTGAACAGCCCTTTTATTTTTATTTTATTTATTTTCCCTGGATGGCTATGAATCCTTTGTCTTGCCAGCACTCAAGCCTAATAACAGGGGTTGGGCACAGGCCGGGTTGGTTACTTTGGTTGCATCCCATCTTAAGTCCAACTTATTAGCTATGTCCAATAATTTTTGTTTCTTGTTAGCAGTTAAGGTAGCTTTAGTAAATAAGACGATTTCCATAATTAATGCGTATATCCCCCCCTGTACCAACAACCAGCATCGTGAACTGCAGTGGAATCGCTTTTCGATCTTCACTGCCGATGTTGAGAGCAGATTCCCGTCAACGGAGTTACTGATATTGGGGCATTTAAACGCAAGAGTGGGGGAGAACCAGGGCCTTTATCATAGAGCTCTGGGAATTGACACAGATCAGGATGTTTTCCTACTGCCCCAGTATTCTCATCGTAGATCCTCTTGCGATAGGTTTACCAACCCAGCAGGATTGTTATTGGCCAAATTTACCTTACAGTTTAACTGCATCTGGCTAAATGGCCTAATGGAGTTTAAGGAGGCCTCAGAATTTACATTTCTTTCTACACAGGGCTGTAGTGTAATTGACTAAATGTTGATTTCTCTTTCATTGAAACCTTATGTGATGGATTTTGCAATAGGAGACCATAGGGATAGTGATCATCTCCCACTAACTCTCCACTGTGAGTTCGGGGCATCTAGGAGTGGGCAAGAGGAGCCTGCCCAGAGTGACTCTGAAATACTACCCAAAATAGCTTGGAACAAGGCTACTATTGCCAAATTTGATTTGGAAGTGGGCTCAGAGGCGTGCCTTGATCACAGAAGTCTCATTATAGCAAGACAGAACCCAGCCGCTGTGATCAATTCGTTTGAGTCCCTAATTGCCCATATAGTCTCTGAATTAGGTTGTGAACCAAAGTAATCCAAGACTGTTGTCTCTTCGGTTAAGAAGACTTGGTTTGATGAGGAATGTAGGGTCATGAAAGCGAGTGTCTGGGCTCTATTTAGACAGTTTCGGAAGTTTCACTCTCCCGGAACCCTGGCTAGATATTTTTTTGGCTAGGGAACAACTAAGAACGTTATTTAGAAATAAGAGAACACAATTTATCAAGGATCAAGGCCTGCGTCTAATACGTCTCCTGGCCCAAAGGGATTCTAGGCAATTTTGGAATAGTGTGTCTGGTACATTACATCTTGAAGGGCGTGATTCGTCAGCCATACCTTTACATTTATGGAAGGAGCATTTTTCTGCCCTTTTTATGATAGTTCTGGTTCGTTGTTGTCTAATCCTAGTTCATTGATTGGTGATTTCCCCGAATGGCCTCAGGTAACAATAGAAGAGATAAGAAAATTAATTGCTGGTTTAAAATCTAGGAAAGCCCCATGTCCTGATGGTATACCCCCAGATCTAATTAAATCTAACCCAGACTGGTGGGCTCCAATTTTGGCTTCCCTTTTTACTACGATAGACAAGCAGGGAATAGTGCCATCCAGCTGGACTAAATCAGTTATAGTCCCCATTTTTAAGAGAGGGGATCGTAGACTCCTGGATAGTTACAGACCTATCAGTTTATTGTCAATTTTGGGCAAACTGTATGCAAAGCATATTTTGAGCAAACTTACTCAGTGGATTGAAAGTCAGTCCATTTTGGGGGCCGAACAAATTGGGTTTAGGCCGGGGAACACAACTATGGACCATTGTTTAATCTTGCATCATCTTGCCTATAAATATACTAAGGTGGAAAAAAACCAAGCTATATGTAGCCTTTTTTGGACCTTAAAGGTGCGTTCGATTCTGTTGATAGGATAATTCTTTGGAATAAGTTGCATAAGCTGGCTATTGATAGCCGCCTCCTGGCCCTTATAAGGAACATCTATTCTAACACTACTTGCCAGGTAAGACTCTCCTCAGAAGGAGATGTCTCTAGGGAGATCCCGACTAACAGGGGAGTTAAGTAAGGGTGTGTGCTGCCCCCCACCCTCTTTAATCTTTTTCTAAATGACTTAGCTGCATGCTTAGGTGAGGTTGAGGGTCATCCGCCTAAACTGGAAACACGACGGATCCCTTTATTACTGTATGCGGATGATGCAGTTCTACTTTCTCAATCGTGACTCTGCCTTGTAAAATGGCTAAGAATCTTGCGAACGCAGTGTCGCAGAATATCACTCGCTTTCATTTTAATGGTGGGGTGGATACGTGACAGCTTCTCTGAAAATATTTAACGCAAAAATTATGTCTCAGATCTTATACGGTATTCCAATTTGGAATAGTGCACTGAATCAATCAGTGGAACAGACCCAAGCCTCTTTTCTAAGAAAAATTTTAGGTTTACCCAGAAGTGTCACCTATGCTACTCTATGTTTAGAAACAGGGCAATTTTTGATTGAAACTAGGGCTTGGCTAAGAGCGGCTAAATTCTGGTTGAAAGTGTAGTTTAACTCAAATTGCGATAGCCTTCTGTATAGTCTCCTGGAGGATTCACTACCCCCAGTAGGATCTGCGAATTTTTTTTCCATAAGATCAGATTGATTGGCATTGATATTGACACTTTGGATTCATTGCCCCCCCTATGGCTGCTTTTCAGGTATTTAAAAGGAGGCTTTTGGATATTCAGGCCCAGGAGTTACAGGGTGCAGTGAGTAAGCATTACTCTCCAATATGTTTCCATATTTTGTCCAGAGCTGGTCACCTCTCTGAGTATCTTGCCCGGCTGACGTGTCCTATTGAACGAAGGGCTTACACTCTGGCCAGGTGTAATGTTTTCCCTTCGGCTGTGTTATATGGGAGATACAACAGGATACCCTATCAGGAGAGATGCTGTTCATGTGAGCCAGGTATGACTGAGTCTTTGACTCACATGATCTTACACTGACTCCACCTGGTTCTCCGTAAGAAACTTTTAGCTCCCCTGCTGAGTAAGTGGGAAGGTTGTCCAGATTGTACTGTAGTAAGGAACATCTTGTCATCTGAGGATTCTGGCATAGTTGAGACAGTGGGAACTTTCCTAAAATATCTTCTGTTGCATCGGAGCCGTGAATATGGACTAAGCTTGGCAGTTAACTAAGACTTATGTATGTATGTTTCTCTGTTTTCTCTTGTGGTGGTGGTGGTGTTACTGTATTGTGTTCTTTTAAGCCAATAAAGGTTGATTACGATGATGATGATGAGACACAAGCAGGACGTGCCTGGTGTGTCACAGGCTTTATGTAGACACAGTACTGATGATGGTGGTGGGGAATGTGTGAACAGCCCTTTTATTTTTATTTTATTTATGTTCCACATTTTTATACTGCCCTTCCTCCAAGGAGCTCAGGGTGATGTAAGCTCAGGGAACAGGATAGTTCCTTCCCTCTTTTTGTCCTCACAACAACCCTGTGTGGTAGGTGAGACTGAGAGATATTGACTGGCCCAAGGTCACCCAGGAAGCTTCATGGCTGAGCAGGGATTTGAAATATCTGCAGTCATGCAGGTATATCTGCAAGCTGACATATTTTGTGGACCTCTTTTGGTGAGGCTGGCTGCTCAGATTTGGGAGTAGTCCTCAGAAGATGGAGTCTTCTTCCTCATTTTAAAAACACATTTGCTCCATGGGACTCTTCTGTCACCCTGCAGCACATATTTACAGCCTGAGCAGCATGACATCTTCTTTGAAGGGCATCGTACCACCGGATGAACATTCTCTTTCAAAGATTGAAAAGAGATAAAACAGTAAGAACGCAATAATTGCCTTTGTGGAGATCAAGGTCCAACATTGCTCAGCTTAAATGCTTCTGCAGGTCAATAGAACTTCTCTGTTGTTTGTCCCTTGCTTCTCCTTTTCAGAGGTATCCTGGCTCTGAACATGTTGTTGTTCAGTCGTTAAGTCGTGTCTGACCCTTCGTGATCCCATGAACCATATCCCGCCAGGCCTTCCTGTCCTCCACTATCTTCCTGAGTTCGCTCATTTTCATGTTTGTTGCATCGGTGATGCTGTCTAACCATCTCATCCTTGGCCTTCCCCTTCTCCTTTTGCCTTCAATCTTTCCCAGCATCAGAGTCTTCTCCAGAGAGTCCTCTCTTCGCATTAGGTGGCCAAAATATTTGAGTTTCAGCCTTAGTACCTGTCCTTCCAGGGAACAGTCAGGCTTGATTTCATTTAGAATTGACTGATTTGATCTCCTAGCAGTCCAAGGGACTCTCAGGAGTCTTCTCCAGCACCACAGTTCAAAAGCATCTATTCTTCGGCGCTCAGCCTTCCTTATGGTCCAACTCTCGCAACCATACATTGCTACTGGGAACACCATCGCCCTGACTATACGAACTTTTGTTGGCATGGTGATATCTCTGCTTTTTATTATGCTGTCTAAGTTTGCCATAGCTTTCCTTCCGACCAAGTCCAGGAGGGTGCCGGCATGGCTAACAAGCAGAGTTAAGGAGGCTATAAAAGGCAAGGAAGCTTCCTTCTGTAAATGGAAGTCTTGCCCTAATGAGGAAAATAAACAGGAGCACAAACTGTGGCAAAAGAAATGTAAAAAGATGATATGGGAGGCCAAGAAAGACTTTGAGGAACGTATGGCAGGCAACATAAAAGGGAATAATAAAAGCTTCTTCAAATATGTTAGAAGCAGGAAACCTGCCAGGGAAGCGGTGGGTCCGCTGGATGGTGAGGGAGAGAAAGGGGTGATAAAAGGGGACTTGGAGACTGCAGAGAAATTAAATGAGTTCTTTGCATCTGTCTTCACGGCAGAAGACCTCGGGCAAATACCGCTGCCAGAACGGTCTCCCCTGACTAAAGAATTAAGTCAAATAGAGGTTAAAAGAGAAGATGTCTCAGACTTAATTGACAAAATAAAGATCAATAAATCACCAGGCCCGGATGGCATCCACCCAAGAGTTCTGAAGGAACTCAAGAATGAAGTTGCTGACCTCTTGACCCAAATATGCAACTTGTCCCTTAAAACAGCCACTGTGCCAGAGGATTGGAGGATAGCTAATGTCACGCCAATCTTTAAAAAAGGAAGGAGGGGGGACCCGGGAAACTACAGGCCGGTCAGCCTAACATCTGTTCCGGGGAAGATGGTGGAAAGTCTCATTAAGGATAAAATCTTAAAATACATAGAAGAACAAGCTCTGCTGAGGGAGAGTCAGCATGGCTTCTGCAAGGGGAAGTCTTGCCTCACAAACCTGTTAGAATTTTTTGAAAAGGTCAACAGGCATGTGGATGCGAGCGAACCCGTGGATATTATATATCTGGATTTTCAGAAGGCGTTTGACACGGTCCCTCATGAAAGGCTCCTGCGAAAACTCCACAGTCAGGGAATAAGAGGGCAGGTCCTCTTGTGGATTAGGAACTGGTTGAAGACCAGGAAACAGCGAGTGGGAGTCAATGGGCAATTTTCACAATGGCGAGAGGTGAAAAGCGGTGTGCCCCAAGGATCGGTCTTGGGACCGGTGCTTTTCAACTTATTCATAAATGACCTGGAGTTGGGGATAGGCAGTGAGGTGGCCAAGTTTGCGGATGACACTAAACTTTTCCGTGTGGTAAAGACCAGCATGGATTGTGAAGAGCTCCAGAAGGATCTCTCCAAACTGGGAGAATGGGCAGCAAAATGGCAGATGCGCTTCAATGTAAGTAAGTGCAAAGTGATGCACATTGGGGCAAGAAACCAAAATTTCACATATACGCTAATGGGTTCTGAGTTGTCTGTGACGGATGAAGAGAGAGATCTTGGGGTGCTGGTGGACAGGTCGATGAAAGTGTCGACCCAGTGTGCGGCGGCTGTGAAGAAGGCCAATTCCATGCTCGGGATCATTAAAAAGGGGATTGAGAATAAAACGGCCAATATCATTATGCCTTTGTACAAATCGATGGTAAGGCCACATCTGGAGTATTGTGTCCAGTTCTGGTCACCATACCTCAAAAAGGATATAGTTGAATTGGAAAAGGTGCAGAAAAGAGCGACCAGAATGATTTGTGGGCTGGAGCACCTCCCTTACGAGGAAAGGCTACAGCGTCTGGGGCTTTTCAGCCTAGAAAAAAGGCGCCTGAGGGGGGACATGATTGAGACTTATAAAATTATGCATGGGATGGAGAGGGTGGATAGAGGGAAATTCTTCTCCCTCTCGCACAACACCAGAACCAGGGGACACACACTAAAATTGAGTGGAGGGAGAGTTAGAACAGACAAAAGAAAATATTTCTTTACCCAGCGTGTGATTCATCTGTGGAACTCCTTGCCACAGGATGTGGTGATGGCACCTGGCCTAGATGCCTTTAAAAGGGGTTTGGACAAATTCATGGAGGAAAAGACCATCACAGGTTACAAGCCATAAGCAACCTCCTGGTTTTTTTTAGAAGTGGGTTTTCTCTGTGCCAGGTGCAAGGGAGTGGCGACTGGACACAGGTATCTTGTTGTCTCGTGTGTTCCCTGAGGCATCTGGTGGGGCCACTGTGTGACACAGGAAGCTGGACTAGATGGGCTTTTGGCCTGATCCAGCAGGGCTCTTCTTATGTTCTTATGTTCCAAGGAGTAAGCGTCTTTTAATTTCATGGCTGCTGTCTCCGTCTGCAGTGATCTTGGAACCCAGAAAAGTAAAATCTGTTACTGCTTCCATTTCTGCCCCTTCTATTTGCCAGGAATTGATGGGACCAGATGCCATGATCTTAGTTTTATTAATGTTGAGTTTCAAGCCAACTTTTGCACTCTCCTCTTTCACTCTCATCAAGAGGCTCTTTAGTTCTTCTTCACTTTCTGCCATTAGGGTGGTATCGTCTGCATATCTGAGGTTGTTGATATTTCTCAACAATCTTGATTCCGGCTTGTGATTCATTCAGCCCTGCATTTCTCATAATGTACTCTGCATATAAGTTAAATAAGCAGGGTGACAATATACAGCCTTGCCGTACTCCCTTCCCAATTTTGAACCAATCGGTTGTTCCATGGCTGGTCCGAACTGTTGCTTCTTGACCCGCATACAGGTTTCTCAGGAGACAGGTAAGGTGGTCTGGTACCCCCATCTCTTTAAGAATTTGCCACAGTTTGTTGTGATCCACACAATCAAAGGCTTTTGCGTAGTCAATGAAGCAGAAGTAGGTGGTTTTTTGGAACTCTCGTGCTTTCTCCATGATCCAGCGCATGTTGGCAATTTGATCTCTAGTTCCTCTGCCTCTTCTGAACATGGGGGTCCCATTAAATTGTCCTGGATTCGAGCCATGACCAGACCTGTCCCGCCCTATGAATTTGTCCCCCTCCTTTTCTTGAAGCCATCTAAGCTACTTGTCATTGGCCTGTCTTTTGCAGCAGTAAATTTCACAGGCTGCTTTATCATTGACCAAGTCCAGTTGTTGCTAACACTTGTTTTTTCCTTTCTGTTGACTCTGCCCTTATTTTGTCCTGAAGGAATTATTGTGATACCCTGTTCCTTGGCCTTCCCTAGTTTTGCCCCTTTTTGTTTCTGCTTTGCATTTTGCTGCCTGCCTCCCCCCCCCTTTTTTTTGCAGGCACTATCCTATATCTTCTTCTGTGATTACCCTGCACTGGTTATATTTTCATAATCAGTGTAAGATGGTTACTTTCAAACCTATTCCTTTATTAAGCATCTACTATTTTTTAATCTTAGATTTGTATATACAATGGAGGCCCGCTGTCCACAGATCCGGCACCCGCGGATTTGTCTCTACGCAGATACAGGGGCCACTGTGAAAACCTGAAAATAACGTTAAAAATAGTGTTCCATACCTTTTCACTGGCAAACTGCTCCGTTTGCAGGGCTGTAGACAGTGAAATGATGCTCCTACAGCCTCTTCTGGGTTACTTGACATCCCTCCTCCCTTCCCCAGACTTGCCCCAATGTATTCTGGTCCAACATTGCTCAGCTTAATGCTTCTGCAGGTCAATAGCACAGTCAGACCTTTTGTGCAGTCAGACTACGGAGCCGTCTAGCTCAGTATTCTCTACAATGCCTGGTAATGTTTCTCTAGGTTTTCCAGATGGTTTTTTTCCCAGCCCTATCCAGATTGGATTTGGGACTCTCCATAGGATAGGGAAAGCCAAGGTGATCACCCCAGGCTCTGCACTTTGGGGCCCCGCACTCATGGCCTCTCTGATCCAGCCAGTGCGTAGATGGAGCACTTTCGCAAATCCATTCTGTACGCGTCCCTCCATGCAGGACAAAGTAGTGGGGTGATGGCCTCTGTGGGTGCCTTGCCTGCATGGTACTGCAGTGAGCACAGAGAAGCAAAGGCATCCTCTGTGTGCCTGTGCGGTACTGCAGCATGAGGTGGCAACAGCATCACAGCTTCCAGTTAGCCAGCAGGCTCTTTCCCTTGCATCTCAGTGGCCACAAGTCTGGCAGTGGCAGGTGTCTCCCCCTTGGTGGAAGAGAGACTCAAGGCGGATCCACACTGCACGTGTCTTGGCACGTACGTGTCGGGTGTCCCGCCCCAGGTTCAAACAACGGGCTCTGATTGGCTGAGCACGAACGTCCCATTTTCTCCTGGAAGGGAAGTCTGTAGGAGTGGAGTAGCAACATTTTTGGCTTCTAGTCACTCTGTTGAAGCCCCAGGGGATTTGTTGGAGTGGTGGTAGAGGAAATTAGAGTGACCTGGTGGGCTTGTGCTTTCTTGTGAATGGATGCAATGTCAAAGATGGACATTCTCTAATACAGAGGTCCCCAATGTTCGGAGGCCTGCGTATCACCTGCGTGGGCCTCCGTCTGGCCGCGTACTACCGGAAGAAAGTGCTGATGACGTCATCAGCACTTTCTTCTGGCAGGGGTAGTCTGCTGGCAGCCGCGTCTTCAGCTCATCTTCCCCGCAATCAGGGAAGACAAGTTGAAGACGCAGCTGCTGGGACACTGGGCAGCCACGTCTTCAACTTCTTTTCCCCGATCACGGGGAAGAGAATCTGAAGACGCGGCGCCGCATGACCGAGATGGCGGCTGCCATCTTGGCCGCTGGCAGTCTGTGTACCACCAGCCTGTGGTCCACGTACCACTGGTGGTATACGTACCACAGGTTGGGAACCTCTGCTCTAATAGTTGATAGCTAACTCTTAGTTTTTTCCTGGAGGAAACTTATCATCTGGATTCTCTTCCTTATGGTTGTGGCCTCTCCCACAATAGTCCTATGGCTGTATTATGCCTTAAAGTTACAAAAGTCATTAAAAGATACATATGGTGCGTATCAGTGTGTTATGTCTCTTGTGCAAGAGGTAGGCACTCTCTCTTTTTCACATGATGCTGGTACATTCTGAGTAATTGCACAGGATCAGATATGTGCATTGGGTTAAAAAAAGTTGCTTTCATGAGCGATAACAGCATTTGGGTGTCATGAAAATAAATCACTTTCCCTTCCCTCCCTTGCCTGCTTGTACAAACACGACAGCTTTAACCACACTCCCTTTTGTTGGACAGCTTCCAAAGATGAACAGTATTTACTACAGGATGCTTTTCATTTGCCACATCCGTTCTACAGTTTATCCCCTATTAGGAAGCGTCTAGGAAATTTGTTTCAACCCAACATAGCTCTAGCAGGTAGCACTGTGATAAGATGTACCTTTGCTAATATTCACTGATTTAATACAGTAAGTCCTTGCTTAAAGTTGTTTCGTTTAAAGTTGATAGGAAAATGCCCTGGGAATATTTACATTTATCAATTAGCCTATGGTAAAATCGACAACTGTAAGTGAGGACTTCCTGTAGTTGTCGTCAGCTGTGGCTAAGAATATAAAAGAGCCCTGCTGGATCAGGCAAAGGTCCAGCTAGTCCACCATCCTGTTTCCAGCAGTGGTCAGCCAAATGGCATTGGGAAGTGTACGTGTGCCCCTCCCATATCCTTCCCCCTGCATTTGGTATACAGAGGTATACTGCCCCTGAATGTGAAGGTTCTATTTTGCTATTATGGTTCATTTCCATTGATTAGACCCCTGGAGAGATCTGCCTAATCTAGGCTAGCTGCTCATCCACATCTTCTGGTGGTGAGCCCCATAAGTAATGATAGTGCTGCTTTTTGCTTATGAGTGTGAAGTGCCGTAAGCATTTTGGGTATGCTTCACAAAAGTGTGCCCATGTGACATTCCATGCACCCGGCATCTCTTTTAAACCGGGCCCTCAGCTGCTATGCAGGTGACGTTAGTATGCCCATGCTGTGCTCTCCCTGGGGTGTTGATGCTGCTTGTGCAGGCAGGGCAGTTGAGTTGACATGAGATGTGTGGCACATGGAATGCTACACGGATAAGCTTTCTGTTCATGCCTGACATCTCGTTTAAATCTGGCCTCAGCTTATTGGGGTGTGAAGTACATTTTGATGCCTGCTGTCAAAATGTGAAAGTACGGCAGGTAAGAGCTGTTGGCTAAATACCTCCACCTAAACATTGGGTCCTTCCTTCCGTCCCCTGCTTTGATGGCTGTCCCTAGGGCAGTGCAGTAATTTTAAAATGACTTGACAATACAGATGAGGAAGTTTGTCTGTTCAACCTTTGCTCTTCATTTAACCTTGTCTTCCACCTGTGAGACCACCTGGAGGCCATGGTGCTGCAGAATTAATTGTATGGCAGCTGCTACTAAGAGATCAGAACTGTCCCTCCCCCCATTTGCTTGCCAAAGGGAAAGTTAGATTTGTCTTGCAAGGGAAACAATTTCCAGCCTGCTTGCCCCCCTCCCTTTCTCTTGCATTTTTTTCTGCTCCGTGTAATAGTGTGTGTTTGTTTTCTTCAAGGTCTCCCATCTTGATTTTCGGTGCCAGTCCAGTGGGTGAATCTCCTTTGACATCTTCCTCCCTCTGTTCAAGGATATCCAGGGCCCAAAGCAGCTGAAAGACTCCAGAAAGTTGAAGAGGCGTTGGTTTTTGGTGCTGAAGGTGGATTATTTTCTCACTTATCACTGGAATATGTTATCACGTCTTGTCGTGGAAGAGAAGCAATTACCAGTAATCTGAACACAGCTATCTCCGACCTTTCCAATACTATTAAAGACAGTACATGACCCAGGTATGTACACAATTCAGTTACCATATGTACCAAATGGTTTTACGTTTTGTGAAGATTGTGGGAGAGAATCCGGCACACATTACACTTCTGGCCTTTTAATGATGTCTGAGGGAGCACAGTGCAGGAAAAAAAAAGCTCCCTCCCCTCTCCCGTATGCGTTCCTTCTGCTGGAATGGAGCAAGGAGCCCAGTTGCCATGGAGGGTTAGTCCTTGAAGTGAACCTGCATATTCAGAAATCCTGGAACGCTCGAAGGAGTGATGAAGGTGGTGCTGTTCCCAAGGGACTGTGGTTGACTGTGCTATGGATGCAAGGCCTGTTCTCCAGGGACCAAAAGCAGAGGCCCCCAAGTTTTGGTTAGGCTTGATAGCCAGTGAGGCTCAGCCTTCTCCTTCTCCTTCTCCTTCATTCTTCTGTGCCCGCTGTCCAGTAAAGGGGAGGGGTGGCAGGCGCTGTTTGTGTGCACCTGTGGAGGAACCCTTCCCTTCTGTCAGTGACACTGGTGCTGCATTGTGACAGCCTCATGCTCTTTTGAAAAAGGCACCTCTTGTTTCCAAGTGTTGCCAACACCTTAAAAAATAATGGTTTAGAGTCCCTGTTGCAGAGTTGATTGGAGACTTTCCCTGCTTTGATGGCTAGAATTAAGTTGCCGTGGTTTTCTTGCACTGTTTGAAGGGAGCTTGTGCAGGATGTGTCTGCATGCAGACTGTGCAAGCAGTGGCATAGGAATGTGGCATAGGAATGGGGGGGCGGGGGGCAGACCTCCCCTGGGTAGCAGGCCCGGGGGGTACATCAAAATCCTGGGTGGAGGCTGCAGTGGCAGCTGCGGCACCTTTTTGCACCATTTAACCTTTCTTGGGCCACCTTTTCTGGCTGTTTTCGGCCTCTGGAGAGCCGGAAAGGTGTTCCCCCCCCCTTCCCCGGGGCCATTTTGGCCAGTTACAGGCCATGTGACGTAATCCCGGGGCGTGGCTTCTGGGTGATGTCATGCGGCGGGGGCGTGGCTTCTGCCAGGGGGGCATCAACGCGGCCCGCGGCCCCCTCCCATCTAATGGTACAAAGTGTGCTGTTCACAGTGACTGGCTGCCATATTTCTTTTTGATACTGGGTGCCTATATGTAACAACCATTCTTTGTGTGTAGGCTGCAGCCTGGGAATTCATACTCCTGAGTTTGTATAAGTTCGTTGATTGGCACTGTTCTGCATCAGCTCTCCTTCGCCTGCTTTGAACACATTATGTTAATGAAAAGAGGCTGAATAGCATTCTGAGCTCTGTTTTTGGACCTGTTGTCACAACATAGCTCGGGTGTGAGGGGAATGCATGGAATGGTGGGAGAGGGTAGGATTACATTACAGGCTCTTTTCCCTAATAGAACCCTGGAAAAATAAGCCTCCCAATTGCCACTTGTACTGTTGTTGTGTGCACATATGCACCAGGCACACATTCAGTAGGCACATACAGGTCACCCCTCTACGTGCTTTCACATCTCTGGGATATGTCAACAGAACAAGGCTTTTATGTCCACTGATTTCAAAGATACACGTACAAAGATAACATTATGATCATGCCAATAATATAGGAAGTTGGGTGCATGCAAAGGTCAGTGCTGCATACCACTGCACGGGTGGGTGGGGAGCAGGGAATGTTGGCGCTGTGCTGAAATGCTCTGGCAGTGAGTAACAGGCGTAGTTTGCTTGGGGTGGTGGAATCCCATTACTATCCAGCACAGGCAAGCCTGAAAATGACAAGTTTGCCAAAGTGCCCAGGTACCTATTGCAAGTATTGCATACTTACTAGAGAGAGTAAGTTCCATTCGATTTCGTGGGATTTTGTTTTGTGTTGGGAAGTTTAGGATTGTGTTGGTTATCATCAGAGAGAGGGAATTGGGCTTTTTTTTTACAACATGTGTTAATTTATTGCACAATCGGAAATCCTATGATGTGATGAGAGCAGACATGTTTGTTTTTACAAACAAATATAATATTTATAAATATGTAAATTATAAATAAATCATTTTTTTTTTAAAAAAACATTTTATGCTGCATTGTGGATAATGGCAGCAGCAACAGGGCTTTTTTTCTATTTAAAAGCCCTTTTTCACTGTACCTCTGCAGGCAGCAGTGGCTTAAGCAGCACATGAAGAACTAATAGCATTCTTAGCAGCCAAGTCCTGCTGGTCAACATCTATTTGGCAGAGGGATATTTCTTGGAGCATTTGTATGTGTGTGGGGGGGGGGGGGAGTGGCAAGTGGCGGGAACTGGTAACTGAGAATGCTGCTAGTGCTTGACACCACCACTGCCACCTACAGAAGCATAGCAAAACCATTTTTCAAAAAAGAAAGAAACCCTTGTCGCTGCCACTCGCCTCTTGGGAATGCCAGGTCACCAGTGGTGACCAGTTGAGTGGTTTCATTGAAGGCTGTTGTATGGTACAATCAAGAAAGCCAGATATAGGATTAGTAAGAACATTTTGACTATGGATGCAGATATTCAAACCCACTCATTCTCTTTGTCATGTATATAGTTGTACTACATTCCTTTTTGCTCTTTCTGTACTGTCGGAAGAGAGGTTCCCCATGTTAGCAGGAAAAAAACCCTTTCTTTGGTGTGCTACACTATGGAAAAATCTGACAGATGTTGGATTAAAACTATATACAGTTAAGAAAAGCATATTTTTCCTGTTGCCTGCTGTAATCTGTGTAACATGAGTGACTCTGTTATTACATAGCCAGCAAGGAAATTCCATCTGGGTTAGGATGCTACTGTACATCTGTTGGAATTTTTTTTTATCACTGTAACTTTATCACTTCCTTGGTTTTGGAATTTTAGCTCTCATTGTTCATCTCCGAACCACAGCCTGTGGAATTTGCCCTCTGTGAGGGAGCTGTTGAATTTTTAACTGTTGATGTAACTCTGCCTCTGCCGACTCATCATGAGCTGTTCACTTGATGGGTAGTGAAGGCCGCTCAGAGGGTGCTGAGAGCATCATACATGCGTCCTTTGCCGTTGCTCCTCCTTTCATCCAGCTTGGTGCACAAAGCTTGGTCGACCTTGGTAGTCAGCCAAAATGTGTGCACTCCAGCAAGTGTCAAGAGGGGCTCAGTGCAAGGTCCAGGAGGCCTCCTGTGCTTCCTAAGATTTCCTGCACTGTTGTCAAAAACCTGGTCTCAGAAGCTCATGTGTGCACTCCTTAAGAAACATAGGAGCCCTGCTGAATCAGGACTTTCTAGTCCAGCATCCTGCTGTCCACATTGGCCATAGAGGTTTCTAGAGCAGGGGTTCCCAACCCCTTCCTGGCCGCGTACCACCTCCGGTGCCATTCTCCTTCTGAGTACCACCAGAAGTGACTGGCGATGATATCACCAGTTACTTTCAGGTTTTCAGAGGCCAGAAAATGCAGGGAGGCGGCTCTGGGCAGGTGGGAAGGCCCTTCTCAGTGTTCCTGCTTGGCCAAAGGCAGGAGCTTCTTGGGAGCAAAAATGCGTCAGAGTGGGGTTCCAATGGTCCAGTGGTTCCCGCCACCAAAAGTGCTGTGTCGGAGTGGGGTTCCAGTGGTCCAGCTGTCCGTGTATCAGCAGCAGTCGGCCGAAGTACCACTGGTGGTACTAGTACCACAGGTTGGGAACCCCTGCTCTAGAGTTCACAAGCAGGTATAAAAACAGTAGCCCTCTTCCTGTGTTCCCCAGCAACTTATGTTTAGGGGCATAATGCCTCTATAGATGGAGGTTTGGTATAACCATTGTGACTATTAGCCAGTAGACAGATTTATGGAGAGAAGTCTTATTTCCCCTTTAAAGCTATCTGAATCCTGTGGTCATCACAATGGCAGTGATGTTCCCTAAGTTAGTTATTATGCATTGTGTCAAGCATTGTGTGAAGCAGTATTTCCTTTTGTCTTACCAGAATCTCCAGCCAGTTGATTTCCTTGACTGATACTATGCAAATGGGAGTAAAACCTTTCCCTCCCCTCCCTCCCTCCCTATTCCTTCAGCATTTTTGCTCCTCTGACAGCCCCTGAGGCAATTGTGGTAACTGCTGCAAATCCTAGAAAGCACCTTTCAACACCCATAGTGCCAACTGTTAAAAACATTGATTCTGATGCCTCTGTATCCAGGATGTTTTTTTCATACTGCTGGAACACAGTTACAAAAATGTGTTAAGATTTTCCTTTACCAAAGCAAAACAAAACACACACAAAGGAAAGTTGACCTGAGGTGAGGATCGGAAGGCAGGTTGATGTGCTAATGGAGGCATGGGAGAGGGACTGAGGGCCGAGAGGGAGTACTGGGGAGGTGTCTTGATCTGGTGTGGCTGTTGCTGTTTTGCTTGCATCCTTCTGGCATCTTACCTTCTGCAGACTTTGGAATGCAGATGGGGGACCCCTTCAATTCACCAGTGTAATGGTTAAGAGAATTACAGTATCTTAGTCAGGAAATGTGAATGCAGGTGTGTAACTGCTGTGGCCCAAAGGGAATCCTTTTTGTGGTGTTGCTGGCAACATATTCTTATGGCCTATCAAGTGAGGACACACATTATTGTTCTAGGCCAGTGATGGCGAACCATTTGGGCTTGGTGTGTTAAAGATTTTGAAAATGCCTAACTTGACTCTGCTGGTGTGTCGTCGTCCCCCCCCCCCCGAACTTTTAATAGCACTTTGACTATTGCTACTTTTAATAGTAATTTTGAATTGAACTGAACTGAAAACAACTATAGAACACAGTGCATTTTATTTAACATCAATTAGTGACTTTTTTGTTGCTGAGTTTTACTAGAGAATAATTTGAAAGAGGTCTGCCAAAATCCCTGCCCTAAATGTCTAAGACAAGCCTGTAACACTTTTGCGAAAATATAAGGTGTGTTGGGGCTCTGGGGGAAACACTGGCGTGTCACCCAAAATGACCTCGCGTGTCACCTGTGACACGCATGTCATAGGTTCGCCATCAAGGCTCTAGGCTTTTGATTGGTTGGGGATGTTTCTGGAACATGCACTGGTGGCTGAGAGGTGCTTTTTTCACCTGAGTCGTGTTGACTGATGACTACTCTGTATTGGCTCACGGCTTGCTTGAGTAGAGGCTGGAAGCAAACGTTTGGAATGTAGCTTGTAAAGGAGAGAAATGCCAGACATTTTGCTCTTGGTTGGTGACAAACAGCCTCTTGTGGAGGCTGCAAAGGCATACTGTTTGCTTTGGGAACCTGATGCTGCTTTACAGACTAGCACTGTCTGTCTGGATGCTTTCTGACTTTCACATACTCAGTGTGTATGTTTGTAAATAGCTATTGCAGTAGCGCTGCTGTAAGGCTCAAATACTTTGGCTTGCGAGGAGTAAAAGGATGTTCCTGGAATTTCCTTCTTAGAGAATTGAGAGTGCTAAACTATGAATTGTTACTCCAGAGTGGAAGTAGACAGTCTGGCTGATATGTGGCCGGTGCTTCAAGCAGTGCCTCTGTATCTCCTCCTCCTTGGAGAACAAATGAAACTGCCTTATTATACTGAGTCAGGCGGCGGCCACTTGTGCATCTAGCTCAGTATGATCCCAGCTAACTGGTAGCATCTCCCAGGGTTTTAGGGCACAATCCTATCCAACTTATGCCACCGGCTGAGCTCTGCTCAATCCTATCCAACTTACGCCACCAGTGTTGCAGCCAGAACGGGAGGCCCCAGAACGGAAAGGGGATTCAAATCCCCTTTGAATTCCCCTTTTGGAGGGGATTTGAATCCCCTTTCCGTTCTGGGGCCTCCCGTTCTCGCTGCACCACTGGTTACACCGGTGGCATAAGTTGGATAGGATTGAACAGCTCAGCCAGTGGCATAAGTTGGATAGGATTGCGCTGTTAGACAGGGACTTATTGGAGCTCTACCTGGAGTTGCTGGGTCCATTGGGCTTTCTGCATGCTAGGTGGAGCTTGTCCTTCTCTCCACCGGTAACACTTAGCAATGCCAAATGTGTGACATTGTATCATTGCATTGTGAGTTTTCTCCAATTCAGGTTTGCTTCACTTCATCGCTTGCTGTTTGTGGGGCGTGAGGAAGCTTGCAATATGATGTCACGATGGTACACATTTTTCATTGTTTAACATCACCAAGGAGAGAGGAGAATGGGAGCCTACTGGCTTTTGTGACAACTGTGTGTCTGCTGCAGTGTCTTGCTCCTGCCTTTAGTGAGAACAGTGTGAGAGTTCTAGCAGATGAAGGGCATGTTAAAGTAACAGTTGCACTATTTTTGTGACATATTTTCAGGGTGAGTGAACGTTCATAGTAGAATTTCAGTGTCAAGCTCTGCCCCTGCTCTGCGTTTCAGTTGAATTTTTGCATGGAGTTTATGCTTGTGCCACTACTATGTGCATACTCCTCTGTTTTCATGATGGGGATCACTGGTAAAACAGGATTCCCAGGTTGGGGGGAGGGAACGTCCCTACATGCTGGCAGTTGTAGGTGTGTAAAGCCCACCCAGACATTCCATTGCATGTGTGTAAAGGGCCTCTCCTTTAATGTATGTTTGCCCATCTTGGATCTACCACAAAAATACGGCTTTGTGTGAACGTGTTCTTGGTGCATCAACACCAAGCTGACCATTGTGGAGTTAAATGAGTGGGTGATATTGGACCGGGTCAGCTGTGGTTTCCTGAGATTTAATTGGTCATTGGATTGTGCAGTCACACTTCTGGTTAAGATTGCCTTTTGGCAATGTTCTGTTTGAGACAGTGGCTGGCTTTCAAAGTAACCGTCTGCTCCTGGGGCTGCGGCCAGGGCCCTCTCCATCTCCTTAGATCATATTACTCAGAAGTCTTCAAGCGGATGGTCATTGTGCTCAATTATGTGTTTGGAGTGTGTGTGTGTATTTATTTTTATATATATAGTGCGCATGCCAAGATGCGTTTCTGAGAAAGAACTTGGGGGGGGGGGGAAGAGAGATCCACCCTTATCCCTGGAGAGTCGAGGAAATAAAGCCTTTTGAAAGGGTTGGCTTTTCCTGTTTCTGTAAAAGTCAGATTACGTGGTTTTTTTTTTTTTTTTAACATCTCTGTAATAAGCAGCTTTTGCTATGTGGAAGATCAGAGACTTTTTATGTCATGTGCAATCTTGGTTTCACTGATGAAAGTAGCTGTCATTATTTCCAGCATCCGATGTGGTTTAACATTCTCTTTAATCTCTTCTAGTGGTATCGTTTGACTTTTGTATTTGTGTAAAATAAACATGTGAATGGGTGTCTGTATAAACATGTACATACCCCCCCTCCCAAAAGCACCCACAAGACTGGACAAAAAGAAACACTCCAAATTGTAGCTGCCATCTCCAACCATGACTGAAAAACTATTCTGAAATTACAGAGACACAAGATCCTAAAGATTTTGGTCCCAGAGATCGAGCTTGTCAAGATCATTTTGAATCCTGATTTGGACTTCCAGGGTCTTGGCTATTCCCCTCCCTCAGCTTTGTGTCCTCTGCAAATCTGATATAGGCATTTCCTCTGTCCCCTTGTCCAGCTCATTTATAACAAGGCTTAACTCTCTCTGTTTGTGAGTGTGTGGGGGGATTCGATGTCTCTCTCCAGGATGATGTGGAACCATTAATTAGCATTTAGTTAGCATTTCTTGGGAACGGTTGTTCAGCCAGCTTTGGCCTCACCTAACAGGAATAGCATTTAGCCTACATGTTTCCATTTTATCAATTAGGGATTGTAGAGCTTTGTCCAGTGCTTTGCTGAAATCTAAATACATTATGATTTTCTAGATGAGTTGCTTTATAAATGGCATGATTTGTTCTGGCCCCCTGTTTTTCCAAGTGTTCCTAGACATGCCACTTAATAATAATCTGTTCCAGGATCTTTCCAGGTATTGACATCAAACTTGACTGCTGGTCTGTTGTTTCCCATATTCTCCTTTTTCCCCTTGGAAAGATGACAACGTTTGCTTGTCTCCAGTCCTCCAGCACCTCACCTGTTCTCCAGTTCTCAAAGGTTACAGACAGTGGCTCTGCCTTTGCATCTGCAAGCACCTTCTGTATTTGTTCCTGCAGACTTCAATTCATTCTAGGTGTTCCCTTACCATCTCTTTACCTATCTTCAGCCATGATTTTCCCCCTTCCTCATTAGTACAACTGTTGTCAGGTTGGACCACATTTCTCTTGTGGGAGAAGGCAGATGCAAAATAAGAATTGAGCAGCCCTGCCTTCTCTCCGTCTGTCCATTTCTCCGTCTTCTCCACGTAACAGGCCCACCACTGCTCTGGCCTTCCTCTTGTTTTAAATGTAGCCATGCCTGCTGTTCTTGCTTCTCAACTTTTCAGAAAGCTTTATGCAGCCACAGCAAGGCAAGAATGAATTGGATCACCCATTTTCAGCCGGGTTAGACTTCCAACAAGATGTCAGAATCATTGACGTACCACTATGGCTTGCTTCTTGGAAAGCTTGATCATTTGGTTTAGAAAAAGCATCGTTCATGGTTTTTGTTTGGTCGGGTGGTCTGTTGTGGAGACCCATGATAGTATCGCTCTTATTTCTCCTTTGGTTCTTATCCAGACACTTTCAACCGATGATCAGATTCTTTACATATAATGCAGCTCCCACCACCCTTTCTGTTGGGTCTATTCCTTCTGAACAAGTCATATCCTTCACATACTACGGTATATTCCATTCATGGGTCTCGTTCTGTGATACCTATATAGATAATATTTGTCTTCCTTTATTGGGTTTTCAAATTTGTCCTGTTTGTTTTTCATACTCAGTACATTAGTTTATAGACATGGAAGACCATGGGTATCATCTACTATTGGTTTCCCTGGTGTAGTTTCCAGCAAGTCTCTGATCACCCCTCCCCGCAAGTGCCATAAGTACCACAATCAAGCAAATAACCCAGAAAACAGTTTCTTGGGAACTGAGCTCAGTGCCCATTACAAATTTTTGTCCTTTTTTCAGGCCCTTGCATACAAACATTCTGCAGAAGCACATTGGAAGTGTGAAATTGGATGTGGAAGAATTGCCAAAGCGTCACTTTCTGTGGGTCAAGCAGCAAATTGCACCATCTTCACAATGCTGTTTTTAGCTTGAAAAAATACCATCCAAGTTGCATGTCCTAGCTTTCTAAAACTAAGTGGCAATGGAGGATAGTCCTATACTTCCTTCATTTGGATATAAAAGGGATCTTTCATTCTCTGTTTGCACTTGTAAAACAGGTCTACTAGTTAAATGGAGGCTAAATACCACAGCAGAAAGCAATGCAAGGAAGAACATACACTATTCAATGCAATTTCTATCGGTAGCATAGAAATAACCTTGACAAGAAGTTGTAGTATCTGCAGGGGCCTTCCATCTCTTACACATCCTGCAATTGCTTGTCATGTTGAGATTCTTTCCTGCTACGCTTTGAGAGCTGAGACAGAGGAAATAAACAAGCAGCCACCCTTCCTTAAATATTTAGCTCCCACTTTTAAGAAGTGTGCAGCATAGCAGACAAAACACATGAAATGTCATGACTGTTCTGTGCAGTCTCTCCTGGTCCAGCCTTGAATTGTGACACCGCTGCAGATCCACATAGTTTCCATAGAGAAGGAGTAGCTCCCCACTTCAAGCTCCCTGTTCTTGGAGAGCGGAGGAAGAGATTTGGTAGAGATGAGCTGTTGACCAATTTTGGAAGCAGCTTCCAGTCTGCAGTCTGATCCAGTAAGGAAAGCCCACAGCCTGCATACTGTAGTACAGGGTACCTGTACGGTTTGGGATCCACTAAGCCAAGTGCATCTTACCAGCTGTGGTGTGGTCTACCCAAAGTTTGAGTAGCTCCGTATATTTGAGGCTAGCTAAGACTGCCAGCGGGTGGCGCAGCGGGTTAAACCGCTGAACCATAAGCTGTCGATCAAAAGGTCGGCAGTTCGATTCCCGCGACGGGGTGAGGGTCGTTGCTTGGCCAGCTCCTGCCAACCTAGCAGTTCCAAAGCATGTCAATGTGAGTAGATAAATAGGTACCGCTTGCGGGAAGGTAAACAGCACTCCGTGTTCCAGCTGCATGCTACGCGCTGCGGCAAGGAGAGTCATGCCGGCCACATGACCACGGAGGCGTCTTCGGACAACGCTGGCTCTTCGGCTTTGAAATGGAGATGAGCACCACACCCTAGAGTCGGACACGACTGGACTTAATTGTCAGGGGATACCTTTACCTTTTACCCTAAGACTGCAGGTAATGAGGGCTGTTGAACACCTGTCAGCTAACAGTACATGGAGAGTGGACTGCATTTGTAGGCCACCAAACCAAGTTGTACAGAGCTGTTTGAGTGTCGCCTTGTAGGAGCTGTTGGTGGTGCACTGGAGTAAATTGGGTTGACCATTGCAGCCAAGTGCCTTGATCTTCCAGGTGCCACGAGGGAGGGAGAGGGTGATAGGAAACACAGGATCATGACAGTGCTCTTGTGTGGGTTCCATTCGATTCAGTGGGACTTGCGCAGGAGAATTTCCCTCTGACTTGTACCTTAAATCTTTGAAATATTATTCAATAATAGCTAGAAACACAATGTTTTTCTCTCTTTTTTGCATTTTTTTTAAAGGAGCCAAACTTTCTTGTCAGTTTAGATAATATCTGGAGGGCTGGTATGATTGCCTTGTGCTGCTGTAAGGTTTGGTTCTCTTCTCAAGAGATCTAATGGTATCTCTTTCACCATACACTTCAATAATCTGTCGTTGTGCAACATGGCAAATAAGGTTCCTCCTTGAGCCCTGCGACTTACTGCAGTTAGTTTTCCTGAAGGGTCATGACATGCAGCTCATCTTGTCAAATATTTTAGCTGTGCAGTCTTTAAAAGCCAGAGAGTATGGTCATGGTGACCATCCAGCCTGATTTTCCTGTATTTACTTGTGCTGAAGAATTTGAACGATGTCTTATTGCATCAAAATCCAGTATTGGAGGAAAGAAGAAAGTGCATAGCTTAGAATACCTCGCATGCTTGTCTCTTCAAAGAACGTTTCTGTTTCGGGCCTTTGCATCATTTTCTGCTGTTCACCGTCTCAGCATCATACCTCATGGAGCATGAATTTTTGGTGATAAATAGGGCTTCTGGGTACAATTGTATGGCTCCACCCCCTCTTCTAAGCCAGGTTCCTCCATGTATGCAGCACCGCCCATGCAAGATTATTAGGGTGCCAAAATTTCCAATATTTTTCCTTCGTGTTTTATTCTGCTCTTCCTTTTGAATTCCTCAGGACCGTGTGTCTCCTCCCCCATATCCACATGGCAGCACTGTGAGGCAGCTTAAGCTGAGGAATAGTGACTGACTGACCAAATCAGCTTTGTGGGGATTTGAACCTGGGCCTCTCCCAGGTCTAAACTCAACACTCCCAGATACTATCCTCCTAGTTCTCTAGTTGGCAGCTCTCTCTTTGTGTGTGTGTGTGTGTGTGTGTGTGTGTGTGTGTGTGTGTGTGTGTGTGTGTCCATGCGCAAGCAAACACCAGGCTTGCAGGATTTGCTTCAGGTTTTGTGTGTTAATCTCCTGAGGGTCCACCTCGTGGAGCAAGGTGCAGAAACATGGTGGGTGAATATTCCTTTCCACTTGACCTTGTGGTTTATTCTTGTGGTGAGGGCTAGAAACTTGTCCACCATGAATGTAGCAGGTTTGGTGACTTTTTGCAGGAGTTGTTGTCGTCTGATTTGCCCGTCCCCCGCCATAGCTTTGGAGCTGGCTTGGCCTTCTAGGGAGGCCTGCCTGTGGGCTTTGAAGGTACTGTCTCCAGCCATTCTCTTTCTGGTGTCCAGGTATCTCTGCCTGTATAGCCTAGAGACCATTGGTTATCAAAGTGGTGGGTTATGACCTACTACTAGAACCAGATGCTGTCCCCTGCCGCCTTAAGGTGCAAGGACATCATGGTGGCAGTGATCCCAGGGATCGCTGCCGCTGCAAAAAAAAAAATACAAAAAAATGCTTTTTACATTTAGTGGGGGTCCCGACAGGCCTCCGGAGGTTTCGGGGAGGCCTGTGCTCCCCTCTGCGGGCCTCCCCGAGCTGTAGATCTCCGCTGAATGGTGATTACAACTGGAAGTGGTCATAACTACCATTCCACGGTGATCTACAGCTTGGGGAGGCCTGCAGAGGGGAGCAGGACCTCCCCGAACCCTCCGGAGGCCTGTCGGGACCCCCAGTAAGTGTACAAAGGCCATTAACCCAGTATTGTCAACACTGACTGACAGTAGCTTTGTCAAGGTTTCAGACAGGGATTTTTCTCTGCCCTACCTGGGGGGGCGGAGCCAGGGTCACTGGGCTGGGCAGCACAGTGGACTGCAAACTCCTGTTTTTGTAAGCCACAAGATGGACTGTGCAGATGACCAAGCAAAACTGTTCTTATATGAAAAGTCCTGGAGCATGATTTGAACTCCTGTTGTGCATTGCAGCGATGGCTGCCTTAGTAATCCTTTCTTCACATGCTGCTTTCTAACAACCGAGGAATCTGAAGCATTTTTTCACAAACCTTTTTGAAACAAATCTACGGTTGTTAACAGGATCTGGTTTTGGGAGGCTGCTTTGAAGAACTGTGCCTTGTTTTGAATAGAAGAAACTCTCTGACTTCTGTGCAAATTAAAAAAAAAAAAAGGCATTTAGAGCTGTGTGGTTGTTCCGGATGGAATGTGGCTGGAATGCCAGTGGGGTGGGTGTGTGTGTGTGTGTGTGTGTGTGTGTGTGTGTCCAGCTGATCCTTCACTGACTCAGGCCATGCCATTCACTGAATCATCCCCACCACTTCCTACATCAGCTAGAGAAATTATGATTAAGAGAAGAATGTTAAGTTCTTTAAAAACAATTTGTTCTGCATAGCAGAGGGCAGGGATGCTCAAAGTTCTCCTGCTAATTTTTCTCCATAATGCCAGGCAGGCAGCTGTCATGTAAGCCAATTCCCAGTGTCATTACTGCACTGCTGCATAATTTAGGGAGGGGCGCTAGCTCAGTGGGAAAGCGTCTGCTTTGCATGCAGACAGTCCCAGGTTATGTCCCTGGCATCTCCAGTTAGAAATTTTCCTCTGCCCTGTCTGAAACCTTAGAGAGACACTGCCAGTCAGGGTTGACAATACTGAGTTGACAATACTGAGTATTGTCAGTACGACAATACTGACAATACAATTAGATGGACTAATGCAGTGTTTCCCAAACTTTTTCGACCTGCGGCTCCCTTGACCGTTGGTGACCATTGACCGCCACTCCCCATTACATTATGTTGATGCCTGTCAATTGGCATTGCACGGTTTTCCAAGAGGATTCCATGGCACTCCGCGGCTCCCCTGGCTGGCTTCCGCAGCTCCCCTGGGAGCCACGCCTCCCAGTTTGGGAACCACTGGACTAATGGTCTGACTTGGTTTGAGGGAGCGTCCAATGTTGTACTGCAAGTGTTTCACTAAAGTTGCGTTTCGTACTTTCTGTGCAAGGGCCCCATGGGAATTGTAGTTCTTTGAAGGGAGAACATCCTTGTCAAACCACAGCTCCCAGAGTTCCTGAAATGAGGCAAAGTGCTTTGGTCATGCATGGTCTAGCTAAGGACCAGTTTATAGTACATTGTGATCAGCTGCTCATTTGCCCATCTAACACCTTACGCAAGTGGTTTACTCTTATGTGAACTGTGTGGTGTAGTAGTGTTGGATATGTAGAACCAGGTTCAGATTCCGTCTTGGGCCATGAGGCCGATTGGACAACCTTGAGCTAATCACTCTCTCTCAGCTTAATCTACTTGATGGGATTGTTGTGAAGATAAATGGTAAGCAAGAAGAACCTTCTGAATCATCCTTGGCGGAAGGGTGACAGATAAATCTGAAGAATAAATCATGGTGGGGGGAGGACGAGGAAGGTATGTGCCCAGTTGCTGATCCCTCAAGTGTTTGCAGACTCTAAATTTCCAGTCCACTACTGGTTTTTATCGCAGCCTTTCGGCTTGTTGCATTCTGTCCCTCCTAGAAGTCCACAGAGAAACCCTTAGGATCATTTTTTTGAGGTGGAAAAAGTGCCACGTGGTGAATTTTCCTCTCCTTGGTCCCATGGCCCTGTCAAAGGGCTTTTGTGCCAAATGTTGCACGTGGCCATGCCTTTTGGGGGACGTGCTTGTTCTCTAGCGTTTGTCAGGATGTGGTTTTTCCACACAGGAACATTTCCGCAAGAACATTTTACCCTAAGGACATTGAGAGAAAACTAATTGTGCAGCGGTTTTTCCCACCACAAAAAGGCCATCTCAGTCTGCCCTTATAATAAGAAGGTTTTGGAGCTGGGACTGCCGTGCTGCAAAGGTTAATTGGGATAAATTTGACTTTGGAAAGGAGTGATTTTAGTCTCTGTTGGTGTCTGCCCCTCTGGCTCCTGGAAATTTCCCTGCTCAGTGGTTAAACTCTGCTTTTAAAGCAGAGGTGCCTCTGTTCATAGAAGACATGATTTATACACGGTTTGTGCGCTTCGTTGCAGAATGCTGTGCTATAAATTAAACCAGTATGCTGGGGACGGGTTGGGTGGGGTGAGATTCCTAAAAACACTTCCACAGTGTTTTCAAATGTGACACATGTGTTTAAAATTGTTAAAGAAAAAGTGTTTGATATTGAAAGGTACATATGTACATTTTATAAAATTGTGTATATATCTTTGTCTAGCCTTATATAGAACTTTCCTTTTTTTGAATGGGGGAATGTTGCCAGACCGGGTTGGGCAACAGGAAGACCACAGTCTCTCTCAGCCTCAGTTCAGTGAAAGCAAAGCAATGGTGCTGAATTGCAAAACAATAAGTCACTCGAAAATGAGACACAGCACATTGTCTGAGCAGTGGTTGTATCTTGTGCTTTTCAAGCCAGAGGTCCTGCTTGGGTCAGAGATCTTCTCTCTTTCTTGTACTAAATAGCTATTGTTTTTATGACTATTATCAATCATTTATATAGCATCTTTTTGTAATACACAAAGTGCTTTGTTTGATGAGCGCCCCTCCCTCCGCCCCCCTTAGAGGCCTCAGACTGATGGGTCAGTGAGTTCCCTGACCACATCCCCATACCGGTTCCCAGCAGCCTGTAGGAGGAGAAGGGCCGGTCAGAGTTGTCCTCTTCCACAATCTCACTTCCTGCCCCTGCTGGGCCTAAATAAGCTCCAGTTCCCTCATGTTTTCACCTTTTACCCATAGAGCAGTTCCTTCCCCCCACAAGGGCTATTTTAGGACTTGCCTCATTGCAATCCCTGGCATCTGCTTCACCATTCCATTCTCTCTTCTTCCCCCACTGTGTGCCTAAAGGCCGAAACACACCGGGCGCGTCCCGCGTGCATGGCTGCCCCAGCATTCTTGCAGTGGGACTTGCCTCCTGCCGGAACGGCGAGGGCCGCCGGGAGGAACGTTCGCGTTGACACCTCCCTTGGCCAATTCCCAGGTTTTGCCGAGTTTATCGCGCCACACGCAGGACACGCTCGGTGTGTTTCGGCCTTAAGAATCACCCAGGTTTGAGTCCTCTGTTTATCCCTCGGTCTGCCTCTACATATGTGCTCAGTTCTCCATGGTCTGCCCCCACTACCTTGCAACCAGAATCTGCCTCCCATCGCCAACTCCTTACAGATTGGGTTGTTTGTTTTCGTCCACCCTAGACCTGAGACTGATGTGGTGCTTGACCCTACGCTTGCTTCCTTGGAAAGGAGTGGGACAGTAATACCTCCAATAATACTGGGGATCTGTTCCTGGAAAGCCGAGGGTTGTCTGAAAACACTCAGTAGGACGTATTATGGAAGGAAACCAGTGCCGATTGGCCAGTGCTGCTGCTCCCATTGGTTACAATAGCTGTCAATCAACTCAGGAGACAAAGACCACTGTAATGAAAAGCGCTCAAGAAAGTGGTCCTATTGGGGATATTACTGTACTGTGTTCTCTGAGGCTTACTTCCATATAAGTGTGTATAGAATCGCAGCTGTAATTGGTTCCATTAGCATCTTACGTGTTGGAATGGTTCCTGTGGAAAACTTTGCACCACAATGGAAACATGACATGGATTTTGCTCAAAAAGGCCTGTGAGGACCTGAGCCTGCAGGAATTCTGTTCTCTGCTCATGTGGCTTTGGTAGGAAATACCTGTGAATTTCCCATTTTGCTATAGCTCTTTCAATGTGCTTTCCTCTAGAGCAGTGGTTCTCAACCTGTGGGTTGTGACCCACCATTGAGAAACAAAGCTGTCCCCTGCCCTCTTAAGGGGTGGGGACAGCATGGCGGCGGCGGCAATCTGCGAAAATCAGAAATACCTTAAGATCGCTGTTTTGTGGCGATCCGAAGATTAGGGAGGCCTGCAGAGGGTCGCGCAGGCCTCCCCGAAGCTCCCCTAAGCCCCGGTAAGTACAGCGGAGGGGGGGCGGCGGCGATCCCCTGGATCCCCCGCAAACACTCAAAGTTCTCCCTGCCTCGCGGGGAGAACTTTGAGAGCTGCTGCTTCTAGAGGAATTATTCCACATAATTCTCCATGTTCGATAAAGTTTACAGCTGTATCAGTTCCTGGCCACGTGAACTGCAACTCTGCATTGGTCAGTATGCTGGTTCACTCTGTCTTGCACTGCAGTACAGTACAGAGTTAAGGATGTGACACACCAAACACGTCGACGCGTGTTGCGTCCAGCAGTGTTGTGGAAACAGCCAAAGTGCCGAAATGCAACGCTATGAACCCCTGGCACACCAAAGAATGCCGTATGAAGAAGGGAAGACGTCCTGCCCCACCCTTTCTCTCTTTTAGCCAATCAGAATCTAGTCTTTTCAGAAGTAGAGAGACAGACAGACAGACACATTTCTTTCCTGACATGGCTACCCTGCAACTGGTGCTCAGAGGCATACTCCCACTGAATCTGCAGGTAGCACATAGCCATCATGTAGCTATGTGGTCCAATCCCTTTTGAAAGCTATTCAAGCTAGTGGCCATCACCACATCTTGTGCCAATGAGTTCCACAGACTAATTATGTGCTATGTGAAGTACCTTTTTTGTCTATCCTAAATCTTCCATCAATCAATTTCATTGGATGACCCCCTGCTTCTAGTCTTGTGTGTGAGAGAGAAAAGTTTCTCCTCACCATGCATAATGCAGTGTCTCAGGTCACGTCTTCCCTTATTACGGTAATTACTGGTACTTGTTTTCCCCCAAACTAAAAAGCCCCAAACCTTGTAGTCTTCCCTTGTAAGGAAGGTGATTCGGCCTTTGATAATTTTGGCTGTCCTCTTTTGCACCTTTTCTGGTTCCATGATATCCTTGGCATGTGACAACCAGAACTGTAATATTCTAAATGTGGTTGCACCATTGACTTGTATGAGGGGGGGCAGTATAATGTTAACAGTCTTATTCTCACTCCCTTTTGCAATGACCACGGTATGAAATTAGTTGCCTGCACCACTGTCGCACACTGAGATGATTTTTTAAAAAATTGAGTTGCCCAAAGTGACCCCAAGATCACTTTCTTGGTTTGTCACATATGGCTCAAACTCCATCAGTGTACACATGAAGTTTGGTTGTTTTCTTGCAGTGTGTCAAGTGCATCACTTGACACTTATTGAAATTGAGCTGCATTTACCACTTGGTTGCCCATTCACTCAGTTTGGAGAGGCCTTTTTGAGCTCTTCACAACTTGCTTTGTGATGGTACCATTATAGACTGGGTAAATTCATGTTCAGGTCACGACCTTCTTTTGTAAACTGAATGATTGTGCCCTAGGACAGTAGATCTTGGAAACAAAACCAGAGGGGAGATGATCCTAGACTTAATGCTGTGTGTTAAGGCTGATCTACACGACAGCGTTGTGGAGCGTTTTTTAATCCGGCGGAGCCGCCGGACCTCCGCCCCACTGCCGCGTACTCCAAGTCGAGTGTTCTATTTTTTAGGGGGCGTGACGGCAGAGCTTGGAGGTGGCTCGCGGAGCTGCTGCAGCCTACCAATCACAGGAGAGGGGGGGGGAGGGTGGCTGAATGCCAATGTGAATGACAACCAATCACCTTGGAGGTTACATCCACACAGCAACTGCGCTTTCTTAGGAAGGCGGGATAACATGAGGGGCAACAGGCTTGAAGACACTCCCCCGCTTCCAGCGCGGAGGCGCCAGGCAGAGGCGACGGCGGAGCCTCTGCCTGTCATGTAGATCAGCCTTTACACAGTGCACCTAGTGCAAGATGTAAGTGTTGTCACAGTTCAACCATAGTTCTAGTTTATCCATTGTGGATGTCTCCCTGATTGTTCTGTAAGTCAAGATAACCCAGAATTTTGATCAGGAGTATAATAGCATTTCCACCCATAATGATTCTGTGGAGGAGTTTGGTCCTCTAAGCTTACCTAGTTTGTTGGATTTTATACCCTCTTTGCCATAGAGAGCTATATTACCCACAATAATGTTTTGCTGTACAATTTGAATCCTGGAATAACTGTATCCCACTGGTTCTTTCCATTCTGCCAGATTTCCATTGTGTGTGTCCACCCTGTTTCCTTTGCAGTCCAGCACTCCAGCTCCCCCATCTTGACTCTGAGGATTGTGGTATTTCCTTAGGAACACCCTGTACTTTGTCCTCTTCTAAAGGTTGTTGGTGTGTGTCTTTTCTTCTGTGGCCTCTTGCTGTCTTTTTGACCAGCTGTCCTGTCCTACTGTATACTGTACTCATTTCCAAATTGTATCCTTTCTCTTTGTGGATGATTTATATACCCTCATCTTTTAGGGGTGATTTGGCCTGAACCAGGTGCTGCCCAGCTCCTGTTGGCTTTCCTGAAGGGATCAATTTAAAAGCTGCTCTGCCGCTTTTAATGTGAAGTGGCTCCATTTTGGTTTCGGTGGAGCTTGTCCCTTGGTACTCTCTTGGCTTGTCCCAAAATGTCCCCCAGTGCCTAATGAATCCAGACCACTACTCCTGACATCATGGTCCTATATTAAGACCTTCTGCTCTGTTTGCTCATGTGGAACAGGTAATGATTCTGAAAATGTTCCCATGGAGGTCCTGGCCGTACCTAGCAACCTAAATTCAGCCCGAGCTACATTGTCTGCGTCCACGTCCCGTGCGTGTCTGGTGTCCCCCCCCCCCCCCGGTCAAACAACAGGCTCTGATTGGCCGGACGTAGCGCGGACGCAGCAAAAGACGAGGTGGCCTCAACTTTTGCTGCGTCCGCACAACGTCCGGCCAATCAGAGCCTGTTGTTTGACCTGGGGGCGGGACACCAGACGCGCACGGGACGCGGATGCGGACAATGTAGCTCGGCCTTTAGGCTTCCAGGACTACTCATGTAAGTTGTACTTTTGTTTGGCAAAATGTCTTGTTGAGCAGTTATGGTTTTGTTTATTGACGTGTTCTTTGCTGTGCCGTCTTCGTGGTACATTTTGTTCTCTTCCCCTTTTAGCATCATCCATACTGTGTGGCTTTCCCAATTATTTTATTTATTTATTTATTTATTTATTTATTTATTTATTTGCAATATTTTTAGCCCGCCTTTCTCTCTAAAGGGACCCAAGGCGACTTACAACAACAAAAAAGGAAATACAGTACAAAAAATACAATACAAACATAGTCACATTTTAAAACAGTAAAAAACAATTAATGAAAATTAATAAAAACAGTATCTAAAAATCGATTAAAAAAATCATTGCTACAATTAATGCTGAAGGTGGCCTGAAACAGAGATTGCATTCCATGACCCAGGAGGCCCCCCCGCCCAGTCAGGCTTATTATTGCCATACATTAAGAAACCAGTGCCAGCAGCTACATGGGTCTTTTGTGATTAAAAATAAATAGGAGACAATGGGCACTTCCTGCTCAGTGTGGTTTATCACTTAATAGCAATTGGGTTCCTGGTTTCCTCTAGAAAACATATTTACACATTTTTAGAAAGTGGTGTTCTAGTTTTCTATTTTATTATATTTTTCCTAATACTTTATGTATATTTTCCAATATTTTTTGTTGCAAATCAACATATTTGCAACACTCACAGATGTACAACAGTTTTTGAATCTTCTACGACATTGTCAGAACCAAATATCTCTCTATTTAACTTCCAAAAATCAGTAAACATATGCCATCTCCTAAATAAATGTTGGTTTGAATTATTGCCTCCCTCATCCCAACATTGTGTTTTCTAGTATGGGTGGATTTTTCCAAAAGTAGGTGAATGTGTATTCTTGCTGCATTCATTGGTTTTTGGTCTTCACTTGACGTACAGTGAAATCTTGGATTGCGAGTAACTTGGTTTGCGAGTGCTTTGCAAGACAAGCAAAATTGTTTTCTAAACTTCGAGCAATGTCTTGCAATAAGACTACATTGTGTTCTCCAAGATATCTCTCTGTGTGTTTGCAGAGTAACAATAGCGTCTCCCGGGCAACAAACTGCCCTCATTAACTGCTCTTTAACACTCTGTTCTCCCTCTGCTAGAGGCTCCTAGCATAGGCTTACCATATCTCCAACCGGGACAGAGTGCTAGACCTTTAGGAGAAGGAATGTGAGCAGGTGTAGCTTGTTAATCCTTAGAGCACAATCCTAGGCATGTCTACTCAGAAGCAAGCCCCATTGTGTTCAGTGGGGCTTGCTTCTGAGTAAACATGCCTAGGATTGTGCTCTAAGGGTTAACAAGCTACACCTGCCCACATTCCTTCTCCTAAAGGTCTAGCACTCTGTCCCGGTTGGAGATATGCTAAGCCTGTCCTAGCAGCTCAAACTTTGCTTTGCAACTTCTGTCTTGCAGACCTCATTAACAAGCTGTTTTCCCCCTCCCCCATTTGCCTCTAGCAAAGAACAGACTCTGCAGAACAAGGCTCAGGTTTGCATATCAGACGTTGCAAAGTGAGCTACAAGCTACAGTTTGCAAGAGCAAACGAGGACTAGGCAGGGCAGCAGCTTCTTAATTAGCTGAGCCCAGGAGATAATGCAGACACACACAAAGATCTCTTGCTGAATAACGAATCATCTGAGTTTCCATTATTTCTTATGGGAAAATTTGCTTTGATATACGAGTGCTTTGGATTACAAGCATGTTTCTGGAACCAATTATGCTCGCAATCCAAGGTTCCACTGTAATTGTTTGAGTATTACCCAATAAAAGTATTTCTGGGTCATTCAGCAGATTATTACCTGTGATATTGTGTCATATCACATTCAAGAATGTTGTGTCAATATTCCTAAATTGTGACTCCTTATTTGTATCACACTTTCTCTAGGAAGTGTACTTGTGGTGTCTGTATGTAACAGGAAGTCTTCCATCCATAAACTGGCCAGGTTCAAGCCTGTTTAGTTTCAGAGAGAGAACGGCACTTAGTGCCTTCAGACCAGTCTCTAGAACCTTTGATGAAATCTTAAAAGGAACAATAAATGGTATTTATCTTTGGATATAGGACTTGAAAAGCTTTATTGGTTGGCATTTTGGCCATCTGTGGAAGCTTGCGTCCATCGGGTAAATGCAATTTACCCAATCGGCTAAATGCAATTTACCCAATCAGGTAAATGCAATAGGTGTCCTTCAGCAAGTTGCTGTGTCTCAGTCCTACGTCTCGCAAACAGTAGATGAGGAGGGTAACTTGTTCCTAAGCAGTACTGTTTTAGTCTGTTTTCATTCATGTCACTTTGGTGGTGTTGGTTTTTTTTTAAATGATTGTATGCTATTTTAGAGCTGCTGCTATTTTTTTTTTAATTGTGTGCTAGTTTGAGGGCTTCTGTAGAAAAGCAGCTTGTGCAAAGACCTGTGGAGATGCTGACACTGCACTGGTCCACACCTCAGCAAGGAGTCAACACAAACCATATTGTTAGACCAGCTAGTTGGACAAATTCGAGCAATTCTCTCCTGCCTGGTTTGGTTTTATTTTTCACCTTTTTATACTGCCCTTCCTCCAAGGAGCTCAGGGTGGTGCACATGGTTCCTTCCCTCCTTCTGTCCTCTGTGAGGTAGGTGAGACTGAGAGATAGTGACTGGCCCAAGGTCACCCAGGAAGCTTCATGGCTGAGCGGGGATTTGAACCTGAATCTTCCAGGTCTAAGTCTGACTCCCAAACCACTACACCATCCTGGCTCTGGCCATCATCCTGATGGGCCTCAGCATTGTGTCATTCCCCTGAACTGATGGTAACTCCTCAAGCACCCAGCAGTGTCCACCATTGGGAGTGGTGGGGATTTTAGAGAATCTTGTTTGTCATTACTGATCTTCTCATAGTAGAACCCAGATTCCCCCAAAACACTACAGTGGGTCCTCCTCATCCGTGGGTTAGCCATCCGTGGATTTGACTCAATGTAGATGGCCGCCATGGGCAAGAAGGGTCCTGCCGATCCTGTAAATAAAAAAATAGAGTCCCTTATGGTTTAAAAACCAGTTACCATTGTAAAGCGGCAGGCAGTCAGTCTCCAGCGATGGCTATTTCCGGGTCATGCTGAGGCAAGCAACCCCTTCTGTTGGCCACCCCAGAAAGCAGCGCAGAACTGTTTAATCGCTTCCGCTTTCTCCCTTTGTCAAGGGAGGGGTTCGCTTGCCTTGGAGCGACCCAAAAATAGCCGTTCTGATCTCCGGAGACTGCCTGCCTGCCGATCTACAATGGTAAAAAGTGGTTTTTAAACAGCAATTTAAAGAGATGCTGTTCTTTTTAGCAGATTTGACTATCTGCGGTTTTTGACATCCGTGGGGGTTCTGGGAATGGAACCCTCGCAAATGCTGAGGGCTGAATGTAAATTGAAAATTGTGTCTTAACTTTTTTGCAAGATAACCAAGGTTATTGGGGTACTAAGTACAACAATGAACTTCCTCCAATTCACTTTGAAGTATGTTTCTTTTTCTGTTTCAATGTCGTTTTGTTTTTGGTAAAAATCAGCAGAACACAGTTTTAGTTTGAGTTGCTGTTACTGAGTACAGGTGGGCCCCCATATCCGCTGGGGATATGTTCCAGGCCCCTCTGTGGATACTTGAAACCGTGGATAAGAGCGAACACCCCCTCCATGGTTTCCAGGCATGCTTGCCCCCCCCAGCTCTTATTTTTCTTTCAGCAAGCTTTGTTTCTTCCTTAAAACAAACAATCAGCCTCCATTGCAGGCAAGTAGGACTAAGTCCTAGAGAGGCTCTGCAAGGTTTCTGTTAACCTTGCAGAGCCTCTCTAGTACTTATTCTCGTTCTACTTGCCTGCAATAAGCTGCTTCTCCTGTTTCTTTAAGGAAGAAACAAAGCTTACTGGGAAAAAAGTAAAAGCCTGGGGGGGTCCCCACGATCCGTGGATAACTGAAACCATGGATAGCGAATCAGTGGATATGGGGCCCTACCTGTACTACTGATACTGTTACTGATAACAAATTATCAAATGTTATAAACATTGTATAAAAAACTGTTCTTTAACCTTGGGGTCGGTACCCCAATGGAGTCGCAAAGCCTCATTTGTGCGGTTTTGGCAACTTACGGGAACCAAAATGGCCACTGGAGGTAATGCTGGTGGTGGTGGTGGGGAACCTGCTGGGGGGCTTCCTCGGGGATTTAATCCTCTCCCCTCCCTCTTTCGATTTATGGGGGGGAAATGGGGAACCGTGGTTTGGCTCTCCTGTTCCGGAATGCCCCTGCCACTGGTGGTGCAGGCCGGGTGAGCTTGGCAGGATGAGGCTGCTGGTACCATAGCGAGGGTTGGCAACGGGGTAGGCGGATTGAGTCCTGGGAGGGGGCAGGAGGTCTCCAGCCTCATACTTTATTTATTGGGGTCGTGGCACGAGAAAGGTTGATGACCACTGGTATATAAATAATTTGGGTGGTATCCAGAGCAGCACAAGCCCAAACGGCTCTCAATCGGCCTCTCTCTTTCCTAAGGGAAGCTGTGCAGGTGCAACCCCTGAAAAAGCTGCGGCTGGGGGTTCGGCGAGTCCTGGCAACAGGGTGCTGTGCAGTTCTTCGGAGTACTGAGCTGCAGCTGAGGAAAGTGGAAAACTGGAAGTCCCAGCACGCCATCCAGTGCAGGTCGCCAGCAGCAGCTCCTTTGGAGACTGCAGAGCTTGGGAAGGAGGGAAGCTGATCCAGACTGGCTTCTTCTAGGATGCTGCCCTTGGAAAACTGTTAGTATCCATCCTGGATTTGCATGCTTAGAAGTCAAAAAATGCAAACCTCTTGCTTAGGTTACAAAGAAAGAGATGATCACAGTTCAGTATCGTGTTGAACTGATGAGGTGTGATTACCTTTTGTTTCTAGCAATTAATAAAACTATTCCAATGCAAACTTTGAGACTGACCGCCAGTCATGCAGAAGGTAGCCTCCAGCTTATGATCGTCCTGACTCACGGACAGCTGTGTCTCTGCTTTCATGGACATAGTCTGTCTAGGCTTGTGCTTTAACGCAGGCGCAATAGCACTGAGTCAGCAGTTTTGCACAGCAAAAGCAGAAGGCCGGGCGGACTGGACTGCACAAGGGGACTTGCGCTCTGTGGTTTTCTGGAGCTTCTGATTTTTTGGTTTTCCTCTGTTGCAGCTCTTTACTTGTGTCAGTTCCAAGCTGACAGCTATAGGGCCTATTACACTGCTAGGCAGAGTTTGGTGGGAAGTAATTGCCTTGGGCCCTTCCCATGGAGAGTGGCCCATCAGTGTTTGAAATGATCAGCTCAGCATCTTATATGCATACCTAACTGCCCCTCCCCCTTTCCAGCTGAGAAAAGCATTGCTGTCCTTTAGGAGAGGGTGCAGTGAAAAGAAATGAGGGAAGGGGCATAAGTTTAACATTCTGCCTCCAAGCTTCTCAGGCAGAGGCGTACAAATATATGGGGTTCAGGTGTGCAGCGCCCCAGGCGCGAGCGGGCACGCTACCTCCGAGGGGTGCCCGCTCGCGCCTCTTGTTCTTAGAAAAAAGTGCAGCCGAGAGGCTCCCGAGCAGACTGCCGCTGCTGCGCGCTCCTCCTCGTCCTCTCCCTCCTCCCGGCATCCCGCAGATCAGCTGGCTGGCGCTAAAGTCAGCTTGCTCACGTCGGAGGTAGACCGCGGCCCTCCCCTCCGACATAAACAGCGCCTGCCAGCTGATCTGCCTCTAGCCTGGCTGCCCGCACGCGCGCCCGCTGCTTTCCCCTCGTCGTTCCTCGATCCATCCCTCGTCGTCTCCCTGAGTCCCTCCCTCCAGGGCAGCTCGGCCTAAAGCCGAGCCGACTTCAGCGCCAGCCAGCTGATCTGCTGGCTGCGCGCTCGCTCCTTCAAGCCGGTGACGCTCTGCTTGGGGGAGGCGGCAGCCGGCCTCTGGCGCGAGGGGGGCGCTCCAGCCCCCGCCCCCCCCGGGCGCCGGAGTGGCTTAAAACGCCACTGTTCTCAGGCGTAAAAGGTCCTGCTGCTAGGTTTCCACATTCTTACACAGACCACTCTGTGTGTGTGTGTGTGTGTGTGTGAGAGAGAGAGAGAGAGAGAGAGAGAGAGAGAGAGAGAGAGAGAGAGAGAGACATGGACAATGGGGGGGGGATGCCAATGGCATTCCTTGCCCAGGGTGCTGTTCAAGTAGGGGGTTGGAGTGTGTGATTTCAGTTAGGGCAAGCTTATGTCCTTGCATGGCCCAAGGAGAGGAAGCTTTGGACTTTGTATGGAAAGTTAGATCAGAATCTGAGAGAGACACATGATGGGAGAGATGGAATTCTTTGGAGTTTCTGATAAAAAGGAAAGTGCTGATAACTGCTGGACTGCGAGGGGGGAGGGAGTCCTCTTTAGAACTGAGAAAGTTTTGGACTCAATCAAAATGCCAGAGATGCTTCGGGATGACACAATAGAGGATGTTTCAAGGAAATTCTATGGAAAAGAGGGGGGAAGGAGTGCTACCAGGCTTCCTCACCAAAGCGCAGGGTTTGTAATGCTATTAATGTTGGTTGCTTGTTCAAACAAGATGATTTTTTTAAGCACCAATAGCTGAAAGTTTAAGAGAAATGCAGAATTGAAAAGAACATGCCGTGAATAATTTAACTGACCCCCAACATACAACAAATTTGTTTATTTCCCCCCTTCCTTAAAGGCACAGAGGCAGGTTAAAAATGCATTACATCAACTTTACAGATTAAAACCAGTTTCAAACATTTTTAATTGGCATTGCTACTTGTCAAGGAATCCTAGAAATGGTCATATTGTGAGGAGGATGGGAATCTCCAACAAATCATGGGCTTTTGCACCTGACCCCCCCCCCCCAGCAGCAACGTTGGTAGTAACGAACTTTTGCACTCTTTGCATTGCCAACTCAATGGACAGGAAACTTAAGTTTTCAGTATGTACGGTGCAGGAATGAAGTACTTTACTGCTGAAGTTCCTGTTAGAGTAAAACTTGGTATTGGAGAGCGTAGGTACAAACCTGCAATGAATCCTCACGGAGGCCTCCTCAAGGTAAGGGAACATTTGTTCCTTTACCTCGGGGCTGCATTGCAGCTGCATCAGTGCTGGAAAGTTGGATAGGTTGAGCCCTTAAACTGTGTCTTTAGTCAGAGAGGTTCTCAGTTTTAAAAACATTGGGAAGCCTAGCATGAGCTCAGTCTCCAAATTAAAAAAAAGTCTAGAAATTAACAAAAGGTTTAGAGAGGCAACTAAAAAGATATTTGCCTAGTGCTCGAAAGACTACAGGGTTAGGGCCAAGTGAGCCTCCCTGGGAAGAGCATTCTGCAGGCAGGAAAGGCCTTTTCCCAGTTACCATCTGCCTAGCACAGTGATGGCGAACCATTTGGGCTTGGTATGTCAAAGATTTTGAAAATATCTAACTTGACTCTGCTGGTGTGTCCCCCCAAACTTTTAATAGTACAGGGAGGCCACCGTATCCACGGGGGATACGTTCCAGCCCCCACCGTGGATACCTGAAACCGCGGAAATGGGCGAACGCCCCACTGCGGTTTTCAGAGGAGGGCCGGCACCCCCTCTCTGCACCCTCCACAGCCGCCCCCCCAGGCACTTTTAGCAGAAACCTCATAAAAAAACCTCTGTTTTTTTCTTCAAAATTCGGAGCCTGCAGCTTCCAGTTTTAGGCCTGACGAACAAGACTTAGGTGATAGCTAGAGTCTCAGTAAGGTTGAGACTCTAAGTCTTGTTCGTCTGGCCTAAAACTGGAAGCTGCAGGCTCGGAACTTTGAAGAAAAAAAATGGAGGTTTCTGCTAAAAGGTATCTGAGACTGACCTTAATACTTGTGCAGGCTCATGCAGGAAACGGTGGCCCTCCAGATATTTGAGCCCTGAGCCATATGAAACTTTAAAAGATGAGAATCAGCGGCTTGGAGTTGTGTGCAGAAATAGACTGGTAGATGGTGCAGTAGTTTCACGACTGGTTTCACGAAGATGTGGTCCCTTGTCACCTCTGACTTGGTTCTTCAGACTCCCTCCCTGAGAAGGTCAATTCAGGCATGGGAATCTCCCCAACGTCTTGTGTGGTGAAGATGGGTGCAAAGAATTCATTCAGCTTCTGTGCAGTCTCCACATCCTCTTTATGTTTCTTTTTTATTCCCTTGTTATCTTATGGTCCAGCTGCCTCCCTGGCAGGTTTCCTGCTTTTGATGTACTGTATGTAAAGAAGGCTTTGTTTGATGTTTTTAAGCCACGTGTGCCTTGTACTTGTATTTCTTGTGTCTCATTCTGTTCTCCTCATTTGGGTAAAACTTGCATTCTGGAGAGCTCTGATCCTGCTAACATTCCCTTTCTTCTTCCTTTTTACTATTCCCCCCCCTTTTTTTTTGAGAACTCCTCTCTTTGAATTTGTTGAACTTCCATGAGAACTTTCCAGTTACATATCTGTTGGACCAGATAACGCTATGGTCACCGTTCCCTGTAGTCCAGTGTTTCCCAAACGTTTTTGACCTGTGGCTCCCTTGACCATTGGCGACCATGGACTGCGGCTCCCCATTACATTATGTTGATGACTGCCAATTGGCATTGCACTGTATTCCGAGAAGATTCTGTGGCACTCCGTGGCTCCCCTGGTTGGTATCCGCGGCTCCCCTGGTTGGTATCCGCGGCTCCCCTGGGAGCTGCGCCTCCCGGTTTGGGAACCACTGCTTTAGTCCAACAACATTTACATCTCATCTTCTATGTTGGTGGAGAGCAAGTCTCAACATTCTCTTAAGGATCTGTTGAGTCTTCACAGAGGACCATTGCCTAGCCTTCCCTCTATACTGAATTCCTCAGATTGCTTTGCATTTCCATACAACAGTCTGGGCGCATCCTACGGTGAAATGATGCAGGATGATGTGGTCCACTCCACACACCTCATGCCATTCACTTGCTATCTCTCTGTTTCTATGGAACCCTGATGAAGATGCCTTGTTGGGGGCTACTTTGTTGAGACTTGAGGGAATCCTGTCTCTGTGGCTGTGAAAACTTGACGATTTAACTTCCCTCTCCTTTTGTTTTGTTTTAGAGGTGTTTTTTTTTTAAATGCCTTGTTTATATGGTGCTTTGGCAGCAAACAGGACGCCTGAAGGGAAAAGCCAACACATTTAAAGAATTGATGCCAAAACACAACTGTGTTATCTTAAAGCTATTGCCAGAGATCTTAAGCATCCGTTTCACCCCATAGCGCAAGCTTTCTATAGCCAGCTTCTCAGCTGGATAAAATGGATGGGCAGAAGGTAGCCTGCAGTCCGCTTGTGAGCAACATGCCAATTTGGAGAGGACCACGTAGCGTCTACTTGGTGCTGGAATTCTTGCCAAGAAGACCAGATGGATCTTGGTCTCGTCCAGCAATGTACCTCTTAAACAAGAAGACATGCCCAGGATAACTTAACACAGATTAATTATTTCTTAATAGCTATCGTATCCTCCTGAGTGCAAACACTTGGTTTTGTAAATTTAAAGTACTGTGGTGGCCCACTGGGATTTTAACTTATATAAATAAGATGCGCACACATGTACATTCAGCTATGCAAGCCCTCCCCTGGGGTAAACCATGCAAGCATTTGGCATATAAAGCAAGAGGGCTAGGTTTTTCATTCGTACGTTATGAATGGGCTCTGCTATGTGAACCAGTGAATGGGCATGCTTAGGAGGTTGTGGGAATATGGCAATAACTGCTTACTGAAGTGAATGCTGCTGTCCCCCCCCCCCCTCCAAAGTTGTTGTTTTCTTCAGACTGGGCATTAAGCAAAGAGTTCTGGAGAACTCAAAAACTTGTTCATTACTTTATGGCGTTGTTGTTGGTTCTGAGAGAGGCTTTGCCCTACTGTGGCTTTTGGATTTTTTCAAATGGGCCAACACAACCACCTACAACTTCTGTTCGGTATGCTTGTCTCTCCCAAGTTGGGGAGATGCGAAAGCATGTTTCAAAGTCCTGTTTCAGAAGAATATAAGCGTGGAAAACTTGTGCTCTGTTTCTTTCATGGTTGACAGAGCATCCAACGTAATTGGTAGGTTGTCCTAATAAAGTTGGCAGTGTTTTGTTTTTTTAAAATCTGTGACCATACCCTTTCCTCTCAAAGTTTCCATTGTTGGCACATTTTCCCTTGCAATGAAAAATAAAGCCATCCCTTTGGAGGCATCAACCACTTTATGCAGCTTGGAGTGGCGAGGCTGTACTGATCTGCCAGTATATGGATAGTGATATCTTGAGGAAAGGACATGCTGGATTCTCTGAGGTAGCCTGCACTACAGCTGGCAAGCGTCAGGAAATCCCCTGAAACATAACTACTGCCCAGAAATTCATGGTCCCTGACTAACAGATGGCTTAGATGTAATGGGACACTGTAGTTTGTTGTGGTGCTTGACAAAGCTGTGGTTTGTAAGTGGCCACCAAGCCATGATCTGAAATCCTAGTTTGAATTTGGTTTGCAAAACACCGTTTGTGTTGTGTCTGAATCAACAAACCATGGTTTGTTGCTCCTCCTTCAGAGGCCACTATTTGGGATAGCATGCGGGTATACTTGAGAAGGCCAGCGGGTGGCGCAGTGGGTTAAACCGCTGAACCATGAGCTTTCGATCGGAAGGTCGGCAGTTTGAATCTGCGACGGGGTGAGCTCTCGTTGCTTGACCAGCTCCTGCCAACCTAGCAGTTCCAAAGTATGTTAATGCGAGTAGATAAATAGGTACCGCTTGCGGGAAGGTAAACAGCGCTCTGTGTTCCAGCTGCATGCTACGCGCTGCGGCAAGGAGAGTCATGCTGGCCACATGACCACGGAGGCGTCTTTGGACAACGCTGGCTCTTCGGCTTTGAAATGGGGATGAGCACCACACCCTAGAGTCAGACACGACTGGACTTAATTGTCAGGGGTCACCTTTACCTTATACTTGAGAAAGGTGTGGGAAGAGGGAAACTGCATAAAACATATTTATTATGTTGGATTGTGTGGTGGGTAGGGAATGTGAACTGCTGATAGGGGACTTTGGTGTTGTTGTTTGGATGTGGAATGTTATGTATTGTTTATACCAATAAAGGTTATGGTATGATATGGTACCATACTTTGTTTGCCTGGAACACAAATCATGGTGTGGAGTCTAAAAGACATAATGAAACAATATTAGCTGGGTTATACTGCAGTTGTAAGGAGAGCACCTGTCCCATCTATCTGGAATGTGTTGAGGAAAATAAGTAGTGTAGCATGAAGTGGGTCTCATTTTAACCGGGGGGGGGGGGAATGAGATAAACCACAACTGCTCCAACACCCATAAGATTGGGAGGTGCAGTGATAGGCCCTTACAGGACTTGGTTCAGCTCCCTAAGTTTGCTGCTGTTTATTCTGGAGGAGGGAGGAAATGGCAGTACAGTATTGTAGTTTAAAGAAGCTTGGCTGTCATAAATGTGGTGAAGGAATAGGGGCATCGTATGTATCTCCTCCCAAAATCAAGGAGCAGTGCCCGATGGCTGTGCTGAAGGAGCTTAACACCTCGCCTCCTGCTACCACTGTTTCATGTTTACCACCTGCTTATGTGTGCCATGTGAGAAATGGCACACTGTTAGCACTGCATTTGTTCTGGAGGGGAGAGGGCAGCAGAAGCAGCAGCTCTTTTGCCGGTAAACACTTCATAAGCCTGCGTCAGCCCTTCTACTCTTTGCCCTGATTTCTCAATAGCCAGCAAGATGACCTGGCTCCATCAGTATTTGAGAGTGTCATCCATCTCCTCCCACCTCCCCCTTCCACCTCAGTTTGTTTGGTTCCCCTCAACTGTACCACTTAAAGGTACAAATTTAGCTTTATATTTTTGGTGGCTAGAGCTCGTACGTGTTCTTAGAGCTATGAATTGATGCTTGCCTACTCTGTCTTTAAAAAAAAAAAAAAAAATTCTTCATCCCTTCAAAGTTGCCTCGGTCTGCTTTGGCTGACATCCCGGAAGGGAGCTGTGAACACAGACAGACATGCCTGAAAAGGCCAATATGAGAATTGTACAACAGAGTTCTTTCTGTGTCAAAGGGGAAGAGACATTTAAAGGTGAAGATGAATCCCAGTTGTGAGGAAATTACTTTGAGGGACTGGATGCTTCCAGGGTGGAATCCTGGTGTGCTGTTTGTGTGTCTCACACTCTCACTCTGTCACGTTGTGATGGATGCTCCCCCCCCCATGAATGGTGCTACAGAGCCTCTTCCCCCCCCCCCCCCCGAACACAAGCCTGAGGAGGCAACAAGGCCTTAATCCTGCCTCCTTCTTCTGTCTGGTCTGTGCCTTGACCTTGCTCTGGAATGCTGGCCTCATGTTATATGAGGTGTCTCACATTTTGACTGATAAGTGCCAAATTCCCTCCCCCATTAGACTTTTCAGGTTTTTAGCATGTCTTGGACTATATATGTACCAAATTTCATTTTTCTGAGTGATCTGGAAGGAGTGATGACTCCTTCCAGTAGAGAGTAAAAGTAAAATCAGGGTACAGTTTCTGGGGAGAGATTTTCCTTTCAGGTTCTTCTAAAAATTGGTCTGTTTGGGGGGCTACCTGTGTATCAAATGCCAGCTTTCTGGGTGGCTGCTGTGTAATATTTTGGGGTTCACTTTGAGTCCCCTGTTCTTAATGCCAGATTTTTAGATGCATGGAGTGAATTGTGGGGTTCAGGGTTGAGTGAGTGCCAAATTTCAGGGCTCTATCAGCTCATTGGAAGTAACCTGGTCATTTTGATGCCCTGGTGAGTGGGTGAATCAGTGACCCTGAGAGGCTGAAGCACCTTGATATAGGCCTCTGTATATCTATGTAGACAGAAGATCATATGCCAATCTGCAGTAAAACTCTTCGCCTAGTTAGTATGCGTCATGCCCCAAGTGGGACAAAAAGGACTGCGTAGCTTCTAGAGTTACTAAACATTTACTGTAAAAATCTCCTCATCCTGAATCTGTTCCAAAATTGTAAACTGTTTTCCCGCCAGGAATCAGTGGCGGCGGCTGGTGCTGTGTCATTTACATTCTTCTCTTCGGCTGTGTTGTTTGGGAAATGTAGTCTCCCGAGGAATTGGAATGTACTTTCAATGCTGATAGTAAGAGGTTGGTCTTACGTAACACTGGTTGTTATTTCCAGGAGTCATTGTAGAGAGTAAAAGCTTTACAGTATAATCTGGATGATATTGACTCACCAGGCAGTGGAGGAGTGTGTGGAGTGTGACTTGTGAACGCCCTTTTAGAATCAAGGGAATGCATTTTAAAAGATATTTTATTATGCTTTCATGTTGGACTCCCAGTGTGGTCATAAGAGGAGCTCTGCTGAATCAGTCTGTCTAGTCCAGCATCCTGTTCTCGCTGTGCCCAACCGGATACCTTTAAGAAGCCAACAAACTCCTTCTCCAGCATCTGGTATTTAGTGACACGCTGCCTCTAAATGTGGAGGGTTTCTTATGTGCATTTTTACTCTTTTATTGTATATGATCTTTTGATTATGGTTGTTTTATGCTACCTTGAACACATTGTAGGAAGGAAGAATATAATAATAAAACAGGGTTGGCAAATGGCCACAATTATCCTTCATAGAGCAATCACCAGGTCTTATGGCAGATATTTCATAAATTGCACATGTGTACAAAAGTACTTCCTTCTATCTGTTTTCTGAATGTACTGCCAACCTATTTTATTTATTGAATATTTTTCTACTCCCCCTTTCCCCCCACTAATGTGGGCTCCCAAGGCGATAAAATCACAATGTACAATAAATATATCACAAAATTAAAAACAGGCATAGCATTAAAAAATGGCGTATTTAAAACACAAAAACAATAAAGCAACTCGGAACCAAAAGACGAAAAGTAGCAGCACAAAACTTCATAAGCATCAGCAAAGCACATAAATTATAACATAAAAGCATAAACAGCATAGCCGCACAGAAGATAAGAAGCAGCTAAAACAGCAATAGATAATAGGCACAGCAATTAAAAAACAGGCATTAAGGGTGGCAGTAAGAGCGAGCACAAAAACATTAAACATTAAACAAACATTGTAATACAATACAAAATCCAGACCCACCTGTCACTACACAAACGCTAATTTAGATAAATGTTTTTAGCCCTGGCAGGAAGGCATCAGGAGAGAAGTTTGTAGTTTGCAAGGGAGGGAATTCCTTAACTGTGGTGCCGCAGTTGAGAAGTCCCTGCTTCTTATCAACACCCCCTCACTTCTGTTGGGGAGGCGGTACATGAAGTAGACCCCCCCCCTTTCACAATAACAAGGGGCAGATTGGAAATGTATATGAGAAGGTGGTCCCACCGGTACTCTGGTCCTGAGCCGTAAAGGTCTTCAAAACCAGTGCATTGAACTGGGCCCAGAAGTGATGTAGTAGGCAGTGCAGTTGCTGGGGCCACAGTCTGACAGAATTCTACGCCGTGTTCTGCGCTGACCATCAGTCCCAAGAAGGTCCAGAAACTTCAGTTAGTGTAGAACGTGGTGGTCTGTGTAGTTACAGGGGCTACTTGGAGCTACAGAGGCTACAGCCCCACAAACCGAAGTTTCTGGATCATTAAGGTCAGCCCCACAAAGAGTGTGTTGTCACCAAGGCACAGACCACCATGGTCGGGTCTGACTCACTTGAGTATGGCCACAGCTGGTGTATTTGGTGGAAAGGAGAGATAGAGCTGGGTGTTATCAGCATACTGATGGTGCCCCACTCCAAATACCCAGATGACCTCTCCCAGCAATTTCATGTCTATGTTAAGCAACATGGAGGATAAGATAAGAGCCCTGTGGCACCCCACACACCCAACGGCCCGAGTGCTGAACACCCTCAAAGGATTAAGCAGGTCCACACCCTACTCACTTTCAGAACTTCATCAGCACCAGGTGCTCCTGGCAGTGGAGTCACTAGGGCGCGCGCCGCCCCAAAGCGTGGGCGCGCGTGTCACCCTAATGATTCTTGGTGTGGCCACCAGGTCGCAACCCAACGGGACGCTGCCCCGGGTGTCCCCCGGCTCTGCCCCCCCCCCCGGCCACTCGTTGCAGCCGGCTCTGCTCCAAGGAGCGACCTCCCCGGCCGACGTGCCCTTTTCCCTCAGGAACGGTCTGCGCATGCGTGAAAAACGTTATAAATAAAGTTGTGACGCAGTGGGCCTTCATCAGAAGGCCCTGGCGCGTCGGCCGGGGAGGTCGCTCCAAGGCCTTCTCCCGGCCTCCCGGCTTGGAGCAGAGCCTCCGGAGGGCAACACGCGCAGGGGAAGTGACGCGCGTGTGTGGGGGGGGGCAAGTCTTTAAATAGATGTCAGAAATTGTTCTGGGAAAAATACCTTGTATGCAAATCGTTTATTGACAGTATGTGATGTCTGATTGCGGTGCCCGCATTTCATTGCGTATTTTCAGCTATTGCAGGTTTAAGCTTCAACCTAGAAAAACACCTCAAAAGGAGGTGGCTGTTTTCCATTTCCTAGGCTACACATATTTTTGACTGTGACAAGGTGCAGAAGCATTGCCTGAATTCCAGTTGTCTCCTTGAGCACAGAAGACTGGGTGGAGAGGGGAGGAGAGAGGTGTAGAGTTTAAACCAGGTTTTATGAACAAGATGCCCCCCCCTTCTGTTGCAAGATTACATTTATGCTTATTTGGAAAAAAAATTGCACAAGTGTGAGTGAGTCTTCAGAAGTTGCTCGTCTATCAGTTGGAATCCTCCATGAGGCATTCCAGTTCCTGAGGGAGTGGAAGAGGGCTGTTCATGCTCTGCTGTGGAGTTCAGGAAGCTTCTGTTCTAGTTGCATCTGAGAACACTGAACTGGGAAGCAAAACCTTATACTAGATCAGTGGTTCCCAACCTTTTTAGCACCAGGGCCCCCTTTTGTAGAATGATGATCTGTCGGGACCCCCCTAAGACCTAGGGCCGGAAGTGATGTCATTGTTTTTAATAAATTACACTGTTCAATAAACCACACTTTTAAAAAAATAAATCACATTTTTAAAGTTGTATTCATAAGCAGCCCCATTTGGGGCGGGGGAGGAGTGAGCTAAAATTAACAGAGATGGTAAAAGGCAAGCAGAAAGTAACACAAGGTAAGCAAACATAGCCCCAAGACAACATCAGCCATTTTGGGGGTTGGCCATTCAGCTGACATCCCGTGACCCCCCCATAAATGCATAAAAGCCCCCCTGAGGTAATTCTCTCGACATAGAAGACCTGTATGCCACTGTTTACAAGTTGGATATTAATGTGCTCATATTCTTCCATGTTCATGTGCTTGAGCATTCAAGGGTGTATAAGTGGAGTTGTACACATCTTTGCACAATGTGCCGTACTTCATTAGGGTTCATAAAACAGCAGTGGAACCAGGGATACTGTTCCCCCTAAACTGTGCAGCTGGGAGCTCGGTTACTCAGAAGTTGGCGATGACATGTGATGTCATCGCTGAATGTCTGGAGGCCCCGGCCCACCGCCGCACAGTCATAGATGGCCTCACACAGTGGTGGGAATTGTTACAGGGAACGCTGACTGGGGATTGGAATTGGAAGATGCATTGCTTAGGTAGTAGGTGGGGCAGTTCTGTGGGGTACCTGTGGGACAGGACAGACTTGGAGAGGTGTTTAAGCTACCAAACCAGAATTACTTGGGCTCTCACATTCTTCAATCTGCTGCTGTTTGGGAGTGAAATGACAAGGCAGCTTGAATTTCATTATTTGAAAGTCCCCAGTTTCCCACAAAATTGGAACCAGCTTTGGTCTCTCAGATGGGGATGGTGAATCTCACTTGACGCCTTCCAGGAACTGCGCTTGTCTCAACTTACAGGCAGTCGGTTTGCCAGCAGTCTAGATTTCATCAGGTTTGTTTTTGATCGGATCTCCTGTTGTTCTTCCTTCAGATCTGTCATGATCTGAACACTTCTACATCTTCTTTGCACAGTCCTGTCAGCGTTTCAGGCCATCCTCCAACAACAGAGACATCACCAGGAAATGCAGGCCTGGAGTGCAGGTTAAAATTGATGCTCTCCTTAAAGCAGGCCAGCTTTTTTTTTGGGGGGGGGGGGGCTAGAAACACCCGCGGATCCTAGACAGCTTCTTCCTAAAGTGCGTGGGTTTGGGCTATAGGATCTGGCATGGCAGCCCAGACCAAGCTGCATTAGGGGCCAGGCCACTCTGTTAGGCAGGTAGTCAGAATCATGGAACAAATCCCTGAAGACACTTAATTTGCCACTGTGGTATGGCTGGCAAAGTTGAGTGAGCACCAGTCTTGCATGCATCATCCCGCCCTCCTTCCACTCCATTGTCCGAAATCCTATCAATAACATTTCAGATTTTGCAAAATCATTCAAAAGTTTGCAAGCTAGAGTAAAGGCTTAGCCAGGTGCACATCACTTTGCACAGTTGCCCTTGATGGCAGAATATTAGCAGTTTCTACACAGTGCAGTGTGACCTGAAACGCCGTTCGATGCTGCCTTGGATCCGCCACAGCCACCTCTGTTTTTTTTTTTTGTTTTTTTTTAAAGAGCTCCTTACCTTGTTTCCGGTGCCGTTTCTTCAAATGCAGCCGTGTGGGACTTCCGGTTTGATTTAAAGGGACTACAGTGCCTTCATTTGCACAGTCCCTGTAAATCAAGTTGAAAGTTTCTCACTTCCCTGTTAGAAAAAATTGTGCCAGGAGCGAGATAAGGAGGCAGCTGAGCCTTCCCTTTTAGGGGGTGGAATGCAAATCAGTGCAGATTGCGTCTGCAGTAGGCTGGAGGGAGGTGGTCGTGGTGGCAGACGCGGGGTGAAGGGCACCCTGAATCTCCTGCCCTCTCACCCCCCCCCCACTCCCCCGGCAAATTGCCCCTTCTTCCGCTTGTAGAGTTTTGTGGTAGGAGACAGAAGAACAAGCAGTACAATTACAAGCAGAATTCTGGTTCTCCTGCATTGCTGTGGCTACTCTGATTCTGTGTGTCCCCAACAGCCCAACTTCATGGTCTCCGCAACATCTGGGAGGCGGGTGTGTGGTGAAGTGTTTCTAGTGAATCATGTGCCCGGCATGAGGAGCAGCCCCCCCCCCCCCAGCAGTGTTGTTGATTGTAGTCCGCTTCCTTTGTCCTGTAGCATTCAACGGGAGTCGCTGAGAACTGTGCTCACGCCTGTCTACCTGCGTACTCCTGCTCTGCCTTCTGTGCGAAGTGCCAGAGTGTGGCAGAATTGTAAGCTTCAAGGAAAGGGCAAGTGCATGGAGGTTAAGTAGTAAGTGAGCACCCTGCGTGAGACTGTAAGACATGTTCCCTGCTTACGTGGTGTGGAAGTGATGGTGTGCACCTTACCTTGACATTTCCATGCTTTTGGGTGCCTGCCTGCCTGCCTGAATTTGCTGCAGGAGCCCTACCTGTTTCTTTAAGGCAAAGGTGTTTTGCTCCTAGAATACATGTAGATAAATGCATGCCTCCCAGATAAATAGCCATGAGAACAGCACAGGTGGTGTTGGAAACACTCTTGGGCTTTATTATGATGGTCATATCCAGCACACCTGCGATTGGATTCATAGCCAGTAGTTTGTTACTATTCTTGGCTCTTCAAGAGCCTGTTAGATTGTGGGAGCGCAGATAGCTTAACTGCCTAGCAGTAAATGGGTCAGCTGCTCTCAGCATCTTGTTAGCTGCCTGACTCAGCGGTGTCATTTTGTTCTCCTCCTTGCTCGCCTATTAAATGCATTTGCACTGGGCCGGCCTTAGCAGCAAGGAACACATCATTGGGGGAGGACCTGTAAACTCTTCTAATTCTATATGCACAGGCAGTGCCAATTGCTGACTGTTCTCATATTAACAGGGGTGTTTCCTTTTCTCGTTCTCCCCCTGAAGTGGCCCATAACACCATCTGCGCAATTAAATTAATTGAAAAGGGGGATTTCCACTGGCAGCATCTTTGGCTTCTGTGTGCTGGCTAACCATGCCTGCAACAGCTCCGCCTGTGAGGGAGCTGGAGAAATCACTTCATGTCATTAGCTGATGTGGCAGTGTGGTGCTGGGAAGCCAGCAGGAAGGAGGGCTTGTTTTCCCTCTGTTCTTATGGTGTCCTATAGCGCCAGGTCTTGCAGTTGCAAGGATTCTGGAACTGTCCTTCTGTATCAAACGGAGAAGGTTCATCTAGCCCAGCATTCCTGTCTCTGACCGTGGTCAGCCAAATGCTGCCAGGAAGTTAGCAACCATGGCATAAACTGGCAGAGGGATTGCAAGTTTTGAATGTGTAGATTCTTTTCTTGCTGAATTGCCCCTCTCTGTGCTTGAGTGGTAGAAGGGCAGTTTGGATGAACCCTCTTCCCTGTGAGTGGGGGAGGGCAGGACATGCACACGTGTCTGTTTTGAGGCCAGGCCGGATGTAGAAGTATCAAGGTCCATTGACAGCTTAAAACCCTGCTGGAATAGCGTGTGTGTGTGTGTGTGTGTGTGTGTGTGTGTGTGTGTGTGTGTGTGAGAGAGAGAGAGAATTAATTTAATTTAATTTAATTTAATTATTTTTTGGAAATTGTGATAATGGTCCAACTCACTTTCATGTTTGTGAAAAGAGAAATCCTAAGAATTCAATTTGTCTGATTTCCTATCTGGGAACACCTGAAGGAGGGGAGAAAAAATAATGAAGCTTTCTCAATATAAATGTATTTCATTGCATAAAATTTGGTGAGTGATTTGATCTTTTTTCTTTTGATCATGGTTTTGATTAATATTTGCCTATATATTTTTTCCTACAATTTTTCAGTGAATGCAGTGCATTAAAGGAGAGGTGTAAGATGCTCTAACTAGGGGCTCTACGGGCCAGGCACTGGCTCTCTGTTCCTATGCGTCAGTTCTTGGTTCTGTGCCAGAACTGTTGGTTGGCAGAGAAGGCTGCAGGCTTTTTGAGCCAAAACACCGGTCTTGTAACTCAGAATCTTTCTGATCCTAGGAATGGGGTGATCTTCAAGAGCCAGTATCACGCCAGTGCTGCAGTCTGGGCAGCTTATCACTGAGCACCTCTGAAGTCACCAAGCCATCCCCTCTCCCCCCGCTAGCTTAAGGTACCTGCCAGACTTGGATCTAAGGTTCTGATGGAATGGGGGAGGGGACAGGTCTGTGTTGGGCTGACCCCATACCACTGAGAAGGTAGCAGAAAACCCAAGCAAGGAGGGGCTTGATGAAAACCCATTTCCTCCCAGCCCACAGGTGTACACGTTTAACTCCTGTTGCTGCGTATATACACCCTTGGGTAAAAATGCTTTAATGGATAAAGTGGAACAGAAAGAGAGCCAAAAAACATCTCCCCCCCCCCCTCTCACTTTCTCTCTTTCCTTAGCAATGAGCCAGACCTGTTTTGAGAAGGCCACCTCTGAACTCTGGATTCTGCGTTGAATTCCTTGGCAGAAGTGCTACATAATGTCCCTTTTGGTATAATAATGACCACACAACACACCTGTGCGCAACCTTTTGTGAAGGGCTATTGCTAAGCTTCTACAGTGTGAATTGTTTGTTTTGTTCTGCTGCTTTACACAATTACAGAAGCAGCAGCCGAGGTTTGGAACCAGATCTGACACCATGAAATGAAAGACTTCAGCAGATGTAGAGCTTAACAACCTGTGTGTGTGTGTGTGTGTGTGTGTGTGTGTGTGTGTGTGTGTGTGTGTGTGTTGGGGGGGGAATGGGACGGGATAACAGATTTTCTTTTTTTTTCTTTCCCCCAACGGGCTTTCTTTTTGGCAGTGGCCTCTGAGCTATCAGGTGAATAGGAGCTCTTTCTTCCCTTTTTTCTGTGTTCAGTACAGAAAAGCATCTATCTGTTTTTGCCAGTCTGCCTTTTCAAGGCGGTGATTCTGTGTTGTAGAGATACTTAGCTGTATGCTGTGAACATCAGTGCACGACACCGGGATTCTGTACCAAAGGACCCCCCAAAACGTGTGCGAAGAATAGGCTGAATTCTGTGGCCTCCATCACTTCTACAGATTGTACTCCCCTCGCCCATCCTTATGGCTGGACAGGAAAAGGGGAGGTGGTGGGACCAAAACAACAATGGGAGGAACGCACAGAAAATTAGGGCACCGTTTTGGGCGCCACTTCAGATTGGCTCAGGCCTGGGTAGAGATGGCAGAAGAACCCAGTAGCTGCAATCTCTGCCCTAGACTAACATACCGTATTTCTTCGAGTCTAAGGCGCCATCGATTCTAAGGCGCACCTTTACTTTCAGTACCACCAGCAGGGAAAAAAAAATCCATCGATTGTAAGACTCACCTCCCTTCATTAAATCTACCTGCTCAGCACCAACTCTCCCCAGCATGTCTCCTGCAGCTGAGGATGACTGAGTGCACTGCCTTTGCATAGCATTTCTGGCCCCATCAGAAAGTGCCATTTCCTTCGTTACCTGGGGTTGGGGGAGCTTCAGGGAGGCCTGCGCAACCCTCTGCAAGCCTCCCTGATCTTCAGTTCGGCGAAAAACAGCGATTTTTGGGCAGTTCTGGTTTTCGCGAAAACCGGAAATGGCTGAAAATCACCGTTTTTTGCCGAACTGAAGATCAGGGAGGCCTGCAGAGAGTTGCGCAGGCCTCCCTGAAGCTCCCGCAAGCCCCAGTAAGTAAGAAGATAGCATTTTGGGGTGCTTTTTGGAGACCTTCGATTCTAAGACGCACCCCATTTTTTGAAATGCTTAATTGGGAAAAAACATGCGTCTTAGAATTGAAGAAATACTGTAGGTGAATCCAGTATAGTGATCAGGAGGGCAGGAATCGCTATATAGTTTGTGGCTGACGTATTTGTTGGATAGAAAAGTGCGTTTGAAAGCCCTGCGTGTTCCCAGCGGAAAACTTCGTTTAAACCACGCACTCACTTGCTACTGGTTCCTGTTCCTTGCTGTGCTGTCTCCATTGTTAAGATGCATGTGGGGGGGGGGGTATGTAAATATTCAGGGAATGTGTGTGTTGTGTTTTGCAACTCCCAGGCACGTTTCCCTGGATGCCACGAGGCTCAGAGATGGGATGGAAGGTCTTATGAGGTCAGCAGCTGATAGTGCCTAGGTTTTGCCTACCCCTGCGAACTGGGCCAAGAGGAACCAAGTGATGTTCTCTTATGTTTAGCAGGGGGAGAGCTACTGTCCCTCTTCACCCTAGCATGGCATCTTTCCCAGTGGCTGTTGCTGGTGTCTCTTCTGCATCTCTTTTTAGACTGTGAGCCCTTTGGGGACAGGGAGCCATTCATCACTGATTCGTTGTGTATAAACCGCTTTGATAAACCGCTTTGTGAACTACTGTTTGTTGAAAAGCGGTGTATTTGTTGTTGTTGTTATAGGTTACACTTGGCTTTGAGTGATGCTGTCTAGTTTGCCATTTGCCAGCCCAAATTGACAATTCTTTTCTTCTCCCATGGGAAGTAACAGCCCCACATACCTGTGACTGCCCCTCTTCTCCCCTTGCCTGAAACAGGGGAGAGTGGAAAAGAGGGACATGTCTGATGGGGCATGGAAGTGAAGGAGGAAAAGAAGAGAGGGGGAATCTATCAGCAGACCACTGTGAGGAGAGGAGGCTTGGTCCCTCATTCTCTGCCATGTAGTCCGACACCTGCCAACTAATTTTGTCGCCAGCCAGGGGTCTAGGGGGCATTTGTCAGGCATGTATCTTAGGGTGGGGCTGTAGCTCAGCAGCAGACGACCTGCTTTTCATGCAGAAGGTCTCGGTTTCAATCCCTGGCATCTCCAGGTAGGACAGAGAAAAAATCTTGCCTGAAACCCTAGAGAGCTGCTGCCAGTCTCTGTTGACAATACTGACCTAGATGACAGGCAGTGTTCTGTGTTCCTATGTCTGCAAGTTCAGCAGCACTTTCCTGGCTGTTCCTTCGTATGTACCGCAACAAGAACGGCTGTCTGGAAAGTGACGGGTGAATGTAATGCATCTACCGCCCTGGGAACCTTGTGCTGAAGGGTGGCCTAGATCAGTTTCCTAAAGAAGTAAAATTACCGTAATTAAGAGAGAGTTCAGGGTGGGTCCAAGTTCAGCATGTTTGCTAGAGACTGTCTGAATGGGGTTTTCCCAAGAACAGGCCAGCCAGTCTGCAGGGTGATTAAGTTTATAAGATGCAAATGGCTGGGAGTGGGAGGGGGAAGCCTTCTTCAGGCAGATGAGCAGCCAGCTGTCCCCTTAGCCTAAGGGTCATTTGCATTCTTCCCTATCTGCCTTTTGGTTCCTCCCACTGGATGGAAAACCTGACTGCCTATTCTCTCAGTGCTAGGAAACACCTTAGGTTAGGACACCCCCATACAAAATTCTAGGCTTACAAAAAGAAGGATGCCGTTTAACTTGCGGGAGATGGAATTGGGAGCTGCTTCTGGGGAAAACACACACACATTGTCCCTGCATGCCAGGCATTGAATCACAGCCTGCTGATTTCCAGATATTTTTTTTCTGTGTGTGTGTTCGTTCTACACTGAATGCACAGGAGCTCCACAGCTCAGTGCTGGAAGTTTTGCATATAGTTCCTTGGTGGGTCATCTACCCTGTTTCCCCAAAATAAGACCAGGTCTTATATTAATTTTGGCTCCCAAAAACACAGTAGGTCTTATTTTCAGGGAATGTCTTTTTTTAATGTACTGGTACAACAATGTACATTTATCCAAATGCAATCAAGTCGTCTTCTTCTGGAACAGGGGTGGGGAACCTCCGGCCCGTGGGACGATCCGGTCCGGCCCGCACTGGACCGGCCTGATCCAGCCCGCGACCGGAGGCTCCGCCGCTGCCGCCGTCTTCCCGCGCCGCTTCCTTGTAAAATCGCCCTTCCTGGACCTGCGCAGAGCGCAATGCCAGCCAAGAGGGCAATCTTGGCCTCAGCTGCGCTCTGCGCCGGTCCAGGAAGGCCGATTTTAAAAGGAGGAGGTGCCGAGGTGACGTGTCACCTCGGCGCCTACTCCTTCTGAAAGCGGCCTTTCTGTACCTGCGCAGATCACCGCTGAGCCCAGCGGCGATCTCCGCATGTACAGAAAGGCCATTTTGAAATGGAGGCGGTGCGGGAAGGCGGCGGTGGCGGCGGTGGCGGCGGCCCGGTAAGTTGGAGAGTGGAGGGAGGGGACTCTGGGAGGGGGGCGGGCTGGCTGGCTGGGAGGGGGGCTGGCTGGCTGGCTGGGAGGCGGGCTGGCTGGGAACTGAGCGAGCGCGAGCGGTGGGAGGGAGGGAGCTGAGCGAGCGCGAGCGGTGGGTGGGTGGGCGGGCGGGCGGTGGGTGCTGTAAATTCGCGGGGGGGGGGTCAAATTTGCGGTGGGGGGGCAAAAATTTTGGGCACCCTTACGGGTGGCCCGCAGCCAATTTTCCCCATGGGAAAATGGCCCCCACCCCAAAAAGGTTCCCCACCCCTGTTCTGGAACATCATCATAACTCTCCAAACCCCCGCATTCCGACCTGAATTTCATGCGACTCCATTGCCTGTAGAACCATTGGCCCAAACTCCAAATCCAGCATTTGAGCAGGAGAGTATTGGCAGACGAGCTCCAAACTACCGGTAGGTCTTATTTTCGGGGTAGGTTTTATTTTTGAGGAAACAGGGTAGCTAAGAGGATTCCAAGTCTTCTGCCTGAGACCTTGGGAGGGCAGCTGCCAGTCATAATAAACTTTACAGAGCTAGATGGGTTGTTGGTCTCGCCCTGCATATAAGGCATCTTCTATTAAGCTTGCAGAATGATTGATTGATTGAATTGCTTGGGGTTTGGGGCTCTTTTTTTTAACAATATTTTTATTTATACCAAGAGAGGCAGAGCAGAGTTCCTGAGCTTGCCTAGCTAGAGGAAGGAGTTAGGGAGTGTGGGTGAGCACATGCTTGGAAGTTTCCCTCTTTCCCTCCCCCCCTCCTTCCTGGCATTTATTGAGTAATTGAGTTGGGAGAGCATTCTTGCTTTTGGCTTCTGATTCCTGAGGCACCTGGAGAGATGAGAGGTAGTTGCAGGAGGAGTTTTGGGGACAGAGATAATGGCTAGGAATATGGCTTAAGGCAGCGGTCCCCAACCTTTTTCACCCCAGGGACTGGTTTTGTGGAACACAATTTTTCCACAGACCGGTGGGGGGAGGGGGGTTGCCCCGAATTTCTAGCTAGCCCCAAATCTGGGGGGCCCCCAACGATTTTGCGTCTCCCCCCGTTTTTGCGACACGAAGCGCCTGCCTGGGGTGTCAAAATTTTTGGGAGGTATCAAACTCTCCCCCGCCCGTCCTGTGTAGCCGGAAGGAGCGCTGCAGCTTGTTTCAGCGTGCACACACGGCTTCCGCAGCTACACAGGACGGGCGGGGGAGAGTCTCCTCTCCCGTCCTGTGTAGCCCGAAGGAGCGCCGCGGCTTGTTTCAGTGTGCGTACACTGAAACAAGCCGCGGCGCTCCTTCGGGCTACATGGGACGGGAGAGGAGTCCCCTCAGTTGCGGCGGCGGGGGGCACTACCAAATGCTCGCGGCCCTTTCCGTACTGGCCGGCGGCCCGGTAATGGTTAAGGTCCCTAACTGTGGCCTTGTAGTAAGGCTGATATGTGTATGTTCCTTAGCCACAGAAGTCTGGTGACCTTTGTTGCTATTAGTGATTCTGTAACCCTGGGTATTCCACATCTTGGGACACATGTATGTGTAATTTAAACGTAGGATTGAGCCTCCTGAATGCCACACCTGTTCGTTAAACTAAAATGAGCTCCTCTAGTTTCTAGCCCTTATTGTAGCAGAGTTGTGTTTAAAAGTGTATAGACAGTGCTTGGTGAAATTTGGGAGGGTTAGGGTGGAGAGATTGAATATGTTTTCATGTTTGGTGTGTCTATACATTTTGCTATTTTTTGTTTCTACCGATAACCAACAGAATTAATTATGCACTCTCTGTGTGAGTGTGAGAGAAAATGAATATGTCGCCATATGTATCAATTTGCACATGTTATATGGGTTGCAGAGTTAAGCTTTTGTGATGCAGAGTTTGGGGGAATCTCTATACACGATCCTAAATTTTTCTATTTACTTATTAGTCCAGAGTACCCCCCCCCAAAAAAAAAAAAAACACCCCACACCATCTGGTCCTTGAATTAAAATCTGGTCCTCCTTCATATTGCTCCCAACTTCTGGCCCAGAAATTTTCTCCAGTGACCTTCTGTTAAGGTTCCTAGTTCTTTCAACTTTGCTTTTACTCCTGAGTTTGAAAACTGGCCAAGAACTTGGTTTAAAGAAAGCGCAGCTGAGGTTGGAGAAAGGATTTCGTAGTAAGATTGTGTATTTTGTTTGATAATAGGAGCTGGCTGAGGGATAACCATAATACCATAATCGCCTTGTGTAATAATTGCCTGCTTGCTTGTAATCGGCAGTCGGGTCGGTGTCAGTTAAAGGAGACAGCCAGACCGGCTCACTTATTATTAGAAATGAATGATACAGAAATTCTGCTCTAAGAACCTTTGGAAAGAAAATGATCTGATATCAAAGGGGATGGGGCACAATGCACCTTTGCAGAAGGGGACGGCTATAAGTACACAGGGAAATGGAACAACGCACCAAGCTGCAACTTCAAGTGCCTGGTGTGTTTTCTCTTCTAATTGACTGAGATATGAGAAGTTACAATGTGTGCATCCCATGTATTTTGACAGCTCAGCCCAACCCAGCCCAGGTGAGGATCCAGCAGGTCCTCTTCTCTGTAAGAAAGAGAGAGGTTTCAGTTATGGAGGAGAAACACAGTTGGCTTTAGCAGACTCTTCAGCACTCAGATCTCAAGAAGAGTGAGACTTCTTGTCTTCTCTGTTACTGTTAGGATGTTGGCACTAAGAATGTGGCATGCCATTCTGTCATATCTTCTCGCAATACAGGCCTAGTTCAGACAGTCCAACAAACTATAGTTAGATTGTGAATGCTGTGAGAACTAGCTCTGAGCCTGTGAGCTCCCTCCTCTCCTTTCCTTTCAAGCTTGTGTGCAGAGGAATCCTGGTTAGTTAATCCTGTGTCATCCAGACCTAGCACCTGTAGTTTAACTGTGGTTTATACAAACCAGGCTATAAAATTGAAAGTAGATCCTTGTTTCATATCCTGGTTTGCAGGGGCAGCAAAACCTGGAATGCCACCTTGGTCCACTGCTGCCGTCTTTGCACATAAAATTGTGCCTTACTTACCGGTACCTTACCTTACCTTACTCCCTTACCTTTACTCCCAAGTGGTTTCTTCAGATGCAGATGTGCAGGGCATCCAGTTTGACTTAAAGGGACCACGCGAATTAGGAGACCTTCATTTGCACAGTCTCTGGAAGTCCCGCCCTTCTATGTTTGAAGAAACCCGCTCCAGGAGCAAGGTAAGGAGGGAGATGATCTGTTTACTTTTAGCGAGCGGAAAGCAGATCAATGCGGATTGCATCTGTGGTGGGCTGGAGGCAGGCGGTGACAAACACAGGGTGAAGGGCACCCCGAATCAACTGTCCTCTCCCCCTCCCCACGATCTGCTGCTTATGCATCCCATGTCACCTTGCCTCATGGATGGGCTGCCCCATGCAGGTTTGTAAGCCACAGCACTGTATTTTGGACAACATACACAATTGTGGTTTAACTAGCCAGGTTTTTATCATTTTGGTTCCATGCTGGAGGTGAACAGGTAGAGGCAGTTATGGAATTGGAACTCCTTCTTGCGCCATTCACAGTGCAACAAACCTTGGGTCATCTGAACCAGTCCAGTATGGGTGTATCTAGAATTTAAAGTAGACTTCTAACTTTTCTTGCAGTGAATCTCGAAAAATAAAAGGGGGGAAATACCATCAAGTGCATTTTGTTCCATTAGCTCATAGAACTAGTTTCCCATCCCTCCTGGATAGAAAGTATTTCCCCAAATTCTAGGCATGCGACCTGGTTCCTCTTTAGTGCATTAGTAAACCTGGATTTACTAATCCAGGCCTGGCGGGATATGGTTCATGGGATCACGAAGAGTCGGATACGACTTAACGACTGAACAACAACAAAACCTGGATTCCTTGCTTTCCCTTTATTCCCCCTTCAATAAGCTTTGCTCCCACCTTCCAGCTTTCTAACTAACCAGTGGAAATCACTGTAATGATGATTACTGTAGGGAAGGAGTGATGTCCTGTTCTGTATTTTCCTTCCTTGCATGTACCCTTAATTGCATGCGGTGAAGAAGTCAAAAAGCAGGCTTTGTGTGTGGTCTGTTCTTAGAGGAAAACCAATTGCTGTCTCTAACGACCTGGGCTGAGATGGAGGGAAAATTCAGTATGCAATAACTAGATAACCTAATCATTGTTAAATGTACATCCTCAGCAGCATGATTAACTTAACGGTGATGGAAATGTCCTCTACACATATTCAAAGAACCTACTTACTATATGTGTTTTTCAATGTTATTATAAAAGATTTATGTTGTGCCTTTATGATTCAAAGCAGCTAACAAGAAGGTATTAAAACACAGTACAGGACTGGTATGTATAAAGTACCATAAAAACTACAAACTTGATTCTTACTCTGCACTGGGTTTTGAAAGGCATGGGTCATGGCGACGTAGAGAGGGGAAGGAACATAGCTCGTTTGAAAAACCTGAATAAAATGCTCATTTGTGATTCTTTTATTTTACACTATTTTTTCCTATAACAGGCTTACAAATGCACTGATCCAGAAAAAATTCCCATCACACCAGGATTCTTCTGTTAATTCTCTGATAAAGCTTCTAAAGCAGAGGTTCCCAAACTCCTGGGAAGAGCTTATGCTGCTGTAAGTCTGTGCACACCCCCCCCCCCCCCGACAGCAGTGAAAGCAATCCCAGGGTCGCATCGCCGGGGAATTTTAACCTTCCCTGAGGACTGTTCTGAGGCACAGGGAGGCCTGCAGAGGGGTCCACAGGCTCCCCGCACACCCCAGGGGACCAGCACACCCCTCAGGGCATGCCTAGAATTTTGGAAAACACGGAAGTGGGTCGTGATCGCATTGGAGGGCCATTCTGAGGCACAGGGAAGCCTGCAGAGGGGTCCACAGGCTCCCCGCACCCCCCCCCCGGGGGACCAGTACACCCCTCAGGGAAGGTAAAAAAGCCAGGTTTTTCCCCGCTGGCGGCAGCATGATCTCAGATGCACCGGCGACGTCACCACAGGTCGCCACTCCCTTTAAGAGAGTAGTGACCCATTGTTCCCGGCTAGGGCATCATGACGCCCCAGTTTGGGAACCTCTGCTCTAAAGGGAGAATCAGAGAGGGTAAAAACACATGGCTGTGAAGGGGTTGCTCATGATCATGGACAGCCAGCAGCTGGATGTCTGTTTGAGACGGAAGGGTGCAGGGTGGTGGGCTTCACCCCTTATTTCTGGGATCCGGGCTTCAGTGGAGTTGGAATGCTAGGAAAGGACAACCATCTCTGGATCTCTTCCACCTTCTTCTTTCAGTGTGTATCTTTCCCTGCCTACCTAGCTCATTTCATACAGCAGACCAAATAGCATTCATGGTGTCTGTTGAAGGCTGGAAGTTGCATCATTAAACGGGAAGTGACATCATTAAGGAGGTGATGCCCAGAAATAAGCACTTTGTTCTCATTTAGGAACCCATCAGCTGTAAATGGCAGAAGAGAAAATATGCAACTCTTGATCATATTTTCAAGATCTGTGAGAGCCCAATTATCATACGGGCTTCCCTTTCAGCAGTGCCGCTTCTGCCACGGCATCACTTTGCAGCTCAGCAGGTAGAAGGTGCTGTGCAAAGTGACACCTCAGCAGAAGTGGCACTGCTGAAAGGGCAGTACTGAGACAGCTCAATTATCGCATGGTCTGGATAAAGAGCTTCCATGGGCCTTGCGTTTGACACCTCTGAGCTAGACAGTCCAATAATCTGATTTGGTGTAAGGCAGCTTTCTATGTAGCAAATGAAACTAAGCTTCTCACCAAAAGCCCAAGTGGGCTGATGAAGATTCAGTGAATCCGCATAGGGTGAGAGGCATTGTCATGGCAAAGCTCGGGTTCCTGATCCTTCATAGAGGTGTTTAGGCATGTTCTGGATGTGCCAATGAACTTGGGTATGGTGGGAAGTGGGTTGTGCCATCCTCTACCATACATATGCACACAAGGACTCATCTGGGACCCTTCAAAGAGCTAGAGTGTGCCTAGTTTTGGGCATACGTTTTTCTTTTATTGACTGTAACTACATGGTATCTTCCAGTGTTTTGGGTTTTGTGGGAAATTTTGAATCAGAAAACAGTGTCCTAAATCAGTTTGAATCTGATCTGGCATGGTTATTAGACTTGTTTTTTCTAAGCAAATTGTCATGTTTGAAAACTCCTTTTGACTAGCTTTCTCGAATGCAATGACAAGATTGAATTGTTCTCCCAAGAACAAGCTGATACTCCGTTGTGACCTTCCAAACTAGTTTGCCTCTCGTATTTAAGATGCTTCAGCAATGAAACTCAAAGCAATACTTAAGATGGACTGAAATTGAAATCTCTGGGAGAGATTAGTTTGCTTTTCCTTGAGATCTTTTTGTGTGATGAAAGGGGGATAAAATAACCAAGGTTAATACTCCATTTGAAGCTGCCGCTTAAACGCTTGTGTTGGGTGGGGAGAGAGTTACCGAGTTACATTGTGTTTTGTGTGTAACTGAATCGCTGCTTGTGCTGATAGCCAAACAACCCAGTAGAATGAAAAGGGTAAAGGGAGAACTCTTGAAGCATTTTGCTATAACCAAAGCTGGAAAGGTTAAACCTGCCTCTTGACTTTATTTTCAGTTCCTGGTCTCCAAACAAAGTGAAAGCTGTTCGCTTGAATCTGGAGATCAAAGCTATGGCTGTCAGTTTCTGGCTCTTGGGAGGGGAAGAGTTTGCTGTTGCTCCAACTTTTAACAGAATGCTAGGTGCTATACAGCAAGGGTGGGTCAACTTTAGTCTTGTTATAATGTTTTCTGAGAATCCTTGTGGTCCGCCAGTGTGTGTTAAATTGACAAAGCAAGTGTGCCTGCTCCAGGCTTTTAACACAGATTAGATATGTCTTAACTTTCAAGTGATTGTAAGGATGCATTCTTGTATACTTACCTACTTAAGTATGAGAGGAGCCTTGCTGGGTTAGAACAAGGTCCACCTAATCTAGCATACTTTGCAAGAATCTTACCAACCAACCAGCACTTGCGGATTCACTGGAAGCTGACATAAGAAGAGTCCTGCAGCTGGATCAGGCCAAGTGCCCACCTAGTCCACCTTTCTGTATCTTACAGTGGTCCACCAGATGCCTCAGTGAGCACTCATGACAAGAGACCTGTATTCTATTGCCAGTCCTTTGCGTCTGGCATTCAGAGATGGGCTACCTTTAAAACTGGATGTCTCAATCGTTTCCCCCCCCCCCAGATGCATTCTTTCTAGACTGAAAACCCCCAAGTGTTTCCTTGTAAAGGAGGTAGCCCTATCATTGATTTGTACAATGGCATAATAATATTGGCCGTCTTATTCTCAATCCCTTTTTTAATGATCCGGAGCATGGAATTGGCCTTCTTCACAGCCGCTGCACACTGGGTCGACACTTTCATTGAGGTGTCCACCAGCACTCCCAAGATCTCTCGCCTGATCCGTCACGGACAACTCAGAACCCACCATTGAGAACAAAAGTTGCTCCCTGCCCCCTTAAGGGCCGGGGACAGCCGCAAAAGTGCCCAAAACGGCCAATGCGGCACTTACCGGGGCTTGGGGGAGCTTCAGGGAGGCCTGCGCAACCCTCTGAAGGCCTCCCCCAATCTTCAGATCGCTTCAAAGCAGCGATCGTCAGGCACTTACGGGTTTCGAAACCCGGAAGTGCCTGAAGATCATCGTTTTGTAGCAATCCGAAGATTGGGGGAGGCCTGCAGAGGGTTGCACAGGCCTCCCCGAAGCTCCCTCAAGCCCTGGTAAGTGTTGCAACGGCCGTTTTGGCGGTGGCGATCCCCTGGATCACCGCCGCCGCTGGCTCCATCCCCGCAAACACTCAAAGTTAGGGAGAACTTTGAGAAATGCTGCATTAGCATATATGTGAAGTTTTGATTTCTTGCCTCATTACTTTACACTTACGTTGGAGTGCATCTGCCATTTTTCTGCCCATTATATAAGAACATAAGAAGAGCCCTGCTGGATCAGGCCAAAGGCCCATCTAGTCCAGCTTACTATATCACACAGTGGCCCCACCAGATGCCTCAGGGAGCACAAGACAACAAGTTAACCTGTTTCCCGTTGACACTCCCTTGCACCTGGCACAGAGAAATCCCACAATAAATGTCCAATCTTTCATGAACAACAATATTTCATCCTTTTTCATGAAACGGATGGTATCGTTTTGCAGTCTGGCCTCTCCACTGGCCTTCGCCTCCGGTTTAGTGAGAGCCTCCAGTTTAGAGAGAGCCTTTTGGAGCTCTTCACAATCCCTTCTGGACTTCACCACCTGGAAAAGTTTAGTGTCATTTGCAGACTTGGCCACCTCGCTGCTTATCCCCAACTCTAGGTTGGGGGTATATCTGCTGACCAGAGTATAGCTTTTCCCCATCTTTACTTTGCTCAGAAGAGAAATGGTAGTGGAGTTGCCCAGAATGCCTAGAAATCTACATCTGGGATGGGGAAAAGATGAGATGCCAAGGAAGAGTTTTAGGGTGAGTAGGTAGGATGGAGTAGGAAAGACGTTCAGTGTAGCTGAGGGACGGGAGCGGGTATAGTGAATGCTAGGGTACAGATGCAGAGAGATCATGTGGATTCTAGCAATAAAATGCATAAATAAATAAATAAATAAATAAATAAATAATAAAATAAAAAGCAACCTTTGGGTTCAGATCTCTGTTCATTCATGGGCACCACGTTGGGCCAGTCACTGATTGTTCTTGGACCTCAGTTGTCTATCTGAAAAATGGGAGTACACTTCACTATGGTGACATGATGACCCTGTGAAGGAATTTGCATGTTAGAAAACACTATACAGATGATCGACAAGGTTTGGCTGCGTCTCATGAAGAGCTCACCTGCGGGTTCTTTAAAAAAGGAAATCACTTGAACAACGCAAGAACAACGTAAGAAAACATTGGCTGAATAAAGCTATAATAAGCCACTTTCAATGTCTCCCTTTCATTGTAGCAGTGTGATGGAGGTGCCTGTTTGGAGAGAGTTTGCCCTGCTTTTGGAATGATACAAGTATGATAGCTAGTATAATATTTCCTTTGTGCCATGTTGGCAAGAGACCAGGTTTCTTCGCAGTTTGTGCATCTTTTGGGGAGGGGTGGGAGGAGAGTGACGGGACATTATGAGGCATGTGTTACGTCTTGTGCCCACTGTGTCAAGGCCAGTACACCTGCAGGCTTCAGATGGGAGGGGAGGTGGATCTCGTTCATTCTGGTTTGTCTCTCCTTATCCTTCTTGAGTTACCCAGGAAAGAGAAGGATTCCTCCTTGGCTTTCCCAGCTTGCTTGAGTTACAGCAAATTTGTTAGCAGCAGCTCCTGTTTGTGCTTCTTCTGCCCCATTTGTACATGGCCGCCATAATTCACCCTTGTTGCATCTTTCAGGGAGCTGGAATTTCCGTGTTCTTGTGGTTTTGAATGTGGATTATAAGGTAGGCAGTGCGACTCCTGTTTGTGCATGTTTTATGTGGCGTTCCTCATGCAACGTGGAGTTTTTATGGTGACCATGTTAACAATATGCACATCAAGGCCTCCTCCCATGGAAAGCCAAGAAGGGAATGCACTCTTTTCCACTTCCTTGTCTGCTGTCTTCAGTATCTCATGCGCCCTGCAGATGTGTTGAATTTTCAGCGTCTGTTCCATCATAGATGTGGCAATCGGATTGCCAAAGGGGGTGACAGTGGGAACATCGTATTCTCAAATCAAAGTTCATCCAATGTCCATTGGCTGGTTTTGCTATCTTTGCTAAAGGAAGGAGCGTCTTCTGCTTTTGTTTCTGTATTCAAAATAGAGAACCTTGTCAGATTTCATGATATGTAGCCTTTTTGAGCAGATAAGAAATCCCTTGGTGTGTAGTAATCCCTTGCTGCAGGTTATGTATTAATGGTACAGTATTGAGCCAGTGGGTGGTGCAGTGGGTTAAACCACTGAACCATGAGCTGTCGATCGAAAGGTCAGCAGTTCGAATCCGTGCGACGGCTCCTGCCAACCTAGCAGTTCGAAAGCAAGAAATCGCAAGTAGATTAATAGGTACCGCGCCAGCGGGACGGTAACAGCGTTCCATGTGCCTCGGTGTTGAGTCATGCCGGCCACATGACCATGGAAACGTCTTTGGGCAGCGCTGGCTCTTCGGCGTTGATACGGAGATGAGCACCGCTCCCTAGAGTCGGACATGACTGAATTGTCAAGGGATACCTTTACCTATTTGGGGCTGTAGTTTGTTGTGAGCTTGGAAAAGCTGCAAATGGTTGGCGGTGGGTGCAGAGCTCCTGAGGCTGGCATTGCAGATACTCGCACCAGAGGAGAAGCAACTGCAGGGGCATCAGCAGCAACATTCACTTATATGAAGATGCCAAGAGCTGAGGCACTAAGTAAAGAGATGGTGGAATGCACCCGTTGGATGGCTTTTTGAATGAGAGCTTGGTGAATTGATACAGTCGCAGTGAGCCTGTTTTCCTCTTTCCTTTGCAGGAAGGAAGTCTTGAGTACAGCAGAAAGGACCCCCTGATGTTTGAAACACTGGGGATTTTTTTTTTAAAAAAACTGTTTAAAGGCCAAATCTCAGTCCAGACAGGAAATGATTAAGACATGTATAAAGATTTCAAATAGACTTGGGGTCAAGGCAAGGAGGAATGCTGGCTGTGCGCCTGAGATGCTTTGCAACAGAAGAGAAGTGGGTGGAATAATGAGTTCAGGAGTTTGGGATGGAGCCATGGGAAAAAAGAGGAACCTTCCCTTTGGAAGAGGCTTTCAGCCTTACCAGGGCTCTGCAATAGGAAGTTATTCATTTGTTGTCCTTTATCTCTCTTCTGGTTTTGATGGTTCTAGGGGCCTTAGCGGTGTCCGGTTTCCTTTTCGGTCTCTTCATCACAGATGTAAATAAAGAGCTAAGCTGCTTGCTGCAAGGACAGGCTGCATCTGTTCTGTCAGAACTTTAAACTATTTTCCAGCTGCCTTATGTGAGCTGCAGTCCCTTCTCCCCAATTTTGTCAAGGGATGTTTCAGATGAGATTTTGAAAAGAATGCAAACCTGACCCACAAAAATGACACGGGTGAGCTTTTGACCTCACAAGGACTCCGACAGCACAATCTTAAGCATGCCTGCTTCTTGAGTTCAATGGGACTTACTCCCACGTAAATGTGTATTGGACTGCAGTAGGGGAGGATCTACTATGAAACTAATGAAGCTTAAGCTTAACAGTTTGTCTTCTTTGTCTTAAGCAGTTTTATATGTGATAGCTCATTCATACATACAAAAGGCAGATTGCTGTCATTCAATGATTATTGTGCATGTGTGAAAGAGTCTTTAGTTGCACTAAACTTTCCATTCATTCAGCCAATTCTCATTATCTGCCGGGGTTAGGTTCCTGCTGGAAAGCCCAGCGGATACCCAATCAGCGGATACTGAATCATTGATCCTACAGGGTTAGGGGGAGAATCAAATTGGCCAGTCCCAGGAAAAGATCAGAATATGTACAGTACCTTCAAAATGGCCACCGATATCTTCGAAATGATGACCCCTAGCCCCAGGAAATGATCGGAATACCTTCAAAATGGGTGCCGCAGATTTAGAATGGCCCCGGATAACCAAGAACAGACCGCCAAAGACGCAAGGTGACATTCCTGCTCCCTGCGGATAAGCGAATCCGCGTGTAGCAAGGATTGACTTATCTACCTGCTCATACCTTCCTGGATGGTCCTGGACTTGGCGGTCTTGCCTCTTGGGCAAGCCATTTATTTATTTATTTAATGTGTTTTTACCCTGCCTTTCTCCCCGAAGGGACCCAATTGATCACTATTGACAAGCTCACCCTTCGGTCCCTCCAGGATGACACATATCTTTGCTCGTTTGCCCATTGCAAATCGGAGGTACTTCCAGGTGGCCATAATTGGGAAGTTTTTTGTAAACCAGGAGGCTCTTTGCACTGATTTTCCCTTTCAGGTTGTTGATATAGAAACCAACCTTACTTGCAAGGTGGCTGTTAAGAACTGTTACCTGTCCAAAGCTTTTGGGGATGGGTTGGGCTAGAAAGTCAAAGCTAGCGATCTCACTAGCCAGTCAGCATCTTCTCTGTTCAGAAGATGTTTGCATGCTTTCATCTAGTGCCTTAGGTGCATCACTTCCACGGTTGACTCCCGTGTCATGTCCTCCTCCCTTTCCTTATCTTGTTTTCTCATCCAGAAATGCTGCTAAGCCAGTCTTTGGCCTGAACGCTTTGTTTTGAACACACGTTCTCCCCCCCCCCCCCATCCGTGAGGTTGATGTCGTGGCAGTTTCGTCGTCTGAAAAATATGCTCCAAATTCTTAGCTTGGACAGATGTCAACATCTGAAGTTGCCTTATCTTGTACTTGAACCAGAAGTCTTCACCATCACTTGCTTCCTGAACGTTTTGTTGGAGAGGTTTCCGTGGCCTTCTGCTTACGCAGTCTGGCTCTGCCACTGAGCCATGACTCCTCTCCCAGTTGAAGCTCAGTCCCAAGATGGTCTCTTTCTCCGGGTAAAGGAGTTGGCACAGTGTGTAGGGGAAAATGGCCTCAGGCATGCGTACATGAAGGTCTATGAACTGATTACTCTCTCCAAAGTTTGCTTGTAGCTTCACGCATTCAGGGCATTGCTGTTGCTTCCGTGTTAGTCCCTGAGTTCATGAGATTATGGGAAAGGTGGCACGTTTTTGTGCTTGAAAATGCCAAAACGGAATTCTTGGCTGACTTTGTAACCTTTAAATGCTACAACTAAGCACATATTATTTATTTATTTATTTATTTTTCACATTTTTATACCGCCCTTCCTCCAAGGAGCTCAGAGTGGTGTACATATTTCCTCCCCTCCTTTTGTCCTCACAACAACCCTGTGAGGTAGGTAGGGCTGAGAGATAGTGACTGGTCCAAGGTCACCCAGGAAGCTTCGTGGCTGAGCGGGGATTTGAACCTGGATCTTCCAGGTCTAAGTCCGACTCCCATTAGAGAGCCAAAATGTTGTAGTGGTTCAGGAGTTAGACTTAGATCTGGAAGATCCAGGTTCAAATCCCTGCTCAGCCATGAAGCTTCCTGGGTGACCTTGGGCCAGTCACTGTCTCTCAGCCCCACCTACCTCACAGAGGACAGAAGGAGGGAAGGAACCATGTGCTTCCCTGAGGTTCTTGGAGGAAGGGCAGTATAAAAATGTGAGAAATATACATTTGCTTTCATTCAAGGATTACAGAATAAGCAAATATACACATTTCATTTATTCAGCTAGACAAGGAGGCAAGAATTATGTCTATGAACCATTACAAATTTTGGTAAAAGTAATCACATTTTTAAAAATTCAATGTTAATTAAAAATTATTATACGAAAATATATTTAAAAAGCTTGTTTTTAAAGGAAATATGGGAAAACTAAAAGAAATATCCTGCCTATGACAGTTGCAGGAGGATTGTGCGGAGAGGGAGATGTGGTTGTCTTGATTTGAGTATAGCTGCATGAAATGTGTAATGAATCCTGTGTTAAAAGTAAAGCTGATTTATTCCAAGTTTCACATGCACATTACAAATGTTCGATGTGGGCACTTGTGTAGCTACAATGGCTGGGGGGGGGGCAAATGCCCTGGGTGACAGCTGCGGTCTCCTCATGAGGAGCCTGTGGCTGTTTGCGCCCCCCGCCCCATTGTAGCTACGCAAGTGCCCATATCGAACATTTGTAATGTGCATTTGACACTTGTACAGTTTTTCTGACTTTTCACATCAAGATGGTTGCGGTACGTCAGTTCATTTAAGAATAAATCAGCTTTACTTTTGCACCATTCTTTTTGAATAACCCTGTACAGTATATACTAACCAATATACTATTGTCATGCTTTTTTTCTTGTTTCATGGATTGTGTTACTGTGTTTTGATGTTTTCTTTTTCTTTCATTAATAAACGGGGGGGAAACAATGCTAGAACCCGGGGTCATTCAATGACACCGATTAGTGGAAGATTTAGGTAGGACAGTTTTTCATACAGCACGTCTTTAAAACAGGGTTGGAAAAATCGTGGAGCACAGGTCTATTAGTGACTACTAGTCATGATGGCTGGGTGCTATATCTATAGGCTTACCATCGTCGCGGAATCGAGGCAGGATTTGGCCTAGAATGGACCCGAGCCGTTCCCAAGGGTGCACTGCAGCTGCCCAACGGGGTTCCAGCGTCGGTCGTGGCGTTGACCGGAAGTTCCAGAAGCCCATTGAGCAGCTCTTGGGAGCAGCTCAGGTTCGCTCTAGGCTGAAGCCAGCATTGATTCCGGGATGATAGTAAGCCTATATATCTAGGTTCAGTGGCAGTATGCCTCTGAATACCATCTGTAGGGGAGCAGTGGTAGGAGGAGAAGGGTATATTTTTCTCCTGTATGTGGGCTTCCCAGAGGCTTCTGGTGGGCCACTGTAGGAATCAGGGTGCTGAACTAGATAGGCCCTTGGCCTAATTTATGTTTGTAAAAACCATCAAAAACAGAACCTTCAGGGGATTTTTCTCCTCTCCAAAATCTGTTGAAATATCTTGAGTAATTTCCTGCATTACAGCAGTTTTAACTTATTACAAAAGACTGATTGCAGGGTGTGTATTGCCTTATCCATCTTTCTCCTGGCAGGACAAATGGGACAGGCCATACTCTATAGAGGAGGAGAAAAAGATTGTCTGCTCTGGCTTGTTTTTCCCTGGGGCACATCTGTGCAGCAAATAGCAGCTTTTCCTCCATTCACGTTCTTACCGCAGCATTGAACCAGAAGCACACGGAGCATCTTCTTTGCATTTATATTGTGCATGACATTTCTAGCACTTCACATACTCCTGTTTACTTGTGTTTGTGTCCTGCCTTTCCTCTGGTAAGCTCGGGGGACGAACCAGTCGCACATGATTGAAGCCTGTGCAAACTGATTGGGTGCACAAGTTCTAGTCCCTCCCCTCATGCCTTGGCTAGTTTCTTTAATTGCGAAGGGGTGGGAGTGGTTCATAGGAAATAGTATTTTCATTGTGTGAATATATGAGCAGGTTCAGATGAGCCATCCTCCATTCCTGATTACGGAAACTAATCCGGGCGCAAGCGAGCTCAGGATGCGTGCACTCGTCGAGGGCTGGTTCGGCAGGGAAAGTATCATTTCAACTGGCCCAGTCTTGTGCAATAGACTCGAGGTCAGCCAGTGAGCTTCAGGGCCAAGCGCTGGTTTGAGCCTCGTCTTTTTTTTTCTTCTTCTCTGCAGCCACGTAATGCAACTGTGCAGAGGGAGGCTGACGCTGTGAGAGCCTTGCCCCAGTGAGCTCATGTTTGAAGTGAGATTTGAACCCCAGGGGTCTACTAGCAAGTTGCAGCTGGAGCCAGATCTTTATTGGAGCAAAAGCATTTAGGGACAGAGTATGTTTTTTAAAAAAACACACACCCTTTCTCCCTGGTGATGCACCCATTTTAAAGAGAATTTTCTGTATAGAAGAGCATTTAATTCTCTGAGTTGCCACCTGGAGGGCCCTGACTCAGACGCGGGTTTAGCGACTCAGTGAGAACCAGGCCGCAGTCTGGGGAGCAGCTCCCTCTTCCTTGAGCTTGTCTCCTCGGGGAGGTCTGCCTCACACTTTGAGAACAGGGCGGGCACATTTGTGTTGCCCTTAATGCAATGTAATTCTCTTTTCCTGCATCCAATTATCTTGGGTTTTATAGCAAGCGCAGGGCTTAATTTATTATCAGACTGTAGATAGTGGGAACACATTGCCTCAGAGCTTGGGTTCAAAAGTTCTTTCCAGTTTGCTTGGTGGTGTTAATAAGCGAACCTTTTGAAGCGAGCTGTTAACACCTACTGGTAGGTGTAACACCTACCATCTATAGACTGGGGTGTAGTATTGAGCTTTTGGCACGCTTTCTGTGATGGCCTTTGATGCGGGTTCTGTGCAGATACCACAGCAGCAAGGAATGGCTGGGGTTTCTGTAACTTGAACAAAAAGCAAATGATTCTGCATTGCACACTGTGGACTAATTTTACCTACCCAGTTTCTGGGTAAAGCCTCTCTTGCTTCTTCCCTTTGGGGCATTTCTGTATGTGACTAAAAAAAACCCCGTCTCACGTTTCTTTAACTTTTGCCATTTCCGACTCCAGCCAGCTCACTTTAGTGGTGAGGTAATCATGACTTGTTGTTTTCCTTGTCACAACAAATTCCAGAAGAGTAGGAGAAAGGGCCATTGTTCAGTGATAAAGCACACGTGTTTTACATATATACAGGTCAGTCACAGACATTTCCATATAAAGAATCTTTGGAAATGGGTGAAGACCTTGGAAAGCTGGCGCCAATCTGAGTAGATGATGTTGAGCTAGATCAGGGGTTTTCAACCACTGGTACTAGTACCACCAGTGGTACACCAACTGCTGGTGGTACTTGGGTCGCCAGACCACCAGAACCCTGCTCTGACATGGCGCTTTCAGCGATGTGTTTTCGCTCCCGAGAGGCTCCTGCCTTTGGCCGAGCCTGAAAACCCGGGTGTAACTGGCGATGATGTAACAGGAGAGTGGCGCCAGAGGAGGTACTCGACCGGGAAGGGGTTGAGAACCCTGAGCTTAGATAGACCATGGTCTGAATTCGTCTTAAAGCCCTGGATCTCTCTCAGTCCCCCTCCCCATATTTTCAGCCAATCAGAATAGTCTTTTCAGACTCTATTCTGATTGACTGTTCGCTTCCCTTTGCGTTGTGCCCCACTGCGTTGAACTCTCCTGCTGATTGGGCAAAGTTCAATATTTTCATCTCCTCTCGCATGGCTCACGCACGCTGCTGCACGAAGGAGGAGAGTGCAGGACACGCTGCAGTCAAGGAGCTGCACAATGCTGCTTCCCTGCGCTTCACAGGCAGTGTGTCACAGCCTGGCGTTCTGACTTGCTTACACAGAAAGAAGGTGGAGAATTCCCCACTTGCTGTGTTTTTGGAAAGCTTTCCAGGTCTACAAATGCATTATTGCATAAAATTGTAATGAATTGGCAGCTGCCCTGGGTGCCTCATGCCAAGGGCCTGGCACTGCAGGGGAGCAGGCACAGTGGGTCGGCTGGTCCCGTGCAGAGGATTGAATCCAACCAACAGCTGGCATCTGCCAACTGTGTGAACCCTCTTCCCCTTACTACGGCAGCAGATGCAGGCAGCTTTCCTTCTCAGCAGGTGGGAGCTTCAGCAATGGTATTCTAGCTTGCAGTTTCTTCCCACCACATGTGTGTTTTTTCCCTCTTTACAGCGTCCCACACAATGCTATGTGGCACATTGTGGGAGGAAACAACATGGCAAGTGGCAATTGTCACCTAGAATCCTGTTGCTGCCGCCCCCCACCAAGAACGAAACTGCCTCTACCACAAGAAGAGGAGGGGAACCCACCCTGGTAGGAGAGAGTCCACCAGAGGATGCATGGTCAGGACCTCCTCAGACCTGGAGCTAGTCTTGTACTGAGTACATACAGTATCAGTCAAATTGGGCAGTTTTTAAAGTATGCGATTAACTCTTTTTTCTGGTGGCTGTTCCTACAAAGCATGCATGCATAACAAATATTAACGTGTAGCACGTTTGGCGTGCTAAAATTAGTATACTAACAGTTTTCAGTGCTTTTTGTTTTTCTACAGATTTAAACAATGTTAGGAAGTTGTGCTGTTGAGTTGTCAAGTCTTAAAATATTTACAAGCGTTCCGTAAAAATAATTTCCAAGTAAAGCATTCAGTTTGAGTATTAGCATTTCAAGCATGTTATGTGTGAATATAGCTATTCCCCCCCCCCCTAATTATGTCACTTCAAGTACTCTGTCCAGTCAGCTAGTGGTTCTCAAACTGTGGGTTGTGACCTGATTTTTGGTGGGTCGCGAAACTGACAAGCTGATAGCTGACAAGGAAAATAGATTGAGCCCTATGAAAACCGAAACTGAGCAGCATGTGCGTGGATATCCATGAGTAGGCAAACGCACCTCAGACCACTTCAAAGGGCAGGCCAAGGGGAAGGGCAATGCCACCAGAATGGCCCTAATCTGATGAACGCAGGCCCCAGTAAACTCTCGAGAAAGAAGTCCCCCTCCAAGCTGACAAGGAAAATGTATTGAGCCCTATGGAAAGTGAAACAGTAGCACATGTGTGTTGACTCATGAGTAGGTGAACATACCTGAGTTCTTAGCGAAGGCCAGGCGAAGGGGAACATAGGGTCACCAGAATGGTCCCGATCCAATGAACGTGGAGCTCAACAAATGCTCCAGAAAGCAGCCCCCCCCCAGCAAAAAGGATTGACCAGCTGGTAAAGTGAAACTTTTTTTTGGTATCATAAAGCTATGTGGGTCCTGATAGAGTGTAATTTTTTTAAAAAAAATGGATCCCGGTGCTAAAAAAATTGTAAATCACTGCTATTGGAAACACTTTAAAATATCTGTACAGCCTGTACAATTAACAGGGTGTCCTTTTTTAGTGTTTTCTAAATGTGAGTGAAACATCGTGTCAATTAGACAAATTTCCAATTCAGAATTCTCTGAAAAATTCATGACATTCCTTGCTTGTAGCCTTATTCAGATTCACCTAGCTGTCAGCCTGATTTCTTTGCAGCTGTGGGCAGAGGGAAGATATGTGTAGACATCTCAAATGGGTCCAGTGCAGACATAATACTTAATGATGTTTTGCTTTCCTTAAGCATAGATAAGTGTTAGTTTACATTTCTAAACTATGGTTAAGGATTGACCACAAACCAGGATAAGAAGCTATGATCTGAAATGGGTTTGTAGACAATTGTTTGCATTAGTACTGTCAAGCCTTATATCCACACCTATCAAACCATGATTACAGGAGTTTCCCAGCCTCTCTGCTTTCAAGGTGACAAGCAGGTCTTGTTAATGTCTCCCAGTACATGTCCACTGGAGCAGGGCTTAGCTCAGCAAACTAAACAACAGAGCCAGGATGGTGTAGTGGTTTGGGAGTCGGACTTAGACCTGGAAGATCCAGGTTCAAATCCCCGCTCAGCCACGAAGCTTCCTGGGTGACCTTGGGCCAGTCACTATCTCTCAGCCCCACCTACCTCACAGGGTTGTTGTGAGGACAAAACGGAGGGGAGGAAATATGTACACCACTCTGAGCTCCTTGGAGGAAGGGTGGTATAAAAATGTGAAAAATAAATAAATAAATAAAAATAAACTTCACTGTGTACATTTGGGAACTTAAGCCAAGGACCTATGCTTAATACACTTGCGGTTAGTGCTATGTCTGCATTGGGCCATATTTGTTCCGATTAGTGAGCATGATCTATTTATAAGCTTTTGTAGGAATCATCAGGAAGTACCTTCTGACTTGCTTATTGAAGGAGGAGCACCCATGGCTGGTGTAGTTTGTCTTGTTGCAATTCCCTCCTTTATTCAGAGCATATTGGCATATTGGCCGGACCCCCACCTTTATTCCTCAATTCAAGATCTGCTGCAAGTGAGAGTCTGGACAGACCCAGAGAGTGTCCATACAGGCAAATGTAATTTTGTGAGGTGTAGCAAGAGTATTTCATACTGCAAGAACATGCCCTATCATCAGCACTCCTGGTGCTACAGGAGATGACAGCTGTTCTCTCCAAGAAGCCCTAAGGGCTATTGGCCAGCCTGACTGCAGAGAACATTCCTTCCTCCCCTTGCAGAATGTGGCAAGGCTGGCTGGCTGGCTGCTTTTGAGGTCCCACTTGCTTGTCCAACAGCATATCTGGAATAGTGAACCCTGTTCACTCCTTGTTTTGTAGTCTGTGTTTTCCAGCTGGAGCGCTCTGGGCAAACTGGTTAAGAATGTTTAGAGATGTAGAGGGGGACTGCACAACTCTCAAGCAGATGTTACTGTTATCCTGTTTCCCCGAAAATAAGACCTACCCTGAAAATAAGACCTACTGTCATTGTTGCATGATTTTTGCTGGCACTCGTCAATATAAGTCCTCTCCAAAAGTAAGACCTAGCTAGGATCATCAGCCAGATGCGACCCCCCCCCCCCCGGGCCTTACAAGGCCTGCAAGGAGGCTGCAACCTTGCAGAGTCTCTCTAGCATGTCATCTCCATGGTGGAGGACTCGGGTACAGGCCTTGCAGAGCCTTGTACCCTCGGGAAAGAACGAAGCTTTAATCGGTCAAAATAAGTGCCAGGGGGTCACACCACAGGTTGGGAAAATAAGACCTCCCTGAAAATAAGGCCTACTGCATTTTTGGAGCCAAAATTAATATAAGACACTGTCTTATTTTCGGGGAAACACGGTATGTGACACAAGGTAGTTGAGTATCATTTATTTGATGGTGGTTCTTCCTCATTCCCTTTCCTGCCATTGCCTAGGTGAGGCAAAGGCGAGAACGTCTTTGCTTTAGCTTAAACTTTGAGCAGGCAGAAATTATAAGAGGAAAAGTGTGTTCCAGGAATGTTGGGTGCTCGGCTAAAATTCCCAACTCCTGTAGCAGGCTTCCAAATTCTGCAAATGTAAACGTCACTTTTCTGCACGTTGGGATATATTCACATGCCCCACTTAATTTATATTAATTTATAATTCCCTAATTATGTACATGTTATATATAATTAATTAATTAAATTAATTAATTTGTGGGATTGCAAATAAAAAGGAATAGAATGCGGTTATCAGTGATCCATTTTCTTGTTTGAGAGGTAGGATCAGGCAAAAATGAAGAGGAGTAGAGGGATATAAGCCCATGGGAGGGGCAGTTTTGCATATAAGTCCTTAAGCTAGCACCTATGAAGGCCAGCGGGTGGCACAGCGGGTTAAACCGCTGAACCATAAGCTGTCGATCGAAAGGTCGGCAGTTCGATTCCCGCGACGGGGTGAGCGCTCGTTGCTTGGCCAGCTCCTGCCAACCTAGCAGTTCCAAAGCATGTCAATGCGAGTAGATAAATAGGTACCGCTTGCAGGAAGGTAAACAGCGCTCCGTGTTCCAGCCGCATGCTACGCACTGCGGCAAGGAGAGTCATGCCGGCCACATGACCACGGAGGCGTCTTCGGACAACGCTGGCTCTTCGGCTTTGAAATGGAGATGAGCACCATACCCTAGAATTGGACACGACTGGACTTAATTGTCAGGGGATACCTTTACCTTTTTATAAACATTTTTAATACTCTCCTGCCCAAGTATACCCGTTTTAGTCATTTGCGGTATATCATTAAAGTAGGAGGGGATATCCTGGCTCTCTTCCAGTTTACAAACATTTCACTTCCTGATCATCCAGAGATCATACTTGCCACATTCAACTAGCCAACAAGTAATTGTTGATACATTGGAGAGTATGAATACGTCTGGCGTTTGCGTGAAGGGTTAATGTCTGCCTTCTGTGTCTCTGTAATAGTGTTTTGGTTCTGCCTCTTTCTGGACCAAATAGCTCTTCTCCCCCCCCCCCCCGAGTGGTTTCATTGTTTTTAATAATGATTTTTCTCATTGTTTGTATACATTGTACATTTTATTATGGAACTTTGTAAGCGCCTTGGGTATTTGCTTCGTCTTGGGAAAGGCGGGATATAAATTCATCAAATAGGTAAATAGAAACTGGGGGGCTATAGAGATTGTGTACAGAACTATTAGCATACATGGCATTTTGCAGAGTGCCACCTAAGCAAAATAAAATAAAATGGGTCCCCTGCCATAAGGAGCTTACAATCTCCATTTTTATTTTTTGTTCAGCTTGAAGGAGGGATGGGGTGGGATGAGAGAAAAGAGTAACAAGAAAAGAAAATGTGAACCGAGGCAGTTGCACATAGTCAGAATGTGATGGGGTGATAGATTTTCAAGATTCTGCACACAAGAGAGGAAAGAGCTGGTTTCACACTGTACAGCATTCTCAGCCATGCATTCTCCTCCTACCCAGAGGCTACATTTCAGAGATTTGATTGGCGTTAATTACTCCCTCTGACTTAAAGTCCTTTGGCCTCCTCCCTATTCACTGGCCACTGCCTGTTCACGTGCAATGATTTCATTACAACAATGCCTTTAACTGCTATTCTTTTGTTCTGGAGAGCTCAAGTTAGTGTGAGGCGTGTAGAAGGAAAAATAATGCCACTTTTCCCTGCATCATAATAAAAGCAGTAATGTAGCATGTTCCAGGTACTTTATACATAGAGCCAGGATGGTGTAGTGGTTTGGGAGTCGGACTCAGACCTGGAAGATCCAGGTTCAAATCCCCGCTCAGCCACGAAGCTTCCTGGGTGACCTTGGGCCAGTCACTATCTCTCAGCCCCACCTACCTCACAGGGTTGTTGTGAGGACAAAACGGAGGGGAGGAAATATGCACACCACTCTGAGCTTGGAAGAAGGGCGGTATAAAAATGTGAAAAATAAATAAATAAACTTAATTTCAGTCATTGCAACAGCCTTGTAAGGTCAGCCATATTGTATGTAGATCCAGGATGGGAGTCGCAGACTCTTGACTAAGGCCACGTAATGAGTGTGGCTGCTGGGGTAAGATTTGAACCAGGGACTTCTCTGCTCATACTCTTCACTACTGAACGAGTGCAGTTCTTGAACTCTACTGTCAAATGTGCTCTGTTCACAAGAATGCAGCCTTCCTCTGTTTTTATTCAGTTCTTTGCCTGCATATTTTTCCACAACTGAATCTTCTTGAATATGTTCCCATCAGGAACTGCCCCCGCATGAATCTTGAGACCTCAGTCCTGAGCATAGTTTGGGTGAGCCACCAAGGCTACAAAACGGGATTCAGGGATTGCCCAGTGGTTCCAGAGTGGCTCAGCCTTGAGCATGTGGGAAGCTCCTCCTTCGTAGTGCAGGCTGGGGTCAGATGATCCAAGTCCTCCGAGGGGAAGGGGATTCCTTGGTTTCCAGTCTGACCTTGCCTCGAGTGCAGAGCACAGGGTTTTTGCTCGGCTCCGCCAAGGGACCAAATCTAATCGACAGCAGCCCTCGAATTGTCAGTCTACTTGGACACCCCCTGTTGCCTTACCAGAGCCGTGGAGCAAAGAGTGTCAGGGCCAGGCGCCTGTCCGGAGTGGGCTAAAACAACTCTGCTCCTTCCCCAGGGATTGCCTGGGGAATAATAAAGCAGAGGTAAGGAAGGCTGCAGAGTCGTGGGAAGCTGCTCCCCCCACCCCCATGCAGTGGGAGACAGCCTGCCTAGCTGCTGCGCCTTCGCAGGCAGGCTCTCCTAAGACTCAGGAGGCATGCAGTACCATCAGCAATGCTGAGGGCCTATTCCCGCCAAAGTTCCCAATGTCATTGCGCTGCTCACTCAGGTACTGGAGGAGTGGGGAACCGAAGCCTGTCCCATCTTACTCCTTGGGAGCCTCCTTCCTGCAATGAACGGTTAGTTGTCATTTAGCAACAACTAAAAGTCCCAAATACTGTATACTAAGGCAGAGGGACTTATCCACATCACCACAGGATGTGGTGATGGAACCTGGCCTAGATGCCTTTAAAAGAGGTTTGGATATATTCATGGAGGAAAAGATCATCACAAGTTACAAGCCATAAGCAACCTCCTGGCTTTAGAGGTAGGTTTTCTCTGTGCCAGGTACAGGGGAGTGGCAGCAGGAAACATCTTGTTGACTGTGTGCTCCCTGAGGCATCTGGTGGGGCCACTGTGTGATACAGGAAGCTGGACTAGATGGGCCTTTGGCCTGATCCAGCAAGGCTCTTCTTATGTTCTTATATGTAGGGACACAATAGAGGCTTCTAAAATGATAAATGGAGACATTTTCTTCATCATGCTAGAATTGGAGGGTCTTCTGATGACATTACTTAGCAGTAGAGTCAAAATGGACAGAGTGACATTCCACAAAAATGTAAAATGAGCTTGTGACATTCATGGACACAAGATGTAATGATGGCAATGGCTTCAAAATGAGTTACCGGTACTTATACCCAGGTTCTGTTAACCTCCTGGGCCTGAGCAAAGGTTTTAGCTTGCATTCGTCTCCTTGCTGGCCCTTATGACTGCCTCCTGTCACACCTGTGAGATGTCTCCTCCTTACTTAAACCGCCTTTGGTCAAAACAAACAGAACCCTCAAGGATTAGAGAGACATCAGTGCTTTTGTCCAGAGAAAATGAAACTCTTCAGCTCTCCCTTGACTTCTCGCTACTTGGGCAGGTGGGTGCCATGCAGAGGTACGACATACACGAGACCTGCCTATTGCTTTGAATAACACAATTGGACATTCAGTCTCGTACAGTTCATTTCCCATATTGAGAAGACAACTGTCAGTTAATAAGTTTCTTGCCACTTGCTCATTCAAGGCTGGTACTCATGGGGGTCCAAGGATTTGCTCAGTAGGGAGGCTGAGTCACACAGGCTGGCAGTGGCAAGGAGACTGGCTGCTAATTCTGCACAACTTCCCTATTTTGCCACCTCGATCCAAAGGTGCCATCCTGTTATTGACTTTATCTGCCAAGTTCTTTCTGTTCTCTGTGTCTCTGAATCAGCGTGGCATGTGTAGATATGCTTTAAAAGGCCGGAACTGTTATTTTATAGAAAGCAAAGGTTTGTGTTTATTAAATGAAGTGGAGTCTCTTGTTATCGCCCTGATAGGAATGGCGCCTTCCTTTCGCCCTTAGAAAACCCTTGATCAAAGGTGCCGGCGGAAGGTTACCTGAGGTTTGCATGACTCAACCCTGATAAACTCTGGCCGTGTCCCAGGAAGATACATAGTGTAGATTGTGTGTTTGTGTACAATAGAAGGAGGTGAATGCCCAGGACTGTTCTCGTTCTGCCGATGATCATATCTGCTTGTGACGCTCCGGAGTAGATCAGCGGTGGTGAACCTTCAGCAGTGTTCAGTATATGAGGCTTCATCTGCAAATAATCTGGGCCAGGAGAGAGTCCAGGGCCAAATCAGATTCTAAATTGCACTCGTAGCTCTTTCCGAGGGTTTACATCAGTAATTTTTGAACTGTGTTCCGCAAGAGAACTCCAAGGAAACCAATCAGTTAACCAAGAACTTTTGGTGGTGGCCCTGGCGTTTTAGAATCCAGTCCCTGTTGTAATCGGACAGGGCCCCTACCTTATGCACAGTCACTGCTTCTCAGGAAGGAGATGTTTCATGACGTATGATTTTTACCCTGTGTGTAGAAACCTTTTTGTCCTACTGTTGGTCAGTTGCAACCAGTAGCTTTGGTGGTGGTGGTTTTTTTAAATGAATTTTTTATTGTTAGACACTTTGGTCCTGTTCAAGGAAAGCAGGATATAGAAAACAAATGAATAAAATGGTATTACAAGATCTTCTGAACCCAAAGTACGTACCCATAAATGAGGCACCCAGTGCATCTTTGCATGATTGATTGATTGATTCGCTGCTCTGACCTTGCTTTCTTGCAGCCTTTGTCCACTGGGGGTAGTTGATTCTGTACCATCTCCGCACTGGGAGTAATTCAGTGCTCTGATTTACAGCCACTGCAAAAATAATATAGCGGTATTCTCTTCCCGAGAAGGCTGCTGGTTGTCTCTCTGCATGAGTCTCAGTTTTTGGTTTTCCCAGGTCAGTGATTCATATGGAAGCTCCAGGGGAAAGTTACTCTTGTACGCTTTAAAAGTCAATCTTTTCCCATGCAAGAATGAACCATGCCGCCATTGTAATTCAGAAAAAAAAAACATGCCTTGGTTATCAGAATTTAGGAAAATACTGGAAGTTCTGCAGATGTCTTAGTCATCATAGAGGGTATTGTGATCCCTTAATGGTCATAGGCATTACAGTCTTGAACTGAACTAATGATATAGGAAGATCTGTGTATTCTGGATCGTGACACTCTCACATTTCTGTGGATTTTTAAAAGCAAATTCCATTACCTGAATCTTTGAAAATGTAAGTAAATGCGTGTGTGCGTATAAAAAGGTAAAGGTGACCCCTGACAATTAAGTCCAGTCGTGTCCGACTCTAGGGTGTGGTGCTCATCCCCATTTCAAAGCCGAAGAGCCAGCGTTGTCCGAAGACGCCTCCGTGGTCATGTGGCCGGCATGACTCTCCTTGCCGCAGCCCGTAGCATGCGGCTGGAACACGGAGCACTGTTTACCTTCCCGCAAGCGGTACCTCTTTATCTACTCGCATGAACATGGTTTGGAACTGCTAGGTTGCCAGGAGCTGGCCAAGCAACGAGAGCTCACCCCGTCGCGGATTCGAACTGCCGACCTTTCGATCGACAGCTCATGGTTCAGCGTACACACATTTTAATGAGCTGTAATTCATACATACCGTACTTCATTGTAGAAAGTCTGCAACACTAGAGCATCTAAGGGAAAGCCGTTGAAGAGATGTGCGGAAGTATGTTGGTGGATGTCTGCAGATCCCTTAGTCAGTGATGTCAGCAGTATATAGATGCCAATGGGAAACATTTCCAGCACTTGATTGATTGGATCAAGCAACTGTTTCTGTGTATACCATATGCCGTATATGTGTGAATAGCATGATAAATTTGATAGTATAAAACGTGTGTACATTTTCTTGAGACTCTCTGTATATATGTAATTTTTTGCATGATTTTTTCTGCCAGCCAAAGGAGTCTACGTTCTTACATATTTTATTGTACTTATTATCCAGATGATGGCGGAAGTATCTCATCAATATGAAGACAGATTGCACATGTTGGGGAAATAACCGGATGATTTCTTATGGAATAGGAATTGAATGGTCTCAGAACCCAAGCCTGCTAATGTTGGTTGAAGCTGGAAAAGGACCAGAAGTGACAGTGTGAATTCACTTTGCCTATACAATGTGAACTTGCTTAAGGTAGATAATGTATTGTGTAAGTGCACTGGCTTATAATTGGGGAGGTTTCCGTTTCAAGGCAGTTAATATCTGTTGTATGCAAATGTTTGCTCTCTTCTCCTTTATTCCCAAATGGCTTTTGAAGGTTAATGATTGCAAGAGATGCGAATGTTAGCAAGGCAGTTGGAATTCTCTCGGTTGTAACACCCACTCAGAGATGACTGAAAAATGCTATTCTGTTTTAATGTTTGAGATTTTCACCCTTAATCTGTTATGGCCAGTTGTAGTAATGGATCGCATAATGTACCCTAAACTTCATTTCCAGTTTTGATCTAACCTGGCCTTCCAGCCTTCACATTCTTTACATCAGGGGTAGGCAACCTATGGCCTGCAGGCCAGACCAAGTTTGTAGTCTCAAAAAGATGTATCCATGTGGTCCACGTTACTTACAAAAAAGAACTCAAGTTTGTAATTCTATCTCTATAAGGCTTACAGTGTAAGGAGACCAAGGGCAGAAGCTTTCTTCAAGCGTCATTCTCTGTCCGGGCATGCGTCTCTGTCTGTCTGTCTGTCTGTCTGTCTGTGGGCTGCCATATTTAACATCGATCAGTCCTTGAGTCTATCTGCAGCTAGACTCCCATAAATTCACCTAAAGTGCACTGCACCTTTTTGTTGTTTTAATACAGTCAATCCTCATTAACTGTGGGGGTTACGTTCCTGGAAAACCCCGCTGTAACGGAAACCACGATTACAGAATCATTGATCTTATGGGGAAAATGGGGCTAGGTTCCTGCGGAGCTTTAAGAGCAGGTCAATTCCTTTAAGGGGGGCACTGGGCTTTCTGGTTGCCGTAGTGACAGACCGCTGGTGTCCTAAAATGGTGTCCCCCTCCCAGATACTTTATTTGAATCGGGAGGACAGGCCCCTGCTCCTAGCAAAGACTTCTACCAGGTTGTCATCACTCAGAAGGATGCGAGTAAAGTCTGTCTTCTCGCTGCCCTTTAAAGATTTTTCTTTCTTGTCACTTGGGATTTGAGGCATGATGAGGGCAAAGGCTCATGGCCATGAATAGGCGCAAAGAGACGGTGTGTGTAGCAAAATGGGTTACACTTTTATGGAAGTGGGTAAGCAAATCCGCGGTATCAGAGTCAGCAGATAATGATGGAATACAAACAGAATCAATAAATAAATACCTTCTTTACCGCCAAAACACTGTATAGGTAGGTTAAAGTGGAATGATTAAGGCCATGTGGGGAGCGCCATAGTTGAGTAAGGATTTGAATCTCCTTATGAATGCACTCCGTCTTAGCTGTGGTACCATTTAGCAAAGGCTGTAAGGTGGCCTGTTCGGCCTTAGCTGTTCCCTCTCTTTAAAACACACACACACACACACAACAAAATCTCAAGGTTTTTGTGCTGGTGCTGCAGGGGAACATGATCCACCCTTGAATCATATGCATCTCCTCTCCAGGCGTCTCCTTGCTCTGCTTGAGCCTGCTTTGCTTTAAGGATAATTGCACATCAAGGCATGCTCAGTTACTCGGCCTTGGACGCCTGCCATCTGTCTCTGCCCTTGCTATGTGGTGGAATGCTGGGAAGGAAAGCCAGAGCCTTTCAGGCACTGGAGAGGCAGCATGTCAATTAGGGGATGGAACTATTTTCTCGTCTTCCTTGGAAAGCAACCAGGCTCCACCTTTGGGACACACCCACGTTCCCAGGCTTTACCTGCCTTTGGGGTGAGAGGATGGGTAGCTTCAAAAAATAGAACTGTATTCTTTTTTCCCAGGTATATCCTTCCAAGGAAAAGAGGAGGAGCACAGAGCTATCCTTTCTTCCTTCTCATAGGCATGGTTTGGCCATGAATGCCTCATAGGTGTGATTACTTGGTACTTTCCCACTTGCAGGGTAGAGACAGGCTTCTGGGTCTACCTGATGAATCTTGAACTGATGCTGCATTTTTAGGCTGTGTCTACATAAACAGGAGTGTGGGAAGCTTTTCCTCCTACAGGTGTAGTTCACACATGTTCCAGTCTGTCCCTAAGGCCAGGTGGATGTACTGTGCATGCAGGCACTCATTGGTCAGTCCTCTGAGGAAGCCTTCGTAGGGCAAGACTGACGGACTGAAAGACACCTGGTCAGCTTTGCGTCTTGAGTAGAGATTTCTGGGTTTCCTACATTTAAACCCAATGCTTCAGCTTGTGGCTTCGCACTTCATCTCCCAGTTTCATAACTTTTCCTCAACACAGAGAAGAAGTAAGGTGTTGCAAACTGGTTGGTGACGTTAGAGCAGTAGTGTAGCAGGTGTAAACGGGAAATGCTTTCAGCATCTTACAGATGTAGAATGGGATTTTGTGGTGCTTGAGGGCCCACCTCTCAGTGGTAGAGCATATGTGGGAGGTCCCAGCTTCTGTTCTTGCCATCTCATAAGAACATAAGAAGAGCCCTGCTGGATCAGGCCAAAAGCCCATCTAGTCCAGCTTCCTGTATCACACAGTGGCCCCACCAGATGCCTCAGGGAGCACAAGACAACAAGATACTTGTTAATCTCCAGTTAAAATGACCTCAGATGGCAAAGCAGGGAGAGAACTCTGTGTGAGACTATGGAGGTCTACTGTCGGTCTCATTCTGGGAGCTGTGCCTCTTGCATTGGCTACTTGTGTGCTTGCCTGTTCGATTTGCAAGCAAATTGATGATTATAGCATTACCACACCTGCTAAGTGACATGCGGAAGTGCATGCACTTGTGCGCCAAAACATGCATGTTCCCCTTTTGACGGTTGACTCGTGATGCACCCCAAGAGGAGTTAGCATTGAAGAAATCAAGGAGGCAGCACACGTAGTCAAAAATACTGTATGGTTTATTGAGGAAAAACGGAGTGTTTTTTTTTTACTCTGTGGAGGAGGGAAGGAGGAATAGAGCAGGAACCTGGAACAAGATAGGGAAAATGCTATGAAAATGAGATTATTTGCCTAGAGGTCAAAGGTTTTTCTAGGAATATGGGCCCCAGGGTAATGGGGGGGGTGGAGAGAGAGAGAGAGAGAGAGAGAGAGAGAGAGAGATCCTGCCAATATGTGTAGAGAAAGCTTGGGAAGGAAAGCTGTGAGGACTGGCTGCAGCTTGGTTCACAATAATGAAGGCTAGGCCCCAAAAAGACTAGTGCAGGCTCTCGGATGAGCTGTCTGTCAGTTTACACTTTCCAATTAGGATGGCCATTCCCTGTCATTCAGACCTCTTAACGAATGTCCCGCGTCTCCAAGCCTGGTAGGAAGCAGCGTCTTCCCTTGATACTTGGAGTCTTTGCTGAGTCGATTGAGAGAACTGGACCTAAGAGGTCCTGGGGCAGATCTCTAGGCTCTCTCGCGAATTCACTAAAAGATAAATTCGAAGGACTAGGGAAGCAGATAAGAGAGTGAGTTGTCCTGTGTTTGGATCATGCGTGAAGAACTAGGAAGATGAGGGAAGGGGCCGACAGCCCAGCCCACCTCTGCGTAATCCAGTGTTTCCCAAACTTTTTCGACCTGCGGCTCCCTTGACCATTGGCGACCCTTGGCCACGACTCCCCATTACATTATGCTGATGCCTGCCGATTGGCATTGCACTGTTTTCCGAGAGGATTTGTGGCACTCCACGGCTCCCCTGGCTGGTATTCACAGCTCCCCTGGGAGCCATGCCTCCCAGTTTGGGAACCACTGGCGTAATCTCTTGAGTCAAATTCTTGAGGAGCTGGAAGGCAGAGAGGGAGAGAATGAGGTCTCAAGGCCAGGAGGTCAAGTACTGGGTGGCGACACAGCTGTGAACCAAGAGTGGGTGCTGGCAAATCAGCCAACCATGCGCTCAACTGATGTGACTTATGGGGGGGAGGGGGCAAGCGGTGTCAACAAAGTGGTTAGAGCAGGGAATTAGTGTCAGAGTGATAGTGCAGGTCTGGGGAGCAGCTTGCTTGGTCATCATAGCAGAGATGGAAAAACAGCAGGAAAGGGGGCGCAGTATGTAAGAAGGTTGGTGAACAACAGTTTACCTTCCTAATGCCTTGCTGGGTAGCCCAGCGATCTGTGCGAAAGCAGGTAGGGTGAAAGTGCTGCACAGCAGGAATTTCACTAACACTCCAAAGTATGGGATGAAGAACAGCTGCAATTTCAAGGTCTCTGGTCTGGCTGTTTATAGGAGTTTACCCACAGGGTAAAGGAAACATTCCTCTGAGCCAATATGGACTCATCCTTCACTTTCCTTTGTCCAAAAGAGACATCCTAGAGTTTGATCCCTTGTCTGTTTTGAACCAGAAGCAGATAATAGAATTAGGGTTGGGGGAAAAGGCTGGATTGCGGCACCCTTCCTGATAAGGAAGGGTGATATATATTAGCATAGTGTTGGTGGAAGATTCAGAGGTTTGAACCCTTTGTCTCTTTGTTGCCCTAAATAGCCTTGCCATTTCCAGGATGCTGGGCTAGATAGGCTTTGGTTTGATCTGCAATGGGTCTCCTTATCTTCTTAAAGGTTTCAAATGGTGGGGCAGACAGATATAAGAATGATTCAGATTCTAGTACCAGCATTAAACTTGGCAGGGATATTTCCATTGTGCTTTGGGTTTTGGAAATATTAGCTATTTGAAAATTCCAAGATGGCACCTATATCTTAACCCTTTTTACAGTCATGCCTAACTCTCTACTCCCAGCCATCATATTGTAATAGTTGTATAATGTTGTAAGTATGCGTTTTTAAATCATGCTGTACTTGGAAGTGCTACCTGAATTGATTATTTCTTTGCAAACAATTTAAACTGCCAGTGTGCACTGGCTTCCCATCAGGGACGTGATGTCTTTGGGGGTAAAAATGCATCCAGTGTGGCATACAGTAACAAAGTTGTGAGATCCAGTTTCTGAATAAAGGCGCTCTCCTGAATTTGTATGCAGCACAGGAGTTTACCTGCCCTATTTGCAAGGCAAAAGATTGTCTGTTATTTTGTCAGTTAAATAGGTGCAATTGGCAGGGAAGTTCTGTTTTGTATGGAGTTAGTGCACACAATCGTCCTAACTATGCACATAGTGCCTGTGGGAGAGTACCTGCTTTGCATTCAGGAGATTCCCAAGTTCAGCCCTGGGGAGTTGCTGCCAGAACATGTATTGTAGACAGTACCATGCTAGATGAATCAAGGGCCTAGCTCAGGAGAAGGGGCTATCCTATGCGCACAGTGTATGTTGTGAGACTGTGCAACCCTCTTACCAGTTAAATGCATCATGCATAAAAGTGGTGTAGAGCAGGGGTTCTCAACCAGTGGTACTAGTACCACCAGTGGTTCTTTGGCCGACTGCTGGTGGTACTCAGACTGCTAGAACCCTGCTCTGATATGGAGCTTTCGGCGATGCATTTTCGCTCCCAAGAGGCTCCTGCCTTTGGCCGAGCCTTCCCACCAAGCAGAAAAACCATAGCATATAAAACCCAGAAGTAACTGACAATGATATTATTGTTCTTACACGATCTCAAGTATTATTATCTGGAACGGAAGCTTTCATGGCCAGCAATGGTCTTACACAATCTCAAGTATACGGGTAAAGATATGCCATGTATTGTCAATAGAAGCCAAATAACAATTAAAAATAATATCCAATCGTTGTAAGCAGATCCCAGAAAAGTGGTAACTGCGAACAGGAAAAATACTTTTAAAATCACGAGGCTATAGATGGTGCAAAACCAACGTTTCGTTCCAAGTTTTGCAGTCTGCAAACTGTTTGCTATTGTGTTACCATCTCCAATCCTTAGGATTGTACCCAGAAGAAGTTCTGAGTTCAGGAACGAAACGTTGGTTTTGCACCATCTATAGCCTCGTGATTTTAAAAGTATTTTTTCCTGTTCGCAGTTACCACGTTTCTGGGATCTGCTTACAACGATTGGATATTATTTTTAATTGTTATTTGGCTTCTATTGACAATACATGGCATCTTTACCCGTATACTTGAGATCGTGTATGACCATTGCTGGCCATGAAAGCTTCCGTTCCAGATAATAATAATAATAATAATAATAAGAACAACAATATGTATATACCGCTTTTCAACAAAGTTCACAAAGCGGTTTATCATCACCAGTCACTTCTGGTGGTACGCAGCAGGAGAGTGGCACCAGACGTGGTACTCAGCTGGGAAGAGATTGAGAACCCCTGGTATAGAGCAAAAAAAAAAAAATGTCCGTCATACCTACAAGTTTAGCTGAATAATTTGCTTTGGATGGTTTCAGCCTGGATATGACTAACCCATAATGCAACTCTGTTATGAAGTTGATGTGGTGGTCACTGATTGAGTACATCTATAGGGACCGCTTCAGAGCATGAGTTGCATTGTTTGTATACATGCACTGGTTTAGTAGCTATTTTGTCTCCACCCCTTAGGAACTGTTGCTTTGTGAGGAGAGCTGATAATCTGTAACAGCATGCTCACTGAACTACAGTTCCCAGAATTCTTTGGCAGAAGTCATGGGGACTTGATATAAAACTCATATGAGTAGTGTCGATATGCTATCAGTGTGTAGGAACATAAACTTCATCTGAAGCCATGTGGCATTTTGTGAGTTCTGTTCCTGTGATCCCCCATAATTCCTTGCAAGTTGGAAAGGGCCACACATTCTCCATGTACTTGAAGAAACTGTCCTCAAAAGGAGTACTGTGGGAAGGGATGTAAGGGGGAGGGGCTATAGCCCAGTGGTGGAGCACAGCTTTGCATGCAGAAGGTCCCAGGTTCAGTCCCTGGGGCCTCCAGTCTGGACAGAGAACATTCCTGCCCAAAACCCTGGAGAGCAGCTGCCAATGATGGATCAGTGGCCTGAGTCTTGGTACTAGGCTGTGTCTTCTTGCTCCGCCTGTCGTCTTAATGTGCTCTCTCAGGTAGTTTAGGAATAGGGAACATGTTCCTCTCTAAATATTGCTTTCCTCATTTTTTTTTAACTCCCTCCAGGAAGTTGAAGCCTGTTCAGGGTTTATGAAACTGGGTTAATGGTTTGAGGACAAGGCCCAATCTGTATTTTGGGGGTTTGTTGGGGTGTGCCTTTGTAATATCCTTAAAGGATTATGCAGTCAAAGGGACATAATAATAGAATGAAAATATTAGAAAGGTATATCAGAATGTAATGAAGCTGGGGCTTGGTTGGGGGACACTGATTGTTTCCAGTTCCCCAAGTGCACGCCGGCCTTTTAAAACGCCTCTTCATCTTGTATCACTTCAGATGAAAGCATTAACTACAGGACACAACTGACAATTAGACCTAATTATGTGTATAGCAGAAATGTGTGTGTTTGCTAACACTGGGACTGATTTGCAAGGCAAGGCTTAGGTAAGTGTCTTTCCTTCATACCAGGATATTGGAGTCTGGATGGGAGGAGGAACAAAATTGCAGGCTGAGACGGGTTGGGAAGGTTACTGGAAGGCAGCAGACTTGGGGACTTTCTACTGCTTGAAAGAAAGTACTTCCTTTCCTTTCTAAGAGGAAAGGCTACACTGTTTGGGGCTATTCAGGCTAGAAAAAAGGCGGCTGAGGGGAGACGTATAAAATTATGCATGGGATGGAGAGAGTGGATAGAGAGAAGTTCTTTTCCCTGTCACACAACATAGAACTAGGGGACATCCACTCAAATTGAGTGGAGGGAGTATTAAAACAGACAAAAGAAAATATTTCTTTACCCAGCGTGTAATTCATCTGTGGAACTCCTTGCCACAGGATGTGGTGATGGCACCTGGCCTAGATGCCTTTAAAAGGTTTTTGGACAGATTCATGGAGGAAAAGTCCATCACAGCTTACAAGCCATGATGGGGAAAAGCAACCTCCTGGTTGTAGGAGTAGGTTTTCTCTGTGCCAGGTGCAAGGGAGTGGCAACTGGACACAGGTATCTTGTTGTCTTGTGTGCTCCCTGAGGCATCTGGTGGGGCCACTGTGTGATACAGGAAGCTGGACTAGAGGGGCCTTTGGCCTGATCCAGCAGGGCTCTTCTTATGTTCTTATGCTTGCCAGTTGCCAAATCCCTGCCAAAATCAATCTGACCTCACTATGGCAGAAATGGTGTGGGTGGTATAAGGAGGGAGACACATACTTGTTTCTCCATATACATGGTATGGATCGGTTTGTAGTCGTGGATATTTGGGAAATGCGAGTAACAGTTTAAGCATCTTTTGTCCAGTGTTGCTTTTTAATCCCACCTTTGGTACTCCTGCCTCCCCTTTGGTTCTCCTCTCCATTTGCTGGTTTTGCTTTTGTATTGTTGATGCAATGATAAATCAGGCAGTGGTGGAACATGTGCTTTGTACATATAAGATTCCAGGTTCAAATTCTAGCATTTTAAGGTCCCGGAGATCTTCAGAGGTATGGGATTAATATGAACTGGTTTCTTTTGCTGTTAGGAGGTTTATAACCTAAGACTCTCTTCCCCCACCTCCTTGTCCTATCATGAGGATTTAGAACAAAAGTAAAATAGAACAAGATTGAATAAGTCCTAACAAGTCCTGGTTCTAAAACCTCCTGGTTTTAGAAGTAGGTTTTCTCTGTGCCAGGTGCAGGGGAGTGGCAACAGGAAACAGGTTATCTTGTTGGCTGTGTGCTCCCTGAGGCATCTGGTGGGGCCACTGTGTGGTACAGGAAGTTGGACTAGATGGGCCTTTGGCCTGATCCAGCAGGGCTCTTCTTATGTTCTTATGTTCTTAGTTAGGTAGTTCTAAGAACAAGGGCTAGGCTGCTGATTTAATTAAAAGTTAATTTAGTCTAGTGCAGGGGAGACTGCTAGTTTTCAGCTAACCTGGTTCTTAGAAGCAGAATAGAAGAAGTGGGGAAAAAGAAACAGCCACATTTTAAGCTGGGTATTCCTCCATTGCTGTTGAATGGTACCCTCAATACACAAACAATAAAGGCGAAATTGCAAATGCAGATGAGTTGGTTTAACCCGTAATCTCTGAAATATAGTTTACCAAACATCCCATGACATTACCGACTTGTAGTAATTTTGTAAACCCATTTTACTGACTTGACTTTTCTCACAGAATTCTGGAAATTCTGAAAATGTACTTTTTTGAGAATGTTAGGAATTTTCTTTGAGACACACAGAAAGACAGTTCTGTCCAACCTCAGTATCTGCGGAGGGTTATGCACTGGGCCCACAACCACCTCCATAGGCCTCCGAGCGGGACTCCGAAGTGACCACCACTTTGGGTGGTGGGTAGTTCATGCACCTCTTTCTCCCCTTGCATTTTTATGGGTATACACTCATCACATGCAGATGCTTCAGCAAGAACTGAATGGTATGTGGATATACAGCCAGCATCTGTAATTTCTGCAATTTGTGGTGGCTGGTTAAAAGATCTGCCGCAATGGCTGAAATGGCTCTTGCCTACATCTCTGCCTTCTGACTCACGCTGATGTTGCTGAGTGGGGAGAGCTACCCGGGATGGTTATCTCAGTCTGGCTCTGCCTGTGAGATTCCCAGCAGCATTTGGTTTGACTGTTGCTGGAGACCGAGAGTGCTAGACTAGGGGCGCGCCTTGCATGGCGGCGGGCAGGAGAGGTGGTTAGTCAGGAGAGGTGCTGAGGCTTGCCCCAGCATCCCAAATGCCAGGGATCGAACCTGGAACCCTAGCTAAGGAGGTCTAAGTGGCTGTCTTGTACTGAGCCTGACAGTCTGTCTAGTCCTCTTCTGTCTAGGCTTGCTGGCAAGAAGCTTTTCTTGGTCTTCCCCAGTTCTAATCCTTTAACTGGGAATGTTTGGACTGAACCTGGGGCCATAGACCATCCTTCTCTTACTTAAGCAGCCTTTTAATGAGTCAAACCAACAACCCATCTATATCCTAACTGGCATGGCCAGCCCCAGATCTCTGTACGAACCTGTGCCAAAAGACCATCAGTACCCTCCACCCCATATGCCTATGGGCAGGTAGATTTCTGGGTTCCCCTTTGGTCATCCTCAAAAACATCCCCCCCCCTTCTGATCACTTACATCTAATTCCATTCTTCATCTCTGCCTTGCAAATATTACGTTGCTTGCTGTTTAAGTGTACCATTGTGTGCACAGTGCCATAGAGACTTATAGTTGTGGATCCCACCTGAGCGCTCAACCTCGGATGCTTGAAAGCATCCGCAGTGTTGTCAGCCTTTACCAGTTCCCCCGCACGTTCACCTGGAATGACTTGTTAGCAGCGTAGGCAGTTAGTTGCTCAGACAGCGTTACAAGAAGGGCGTTAGTTTCCCTAGTAAAGCGTAATGACTGTCACTTCAGGCTTGTCTGCACACACATTAGGGCATCATTTGGAAACACAGTCTGGTCATTCACTGCCATTATTGCCAGTTTTAACTTTGAATAGGGCGGATGAATTAGCCAGGTAAGATTGCTCTCATCCTAGATCAGTCAGGAGCCTTTAGGGAAAGGGCGGGGCATCCTGCTGATATGATAATGCTAGATGTGTGCCTGCAGATTGTGGGTACATTTGCCAGTTGGATTTGGATGGGGGAGACCTGGGTTCAAATCCTCACCCTGCCGTCACGCTTATTGGGTGTCCTTGGGCCCATCACTGTCGCTCAGTCTGAAGCACCTTATCGTTATGAGAACAAGAGGACCTAATATGCTGGTCTGGACTTCCTTGGAGAAAATGTACACAATGTACAGTACACACAAGTGACGGTAAATAAAAATGTCAAATTTCATTTCTACAGTGAGTCTCAATTAGAGATGAAACGAGTCAGACTTCAAATCCTGTGGAAAATATGTTACTGTGACAATTCAAACTAATTTTGTTTGCTGAGCATTTTTTCATGCTGTGCCTTTTTTCAACGCCATCCTCTGCAAATTTGGATAAGGTCCAACCATAAGCACCACATGAACCTGGCTGTCCACTAACTTTTTTCAGAGGGCCTTCTCTGTATATAAATATAGGAGTGTGGGCCTTCTGGTGGCCCCCAATCTCTGGTGACCCCCAAACTATGAAATGCCCCCCCCACGTACCTTCCTTTCTCAGGTTCCAGGAGGAGTTCACCTTACTTTCTTAGGCCTTTAATGGCGTTTTGTGTATCTGTTCCCTCTTAATTGCCTGATTTGCTCTTTTTTTCCCCTGCTGTTGACTTGCCTATCTACTAGGCCAGTGGTTCTCAAACGTTTTAGCACTGGGACCCACTTTTTAAAATGACACTCTTATCGAGAGCCACCTAGCTTTACGAGACTTTTTAAAAAGTTGATCTAGAAAGAAATATTTTTATTTGCAACATTACTTGTAAACAAACAAATTTTATTTACTTATTTGCAAAAAAACCCTCAATCCATTTCTTGTAATGATGAAGTCCTAATGAATAGCCTTGGGGCTTGTGGCAATTACTTATCTGATCTTTCCATCACCTGGGACCCACCAGAAATCAGGTCATGACCCACCAAGTGGGTCCCGACCCACAGTTTGATAAACACTGTACTAGGCTATTCTAATGTTTTCATATTTCCTTTTTATTCTAGTGTTTGATCCTGGGTTTGTTTTAATGTGGTCTTATACTTTTAACATCTTTATAGTGCAGGCCGACTTGAGCTTGTCTGCAGAAGGCAAGGCAGAAATACTCTAAATAAGCGAGTGAGCGTGGACTTGAAAATGTCATGGGTCAGGCTGTTTAGCCTAGATTCTTGTCATCCTTCTTTCTGAGAGAGTGTGTGCTTGATTAGCCAAGTTGCAGTTCTCAGTAATCCATGCGTCCACTTTCATATAAACTTGAGCTGCTGCCCTTGGGTGACTGGCATCCCTTGAGACAAGCACCATCAAAGGCTGCAAGCTTGAACATTGTGCTGACTGATGGTACACGTTGCCTCAAGCATGATTGGTCACTTGCCAACCCCAAACATGCGGCAGCCACTCCAGCCCCATTGCAGTAGCAGTTGTGAAGTCACATGCTCTTAAATCAGCCTGCTGGGAAAGTGCTTTTTTTTGTGGGGGGGTGTATGGGGGGGGGGAGATGGGGAGTGGTTTTTGGCTTGAAAACTGAAGTATCGAAGCGATTGAGATGTACCCTGGCTCCTCCCCCAGGCGGCAGAGTGGGGTGTGAAGACTCAAACGTTTCTCCTCTTTGATCCTGCACAGCAGCAGAGCAGTGGAGTTCTGCTGCATTTGTTTCCCCGCCAGATCCCTTTTGATTATAACGTGTAATGTGGTTAGATGTGCATGAATTCACAGGCGTTTTTATAAGCACTGTCGTCATCCTCCTTGGATTTTCCTGGAGGCTGATGCCCTGCAGAATTGGAACGCTAATTAAAACAAGTTGCAGTAACCTTTGTTGTCTGCAAGAAATGCCCTGGTCTGGTGCTGGAAGTGCTGCACCCCGGACTCCCAAGTCTCACCGCCAGGAAAAACAGAGAGAGGTGTGTGTGTGTGTGTGTGTGTGTGTGTGTCTTTTGCAGCGTCTCCTTGGCTCTTGATTTTATGCAGATTATGTCTCGGATTAAAAAAAGGAATTGGTATCGCAGCACCCTGCAGACGGCTTGTTACAGTGGATGGCGGCTTGTGGCAGGGGTGTGTCTTGTTCTGTCTGGCAGTCCTGATCAGAGATCTTCTTAGTAATAGAAGCACAATAATTAGGTTTGGCTGAGATTTGCTCCCCCTTCCCAGGCACTTGATGGTTGTCTGCTAGCCCTGGAGCCCTATTCCCTCGACTCCAGTTGGGTGTGGGCTGGTTGGGATTATTCAGGGTTGCAGGGGATGCACGACATGTGCCCAAAGTTACTTTTCTTGTCAAGGTGCCATGCATTACCATGTCTAAATCTAAACTAGGAGCGTGGATTTTCCCACTGAGATTCTTTGAGATCAGGTAACGGAGTTAGAGATAAAGCTTCAGCTGATGCTGTCATGAACGAACAAGAGTCCTGCTCATCCCGCATCGCGTTGCCTGGTGATATCCTGGAGTACCAAAGTGAGGAGTGGAGACATGAAGCTGCCTTCTACGATTCAGACTCTTCTTGACCCATCAAGTGTCAGTGTTGTCTTCGGTGACTGACAAGCAGCTCTCCGGCTTTGGTGACTGACAAGCGTTTCTTTCCCAGTTCTACCTGGAGGTGTTGGGAATCATTCAGGACACAAGGCTTGTTGCACAACAGCAGCCTCCCCTATATAACATTGATCAAGCCCAGGGCATGGATAGGATAGGAACTTCATACATATGAAGCAGGGTAAAATTGTGGGAAGAGATTTGCCGTGACAGTCAGGAATGGTATGTCGGAATATGAAACAAGCTATAAAGCGGGTGTGAACTCCCCCTTTACAGACTTTTACCAAACTTTGAATTTGAGGAGTGGCAATTTGCAGTGCCTGCCAGGAACATATCTCTGCTTGCTGAGTTCAGATCGTATTTTCTCGTAATAATACCCGTGCTGACATGAATGCTGGGCTCTTTTCCTGGAAACTGTCCAAAACCCCAAGTCGGAGCACTTTCTGAAGCGCTGTCAAACTTCTATGCTTTGGGACTGAGTGTGCGGTAGGGGTTAAGATGGTGGGGGGACGGGACGTCATTTTCAAGTTTCTAAGCAGAAATCGGTGGTGAGTTGGAGGTTTTCCCTTGGATGTTCACCACCATTCTGGTTTTGGACACGAAAGAGCTGTGCGCTCCTTACTCTGTTACAGAACCAGGGTGCCGAAAACTCCCAGATTCAGAATTCAGGGATACAGCCACTCAGTAAGCCCATCGTCAGTATTGTTTTGCCAAGTGGAAATTCTTATTGCAGTCCTGTACTTGATCAAGAATCCAGAAGAACAAGAGGAGTGGTGAGAGTGTCCTTGTCACCACAGACGTGACAGGTGCATTGTGGTCAATTGCCATCTGTACTCACTCTATGTATGTGCATCAAAGGCTCTGCTTCTGGTCTGTTCCTGTTTGCTTTCCTGCCCCTGAAAATCTTTCCCTAGTTCCTCATTCCCACTGCTTCTGCTCCCTGGTTCTCTCCCTGTATTTGCCTCTCCTGCCTAGACTGTCTTCCTAAAATTGACATCTACTTGTCTCTTGCACCTACGAATTTGCCCCGCAGTCAGACGTTTCAGCCTGGCTGGAGATAGCATCGCGTTCTGCGCTCTCTCTTGAGAGTCCCTGACCTCTTCAGCAAGCGAAGGAATTGTGCCAGGTGCATGTGATGCATAGCATCTCTGCTGCAAGCCTCTGTGGATGGGAGGCGGGGTATGCGTGTGCTCCACAGTTACATGTACTGCTTGTGCGTTTCAGATCTCAGAAAAACGGCTTGGGAGTAATTGGAGTGTTCACTGACTTATTTGCACAGTGATAGCTGCGAGGAAAGTACTGAAGCAGGAAAGGCAAATACATTATTCATTTAGACCTTCGATCCCAAGTCATTACCTTGATATTTTCCTATTTATACCGCTTTGCGATTATGTGCGTAGGTCTATTTTCAGCACTTCAGCTACCCAAGCTTTTAATCTTGATGTTGCAATAACTGAAAAAGTAGGCAGCTTCTGACCTAAACAGCTTTATGTCCGTTCTGTGATTCATCTGGAAGAAAACATCTTGATAAGTGCATCAGTGTTTGTACCTGTAAAGCAGAAATAGTTGAGGCTTTGAAAGGGCTTTTCATTTGTTTATTCTTTTAGGATTTGACTTTCCACCTTACAATAAAACTGGGGGAAACAAACAGCAAAAGTTGAAAAACAAATAGTACAAAAACAGGAGCAAACTAGCAGCAAAAAAAGAAGACGTGATTATATTGGGGGAGGGAGGACAACGTTGCATAAAAAGGTAGGCCTAAGTCCTGCTGAAATGAACCAGTCCTCAGAAGGGGGTGGGGTGGGGGGTGGCACATGAAGAAGCGGGGCCCGCATCTACCAGTGGCCCCCTTGGGCCCCCTGAAGCTCTGCCACTACTGAGCCCTTCATAAGCCTTCCCTCTTTCCTGCCAACACTCACCCTAGTGTTGGCATGACAGGAGCTGCCCTTCTGCGACAGTGTCCCTGGGGTATAATGTTGCTCCATAGCAGAATTAAAAGCAGCTGCCAGCTGTTGCTGCTCAGTAAGCCCATCAGAGCCTTCCCATGTAAGGGGGCCACTAGAAGGCTTATTTCTCTCAGGACCCCTCAGACCTGGAGCCGGCCCTGCAAAGAAGGGCTTCCACTGAGCGTAGCAAATGAGCCGGCTCATAGAGGGGAGCCCTTGGCGTACCTAGCCCCAGAACAGGGTGGGGCCCACCCCTCGACGCCCCCAAAGTAATTAGCATAATTACTAATTAACATAATTATGCTAATTACTTTCTTTTTTTGTTTGTTTTTTTTTCCGTTTTTTTTCGGGGTTTTTTTGGCTTTTTTAAAAGGTTTTTTAGGGTGACGGGGCCTCCAGCGGGTTTTTTAAGGGTTAACGGGGCTTCTAGGTCTATGTGTTTGCTTTGCTGCACTTATCTGGTGTTTATAGGGCCTCCCGACGATCTCTCCAGCGACGATCTCGCTCCTCTGCTGCCGCTCTGCGCAAAGCAAACAGCCATCACAGAGTTCACGCATGCGTGATGGCTGTTTGCTATGCGCATGAGCGAACTCTGTAACGCTTAGGCTTACAGAGTTCGCTCATGCGCATAGCAAACAGCCATCACGCATGCGTGAACTCTGTGATGGCTGTTTGCTTTGCGCAGAGCGGCAGCAGAGGAGCGAGATCGTCGCTGGAGAGATCGTCGGGAGGCCCTATAAACACCAGATAAGTGCAGCAAAGCAAACACATAGACCTAGAAGCCCCGTTAACCCTAAAAAACCTTATAGAAAAGCCATAAAAAACGGAAAAAAGCAAAAAACGAAAACGAAACCTAAGATGTCTCCCGCCCCCCCGGCCCCCCCTCCGCCCTGACGCCCTGGGGCCCTCCGCACCAGGGCACCACATCAGCGCCCGCCCCTGTTTCTTGCTGCCAAACAGTGTAGGGCTGGTAAGGAGCAGAGCTGTGGAAGGCTGTCTGGCAGAGGACCCTGCAGTTTCTGGAGAGAAGGGGGACCAGGAGGTCCCCCAGACCATCCTCCCCTCTCTTCCACTGCTACAAGGCAGAAGTGCCCATTTACCAACCCCTCAGTAGGGAAGGGAGAAGAACCCCAATGCCATTGTCGTGTAGTATATTCCATCCAGCGGGTGGCGCAGTGGGTTAAACTGCTGAACCATGAGCTGTCGATCGAAAGGTCGGCAGTTCGAATCCGCGACGGGGTGAGCTCTCGTTGCTTGGCCAGCTCCTGCCAACCTAGCAGTTCCAAAGCATGTTAATGTGAGTAGATAAATAGGTACCGCTTGCGAGAAGGTAAACAGCGCTCCGTGTTCCAGCTGCATGCTACACGCTGCGGCAAGGAGAGTCATGCCGGCCACATGACCACGGAGGCGTCTTCGGACAACGCTGGCTCTTCGGCTTTGAAATGGAGATGAGCACCACACCCTAGAGTTGGACACGACTGGACTTAATTGTCAGGGGTCACCTTTACCTTTACCTATATCCCATCCTGGGAGGACAAAACGTTTCAACCTCAGAGTAGCAGCCATGTGGTGCTCTCTCACTTAGAACTGATGCCTTTTGTTCAGAAAAATTCTGGTACCTCAGGCTCTGGAGTTTATGCAGATACTCTTTTGCTCAAGAGAAAGTGTTTTGTTAAATGTCTTTCACAAAGCAAGGCTCCCAAAGTGACTTGCAAGCAAACGAAACAATAAAAGGGGATGTCGGGGAGAAATGCACTGAACATGTGCTGAGTGTTTTCCTGCTTCCTTGTCTACTGGAGACTGCACTTACGTGTGCTCTCTGCCCCCTCCCGCTTTATTTCTTGTTTTCCTTTGTCAAGCGTTGTGACCTATTTTTCATATGGCAACTAAGATATAGTGATGACTGCCTTGCAATTCTGTCTGCGGAGCGCACTGTTGTGTCTTTTTGTGATAACGATTCCTTTTATTGGTGGTAATGTTGTTGTTTTCCTCTGAAACAGCAATGACTAGCCTTTCAGCTGTTGTGGTTCCTTGGAATGAATAAAGAATTCAAGGAAGGCAGAATAAATATTTTCTGTCAGGATATTAACTGGGGAGGACAAGGTACTTAAAGGCCTGCAGAACCGTTTCCTGCCACACGATCCTGTCCACCAGTATTGATAATCAACAGAAGCTGTCAGAGCTGCAGTTGTTGGTGGTGGGGGGAGCCAGAGGGTGACTCCATTGTTTCTTCACATAACGCATAATTAATACATTATATGGGTTCCATACATGGTGATGGCCACTGGCTTAGAGGGCTTTCAGAAGTGGTTTAAACAGAACCACAACGTGGATAGGCCTCTCAATACATAGGTAGTAAAGTCATCATGGCCATTAGCTGTATGAAACCTCCATGTTCAGCGGAAGTTACCGGTATATGTTTTGAGTATTAGTTGCAGGGGAGCAGCAGCAGGAAGGAGCACGGCCTTCAAGCTTGTCGACCTCTTGGAAGAAACTGGTTGGTCATTGTGGGAAGCAGAATGTTGGAGTAGTAGACAAACCTTTCGCTTCATCCAGCATGCTTTTTCTTGTGTTTAAGCATGCTTAATGTGTGTACATTTTCCCCCTGTGTCTTCCCCTTTGGCGTCTGAGGAGAAATAGTCTCACCGCATTTTGGAATATAGATTTTCATCAAATTCCAAATTAGGGGCTATTCCACTAACATGAATAGATCTGTTGAGTTTGGATTTTCTAGAAATAGTGCCCTATCTTTGTGGTGGGAAGGAGGGAGTTATTTTCCTTGGGGGGGGGGGAGAGATAGAGATGAAAGTAGCATCAAAAATTCATCATTAAAACAGAATCATCTAGCAGTAGCTAGCCAAACTTAGTACAAATGTGACACAAATGTGTTGTATTAGAAATAATGAATCTCCATTATAATATGAATCTCCATCATAATATTCTTGTTATATCAAGAATAATATTTACACATTGTATCCCCCCCCCCCCCAATTATGCCTCAGGGATAATGAATCGGCCTAGGTGAGCAGGAAAATGAATGAATAGGAGTTCTGAAGTGGTTTGAATGTGAAGCCTTTATTTAATTGATTTCGTCATTCGCTCCTGCAGGGAGCGTCTTGCATGTCTAAAAGAAAGGCAAGGAGCCAACCAATGCTGCTTGCCAAGAGCACGTTTTCTGCTCCCTGTGTAATGTGATGGGAAAGAATTGCTCCTCCCCAAATGTTGCTGTCTGTCCCAAGAAGTACTACGTGAGAGTCAAGACTCCTAAATTTGATCCAGGTGATAAGATTTCCCATACCTATTGAAAGGATCGAGGTGGGCTGCTTTGAGGGAGTGGGGATTTCCTTACATGAGAAAAAGTGGAGAAAGGGAGCCCAGCAAGCAGCTTTCTACTTTGCGTTCACCAGCAGAGACCACAGATGGAGGGTAACTTGAAACTTAAGCCAGTGTGCTACACGTTAAGCACGTTCCACTCAGGGGCTTCATCTGAATTGCCTGCAAGCTGTATATTCCGTAAGGGGAGCTGTTCCAGAAAACTGCTGTGTATTCTCTGTGCTTTGGATTTTATGTACGTTAATGTATGATTAGATTAGTTTATTTGTTATGAATATTTATGCCCCACTCTTTCATTTTATATTAAAACACTAAAGACTTAACCAACGTTGGACGATAAAATATTTTAATATCACTGTACACAGAACTGATAAAAGAACATCTAATTCATTAGCAGATAAAAGCCCCATTTTAACAGGATCAGGGTTGAAAAGGGCAATCTCAGAGCAGAGATGTTAAAAGCCTCTCTGAACAGGAAGGTCTTCACCTGGTAGCAGAAAACTACCAGAGAGGTAAGGCGTACCTAAATGAAATCAAGCCTGACTGTTCCCTGGAAGGACAGGTACTAAGGCTGAAACTCAAATATTTTGGCCACCTAATGCGAAGAGAGGACTCTCTGGAGAAGACTCTGATGCTGGGAAAAATTGAAGGCAAAAGGAGAAGGGGAAGGCCAAGGATGAGATGGTTAGACAGCATCACCGATGCAACAAACATGAAAATGAGCGAACTCAGGAAGATAGTGGAGGACAGGAAGGCCTGGCGGGATATGGTTCATGGGATCACGAAGGGTCGGACACGACTTAACGACTGAACAACAACAACAAAGGCGTACCTCTCTTGGGTGGAAGGTCCACATTCATTTAATACAGTTTTATCCCACGTTTCTGTTAGACAGGTGCATGAGGCTGGGTGAGGTGCATGAGGCTAGACATGAGGCTGGGTGAGGTGTGTCAGGCTGGGCTGCCTGCCTGCCTGCCTCCCCTACTCCCATCCCAGTCCTCTTACCTCTTCTTCAAGGAAAGCAAGAAGCGCAGAGAGAATCGGGGTGGTAGCAGCCTATCTCCTCTTCCTCCTTCAGTACTGCTGCCAAAGCAAAGGGTGATGGGGCTAGAGTGGGAGTTAGGGGACCGGTATCCTAATCACCCTCCTTCCAGGACAGTGATGATAAGCAGGGTTGCGGCAGCACCCGTCGTCATTTCCATGGCTGATACCTGTGGTTGATGCTGCCTCCATGCACCAGCCGCTTCGTCAAAACAGTCTGGGCAGGACAAAATGGTGATGGTGAAAGGGGAAGGGGAAGCACGCTGACCTGCACAAGAGGAAAAACAAAGGATGGAGATCGAGAACATGGCTGACCTTTCAATGCCAGTCCACCTTTTTTCAAAATAAAAGTTGCTGTGTAGAGTAGTTGGATCTGTTTAATGTGTGGCATGCCCAACTGCAATACAAGGGTAGTTCCTTATTTTTCAAAACAGATGAACAAGCAGAACCTGAAAAATAAAAACGAAACAGTCAAGTGTAATCTTGCGTTAACACCAGCTGAACCATGTCAATGACCTCGTTGAGTTTGAGTTCTAAACACCTTGTTTTCTCTGCTGGCCACTCTGCAAAGAGAAGTGGGATTGCATGTGTGTGTGGGGTGGGGTGGGGGAGAAGGATGGAGTGTGTGAGCTTATGTATATACCTTAGCAAATAAAATGTTTAGATGGTGCTGTCAGAAATGTCTGGCTTTATTCTGCAGCCACTTACGAACACTTATCTATTTTTAAAAATGTATATTTCAACTATTTAATTACCAGTCAAAGGCAGCTAAGAGCAACAAAAATATGCAATAAAAACACAGAAGAACCTATCAAAATCATGAAACCAAAACAAAAGTGAAAGCACATAATTAGGCATGCACTTTTCTTCATTTCTGGGCTCAGAGTGCAGTGCAGAAACCACGGGGAGAACACCCTCCGAAGCTCTCAAAGCGCCCCTCCCAGAGCCATGAGCAGCCAATCGGCTGCACTCATTTTCGCGCCTCTGCCTGCCACTCTGGGCGTGCCAGGCAAAAAGGAGCGACCCGGGGATGCGGGCCACTCCCATTCCTAAACTTCTGATGGTTGGCACATTTTTTTTTGGGGGGGGGGGTCAAAACTGGAGGCACATTTATGAATATTAATCAGCACAAGAGCCCTATATGGTGGTTTAAGCTGAGGATGGTGAATGATCCAGGGTCACCTGTTGGTCTTTGTGGATGATTGACCACTACATCACACTAACTCCCTTGCCCCCTTGTATACTGTACCCTGATGGTTGTCCAAATGTGGCTTATTTCTCTCTGTACTTCAAGATGTGTTTTTGTAAAGAGTAGGGACTCTAATCTTCATAAGTGGTTTGGAGTTGTGGAATACCATCAGTATTTTTGGAGAAGCATCTGCATTTTGGGTTGGTTCTTGCTTTTTGGATTTTTTTTTTTTACTAAGAGGATTGTGGATTGAGGTGGCCCCAAAAGGCAACACCTTGCAGTAAACTGTTCTTTGGGGACATCAATAAACAAAAGGAGGCAACTCTTAACTTTAAATTTAGGACGGGATGCTATCAAGGAAGATGGAATGGAAGAGAAGTGACTTGGGAAGCACGTGCACGTTTTGTTGTGAAATGTTTAGAGGCCAGGAAAAAACTAGGGAGCAAGAATTGTCCCTGTACGTAATCAGTCAAATGCTGCCTTGTTCATCACAAATAGATCTCTAGGCCTGTGCTTGTGGAGATGCTGCCTTCCTTCTGTCAGATTTGGAGGAGATCCTACAGTCTATCAACAGATTATCACATTGGGCTGCTGATCATGTACAGGAACTTTGAGGATCATTGGAGTGCCTTTGTTCACCAAATGCTGGCAAAATGCTGCATTGGCATGACAGAACTTAAAGGGGCTTGGTGGCTTTTTAAGAAGCAGCGTGGGCAGGAAGGCGTGGCCTTGTCGCACTTGTCTGGCTGCATAAGCTACTAATATAGCTGCAGGTTTATAATGCTACTGCTAGTGGTTTTGTAATCAGACTCTCTGTCATCCAAGAACATTTTGTAATGAAAAGAAATGACGTAATATTTAAAATGTACCTCTATGACTCAGAGGTTAATAGGTTCACTTGTTGTCCATCAAACAGCTAGTTGTAGCAGATCCTAGCAAATTGTTCTCTGGTGAAGCTGTCAAGTGTCTAATAGCTTTCAATAATGAATGTGTGAAGCATGTGCTCAAGACATAAGCAAGCCAACTAGCCAAAATGTCATAGGAAAAAAAAGATCCTTGGCCAGTTTGATAGGAAGGCAACTAAATTGTTCTGTGTCAAGTCTGCCTATCAGGCTGTGTTTAAGTGTCTTTTATTCTGCAGGTTAGATGCAGAAGGATGGAAATGTGGAAAAATGTTCGTATTTAACCAGCCTACATCTGTATGGCAGCTTCAGATTCTCCCTGGTGTTTGTGTTAAAGTCTATGTTAGCATCATTAATAAGCATCATTCACCTAATTTGCTTTTTGAGTTTTACATAGTAATCATGTATGAGTTTTGACCATTTATCCATATCATCTAATAAATAGTTTGTATCATCCCAGTTAAAGCTAATGTAGTTTAGAGCCTCTGTAGAGACTATACCACATTTTTCTGTGCCATGGTGTAAGATTTACAACTTCACAGGAGTTCCACTGTTGCATCAGCTGGTCTCTGCTACATACCGTAGCATAATGGTTAAAGGCATCAGAAGCTATGGGGTTCTGTTAGGCGCTAAATCAAACCCTTTGCAGGGTAACTGATTATTCAGTTAAGTTATGGGGTCTCCATAGCACTGTGGATGTGTTCCTGGAAAACAGAGTGCTGTATGAAACAGCGCTGTAGGAGGTAATGGTAACACTGTTCTAATGCAGACGCGTTCACAGTATTGCACTCACCAGTGCATGAGGTCGGAGCCTGCTGCGTAACTGACCACTGCTGCCAGCCCTCCTCCTCATAAGAACATAAGAAGAGCCCTGCTGGATCAGGCCAAAAGCCCATCTAGTCCAGCTTCCTGTATCACACAGTGGCCCTACCAGATGCCCCAGGGAGCACAAGACAACAAGATAACCTGTTTCCCGTTGTCACTCCCTTCCACCTGGCACAGAGAAGCCAGGCTCCTGGCTCCTCCAAGGCAGCGGGAAGAGATGATGGGAAGAGCTACTCCCAGGAGGATGAACCAGACTGTGACTCATCCTCGGGAACTACCTGCTCTTGCTGAAGGCGGCATCTAGGGTGGATTGCCTTGCCTGCTCTTTCGTCTCCCAAAGCACTTCACAGTAGCAAGCAATTGACCCTCTGCTAGCCAGAGTACACTGCTCTCATTGGCACAGCACTAGCCAGAACATGCAGCTTCTGTTGGCTGAAAGCACAGCTGTACTTTTCTGCGCCGAAATTTTGAACTGCTTTATTGCTTTTAACCTAGGATAAAGAGTGCTATATTGAAACATTATAGGAGGTATTGCTGTACCAAAAATAGTTCAGAATTGGTTCCTAAGAGAGATTTAAAGTCTTCCTCATGCTATGCCAATGGTGTCGGCGTGTGCAGAAATAGATCTTCCGTCTGCTACTGAAACCTTAATTCTCCAGTGGTTCCAGAGTGGGTCAGTCTTTGCATGTGGGAAGCTGCTTTTCTTGGTAGCAGACAGTCACATGATCTGAAGACATTAAGGGTTGTGCTTCTCCACCCCCAGATTGACCTTACCTGGTTAATAGGCAGTAGGGTCCTTGCTCGATTTCTGCTGAGTTTCAGTATTATTGCCAGCAGCATCTTAGAGTAATTTTTCTAGATGAATTCCAGTTTAGCTCCCTCCCTTTCCCATCTTACGATAGGGGCATGGGAGTGGAGCTTTTGGTCCAGCTTGGGGGGGTTCTACCCTGGAGACTACCTTCTAGACTACCCTAGAACTACCTTCGAGGGTTCTACCCCTCTTTAGTGCCTCTTAGAGCACCATAAAGCGCATTGTGACACCCAGCAGGTAGCCAGCACTGCCTGCCTGCCGAACAGTGCAGGACCCAGCACCATAGAGCAAGTAAATCCCGCTCCGAGTGGTGCAGGGGCAGAGGAAGGGCGGACAAGGGCTTTATGGGGCAGGTCTGGGAAAGGGGTGGGACAGGCGTCCTCATCGGATGCTGTATCCTATCCTGCCTCCCAGGCCTCGTGCCCCGACATGGGGTTTCTCCGTTCTCTGCTGACCAAAGAGCCAGCGGAGATTTGAGCAGCTCCATTGCGGCGGTTGGGATTTACCCAGAGTAAGCAGGCAAATGCGAGTAGACTCCCAGCTGCCTCCTTCCCAGGATAGGATACGGTGTGGGCCGTGTGGCTCACGCTGCACAGCCTACACCAGGGAAGGATAGAATTGGGCTGTTTATGATTTCATCTGACCTTATAGCAATGAAAATCCTATTTAAAGAGAAAATACATTTTAAAGGATGTTCACTAGTTAAATTACTTATGAAACCATAGTGATTTCCCCCTTTATACAATACGAGCGAACCACACCTTGCTCATTTCTTTCCATAATGTAACATTTTACCCATTTAGGAACGTTTTCATGGCACTCCATTTTCAATCGATGGCAACAGCATTCCTAGATGGTAGACGCTCAATCATGCCAGTAAACTTTTCGTAGAAAGGGAGCTGCTGAAGACTTTGTGCCTTAGAGATGCTGTATTGTCTACTTTAGGTAAGCAGCCAGCCCCCCAAAAGACATTTGTAGAAAGGCTATAGAGGCATATTTGATAATGACAAGATCTGCTACCTTCTTTCCAGTAAGGATGCTTTTGTAGTTTGCGGAACTGCAATGTTAGCATTTAGTGGCCCGGGGGTGGGGATCCATTCCTGTTCCTCATTATGGGGCTAATTTGTTACCTTGGAGAGTGACTACCTTCTATGTAGAATTGTATCTTATTTATTCTATGTGGGCTCTCTGATTTGGGATAAATGTATCCTCTGGATAGCTCTGGCAAGACACTGTCATAGTAAGGCAGTAAGTATGGGAAACTTGATGGCCTCTGTTTTCAGCAAATAGATGGGGCTGAACTTGAGAGTGTGTAGTGTACACTCTAGGTGGGAGGAGTTAATAATATCCTCAGTTAATAGTATTTCGGAAAACAACAAATAGGCCCTTGAAGATAATTGAAGTGTGGCTCCCGCTAGAGTCCAGAGTGGTTTCTAATTAGGCCACAGGACAAAGAATGTTGTTGTCTCAGGAGGGGAAACATTGATAAAATGCAGTTGTTCCTATCAGTCAGGGCTGTGATAGGTTGATTCAAAGGAAAGACAGCATCTCCCCCTCCACATTAGTAATATAGAAAAATAATGTTAGAAAAGGTTTATGGGAGCGGACAGTGAAGGAGTTAATTAATGATGATAATCTGAGACCAAGTACATTGCTCAAGTTGATACTTTTCTTTTTTGATGATACGTGGTTGAATACCCCCCACCCACCCACCCCCAAAAACAGGCTATTTTAAATGTAATATGGATTTTTAAAATGTAACTTAGAGTGTGCCAGATTGCCCTTGAGAGCCTAGGTTTGTGTATTCATCAAACACAGGACAACATCTAACAAGATGCAACTGGCAAGTGTTATCAGAGGTATGTGTAATCTGTTGTGTCTGAAGGTTTTTCCCTCCAGCACACAATTTGCTTATCTGACACAAGATTTGAACATCTGAGAATCTTGCTCTTCTTGGGTTGGTAGGAAAAAATCAAATTGGGTTTCTCTAAGCCTCTAGATTCAGAAGGAGGTTCAGGAACTTCAGACTTGAGTCTTGATATCTTTGTAAGCAAGGGCTGGTGGTACTAGAGATCTTCAGCATACAACTCACCTAGGTCCATTCAGCTGAACCTGTTTCTTGTTCCTAAAGACAGCTCAGAACCGTCACATCTGGCCCCAGTACACCTGTCTTGCACATTGGGAACTATCTGGAATAATATGTTGGTTGAGCTGTGTGCCACAATTCTGAAGGAGCATAACTTCAAATTCAGCTTCCAGAAAATCTCAATTTAAAAACCAACAAACCACCACTACCCAGCAAGTTTCTAGCCCTTGTTGTGGTGGTGGTGATATGCTTGAAAGTGAATGAGTAATGCCTGTTGAAATCTCAGATGCCGGAGAAATAGCTGAATAAAATGTTTCTGATAGGTTATCCCTGTGATAAGCAAACTGGAAAAAAGTATGCAAACCAGGGCACAACATGCAAATGTGTACTCATTTTGCATAACTTCTACAGGATGCAGAATTCAGCTGTTTCTTGGTGCACAATTCGGATTGCTTATATGCAGAAACAAAGTCCTGCCCACTAGTGGATGTTGAGGCTACAGGATCCTGCCTTGATGCAAGTTCATTCAAATGACCTTTGAACCTCCTTGCTTTCTCTGGGTGCAATTCCAGTGTTACAGTTTGTGTGCAAGACAGGAGTGCAATGTCACGTGGCACTTACTAGTATATCACATCAGTGTGCACGCACACCCTCTGTCTTTGTTCCCCAATCAATCCACCTCTTATATATTCCACAAAGGAATGGGCTGTCCTGCCTTTCCTGTTGTGTGGTCTAATGTGAAAACTTGAACACCCATTATTTAAATACTGTAATGTATCCTAGGCCATGTGTGATCTTGAGTTCACTGTGCATAGTGGAGTGGAAGGAAATTGGGGCAGAGGATGGCATTGTGATGCCCTGTGGAATAGACACATGGATAGCTCAGAGTCAAAATCCAGAGAATCACTCAGTATTGAAGTCCAAGAGGCTAGTGGTTCCCAAAGTGGGAGGCGCGGATACCAACCAGGGGAGCCGCGGAGTACCACGGAATCCCCTCGAAAAACAGTGTAATGCCAATTGGCAGGCATCAACATAATGTCATGGGGAGCCACAGCCAATGGTTGCCAATGGTCAAGGGAGCCGCAGGTCGAAAAAGTTTGGGAAACACTAGTCACTAGTCCTCATGAAGAATTAATCGAATTATATTATTGCCCTTTGCTTTTACACTTAGCACCCCTCATTATCAGGGCCAGAGGGATTCTGTTTGTGCCTGGTACACCTCTTGTTCTTCTCAGCCTGTACTGCAGCATTTTATAATTCCCACCCACCCTCTCCTCCCTTGTACTGTTTATTATTCTTAATTGTTTACGATTGTCCCTGAGCTCTTAGGAAATCCAGCCTTGACAGATCCAGAGTACTGCAGATCTCCAGGGAGACAAATACGCCTGACAGATGAGAACTAGAGTGAAGAGCAATTACGTACATAGCAAAGTGGCTTATCTCCCCTTGTGTTTCTCCTTGGTGCTCCACATGCTTGCTCTTCGTTTTGAACTCATTTAAAGCAACAATTAGATTTGCATAACATAGCTGGTGTGAGGCCCCTGTGTGTGTGTGTGTGTGTTGGTGAAGAAAGGTGGGGGGAGGTTTGCATGAGTGTAATTGTAAGCAGGGTGGCGGGAGGAATTCACTTTTTTGAACTTCTGTATTGTAGATTAAGATTATTCCTGTGTTAATTCTTTGGCAGTGTCTGTCTATATATGCTTCCCAGCCCTGTCAGAGGTGTTGGCTTTTTTGGCCAGCATTTAGTGTGCTCTGCATTAAAACAACAGCAACAATAATAATGACAATCTGTAGTCGGGCAATTCAAATTTGGACCAAGACTGAATTCTGCAAGCAGAGCATTCCATCAATGAGCATGTTTTCTCTTTATCCTGCAGTTGTTGCCATTTTGCGTAATCTGTTCTGGTGTGCTAGTCATGAGAGGGACAAGGGCACTGACCCAACAGCTGACCCAGCTGCTGAAATTCTTACTCAATCACCTCTGGCTTCTGAGAGTTTAGCAGGCATTGCCCACAGACTTTCACATATTCCTTTGGAGTCATAGGGGCTCTGTATTGTTTTGTTTTTAACTGAAAGTCAAGATTTGCAGTCAGGGCCACTTTTTGAGGACCCACAAAATTGCTATGTGCACACAGCCATGGTTTATAACCTTTAAACAGTCTGGCTTTTATCCTGTCGTCCTTTCCACCAGTATTATCCCCTCAGTTCCTTGAGATTTGCTGGAGACTGCAGCAAAATTATGTGCGACTTGTGGCAAGACTTGCTGTGGTGACTTTGAAGGCAGTTGCCCACTTGAACCCTTTCTGTTAGAATTCGGTCACAAGGTGAACACTTTTGTTGTTGTTTTTTGGGTTGGTTCACATGGTTATTAAAATAGCCAGTTGGCCTGCATTCTTGCTCTCATTGTCCCGTTGCTTTTTCTGTTGTGAGTTGGCTGGAATTTAACACAGAGAAATAGACTTGATCGCCCTGCATCTGATGTTTGCTCTGGAGGGCCACTCTGATCTAGCATCAAGGTTACCTTGTTGGCTGTGTGCTCCCTGAGGCATCTGGTGGGGCCACTGTGTGATACAGGAAGCTGGACTAGATGGGCCTTTGGCCTGATCCAGCAGGGCTCTTCTTATGTTCTTATTGCCTTTCTGCGGTGTCTCAGCAATGGCAGCAAGGCCGAGAGCACGCACTCCAGACCAAATTCAGGAGTGAGTAGTATGAACAACGGTAACGCCCAGGTCAGATTGTCAGAACTGTTTCAGCCCCAGAGTTCTTCTCACAGACAACCTTGTTGCTATTTAGAATCCTCACAGGAGGGGTGAAATGGTGACATTGAAAGTGGGTGAGGGGCATGTGTTGGCTTAATCACTTCCTTTCCCGTTATTTTGTTGAGCACCCCCAAACTATCAAAGATTATAGCCTTGCAGAAAGGGTGGGGTGGGGGTGGGATGGAGGAGGAAGCTGCTGATTACCAACAGTTTCTCTGCTTCAGGATGTCTGCTGGTGATGGAAGAGAGTAATGACAGTGGCCACATTGCACATCTGGCTTCATTGATTAAAATAGCAAACCTAGTTCCTGGTTTGTAGTTTTGCTGTGCAAGGAACTTCAGTACTTCATATGGTTTCTTCCTCTGTGGGGGGGTAGAGCTTTTGTTCAATCAAGGACATGTGGTCAGGTGGGGAGGTTTCAATGGTCTGGAGGCTGGAGCATTGCCCCACTTTCCGCCAACATATTAGCTAATAGTTAAGCACCCAGATGTTAAACTGGCTTATTAGTATATTTGTGTTACCTGGTACAAGACCAGTGCAGAGGAGACCCAGTGGGCTGCTAGCTAGATCACTGGATTTTGACCCAGATTCACCCCTTGTTCATGAGTGGCATTGGGCAAGCCCCTGTGTCTCAGCCTAACCTAGCTTTCAGTGGGGTTGTGAGGTTGATCTTATGAATCTTCTACCTGATTGTCATGATAATCAGGCAATATTCATCATCTACCTGCCCACAGTTGTGTGAGACAACCTCATAGTGTTTCAGGCCGCCTTGACACACATCTGTAAGGGGCTCTGTGCCAGAGTGGGGCAGGAACACAGAAACGCATTGCATCTTAGAGTCAATGAAACACATAATCCTTGTCTGCCAGGGAGATGAGGCAGATCTATTAATATCTGCAGCAGATTTTTTTTTCTGCTTCTACCAAAAACCAAAATGAAGAGACTCATTCGTAACGTATGTTCCCTGCAAGTGGTCGCAAACTCTCCATTACTGAGGCTTTTCTGAGATGCAAGGATTCTTGTGAGAATGTTTAAAAAAAGGGGGAAGGTGCATCTCTCTGCATAAGATGGAGAGAGAGAGAGAGAGTAGACCTGATAAAATAGCAAAGGAGTGAATGAGTCAGACTTCCTTTTTCCTAATGAGTGTGACCTTCCCCTTGTACTATTTAAGATAATGGGTAACAAGCAACGTAGGTGTTATGGCCTTGTGGTCAGGGTTTCCCAAGGTGGGGAGAGTGGGCCCCGATTCCAGGTGAAGAGGCCATGGACAATCCAGGGCACGTGGGTGTGCTAAGTGTAGAGAGAGGCTGGGAAAAACAGCAGTCAAACTTTCCTGCAGAGCCACAAGCCCAAATGAAAGGTGAAGTAAGACAGGTAGGCAACAGAAGTGGCATCAAGGGACCAGAGCAGGCAGAGCCACCCTAGGAGTGCAAAATGTGGGGTTGCAATGGCACCCACAATTTTGCAGGACAAAAGGAATATTTAATATTTGCCACAGAGTTCAGCATCCTGTTACATTTTCCAGCAAATTTCTACTTTGGTGTTTCCTATAACTTAATAGCTGAGAGATGCTTTTTATTTGAATTAAAATTGGTGATACACTTTGCTCTTAACATCCCAACATGTGCACATTTACGGCATGAAAGAATAAGAATTAGCATCTCTCAGAGGAGTCCCCTGTGTCTTTCATCCCAAATTCTTGTTCTAGTAGTTGCCCTCCTGATTTGGAAGTAAGAAGTGATTGCAGTGGCTTAGTGGTTAAGACTCTGAACTGCAGACCGGAAGGTCGACAGGACAGCAGTTCGAGACCCAAGTGCCTCCCGTCTCCTGTCCCAGCTCCTGCCATCCTAGCAGTTCAAAAGCAAGAAATCGCAAGTAGATAAATGCACTGCGGCGGGAAGGTAACAGCGTTCCGTGAGCATTGGCGTTGAGTCATGCCAGCCACATGACCACGGAAGCGTCTTCAGACAGCGCTGGCTCTTCGGCCTTAGAAACGGAGATGAACACCGTACCCTAGAGTCGGACATGACTGACTTTCGAAGTGACTAATGTGGTGGTGGTGGTGGTGGTGGTGATGATGATGATGACAGTGAACATTTGTATAGAACTTTCAAGGATTCACAGCATTTCTAGTTGTATACAGTAGGTAAAACATACCTATACCAAAAAAGCATCTGTGACTTGCTTAGTGAGTTCATGGCAGAGGTGAGACTTGAACTGGGGATTTCCTGTTTCACAGCTAAACCCACTGTACTGCACCAACTTTCATGGTGTAGAGAGCTGTAGTGAGCAGCCCCCTTTTGAGGGTGAGTAATTTTGCTGCATCTCTGCTTGAGGATTATTGGAATGATCCATCCCATGCAGTGCAACAGACACATGGCATAATTGCTGTCTCCCACTGGGGATTGGAAGGAGGTGTGGCCAGAGGACCGAACCATGCAGAGATGCAGCAGACCACCTCCTCCATGGATGGGTACTTTGGGCTCACAGAGGCCTTTATTAAAGTCCTCACTCAGCCATGAAAGTTCACTGGGTGATTTTAGCAGGGCTGTAAAACAGCTCCTCTTTTGCCCTCCTTGTGAAAATATTCACTGGTTCATTTACATTGCCCTCACCCCCGCCATGTCGTCATCTATAATTATCTCCAAATTGCAGAAGCAGGGCTTACTTAATAAGATTGCTGTAGAGACTAGATCTTAATCAGGGGACTCCAGGATTGACAGCTCAGCCTGTTAGCCATTAGACTACACTTGCTCTTCATGTCTTATCAAGGTTGTGTGGAATGCATTCCAGCACTTGGGGCAATTATAGTGTACATCAGCCTACTAAACATGGCTCAGTATTCCTCTTACACCAGTGTATGGAAATCCCACCCACCCCTTACATTAATCAGTTACCTGAATTAGTATGGTTGTACCTATATTGACAGTTCCATTAATGCAATTAATGTTTTCACAATGAATATTCAACAGAAGCATTACTCACCCTTCTTGTCCGTTACAGTAAAACACTGAGAAGTTTTGCACGTTTCCACATGTTGATTCTGTGTATGGAATGTATATATGTGAGGGCGGTGTACATGTGTAGGGGCTTTTTAGCTAAGCTTAGGACCTCCACCAACCTTTCCAGGCCTTCTTGCAGGGAGTCAAGTCACTGACCTATCTAGTCCAATTATGATGAGTCTAGTCTCAGGGAAGGGACTCCCCCCCCCTCAACTCTATAGTTTAAAATACTTTTAATGGAGAAGTGGGGGGTTGAATCTGGAAGCTTCCGCATGCAAAATATGAGCTCTAACCACTAAACTACAACCTGTGACTTTCTGCTTTTCCTTTGTGGTATGGCAAAGGATACTTGTCCTTGTTACTTTTGAAGAAGCAGCTTAGTATTTCTGTACCTCGGTTACCAAAATTAGTTGTTAAAATGCAGGAGGGTTTCCGGGAGGCTCCCTTGCTGACCTTCGAAGAAACCAGATCACAAGGTCTTCATGTCACTCACAACGTCTTTGCTGAATGAAGGTAGCTGCTTGCAAGATAACATCTCATTAACCAAAGGCGGAAATTAATAAATGGCTGCAAACTTCTGGGTGAGAGCTATATTTACACTGCAGTACGTAAGTGCACCAGGATTAGAAACCACTTCATAACTCTGGGTGGGGGGAAATCTTCGGGGGGTCTCTTGCCAGAGGTTTGGTAGGTACCCAAAGAGCGCAGAGACATAGAGGCAGAGCTTGAGGTATTTCCTGCACCTTGGAGATAAAATCCTGGTTGGACTTTCAGAATCAGTGTCATGTTAAAGAAGTGCACGTATACTTTCTTGATTTGCATAAACAGTTCTGTGTACAGTAATTGGGGGTTCTGGGGAATTTGATATACTGAAGCAACAACGATGTGTAATTAATCTGTGTGTGTGTGTGTGTGTGTGTGTGTGCGCGCATTCTTGCATTTCTCATACGTTTGTACCACCTTTAATACAAATGTCCCCAAAGTGCAATAAAATAATTTTAAAATGCAACACATAAGAGTTACAGAACAAATTATTATTATTTTTTAAAAGAATCCTCTCTATGGGGCATATTTGCCGCCTTGGGCATTTGCTTTGGCCATGGGATATGGTGGTGTATAATTTTTTTAAATAAATAAATAAATATTCTGTAACTTTGGAGTACAATCAAAAGGCTTCTCCCAGAATAAACAACTCTCAGCTCCCTGAAAGGTGGTGATTGGAGCAGAGCCTTGTTGGCAGATTTTAAACTTGGGGATTGCGGTAGATCCAAAAGATAGTTAGAGACTGCTCCATATAGCGCTTTAAAGGTCAAAAACATCCCTTTGACTCAGAGGGGGGGAAACACTGGTAACCCATGCAGATGTTTCAGAACTGGTGTGATATGTTCTTCCCAACTTGCACCTGTTAACAAGTGGGTGGTAGTTTCTGGATCATTTTCAAAAGCAGCACCTTTAGTGCTAACAGCAATGCAACCGCCTTACTTTAAAATTCTGTGACAAGTAGAACTGAATTATGGGACTGTGAAAATTATTCATGTTATAAATAGCATTTATTTAGTGCTTTTCCTACAACAGACATTACCTCAGCAGTTCATACAGTGATCTTGTAAGGTAGACCTTGTCTCCAAGCTACAGTCAAGAAACTGAGGCTGGGGCAGTAATGACTTGTCTAGGGCTACCAAGGAGTTCATGGCTGACGTGACCTTCAAGCTGTGGGGGCTTACATGTTGGAGCTCAGTCTTTTGACCCCATGTCTGACTTAGGCCCTTTTGGAAAGGCTCGTCGAATGTTCCGTGCAGCACCTAACATGCTGAGGCTGATAGATGTATGTAGAGTATTAGTCGCTGTGCTGTCAAGTGATCTAATCTGGGGAAGATTACTCCCGGATCCCTAGTAGGCAGTAGCCATGTACTGTAATTAGTGGGCATGAAAGCAAAAGCCATTTGCTTCGTCTCCTGGGGAAAATGTGCTATCTTCCTTCATATATTCCAAAAGAACTATTTTGAGGTTGTATGTAAAATCTTAAACCTACTTTTTACTGGTACTAGGAGGATGTGTGTAGCATATGCGTGGAAAACACTGTGAACCCACCAACTAGGTTTGGTTACCTAAACTGTATTTGGAGGATGGCATTTATGGCAAAGCTTACATCTGCTAAAAGTTCAAAAGAGAGACGGTGCAGTAGACAGATTTATGTGTAAGTTGATGTTATTGGTTCAGTATTGGAACATATTCAGGACCGTGCTTATTATCCATGTATACAACTACTGTATTTTCAATCATACGAGCTTTTTAAAAATGAGTATTTAAGAGTTTCTGTATAAGTATACAATGTATAAGTCATACATTTTAAAGAGGTTGTATAGTTCATTTTTCCTCGGAAGAAAGTGCGATATAGAGCTATAACCATTGACACCCAGAAAATGGTGTTTTGCTTTTAAAGGCTACATATAGACTCCACTCAGGCACCTCTGAAATCTCTCCCCATATCAACTTACAGATGAGGCACCCCAAGGGAAAATGGTCCCAATCCCCACATTTTCTCAGTCTTTATGAAGTTCTATGGCTGATGCAAAAAGTGCTCTCATTTCCTTTCCTAGTTGTGAGAAGAGAAATTGCATAGATTCCTACTCCCGATAGCCTAGAGTGGCAGACTTCTTCTGTTCCTTTGCAGAAACTGATATTAATATCTATGTGCCCAATCATAGCTTCAGCTGGTGTGGTTTCCTAGGCCCTCATTTAAGAGATGTCCTGTTTTCAGTTCAAACACGCCAGTGCTGCTTCATTTTGCAAGGAACCCTTTCTCCCTTTTGCCTCAGAGGAAAAGGGAGTTCGCAGCAATTGTTTTCCACGAGCTTTTTGGAAGCAAGCTAAAGTAACGCAAATAAGAACATATGAAGAGCCTTGCTGGATCAGGCCAAAGGCTCATCTAGTCCAGCTTCCTGTATCTCACAGTGGCCCCACCAGATGCCTCCGAGAGCACACAGCCAACAAGATAACCTGTTTCCTGTTGTCACTCCCTTGCACCTGGCACAGAGAAAACCTACCTGTAAAGTCAGGAGGTTGCTTATGGCTTGTAACCTGTGATGGTCTTTTCCTCCATGAATTTATCCAAACCCCTTTTAAAGGCATCTAGGCCAGGTGCCATCACCACATTCTGTGGCAAGGAGTTCCACAGATGAATTACATGCTGGGTGTACTCTCATTAGAGAGTATTTGCTGCAAAGAGAACTCTCAGGACATGGTCTGAAGCCAGGGCAGTGATGCAGCCACCTTGCTGAAGCGAAATAGGTCCAAGTCTGGTCCATGCCTGGTTGGGAGACCACCTGGGGAACCTGAAGTACACTGCCGAGTTCCATCACTGAAGTCAGACAGGGCTGAATGTAAATCAAAATAAAGCAAACTTTTATCTGAGTCCGTTCACAACTGGACGTTTATTATTCTTTCCAGAGTGACACAAGATCCATCCTATCCTCCAAAGGAAAATCCGTTCCATAATTCCCACCTACGCAGTGTAGTTGTGAAACATGAAAAACAGTGGAAAGATTGGCCCTCCAGACCCACATGTACTTGCTTGGGAACTGCACATTCAGTGAAGCTCCCAAGTCAGGAAGCACCCTTTCCAAACTTTCAAGCAGCCTTCAGGAAACCTGCCTCTCATTCACCGCTCTGCACTGCAAATTGCAGAGGATTCTGTGATGTTATGTATTCTAGGGCAGTGGTGGGCAGATGATAGATTGCAATCACTGATGCATCTCTGGATGATTTGCAGTCGATCAGCAAAGGGTTTCTGCCTCCCAGTGGTTTGGTAGAAACTAAGTAAAATTACAAACAAAAATTTAAGGCCCACAGGCCAGTAGTGTTGCCCCTTGTGAATTGAGAATGCAGTCTACAGCCCATGAGGTGTCCCCCCTGCTGCTGTGCATTGCAGGGAAGGTTGGTAGTGGTGGGCCAGATTTTGTTCATAGAAGCTTGTCCACCATTCTTCACCCTTCTCATCATTGGTATGTTTTGAGAAAACCTAGATTGTCCACTTTGAAAACTGCTCTAGGAGCAAAGCACACACAGTATTAGAGGCAAATTTATTGGTCAGGAGTAGAAAACTTGCAGGAACTGGGTCTCACTGGGGTTTAAAACCTTTTGAATGGTATGTGGGTACCTAGAAGTAAGAGAGGTGGATCTGGCAATATTCTGTGTATTGCCCCTGCAGCATGATTCAGGACAAAAGTAACACAAGTCCTTTTTCCATAAAAGTTGCATTCTGAGAGCATAAACTGCAAGGAAATAGGATTATTTTTAAAAACCATTCACCTTGCATGGGGAGTCTTCAAAGGGCAGAGTTACGTTTGAGAGCCAGTCCCTGCAATTCATTTCTGCTCAGCCTTCTTCTGCTCCCTTCTACCCCATTTTCTTTTATCCAGGTGTTTCTGCCTTCCCCCACTTTTAAAGCTATGTTCATTCTCCTAAGGACTAGAAACTTGCTTTAAAAATGGTATTCTGTGGACTTTGAGTTCTGAACCCAGTCCATATTTCTATAATGGTGAGTTCTGCACAAGCCTTGGGCATTATGAACAGGAAGAATTTTTTAAAAAAAAAATACTGAGCCTCCTCATTTAGCAGGTTTATTCACTTTGATTGGTGAGGGTTGTATGTTTAGCTTTCAACAAACGGTTCAGTAACTGTCAGTGAAAACAATGTAGAGTGAGCAGCGCAGGAAAATCCAACCGATATGAGTCATACTACGTGTGTACTGTTTCTTTCTTTACCCCTCCTTTCAGAGGCGTAGTGGGGGGCTTGGGGGGGAGGAAATCTGCATAACTCTTCTGTGAGAACTCTGAGGGAGGCCAGTATCAGGAGGACTTGTTACTCTGGGGAACTCTTTGGGGTTGCCCTTGCCTCAAGATAACACCTGGGGTGAGGTTTAGGGGAGGTCATGCTTCAAAAACAAATGTTTAAAAAATCCCACATAGCCCACGCACGACTTAGTAGAAGTTGCCAAAAAAAACAGTGAATGGAAAGGTTGCATCTTAATAGAGGTGTGACTTGGCAAACATATTGAAGGGAATTTTATTTAAACAAATCAGATGAATAATCAGCTAAAAATAACTTGTGTTTTTATGACTAATGTAAAAGTCTGTTTTACAAAGAAATAGACTGGCTCGGAGACAACTGTGATCCATACAGGAATACATTCGGCCCCTTTTAGCCACCAGTTGGCATCCGGGTATGGGGGCAGCTTCGTGGTAGTGTGTGGGTCAAATTTGTTGATTGACAGCCTCTTAATTGATTGCATGTTGGCATAGAGGTTTCCATGGCTTGTTGCAATCAGAGAAGAAATACAGCTTAAGGGTTTTATAGCCATGTATATATTTTCCAAATTGAAGAAATAAGATAGATAACAAACAATAACTTGCCAGAAGAAAATCCTCAAAGGGGGCTCTCCGGTGCTGGCAGGCACTATTTCACTCAATCCACTGCTGACGTTTCGTTCCCCTTGGAACTTTTTCGAAGCAAAAAAGAACAAACCCGGTAGCATTTTATGACATCTACCAGTTTGCTACCGGGTTTGTTCTTTTTTGCTTCGAAAAAGTTCCAAGGGGAACGAAACGTCAGCAGTGGATTGAGTGAAATAGTGCCTGCCAGCACCGGATAGTCCCCTTTGAAGTTCACAATTGCTACTTTGACAAGCGCCTGTGACTCGAGAGGAGGATTTTCTTCTGGCAAGTTATTGTTTGTTATCTATCTTATTTCTTCAATTTGGAAAATATATACATGGCTATAAAACCCTTAAGCTGTATTTCTTCTCTGATTGCATGTTGTCAAATATTGCATGAAGTAAAGAATGTTCTTGTAGAAATAAAAAATTCATACAACCATTTAAGAAAAAAATAATCCAAAACTAACCATAGGGTTAAAATGCCTTTCTTTAGGTCACAAAGAAGTGAACAAATTTGTTAGTTCAACAAAAACTCTTCATCAGTCTGAATGTAAAGCAGGAGGAGTATGTTCCTGGGTGAGAAGAACAAGCCCTCCTCTGCAGTTTGTACAACTCTTAAGCTCCAATTGCAGCCCCAGGTAAGGAGCAACTGTGCCCCCTTCTCAGCTTTTGAATACTGTACCTCAGTTTTTTAATTACACCTGAAAGATCACGGCTTTGATGCATGATTTGTATGAACAATTTCTTTGTCATATAAGGTGATCTGAAAATCTGTATTTGTGCCATATACAAGCAAATAAATAAAACAAAGTCATTTCCTGTAATCTTACAGAAGGTTTAAATTTAAAAGTATATATACATATAAAAATAGAGATTCCCAATATCCCCCACATCTGGAGCTCCAGGTGGTTGCCTGGATCATCTCCTTCTCAATCTGGCTCTGGTATGAAGAGTAGAATGGAATGGGGTTGCACAGACAATACATATAAGGTATAGATAAGGGCCGGCCTTTTGGATTGCATGGATGGAAATGGCAAGAGGGAGGGCCCCTTCTCCCCACCCCTGCAGAAATCAGGGTCTGTTCTCACCACTTGATATCAAGACCGAGATATGACTTTGCTTCTCCGGTTGCCCATCTCGTCTGCCATAATTGTAGGCACCTCTGAATCACAATAGTAATATTGTACAAGGAGCAAGAGAACTTGAACAGTTAAGTTTTCTGCCAGCGGCAGTGGAAAAAAGGCACGTTTTCGGCGTGGCAGGGAAAAGGAGTCGCCCCACCTGCTCGGGCCCCTAGTGGCCATTTTCTGGCCAAATCGTGTGTGTGTGTGTGTGTGTGTGTGTGTGTGTGTGTGTGTGTGTGTGTGTTCGTTCGCCGGAAAACCTGCCGGAGGGGCTGGGCTTGGGACGTCACAAGCGAGGGGGTGTCACGTGGTTCCGCCCCGCCCCCCGACGAGACTAGCTACGCCACTACCCTGTGGCACTGGGGAAAACATGTCCAGGTCAGGACCTGTGGGGTAGTGTAAATTTTGGAGGAGCTTGTCATGCCACCTCCCGTGGCCACTACTCCATAGCCACAGTCCACTAAGATCAAACGACAAAAAAAAAAACCCATTTTAAATGTCTTTGCTAGTGTGTGGTGGTCTCCTGCCATGGATTCATACTTTGAAACTTACTATACTTCATTGGAAGATTTAGCTCATTTAATCCCAAACTCTTGGATTGAGATGCAATAATTAAAACAAGTCTGTAAAAATCAAAAGATGGGACTAAAAAATACCCCAGATAATGTAGAAGCTGTGCCAGGCTCTGAAGCAAGTCTCACTGTCTTCAGTAGGACTTAGGCCTAGGTAATTTTGCATAGGAGTTTAGCCTCAGTGTAATATGAGCTACACACACACTCTTATCACACAGCCCCTGGGGAAAAAATGAGGGCCAGATATTAACACATGCTCTTAGACAGATTTTTCAGTTTATTATTTATTTATTTATTTATTTTATTAGATTTTTTATCCCGCTTTCTCCCCCCATAGGGGGGACTCAAAGCGGCTTACAACAATAGAAAACTCTTAAAACATTAGTAAAAATCTAAAACTGCAATACAGAATATAAAAGCAGGAGTAAAAAAGTTTTTAAAAAAACAGGAGTAAAAGGGGCTGGACCAAGTGTTTTGACAGACACTTACTTCCTGCAACAGTATGCCATGATGCTCCATTGACTGTTCCATCTTCCTTCTGGAAGTCCTCCGTGTGGCATACTCTCCTCCGAACATCTGTCATTAGTCGATGAGTGGAAGCATAGGAATAGGCAAGCCACCGAAAAACATGATCGTCTGGAGTCTGCCGAGTCTGATGCTTCTTCTCACTTAAGGTCCTTTGCAAAAAGTGTCACTCTTCTGCTGATGTCGTCACTGCTTCTGCTGTAGGAGAAGCGCCCGCCCGCTGCCCCTTAACTATGCCTCTGGTCAGAACTAGCACTACATATTGCATTTTACTGCAAGGTGGAGGAGTTCCTGTATATTCAATGCAGGTCCAAGCTTCATACAGAATACATAATTGTTGATCTGTACATGTGTAGACTATTCACACATTGCCTTCAACATGTGTGCACCATTTTAGAGGGGTCCAGCCCAGTCCCAGTTGATCTGTATCATGGATGCAAATACAACCATTTACCTGAAAACAAGTATGCACAGACATCTGTGTGCACAATAGAGCAGAGGAGTAGCCCCATGTGATTTGGCATAAAACTCTTTCAGCTACTGAGAGTAGTGCCTCTTCTAGAATGTAAGCCTTCATAAAAAGAAAAAAAAACAGCATAATTTTCTCTGGTATTCAGGAAAAGATAAGTAGTTTTAGAGCACTTTGGAACTGCTCATAGTTGGCTGCAAGTGTGAGTGAGTGAGTGAGTGTTTAACAGGTCAACTGCCAACATTAGCTAAGCACCATCCAAGAGAGGAGGGTAGGCTTGGTGTGTGTGGCACAGACATGTTCTTGAAGACCTACTGCAGCCTGTCCTGGTACCAAGTGGTCACAGCTCAGCCTCCGCAGGCTACTGTAGTCACATCTTGACTGCATAAATGAGGTCTGCTGTCTTTCCTTAGTTAGTGATAGCATTATCTGTCTGTTGCTTTCCCCCCCCCCCAGCATGCACCACAACAAGAAGTGCTGCCGCCAAGGCCCATAAGGACATAAATGGATGGCACATGGAACCCAGGCTATAGTTCCTGGCTGTTGGATTGTCTCTTGGCCCCAGAAGCTCACAGTTTGCCTTTGGCTGTGAAGGTTGGGGATGCAGGTTACTATCTGGCACTCGGCTCTGTAGCAGTTGAGATCAAGCAGACTCTCAAGCATGGCAGAACGTTCACAACCTCCTGATACGTAAACTTTCAGGCTCTTGGCTTTGGTTTCCTTGGCTTGCCAACAGCTACCTGAACAGCAGTTGTGCCAGGCTTCCCAAAGAACAATAACTGCTTATAGAGAAACTGGACCAAGTGCTTTTTGTGCCAAGGAGAAAGGGAGGGCCATTCTTTTGTTACAGGTGCCGCTTAAGTCAGCTCAGTAACGGGCACTTGGCAATCCATACAATGCTGTATTTGTAGACGACATATGTTTGTTAGCAGAGGCCTGCAGCCAAAGATTTGAATCAATGTGGGTGAAATTCAGTCCTGCACCTCTTCCCCGTTAACAGCACACTGCCATGAGGCCTATGCAGAAAGCGCTACCCAGCATGCCAAACTAAGCACACTCTGGGGCTCAATTAATAGCCTGTTTTTGCTGCCTGCCTGGGACTGCAAAAGTGGTGGGTGTGAGAAACAACTGCTAGGTTTAAAAAAAAACAAAAACAGCTGATGGGCTTCATCCAGCTCATTGGTCACAAGCCTTTGGGAGATGATAGCTTGTGAGTCCAGACAACATACGTGAACACATGAAGCTGCCTCATACCAAGGCAGGCTACTGGTCTGTTTAGATCACTGTTGTCTGTGCTGACTAGCCTTACCATCGTCCCAGAATCGACCCTGGCTTCGGCCTAGAACAAGCAGCTCCCGAGCAGCTCCCAAGGGTGCACTGCGGCTGCCCAATGGGCTTCCGGTCAACGACGCGACCAAAGCTGGAACCCCATTGGGCAGCCGCAGTGCACCCTTGGGAGCTACTCGGGCCCGTTCTAGGCCAAAGCCAGGCTCAATTCCAGGACGATGGTAAGCCTAGTGCGGACTGGCAGTGGTTCTCCAGGGTTTGAGGCCTTTTAGAGACGTTGGGGATTGAACTTGGCAACTTCTGTATGCGAAAGAGGTGCTTTAACTACAGTCTCTCCTGTAGAACTTTAGTTTTAGTTCTAAAGGAAAGAGAAGTCCTCCATGTTTTCTGAATAATTTTCTTAAGTTTAGTTTGTTGATGCTTATTGTTTTGTGATTGCTTTAACAGATGCCTGGAGAAGATGACTGTCAAGGTCAACATCATTAGATAAGTTTCACAAGTCACCTACTGTATGTTGTGATTGTATTGACAGGCATTTGTAGAGAATACTTTCTTTAAAAAGCTCTCAGCAGTTTACCAGAGACTCCCCACCAGTCCTTGCCGGTGCGGATCCCTTCTACATTTGCTCAACTTCAGTAATGTCCAGAAGTTCCTAATGTGGGAGCAAGTGACTGGATCAGTGGGGCAGAGATGAGGAAATCTGGAAGTCAGAGATGACATTTCTCTGGGCCAGTGGGTACTCTGGATTCCAGAGTAGAAAATGTGTGTGCATGATGCACATGCATTTAAATGTCTTTCGGCATTATGCACAGAAGCAGTGGTCAAGAAAGGATTGGACCCCTGTTTCCATGTCTGTTAAAGCCTTTTAAACAGGCATGTGTCATTTATAACGGCTGTGCTGCACATATGTTTTGAACATGGGTGTCCCAGTGTGAATTGGCAGAATTCAGCAGAATTCTCTTCAAAGTCAGGCTGCTTCCCGGTGGAGGTTCAGCACATTTGAGACTTGCAGGGCGCACCAGGGCTGTGCAAGTTGCTATGTTGATCTTTGTAGTTCAGTGGGGGACTAGTGAGAGATTAGGCTCCAGCCCTTTGACCTGCACACTTTATCCAGGGAGTCAGTTGTTTATGTGATCTCGGGATCATATGATTCTCTCCCTCCTCCCCCCCCCCCCGATCATCTGCACTCTGATATGAGACAAACCCAAGAGGGTAATTTGTAGCATTTGCTGTTCCTGAATGTGTAGTTAAGCCCAAAGTTTCAAAAGTGATGGAGCCATCTGGGCCAGTTGCTTTTGGAAATGCAGGCCTAGGTAACGTTGGTCTGAAAAGCAGAAAATCCAGTGAGATTCTTCTTTCATTTGTTTAGAAGTTATAAAGAGGAAGGCAATCATTGCCTCTTCTTGTGCAGTTTTAGTGGCTTTCCTTTCTTCTTTGTTTTACAGTGACTGGTTCCCATCTCTTTACTGAAGTTTGACTCTGGGAAACTCCAGGTAAGTAATCAGAGAAGTAAAAGAAACATCTGATGTTCTCAGTAGGGCTGCCTTGTTTAATTGATTAGATTACAAATGACTGATGAACTTAAAAGGTGCTCTGGTTGGACAGCAGACTTTAAAAAACACATTATTTTCAATGCAAGTGCTTATTAAAAACCACCAGTGACAAGCCCCCCAACCCCTTGGCATTCCCCCTTTTCTTTCACCCAAGAGGCAATGCCACTTCTGTGGTGTCTCTGCCCCACCCCCATCCAAAAATGGAGCCTGGTTTTGCTGCAGAACTATTGTATTACTGGTTTTAAAATGTATGCAGATATAATTGATTAGTCAACTAGAACCCAGGTGACTAATCAAGTAAGGTTTTTAGGCTGAGCGACGGCCCATCTGAAGCCGGTGCCCATAAGCCCCAAGCTACATGCAGGCTGACATACCTGACTCAGAGACGCAGCCCTTCCCAATCCACACACCCCCTCTCAAACCTTTCTCACACTCAAGTAGCATCTCCCTCCCTCTCTTCACACACCTCATAATGCTACCCTTAGATCAAAGGCATGCTGCTGGTAAAAACGGAGATTGCCACCGCCTTAAACGTTTTCCGGTTCTGTCATTGTAACCCCTGGATTCACAGCTGAGGTGGAGCGTCCCCACCACAAAAATGCTTCAAATGATTCTGTGGCATTATACGCTAAAGCGCTCGGTCTATTTGTAGAATCTGATCCATCTTCCCCCAGCAGTGAAACCAGAAGGAGATAGGCCGAGAAAAAGGAATACAGCTTTTCAGACTATTCTGGGGAGTTCCTGGGAGGCTTATTGGAGTTTCTCAGAGGGCTGGATTGGACAATCTCTGCCTCAAATCCAGGCAATGTGCATGGAGGGGGGGACCAAAAGTACACCAGTGTACCTGCCCTGCCACTGACATCCTGGGCCGTCCACCAGGGTCATGGCGTTTGAACATAGCTGTGCACATAGATCCAGATTGTGCAGTTGGTTACTGGTATATCCAGGATGCTGACTCTGCAAAAACGGACCGGATGTTGAATTTTGCATGTATAGACTGTATTCTAACGTTACGGTCCTGCATGGATATCCCGAGATGTCAGAGGTGGGGCAGATCCACCAGGTGTTTGGATGGGGCAGGTATACTCTCACCACCACCACCCCTAGATTAAGGGAAAGGTATCATTGCTCTGGGCCATTGTGAGGATTGTAATAGTGGACAAGATTCTCTGAAAGACATCAAGCTGCAGGAGGAGTGTTGGATGTGTTCTGGGACACACACTTTGTTTACGTGGAGTGATGAAGGGACCTCCCCCCCCCTCCCAGGTGAGGCAGGAGCCCAGCAGAAAGTTAGTATGCATGCTCCATCACCCCCTCTCCCAGTTATCTGCAGTGCGCAAGGAGGCATTAGCAGACATGTAGAAGACTGGAAGCTTGAAAATGTCTGGTCTTAACATGTTGTTGTGTTGTAAAAATGTCTAAGTGAAAAGCACCTCTGGTTCTTTTTTGTATACAGCACAAAAAATGCATTATTTCAGAAGAAGAAACGTCTATATTGCATCAAAAGAGGCAACGATACCCTTCGCCAGAAACATTGAGCTCCTGGGCAGTCATGCTGTATATACTTTTGCATAACAGCCTCCTGCGTGGGATGGAGGAGCTGCTTCTACTCCAGTGTTGCCAGCTGCCAATTCATGATTTGAGAGCTGCGTCTCAGAACTGCATCCCGTTGGCGGTTGGAGCAGGAATGCAGGCGAGCAGGTGTTGCCAGGTCCTTTGTTGCTGCAGAGGTGGTGTTGGGGCTCAGTGCAGAGATGAAGAACTAAACAGCGCTACCTGGTGGGAGATCACACCTCTCTAATCAGGCAGAATTCATAACAGCTGGACTTGCGGTGCTCCTGTTGCTCCAATAGCCTATCACCTCTCTCTCTCACACACTCTCCCAACTGACCTTGATGGAAGAAGACACAGATTGAGCCAAAAGGGAGAGGGACCTCAGCCTGGAAGCAAGATCAGGACTGAGGGAGGAGAAGTGCAGCCTCTCTTTTCCCACCCCTTGTGCCTGTGAGGCTGCTGGCTATTGTTTTTCCCTTGGTGTTGGTCTCAAAGATCTGTTTGTGAGGGTTAAGCACTCTCCAGAATTTCAGTTGTGGTTTTTGCTGTTGGGGTGAATAGCTGCTGCTAGAACCGTCTGCTATCCTGCGGCCTTGTCCTTCCTTTTCTTTTCACCAAACAAACCCCAGTTCTGTGGCCTTCAAAAGCTGAATGAAAAACACTGCTCAGTCCACCTATGCCTGCCCTCCCCCTGCCACCCAGTTCTGCTTCTGATCCCTGGGGGTGGGAGGATAGAAGGAGCGATGCAGAGCAGCACCTACTGAGCCATCTTCTGACTTTGACTATGGCCTGTATGTTTTCAGACTACCCATGGTAGCTACATGGACTAGAACCTTGTTCATCCTTAAAGTGTTTGGCAATGCTGAGTCTTTCACCAGGTAAAAAGGTTTGGGAAAAGGTGCAGAAAAGAGCAACCAGAATGATTCGTGGGCTGGAGGACCTCCCTTATGAGGAAAGGCTACAGTGTTTGGGGCTTTTCAGTCTAGAATAAAGGAGCCTGAGGGGGACATGAAGGCATCTGGTGGGGCCACTGTGTGATACAGGAAGCTGGACTAGAGGGGCCTTTGGCGTGATCCAGCAGGGCTCTTCTTATGTTCTTATAAAATTATGCATGGGATGGAGAGAGTGTAGAGGGAAATTCTTCTCCCTCTCGCACAACACCAGAACCAGGGGACATGCACTAAAATTGAGTGGAAGGAGAGTTAGAATGGACAAAAGAAAATATTTCTTCACCCAGCGTGTAATTCATCTGTGGAACTCCTTGCCACAGGATGTGGTGATGTCACCTGGCCTAGATGCCTTTAAAAGGGGATTGGGCAGATTCATGGAGGAAAAGACTATAAGCAACCTCCTGGCTTTAGAAGTAGGTTTTCTCTGTGCCAGGTGCAAGAGAGTGACAACAGGAAACAGGTTATCTTGTTGGCTGTGTGCTCTCAGAGGCATCTGGTGGGGCCACTGTGAGGTACAGGAAGCTGGACTAGATGGGCCTTTGGCCTGATCCAGCAAGGCTCCTCTTATGTAGGTACCAAAATTCATCCTTGTGCAATTCAGGTGCAGGTACATGAAATATAAGCCACCCCTGGCTCCGTATTTCACCTACTGCTTCGAGTTCAGTTGTAGTAGCAGGCATAGTGACGTAGGTGTGATGTATGTGAAAACCTTTGAGTCATTGCTAATTGGAAATGATATTTGGTATGAGTAGTGGAAAGCTTATCTCTGCCTTTTCTCACCTTCTGAGATGTTCTTTGCCATAACTGGACATCGTCAATCTGCGGGAGTCTCCTTGGTGCTTCCCCTCTGTACCCTTGGGAGGTCTAGATATTCAAATGGGGCTGCTCAAGCTTGTCACCAATTTCGCATTTTTTTGGCAGTTCATTGAAGGGGCTTTCCAGTCAGTTTGTTCTTAGTAAGCAAGCATTTAAATATATACCTCGTGGGTAAAACTGTGAACTGCAAGTGGCTGCTCAGCGCTGGGATTGAGAGAGAGAGAGAGAGAGGAAAAAAAACACACCTCTTGTCAGGTTCATTTCCGAGAAGTACAGCAAACTTCCCCAAGCGCAACTTTTTTTTAGCAGCTCAGGTGATCAAATGCTCCTTGCCTTAGTACTTTTCAAGAGCAAGGTAGTAAGCTCTCTTTCTCTCTTTTCCTCATTCTCGAGAGAGGGTAAGAGAGATGCGTTGCTGCTGCCCAAACTGTTCATGCCTTCAAAGGGCTTTTTCTGTGGTCTGCGGTTTTGGTAGTTGGGTGGCATTGTAGAATCAATGAGTAGAGGCCCTTCAGCATAAACTGTCTAAATTCTACCCATATATACTGTATATTCTGCAACCTGCATAGATTACACAATTGGAGTAAATTTGCATGTGCTTGCCTATTTCAGCTTGTGCTGACTATATCCATAGTCATGCATACCAGTTATATGTATATTTCTTCATGTGCATCTCCCCCTGAGGAGCAAAAGAGTTTTGCAGGTGCCACTGATGCCTGCCCCATAACCATGGGAAATCCTGCTTCGACCCTCTCTGGCTTCTGAGGTTTCAACCAGGCATCACCCACACATTTTGAACCTTTGTAGCCCATAAGGACTAGAAACTCGCTTTTTGTGTATATGCGGGGGGCGGGGGGGAGTAGGGAAACTGGGATTTGCAAACATTTTGAATTCTGCATTCAGTCTTGGTTTCTGTACTTGTGAAATTGCAGAATGCACATTGCCCCAAGAAGAATAGCTAATAAGTATTTATTGCTAAGAATGACCTTATCTGTTATGCAGAGGACCTGCTGTGTCTTTAAACAGCTGTGTACAAGGGGGGACTTTGTCAGGATTTTTCCCACCATTGCCATTGGTGTGAATGGAAACACTGTGCCTCCCCAAACTCCCTCTTGTAAAGAATAGCGACAATGTTGTTGTCATACAGGCCAGCAGCTCATGACTCAGGGAGTGGCAACATGCATCTCATGAGAAGGGCTAGTTGCCCAGAGGTGGTTAATAATATGTCTGACAGGGATGAAAAACAGCCCTCTTCTCCCTCACTCACCTGCCAGCATTATTCCACCAGGGAACACTGTAAAACAGCAGTCGTGTAGCAAGTGTGTGTTTGAGTTGAAACCTCCTCAGACATGTCCCAAACTCTGAAGAAGATCCACTCAGCTTGCCCAACAGGCGGTTGTCTGAATTGGCTCTCCAGTTCTGGATATTCATGAGCTGCTGGCATATATCTGCTCTGCCTGCTCCTCTGGAGAAGGCAGTTGAAACATGGCCCACTAGGCCTGCTCTCTGTGATACTGCCACTTGCCCTAAACAACCGGTGGACTGCTGTTGCCGGCCCCTCTGTCTGCTTAGCCAACTGGATTTTTGAGGGACGCTTCAGGGAGCTGCTAGGTCAGGAGCTGGCAGAGCCCCTCGCCACCTTCCTCATTGGTATTCCTGGCATGGGCTGAACTTGTCAGACCGCTGTGGGCAGCGTAAAAATCACACACCATGTGCAATTTTAACTGTTACCTGCTCTACATTGGTATTTTTTTCCCCTTCTTCAAATGTGCGACATGTGTTTTTGTTTTCCGAGGAGTTTTTGTTTTCCTCTTCATTCTCTTCGAACCCTGACAGCATGTCATATATCTCCCTTTTTCCATTGATCTTCCTGGTTCCATGACAGGGATGAAAATGAGCCCTGCCTTAAAGGTCTACCTTGGAGTTGATTCCACAAAGCCCTTGGCACATTCCAGAAGACTTGGGCTATGCTTTCAGCCTGCACGGCTCCCTGATATTCATGGATGTTTTGGCATGATAAAGCTTTATGCGATTCCCCAAGGACTGTCTGAGGATCAGTGTCCCTTAGGAGCATATTCAGCCAGCTCTGGGCAGGTTTTGCATTTCTGTCTCAGCTTGTGGGTTCTGTTAGAGCAGGGGTTCTCAACCTGTGGTACGGATACCCCTAGGGGTACACGGACCTCTTGCTGGGGGTATGCCAAGCCCTACCCCTTATCTGCCTTAACAGTTAGAGCTTTCCTCAAGTAGCATCCAGAACAGGTGTCTTTCTTCAGCCTAGAGTCCCTAAGAACCAGGGACCTGGGTTCTTGCAGGATCCCCTCTGTCCATATGAACTGGCCCAGAATGTCAGATCTTTGTCAGAGGCCATCCTCTGAATGCCCCCTGCTTTCAGAAATGAGGCGAGTGGCAACCAGAAAGGGCCCCTCCTGTGCTGGTGCCCAATTAACGGAATCCACCCACCCTCGGGGGAGTTCGACTGGAACCAAGTTTTATATTGTTGCGTTGTGTATTGAGACAGAGCTGTGTCTTCTCCAACACTGTGAATAGGTGGTTGCTGGCTGCTGTATTATACTGTTGTAGATTTCCAAATAAAGTAAACTCTATTACACGAAACTGGTTTTATGGGTAAGATAGCCATGTATTTTAAACTGTAAAACAACCAAAACTCACTGATAAAACACGTAGAAACTTTCAGTAGAACCACCGTAAAAGTAAGAACTCAAAAAAATCTCTTAAACGGGTTAAAATCAGACAAGTCTGGAGTTACAGGAGTCCAACGTTTCGACCTCTTGCCCCAGGTCCTTGTCAAGGTAGACAACAGCGAAGCTGGTGTTACAGTTAGATCGTAACTGCTGTGATTATACAGTTAAGATCCGTGGGAAGCGCATGTAAATAGACTGAAGGACAGGAAAGGTGCTAGAGTAAACTCTCCCATGCAGTGCTGTTGAGGGCTCCTCTTCTTCTTCTATGTCCCCCTCCATTTCTGGATGCTATCTCCTTTTTTTTCTTTTTCTTCTGAATTAAAAACTTATTTTGCATATGTTATTTATTAAGATCGTGTTGCCAATTCACACGAAGGTGACACCTGACCTAAAGCAAGGCCCATTGGGATGATTAGGACTGGAATAGGTGACAGTCCCAGAAGCGGAAAAGTCTGATCATTGAATATCCAGATTATTATAGGATAACATTGAATAATTGTGAGAGAGTAAGCAAGCAAGCAAGTAGCAGGCAATTGTACCTGGTTTTGTGCTGGTAATTCGCACACACACACCCCCTGCTTTCCTAAATATAACAGCTTTGCCTCTGTTTTTGTATGTGCAGCCTATTGTGACGTGTGACTGAGTCCCTATTCTCACACACCCACCTCCCCGTGACACCAGCTATTATCTGTTTGATTCATGTCTCGGTATTATGTGGGTTTGTTTGATTAGAAGTGACGTAAAATGCTTCCCTTTTTTGCATCAAGTAATTGGCCGTTGGCTCATTATGAAAAGGCTGCTGGACCCTGGAAAGACTGCAATGAAGCTGAATCGGGGACTGTCCAAATGGAAGGCCTTGCTGTAAAACAGTGGCCTTGTGAGATGCAAATACCAGCAAGAGCTGGCAAACAAAGACAGTGAAACTTTTTTTCTTTTTTTACTACAAATCTTGGGATTGTGGGAGGCCACGCTAGATGTTCCGTTCCTCATAAAATGGAGACCTCAAGCCTTTGTGGCTTTGTTCCACACCCCACAGGGATCACTGAGAAGGGCTTGTGAGCTTGGCGTTTCAAAGACTCAAATGGTTTGGGCAGCTTAACTTATGGCCTCCTCACTCTTATGGAAAGGTATGTAACTAAATTCCACCCAAGGCTGCACTAAAATGAAAAGGCTTTTCTGCTCAAGACCATTCCCACTGAATAGTCCTTGACATTTAAGTGCTTTCCATACATTATCTCACAAATCCTTACAACAACCTCATAAAGTAGGAAAACATTATCATCTCTGTGTTGTAGATGGCAGCGGAGTCTGAGAAATGGTGGCTTGACTAAGACTACCTAACAGGTTGGTGGCAGAAGTGAGATTTGAACTCAAGGCTTCCTGGTTCCCAGCTACACTACTACAGCTAGGACTTTTGAGTGGATAGGAAGACCACTGGATTTCAGAATTCAAGCTGTTTGTGTGTTTGTGAAAATACTATGGCATCAGCGAACGTCAACCAGCAGCTTCTGAAAAGCAAGGGCTTGCAAGCCCCTTCTTCTTTTTGTATGTGTAAATGCTTACATGTGTGTAAATGTGTAAGAGTGTGAGGTGGGAAGACCCCCTTCCACTGACCTCAACCACAGACTCACTGGGTGGTGTCAGACCAGATCGTCATCTCTAAGCATCAAATGTAAGGTATTTTTGCAGCTGAAATTCTTTTGTTGGGTGGATTGCTGGTTAATAGTCCGAACTCAACCAATGCAGCTGGAAGCTCTTATCTCTCCTCCTGGAGGCTTTCACAGCTTTTTGCCGGAGGCGTGTCTCGAACTTATCAAGTTCACCGGTCTTCGGGCTTTGAAGGCAGCAGCTCTCCCAACTGAGCCAGACTCTTCTGCCCAAGAAACAAGATAACCTGTTTCCTGTTGTCACTCTCTTGCACCTGGCACAGAGAAAACCTACATCTAAAGCCAGGAGGTTGCGTATGGCTTGTAACCTGTGATGGTCTTTTCCTCCAAGAATCTATCCAAACCTGGCATCTAGGCCAGGTGCCATCACCACATCCTGTGGCAAGGAGTTCCACAGATGAATTACATGCTGGGTGAAGAAATATTTTCTTCTGTCCGTTCTAACTTTCCCTCCACTCAATTTTAGTGCATGTCCCCTGGTTCTTGTGTTGTGCAAGAGGGAGAAGAATTTCCCTCTATCCACTCTCTCCATCCCATGCATAATTTTATACGTCTCAATCATGTCCCCCCTCAGGCTCCCTTTTTCTAGACTGAAAAGCCCCAAACGCTGTAGCCCTTCCTCATAAAGGAGGTGCTCCAGCCCACGAATCATTTTGGTTGCTCTTTTCTGCACCTTTTCCAATTCAACTATATCCTTTTTGAGGTGTGGTGACCAGAACTGGACACAATACTCCAGATGTGGCCTTACCATCGATATGTACAAGGGCATAATGATATTGGCTGTTTTATTCTCAATCCCTTTTTTAATGATCCCGAGCATGGAATTGGCCTTCTTCACAGCCGCCGCACACTGGGTCGACATTTTCATCAACCTGTCCACCAGCACCCCAAGATCTCTCTCCTGATCCGTCACAGACAACTCAGAACCCATTAGCATATATGTGAATTTTTGTTTTCTTGCCCCAGTGTGCATCACTTTACACTTACTTACCGGTACATTGAAGCGCATCTGCCATTTTGCTGCCCATTCTCCCAGTTTGGAGAGATCCTTCTGGAGCTCCTCACAATCCCTTTTGTATGGTTTTGTGTCTAATCACTAGTTAATTATTTCATTTTTATCCCCTCCTTCCTCGAGGGCCTCAAGGCATAGAAGGTTCTCTCTCTCACCACCTGCCACCCTCCATTTTATCTTTCAACAACCCTGCAAAGGAGCTAGCAGAGATGGTGCCCAAGGTCTCCTAGCTACCGTAGTGAGCTTCATGGCTGAATAGGGACCTGAACCTGGTTCTTCCTGGGTTTAATCAAACACTCTACCCCTGCTGGCTATGAGCCACCACTCTGCCAGAGTGCAGGCAGCGCTAGAGGTGCCTGAGCCAGAGGTCGGAGCTCATGCCTGAGCCTATGACATTACTGTCTGTCCCGGTGTGCCACAAAATCCCCCTGCCATCCTGTGCCATATGTGGCATCCATGCTGCAGGTTGGCTACACGCAATATTGCACGCACTACAGCAACAGCCACTACAGGCTGTGGGTGGGAGTGTGCTGTAGGAAAGGGAAGAAGGCCCCTTCTTTCCTTTCCTACAACACACTCCCACCCACAGCCTGTAGTGGCTGTTGCTGTAGTGCGTGCAATATTAGTGAAGGGAGGGGGGGTGACTGCTTGCTTATGGAGGAGGCTCCCATGCAATTCTGCTCTTTGTATGACAAGCGTCAATATAGAATTCAAAGGTACATTGACTTGCGTTTAACTCTGTTTACTGAGTCCTCGGAGGGCACCAAGGGTCATTTTTCTGAAGGCAGTGTGGGAGCAGAGGGCAGGCGCAATCGCACAGAGACCGCACGGGCCTGTCACATTCCTTCATGAAAGGAGAGAGTGTCTGCAAGAATGAAGGTTTGACAGAGGAAGGCGAGATGAAAGAGAGCACCCCGTGCCATCTCTTTTTGTCTTGCAATCTCCTCCCAATCCCAGCTCGTGCAACAGCGACAGCAGTTGAAAGAGGGAAGTAAACGGGGAGGGGGGAGGGAGGGAGATGCAAGGCATCTCTTGAATGGATGCCAAGGTTGATTTAATTAGCTGCATTGAATTCATTAACTTTTTTCCCCTAAATGACGTGTCTGCCGTGAAGTGCAAATTAGACGTTGGTGAGCCTTGGCGGAGCACGACGCTGACCTGCCAAAAGACCCAGCAAAGCAGAAAGATTGACCTACTTTTATCAAATCTGAAGGGATTGCCGTTTAAAGCTCTCCTTGGATAGACACTAAGCCCCACTTCTACCTCCTCCTCTTCTTCTTCTCTGTTTCTCTCTCACACACGCACACAAGGCTTTCTCTGCTTTTAATCTCCACCGTTGCCTGAGGCCAGACCAGAAAATCCGCACCTCCTATCATCAAATGCAGCTCAGTTCCCCCATGTGCAGCTTGCTGTGTGTGCTGGAGCATAGAGCACCTTTGGCAAGTCAGCAGTGTATGCCAGGGGTTCAAGCACTCGTTGTGTACAAAGTAGTAGCCATGGGCTGAATGTCACTGGTCTCAAAGTACAATAAGTGGGCGGTTGTAACTGTCAAACTGGGCCACTCCCAAGTCATTTTAACACCCTCTGCAACATAGGAATACTAAGAACATAAGAAAAGCCTGAAATGCAGAATCCTGTTTCCAAGATCACCACCTGTCTTGTGGTGGTGAGTTCCATAAGTTACATGTTATGTGCAGACATACTTCCTTTGTCTTGAATCTACTGCAAATCAATTCCATGGGGTGACCCCAAGTTCTTGTACTATGGCAGAATGAGAAAACATTCTCTTTCCACTTGTGTGGTGTTGTGAGGATAGCAAGTGGGCAAACAGTCACATAGCAAGCACCCCAAGCTTTTGGGAAGAATGATGGGATGCAAATTAATAGTTTTCATCTGACTGTCCGTATACACTTACTTTTTAGAAGTAAGTTGCAATAAAGAATATGACTTCGGTGTGTTTTTGTGCCTTGATTGAAAACGGGTGCACAGTAGTGGTGAACAGACTGACGGAAATCCCAGTTTTGCATTTCACCTTTACCTTGACCCCTTGGGCAAGCCACTACCTCTCAGCCCCCCCCCCCAACTGCAGTGTTGGGAGAATAATATTTACCTTACATGGTTGCTGCAAAGATTACGACAATGTACTGCACATGTTGCTGTTTTGTACACTTGAAAGCTCGCCCAGAGTATTTTTAATTATACAATGAGCAGTTCATAGCTTTTCTGTTGGTGACTGAAAAAGTTGACAAGCTGCCATCGTCGTCCTATATAGGGAGGAAAGGCTCCACGTGAGGCTGGTGGCAAAGCAGCACATTCTTGGGGCCGGCAGGCCTGACATCCGCGTCGGAGCCGTTCCTGAAGGGCGATGATTGCTTCCTTTTTAGTAAAGCGGTAACACAATGCTGGAGTGTTTTCTGGCGATGCTTGGAGGTTTGGTGGCTTAGTTTACAAGCGGCTTCTGAGTGAGGTGTTTTTCATTTTGACTTCAGCTGTTGACTGTCTCGTTCAAACGGCTCTACCCCAAACAGGCCCCTATCTCCATCTTTATCGCATATGACTAATTGCATTGGGTCCGCGGCAGTCAAGATTGAGAACTCCTTGTGTGTCTCTCAGTTTCGGTGCAAACTGACTGATAGGGGTGGCCCAGTTTTTAATGTTTTTGCAAGGGTTCTGCTGAGGGGTGCAGGCCAGAGAACCTGTGAAACGGAGGTGACTGTGGAAGAGCAAAATCATTTTCCATGTGAGGAAAAAGGAAGGCCAGCTGTGAGGACTGCCTTGTCTTGGCCCTGCTTCTTGTACTGGCTGTCTTGAGGCACACTTCAAAGGATGTTTTTTTTACACTTGGAGCTGTACTGTGTCACTGAGTATGGCAGGGGTTCTCAACCCTTTCCTGGCAGAGTACCACCGGAAGTGACTGGCGATGTCATCGCTAGTTAGTCCGCAGGCTTCTGGCGGTCCGAGTACCACCAGCAGTCACCTGAAATACCACTGGTTGAGAACCCCTGAAGTATGGTGAACTCCAACTCAGGCAGAAGTCTTCTGCAGCCTTGGTTCCTGAACTCCTTTTAAATGGAGTGGAATCTGGGACCCAGGGCCTACCCAGGACCTCCTGAAGCGGCATGTTAAATGCTGCCCCCCTTACCCACTGATGTGCCAGCCTCTGCTCCTCCCAGTCTCAAATGTTCTAGCTTAGCACTTTCTTCCCCCCCACATTTCCTCTTCCTTTTCCAGTTCAGGGAGTAGAAGGAGGAAGAGGAGCAGTGGAGGCAAATAGGCAGACAAAGTTGGGCACTTCTCACCAAACTTCCGCATGGGGTGACCACTTCATTTGGCCCCGTGGATGGGCCAGCCCTGCTGGGACCCCTGCATGCAAATCATGTGCTCTGCCAATGAACTCTCTGTGTAACGGTGCCATGGGGGGGGGGGAATATATTTGTAAGCAGGTTTGGCATCCGTGTTTCACATGCAGTGAAGTTCATGGCAAATTTCAGGTGCCTCCCAGGGAGAAATCTATCAAGGGAGGGAAGCCAAATGAGTTTGTGTAAAGTGAGTGGAACTTCTCAGGGAGGCTCTGCTGCACATCCCATGGGGTAGTAGCTGCTACCGTCAGGGTAGACAATACTGACGTAATATGGGCTGATGTTCTGACTCGATATGAAGCAGCGTCGTATATGACCTTATGTTGAGTGCTTGTAGTGGGAATTGCCAAACCCTCAAACTTATCACCTGGATTCTGTTTAGGATCTATGTTGAAGCAAGGGGGGGGGGTATGAGTGAGCCTTCTGAAGTTCAGAATGATATAGGCGCCCTGTACGTTGACTGAATTCCAGTTCTAGTCGCCACATCTCAAAAAAGATATAGTGGAACGGAACTGGAAAAGGTCAGAAGAGAGTGGCCTGGGGCACCTCTCTTTCGAGGAAAGGCTACAGTATCTGGGGCTGTTCTATCTAGAAAGAAGATGCCTGGGGAGGGGGGACACATGATTGAGACGTATACAATTATGCATGGGATGGAGACGAGTGGATAGAGGGAAATTCTTCTCCCTCTCGCACAACACCAGAACCAGGGGACTTCCACTAAAATTTAGTGGCGAGAGAGTTAGAACAGACCAAACAGAATATTTCTTTACCCAGCGAGTAATTAATCTGTGGAACTCCTTGCCACAGGGTGTGGTGGTGGTGGCACCTGGCCTAGATGCCTTTAAAAGGGGATTGGACAGATTTATGGAGGAAAAGTCCATCACAGTTTACAAGCCATGACGGGGATAAGCGTCCTCCTGGTCTTAGTATTAGGCTATCTCTAATGCCAGATGCAAGGGAGTGGCAACAGGATACAGGTATCTTGTTGTCTTGTGTGCTCCCTGAGGCATCTGGTGGGGCCACTGAGTGATACAGGAAGCTGGACTTGGACCGGATCGAGCAAGGCTCTTCTATGTTCATTGATTTAGTGATGGAAAAGGTAAAATTCAGAGAACGGATGAGGCATTAGAATAGTAAAACCATCCTATCAGTTGGGGTGGTGATGCTGTTTCCTGGTACTTTGCTTAATATGCCTTTGGTAGAATGTTAATGTTGTATTGATAAATTAAAAACAGTTTTTAAGAGCAGGCATATGAAATCCTCCTAGCCTGTTTTTTGCTTGCCCCTGTGCACTGCTGGGGCTCCACGATGCATCGCTATAACAGCGTCTCAATGAGGAGCATTGTTCCTTCCTCGCGCTTGATGCTCGCGTTCCTCAGTATACCAAAGGAAGAGCTGAAGGGCAGTTTGGTGCTAATTATGTTCTAAAATTGACGATGGCTTAGTAGACCCTGTCCTTATTTTGGCTGCGAGAAGGGCCCCGCATAAGACTTTCACAGATCCCCATTACACAGTCGTCTTTTCACTTTTCGTCTTTTTTTAAAAAAAGAAACTTCCCCATGGGCCTGCACGGCACTTCGTTCAGATGGGTCTGGTGAATTAACATCTTGTAGTTTGCTGCTGCTCAGGTAATTACACTCCTTCACTCCGTCTGCTGCCCAGCCAGACACAAAGCATCCTTCACCCTCTCTCAGACCGCGCTACAAAATATCACCGAATGCTTTGCTCTGGGGAAAGGGTGGGGAAGAGAACTGTCACTCACAAACGCAGGACTGTCTATGCTGGCTTGCCTAGGAAACGCAGCCCTGCTTGGGAAAATTGAATTAGCACTGGAGCCTTCCCCATAAAAGGTGTTGGCAGGATTAGAGCATGAAGATAACATTTGCTACAATCTAAAGCTGTTGTTTTATGCTCCCCTTACCAGTGATGTGTCTGTCCACCATAGAAGGTAAGGTTACCTCCTCTCTCGAAAATGGACCTATGGAAATCTCTGGGACATTGACACATGATCATGATGATAATTAGTGTTGTCATCCAATCAGCATCAGCCTCTCAAGCCCTGATCTCTGGTCCACCTCTGACCCTAATTTGGCTGGTGGGTGCCGAAGGCAGAGCTTTCTCAGTGGTGGCATCTCATCTTTGGAATTCCCAACCAGGGATATCTGTCAAGACTCTTCCTCTTTGTTTTTAAGTTGACAGCGACAACCCTCCTCTTGTGATTGGGGAATTACTGGTTTTAACTGGCATTTTCATTGACTGACCTTTTTACTGTTCTGGGTATTGGTTTCTATTTTTGTCACCCACCCTGGGGGGACATGTTCTAAAGGCAGAGAGGTATAAAGATTTTCATTAATAAATAAAACGAATCAAATTAGTTTGAATTGATCTGAGCCAATTTGCATATAATGACAAAAAGGCTTTGTTTTCTTAGACGTTGCATTCTATATACCTTGAAGCAGCTGTCATCGTAAAAGCAGCATTCCATGTGACAGTGGAGGTGCCTGCCGTTTACACTTACACACACACACACACACACACACACACACACACACACACACTAAAAATTTGCTTTAAAAAAAGTTTACTGGAATGCCTTTTTAGTCACCTTATATTTTATTTATTTATTTATTTATGTATTTATTTATTTATACATACATCATAAATATATGAAATAATATATATATGAAATAATATAAAATAATGCATAAAATAAGTTTAAACAATACAGAACTAAATTTAAAAACAATAAAATCCACAGGGGGGGTCAGTATGGAGCAGAGAAGCAGCATGGCAGAGCATCTTGAGACACAGGAAGCAGACCACAACCCATCACCCAAACGCTAGACGAAACAAAAACGTTTTGAGCCCTTGCTGAAAAGTCATGAGGGGTGGTTCTCAGATCCCCTGGCAGGGAGTTCCACATTTGTGGCACCACAGCAGAGAAGGCTCGCCCACATGTTGCCACTCCCCTAACTTGCGATAGAGGTGGTACCCGCAGGAGAGCCCCCTCAGATAACCTAAGAGAACGGGCCGGAATGTATGGGAGAAGGCGGTCCCTCAGATATCCTGGACCCAAACCGTGAAGGGCTTTAAAGGTCATTACCAGCACCTTGAATTGGGCTCGGAAACGAATGGGCAGCCAGTGTAGCCGCTGAAGCAGCGGTTCAACAGAGTCAAACCGCCTAGCTCCAGTGACCACCCGGGCCTCCGCATTCTGCACTAATTGCAGCTTCCGAACCATCATCAAGGGCAGCCCCACGTAGAGTGCGTTACAGTAATCCAGTCTTGAAGTCACCAAGGTGTGGACCACCGTGGTCAGGTCCGATCGACTCAAGTATGGCCGCAGCTGGCGCACCAGCCGAAGCTGGGCAAACGCACCCCTGGCCACAGCTGCCACCTGGCTTTCCAGGGAAAGCTATGAATCCAGAAGTACTCCCAACCTGCGCACCAGTTCCTGCAGGGGGAGTGCAAACCCATTCAGAACGGGCAGGTGACTCAGTACCTGCATCGAAGCTTTCCTGACCAGTAGGATCTCTGTCTTTTCTGGATTCAATCTCAACCTATTAGCCCTCATCCAGACCCCAACCGCCTCCAGGCAGCGCTCCAGGACTTCCACAGCCTCCCTGGAGTGAGATGGCAAGGAGAGATAGAGCTGGGTGTTATCAGCATATTTTATATCCGCTAGGTTACAAGCCTAATTACTGGGTCTTTGAAGAGTCCACCAGAAATTAAGGTAAAGGTATCCCTTGACAATTAAGTCCAGTCGTGTCTGACTCTAGGGAGAGGTGTTCATCTCCGTTTCAAAGCCGAAGAGCCAGCGCTGTCCGAAGACGTTTCCATGGTCATGTGGCCGGCATGACTCAACACCGAGGTGCATGGAACGCTGTTACCATCCCGCTGACGCGGTACCTATTAATTTACTTGCAATTTCTTGCTTTCGAACTGCTAGGTTGGCAGGAGCCGTTGCGCGGAATCGAACTGCCGACCTTTCGATCGACAGCTCATGGTTCAGTGGTTTAACCCACTGCGCCACCCACTGGCTCCCACCAGAAATTACCTGCATGCTTTTGAATTTCTCTTTGCCTTCTTAAATACTAGAAACTTGCTTGAAAAGAATAAGAAAGCTGAAAACCTTCCTGAAGTCTCTCGACTATACTGAGGGACCCTGCCAAGAACCATTCGGCCTAATCAACCTTTCCTAGTGGTGTCTATGGGCTTCTCCAGAGGCGTCGCCAGAAAGGGGGCGGGGGTCGCCACCCCACCCACCCCCCGCCCGCCTGGCGCCCCACCTTATTTTTTAAACATTTTTTCTGTTTTTTTCCATTTTTTAAAACTATTTTCGTGTTTTTTTTAGTCTTAACGGGGCATCTGTATGTATATGTATGCTTTCGCCCACTTATCTTGTTACTGTAAGGCTCCAGCAATGATCTTCTTCCAGCTCCCGGGCACTTCTTCTCCCTGCGCCCGGGCGCGAGCTCCGTAAAGGCGCAGAAGGTCGGCTGGAACAGCTTCGTTGTTCTGCGCATGCGCAACAATGAAGCATGCACAGAATAACAAGGCTGTTCCAGCCGACCTTCTGCGCAGTTACGGAGCTCGCGCCCGGGCGCAGGGAAAAGAAGCGCCCGGGAGCTGGAAGAAGATCGTCGCTGAAGCCTTACAGTAACAAGATAAGTGGGCAAAAGCATACATAAACATACAGATGCCCCGTTAAGACTTAAAAAAACACGAAAATAGTTAAAAAAAACGGAAAAAACAGGAAAAAAAACCGAAACCGGGGGAGCCCCGCCCCACCCCCTGAGCCCTCCGCCCTGGGGCCCACCACACCACCACCCCATATCAGACGATGCTTCTGGGCTTCTCCCATCCAGATGGAGATCAAAACCAGCACGGTTTTTGCAGCATCTGCCTTTATTTCACCAGTGGCTTTGGGCTATGCAGAGCTGTGCCCAATGAGCCCAATCATTTCTCCTTTGTCTGCGGCTTACTTCTGCTTTCTGTGATGCTTTGGGAAATTGAGCCAAAACAAATGTACAGTGATTTATTTATTATTTTAACTTCTTCCCTATTTCCATGCTCTTAGCTGGCCATTGGTCATTTCCTGTCTTCCTCTTGAGATCGCTAGTCACATTGTTTTTGACTGGACCAGAAATGTTGGGCAGACATTCTTCTTTGCAGAAGGGCACCTTCACCCAACAAGACTTTCTGCACAGATAACTCTTCTGTGTGGAACAACGGTGTGTGTTTACGCCACTGTATCTGACGAGTGAACATGGCCTTTTTCACTGCCTGCCTGCGCACTTGGTGGCAGTCCTGGCCTCAGATTGCTGAGGCCCCTGGTACAACCCCCTACCCCCAATGACATGTTGGCCATCATCTCTGTTACTTGAGGGTTCAGGGGTTGGCCTGACCACATGGACCCTCCTTTGGCCAGTGCCTGACCCTGGCTGGCCATGCTTGTTGGGAACCTATGAAGCTGCTGCCTATCACTGATCAGTCTAACTTCCATATCTACACCAAGTGGCAGCATTTTCCAGATTTTGGGATGGAGAAGGGATTGTTCCCAGACCAACCTGATGATGCTCGAGATTGAAACTGGGACGATCTGGTCTGCCACGGAACTGGCTTTGTCCTTGAGTGAAAGATGAGATTCTCAGGGAGCCAAATTCTCTACCAAAGAGCAAACATCACATTCTTTTGCTTTTTTCCATGTGCATCTCTGGAATCCTAGCATCATCACCGTCGTGAAAACCGATGAGGAAATATACCAGGATCTGAGAGCAAGAATAATCCTATTCCAGTCTGCGTCCACAGCTGCAGTGGGATCAAATTGTGGTTACTCTGGTGAAACGTGATAATTCAGGGTTTTTCGTCAGAGTATACCGTTAGCTTCTTAATCAAAGGGTGTAGGGAGGGCAAAGCAGTCTGACTGCTACCTTTATCTCCTCAGAACCTGGGCTTAAAGATCCTCTCCGAGGAAAGCGCTTTGGTGAACTGAGGGCAGCCGGCTCAACTGCAGCCTGGGAGTTCAAAGCCAAAGGATGCGAGAGGACCACAGACACACATGTCTGACGTTCAGCTGATAAGATGCTTTTCAAAGTCAAAAGAGAGTTTGAAAAGGCGACACCAAAATGTTAATTTATTTGAAGGGAAGGTTTTTGCACAGCACACACATCTCTCTCTCTCTCTCCCCCCCCCCCCCTGCAAAGCCTTGCTGGTTATAAACATTCCAGACATTCCAGGCTGTTTCTGCCAAGGATGAGCTCTCTATTTATAGCACTAGATTTGCCAGCTGCCACTTTCTCCCACCCTCACGTCTGTTTCCTATATCCAAGATCTTCCCAAGAAGTGAGTTTCCTGCATCTGATGAAGTGGGCTGCAGTCTGCAAAAACATATGCTGAAAGCAATGTGTTTGTCTTTAATAAGGTGCCACAAGACATGTGGTGGTTTCTGAGCAATTACAAGGCTGATCCCTGTTTCCCTCCCCCATATTTAGGGCTAAGTAGCAGGGCACGTACTTTGCAGTGTGGTTCCTGGCACCTCCAAGCAGGGCTGTGAGAGACCTTGGAGAGCCACTGTCAGTCAGTGTGGGTGACGCTGGAGTAGACAGACCAGTGGTCTGACTCGAGAGAAGGCAGTTTCCTATCTTACATTGACATAGCATGCTTGGGTTTTCTTTTTTATAAATAGTAGCTGGGGTGGGTGGGCAGGATCCAGATTGGGACCATTCCTGCATTAAGCAGGATGACCTACAAGACCCCTTCATACTCCGATTCTGTAATCCTGGCAGATGCAAGGGTTAAAACCCTCTCCCCCAACACTGTTGTCCCAGTCCAGATCCGGCTCTTCACACCTGCTGCTTAGGAAGAAAACAAATATGTCACATCCCATGATGTGCTTTATGCAACATGTAGTTTGACCCTCAGTATGCATGTCTCAAAGTTGCATGGGGCTCCTAGTTGACCCCCATCTAGGTTTCTGGCCATATTGACACCAGCTTCTGCAAGATGAATATCTAAACCAGTGGTTCCCAAGCTTTTTCAGGCCCCCTTAGTTCCATAAACTCATCCCCAGTGCCCTCTACTCCACCCTATAAAAAGCATTATTCAGAATAGCAGTTTGCACAACTAAGGAAGATAATAAAATTCAAAACAGTAACAATTAAATGCACATTTATTCAAAATCCAGTTAAAAAACATTTTAGCTTAATTTATTCAACAAAATTGATGAACTTGATCCAGTGATACCAGCTTTTCAAAGTCTGATAGTCATTTAGCAAGAATCTTAGGTATCACATTTAGTAACTACTCCAGTAAATTCTTAATGCGATGGGTGAACTTGATGAAGTGATACCAGGTTCTCAATGTCTGGTTTAAAGTCACTTAGTAGGAATCTTAAATCACCATGTTTAATAATCGGGAATCAATTTCTTTGCTTGGAGAGAAGTTGGATGACCACATTGAAACCACGTTCCACCAAATATGATGATCCAAATGCAACAAGGAACTTCTTAACCATTGTCCATACTGTGGGGTAGTGATCAGAAATTTCCTTCTGTAACCAAAATTCTTGGTACGATTTCTTAAACTTTGGCTTCAGCTCAATGTCATTTTGTTCCTCAGTTAGTTCTTCCTCCACTACCCCAACTTCCTCAATATCAAAAAATGGGTTTATCACACAATCTGGAATTTCCATCAAAAGAAGATCCTCAAATCACTCAGACATATCTTCATACAGCATATCCAAATGGACACAAAAAGGTTGCAGATCATCTTTCTCTAATAGCTCAGACTGGTTTGAAAATTGGTATAGCTCACGACAACCTATATCGTGCTTGAATAGAGTTAACTTTGAAATAAATGTAGAGATGACAGATTTGGCCTTAATAAGATTGACCTCATTTCTTTGCAACAGCAAATTAATTTCATTGAACTTTGCAAATAGTTCTGATAAATAGCAATGACATGGCTGATCTCTTTGAGTCCATAGCTGAGCAAAGCATTCGTGTCTTCAAACTCCACAATGGTGTCAAAAAAATTGTGAAAGTATCTCACACAGTTGACTTTTAATAGCCAATGAACTTCAGTATGAAGCAGCAATTCAAAATCTTCATCGTTATCAACACAGAGCTTACAGAACTCTCCTATCATTGACAGCATGGGTTTTAATTTTATTCACTGCAGTAATGTCAGGGTGTAATGACTTATGCAGGCGATCACTGAGGTTTTCTGCAACCCAATGTTGGCAATGAATGACAGTGAATGGTCAAGACATTTGGCTCTGCTTTTTTCAAGTAAGCAGCACACCCACAGTAGGAACCAGTCATTGATGGTGCTCCATCAGTTGCACAAGCATGTCAGTAAGCAGAATTTCCTTGTCTTTGAAAATCTGCCAATAATGCAAAATATTGTCTCCCCATTAGTATCTGTTGTATCCTTGCAAATAACTGTTGAGCCAAACTTTCATCTTTTATTAAGCATACATACACAAGAAGCAAAGATTCATTGCCTGGCAAAGTTGACTCATCCAGCTGTAATGCAAATTCAGTTGTCCTTCATATGCTGCACAATGTATCTTCCACATTTTCAGCCATTTCAGCTATGTATCTTTGCGCTGAATGGTTGCTAAGAGGAATCGTCTTAATTGTAGCATGTGGTGGCTTATGCAAAACAGTACCCAAAACCTCACTAAACTGCTGGTAGGATGAATACTTCACCAATTGTATGTGGCTTTCCAGACTTTGTCATCAACAATGAAATGATGTATGATGCACGCAAACCATCAGTGCTTTGTTGTGAAGCGTTGCAACACATGCTTGACAGTGTTGGCTGCTTTTGAAATTTGTCACAAAGGGATTGAAAAAATGTTACGTTCTAGTTCTGCCTTCTTCAAACGCTCAATCAGTCTGGAGAGCTTTGTTGCCTCGCTAGAAAAGACCTTTTCACATATAGGCACATCGGCAGCTGCTGATCTGTCGGTGCTTGGTATCAATCCATACTTCAGATATTCTAAACAATATTGTCTACAGTTCTTTGATTTTTCCATTTCTATTCAGTGAGAGACAAAAACATATGCAGTGACGACAGTTTCTCAAAACGCGCTGCGTTGGTCTGTGCTCTAGAGCTCTAGAGGTATATTTGCTAAAAATTCCAATGGTTTCCACCAGATCTCAGCACTATGCAGAGGCAGAAACCTGGAACGCCATTTGCCAGCATGGTGCCACAATTCCACCACCTCCAGCACCCCTGCCCCCCTTGCCTCTTAGTGCACCCTTAGTTAATCCCACTGCCCCCAAGGGAACCACCTCATCTCTAAATAGGTTTACCAGATCTCCAACTGGGACAGAGTGCTAGACCTTTAGGAGAAGGAATGTGGGCAGGTGCAGCTTGTTAAACCTTGGAGCACAATCCTAGGCATGTCTACTCAGAAGCAAGCACACAATGGGGCTTGCTTCTGAGTAGACATGCCTAGGATTGTGCTCTAGGACTTAACAAGCTACACGTGCACACATTCCTTCTCCTGAAGGTCTAGCACTTTGTCCCAGTTGGAGATCTGGTAAGCCTATGACTCTAAACTACCTCATTTTTCGTGCCACTCCCATTTTATTCTTCCATAAAAATACTGCTGCTAGCCTGACAGATGCCACAGCAGCATTTGGCTTTTTAAAGATGAGAAAATGAAAAACTAATTTGTGCTTCTGGCCTACCCTGGATTGGTCCACGTTCAAAGGTTATCAGAGCTGCTTGAGTTCTGTATTTAAGCACACAAGCACCCCCCCCTCCATAATTCTGCATCAAAGAAAATGGAATTATTATTAATTACTGTGGCAAGGAGAGTCATGCTGGCCACATGACCACGGAGGCGTCTTCGGACAACGCTGGCTCTTCGGCTTTGAAATGGGGATGAGCACCACACCCTAGAGTCGGACACGACTGGACTTAATTGTCAGGGGTCACCTTTACCTTTACCTTTATTTATATACCACTTTTCAACAAAAGTTCACAAAGCGGTTTTTTACAGACAAAATCAAATGATTAAATGGCTCCCTGTTCCAAAAGGGCTCACAATCTAAAAAAAAGATGCAGAACACCACCAGCAAACAGCCACCAGAAAAGACACTGTGCTGGGGTGAAAGGGGGGCTTTCTGCTCATCTCCTAGTTTTGAACAATCAAACCAACTTTACTCATTACCTAAAAAGAGCAGAAAACATGTCCAGCTGCCTCTTGTTTCAGCCATTGATCATTTGCAGGGCTGGCCAAAGATCTCCTGACATCTGAGGTGGCATGCCAAATGCTGCCCCCTCTTACCCATTGATGTGCCAGCCTCTGTTCCTCCCACTCTAATGTTCTAGCTCAGCACTCCCCTCCATGTATCCACCTCTTCCCTTTCCAATCCAGGGAGTTTGAAGGAGGAGCAGTGAGGCAAGTAGGTGGACAGAGATGGGTGCTCCCTACCAATCTGCTGCCTGAGGCAACCACTTTAGTTGGCCTCATGGATGGGCCAGCCCTGATATTTTGCATGCTAACGTCTCATGCAAATAGACCAGCACACATGGCATTTAAACATGACAAAGCTCATATGACGGGTTTTGCATAGGTAAGACCCCTGGACCAGACCCTCTTTCAAGCAGGCCTAGCTCTTCATAAATGCGTAACATTCCAATGGCTTTCAAAGCCAAACATTATTCTGACCTTGGAGGGTCTAGGCTGGGAGTGTTTATCCTTGTTAAACTATGTTGTACTTTGGAGGACTGCTTGTAACAACACACAAATATTTTCCTTTTGGGAAGAATCTTGTTGCTTCTAACCGAGATGATCTTTTGTGCATTTTTATCTAAATGTAGCACAGCAAGTGGACCTTGAGTTGCACTGAATGCTGGATTTCAATGACAAGAATAGAACGAAACGCTCGTTGGAAGAGAGGTGCTCTTAGCCGCCTGTCTGACATGGCCTTGTCTTGTTTTGTTGCTTGAAAAATACCTCCGTTCTCTCTTGCTGCTTGTTTGAAACGAGAGTCAGAAATAACACAGTGTGGAAACAAAAATGATAAATATGGGAAGCCAGCAGAACTGTGTGATACTGTCACACAGGTAATAACAATTGCAGTGGGCACATTACAATTGTTTCTGTTACAGTAAACACTCTTCAACCAACTGGCTGAGCTGAGGTGATGGCATGGAATCTTCACAAATGTTCCAACTGCTCCAGGAACTACACTCTCGGAATGTACGTTTTTTTTTCCATTTTACAGCATGAAATCCCTCAGGGTAGGGTCACCGACTCTTGACTGAAGAAAATCCTGGAGATTTTCTTTTCAATTTGATGTCATGTTGGAAACAAGTCTAGGAGATTGATGCTGATTCCTGGAGACTTCAGGGCAATCCTGGAGGGTTGGCAGTCCAATCCCGGAGTTGCTTGGTTGGACTTGGAAGTAAAGAAGATAAAATAGGTTTGAACACTGGATTAAATTTCTAGTATGCTAGCTCCTAGTGCTTTGGAGCATTTCCTGTTCTAGAAACAGAACTAAAGCCACACAGTTAGAATGAATTGTGCATGTTGAGGCAGTTAATGCCTGGTAATCCAAATGCACTGAAATTGCATGTGCTACAATTCTTCTGAATAGGGCAATTGCATTTTCAGTGTTTTCCCCACGTTTTTTTAAAAAAATGAAACTACCTTCCTTGCACTTAGAAAACTAGCAAAACTGGCAGAAAGCTAAGATAAAACCTCTCCTTGCTGGCATGCTAGTTTTCCAATTTAGTGGGAGTTTTTACATGGGGAAAACTCAAATCTGAAGCAGTACAGAGGCCATTGTTCAGCGGCAGAGCACATGCTTTCCATCCTCAAGGTCACATAGTCAGTCCTTTGCCTCCAGTAACAGGATTTCAGCTGGCAGGGCAGGGGAGACCCCAGCCTGGGATCTTGGAGAGCCGCTGCCAGTGCTGGGCTGGATGGACCAATGTACCAATGTGGTACAAGGTGGCTTCATAGGCTCAGTTACTGCAGCATTGTACAATAAGGCCGGGGTATGTCAGGCAATGCTTCTAAGGGGGAATGTCTCACGAATGGCTCTTTTGAAAGAACAACCAGCTGGGCCTTGTAACAGGCACTTCCCAGCTGGACTTGTTCATGACTCTCTATTTGTCTTTGCACCTAAAGGGTACAGAGTCTTCAATAGGGGGAAGAAAGCACCCATTCAAGGGAGCAACTAACTGGTGAAGTTCATAATAGCTGAGGTTGGCACGAGCAGAGCAACAAGCCTGCTGCACAATAGACATGCCACCCAAATTGGCACAGCCAGGCCACGTATATAACTCCCTGTGGGGGGTTGATTGCCCTGCTGGGTTTCAGCAAAACATCTGCAGAATCTGGACAATGAGTAGCCATTCTCCCCCCCCCCCCCGATTTTGGGCTATTTTTGAATTGCCTTGTTGCGCATATTCTGTCAACTGTCAGCCCAAATGAGTCACTTGGAGTTCCTTGTTTGTTACCACAAGAGAAGGATTTTCATGAATGGATTTCAAAACTGTGGCAATGTCACGTGAATCCCTTACTTTGTTCAAAGAAGTACACCACATTTATTTATTTATTCACTCATTCACTTGGCTTTGACAATGTTGGGCAGCGTATGTTAGCTTGGCTTGCTTCCTGGAGCTACTAGCATTATCTTTTTAAATAAACTTGGTCTTCAGGGAACCTCTGTGTATGTTTGCTCATTCTCTTCTCTGCTTGCCCTGTGTCCTTTATCTGAATTAAAGGGCCTTATTGATTACGAGGCTTATAATACACAGCAGGTCCTGCCCGCAACTGGACCAAATGGACATGTTCATGCCTTGGAATCTAAACGGAAGAGCCCTGTTGGATCAGGCCAAGAGCCCACCTAGTCCAGCTTCCTGTAACTCACAGTGGCCCCACCAGATGCTTCAGGGAGCACTGAAGATACCTGTATCCTGTTGCCACTCCCTTGCACCTGGCATTCAGAGATTGGCTACCTCTAAAACCTGGAGGTTGCATATAGTCACCATGTTTTGTAACCTGTGATAGACGTTTCCTCCATAATCCAAGTCCCTTTTTAAATGAATGTAGGCCAGGTGCTATCACCACACGCTGTGGCAAGCAGTTCCACAGATTAATTACTAGGGAAAGAAATATTTCCTTTTGTCTGTCTCCCGCCACTCAATTTTAGTGGACGTCCCTGGTTCTGGTGCTGTGCCTGAAGGAAAAGAACTTTCCTCTATGCACTCTCTCCATCCCATGCATAATTGTATATGTCTCAATCATGTCCCTCGTCAAGCGCTTTCTTTCTAGACTGAAGAGCCCCAAATGCTGTAGCCTTTCCTCACAAGGGAGGTGCCCCAGCCCACTAATCTTTTTGGTTGCTCTTCTCTGTACCTTTTCCAGTTCCATAATACTCCAGATGTGGCCTTCCATTGATTCGTACAATGCCATAATAATATTGGCAATTTTATTCTCAATCCCTTTTTTAATGATTGCCAAGCATTGAATTGGCCTTCTTCACAGCCGCCCCATACTGGGTCAACACTTTCATCAAGCTGTCCACCAGCACCCCAAGCAAGATCTCTCTCCTGCTCTGTCACAGAAAGCTCAGAACCCGTTATCGTGTATGTATGTGAAGTTTTGAAGGCGCGTGTCACGTGACATGATCACATTGACAGAACCACCTTGCTGAAGCTGAGCAGTCTAGGTCTGGTCAGTGCCAGGATGGATGTCCTCTTGGGAACACCAGGTAGGCCACCTTGAGTTCCATGATAGAAGAAAGGCGAGAGGTGACAGTAAAAAAAATGCAGGTGCATTTCAATGTGCATTTTTAATGTGCAAATCATGTTCCATTCAGCTTCAAGTTCCATTCTAATAGGCAAATCTATGATGAATTTCAACTTGCATTTTGAATGCAAACATAAGCATTTGGCCTGCAACTGAAATATGCAGAAGGAGGAATCCAGCCTGAGTATTGTAGTGCCATCACTTTCAAAGGCTAAACCAAAAATGTTGATGGCCATTCCAAAATTTGTTATGCTTTCAACAGTTCCCTTAATAAGATGGCCCTCAAACATTACAGGGGTCTCTGTGGGAACCCCTTTTCAATAGCTCCAGCCCAGAGCATTGTCATATTGTTTAAAGAATTGCATGGCCCTACACATGGGGTTTCCCCCAGATTGGTCACCCATTTCCCAGCAGGGTACCCATTCCATGAAAAAGCCCCTGTCAATTGTCTTTAAGCAGTACACCACACCTGTAGGATGACCCCCAACCATGGAGCAGTACCACCCATGGTGGAATTCTAACATTTAAAGAGCACCTAAGCCGCATTTACTGTATATGAAGAAGCATTGCATAGAATATTCTTCTGTTTGGATTCCTACATTCTTATGCTATATGAGCTGTTGTGCCACACAACCCATGTGCATTTTAATGATAGTTTAATCCTAATTGGAGCAGTTGGGAATTGCGGTGCATGACTTGGAGGAAAGACTTGATAAATGTCTGAGAGGCCTATGATTCTATATGCAGCTTCCCACATACTTTTTTTGGGGGTGGGGGGTTGCACAGAGTTTGGAGCTGGTTTGTACATTCCTGATCATCAGCGGATGGCTGCAGCATCAAGTGATGCCCTGTGCTTGATTATTGGAGTGTGTGTGAACTGACTTCACTGAAAGGCATTGTGTTGGAGAGAGATGAGGGTTTTGTTGGTGGTGTTGTGAAGGCCTGTTTATACTGCAAGGCATCATTTGGTGGTCTGGCCCAAGTTCCAGTAATCCTGTGTCGAAAAGTGTGTGATATGCATGTGTACGTAAACCAGGGGGTCAAAGCACACCTGTGTGTACAAATCATGACTTTCCCCTCCAAATCCATGCATAAGCAGCCCCCAGCAGGCTTGTGCTGCAGAATCCAAAGGCCTTGGAGGAGAAAAGAGCAAAGGAGGTCGCAGCCTGGCCTGCCGCCTCCCAGCCAAGCGCTGCGGCTGGATCTTATCAGGGGAGCCTGTCAAGGTGTAACAAGTTTCCACTTTCTTTTCTTTGTCAATACACCGCTAGCAATTTTCTACACTTCAAAGCTGGGGCAACGTGCCCAGGAACACACTGACCTTTGGCACAGTTATTTCTCTTTCCCAAAGTTAAAAGCACTTGACTGCAAATGGAGAAAAATTGACATTTTGTTCCTTTAGCCGTTAGTTTTCTTGAATGCTGCTAAAGAGGGCTGTTTTCTCCTGACACGAAACTTAAATCCTGGGGAAAGTGCTACACGTGACTTAATTCCTGGGGAAAGTGGAGAAACTTCTGTACTATGTCAGAAGATCTCTAGGCCAACCCTTGCCTGGCCGTGGCTCTCCACGGATTCAGAAAGAAAGAGGTCTTTACCAGCCCTATACAGTGTAGAGACGCAGGGCCCATGAGAGGGGGGTAAAGGGGATAAATTGTACCCAGGTCCAGGGTCAAAAATGGGGCCCAGGAGCCAATGGAGGGGGCCCAGACATTTCCTGGGATCTCAGCTGGCCTCATGGAGAGTGAAAGACGGAGGCCGGGCCAACCGGGAGGGCAGGTCTACCGGGCAGGTAGACCTGGGCGCTGCATTGGGAAGCCTGGTAGACCTGGGCTCCAGAGACTTTTCTGTCTGTTGCTGCCCTCCCCCTGCCCTATTTGCCCTCTCAAGAAACTTTGTACCCCCTGCTAAAATTCCTCTCAGAGACCCTGCAAGCGGCTGAACCCAGAACCTTCTGTACGACAAGCATGTGCTCTGCCTCTGCTCTTCTTAGTACACGCTGTGCATGATGGTGAACTACAAGGTAGACTGTTCTGCACCCCCAAACTCGACCTGCTTGAAGAGTTACAGTGCCAGTATTTTTTTCCCTTTTTCCTTTGTGTTCATTGTTGCATTGCTCTGGGTTATGTTGCCTTGAAAATGCTGAAAATGATATTTTCCGAGAGAAGAAGGCCGGCCCATCCATGCGGCCGACTGAAGCAGTCGTTTCAGGCAGCAATTGGCAGGCAGTGCTGACCTACATCCAGCCACGTGCCTCTACTGCTTCTCCCGCTCCCTGGATTGGAAAAGGAGGGGGATGGAGCGGGCGAGGAAGCATGGAGGAAAGGAGAGCTAGAGCAAAAAGAATTTCTTTTTTTCCTAAAACTCAGACATCGTCAAAATGTCCATGTTGATCTAGGCAAATTTTGACAACAAAACCTGCACTGAATGGAACAGACAGGCACACTTGATATTCAATTTGATAATTTAAATGTTGAGATAATTGGTTTTTTAAGATTTCTCCATGCAACAGTGAATGCATATTTTTGCATGCAAATGTGGATGAACCCCCCCCCCTTCCCCAAAACCCATGTTCTTTTAATTTCCAGTACTGATGCTGGGGGCTGGAAGTTCCCATAGTGCCCTCTTTCTGAACCTCAAAGGGACTTGTGGGTAGCATTGTTGGTAGACGGATGGTCTATTGTTCTGATCCAACAAGGCAGTTCTGCAGTACAACACTGATTATGTACCCCAAACACTGGTCAATGGGTATTCGTATATTAGAAGGTATGCTACCAGGTCGCCCTAACAGCCCTAATTTTAGCTCCTGTTTATTTCTTCTTTCCCAGGAACTGCAGGATCTGACTCGGAATTGCTCTCTGGGACAGCCGCTGGTTTCAGTGAAACTGCTGTGGACTCAGATAGCTTTATGGGCTCTTCTTCTCCATCCACCCTTCATGGAAAGTTCTTGCCCCTTCTTGATCCTGTAGGAACTTCTGAAGATTTCTTGTCTGTCTAATATGCCATGTACATGCATGCAACTTAACAGATTCTGTTCAGTCTCCCTGATCATGTATGTTCTTTGAACTCCTTGCAATCCTCTCCATAGCTTACCCCATCTCACTGCTCCAGTGGCCTCTCTCCCTTCCTCTGCTTCTTTTGGCCTTCGTTGGGTTTTAGCCTCAGGTTGCCACTTTCATACTGTAATCTCATCAAGTCCTCTCAATCCAGATGCCTCAGAGTCAGCTCACTTCCCTCTCAGGAGCAAACCAGAAGTTCAGGACAGCCGCGCGCTCGCGCACGCACGCACGCACGCACGTGTGTGTGTGTGTGTGACTTTGTTGTTGCTTGCTCTGTTTTTATTAAGTTTTGACCTTGTGAGCCACCTTGAAAAATTCCATTTTTGGACCTGGAAAGGTGGAACATAAATCTTCAAGTGACCTTCCTCACTTAAGAACATAAGAAGAGCCCTGCTGGATCAGGCTAAAGGCCCATCTAGTCCAGCTTCCTGTATCACACAGTGGCCCCATCAGATGCCTCAGGGAGCACACAAGACAACAAGATTCTTGTATCCTGTCGCCACTCCCTTGCACCTGGCACAAAGAAAACCTACTCCTACAACCAGGAGGTTGCTTATCCCCATCATGGCTTGTAAGTTGTGATGGACGTTTCCTCCATAAATCTGTCCAATCCCCTTTTAAAAGGCATCCAGGCCAGGTGCCATCACCACCTCCTGTGGCAAGGAGTTCCCTTGGTGGCTGTAAGGATAAAAGAGGCAGGGGGTGAGATGGACTATGCATATTGCCCTGAGGTTCTTTGAGGAAGGCAGGATAGAATAAATGAGCTCTCTGTGACTGCATTCACCGGCACATTTAAGACTCTGGTGGAAGCTTTCAAATGTGTTCAAGTGTGTTTCAAATGTGTTCTCATGGAGTGTATTACAAGAATCCATCCTGGGGGTTATTAAGGAGCATGGTACAGTGGTGAGGTCAATTATTAGCATGGGGTAGGCTAGCAACTTGGGTTGCCATACAGAGGCGTCACTCCGGTAGGGGCGGGGCCGTAAGTATCTCTCCGTCCTAGACCCTTTACCGAGCGAGCAGGAGGCGGCCCCGCCCCCTCACTGTCGGAGCCATTCCCTGCGGAGAAAGCAACGCCTCTGTTGCCATACATGAACATATCCATCCATGATGGGCGGTGGTCCTTCCCATGGTTGGGAGCCTCTAGTTGCAGTGAGAAGGGTAGGTGAAGGCTCAGAATTTGAGACTTGTCAGTGAAAAATTACCACAGACAAAACCCACCCCACCATTTCTCACTCTTCTGAATTGCTAAGTTGCTGTTTCGGAATTATTATTGAAGGCTGGCATTATGCTCAGATGATCGTCAGTGAGTCTTTGTTATTTAATTTAAAATAATGAAAACACCATGTGTCCCATACATTTTATTCATTGTTGAGTGTACAGTTAGAAGAACCACTAAGGACAGATTCAAGAGAAAACTTCAAACATTGGACTTAAAAGACAAATGCATGGTTGCGCAACCATGGTTCTTGCCAACAATATTTCCAAAGGGATATGATTTAGTGACCCCTTCATCATTCTGGGTGTGCTGATTCACAAATGTCCAGACGTGGTGGGTGACTCTGCTAGAGCTATGACTCACAGATTTGATCTCTTAGAGAGACAGCTGAACATCTCTGCCTATAATAGGAGGCTGAAATGATTTTCATTGTGCCTGATTTCTTGTATTACAGTTCAGGAGCACGTTCAACAAGTTGTTGTTGTTGTTGTTGTTGTTGTTAAAATTAACAATATTTATATACCGCTTTTCAACAAAAAGTTCACAAAGCGGTTTACAGGCAAAATCCAATGATTAAATGGCTCCCTGTCCCAAAAGGGCTCACAATCTAAAAAAAAATGCATAACACCACCAGCAAACAGCCACTAGAAAAGACACTGTGCTGGGGTGAAAGAGGGCAGTTACTCTCCCCCTGCTACATATAAGAGGAGCAGTGGCACACCAATTGAAAAAGTGCCTCTTGCCCAGTTAGCAGGGGTTATGGTTCCCTCTGTGATATGGGGGAAAACAGTCACTGACTTACAGATGGAGAATCCAAGGTTCACAAAGACAGGGAATGCACCTATGTCGCGATGCTAAATTGATTTTAAACAGATATAACTGTCCATCATACCACAAGCGTCACTGGGGGTGTCGTGTGGGATGCACTGGGTGACACCAATTTTGGGGGTCACGCCCAGTCACCTTGCAGTCTTCTTTGGTTGCTCCGAGTTGCTTCTTGGTGTTCTCGCGAGCAAAGCTCGTAAGAACACAAAGACATGATTCAGAGCAGCCGAAAATGGCCAAGCAAGGCTGTTGCCTCTCCCTGTGTGCTGCAGGGAGGCGTGACACCCCCTTGACAAGGGACGACACCCTTGCTTGGGTTTCCTTGGTATGGTGGCTCTGCCGAAGCCGAATCGTGTCTTCTGAAGCTTTCGTTCGGAGGCGGAGCCGCCAACAAGCACTCGACTCGCCCGTCTTCGCTTCTCTTCTTCTCCCTCGTCTCGCCGAACCGGAAGTAATCTGCGGTTAGTATGACGTCATTGTCCCACCACGAATTACCTCCAGTTCAGCGATTTCTTCCAGGTCCTCACCTCACCGGGTGCCGTCCAGGGAAGCGACGCCACTGCATCACACCTCAACTGTGTGCAAGCAAAGCTCAAGCTGCATCTTCTCGACCCATCGTCCCATTCTCCGTCATATTTACAAGCTGGTTCCAACCTGTGTTCCTGTTGGGATTTAAGTTCTATATAATGTGTCTTAAATCAGAGTAAAAGAAACACACCAGTTAAACTTTTCTTAACAGCTTGAAGCTTCGGAACCGTTCTCAGAGCAGCAGTTTGCTTTCCCTTCCTGCCAACTCCCTCCGTCAGTTCTGTGATTCTCCAATTGGAAGCTCTTTAGTTGAAATCAGTTCGTGAAATTCAGCCTTACCACCACTGCCACCCTCTTTTTCCTGGCCTTTGTTGCCTTTATGTTTCCAGATAATAATGCTACAGTGAGGATAGAAGGCAGGACTGGCAGAATTCCCCTGTACCCAGCCAACCTGTACCCCCCCCCCCCGTGCCTCCTTCCTTCTAACAAAGAGCACAGGTTCCCCTGTCACTAAGACCCCATGTTCAATTCCCCATCCTACATTTTCCTTGGTTCTCCAGTGACACTCTCTGTCATCTGTGGTTTGCTCAGGCCCCTGCGTTTGGATCCCTGCCGACTTTGTTTCTCTATTCTCTTCCTTTAGCCAGCCTGTCTCTTGATCAGCCTCCTGGACGTTTCTCTCTCGCTCTCCTCAGGGGGGCCGCCGTATCTGCGGGGGATACGTTCCAGGCCCCACCTTGGATACTTGAAACTGCGGAAAGGGGCGAACACCCCCTCCACGGTTTTCTGAGGGGGCCCCTGACCTCCCCGTGGGCGCACGCGGCCCCTGCGACCCCCCAAGGCACTTCCTTTTAGCGAAGAAACCTTTGTTTTTCCAAAGGATCGCGATGAGTAGCCTCATGCAGCTTCCTTGCAGGCCCGTCCGCAGAGACTAGGTATCTAGAGAGGTTGCAGAGACTCTCTAGGCACCTAGTCTCCGTGGATGGGACTGCAAGGAAGCTGCATGAGGCTGCTCATCCCGATCCTTTGGAAGAAAAAAACAAAAGTTTCTTCCCTAAAAGTAAGTGCCTGGGGGGGGGAGGGTGCACGCGACTGAGCAGCTTGCGTTCCTTTTGAAGAAGAAACGAAGCTTCCGATGCTAAAAGTAAGTGCCTGGGGGGGGTCATGGGGGCCATCCGCTATCTGCGGACAACTGAATCAGCGGATAGCGGATCAGCGGATATGGCAGCCCCCCCCTGTACATCCCTGCTCCCCATCTTAAGCATTGTGAAGCTTCTTCGGGTCCCTCCCCTCTAATTGGCTCCTTCTTGCCTCAGTTCCTTGTTCCTCTGCCCTTTACATCAAGTCATGTTCTCCACCTTTCATTTCAAGTTCCTCTCTTGCTATGGGGGAAGAAGAAGCCAAACTGACTTCCTCAGCCTGCCTCTGAATGAGGTGTTAATTCCAGGCAAATTGACAACTTTCCTTCACAGAAGCTGCAAATGATTTAAGTAACCCAAGCAACTGAACACTGCAAGCCATCACAGCAGCTCAGCCAATCAGTACCAGAAGCTCCACTGCCACAAGCACAATGCAATATAGATCTAAATTGTATTTATTTTGCCAAAGTTGCAGGTATACATTCTAAATCCTGTGCAGAGACAACATTTAAAAATAAAACAAAAATGCAAATCGAAAAACCACACAGCCCCCAAACCTGTGACTGCTGACAGCTGAGAATGAACAGGATGGGTCAGTTTCTACACAGACCAGTAGTGATCAACCTTTTTGGCAAGTGGTACCACAAGACAAGGAGACAAGGATTATATATATAATCATGCTAATGCCTGAACCAATGCTGGACTATACTGGCCCCAGTCACAGCACTGCCAAGCTGTAGCCCAGGTAGAAAAGAGACTGTTAACAGAACTCGCACACGCCAAGCATGTCTTTTATTTCATGCATCCTTGCTCCTACATACTTTACTGTTTAGTTTTGGCTAATTTCTGTTTTGGCTGGGCAGGGAGCGACTGCTGTTCAATGGTGCATTTTTCCACCTTGCTCCGCCAGCCTGCCCGTTCCTGCCGCAGGCCTGGGCTGTTTGGTGTGCTGTCTCCATGAGGCACTTTATCACCTCTTTCCCCGCAAGCCTTCGCTCTGTCTGGCAGGGCAAATGGCTCAAAATGAAAGGCTCTGTTCACACTTAGGGTGGCTTGAATTTATATCTCTAAATAAGTTGGTTGTATGTGGAGGCTAATTCGTAAACACTTCTCCGATGATAAATTGCAGGCCATACCAGTCCTTAATTGGCGCCTCTCAGGGAAACGACTCCATCAGGGTTCTCCTGGCCTAATGAAAAGATATTGCGGAGAGGAAGGGCAGGCCGAAAAGAGAGAGGGCTCTGAGGCCCAGCCGAGGTGGCTTTCTCCTGCCTGAGCTGCAGAATGCCGCAGCACGGCTGGGCCAGGAAGGGGACTTTGTGCTGGAAAAGCCACAAGCCCCTTGAAGGCTGGGGAGATGATCTTTGGGCAGGCACAAAGGTCCTTACGAAAAACCCAGTGGGAAGGGATTCTGCACGAGCAGCGCATTCAGCAGAAAGGTTCACAGAGGTCATAGAGCAAATGGTCTAAAACGAGCAGGCAATCCAGTTGCCATCTTGTTATCAGTGGCGTCGCTCTAGGTGGGGTGGAGCTCTAAGTTCCGCTGCGCTCCGACGCACCGTTACACGCCCACACGAGGCAGCCCCGCCCCCTTGCCTTCGGAGCCTTTCAGGGCACCGAAGGCAATGCGCAGGTGACTCCCTATAAAAAGGAGTGTAAAACCTTTTTACTTACCTATTCTGCCACTGCCTTGACCCCAGTAAGCCTACTCTGTGTGCCAACTCTTCAGCTGGCATAAAGCCGAGTGGGTCCAAGGGTGTGTGTCAAGCCCCGGCCAGGTGCATAGGATTTCTGTCGCTGCTGCCACAGATATCCACCCCCAGCCCACTATCAACACCCCCTCCAGTTGATCCCATTCCCTGCCCCAATCCTCAGCCAGAAGTGTTCCTCTGCCTACCTACCTGCTCCGGTGGGGCTCTGGGAGTCTTTAGCGTGTATCTGGAGCTGGCAGCCCTGGCCTGTGCACCATCGCAGCTGCTGCCGCACCAGCAGCTCAGGCCTTGCACTGACAGAGCCTGAGATTCATCAGCACAAGGCCCGGATAGGATTGGCCTGTAAAAACAGTAATTCAGAGCTGGTGCATAGTGTGTGCATATCATGTGTATGCATACATGCAGGTGAAGGGAACTGCAGCCACTCAGCCTGAGAGAAACCACGTGACCCAGGGAGCCAATGGGGGCCCTTGCTTGGTCCTATATATGTAGGCTTACCAGATCTCCAACCGGGACAGAGTGTTCAGTGAGGCTTGCTTCTGAGTAGACATGCCTAGGATTGTGCTCTAAGGTTTAACAAGCTACACCTGCCCACATTCCTTCTCCTAAAGAATTGTGGACTTTTAAAGTGTTTTTACTCACAGTTGTGATTTTAATTAGACTTGTAAAGTCGCTTATATATATTTTAATACAGTTTTTACATTTTATAAATCCTCTATTTTTATAACCTTGAATCCCGAAGATGCTTCGTTCAATTTACTTCTCCTAAAGGTCTAGCACTCTGTCCCGGTTGGAGATCTGGTAAGCCTATATATACGGTATAAAACTCTCCTAGCTTTGGTTTCCCAATCTGAGTAACTGAGTAGCCACACACCCTCCTCTCCCTGATCTGATATCTGACCACCAGACTGTCTCCAACAACTACATCTTCTGCCTGTAGCCCTTTTGCTCGTCTGCCCAAGCCAGAACCAGATCCCAACTGCACCCTGTCTCAGAACTTGGTTAAGGCCTTACAAAGGCAGCAGGTGGGTTATTTTAGAACAGGGGTGGCCAACCTTCCACCCAGTGGTGTAACTAGACTGGAGCAGAGGCAAGTAGTTCTGCTAGACTCCGTTACACCAGAGTCAGTGGCCCCTCCCCCTTGCTGTTGGAGCCATTATGGCAGCAACTGCAACACACAGGACACTCCCCTGTCGCTGCTGGAATGGCTCCAACAGCAAAGGGGAGGGGCCGCTGACTCTGGTGTAACGGAGTCTTGCAGAACTACTTGCCTCCGCTCCAGTCTAGTTACACCACTGCTTCCACCATTAGGGCCTCTGTGTTCTTAAGAGTTGTGTAGAAGACAGCATCTTGACAGCTGCAAATGCTGATGGTGCTGCTAAAGCAGCTGCACCTGCTGAAATGCCCTCACCTATACAACCATTAAAGGTCCAGGAGCATTCATGTTGAAAGGTTGGCCCAGAGGCGTCATGTGGGCAGGTGTAGCTTGTTAAACCCTTACAGCACAATCCTAGGCATGTCTACTCAGAAGCAAGCCCCACTGAACACAATGGGGTTCTGAGTAGACATGCCTAGGATTGTGCTCTATGGTTTAACCTGCCCACATTCCTTCTCCTAAAGGTCTAGCACTCTGTCCTTGTTGGGGTTCTGGTAAGCCTAAAGGTAGGGGCCTTGGGGCGGCGGGATCAGGCCCCTGGCGGGGGTGTCACAACCTGGCAGCAGGGTGGAGCAATCACCGGGGTGAGCAAGGAGCACCGCCGGGGTTTCGGCCCTCCTGACCGCCCTGCGCTTCTGTCTGCTCAATAACGGCTACAGCCGTTATGTCATCCGGCGCAGGGGGACGGCGGCTGTAGAAATGCCACTTGGTTGGCCACCCCTGTTTTAGAATATGGAAACTAAACATCGTTTGATGTGGAAGTTAGGTCTACTTTTCACAAATAGCACATGTGGTAAATCTATGTTTGGATTATACCACTTTAGACAGAAGGTGAAGATTCACATGACTCTTTTCCCATGCAAAATAGAACACTAGCATGCCAGGGAGAAATGTGAGGACAGGATTCTTTTCCCTGACACATTTGTTTTCTGTGAGTGGGGCTTTAGTATATGGAGGGGTATTTGATTATTTATAACTACAATCTAAAGTTATATAGGCCAGATTCAAGTTTGTCACTTGACCTTCTGTTTGTGCAAATGAGACTTCAGTTGGAGACTCAGTAAAGATGTCGTTTATCTTAATATTATAGTTATATAGGACATATTTAGCCACCCAAACAAAACAAAAATCTGTGTGTGCGTTTTTGTTCCTGAATGCACACGCTTGTGTGGTTCTTGGTGGAAGGGTGGGCGTTTGAAAAATGAATCTGAAATTCATTAAGCAGAACTTTGAGGAAGATTTACAACCCTGGGCTGCAAATTCAGAATTCAACACTTTATACATGATTCAGTATTGAAGTCACATGAATGTTAATCCTTAAACTACTCCTAAACCATAATCCATGGTAACCGCCTCTTCCTTTTGGGATTAAACGAATGAAACTCAGACTTCCAGACCACTGCTGTAAAGCGAATATCGCTGTAAAGCGAAACACAGCCTTTTTTTTTTTACTTGCCAATGCATATAAAAGCCTAAAAACGTATTTCCACTATCATTTATTAAGTGTGCAATAGCACTAGGCCTAAAAAAAATGCTTCAGTACATACAGTACGTGAGTGCAGATAACAAAATGGCACCAGTCGACTCACTTGATTCAGCTCGGAGTCGACTGATGTGTGCATCACCACTGAAAACCCCCTTAAGAGAAAGGCAAGCGCCGAAAATAATAAACATGAATATAATTGAAAAGCGCCATATTAGCAAAGTGCTCTAAAGTGAGGTGCCTTAAAGCAAGGTGCACCTGTTCTGGTATTTACATGTGGCCTTGCCAATCTAGAAGCCTCATAGTCATACTGCCTGGGTGATACTACATGTCCCTATTCATGTCTGTGCCTGAAGAGGGTTCTGAGATGTTGAGCGCACACAGATTCACATGACTCTTTTCCCATGCAAAATAAATTCCCTGCAAATAGAACACTAGCATGTAATAGTGACTAGCAGGTCACTATTACAGGAATGCAATAGGATGGGCCCGAAAGGAAGGCCAACATAGCACTAGCAGCAAGGTAGGGTGAGGACACGGCTACACAAACTGGTTCTGCTGACTTAGGCTTGTCCCATGGACATGCAAACATGCCAAGTTTCTGCAAACATGCCAAGAGTGCTTTCTGTGGTTTGGAAGCATCTTTGTGCTTCCAGTCCCCAGTGTTTCCCTGTGGCGGCATCTGAAATAGAACTTCTGCATGCTGTGAAACCTCATATTCAGAAGGGTTTTTTTTTAGAGGAGATGGATGGCTTAAGCAGCGTAGAGAATCCTATGCTTACTGGGAATTTGCCTTTGTGGCTGTTGTTTTCTTTTAAAAAGAGGAATTGGAAAAGATCTGGGCTAGATGTAACGAAATATCAAGGATATGGGGAAGGGGATTTTAGTGAGTGACCAATCGTGTGTGAGTCAGCTATGGGGAGTTGTGCATGCACTGAAGGAAAATGTTACACTGTGGGATAAAAACAGAAACATTGCTTATTAGAACCAGCCATACATTTTGCTGTCCTCAGCATTGGTTGGGACAGGGAAGTAGAAGAAGAACGTTCTGCGCACATCCCTCATGGAATTTTAAAAGGTGCATTTGAATGGCTGTGGATTGAAGTGGGCAAGCGAGTAGACTGTCCTGTGTCAGATACTGATGGTTGAACAATGTGTTCTGTCTCTGCTGTGTGCCCTGCGGGGGGGGGGGGGGGGAGAGTGCTTAACCTTTTCATCATCCGCCACATTTCTCCTTCAGCCCCCCTGCCAACTGCTTTTCTGCAGCCCAGGTTCCAGACCTGTGTTTGTGTGATGGAAACAGAGGTCTGAAATCCCTGTTGAGAAAACTGCAAGGGAAGAGTTAAGCTTGACCCACACCGCACGAGTTCCAGCACATCCCAGACGTGTGCGGAGCTGTGTGGCCACCATTTTGAGAGTCAGCATCTGAACGCGGGAGACCTGCACTCTCCCGAGTTCCGGTGGGAGCAGAATAGTTTCTTGCCCAAGATTTTGAGGGGTGGGGACACGGAGCTACTGCTTTAACCAATTGGATTAGTTTCAGCCAATTGGTACGCACTTATGTTTAATCCAATCAGTGATTAGAAGGTGGGACAATCAGGAGGGACTAACTGCAGGACGACACTGGCGGAGAGCAGGGCAGCACTTGGAGGCGGGCGGCCAGGCACCTACGCTCGCACGCCTCCACGCTGGAACTCGTGCGGTGTGGGTCAGGCTTTAGAGGGGGAAAGCAGAAGGTGAGGGGAATGGTTCATCACCCTTATCCATTTTTGTTTCTCCTACTGGAAATTGTACCTTCACAGCCCACTTTGTGCAGGAGAAGCAGCAGCTGAGGTACTCAGCAGAGGATGAACTGGCTGGAGTCGTTCTGGCTGGAGATAAGAAGGCACCAGGTTTTCATTTCCTAAAAATCCAAATCTACACAAAGCAGAGGCATCACTAGGGTTTGCGTCTCCCATTAACTTTATTTATTTTAATATATAACAGGACAGATCACCCAACAAATCAGTAACCAACAAAAAACCAGTGGCCAATTTGATGACACCACACAACTGAATCAGAGTTCTAGTATTACCTAAACCATACTAAAACCTTATTGGTTCCATGCTGTGCAATAACACCACCTCATTCATTGTTGCCTGGTGTGGTCTGCACCCCTCTAGTGAAGACATTGACACAAAGGACAGCTCTACAATTCAGTTTAACTGTCATGGCTTTTCTCAAAGAAGCTTGGGAACTATAGTGCCTGCCTGGACACTACCAAAATGATGGAGGGGCACAGCAGAGGTTTATAAATTATGCATGGCAAAAAGTGGATAGGGAGAAGTTGTCTTCCCTCTAATAATATTAAAACTTATCACCCAATGAAATGGTTTGGCAGAAGATTCAGGACAGAAGTACGTTATAATTTTTTTGTTCTCGTGAGCTGTTGAGAAGACCTTTAGCTTAGATGGCTTTGGAAGGGGATTAGCCAGATTCATGCAGCAAAGATCTGTCAAGGACTTCTGGCTATAATAGTGACGGAACCTCCATGCTCAGAAGCGCACACCTCTGCATACCAGATGTTCAGGGCCTAACAGGAGAGGGCTATCCCTTCCCTTTTTTATGCCCCCAACCCCAACAGAAGATGGGCTGATAGGTTCATGGGGCCCCCCTCTGTGTCATTCATCCTGATTTTGGAAACTCGCTCAGTTGCCTGACGAGTGCTGTTCTGTGTTGCCTCCATTTGTGGGTGCCAGTGGCCAAGGCTGGACTTGGGGGACTCCTCAACAGGCCGAATCAGGGGAGTGGCAATCCACATCCCACAGCTTTTCAAAACCCACTTGGAGACGTCGTCCTCCTTTTGCCTGCGTGGCTTCTCATCTGATGTGGAGTGTCTCCTCTTGGTTTTCTGGAGAGCCACTTGAAACAGACAGGCTTTATCGGGCGTGACAGGCAGGTACAAAGTCTGGACGAAAGGAATACCGATGCACTCCACCTCATCCTGTCAGCACATTACCTTTCCTGACAGTGTGTGTGTGTGTGTGTGTGTGTGTGTGTGTGTGTGTGTGTGTGTGTGTGATTTGAAGACATGTGAAGTATGAATAGTTGAGGGCACAAACTTCCTCTCTTCACAGAATGAAGGCAAAACAACCATCATTATGTGGGTCACGTACTGCAGTCAGTTTATTTCCGACTGCATCTTCTTGTACCTGAAATCTCAGCAGCTGATGGGAGAAACTGCCAAATAGTGCTTGTGGTTATGATTGTTGTGATGATAATAAACTTAATTTAGAAAATCCAGGCTTAAGGCATTTTTACCCAAGGGTGTATATACGCAACAGGAGTTAAATGCATACACACCTGTGGACTGGGAGAAAACTGGACATTGAGTTCTGTGTCAATATGTTTGTCCCACTTCAGCAAGAGTGATCTGTCAGCAGAAGTAGGATCCTGTGTAGATCGCTCTCTAGATTAGATCTCAACTCACTTGATAGGGTGCTGCACAGGCTTAATGCCCCTGCATCCACACTAGGGCTGTACACTGGCGTCGACAGGGGGAAGCAGGGGGGCGGGCCGCCGGGGGGTGTCGCGCGTATAGGGGTGACGCGCGATCCCCCCACTTACAGTTTTCTGTTGGAGGCGGGCCCTCCCTCCCTCCCGTGTCCGTTCGGCTCCAAAATGAGCCAAAAACGGAGCGGGGAGGGCGCTCCGCTCCTGCGCATGATGTCATGCGCGGGGGAGGAGCCTCTCCCTTAAGGGCGACGCGCGCCCCCGCTCTGGGGTGTCGCGCGTCGTCGCGACGCTACTGGGGCTGTACACTATGTGGTCTATACTGTACTAGATTAGGTTTGTGTACTCCTCTGTTGAATGGATGGGTAGTCTCATCAATTCTGGCAACACCAGTTGCCTGTTTGAGGACCACGTCCAGATGCACGCCCTGCCAACTTTTATCCCATGTGATTGGTGCTGCCATTTCTAAAGGCAGCAAATCTGTTTAGTGTCATCTGGCTAGGCAATTCTTATGTCCTTTTAAGGTCTCTTCACCAGGGCCCATGAAAGGGGGAGGGGTAAAGGGGGTAAATTGTACCTGGGATTTCAGCAGGCCTCATGGAGAGTGAAAGACAGAGACTGGGCCAACCGGGAGGTCAGTTCTACCAGGTGGGTAGATCTGGGTGCCGTATTGGGAAGCCTGGTAGACCTGGGCTCTGGAGACTTTTCTGCCTTGTTTTGCCCCCTCCCCCTTTAAGAAGGAGCCCAAAAGAAACTTTGTACCCCCTGATAAAATTCCTCTCGGAGGCCCTGCTCTTCACACATACATAGACTCACCTGGTTTCTATGCACATCTGCAGAATGTCGCCATCATCAGTCCGTGTGTGACCCAGTCTTGGCACAGCTCCACAACTTAAGGCAAGCAAAGAAAAGGTTTTCTTAAAAGGACATAGTGATGTTCTGGTTCACAGATTGACTCCAACACGGCACTGCTTCTTGAGAGATTTGTTGTTGAGCCAGTCTCTTTCAAAGTGAGTAGGTCTGAGGGTTTTAAAACTTTTGTCCCTGCTATGATCCAGATCAGGGTCCCCATCATGGCCGCCGCTATCTCTCGCAGGCAGGAAGCTTCCACTGGTGCCAATGATAGTTTCCATCCTAAGGGAACTTGGAGTCCTGGGAGTCCCCGGTCCAGTTCTGTATTGTGGAAGGAAGAAAAGGTTCAAGCCCTCCTAAAGGTTCAAGCCCTCCTCGCTGCATCCCAGAGCCCCACCCCACAGCTCCTCTTTAGGCAAGAAGAAACAAGCGCAATGGGACGAAGCGTGGCATGAATGCAACGCTTTCCAGCCTTCCCATCTTATTTCTGATATTTCACCAGGCCTTGCTGCATCCGTCTACACACCTGTAGTTGGGACACTAAAAACGAAAGCTTTGATTTTGAACCTGATTTTGATTTTGAGCTTCTCAGCAGGCTTCCTCACATTCTCCCCCCCACACACACACACAGCTTCTGACATTGTCATCATCAGCCATGACCACACACATTTTCAAACCTGTTTCTGCAACAACCTTAAGTGGCTAGAAAATTGCTTAAAAAAAATTTTTTTTTAAGGAAAAAAAAAATCAGGATTCTGCACCCGACCAAACTTTGTATGTGTGTGTTGCGCTTCTCAAAAGCACACCAATTGGCTCCTTGCTGCACAAGGGTTAACCTTTCAAAGTCACAGACAGGCAGCCCACTCATGCCCTTCCCCAGGCTTGTCTTGCCCATCCATTGTTTGGAGTCACTGTTCCTGGATTGACTTCCTCCCTTTTGATGTCTGGCAGTATTTGTTTCCGAGCGCCAGTGGACCTGGGTGAACGCTCAGGAACGTTTTGACACAATCCCACCCTTTGCCGTTCCCTCCTCCTTTTCATGGCCCCATGAGCCGATAACACTTCAGTGTAGGCTTTCAGACCCCAGGAAGGTTGAGCACAAAGTCCTTCTCTCCTGCTTACCTGCCTTCTTGGCCAATGGGAGCTATGGGAAGAAAGAAAAGCCAACTCTTGACTTGGGCAGGGTGGATCGAAAGAGACACTTCTCTTCTTGATTGGTCGCAGCTACGTATTTTGTACATTGGCATTAACAGGGCAGCCTCAGAGGAAAAAGGAGCTTGCCGCCAGATTTTTGACGGCAGGGACAGACAACCGCTGGAGAGGGCAAATGAGATGGCAGAGGGAGAAAGAATGAATATCACGCATTCTGCCTCGCCCAGTTTATCAGGAATTGTTCCTCTTGTCTTGTATGTGCTCATGGGTGAATTTTAAGTTGTTGGGGTTTTCTTTTGTAACGATTGAGTTTATGTATGTTCTGAGGTTTTCACAACCGGTACATATCTTTGAATTAATAAAAGGAAGCATTTTCCAGGTTGTTCTGGTTGTTTTATTTAGTTAACAAGAGATTTCCTAACGTTTCGCTCCTAAACTATGAGGAGCACCCAAGTAGTTTTCACATTGCATGGCTGTTTGAGCTCTCAACAATCGGCTGCATGGGGGAGGGCTGTTGCGCTTTGATACCCATTTTATATATGGAAAATCTTGGCAGCTATGGAACTTTGTTATAAAATGGTGATATGCCTTTAAGGAACTTGGCAAAGGCAGCAGTTAACCTCCCAACTGTTAACAACTTGTACTAAGAAGAACTAGAGCAGACAGCAAGTTGCTGTTCCTTTGATAATGCTCCTCATAGTCTAGGAGCGAAACGTTAGGAAATCTCTTGTTAACTAAATAAAACAACCAGAACAACCTGGAAAATGCTTCCTTTTATTAATTCAAAGATTGAGTTTATTTTTCCACATACATGCTGAGAGGATGACAGTAACAGGCAGCAGGTAAATTAAGATAATCATTGTTATTCTAACAATTGTTAGCAGAGCTGAGAGATTAAAGTAGCCCACATGCAGCAAAACTGACTTTTGTTAAGAGTTTTATTAGAACAAAGAGTGAACTGCAGCTCATTGTTACAGAGGCAGAACAACTACATGGGGGAAAAGGCAGCTAAAGAGAAGTCCAACCAAAGTAGGAGAGAGCGATCCACAAGCCCTTCCACTAGGGTCCAACTCCCCATACTGGTGGAGGCCAACATCAACATGTGCACAATTGCTGAATGTATACACCACGTGGCTCAGCTCACATGCTGTGGTCGCTCCAACAAGGAAAGCATCAAAATATCAAGGGTGATGACAGAAAGGAAGCACAGGTACCTCTCATTGTATACAGGAGTTACATTTTTGAAAAGCAGCGCGTATCTCAAATGCATAAATTATAAATTTTACCATATGAATGTATGTAAATGGTACAGGTTAGGGGGAAAGTCATATAATTGTCTACATTGCAAAATAAATAGTTCATTTATGACTATCATTATTCAAATGATTATTTTTCACCTTACGCATTAATAAAGAAAAAAAGTTAATAATGAAAAAAGCAACAGCAAAGACAAACATGATCGATTAGTCCATCAATGTCCTTTTATTGGCATAATACAACAAACATACAAAAGAGGAGGGAAAACACAGAACTAAAGGACTTCCTGGGTTACATAACAGCCAGAAACCCATTAAGGCTCTTATTACGCAACTCCGCCACCTGGTATAAGAAGGTTGCTACCTTCTCAGTAGTACAGGTTGATTACCTCTTATCCAGACATCCAAAATCCAGACATTTTGGGGGCTATGACTTCCAGCACCTGGCTGGCACAGCGCAAGGCATGCTGGGGCACAACATTATTAAAAATATTGTATATACCTCCAGGGTATTTGTATAAGGTGAATATGAGTCATAAACAAATTTCGTGTTTAGACTTGGGTCTCATCCCCAAAATATCTCATTATATTTATGCAAATATTCCAAAACCCAGACAACTTCCCATCCCAAGCAATCTGGATAAGGGATACTCAACCTGTATCAGCAACAAAACCATTCAGTAAGTAACGGATTTTAACAGAATCAGAATAACTCCCTATATTTGTAAATAAACATGTTTTTGTTTTGTTTTTTGACTGTCAATGCTAACACTTACATTGACTCCTGGCGACTTCTGCTTGCCCAAGATGGCCTCGGAGATGGAGGGTTGAGGAGGGAGGTAGCTGGGAATGCATGAAACTCAAAGCAACTCAAAGATGTCACATAAGGACACTGGGAAGCCACAGTTCTGTGAACGCCATCACTGTGGTACTGCACAGTACCTCACCAGGCATCGCATGCAACTATGCTGCCAGCTGAGCATGTGGGAGCACACAGAACGTTTGACCGCGTTATTCCAAACATTTGCTAACATAATCTAGGTTTTGGTATTAAAGAAGCACATTGTTCCACAATGTGGAATGTTTGCACAATGTATTTAAATCAATTGAGAGGTACCTGTACATAAACCCAGCAAGAATGAAGGGAAGCAGGAAAGTAAAGGCTTCTGCCCAAGACCTTGGAGAGCTATGGTAACTTGGTCAGTCTAGTCAAGGATACTAGTCTAGTCAACAATGCCTAGTCAACAGTGGCCCAATAGCATGTCAGTTTAAGGTGTTAAGTCCTTTTTTAGGGTCCATTGATCATGAAATCAATTGGTCACCCAACTGCTTATCTTTGATGGGATTGCATCTTACCTCTTTACAAAAACAGATCCTGTTTTCAAGATTACAAAGGCTGATTTTGTTACAGGTTGGAGGAATTGCTATCCCAATCACCAGCCTTGTTGGATACATCAAACAATTCTAAAACCAAGAAAAATTCAGCAGCTCTAGCCTCTGGCTATCTTTAGCATGTATGCACATTCCATATTTGCTCACTGGCTGAAGTGTGGGACTGTTTGCACAATGCGTCTGAGCAGACAGTTGCCTTTGAAGATGTTTACTAATTAAGTCAGAATCAACATGCAGGAAAAGAGAAATCACTTCAAATAATCCCATGGTGTGAAATATTTGGCTGTGACTTTGGGCTGGCATCCAGTATTTGACAGAGCCAATAGAGGCTGCTGGAATACTTGTCCACAGGGCCCTGGTACTGGTGTTTGGAGATTGTGTTTCAGAAGCTCCTTGGAACAATATATGGAAGGGAAAAGAATAACACCAATAATTCCAGAGGGAAATGGTTAAGGGACGGACTTTGGTTTGATTGATGATCACGTTGTTGGAGGCGCAGGTGTCTCTTATTACAGGCTGCAGGTTTTGTTTGGGTTAACTAGGAGATTAATCAACAAAAGCTTTGGTTGATTAATCAATGGATGAAGGCGCATTTTAATTGGTGAGACTGAGAGTTTTATTTTATTTTTTTATTTTATTTTTTTTGTTCACATTTTGATACCACCCTTCCTCCAAGGAGCTCAGAGTGGTGTACATATTTCCTCCCCTCCTTTTGTCCTCACAACAACCCTGTGAGGTAGGTGGGGCTGAGAGATAGTGACTGGCCCAAGGTCACCCAGGAAGCTTCGTGGCTGAGCGGGGATTTGAACCTGGATCTTCCAGGTCTAAGTCCAACTCCCAAACCACTACACCATCCTGGCCACACTTAAGTTAAGGTCACGCTTGTTTGGAGGTAGTGCTGCCAACCCTCCAGGATTGGTCTAGAGTCTCCAGGAAGTGGCATCAGTCTCCAGATGACTACTGAAGGGGTGGGGATAAGAACTGTGGGTAGAGAAAGGGATGAGGAGGGGTGCTGGCTCTGGGTCCAAGGATGCAGACTGTTGCCTACGAGGGATCAAAGGACGGAACAAGCTAAGATGATGGCCCAGCAACTTAAGGCATCAGGAGGTGGTGCTACCTGAGGAACCCAGAATTTCAGGCCTTCCTGTCAGAGAAAGGTGAGCATTAGGGGCAGTTGTAGGTCAAGACAGGAGACAGGACAATGGAAGAGTGTTCCCCCCAATAATATGGGTGATGCCTTGTGAGGCCTTTCCAGAGTGGATGCATGCAGCCTTATTGTGGTTCAGAACAGACACTAAGCAATGGGAAGTGGTAAGAGTCACTATTGAAGGTGGCCGCGAATGACCCCCATGAAGTGGAGTTTCTTCTGTGGGAACCCAAAAGCAGCCTAAAGCTATGAATAAGAACATTAGACTATGAGACAACAGGACCCAGATTTTGGATGGGTGTTGCCAAAGTAGATGAAACAATGCTTTTCTAGACGCTTATTATTATCTCTAGTATACAAATATGTATGCTGGGCATCTGCACCTGCAAGGCAGAGAGAATGCAGGGGCAGCAGGCAGACAAGTGGGAGACCGAGGGGGGTTGGAGTGTGCAATACAACACATGCATAGAATAACCTGCCCCTTTTTATTTGTCTCTGTTACAGGTGTACCTGTGCTTTAAATTGACACCATTACATTACCTGTAACATGGAGAAATAAAAAAGGACAGGTTATCCTATGCCTGCAGACACCTGGTTCATCATGTGATACATTCACATGTGCAAATGTTATGCAAATCTGCACTGATAAAGCTGATCCCCCGGAATGATGTCCAGCAATGCATTTTTAGAGCTGGTTTCTCACTCCAGGTCTGTGCAAGGGGTGCTCTTTTGGTCTCACTTTCTGGCACCGCGGGCGTGGCGCCAACTTTATCTGGCTCAAAGACTACATGGCCTTTCCTTCTAACAGTAAGTGGTTGTTTGCGTTTAAATTTTCTTGCCCTTCCTTCAATATCTCAAACAGCTACTTCCCTTGAGGTTTTGATGATATGCACCTTTATTTACATTTGAATCCATTGATGATTTATCAGCTAAAAAAAATATCCTCGCAGGTTATTTAGTTTTCATTTTACTTACTTTATTGAAAGTATTTTTAATCCTGCTTTTCGATGTAAAATACCCAACAACACAGCTTACAAAAGCTACAATTAATACCCCCAAAATAGCAATAGTTTAAGAAAATAATTAAAAATGCTACATAGCAGCAAGGTGACTGAAAATGAACTATAAAATAGAAACTGTAAATGGCAGGCAGAATGTCATCACTCCAAGGAACCTTGGAAATATGAGAGCCTTTTCCAGGGAGGAAGACAGGTGGGCCTTCCCAAAGTCTGAAGCCAACACTGGCGTCACTACAGGGGGGGCGGAGCTGTAAGTTCCTCCGTGATTGGAGCCTCCGTTACACGGAAGAACGAAGCGCCCTGCCCCCGCGCCTTCCGACCCATTCAAAGCGGTGAAAACAATGCGCAAGAGACTCCCTGCGCGTTGTTTTCACCGCTTTGAATGGGTCGGAAGGCGCGGGGGCAGGGCGCTTCGTTCTTCCGTGTAACGGAGGCTCCAATCACGGAGGAACTTACAGCTCCGCCCCCCCCCATAGTGACGCCAGTGGATGCCAACCAGTAAGGGAGCAGGGCCTCTGTTGACAATCTAAGTGCTGGTCCTCCCCCCCCCCCGCTTAAGTTGAATGAATGTCTGCCAGCTTTAGACTTTCACAGAACTCTTCTTCAGATAAAAAGAGGATTTCAGCTCTCAAGCTATGCAGCCTTATTCACAACCCTCTTCCCCTACTTTCTATTCTGCATTAGCGATGATTAATATAAATTTCCCCAGCATTTACCGTACCTCCACTTCCTCTGCTGTCTCCCTTCTGTCTGTTTTCTAGATTGCTAGCCTCTCAGGGCAGGGACCCATCCTCTCATTCTTTGTAAAGCATCATGTACATCTCTCTCCATGAATTAATGTAATAATAAGCACAAGAGAAAGCCAGAGGTAATTTAAACCTCAGGAGATCAACTGCCCTTAGCCGAGTCTTGTGGCAGTCCAGGTTCTTCAATTGAACTCAATCAAGGAAGGGCTATTTGAACTAACAACTAGGGAGATTGTACTGTGGCCTAGAACAAGCAGTTGCAGGCAAAGATGATAAAACTGTTCAAAAGCCAGGAACTCCTCCATCATGGATCCTTCCCCATCTTATTTGCTAATTTGGAACACACTGTTTGCTGAAAGCCAGAACCCATCAGTGATGTTAACTTAAGATTTCCATTTTATTTTTTTTTAAAGCCTTTGTTACTTCAGCAAACAGGTCATGAATCCGACACACCTACTCCCCAAACAAACATTCCTCCCAATTATCTGGGGAATGAAGTGCATTTGACAAAGACATCAATCTTCCGGAGACAGACCGCTGAGGGTGTGGGAGCTTTCAGATTGTGCCTGTCGGAGTCCTTGACCCCTGTCCTTCTCCTCTTCCTTTCTAGATCCCAGATAACCATTTAAAAAGATTCTTCTTTTGGTGCTCCCTCTGTAATTGCAACCACAAAAGGACTTATGCGCAGATATGATTCAGTGTCCCTGAGCCAGCTCTTGCAGCATGCAGCTAGCAGCCTGAGACAGTGGATGGAGATATACCTATTCCAATCTGCATTACAAAACAGGACAAGGCAGAAGCATTTCCTAAGGTGTGAATGGGGTTTTCTTTCAATGCCTCACCTCTATATGCGCATCTGCATCAGATCTGCACAGCCCATTCCTGATCCAGTACAGAAACTAGATGTGTATATACCCTCCAACGTTTTACAGAGGAAAATAGGGATACCTTTGCAAGGTAAAGGTATCCCCTGCTCGAAAGCCAGTTGCGTCTGACTCTAGGGTGTGGTGCTCATCTCCGTTTCTAAGGCCAAAGAGCCAGCCAGCACTATCCAAAGACGCTTCCATGGTCATGTGGCCGGTATGACTAATGGAACACTGTAATGAAGCAGGCATTATGGGTTTTCTAGCCATGTTTATTATTTGAGAAATAAAACTAAAATCGTACTGTCTTCTTAAGAGATTTATCTCACACACACACTCTGGAGATGTGCGTAGAGGCGAAGATGAGTCTTTATTTCTCCTACCAACGTTTCATCCCACACGAGGGACCTTGTCAAGGTAATTCAGCATAACACTGCTGGATGACACTGAGAACATGGAGCTCTTGCTAGCATATGCCAGTAAAAGCCATGGCAACCGTTAACTGACAACGGAATCATCAACCTCTGCTCTATTCCTCCTAGGCTGCAAATATGATCTTTTCAGGATAGGTAGCCAGATTTTATTGGCAAATGACAGCTCTTGCTGTCTATTCAGAAGACTTGCAGGTTTCCTTTGGGAGATTGAAATAGCCTCCAGATTTAGTCTTCGTTTTAGACTGGCTTCCGAAAACAACGAACGGACCTGCTCAAAAGCAATTTGGTGGCCAGATTCCAGGGCGTGCGCTGCCACAGCAGATTTTTCTCCTTGTGACAATTTTACCGCTCTCTGGTGTTCTTGTACTCCGTTGTCAGTTAACGGTTGCCATGGCTTTTACTGGCATATGCTAGCAAGAGCTCCATGTTCTCAGTGTCATCCAGCAGTGTTATGCTGAATTACCTTGACAAGGTCCCTCATGTGGGATGAAACGTTGGTAGGAGAAATAAAGACTCATCTTCGCCTCTACGCACATCTCCAGAGTGTGTGTGTGAGATAAATCTCTTAAGAAGACAGTACGATTTTAGTTTTATTTCTCAAATAATAAACATGGCTAGAAAACCCATAATGCCTGCTTCATTACAAATTGTACCAAGCCATGAAAATTTCCATAGTACATAATGGAACACTGTTACCTTCCCGCCGCAGTGGTACCTATTTATCTACCAGTACTTGCAATTTCTTGCTTTCAAACTGCTAGGTTGGCAGGAGCTGGGACAAGAGCTGGGAGCTCACTCCGTCACGCAGCACTGGGGTCTCGAACTGCCGTCCTACCGACCTTCCGATCTCCCCCTGGCCTTTGCAAAGCATGAAGAAGAGCATCAAGGAGGGCTGTAAACTCACCACAAACCCATAGACAGGACAGCTGCTTGGGCAGGTTACAGCAGTGAAAATATAGAAGACTGCAAAAGAGCAACCAAAACAGAATACTGTATAAACCAAAATTAGATACTGCTGTTATACTGCAATACCCATGAGCAACCCACAAATTATGCATCATTCCAACCTATTCTAAAATATATGCAAATGTATTGAATGCTGATATAATCAACTTAATAAAAGGGAAAAAAGATACAGTAATTTCCCCTCCCTCTAACAAACTGTTACATGTCAAAAACACTTTAAAGTTAAGTCATTTATGATGAACCAGCTCAATAAATCTGCATTGCTGTAACCTCCATCAAACTGAAGAACACAGACAGTAATACCGGTCCTACCAAGATCACTTCTTGTGTCTGCACACACTTGCAACTTATCTTGCAACTTATCTGCACACACTTGCAACTTATCTTGCAACTTATGGGTTCTCATCCCAAAGATCATTTCCTGAGTCCTGCCCCATCCCACCTCACCCCCTTATGCATTGCTGAAGTCCTCCTCTGTCTAATTATTCTGGATGGATTTAGTTTTTCAGGACTTGGAATCCCATCTCTCTCATGAACTCACTAGGTAGCCTTAGGCAAGCCACTCCCTCTGAGCCTTGGCTTCCCAGCTGTAACATGAGCAAAAGAAGACAGCTGTAAGGACAACACCAGGCTAATACATGTGAAATACGTTGCACAGTCAGACAGCGCTATATAAATGTGACCGTAAATATTAATTATTATGACCTTTCTGCATGTGATATATGTTGAAGGCAGCTCTCAATCAATAAAATAAAAGTGATACATGCCATTATGGCAACAGACAGGCAACGTGTCTGAAAGGTTCACAGGAGCAGCACAACTTCCACTACCTATCTAAAAGTGGGCAGTGAGTGATGGGGCCAGACCATGGCAAGGCCTGGTGGGTCTGAGGTGGGTGGCTGGGTTGTCAAACAGACCGTGGGTGGGCAGGATCCAGGGCAGGCAGGTGACGATCCAAAGGAGCAGGTGTCCGGGAGAGTCTGAAGCCGTCAGGCAAGGGAGCAAGGCAGGGGCTGTTTGGCTTCAGCTCAGAAGGCTGGGGGTGGGGGGCCCAGGGTTGTCTTAACATAGGGCCAGCAGGGGTCCTGTTGACTCCTCCTCCTGTCCTCTGATTCCTTCTGAGCTGACTGGCTGCAGTGTCCTTTCTGGCCATTGTCAAGGTGGCTGCTGTGCAGCAGCAAGCTTAGGTCCATCAGTCCTCCCTGCAAACAGGGGTCCCCCCCCAAGCCCAAGTGGCACCTGCATTTCACCCTCCTTCTTCCTTTGTTTTTTCCCCTTGGGCATGTGTCCTTCCCTTCTGTCTGCCATTTCTGTTCAATCGGCTGGGTGGAGACTGAGGATCTTGAGAACCCCGACGACTCTCCCTGCCCGGTCTGTGGAAGAAGCAGCGGAATGCAAGGAGGAGGTGGTGGCAGGCGGATGGTGGTGCAGGAGGACTCTTCCCAGGGAAGCAGGAACAGGCTTGCAGTGTGGCTGCTGCCTCCTCCACCTCCACCTCCATGCCTGCAATCGCAAGGAGTGGTGCTGGAGGACGTGGGGAGCCCAACCCCCTGGCTTGCTCTCCAAAGAAGAGGATGGGGTGGAATGGCTAGACAGGGGGCAGACCAGGGGAGTTGGGGGCACCCCCATCAGTACCCCACCTCCGCCAAGCCACCCCTTGAAGCAGCCGCTTCATCCTACCCCATGGCTGGGCTGCCCCCCGCAAGCTGTCTCCATGACGTCGTAGAGAACAAGGCACTTGAAGCTCCCGTCTGAGTTCTCGGGTTGAGACTCCAGCGGCTGCACCCACTGGCCTTCTGGCAGCAGCACCCTGTGCTACCATCCATGGCTCCTGGTCAGCTTCCAGAGGTGGCCCTGAAAGGCTGCAGAGAGCAAGCTGAGGTGGCATATTGGAGGGTGAAGCTGCACACCTGCTTTTGCTGTGCTTTGGTGCCTCCAGTGCTGGAGAGCAATACTGCAGCGACCTGCTGCTGCTGCTGCTGCTCATCAGGAGTCTGGGCGGCAAGCTCATCACCAGAGCAGTCCCTGGCAGCATCTCCAAGGAGGGATGAAAGACCCCTGCCTGAAACCCTGGAGATGATGGACCAGTCACTTGATTTTCCCCTAGCCTAGACATTGGAAAGGAAAACAGATCCAAGCGAATTTGAAGGGACCCGAACAACAGCTCTTGGGAGCGGAAAACAAAGCCTACCCACCACAGCAAAGAGCTGACTCCTTGACTTCAGGATGGACAATCAACAAATCACGAATTGAGGAGGCGCAATCCTGGAAGTCATTGGTTGGCATTTTGTAGCCCTGGTCCAATCAAGAAGGCTCAGAATGCAAACGTGTGCCTCTTCGAGCAGCCCTCGGCCTCCTTCAAGACACCTGGCTCTTGTTCTTGAGAAACGACATGCCTGCCTTTTCCCCTTTGCATAAAACACAACTTTCCTAAGGAGAGACTGCTCAGGGGTGTTTGCATGACACATTGAGTGATAATGGCAAGGAGGGGAAAGCACCCATCAGAAATCTCACCCCAATCAAGGGACACACACAAGTCAGCTCAAATTCATACTGAAAATGTACTGATAACTCATTTCATCTCCTCCTACTTTGGGAGGTGGGCTGTTTCCTGTAAGAAGGGCACCATTTTTACAACAAGAAAAAGAAAGTCTGCTCAGAGCAAGATTAAAAAAAAGCGTCAATTTCACAAGTTACTTTTTTTTTCTCTTGACATGAAGTGAACAGTTTACAGTAAGCACATGCCAAGGCGCTCTCTCTCTCTCTCTCTCTCTCTCTCTCTCTCTCTCCCCCCCCAATTTTGTTTCTATTCACTAACCCATAAAGTCAAATGTTGGTGGAACCCCGGATGACTATAGGCTAAATACACAGTTAGTTCAGTGCTTGATTGGAGGCGTCCCATGATTCTATCCTCCCCATTTCCTCACTCATAAGAGCCTGGGCAGGCTGCCAGTTGAGTGAAGAGAGGGGCTCCATAAATCTCCTTCCCGTCCGGCTCAAGATCACCCTTCCCAAGCTGATTTTTCACCCAAGAGAGCAAGATGTGGGGTCTCGTTGGTCAGGGGCAGTGAAATTGGGTCTGCCGCCCTACCCTGCCTCTGAGTTCGCCACTGCCGCCTCTGTCACAGTGCATTGAAAAAGACCCCCCCCCCAAAAAAGCCCTTTACTGTGCTCCATCGCACAGTTCTTGCAAACATGGAAATGCAGGACTTCCAGTTTATTTAAAGGGGGGAGGCGTGTGAACTAAGGAGCTCCTTCATTTGCATGGTCTTTGGAAATAAAACCGGAAGTCCTGCATATCCAAGTTTGTGAAAACCGTGCAATGGAGCCCGATAAGGAAGCAGAGAATCTACTGGGAAACAGATCAATTCAGCTTGCAACCACATTGGGCTGGAGGGAGCGGAGGAGGTGGTGGCAGACTTGGGGGAAATGGCACCCAAATTCCCCCCTGTGCCATCTGCTGCTGATGCGAACCACATCAGCTCACTTCACCGCTGGGCCAGCCATATTCTTGGTGTAGAATTTGGATGACCTGGTGGCAGCAGCAGCAGCAGCAGCAGCATCCCCCTCCCCACTGCTAACCTCTGAGGCCTGGTTGGGGAGTCCCGATGGTTGGACTGGCACCCCCCTTTATTTCTACGCCTCTTTCCCTGGGACCAGGAAGGACTTGGGCACCAAGGGGAACGCACCCCTCTCGCAGCAACCTTGCCAGGACGGAGAAACTTACAGTGGGATATAAATCCTTTTAATCAATCAGTCAATCAGTCAATCAGTCAATCAATCAATCAATATCTAGACCTCACCTGGAAGACCCTGAGTATCAATACCTTCCTTGACCTTGCTTTTGGTCATAGGCATTAAACGGAATCATTTTCTTTTTATTCTATTGCTCTAGGACTCGATAAAGATCAAGGTTTTCTCTCCCACTTAAGATGGTAAATTAGTGCCTCAAAGCTGGGAAGATGGTATTTTCTCTATTTGTTGCTCCTGTCAGTGGTCATGGTGCTCCGTCTTGTCTACAATTGAGCTTTGTGTAGAAATGTCACAGGCCGCACCTCTTGTGTTGTGTGTCCTTTTGGAGCCCTTGTATCCATGTATATATGTGTCTCTATGTTTTCAGAAGGTGGATAAAACGCATTAGAGTGGGGACTCATTACCGGTTGAGCCCTGGTCAAGGGCCCATGCTTATCAGAGGGACTATTATTATTATTATTATTATTATTATTATTATTATTATTATTATTATTATTATTATTATTAATTTAATAATAATAATAATAATAATAATAATAATAATAATAATAATAATAATAATAATAATAATAATAAATTTGGTTAGTCACAGCCCACCTAATGCTGGCTGGCATTTTCTAAATAACAAGTCCTTCCCAAGGACTTAATGTTATTGTTAGTTTAGTTCCCCACCAAGGACACTACCTTGCTGTGGTGGTGGTGGTGGGGGGGGGGCTTGGGAGTTTCAAGGAGGCAAAAGGCTATGCTGGCAGTAGCTTTGCTACTGGTAGGCTCATCCATGCAAGACAGGCTTTTGCTGACAAGCCAGATTAAAAGTGTCCAAAACTCTTAACTATGGTGCGAACAAGAAAAACAAATCTTGTATTGGATCAGTCATCGCCTGGGTCAACAAGGACTGCTACGTCAGGTGTCAGAGGTCTTGGACATCTGGTGACAAATGGGCTACAGGACTCAGGATCTATAGCCTGGCAACCAGAGTTGGAGACTGCAGAGGTACTGGAAGGATCACAAAAATGACAAAAATACACTACTGCAGAAAACAATCAAATTATGGCTTGTAACTACAAGTCGGGCAGCGCAATCCTGCAGGCCCTTGCCCTCAAAACGGTCTCTGCGCATGCGCGAAAACAGTAAAAGTTCACGATGCATTGTAAAACAGTAAAAGTTCACGGCCGGACGCTCCGAGGCTGGCTCCTGGGCCGGCTTCGGAGCGTCCGGAGGGCGACGCGAAGGGGCGGGGGGCACCCGGAGCAGGGTGCAGCCAGGTGGCCCCCCAAAAAATCACGGCGTGGCCTATGGCCGCGCCAATAGTTCTAGTGGGGGCATCATTAGGGTGACGCGCGGCCCCCCGCCTTGGGGTGACGCGCGTCCTAGTGACGCCTCTGGTGCTGCTCTCCCCCGCTGCGTGCCAGTCTCCTTTTCGTCCCAGGCAAGGATGAAAACAGAAGTGGCACTCTGCACGTGCTCAGAGGCATGGGAAAAAGGTAAACTACTGCATCTATTTAATGTTGAGCTGGCTGGACACGCCGGCTGGACTCCCGGCCATCTGGGACAGCCCCTGCTGCAGCACTAATATGCTGCGTCTTCGCCCCAGCCTCGTGCGCCTGCGCGAGGCTGGAAGCACTTGGAAAACGTCCGAGTTCACTTCCCGCGCGACGAGGCGAGAAGCACTCCCCAAATGTCCAAGTATCCCTTGAAGCATTCACTCTTTGCCCAGTTAACGGGGTACAGAAGAAAACAACATAAAGCGCTCCAGAGCCCCTGAGGCTGTAAAGTCACCGCTAGATTTGGCCCTGAGAGGTGGGTTTGGGCATGTTGCTCGATCAGATATTGTTCGGGGAGACTTTCACACAGCTTTGCTTTGCAGAAAGTGAAAATCCTACATTTGTCATTGTAACTTGGAAAGGTCTGCATACTGGTTGCATGTTAATTTGGACACCAAAGTGCCCTCTGTCCAGACATTTTTCCTACCACGCCAAGAAACCACCATTGCAATCTAACCAGATTTTTCTTTCATGCTGCCTCAATTCCAGGAAGACTTTAAAACCTGTGTATGTTTAGGTTAATTGGTATCATTCTGACCATAGTAGTAAGGGTGGGGTGGGGGGGTTCAAGCTGTAGGGGGGAAGCAAAAGAGTTTCAAGGGTGCTCCTGACATTCATCTGCTCTTGGACTTGCAAATGGCCACATCTGGCTACTGGGACAGAAAGCAAGTCCTTTCTCATGTAACAGCAAAGGAAGAGCAAATGGGAAGCCATCAATCTAGATAGCTTACCCTCCAAGGAAGAGCCTTGCTCTCTAATTTCTAGTGACTGCTGCAGGGCTATTAAGGAGCATTGTCGGGCTGGAGGGGAACAATGGACTCCCTTTTAATTATGCATAATGACAAGCATATTTAATGAGACTGATGGAAATGATCATAATGGCATTAAAGCATGCCTCTGTTCCTTTGGCCCCAAACCGGAAAGGAAAATGACACTGCAGATTGGAGGATATTGTAGTTGAGTTTTTATTTTAAATTGTTTACTTTTAATTGTTGTGTTTGTGTTTTATTTTATTGTGAATCCCCTTGGGAACCCTTATTAAGTCCAAAAAGCAGGGGGGGGGATATAGGACATGGGGAGGGTCAGCTCCAGAGCCACAGGAGATTGGAGCATGTGTAGCCTGGGTTTCACAGTCACAGCTCAAACAGAGAGATGCAACTTACCTGTGGCTCACTCCAATTCATTACACGGATGTGCACATCCAAGAGGCACAGTGATCCCTGTGGCTTGGACCAGAGCTTGGGCAATATGACCACCTCTTGGATCTCCCAGACTGCTCATAAGAACATAAGAACATAAGAAGAGCCCTGCTGGATCAGGCCAAAAGCCCATCTAGTCCGGCTTCCTGTATCACACAGTGGCCCCACCAGATGCCTCAGATGCTCTGCTAAGTCTTGAGGGAAGGATGGAGAAACTCCATGCAAAATGTCCAACAAGGCTCCTTTCTGACTTCAAAGACCAAAGAGCTGATTCACACAGGTGCGTACATGAGTGCGGATACACTCCTAGCTGGCCTCGGTACCAGCACAGTGCACACTGCACCAGTGCTAGCATCGCAAATGTGCCATAAAAAAGCATTTTACAATGGCATAGCAGTTGCCAAGGCCAGCATGAAGGCCAGCACTGGCCTGCGTAGGTCGCCAGAAGGAGCAGCACGTGCTGGAGATGGAAGGTTCCACGCTGAGCAGCACGGAGGTGGAACGGGGCAGAGGATGGGCAGTGAAGGTTGGTGGGCGGGTTGGGCCCAGGAGGGGGGAGGGATTGGCTGCGCTGGCGTGCACTACATCCTATCCCCCCTCTTGGCCCTGATCCGCCAACCCGGGGCAATGCAGACTTGCGCCAGCTATGTAGCTCATGCAGGTTCGAGTTGACACATTGCAGCTGCTGGGGCTTACCGACAAATGTCCCCTTACCCCGCAGAGACTTCCTGCAGCCGAAATTCCTGCACAGGATGCAGCACAGCCCGTGCAGGTGCCGCTGCATTGGAATGGGCTGTGAGTTTCAGCATGGCATTTGTGGCAATCTGACGATCTTGTTTATTTATTAATTAATTTTTTTTATCCTGCTTATCTTTTATTGTGGTTCTCCAGGCAGCGCACACGAGATTCCCATGTTACCCTCCGTCTTTTGACCATGCTGTGGGCAGGGTCTTGACTGCACCGGTGCATCTTCTTTTGCTCTTCTATTCATTGGTCTACTTTCTCTCTTTTTTTTCTTTCATTCAAGTAAAAAAAATTGCTCAAGTTTTTTTGATCTACAGCCACAACATTTATTTATTTATTTTAAAAAATTATATCCCGCCTTATCCTATGCCGAAGGCAAATTCCCAAGGCGGTTTACAACAAAAATTAAAATACATAATTTAAAATAATACAGGAAATAAGTTTAAACAATACATAACTAAATTTTAAAAACAATAACATCCACTGGGGGGGGGGCTCCTGGTATTGCCCTCGCCGACTTCAGACAGGTCACCTGACCCACCGATAACTGTGGTTCTAAAATTAACCCCAATTTGCCATCCTTTCCAGCACACACATGACTTCCTACTGCAGAAGGAAATGGCATGTGATGTTTTCGTGGTATAGTTTTGGAGTACCAGAAGGGTAGAAATAAGGATGAAAATTCTGAATTCAGTCACAATGACAGTTGTACTGAATGACTGTTGTTTCCAGGATCATCTTGGAATCTCTTTCTTTCTGTCTTTTAAAGAATCAGTGTCATGCTAGTTAGAAAACCACATATTTCTACAGCGGTTAACCTTGACTAAAGGCGATACTACTCAAGTGAGTCAAATCGCATTACTTACGAGCCGAGTTACACTTTCAGTTTATCTAATCGGCAGCTCTTGACTTCTCTCCATGGTGACTTTGAGACTCTTCATTCTGCTCACCTCCCGATTCACAAAACTCCCTGTAGAGTCAGTGCGAGCTCCCTCCATTGTGGGCTTTTTGCATGCAGACATTGGGGTCCACAAAGTCATACACAGAAATTGTGGTAGAAGATCAGGAAAGTTGAAAGCTGCATCTCAACTAGCTGTCTCCTGAAACAAGGGTCCACCTTCAAGTCCCCGCTAAATCATGTCTGCCACAATCCTCTCATTTCATCCAGTTGTCCTCTGAAAGGAGCAAGGTGTGCCTGTGTGGAAAGTTCTTTTCTCCGAACTAAGGCTCAGTTAACCGTACAGAGTTGACGGCCACCCGCTGCTCTTTTCCCTCCCCCAGTTTCCAGTCCTTGAACCAGAGCATTTTTTTTTCAGAAGAGTAAATATAGTGATTCACCTACTGAGAAGGAAAATAGTCGTGCTACAAGAGAAGCTGCACATAGCACACTTTAGTGCAGTTCAGCAAACTCGAATGCACTTTGATGAGTACAGTACTCGTCCCTCTGGGAGGGGAGCTCTGAATGGTGGCTAGGGTAGGTTTCTGTCATACACAATGAGTAAGCATTGAACTGCAGGGATGCAGCAGAGCAAGGGATCCCAAATAATGACAGAGTGAATGTTCAGCTGTATGTGTCTAGGTGGGGCACCAGAAAATAGGATGTTGACTAGTGTGGAGTTACTCTTGGTTTTTCTACAGCTCAGTATCTGACTGAATGCCTTAACTGGGTCTAGACTCTGGGACCCCCATGGATTCTGCAGTTTTGCACCAAGATCACAGAAGCAAAGGTTTTGGTACTGGGCATGGAATTCAGCAGCATCTCAGCTTCCATGAACACAAAAACTTAACAAAAATCGTACCTTTGTGGCTGTGATGGTGCCGATGTAGTCAATCTGCTTGCGAAAGTCACCAGCAGCTGTTCTGGCATTTCCTCCTGGGCTTTGCTCCAGTCCTGCTTTCTGAGGGGAAGCCAGCTGCTTTTAAACCGACCTCCTTCTGTGCTTACAAATGAATGTCTCAACTGGAAGGACAGGCCTTGCAAAAAGGGAGACAAAGAAGACGAGCCCCCTCCATGGTGGCAACCCTAAGGAGAAGGCCGAGAAGCTGGCTTTGTGAGACATGCGACACTATTACTAGAAGTCACCAGCAGTGGCTCCACAATGCAACCCTCACCAGCTAGGAAGGCAATGGGGGGTGGGCGGGGGGGGGGAAGGTTTACATCCTTCCAACATGGGAAAATTCTTCTCCCTCTTGCACTGGCGTCACTGCAGGGGGGAGCTCTAAGTTCCGCCGCGATCCGACCCTCTGAAGGCGAGGGGGCGGGGCCGCTTCGTTCACCTGTGTAACGGAGGGTCGGATCACGGCGGAACTTAGAGCTCCGCCCCCCCTGCAGTGACACCAGTGCCCTCTCGCACAACACCAGAACCAGGGGACATGCACTAAAATTGAGTGGAGGGAGAGTTAGAACGGACAAAATGAAATATTTCTTCACCCAGCATGTAATTCATCTGTGGAACTCCTTGCCACAGGATGTGTTGATGGCACCTGGCCTAGATGCCTTTAAAAGGGGGTTGGATAGATTCATGGAGGAAATGTCCATCAGAGGTGGCCAACCTTTCAACATAAATGCTCCTGGCCCTTTAATGGTTGTACAGGTGAGGGCATTTCAGCAGGTGCAGCTGCTTTAGCAGCACCATCAGCACTTGCAGCTGCCAAGATTCTGTCTTCTACACAGTGGCAACACTAGGGCACGCGCTGCCTTAAAGCGAGGGTGCGCGCCGCCCTAATGACCCCCTGACTCCCTGCAATTTGCCACGCCACCGTGACAGCCGGCCAGAGAGGATGTCTCCGGAGCCGGCAGCAGCGGAGCCTCCGTTGCTGCCGACTCCGGAGACATCCTCTCCGGCCGGCTGTCCTGGGCCTTCTGACGAGGCCCAATGCGGCGACGTCATATTTATTAGGTTTTTTGTGCCTGCGCAGTACGTTTCTGAGGGCAAAGGGCTGCCCTTTTGCCCTCAAACGTTCTGTGCAGGCGCGAAAAACCTAATAAATATGACGTCGCCGCATTGGGCCTCGTCAGAAGGCTGTGGACCTCCGCTCAGGGTGGACGCTCCGAGGCCTTCTCATGGAGCGGAGGTGACGCGCGCAGCGCATGGGTGTGCGTGAGAGTCCGCGCGCGGGACTGCGCGCGCGAGACTGCGCGTCACCCTTTGCGTGCGTCACCCCCAGGCGGTCCGCCCTCCCCGTCACGCTCCAGTGATGCGCGTGCTTCTACACAACTCTTAAGAATGCAGAGGCCCTAATGGTGGAAGGTTGGCCATCGTCGTACTCACGACCTAAAATACTGACAGCGCAATCCTATCCAATGTACACCACCGGTGTAACCAGTGGTGCAGTGAGAACAGGAGGCCCCAGAATGGAAAGGGGATTCAAATCCCCTCCAAAGGGGGATTCAAAGAGGATTTGAATCCTCTTTCCATTCTGGGGCCTCCCGTTCTTGCTGCACCGCTGGTTACACCAGTGGTGTAAGTTGTATAGGACTGTGCTGTGAAAGTGATATTTATTTGTTTTTATTTAAAATATTTATATCCTGCCTTTTTTCTCATGAAAATGGGAATCCTGAGGTGGCTAACAACAAAGATTAAAATACAAGTATTTAGTATGTCTGAAATGCTTATATGTAATAGTTGGTTGCTGCAGATCTTTGCGGGAGCAATTTTCTATTTGTAAGCAGTTATACAACTTGTCATCTAATTTTCCAAATTCAGTGTTATGTTTTTCTTTTGCACATATAGTTGGAATATGGGTCAATGAGACTTGTTCTCCTTTAGGAACAAATTTGTTTCATCTATTATTCACTTAATTTTTTCTTTGAAGTTTCTTTTTTGTATTGGTTGTGAATTTTGTTAAAAACCGAAAACCTTATATATAATCTCTGTTTAATGTAATTTTATTGCATTTATTTCCCTCTTTAATCTCCTAAGGAATTTTATATCATTTCCCTTCAGGACAAAACTGTTAACATTTATACAAAAACGAAAACCTTCTGTAAACTGCACTGAGTCTATGAGATTAAGAAGGTCATAAATCAGATAAATGAAGGTCATCCATATCAACCAGCAAAACAAAATTCAGAAAGGACAAAGTAAATTTGTTACATAACAAGGAAAGAAGAATCATATGTGGGATAAGGACTGGAAAAGAAAGAGAGCTGTTATTGGCCAGAGTAGAGAGTACACACGTAAATTTTTATTAAAATTGTATGTACTGACTTATCTTACAACATTTGTATATCACTTTTCAACAATAATGGTTCTCCTATCAGTTCTCAATAACAAAATCAGATTGATAGCAATGATAGATCTGGGAAACTGGGTGCTGTCGGTGGTATCATAAGAACATAAGAAGAGCCCTGCTGGATCAGGCCAAAGGCCCATCTAGTCCAGCTTCCATCAAGCTTCCCTTTTTCCATCAAGGCCAGGTGCCATCACCATATCCTGTGGCAAGGAGTTCCACTGTCAGTATCGTCTGCCTCCTGATTCTGTTTTCCTGGAATGGTGTTGGAAGCAAAGGGTGTCCACAACTGCCCTTTGTCTTCTTGTAGGGGTTTCTTTTGCGGGTTTTTGGAGCACTTTAAAATTCTTGATGCAGAATTTAGACTTATTTGGCAGATAGTTTTCTGTTTTTATAGCAGAAAGAATGGTGATGCCTTTCTTGTGACTTTCAGCTGTGAGCCACCTTGAAAATAATTTCATTAAAGGACAGGATAAAGATATTTTAAATAAATAAAAGCAAAAAATAGAAGCTTCATCTGTGTTTGCATTTATTCATTTAAATTATTTTTATCCTGTCCCTATGACTATCTCAGTTCTTGAATACTCATACAGAAGTACATTATAAATTTACTAAAAAAAAAGGACAAATGTTGTGTATAAGAATCCCCAATAGTTTCTCAATGGGAAGCCAATCCAATAACCTGTTTCACTATATAATTTCTTACTGATGGAGATCAACAGTCGTCTATGTTGCTATTATGGGGAGTAAATAAATGAATCAACAGATCTTGCAACTTCTTTGTGCCATCATCAAATCCATGGCTAGAAATTTTATGGTGAAGGGGCAAAAGGTACACTTGTATGGGAAGGGGGGCACCATAAGAACATCTGAAGAGCTCCCCTGCTGGATCAGACCAAAGGCCCTAGTCTACTACTTCCCTTAGTGGCCAACAGGAAGCTCACAAGCAGCATGAAGGCAATAGCCCTCCCCTGATAGGTCTCCAGGAAATAGTACTTCGGGGCAGGAGCAGATCTGTGCCTGAATTGGGGCAGTGCCACCTGCCTGCTCTCCCCCTTAAAAACAAACACACCCCAAACACCTCCTGTGCGTTAGCTTAGGGAAGCAGCCAGGTGGGTGAGATGAAGCTTGACATGGCAACCTGGAGCCTCCCCCCAACCTCCTTTCCCTGACTGGCAGAAGGAGACTTGCCAGGTGACCCTGTTTGGATTCTTCCTCCTGCTGCTGCTGCTATCTGCAGCTCCACCGCTGTGATTGCTCACCGTGGCGGTGCTGGAGGAAGCGGTGGGCTGCCAGCCGCTGCCCCGATCCTCTTCCCACCTGCTCTCAGCCTCAGATCCTCTTCTTCTCATTCACTGATTGAAGCAGATTTGTGGATGGTGGGCCAGAGGAGGGTGATGGGCAAATCTGGGGGCGAGGCACCCTCATCAGTTTGCCACCTGAACGTGCTGTTCAGAGCGGCCATTTCAGTCCAGGCCAGGGGCATACTGTCTCTGGAGGTAACATATAGCCATAATCACCACCACCACCACCACCACCAGTATTTATATACCACCTTTTCTTGGTCATCAGATTTCTCCTCTAACTTAGACCTCTCTTCCTCCATTGATTTGTCCATTCCCCTTTTAAAGCCACCTGAGCTAGTGGCCACATCTTACGCCAGCAAATTCCATAAATTAATAACAGCAGTATCTTCTTCTCTCTGTCCTGAATCTAATGACAATCCATTTCATTGAATTGCCCTGAGTTCTTCTAGTATCATGAGAAACTCCTCTCACTCTGTCCCCTTTCTCCACACCATACATGTCTTCTCTTCCCCTTTAGTTGATTTTTTTTCCTAAACGTAAACCCTCAAATGCTGTAATCTTTCCTCACAGGGCAGCATCACTCCCTCCCTCCGGATAATTTGGGTTGTCTTTTTTCACCATCGTTCCCGGCTCTTTAATATCCTTTTAGAGTTTAGACAACCAGAACTGTACTTCATGTTCCAGATACTGGTTGTGTTCCCAGCTTTGATTTTATATTCCAAATAAAAGAAATGAAAGCATATGGAAACGAGTGCTTTAGAGCTCTTCTCCATGAATTTGTCTAATCCCCGTTGAAAACCATGTCAATGAATGGCCATCAACACAATTTGTGGCAATGAATTCCACACACTAATGATGTGCTGTGTGGATCAGCTCTTCCTTTTGGTCTGTCCTTAAGCAAATTTCTGGTATTCTGAGGATAGCGAGAAAAAAAACACTCCTCTCAGTCAGTGTGAATAGCAAAAACTTAAATAGCAGCCTGAAATGTTGAAAGTTACTTGCAGCACAATCTTATGCGTGTCTACTCAGAAGTAAGTCCCACTGTGTTCTATGGGCCTTACTCCCAAGGAAGTCTGTATAGGATTGGAGCCTAAAGTGGCATACTAGATGAGTTTCAATCATGGAGCTCTAACAAAACATGTCATTTGACCGTAACAGTGCTAGGGACTTTTTTTAAAAAAGAGACATTTGGAGAGGGGAGCCCTAGTGCATCTAAAAGAGGCCAGCTCCCCTGAAATAACAGACCTGATCCTTGTTATTCAAGTCGTCATCATCATCATCATAGTTAGCCTTGAAAAAGCAGAAGTCACTAACTTGCAGATTGGTGGCAAGGGCTATGAACATGCGCCTATCCTGACCTGTACCACCCTTCACGATGGCTGCAAGTATCTTGTTTTGCTTTATGTGGTCTACGACTAAAATGATTTCTAACTTCAAGCAGGCCAAAATAAAGAGTAGTAGTCCAATATTTGTAGTGAGAAGTGTTGCCTTAGCCTTTGGGTCCTTATCTTCTCTGACAAAAGGAAATGTGGAACTGTGTTTCTCTGTCAACAAATGAAAAATGCAATTTCAGGGCAGGGGAACTTACTCACTGACCTGGTCGAAGGGGGGAAAGGAGCATATATGTAGTAATAAAGAACCTCTGTTTGAAGTGCAGAAAGGAGGGGAAACCCACAGAGAACCCAGTAGCTTGCAGGAAAAAGATAGGGGGGGGGGGAGTGGATGATAGAATGAAGTTGAGGTCAGCCAAAAGGCTTAGTTGCCCAGGACTGCAGACCAGCCGAGAGAGAGAACACGCCTGCTAATAAACAAAGAAGAAACCATTCGTGCTCATGTGATGAAATTACAGGCAGCAAAAGAGGCCAAATCTGTAGGTCGTGTAACTACAGTCTGGCTATGAGGATGTCTACCCCACCTCCACCCCGGCCAGGTTTGTGCTCGCTTTAATATATGCCTTCCTCGCAGGACCTGTGGAAAGCTTTCCACAGCACAAACAAAACTTCCTGCAGGGAATTATGGGATCTGAAGTTCTCATTCCCTTGCCATGTGCAGCAATGTGAACTTGTAATAGTGTAGTAGAAATTTCTTTCAATAATAGAAATGGTAACCTACAAATTCATGGTAGGATCTCAGCAACTACAGGTGATATGTACTTTTTTTCTTTTTAAAAAAGGGGTGTGTGTGTGATTATTTGCAACCAGCATTGCTTGTATTGTTCTGCCTCCCCCCCCCCTTTTAAGCAGGGGAAGAATAAATAAATAAACGAAACCTTCCTTTTGCCACCTTTTAAAGATGTGTCGTGTTGATCTAAGACCATTTCAGGGATGTTATTAAGAATGAAAGTTGGAGGGGGTTTTGGCGGAGAAAAAAGTCCTAATCTATTAAATAAAGAACTCGTTTTTGACAGAGGAAACAGCCAGTCTCAACTGCAAAGTTCCTGCATTGACTGCCCATTTTTCATTTCTTACAATCAAGAGAAAAATAGAAACTATCTCAAAGTCCCTGGTTTAAAAAAATGCGGTTCACTCAAGTGTGGCTACATATACTAAGAGGCAGAGAAAAAGGGAGATTGACCTTTTTGCACTTAGGGACTGGTTTTCACATGCCTGATGATGACAGCAGCATCAGGGGACAGCTTGCATGTGTGAATGGGCTAGCACAGATCAAACACCAAAGACAGAATTTGCCTTCTGCTGCACAATGTATTTCATAGAGTCAGTTCCGGCTTTCAGCAGGGAATCATCAAGGGTTGAGTGATCTGGTGATGAGAAACCATCATCAAGTGCTGTAGGGAGAGCCTTGCTCTCCAGGCAATTATTCGCTCTCCAGACAATGCACAGCTGGTTCATAGAACTCTTGCAAACGTATCCCCAATTGGTTGACGCCACTTCTCCCACAGTGTCAATGATGTGTTGAGGGCCATATTGCAGTGTATCTGGAGCAGTGATGCCTTCAGCCTCCATTCCCAATACATTGAACAAGCGTCCCCTTCCCCGATTAGACCTCCTGCCCGGCAGCCACGCTGGCTACCGGTGTACAGGATCCAGCGGGCGGCCATAGGCTGCCGGCCGGATCTTAAGGCAGGATTGCGCTCTTACTGTAGTAGAGTTTCTGACTTCAAATTGTTTTAACAGCAGCAACAGAAAAAGGCGTGTTGCTCCTACATCAAGCTATTGGAATGAAGAAAGTTTGGGGGAAAACCAGGGGGGTGGATTTTTGTGTGAAAGGTCTGTAAACTTGGTTCTGGCACTGAACACAAATTCTCAGACCAAATATATGCTCAGAGGCACCCACTTCGTTTACTTTGTGTGTCTCCCCCCCCCCCCCGCCAGTGTTTTGCACCTGGCTCTGGTTGGTAGATCGTGCATGCCTGAAATATTGCCCACCCCTGGTTTGGCTGAATCTATTTTTATTCCATCATGTGTTCCAAGGCTGAGCCCAGCATAGAAAATAGGTACCAGGGCAAACCTCTGGGATCCCTCACACAAATGCAGCCCTGCTTTTATTTATTTATTTATTTATTTATTTATTTATTTATTTATTTATTTATTTATTTATTTTTCACATTTTTATACCGCCCTTCCTCCAAGGAGCTCAGAGTGGTGTACATATTTCCTCCCCTCCATTTTGTCCTCACAACAACCCTGTGAGGTAGGTGGGGCTGAGAGATAGTGACTGGCCTAAGGTCACCCAGGAAGCTTTTTGGCTGAGCGGGGATTTGAACCTGGATCTTCCAGGTCTAAGTCCGACTCCCAAACCACTACACCATCCTGGCTCCTGGCTTTTGGTGCGTTGATTCTGATTTGGCCCTCAGCACTCTATTTTAACTGGTTTGTCAGTCCTGTCTAGAAGGTTCCTGATGGTTTCTTGCTCTGGCGACTCATGTCTCCCCATTATGATGACTCCAGGCAGCCAGCAGTGAAGGCTCCTACAAGGAGCTGTTGGTTTTAGGTGAGTGCAGTGTGTGTGCGCGCCACTGCCAGCACTCCCTCCTCGAATGCCACTGATTAATTCAAGTCTTGGTTAAAAGCTCGACATATCCCAGGGTCTCCTCTTCCCATTTACATAACGTGATATCCTATCCACATGTTGGCTGTTTTATTTACATTTTATTTACTTCAAGGCAAAAGAAAGCAACATCTGGAAGGCCGAGATAGAAGCCTCCATGCTGGAGCCGGACCAGAGTTCCACAGAAGGTGATAAAGCTTTTATCACTATTGGGAGTTCAAAAACCTTGTCCCTAGTGATAGGATCCATCTCTTGAGCACACACGTAGTGGAGGGGAAAAGGATTAGACTCCAAGGCTTTATAAGGCCGGCCTGCCTGTGACTTGGTCTGATTGATTTTGCTCTTTGCCTCACTTTATTGGAAGGCGCAGAGAAGTTTGCTTTTGTGGAGAGATGCAAATAAAATGTTAATTGCAGATGCTGTGCCCATTTTGCTTGGGTTTGGCCACACTGGTTACTTCACTTCATTTATTTAATAGTCCTGCACCATCCCAATGACTCAGGGTAACTACAGGTAAAAAAAAGAGCAACAAAAAATAGCCAAATCAGACCTGATAATAATCCTAGCTGCCTAAATCTGGTTGCAAATAACTCAGCAGCTTCCATGGAAAAGGTTTAAAGTGCTTTGGAAAGGGCACAATCACACAAACATTTATGGTACTGAGGTGTATCTACACACGCTATAAGCCCATAGTTGTTTGATGCCAGTTTAACTCTCATGGCTTCCTTCCAAGAATCCTGGGAGTGGTTGCTGTTTTATTTACATTTACACGTAAATAATTATAAGGGCTGGCTCATCCCTGAAGCCAACGGAAGCAGGAAGCAGGTTGACAGGGGGCGCCTACCTCTGTCCATCCACTCACCTGAACTGCTCCTCCCCCCCACTCCCTGAATTGGAAAAGGAAGAAGGGCCGGAGCGCAAGAGGAAGTGTGGAGGAGAGGAGCACAGTACGCTCTAAGCCCATGTTCCCTGTAATCTTCACCCTTGAGTGATGGTGTAGTGGTTTGGGAGTTGAACTTAGACCTGGAAGATCCAGGTTCAAATCCCTGCTCAGCCACAAAGCTTCCTGAGTGACCCTGGGCCAGTCACTATCTCTCAGCCTCACCTACCTCACAGGGTTGTTGTGAGGACAAAAAGGAGGGGAGGAACCATGTACACCACCTTGAGCTCCTTGGAGGAAGGGTGGTATAAAAATGTGAAAAATAAATAAATAAATAAATAAACAAATAAATAAATAAATAATTGAGTGCATAGAGCCCTACCGTGGCTGGGGGGGGGAGCTCTGGGGTACAAAAGGGAAGCTGCGTGGGGCTTTCGTTAGAGCTGCGTGGCTGTGACAGCTTAGAGGGAATGGTGCTTTAAGGCACCCTCCTCCTCTTCGGTTCCACTCCCCTCCCAGGGAATGGCAGGAGCAGAAACTGGCACGTTGCCACATAAAGAGGGACAGCATTTGGGAGGTCTTGGGCCAGCCTTTGTGATGAGAATTCACCAAACTACAGTTCCTCGGGTTCCCTCTGGAGAGGGCTGCATGACTCTTAAACCCGTTGAATTCTGTGGTGTAGTTACTGTGTCCTTAGAAGAGTGAATGCTTCCTAGGTGATGATTCTCTGTGCTTGGAGAGGCAAGAATTGCCTTTCATTCCCTCCCACTACAGCCTAAGTCCAAGCCCCAGCCTAAGGACCTTTTGAAAGTGTTAGGCAGGGCCTGAATGATGAGCATATCCCATTTTATCCTGACAATAAACCTGGAAGGTAGGCTAGTCTGAGTCACATGACCTGCTCAAAATCACTCTAGTGCTATTTCCATTTACAATGGCCAATTGTAAGCAATTACAAGCAGGAGTTTGAATGCACACATCTTTCAGGTTCTGTGTAGCCCTGCTCAGACTTACTTTCTGCATGATGAAATGCCCCATGGTGGGAGGGAGGGAAGTGAGAGTGCATCAGCAACCCCCTCACCTGAATCTCCCCCCCCATACAGTACTGTATTTATTTATACAAATGCTGTACCTGGGGAGAGTGTGTTGGGGCAGAGCTAGCAGGCATGTTCTACCACCACATGGAATTTCATCACACAGAAATTAAGGTCTGAACAGGACTCTTCTGTGTGCAAATGTGTGTGTGTGTGTGTGTGTGTGTGTATGCATGCACATGCGTTTGATTTTTGAAGCATTCAGGATGGAGAAGGAAGTTATAAATCTAAAAAAAAAAGCACCATAAGTAAACAATAACCTGTGGATTTCCCAGTAAGCTAAGCTATGCAAAGAGTTTTGAGAGTTCTACTGGGAGATTGTGTTGTATAGTGGATATATATACTGCCTTTCTTGGTCATTGGATTTCTCCTCCAACTTTAATCCAAGACAGTGTACATGGGCAGGCTGTCCTAACCCCCCTTGGTGTTTTGTTTTTTGTTTTACAATATATAAATGTCCAATCTTTCATAAACAACTACATTCCAGGTGGTATCCTTTTTTTGCAGTCTGACTATTCTGCTGGCTGGCGCCTCCCACACTCGAACGACGGCAGCTGGGAGCTCTTATCTCTCCTCCTGGAGGCTTTCACAGCTTTTTGTCGGCAGCGTGTCTCGAACTTGTCAAGTTCACTGGTCTTCGGGCTTACAAGGCGGCAGCTCTCCCGACTGAGCCAGATCCCTCTGCCCAGCATTGGGTAAAGCATTGGGTTCGGTTCAGAGCAATGCAGCTCACTGACCAAGTCACAAATCTCTCAGTCTAATCTACCTTACAGGGTGACTGTGAAGATAAAAACTGGTTAAGCTATGAGTGCTATGAGTGTTCTGCCTGTCCTGGAAAATCACTTTCTCCGTTTTTGCCCTCGAGCCTTTCAATGTTTTTGTTAATGTGAAATGCTGGAATTATCAGTCTTCAGAGCTTAGCTATTTTCCCAGGGTCTCTAGAACTGAATCACTTGTGTGAGTGTGGGAGTAGATGTATCTTGTCTTTTGTGCACATACATGCATGCACAAGACCACTAAAACACTATCCTGTGTACAGCCTGTCATATCACACCCTGCAGCTGTTGGAGTTTATTTTGAATGACTGCTATGTTCCTTAAATCAGGAAGGCACTGCCAACGCTAGGTTGCTGGGTGCCATGGGGCACAGTCCTTCACTGAGCCTCCCCTTAGGAACACCCGCCCACACCTTGAGGACACAAGGCTACACTGGGCGTGACCTCTGCAACTCCTTTCTCTTTGGCATGCTGATTTTGAGGAGGAGGAGGAGGATGGCATGGAAATGTGAGTGTGGAGGGGAGAAGAAGGAGGAGGAGGAGATGGGAGGAAAGCGGTGGACACTAGAGCAAGGCACCATGCAAGAGAAGGAAAGTGACGGCGCACAGTGTTGCCCTGCCTTAGTTTCCCCCACCATAATTTGAGCACTGCAGTACTGCTGATTGTGAAGACAGGGGTGTTGCAAGCAAGCATGCCCCTCTAGCATATGAGAGAGGGTATGCACTTGCTCTTTGGAGAAAAGGTGGGACATACAACTGCGTGGCATACCTACCTGAGCTGATCAGAGCAGCTTGCCTCTTGCTGCAAATCTTAGCAGGATTTTAAAGGAGCTGGGACCATGGGTGTTCCAGAACAGGCTGTGAACAATGGACTTCTAGGAGTTTCACAAGAGAGAGTTCAGCTGCTGCTCAGGGACCTACCTGCATGTTGCTAGACTTCAAAGACACAGAGAGGGTGAGAGAGTAGGGCCCTAGTAAATATAGGCTAGTAAACAAAGCCAAGGAACTGCAGTTTAATAAGAAGCAACAACGCCCTCTAGATAGAATCCTAGGTAGTCATGTTGCTCCAAGACACCCAAAATCCAAAGTAGTGTAAATAGGGACCAGCTAACGTGTCCTTCAACCACTAGGTAATACTTCTTGATTTGGCTTCTATTGATTCTTTACATTGTGTATCACTTAAAATTAATCTCCAGCTTTGTTACTATTAAGACCACCAGGCTTCTCTTTACTGCTCTGCAACGATTGCATGTCTTCCACAATGATGGAGATGGAATGCAGTAACTGCTATATATGATATAGATATAGATAGATATGACTGCTTGATCTATATATAAAATGAATGGGGATGGAGTCATTTGTCCCTGTAGCTCTTCGTACAACCTGAAATCACTCTTGCACCTAGCTGAGGCTAATCTGGTTAAATCTGAATAGAACCTCCTATTCCATCCTGAAAAAACTGTTACACACTGCAAACTGTGGGGCTTTCCCATCACATCCAGTTTGGTCTCTCTCCCCCTCCTGCCCTCCCCAGGTTTTTCTCAGCATCCAGCCAGATGAAGAGATCTGGATAAGTCAATGCATTTTTACCTGCTGAAAACAAGCACAACCCGACTAGTCATTTCTCCTACCCCCTTTGAAACCCTATTTGTAAATGAAAAGGAAATGCCCAAGGACACAAGCTCATGTTCTTACTATAGTAGAGGAGCCAGAACAAAAATGGGGACAGGCACAAAAGAGACGAAAGTGTATTTTGGTGGTGGTGGGAGCTTTGTCCCACATGTTGTTAATGATGATAGGTATCAGGAATGCAGCATTGTGTTAATTTCCCATCCAGCGGGTGGCGCAGTGGGTTAAACCGCTGAACTATGAGCTGTCGATCGAAAGGTTGGCAGTTTGAATCTGCGACGGGGTGAGCTCTCGTTGCTTGGCCAGCTCCTGCCAACCTAGCAGTTCCAAAGCATGTTAATGCGAGTAGATAAATTGGTACCGGTTGCAGGAAGGTAAACAGCGCTCCGTGTTCCAGCCGCATGCTACGCGCTGCGGCAAGGAGAGTCATGCCGGCCACATGACCACGGAGGCGTCTTCGGACAACGCTGGCTCTTCGGCTTTGAAATGAGGATGAGCACCACACCCTAGAGTCGGACACGACTGGACTTAATTGTCAGGGGTCACCTTTACCTTTACCTATGATTCAGCAACAAGTCCACCAATGGGTGGTGGTGGTTGGGGGGGGGGGAAAGAGCTACCTGCCTGGGTGATACTTTCCCCCTTGCTGTCTCTCTGGCTCCACCTATGTGTCCTTATCTATTCACCTGCCTATGTGGAGAAGTTAGCATGGGACTGTATTTCTCTCCCTGCCACACACCTGTCCTCGAATCATGATATGAACATCACTTCAGGAAAAAAACCGAGTTCTTTTTTTTCTATCGCATAAGGTCAAGCAAGATATGACCCAAGAGATCTGGAAATAGGATCCCCCACCCCTTTTCTAAACTATCAAAGCAACTGTTCTGGGGAGGATCTAGCTGGAACTGGGAGAAACCTTAAACAACTCTTTTCCCTGAACCATTGTTCCAATTAAAATAATGCCACCCCCCACCTCAGTTGCTCTTTCTCCTGTAAGGCAAACTGTAGCTTTGGTGAAAGGGGCAAGAGGTGATTTCAGGACAATGACATGAGGGGAAAGGGTTAACTCCTCCCAAAGCTAGTCTCAGGTTAATTAATCCCTCCTTCAGCTAAAACCCGCAGACAGTCGCTGGAAGAAGCAATCGGGAGTGGAGAAAGAAAGGGCAGGAGAGGGATGCTTAGCCCTTTCCTTGGGGGCTATTTTGCCTCTCAAAAATTTCTGAATGGAAAAGCAGCCCATTGAGAAAGTGTTGACCCCCCCCCCACACACACTGTCTTTAGTTTGCTCCTGATTGCAGCTTCCAACAGCTGCTCTTCATTAAAAAGAAAAAAAAAGTCATGGGAAATTCCACCTAATAATGTGTAGTTCAGCTCTTAGCGTGCACATAATAACTGGGCATTGAGGATGTCGAGTAGAGATACTGTATGCTGTTTTTCCATCTGCTGTATGGGATGGATGAAAACCTGCAGTTTCACTGGCAATGTGCAGTGCATATGGAGGCCGTGTTGGCTGGGTGGCATGTGCATCTGGTTCCCACTGATCTTATCTTTCTGTGCACATCAGCTGGCTTTTGCATGCGCTGTGGCATGTAGCGCCGCTGAGCAAGGCAGATGAAAGGCAGATCTCTGGATCCACTCGTCCTTTTGACACAGCAGGATTTGACGTGGTTTTGTGCCGCGGTAAATGTCATTCCCAGCACGCAAGCCCCTTGCCATGAGCCTAAGGCACCTGCTGGATCTGGATGTGCTCTTTGTTTCTCAAGGAAGGCTCTCTTAATCTTGGCAAGAAAAGAAGACAATGCCTCTTTGTGTGGCCTTTCTCTCTCTCAAAACACACACACACACACACACACACACACACACACACACACACAAAGGTCTAGGCATGCACTGAGATGTTGCAGAGGTCTGTTGTGGGGGAGAGGGGGGCAGGCTTAGCCCTCTTTACAGAGACCATGGGAGTGACACTCGGAAAAGCATGGCTTAATTAAGGATATCTAATATGGTTGCAGGAAAGGAAGGGCACGGCTCATTAACTTGCTGGAATCCTTTGAGGATATAGCTGCCAGGGGAGACAAGGGGGACGCAGGGTGGGCACAGGGCTGCAATGTGTCACTCTTGGGTGATTCCACAAGTCAGAAGCCAAAGCCAAGAAAGGGAAGCTTGCAGAATTCAGCCAGAAATGGGAAGAGCCACCGCAGTGGCTTCCAAGCTTTCCACGTTTTCTGCATTCAGTATTCACGTTTTTGGCATTCTGCATTTCTGCATTCAGTGAACCTTTTCCACCTCCATTGACCTGCTGAGAAGCCCCTGCTTGTCTGTGTCAAATGGCAGCACAACAGCAGATCTTTTCTACCAGTGCATCTATTTATTGCTTAGAATTTGCTGGGAAAGTCTGGTGCATAACAATTTGGTCTGGTAGAAAGTAAAAGCAAAAACAACTTCTCTGAGGACAACCTCTGGTTGCTGGCCCATTTATACCTAGTTTTTGTTCAGGCTGTCCAGGCCCAACCAGTCACACAGTCCTCTGGGCAGCATAACTGAAATTGGTCCTCGGATGGAGAGAGTGGATAGAGGGAAACAGGGCCTTCTCAGTAGTAGCACCAACCTTATGGAATTCCCTCCCCTTTGACTTACGAACTGCTCCCTCCTTGGACACTTTCCGGCGAGGACTAAAAACCTTCTTGTTCAAAGAAGCCTTCTGAGCCCTTGCCTTTTTTAACATCTCGCTGGTACAGGTGGGGGTGCTGCTGTTTTTATGCTCTTGTTTTTATTGTAGCAATGATCTTTTTAATCGACTTTTAGATACTGTTTTTATTAGTTTTCATTAATTGTTTCTTACTGTTTTAAAATGTGATTATTTTTGTATTGTATTTTCTTTTTGTTGTTGTTGTAAGCTGCCTTGGGTCCCTTCGGGGAGAAAGGCGGGATAAAAATACTGTAAATAAATAATAAATAAATAAATTCTTCTCCCTCTCGCACAACACCAGAACCAGGGGACATGCACTAAAATTGAGTAGAGGGAGAGTTAGAACAGACAAAAGAAAATATTTCTTCACCCAGCGTGTGATTCGTCTGTGGAACTCCTTGCCACAGAATGTGGTGATGGCACCTGGCCTGGATGCCTTTAAAAGGGGATTGGACAGATTCATGGAGGAAAAGACCATCACAGGTTACACGCCATAAGCAACCTCCTGGTTTTAGAAGTGGGTTTTCTCTGTGCCAGGTGCAGGGGTGTGGCAGCAGGAAACAGGTTATCTTGTTGTCTTGTGTGCTCCCTGAGGCACCTGGTGGGGCCACTGTGAGATACAGGAAGCTGGACTAGATGGGCCTTTGGCCTGATCCAGCAGCCAGGCTCTTCTGATGTTCTTATGTCCCCACCCTGCTTCTCTCCCATGACCATTCTCATCCGAGAAAGTGCCTCTTAAGGAGGCAATGCAGAACAGCCTGTCTCAGAACCGGTGTGTGTTGTGGAAGATACCATGTCTATCCCATGCCATTGTTGGACATGGCAACTTATATTGGCAGCATAGGCTCTCTAGGAGTTCAGTCTAAGAACAAACCGTGGGGACACAACAGAAGGGGCGGGACAGACAAGAGTAGAGAGGCAAGTTCTAGGCTACCCAGTCAGTTAATGTGGCCTGTTGGGCCTCACCATTGCCCCATGTGGATGAGAAGGGCATCTCCCACCCAACATCCCCTTGCAGCTGTACATTGCAAGTAAAGATTAGTAATGGTGACCAAACTGTCTTTGACTTCGTGGGAAACTTGCCTGTCAAGAGATAACACTCCTCTCTTTTCTTATGTGCTTATTTAATCCTGATGGATCAGTAGAACATTCATGATCAGAATCAGCAAGCCCCTGAACTCGTTTCTGGGGAGCATAAATGGGGAGAGGTCTGTTGCCTTCAAGATCTGCTTTCTAGGTCGACATTGGTGGGGGTGGAGCACTTGGAACGGGATTGCAGTGCTCCATGATTACACGCCATGATTACCTGCGCTGGAGGAAGAGGTGAGTTGTCCCCCCCCTTCTTCTTTCCATTCCCTCTCCTTTCAAGAGAGCGAGTGAGTGAGCAAGAAAAGGATTGAAAGGGAGGCAGAATGACCTGCTGAAAGGCAGGATGGGGGAGGCAGCAGGCTGGTGTGGGGTGCAGGCTTCCACTACCAGTTTGCCACCTGTGAGATGTGTGCAGCCACTTCATGAGTGGGCTGACCCTGCGGCTAGAGCATCATGTCAGAGCCTCACACTGAGCTGACATCACACCTGCAATAGGGGGATAATACCTTACAGATGTGGTTCCCAATCTTTTCCACACTGCAACCCACTTTCAGCATGGAGCTTAGCAACCTGGAAGTTTGGCGGTGATGTGATGTCATCACCTTAACACAATGCAGCGTTTATTGCAGAGGTTCTTTCTTCGCAGATGGTCACAAATAGCTGTCCACTCCTTTTGAGACTCCTCCCTGTCCCTTCAGCCCAGTATAGGTCCTGGAATGGACTACTGGTCTGTGACCAACCCAGGGTGCTCCAGGTGCTAGCTTGGACCAATGAACGGCCCAGTCACAAACACAAGTGTCATGTGGATGCTTTGTAATGTTAAGCATTATTGACAATTCCATTTTAAACCCCTCATCTACAGCATCATGTTCTGTTGGCTCCAGTGCTCAGAGTGACTATCCTTCCAGCCCACCTTGCATCCTTGGTTAGATCATTGATGTAATTGGCTTTTCTGATGTCACTGGAGGCAATATTCTTCTAATGCGTGGGGTTGATAACACGGTAGGTTCAGCAAGCCATGAATGTAATAATCCCATTTATAGATACCTAAGGATTTCGACCCAGCTTGGCAGACGGCACAGCTGCTTAGAAGGCAAATAAATGCAGAGCAATGTCGATAACCCACAAGAAGGCGGGACTGGGAGGCAGAGCAACATCGGAATGGATGAAATCATTCTGTGCACGCCAATGAGCTGCAATGGGAGAGTGACGGATGGGTGATGCCGTTCACAGGGAGGCTTTTGACAAGGGGACTTCAAAGTGATCCTATGGGGAGAGGCTCTAGCTCAGTGGAAGAGCAGCTGCTCTTCTTGCAGAAGGTCCCAGATTCAACTCCTGGCATCTCCAGGTAGGGCTAGGAAAGACCCCTGCTTGTCACTGCCCGTCAGTGCCAACAAGACTGAGCTGGATGGACCAATCATCCCGAGGACGGAGAAGACCAGATTCAAATGGCTATGAAGTTCATTGAATGAGCATGGCCAGTTGCTCTCTCTCTCTCTCTCTCTCTCTCTCTCTCTCTCTCTCTCTCTCTCTCTCTCTCTCTCTCAGGCTAACCTACCTCACAGGGTTGCTGTGAGGATAAAATGGTACTTTTACGGGTACTTTTACTGTTTTTGCGCATGCGCAGAGACCGTTTCTGAGGGCAAGGGCCTGCCCTCTTGCCCTCAAAACAGTCTGCACATGGCGGGGCCGGATGCTCCGAGGCCGGCTCCCGGGCCGGCCTCGGAGCGTCCGGAGGCCGACGCGCGTCACGGGGGTGATGCGTGCGGGGGTGCGCGTGTCACCCCTTTGCGTGCGTCAACCCGTGGCGGCCTGCTCCCGTCCCTTGATGGGAGCGACGCCACTGGAAGCAGCCTCTGGCTGCTTATTGCAGGCAAGTAGAATGAGACTAAGTCCTAGAAAGGCTCTGCAACCTTGCAGAGCCTCTCTCGGACTTAGTCTCGTTCTACTTGCCTGCAAGGGAGGCTGCTTCTCTGTTTGTTTTAAGGAAGAAACAAAGCTTGCTGAAAGAAAAATAAGAGCTGCGGGGGGGGGGTCATGCCTGCCCTCAGGGGAGGCAGGGCAGAGGGCCCTCAGGAAACCATGGAGGGGGGGTGTTCGCTCCTATCCACGGTTTCAAGTATCCACAGAGGGGCCTGGAACATATCCCCAGCGGATATGGGGGGAGTACTGTAAACATAATTCAGTCTACAGTGAAATAAAGGTCTGGCCAGTAGCGTAGCTGCCATAGGTGGGGGGGGGCACAACCCCGGGTGCTAGGTGTGGTCTCCTCGCAAGAAGTGGCTGCATTGACGTTTCCTGGCGTGAGCTGCACCCCCACCCCCCTTGGTTCCATTAAGCTCCAAATGGAGCATTTCCAGAAGCAAGGAGGGGTGACGTTGTGACGCGGGGGGGGGGACACACACGAGGAATTGTGACGTCACCCAGCCTCAGGGGGCTAGTGATGCCACTGGGTCTGGCTGTATTTATATACAGCCTGCCATCCCCTTTTAATAGTACTGGTTCTTACATAAGACAGCCGGAGGTGAGCCTGGGAACCCACAGAGAGCCCTGCTGGATCGGACCAAAGGGCCACCTTGTCCAGCCTCCTGCTTTTCACAGTGGCCTGCCCAAGGCCTCCGGGAAGCCCACAAGCAGGGCCTGAAGGCCTCCCCATTGGGGATGTCACTTAAATACAGTATAATGGCTAAGAGCTGTCGATAGTACAGTACTATTTCCCTTGATATGGTTTACGTTTTAGCTACAACGTGTCTAATTTGGAAAACTATTGTATCCGAAAGAAACCATCAAAGGCCAGAAAGACGTCGTAGCATCTGAGTTTCGGCGTTGAACACATTGATCTCAGAATAAGGACTCCAGATCACTGAACACAGATTAGGCAGGGCATGTTGACATGCATTTAATTTAGGGGATCAAGCACTGTTTCAGCACAGCAGAGAGACCCTGCCTCAGAACTGGGTGAATGCATTAGACATGCTTTCAGCTGCGACCACTGGCAAGGAATGTATGTGAAAAGGGGAGGGGAAGAGGGAAGCTTGTCAAGCTTTGACCTACAGTAGTTCCTATCTGGGCAGGCACGACTGCACAAGCATCTCAAGAAGACGTTGCTTGGGGTAAGGCAATATTTTTATGAAGTTGCTTGTGATCCAAGGAATGCACCCCAAATTTGGGGCAGTGTTGCAAAGGTCCAGGAGTGCACCTCAGATCAGATTGTCAGTGTATACAATGGTTAATAGACATTGGCAGACCTAGTGCTGACGGCATGACATGTACATACCAAGCTGGCCCATTGAATGGCCGACCGCACAAGCATGTCAACCCCCACAGTGCGCTGTTCCTGCAGAACCAGAATGTGCAAATGTGGGGTTTTTTTACACCTGAAAAAATCCAAAGGATTGACGCCTGTCATTGAACCAGGAAACCAGCACACACTTTTAGCCTAACACTTTGGGTTGTGCTTATGTAAGCAGCATTTGCACACTATCCCTTGCATTGGATGTTGTGGAGGTGTGAGGGTTGGTGTGCGGGGTTGGGTATATGTGCTTCCAGTCCCCTCCATGCCATGAGATGGATCACGGAGTAAGTGCTGCTCAATCCAGCCCTTATTTGCTACTCATTGGTCTAATCTGCCATTTCTAAAGTAATATAAGTCAGTGGTCATTCCCACACTTTGTGGCACGGGAGTTCCATAAACCGATAGATTATGTATAGTGAGGTGATCTCTTGGCAAGAGGGCTTTTTGGAAAAAAAGGAACACCCTTCAGCTATTTTCCAAGAGTTTTCAGCCAGCTTGCAATGTTGGATTAATAAATGCACCATATGTTGGATTAATAAATGCACCATATGTTGGATTAATAAATGCATGGTGATGCTGTAGCACACATGCACCGTATTGTATTATCCCCTAGGAATTGAAGTTCTCACCATCAAATACAGCAGAGAAAGAAGGCTGGAAGTTCAACGGGCCCATTGTCTCACTCAGCAACAAGACAGAGTTTCACAGGGATCCAGATAGGGAGCATATAAAATATTTGCAAGGGGCAATTAAAAGGTGAAAAAATTGACCCACATACAGGAGTTACTTAGCAAAGAAGGACTGCTTGGTCAGGTGGTCTGATCACATAGATCATAGCAACCTACTTACAATGTAAGTAAGTGTAAAGTGATGCACATTTGGGGCAAGAAATCTAAACCTCACATATACACTAATGGGTTCTGAGCTGTCTGTGATGGATCAGGAGAGAGATCTTGGGGTGCTGGTGGACAGGTCGATGAAAGTATCGACCCAGTGTGTGGCGGCTGTGAAGAAGGCCAATTCCATGCTCGGGATCATTAAAAAAGGGATTGAGAATAAAACGGCCAATATCATTCTGCCTTTGTACAAATCGATGGTAAGGCCGCATCTGGAGTATTGCGTCCAGTTCTGGTCACCGGATCTCAAAAAGGATATAGTGGAACTGGAAAAGCCGCCTTGGGTCCTGTGGGGAGAAAGGCGGGATAGAAATATGGTAAATAAATAAATAAATAAAAGGTGCAGAAAAGAGCGACCAGAATGATTCATGGGCTGGAGCACCTCCCTTATGAGGAAAAGCTACAGCGTTTGGGGCTTTTCAGTCTAAAAAAAAAGGCACCTGAGGGGGGACATGATTGAGACGTATAAAATTATGCATTGGATGGAGAGAGTGGATAGAGGGAAATTCTTCTCCCTCTCGCACAACACCAGAACCAGGGGACATGCACTAAAATTGAGTGGAAGCAGAGTTAGAACAGACAAAATAAAATATTTCTTTACCCAGTGTGTAATTCATCTGTGGAACTCCTTGCCACTGGATGTGGTGATGGCACCTGGCCTAGATGCCTTTAAAAAGGGTTTGGATAGATTAATGAAGGAAAAGTCCATCACAGGTTACAAGCCATAAGCAAACTCCTGGCTTTAGAACTAGGTTTTCTCTGTGCCAGGTGCAAGGGAGTGACAACAGGAAACAGGTTATCTGTGCCAGGTGCAAGGGAGTGACAGCAGGAAACAGGTTATCTTGTTGTCTGTGTGTTCTCGGAGGCATCTGGTGGGGCCACTGTGTAATACAGGAAGCTGGACTAGATGGGTCTTTGGCCTGATCCAGCAGGGCTCTTCTTATGTTCTTATGTTAACCAGGTATAAGTAGGGGACTGAACATGAAAGAATTTTGCCTACGTAGCAGCAGGCTTTGGACTCCTGGTTCGGAGACTGTTGATTGTGCAAGATCACATAGACAAGATCACATGTTACAATCCAAGCCAGAGAAGAACTTTTGCGGGAAATGCTTCTTGATACTGACAAGCATTATGAACTGGACAAATTCATATACCAAAGCAGATGATCGTGCCCTTTGATGATATTTGATATCACTAGTAATGCTCCATGTGAACAACTCCGTTGCGACTGCAGTTACTTAAGTGATTTCGTTGGGTGAACCTCTATTATCAAAGTGAAAACCCTCTATTTTTCTGCACTGTTCACAATTTCTTGTGATCTCTAAGACATCCCCTGTTCTCTTTCTGAACTAAAACCAGGTCCCAACATCTTTATTGTTTACTTGTCAGGAAGGTGCTCTGGGCTTTTGATAATGTTTTAGAAGTACACAGTACAACGACACTAAGATACTTGCCATTTGATTTTCAGTACGTTTCCTAATAGTTGCTCTCTTTGTACACTGAACGGTAAATATGGTAAATATGTGTAAATATGTAAATTTGTAAACATATGGTAAATATGTATGGAAACTATGGAGTGGATTGAATGGCCAAGCAAGCACACAGTTGCTTTTATCATTAGGAAAACCCATCTCATGTGAATCCATGAAGTGGATCCATGAGAATTACAGCGCAAATCTGCCTAAGATGTGGCGGCCGGCTGAAATGTGCCTTCTCAAACGCCCAATGGGCCTTCTTGGATGCACGGCAGCTCTTCAGGAAGGCCGTGTAAAGCCAGCCTGGCCTGGGAAGGGGTGTTGGATATCGGCGCAACCCAGCGTCGATATCCCCACCCCCTCCTAGGCCGGGCTGGCCAATGGCCCCCTCCCTCATTACCCCTGCCTGCCATCCCCATTCCCTCCTGCCTCCCGGCACAGACCTTACCTGTGTCAGCTGGTGCGGGTCTGGGACGGTGGTGGTGTGAGTAGTGCTGGCCTCCGCGCTGACGCTGCTTACACTCAAGGCGCCACAACAGTGCCTTACGCCACTTTTGCAACGCCTTAGGCTGGTGGAGCACTTGCTCCGCCGGAATTAAAGTTGGGCAGGATCGGGCTGTTAGAAGCTTACTCTTTTCATTAAAAAGGTGATTTTTTTTTCTTCTGCCAACACACCCCATGCACAAAACAGTGGGTTTCTTCTGCCTTGAGGACTGCAGTTGTGGCCATACAGCTCTCCAGGCCCTTTCATTACTGCAGTGTTGACCTTTTCTATATGGGTTAATTCAAGCTGTTTGATTTCATCCTTTTTTTTTAAACGACAAATAACTTCCTCCATTTTATTACCATTTGATATTTAAAATATCTTTAAAATATTGAAATGCAATATTCGTGAAGTCCAATGCTATTTTTTAAAAGGTTGGCTCTAGCACTCAGCCATGACTCGAGCTACGCCAGCCAACCAAATATAATTTATTAATTTGTCGCCCATTCCATATGCAACTCGATAAAAGAGCTGTCCAGGGTGGAATGGCCTTCCTGTTTAATTATTAATCCTAAAAGTAATTAGGAAATGAACCAATTGCCCAAGCCACTTATACAAAAATCTGTTCCCAGCCAATATTATTTGGAATGTTGCTCACTTGGGCAGCCGGAGGGAATATTTGCGGATATCCCCACCCCCTTCGATGTCTATTAGAAAGCAAATAGTCCCCAGGAAGGAGGGAGAAAGGTGAGTCCCAAGAGGGTTAGTACATGATGGGGAATTCACTTCAGTGATATGCCAAAATAATCACTAAACTGCACATGACATCAAGCACATTGTTGGCCCTGGCGTGGTTGTTTCTCTAAACAGTAGTTCTGGGAGGAGCTGATCTGGGTTGGTGCTGCATCCTGGGAGGGGGGGGGCTGTAACCCTTTGTCTCCGCCACAGTCCTGATCTGGATCACTCTCTCTGCCCCTCGCTGTTATTTGCCCAGACCTTGAATTATTGGGGAAAAGGTCCTTACTTTTATCATGGGGACCATTAATGAAATCCACAAGCCCTCATTGTGACTTCTTCTCCCTGTTTTAACCAAATTGTGCCCCTCCATCGCTGTCAGAAAACAGGAGCCAAAAGTCATGTCGCAAAAGCCCCTTTGGACCTCCTTGTATTTCTGTATACATAATTCTTGATGTACTGAAGCCATGGTTACACAGTCACAGGCTGCAATCCAATACACACCTTCTTGAGAGCAAGTCCCATTGAATTCAGTGAGACTTACTTCTAAGTAGACATGCCTAGGATTGTGCTGACAATGTATTATGCACCCAACAGCTCATGTCCTGGAAGTGAGCACTCGGGTCAGGGGGGGAAAGCATTTTAAAAACCCGCTCACCCCCATGTTATCCTCTCCCTACCCATCTACATAGCAATAAAATGCTCTCACCTGGCAGCCTGCCCTGATCCTGAGCCCTTTAGCACTATATTTCACAGTGGTATCCTCTGTGCACCCCAATAACATTGCACGGCTCCTCTTCTGTTCCAGCAGCCTGGAGACCTGAACAAGACGGAGCACGCTGCCTGCTGCCTCTCAGGGGCTGGAGCGACACTGCAACATTTTGTGGATATTTTTTATTACCGTCTGACAATTCACAACAACATTTGAAATGAAAAGAAGCATTACAATACGAGAAAGCAATTTATCACATTGATATGACTTCAATTCTTATTTGTTCAAAATTACTAAAGGTGCCATTTTTTCCCTCAAACCAATCACTACTTTCCTTCCCTGCCATGACATCTATATAATTTGTGAATTTTACCATTGATGCAAAATCCCATAATTTTGACACCATTAATTTGCCTCCCATGTTTCACACAAACCATGCTAGATGCAGCAATCATATATCTGGATGTAATAACCCTTGCCTGTGCCAAGGAGATCATGATTATTAGAGTCAATTTCCAAACACTGTAGCCCCTACAGCGAGTGTTTTAATTCTCTTCCTGTCCTCAATCAATTGACTGCTCGACATCTCTGTTGGAGACCCAGTCCTGGGACACGCTCTGCTGGACATACAAAATGACAGACAATGAATGAAAGTTGCCCCCCTCCAATGAACGAGTAGCTTTTCCCCCCAAGCGACCTGATGTAATTCCTGAGTTATGCATGTCTGAACAAAAGGAACTGTGAAATCCACCAGGATTCGACACCACCAAAGAATTGCTTTCAGGGCTCGACCTGATCATTTTTTTCTTGACCTAAAAGACAGTAACATTTGTTCATCAGAAATTAATTCTTCATGTGGCCGTAAGTGTTCCAAGCACTTTGCAGGCATTATCTCACTAATATTTACCATATCCCTGTAAGGTCGACCAGTATCGTTACTCTTCTCCCCGCGACTCTTTAATCAAAGTAGGCCATGCAGGGCGGCGTGCTCCTTGTGTAAAGAGACTGGACAGAAGGAGGAGAAGGGAGCCTTGCTGCAATCGAATCCTCAGAGGATCAGCGCCTCAAAGCATTCTAGCTCCCTTCTCACCTTCCTCCCTCAGGCGCTTTAAAAGAGGCTGGTGAGGGAAGGAGCAGAGAGTAGCTCTTTCCTCCACACGGCCCCTTAGATAAAGGAGGAAACGTAGCGCACTCTGGGAGTGACCCCAGCATGCTTCACATTTCCTGCTTTGGTTCAAGACTAGTCCACATGGAAGAATGAGCCAGGGAAAGGGGGGGGCAGCGAAGTCAGGTGCTGCCTCAGGTAGCCCCATAGCTTCAGCTGGTCTTGCCACCTTGAGTTGTCTTTTAACCAAAAAGGTGGAAACTACCGCCTTGAAAAATGTTGCATCATGTGGGTGTGTGTGTGTGTCACATCGGCATGTCCCCACGGGGGATGTAGGAACGCCTCTGAGGGAGTGGCAACAGGATACGGGTATCTTGTTATCTTGCGTGCTCCTGAGGCATCAGGTGGGCTACTGTGAGATATAGGAAGCTGGACTAGGTGGGCCCCTGGACATATGCAGCAAGGCCTTCTTACGTTCTTAAAATAGTAGCCCTCCCCTGCTGGTACCTGCCTGGAAACTGGCATTCAGAGGTAGACTGTCTTTAAACATGAAGGGTCCATTTGTGTGGCTTGGGAGGTGCTCCTAGATGTGTGTGCCAGGAATATATCAGTCCCAGTGCCCATTTAGTCCAGCACCCTGCTTCCCATCGTGGCCAACCAGATACCTCCCAAGATCCCCGAGAAGCAGAGCACAACAGCCCTTCCCCATTGTTTTTCTCCCCGCAACCAGTGTTCAGGGTAGACTGCTTCTGAACCAGGAGGTCCCATAGAGCCATGCTGACTAAGACTACATGTGTTCTTTGAATGTAAAAGCAAAGACGGTTTGAAAGGGGCTGTACATTGAGGAGAAATGGAAAATGTCTACTGGACGCGAGAGGCAGCTGCTCCTGCAAGGCCCTTTCCCCTGCTCTGCACCACACACGGCACTGTTATCTTCACCAAATATTGAAAGGACAAACCCAAGCCTTTCTGGATTTCTGGAGAAGGTTGAATTTTATTGCAGCAACAATAAAAGGAGGGAAAAAGACAGCCCCCATCATCATCAGATTCATATGGTACAAATGCCAAGGCCTGCACTTGTCTAGACTGTGCTTAGAATAACTGAACTTTTCAACTCCTCCTCGAGTGGTTGGTCTCATTATGCTTATGCTTGCTACCTGACCTACATTTTTTTTTAAAAAACAGTATCCCTGAAGATATCATAACATCTTTCTGAATAGCCTCTAATGAAGGCAAATGTAATTTTTGCAGCGCTGAATCAACAGGAATAACTGAAAAGACGCTGGCTGGCCCAGGAAGCCATGACGCAGGGTAGTGCTGGCCGGGCTCCAAACTCTGGCATCATATGTTAACCAGACCAGAGTCTCAGAGAGGGATTTTATCAGGGGGTACAAAGTTTCTTTTCGGCCCCTTCCCAAAGGGACGCAGGAACATTCAATCACACATGCCTCCACCTGCAGTCCGAAGGCCAACCACAGGTTTACCACCTTAGTGAGAATGAGACCTTTGTTGCTTGTCCAGGAAATAATCATACAACACTCTTCACATGGACACTCAACATATGGGGGGGGGGGTATGACCACACCTGCTGGCCAGGGCCATGTGACTTCTGTGCGTCCCCAACCTTTGCACAATCTTTCTCTCCCCTCCACACTTCCACCAGCAAAAAGTTCTGCTTAAATTTCCCTGCACCAAGGGAAGAGCCGCGTTGGCTGTCAGAATGATGCGCTCTGTTGAGGGAAGCGGAGTACTGTACTTTAATTCTCCGTAGGAGCTGCAAATATACCACATGTAATTTGCCAATCACGTTGAAATGAATTGATGTCCTCTGGGATTTTATGAGAAAACACAGAGATTGTATGATGGCTTCTGAACAAGGAGCAGTCTACGACAATTAAGAACAGATGGCAACCCTCTGGGTGCGAGAATGGCACAGAGTGAGGAGGAATGTTTTTTGTCTGATCCTGTCTCCTGGTAAAATGAATGCCAACAGACAGGGCTCGAGTATGCAGGGCTGTCAACTATGACTGAAGCTATTCCTGGAGACTCCCCCCCCCCCCACACACACATGATGTAATGTCAGGAGGCCCTGCTAGAATCTCCAGGATTGCTTCAGTGGGCACCCGGAGATTCTGTGGTTTTACCATTTTAGCAGGTGCCGAGAGGTGTGGCAGATCACATGAACTGATGCTGTGGCAGAAGTGGTGCTGCTAAAAGGGTGGCCCATGTGATAATTGGGCTCTCACATATTTTGAAGATACTATCAAGATTTGCACATTTTCTCTTCTGTCATTTGCAGCTGAGTTTCTACGTAGGACCAAAGTGCTTATTTGTGGCTATCATCTGCTTGACATCACTTCCTGCTTAATGATGTCACTTCCATCCCTCAGCAGGTGCCATTAATATTTTTCAGCCCACTAGATGAAACAAGTTCGACACCCCTGGCCTATGCTGTAGTAAACCCTCTCCCAGCAGAGACAAAATTCCCTACAGCACTGGTGCAATTCCAGCATTGCACCGGTGTAAAGGTTGGTGTCTATTGCATTCATGTCGCCGTACCTTATCCCCCAGGTGTTCTATGAAACTTCACAGTCAGCTCCTGGCACTACCGATATAGGGGCCTGTGGATGGGGAAGGAGGGCAAAGTTTGGGCATAGAAGAAGTCTATGGAGAGGAGAGGCCAAGGGAAATATGGGGTCAGTCTCAATCTAATATAACAGAATGACTGATACAGACCAGACATGGATAAAAATAGCCACATAGAGAAGAAACCTGAGCATTTCGGTCTCCCAGGTGCTGCAGCATTTCTGGCCACAAGGTCACTTCACTCAAGCAACATGTGCTCCAGAGCAGACAGAGCATGAGTCGGCTAAAGGGAAATGTCTTCTTGACATCTCTGTTACCTTTTCTTTTGGCTTGAAGAAAGAGTGGTGCCTTGCTGCTGCAGAATGCTTTGGCAGTACTTCAGAGTAAAATGGAGAGGGTGTGTGTGTGTATTTCTGTGGCGGTGTGAACCATCGCTGCTTTTCTTAGAGTTCTGAAAGAGAAAGAAGAGTAGACTTCACATTCTCAGCAGTGGGAGGGGCGGGAGCAAACGACTTGCTGTATTATGCGTGTGCTTTGAGAAGCATCTTAGCCCACTTATGATGACGGTCATCTTTTCTTCAGAAGCACCCTTGAAATGATGCTATGGCACGAAGTAACATAATTCACGGGCCAAGCTTAGAGAGGACATTTGTGGCAGGGACCTGTCCTCTCATTCTTTGGAATACACCCGGTGCACAGATAGTGCTATTATACTTTGGTGTCACAACCCACCAGGTGTCTGGACTGCGGTTTTTGGGTGCTCACTAGTTCGAACTCTACCCAAGAGTTTAGGAACCAGGGCCTTTGAGAGGGGCTTAAGGGGGTACAATCGTACCCAGAACCAGGGCCAAAAAGGGGCCCAGTAGCCAAATTTACATGAAGGGAAGGGGCCCAAAAGAAAATTTGTACCCCCTGATTAAATTCCTCGGAGTGGCCCTGTTAGAAACTGGTGAGATATTGTCATATCAAGTTCAGTGTTCCTAGTAGTGTGGTTCATTGCACTTCAGCTTTTATCTTGTCTGTACCTAAGCTGGTGAGATCTTTCCCTAAGGCTTTGGGGATTGTGCCATATTACACCAATATTATGATTATGATTATTATAGCAACAATAATGACAGCAATACATGGAAGAATGGACCAAATGGCCATTTGAGATTACCACCCTCCCTTTCTTGAAGCCCAGTTTGAGACCCACCCCAGATTTTCCGTTCTTCCATTCCAGCCGTCCTCACACTCGATGGAATGGTGCAGGGCTCCACTGTACCACGCCATGCTGTAACACAAGCATCTCGGCAAGGCTTTGCGCCAAGGTGCTTCGCGAGGCCGTTCAGTGTTATTTCAATTAATTATTCATGCCAGCCACCAACGCTCAGCTAAGCCAATTCCGATCCTGACAAATTAGCTACTGGTGCCTTTCCTAAGTAATTTATCACAAAGACTTGTTAAAGCTGGCCCGGTTTTACATATAATAACATTGGCATCAGACATCGGGGGCCCTTGTTTGACTAATGGCTTAGGCTGTGCATAGGCATGTGCGCATCTGGGGAGGGAGGGAGGCACTCTGGTTCTGTTACCTGACGATTTTGCACAATATACATTCGTTAAACTGGACTTGAAATCAAGATTACGTCTATGCAAGAGTATTTGCAATTGTCTAATCCAGGGGTTCTCAACCCCTTCCCAGCCAAGTACCACTTCCAGCGCCACTCTCCTGCTGCGTTCCACCGGAAGTGACTGGCGATGAAATCAGTTACTCATTGAGCACTTGGGCAGAATGCTGACTGCAGGTTATTGCCTAATATTTCCATAAAGAAAAGAGTGAAAAATGAAGCTGAGTGATTAGGGAAGAAGACGGGGGTATTTCTCAAGGGAACTGGCCCCCGAAGGGTCCTCTTTGTGAGAACCAGGTGTGGCTCATTGCCAGTCAGTCAGGTGGTTGCAGACTGGCAGGCGACTTGTCCATTTCTGCCCGCCCACATGCCTCCTTTCAATACAGAGAGTGGGAAAAGCACATCACCAGGTGGGGGGGCAGCATTTGCCCCCCCCCCCAGGCACCAGGAGGTCTTGAGCTGACCGTGATGCGAACGTCCCTGGCTAAGATCCGCAGCCTGTTGTAAATTCCAAGGCTCAGCACAAGAAAGAAGAGTGCCCCTGAGAACGGGAAGAGCCCATTTTCATCTTTCTAGCCAGCATCCACATATCAGAAACGTCCTTATTAATTTAATTTACTTTTGCTCGTTATGAGCCCTGTTCTCATACCATGTCAAAGATGACTGAATGCACACAGAGATGTGACCTGTGCGCATTCAGTTGAATGTACATGAGTACGACTGTACATGAGTAAGAATATCATCCTACAAGTGGGAAATCTGCGTTTCCAGGATTCTAGATTGTGTGGAGAGAGCCCTACACATATCCATGTACATACCATGCAGACATTCAAATGAATGTGGATAATTTGGGGGCAGGGCTGTCACCATGATCCGCCTGCATGTGTTTGCTAGCCCTGGATATGTCATCATGACTCATGAGAAGCGGGCTAAGCGTCAGACCATTGGTCCATCTGATGATGATCTTATGATCTGATCTGGTGATGATCTGGCCCAGGACTGTCTGCTGTGCTCTGATTGGCAGCAGCTCTCCAATACCTCAAAGCATTGTGACAGCCTTTCACTGCAGGCAACCAGAGGGGGCAAGGAGGGGCAACTACCCCTCATCAAGTAGCTTGCGCCTCTGCCCTCTGTTGCAGGCTTTCTTGAAGGAAAAGCACTTTTCACATGCTCAGAGTGCTTTTCTTTATTATCATAAGCTAATAAGTTCCTCTATGGTGTAACACCTGTTTTTGCTAGATAGGAGAATTAATGTGAAAGCAACTCTTATTTCTCTTTCAGAAATCAAACATAAGGGGCAATGCTTACTCCCCACTGAAATACACTTTGCCCCTTCTGTGCCCCGCCCTGCCCCACCCCACCCCACATTTTTCCTAGCGCTGTCTCCTCTAGCAGAGGATAGTTTCAGGAGAAAGAGCCTCATGTCATAAGGCAGGACGTCTAGGCAGGCTGGAGTCCCAAAGCTGTAGCAGGGGCTGCACCATTATCAGTGTCATTGATCAATAATTAACAAAATGTTTGAATAACAGCAGAGAAATAAATACGCCACAGGATGCCATTTCCAATTAGCAGGGTCACAGCCCCTGCTGAGGTTTACTATTGAAATCACATGCAAATGAGAACTCCAAATCATTCTTGGGTCTCCCTCCTTTCCTGGCAGGCAGTCCTGCACGGGATCAAAGAAGACCTCCCCGCTATAGGGGAGGCAGCAGGCAGGAAATGCTATAACTTCTAATAATAAGCACAACTCCAATTTCGACAAGTTGATTTTCCAGAGCTGGTCCTGCACTCTTGCCTGCTAGACAATGCCACACAAACCAAGGGGCCCTAACATTGGGGTGTCGTGACCCAGATTGCCATCTGATGCCATCTTGGGTCTGCCGCCCCTGCGCTACAAAAACGTTGGTTTTTGGAAGCGGGAAGTTCCACACGTCTAGGCTCCATGGCAGCATGTGAGGAGGAGCACCCTCACATGCTGCCATGGAGCCTAGACGTGTGGAACTTCCCGCTTCCTTTACAGGGACCGTGTGTTCACGCTGTCTCTGTACATGAAACCAGAAGTCTCGCACTTCTGGGCTTCATGGCAGTGCGCAAGGAGCATGGTAAGGAGGAAAATGATCTGCTTCTGGCTTGAGCGAGCGGGAAGCAGCAGGTCATTGTGGCTTGCATTGGCAGCAGGTTGGAAAGAGGGGGCGGGGGGCAGAATCTCCTGGCATCCCGAATCTCCCGCTCCCTCAGACCCCTTGCAATCTTCCGCTGATGCAACCTGCATCAGGTAGCCCCATGGATGGGTCGGCAGTGGGTCCTGAGCTGTTTAAAGGCAACAGTGAGGTACGAGCAGAGAGATCAAAGGTGTGCTCAAGGTTCTAGTCCTTATTTTTTTTTTTAAAGCTTTGCTCCTCTGCCGTATCTCCTTCTTTGCATCCCTTCTTCATCTCTCCGCACTGCTGCAAAGGGCAGCATTACAAGTTTTGGCAAGGAAAAGGGCAGATTCAGGTTTAAAGGTCAGCGCCGTAACTACGGTGGAGCGGATGGAGCAGTCGCTCCAGGCGCTCCACCGCGGGGGGGCGGGCAGAACGCGGTCGGGAGAACTCACCGGCTCCCGAAGCAGCGTCGCATTTTGGCCCTCCCTCCCGCCGTGGAGCCCGTTTGGCTCCGAAATAGGAGCAAAATGGGCGGGGGGGGGCGAGTCTACGCGACGCGAGGGCGCGTCACGACGCTGGCCCCGCCCCATGCTCCGGGCGCCCTCCCGGCGCGTTGCGCCTCTGTTAAAGGTCACCCTTGGACGTAACCAACATTGTATTGTGAAAATAGCAATGGGCTGTGCCCACAGCATAGCACTTGTGGAAGCTAAGCACTGGACGGCAACTTCTCCACCCCCCCCCCACCCGCTCCCTATTGAAGCCCCTAAGCCCTCCTGGAAAGGGGACATAATCACCAGTTACTTCTAGGTTTTCAGAGGCCAGAAAACGCAGAGAGAAGGCTCTGGGCAGGTGGGAGGGCCCTTCTCAGCATTCCTGAGAGGCTCGGCCAAAGGCAGGAACTTCTTGGGAGCAAAAACGCGCCACCAAAAGTGCCGTGTTGGAGTGGGTTTCCAGTGGTCCAGCGGTCCGTGTACCACCAGCAGTCGGTCAAAGTACCACTGGTGGTACTAGCACCACAGGTTGGGAACCTCTGCCTTAGAGCACAATTCTAGGCTTGCTTCTGAGTAGACATGCCTAGGATTGTGCTTTAAGGGTTTAACAAGCTATGCCTGCCCACATTCCTTCTCCTAAAGGTCTAGCACTCTGTCCTGGTTGGAGATCTGGTAAGCCTAGTTAGACTAGAATTAACTTTGAGCATGTGATTGGGGATTGTGGGTTTACTTTTTGTTCGATAAATAGTGGCCAGTCCAGATCAGCCCATGTGGATCTGCATTGTGGTCTGCTGGGGGGTGGGTGGGTTTAATCCTGTGGTTTGATCTTTTGCCTCTGCCACAGTCATGGTATGGATCTCCTCCCTGCAGCTGCAACGTGATTGGGGGAGAAAGCTCCCATTTCCAGGGCAAATAGCTGCTCCAGGGGGCCCACTCCAGATTGGGACTATGTCAGGAGTGGGGGAGTTATCTTCTTCCCCTCCCATGTCATGATCCCAATCCCGTGGGGACTTGGTCTGGCTGCTTTTTACTGACTGAGATGATGCAAGCACGTTCATGTCAGTCCTGTGCTTCAAGCAACATCTGGCTTGGCCCTAAGGCACCACTTAAATACAGTTTTGCACAAAGGGATCATCTGGCTCCAGTGAGTTACTTGCAACTACATGCAGAGAACAAAGCCGTGTTCATAGTGACATCTTGAGTTAATGATCATCCTGTGCTGATTGATTCAGGCGGGTCTGGGTGTTGCAGAGCTCTAAGCCTTTAAGGGGCAGACAGCCACTTGTGCTTAGGGAGGCTCCTCCCTGACTCCATCATCATGAACTGGGAGGGCTTGGATGATTTCTGTCCGGGAGGGTCCATGCCCAGGGCAGAGAATGCTGCTGCTGGGCAGTGCTCAGGTCAGTGGAGGAGGATGAGTCAGGGCCCAGTTTGCAGAAGCCAGCTGTGCTGCTTGTGTGCTCCAAGATGGCGCCTGAGGTTCAACGGGAAGAACTGGAGAGACTTGCAATCCTGTGTGCCTCACCAGCTTCAGGCTGGCCAGTTGGCTGCAGAGGCCAGCAGCCCAGCCTGGTCTTCCTCTCTGTTGCCGCCGGCTGTGAGCAATACTCAAAATTACAGTTAACAGGATGGTTTGAGGGTCCGCTATGTTGCGCACGGGGAAGGAAACAAGTGGATTTGGGTGAAACAGGTTGATGTGGGCGCAACCCTTCACCCCTAAGGGCAATCACTGCCAGCCCATCCATGAGGCCACCTGATAATACAGGATGCATCCGTCGTGGCAGATTGCGAGGGATCCAAAGGGGCAGCAGAGTCAGGTGGCCTTTTCACCCTGAGTTTGCCTCCCTCCAACCTGCCTCCAGTGCAAATCGCAATGAACTGCTTCCACTTGCTTGAGCGAGAAGCAGATCATTTCCCCTCCCTACCTTGCCCCTCGCGCACAGCCATCAAACCTGGAAGTCCCGCACTTCTGGGTTGGAGGGCAATGTGTGAGGAGGAGCATAGTAAGAGTTTTGGTGTTTTATTTTTTTGTAGCGTAGAGGCGCCAGATCTGAGACATCAGGTGTCAATTCTGGGTCACACCGTCCTGGAGGGCAAAGATGGGGTTTGCGGTCATGTCACAGTTCTCCATATGTTGTTACAAGGGGCCCAACAGACACTTTCCCCCAACAAATCTAGTTCACTTTTTACCTGTATCCATAATAAACCCTCCAATGACATTTCAGAAGAGAGTTTACTCGAGCAACTTCATTAACCCCCAAGTGCTGTCCATCAATAAGCAGTTAGCAGCAGCCTGACAAAATGACACAATGATGCCGCCTTGTTTTCAGCCTACAAATACTGCTGAGTTTAATTTTAGGCTTTTTTTCTTCCCAAATAAAACTATTCAGTAGCCTTTGCCATTCCCTATTGGATTATCCGAAATAGCAAATGGAATATTCTGACAAAGAACATTAATTTTCGGTAATATTGCTATTTTCATTGCCACAACTCTTTCAGAAATGAAAGGGATGAAAATGAAAGACACAAATGAGACCATCTATTAAACTCTTCCTTTAACTCTTCTTTTGATTTCTTCATCAGACCATGAAAATTCTTGCATCAATAAGGCCCCAATAATAAAATTTGCATCATTTTTTTTTTTTGCATCAATAAGGCCCCTGTCCTTTCGGGGCCTTGTGCTGTTGGAACCAGCAGTCCAGAAGTTCAAAGTCCTTTATGACGGCACAGAAGCTGGGCTGCCATCACATGCTTCTGGGCCGCTGCTGCAAATAGACAAAGGTGCAGTATGCACAGCAGCAGTCCCCGAAGCCTCCGCTGGCACTGGTAGGTTAGCGGTGGAGGCGTGTCTTGGGTAGGGAGGGGAGGGCAGGGAGTGTTTGGGGGTGGGACAGCCTGGGAAAGAGAGGATAAGACCTGGCACCATTGCCACAGGGGGCTGAACATTGGTTCTCTGCAGAGTTCCATGGCAGCACTCTGGGAGGGGGAAACATAATGTCCCAAGCCACTATACTCTCACACCCTACAGGGCACCACTGTATGTACACTCTGGTGGCACCACTCTCCCTCACAACCACCAGGTATGCTTCTCAAGCCAGAGAACAGGTATGGCTCATGCTGCTGTCTATTCCTCGTTACTCTCCCTGTGTTTCTCCTTGCTCCTCACAGGCAACTGTCCTACAGGCAAAGACACCATACAAATCCCAAAGGAAGCCTACAGCCTTCCTGAAGTGAGCAGAAGTCAGCCCAGCCGCTCCTCGGCAAGGTTGCTGACCTACTCATTCCAGACAGGCCCCTGTGGCTTTGCAACTCCATGGCAGGCAGTGAACCAACTGGTGCAGCCAGACCTCACAGGCACCTGTTACTTGGCGGTCGGTGGGATAACATGCACTGGCACAACAGCCCTGCTGGAAGGAGATGCTTCCCTTTCTTATCTTGCCTCTGCCATGGGTGTTTCTGGCCAGTCATGCAAAAGGTGAGTGCCTTGCTGGTGAGGGCCTGAACCTGCCTCTCAGCCTATGGATTTGTGCAGTGAGCCACCAGCTCTACCTGAGTGCTGTTGAGACTCCCCTTGCGACTCGTCCACGTCTATCCCTTGGAAAAAGGATTCCTTCCAGCTGGCAGATGTCCCTACAGGGACTCGAACCCTTGCCATGGAGGGGCTTGTTATCACATGGCTGCCCTCTTCCAAGGGAGCTATCTTTCTGCCCGTGGTCTTTTCTGCTCAAACCTGTCTTCCTTGGATGCGTGTGGTGCTTATACGGGTGGGCTGAGGGGACCTGAACTCTGGGTACTGGGGTCTATGGCAGTTCTTTGCTTTTGCCCCTGTGCTGTTGATGCCACTGTGAGTCCTGGGGGATTGGAGGGGTGCTGTGTGTGTGTGTGTGTGTGTGTGTGTGTGTGTGTGTGTGTGTGTGTGTGTGGTGTCCTTTGTACATCTCCCCATGGTTGAGGTGGTGCCTGTGGCTGTGTTATTCATTCCTCGTGGCCCCCAACTTTGGCTTCTTACTGAATCGTTCAGAGTTGGCCACGGTGACCCATGCTTTATTGTCATGTCTAGATTAGATTAGATTACTGTAACATGCTCTATGTGGGGCTGCCTTTTCAGAAACAACAGCTAGTGCAGAATGCAGCTGCCCATGTGGGTTGCAGGGGCTTGTCAGTTCAACTCAGCCGGGGCGCTGCTCCGGTGACTATACTGGCTGCTGGTTCATTTCTCGGCACAATTCAAGGTGCTGGTCTTGACTTTTAAAGCCTTTTATGGCTCAGGACTAGGGTATTTGAGTGACTGCCTTCTTCCATACAATCCAACCCATTCGTTGGGGTCATGAGAGGGGCCTCTTTTAACCATGCTGCCATTGATGGAGGTGAGGGGATGGCAGCGAGATGGCCTTCTCGGTGGTGGTGCCTCAATTGTGGAACTCCCTCTCCTTGGAATTAAGAATGGCTCCCTCTTTGGAGACCTTTTGGCGGGGCCTTAAGACATTTTTGTTGCTTGATTGTTATTTGTTGCAATCCACTGGGCTTCTCTGGTTTTACTATTTTTATTGTGATATTGTTTATAAACGTTGTAAGCCGCCTTGGGTGTCCTCGCCAGGAGAAAGGCGAGGTAAGAATTCAGTAGATACATGAATAAATATTGGCCCCACACCTGCCTCTGCCCCCTGCACAGTTCACACTGGTGGCACTTCTCTGTCTGCCAGTGTTGGGGCTGGTTGGATGTGGTGACTGGCTCCTTGGACATCACACCAATGACACACAGATGTTACACCAACGACGTGCTGATGTCATGGTGATGACACAGGGACGCCGTGCTGATGTTGCACCAGCGATGACATCAGGTCTTCTCTATGGATAATGGGCTTTGTTGATGTTTCCCTGGATGCTGAAGGTGTTGCTGGCAGGGGCTGCACCAGTTTTGCTTTGCCAGGACAAGCCTGACAATGGTCCTTGTTGCACTGGTGTGAGTGCTCCGTCGGTCTGACATCGCCAGGATGGGCTGAGGATATGGTGGACATCACACTGAATCGGATGGGGCCTTCAGTTGTCTGGAAGTAAGACAGAAGAATCACCAAACCCTGCAGCATTTGTCTCCTTTTGTACTGTACTCTCTGAAACATGAGATAAATCCCCAGAATTCACTTCATTTGAGACCCCTTCTGTAGGTTAACAGTTTGAAACAGACCGATTCAATCTTTATGGGAGAGATTTTTTTTTTTCAAAGACTCAGATTGGCAGGCTGGTGCTTTGCACTCTTTGACACTCCAAGCGATGCAGGCAACTCACAGTGCCAAGTTTTTTCTGTTTTTTCTTTTTTTGCCTTTGAACAATTTATCTGCAATCTTCAATGAGAATATGAGCTCACTGTGAGAACAGAGTGTAACTCTAGCTCATCTCTGTGGCTCCCAACCGAAGCCAGGCTGTGCTACAGTTGGAGGACAGGAATTCGCCTCGTTCATTAAAATGTACATGGAATATGAAACGATGCGACAGATGTTTTAGGCTTGGGGGGGGAGGGATTGACAGGGCTGCTTTATTCATGGGTGTCTCAGCTGGGATGAAGAGGTTTGGATCAGAACATGCTACACCCCATCATCCAAGAATGTGACCTCTATGTGCTGCATGGAACTGAGAGAGATGAATATGCTCTGCAAATTTGCGGAGCACGAAGTACTATTTTATAAGTCCTCAACTTGCAAGGCTCAATACCGAGGTGTCTTGTAGTCAAATTCTCCACCAGGGATTGCAGTACAGAACACAATGCCCCTGCTTTAAACCCTGTCAACTTGCAGCACTAGATATATTTGGGGATAGGAAAGTGCTGAAATAAATCTATCCCCTTCCACGTACGTTTTCCAAAATGACCCATTACTGCAGAGTTTGGCAGGAAATACTGTATAAGTTAACTGTTGAAATTCAGTGTTTGTTGGTTGACACTTGATAGCTTTTGATATACACTCTTTTTTTAAGAACAGAGTACTGTATCAGTATGTGATATTCAGAACTCAATAGTCCTTATTTAATACATAGCATTCAGTGTGCTATTTGTGAGATTCAGTATGCAGAACATGATACCGGCAAGTGCTCCACGTTTCAAACTGTGATGCCTATGAAGGGATGGCATGTTGGAGCCTCCGGGTGGCTTCCCATACTCCCTTCAAAGAAACAAAAGCCGTCTTCAGGCATTCTAAAAGTGAGTACAGTGTTCCCTAATAGAGGAGGAATGAAAGCAGACCAGCTAGCCATGCCCCCCTGGCACCCACACGCTCTGCGGCCATGCCCAACAACGAAAAAAAAAAAAAGCTGAAAGGGAAGGTAAAAAGAGTCCAATCGCTCCAGAATGCATGGAGGCTGTTTAAAACAACAGTCATAGAGGCCCAGCGGGAGTGTATCCCACAAAGGAGGAAGGGCTCGACCAAGTCCAGGAGGGTGCCGGCATGGCTAACAAGCACAGTTAAGGAGGCTATAAAAGGCAAGGAAGCTTCCTTCTGTAAATGGAAGTCTTGCCCTAGTGAGGAAAATAAACAGGAGCACAAACTGTGGCAAAAGAAATGTAAAAAGATGATACGGGAGGCCAAGCAAGACTTTGAGGAACGTATGGCAGGCAACATAAAAGGGAATAATAAAAGCTTCTTCAAATATGTTAGAAGCAGGAAACCTGCCAGGGAAACGGTTGGTCCGCTGGATGGTGAGGGAGAGAAAGGGGTGATAAAAGGGGACTTGGAGACTGCAGAGAAATTAAATGAGTTCTTTGCATCTGTCTTCACGGCAGAAGACCTCGGGCAAATACCGCTGCCGGAACGGTCTCCCCTGAATAAAGAATTAAGTCAAATAGAGGTTAAAAGAGAAGACGTCTCAGACTTAATTGACAAAATAAAGATCAATAAATCACCAGGCCCGGATGGCATCCACCCAAGAGTTCTGAAGGAACTCAAGAATGAAGTTGCTGACCTCTTGACCAAAATATGCAACTTGTCCCTTAAAACGGCCACTGTGCCAGAGGATTGGAGGATAGCTAATGTCACGCCAATCTTTAAAAAAGGAAGGAGGGGGGACCCGGGAAACTACAGGCCGGTCAGCCTAACATCTGTTCCAGGGAAGATGGTGGAAAGTCTCATTAAGGATAAAATCTTAAAATACATAGAAGAACAAGCTCTGCTGAGGGAGAGTCAGCATGGCTTCTGCAAGGGGAAGTCTTGCCTCACAAACCTGTTAGAATTTTTTGAAAAGGTCAACAGGCATGTGGATGCGAGCGAACCCGTGGATATTATATATCTGGATTTTCAGAAGGCATTTGACACGGTCCCTCATGAAAGGCTCCTGAGAAAACTCCACAGTCAGGGAATAAGAGGGCAGGTCCTCTTGTGGATTAGGAACTGGTTGAAGACCAGGAAACAGCGAGTGGGAGTCAATGGGCAATTTTCACAATGGCGAGAGGTGAAAAGCGGTGTGCCCCAAGGATCGGTCTTGGGACCGGTGCTTTTCAACTTATTCATAAATGACCTGGAGTTGGGGATAGGCAGTGAGGTGGCCAAGTTTGCAGATGACACTAAACTTTTCTGGGTGGTGAAGACCAGCAGGGATTGTGAAGAGCTCCAGAAGGACCTCTCCAAACTGGGACAATGGGCAGCAAAATGGTAGATGCACCTCAATGTAAGTAAATGCAAAGTGATGCACATTGGGGCAAGAAACCAAAATTTCACATATACGCTAATGGGTTCTGAGTTGTCTGTGACGGATCAAGAGAGAGATCTTGGGGTGCTGGCGGACAGGTCGATGAAAGTGTCGACCCAGTGTGCGGCGGCTGTGAAGAAGGCCAATTCCATGCTCGGCATCATTAAAAAAGGGATTGAGAATAAAACGGCCAATATCATTCTGCCTTTGTACAAATCGATGGTAAGGCCACATCTGGAGTATTGTGTCCAGTTCTGGTCACCACACCTCAAAAAGGATATAGTTGAATTTGAAAAGGTGCAGAAAAGAGCGGCCAGAATGATTTGTGGGCTGGAGCACCTCCCTTATGAGGAAAGGCTACAGCGTCTGGGGCTTTTCAGCCTAGAAAAAAGGCGCCTGAGGGGGGACATGATTGAGACTTATAAAATTATGCATGGGATGGAGAGACTGGATAGAGGGAAAATCTTCTCCCTCTCGCACAACACCAGAACCAGGGGACATGCACTAAAATTGAGTGGAGGGAGAGTTAGAACAGACAAAAGAAAATATTTCTTTACCCAGCGTGTAATTCATCAGTGGAACTCCTTGCCACAGGATGTGGTGATGGCATCTGGCCTAGATGCCTTTTAAAGGGGTTTGGACAGATTCATGGAGGAAAAGACCATCGCAGGTTACAAGCCATAAGCAACCTCCTGGTTTTAGAAGTGGGTTTTCTCTGTGCCAGGTGCAAGGGAGTGGCGACTGGACACAGGTATCTTGTTGTCTTGTGTGCTCCCTGAGGCATCTGGTGGGGCCACTGTGTGACACAGGAAGCTGGACTAGATGGGCTTTTGGCCTGATCCAGCAGGGCTCCTCTTATGTTCTTATGATCTTCCCACAATCAATACTTGTCTGCAGAGGCGAGTGCTGAACCATGGAGACTTTTTCCCTTGGCATTCATGAATGCTGACATTCAGGGTTCTAGAACATGCCGAGGAGAACATCTCCCTGGGTTCAGTGCTTGTGTCTGTAGGCAAGCTCCAAACCCAGGAGAGCAGGGGGCTGCTATGGGGGGGGGGTGTCTGGAAATTGTGTTGTACTTAAGGTGCAGTGAATTCACTGTGCCCGGATGCAACACAAAATCCAGGGACTATGATGGCACTTTTGAGTTGAATGAGCTGCTTTCTTCTTTTTAAGAAATGCACAGTAAGATCTAGAGAAGCCAATAATGGCTGCTGTCATTCACAGGGCTGATGTAATTTTTTCCTACGCATCCAGTGCTTACAAGTGCAGGGGAGGAAAGCTGTGTCATTTTCTCTCTGACCCTAGAACAGACCTGTACAGCTTGTGACTCACCCTCTCCCCCAAGTCAAATGCATCCATGAGTCGGATATGACAGCTGGGTGACCCTGCGCGTTGCTTTCTCTCCACTGACGGGCTCCTATGACGAGGGGGCGGGGCGCCTCGTACCAGAGAGTAATGGTGGGGCGGAAAGCTGCAGAACTTAGCTTTCCGCCCCACCTTGAGCGACGCCAGTGGTGACCCATCAAGGCTTTGATAAGCCTGCATTGTTGCAGCTGCCTGAAAAAGAAAGAAGGTTGTCCAAGAAGACCTAGCTGGTCACCATGCATGGCAGGTTCCTCACAAGTAGAGCAGGCCTGCCCTAGAATGACCTGGATTTACTGTATTTAGGGCCATCTCCAGTTTAAGGAAGTTGGCTATAGGAGGTCTTGAGAGGACCGTGACCTTCGGAGGAAGGCGTAGCTTATCTCGCCTGAGTGGTTTGCCCCAAATGGAACTGTTTACAAAAGGAATATCTTTATTAGGCTTTTAGTGAAAGGTGAAAGAGACAAGGCAGATCTCGTACACCATGTGAGAAGGGAGTGCCTTTTCGGAGGAACAGGCCAAAGTAAAACAACCCTAATTTTCATGACAGCTTTAGAGTTGTGGTAGAGTTTACTGTGTAGAGTTTACTGGCTTTACAAGATTCACATCTGTAAAATTACTAGTGAAGCCAGCAAATGTTTGAAGGAAGAAGAAAGCTGATCTTTGTCCATATTTCATTCGTTTGTTCATTTTCTAGGCAGTGTAGTTCCGGAACACATTTCCTGTAAAAAAATTCCTGTAAAAGGGAAGGTGCTTCAATGCAATACACTGCAAGAGTATAAAAATATTAGGAGGATGTGGCCCGTAAGACGACAGAAATAACTGAATATTATGCTGTTCTTAAAGCTAAGAGGAATGCTGGAGCCGTTGTCTCTAAGATCAAACATTTCAAGCGACAAAAGGAGACTCTGTTTAAGAGAACACCTTCCTCACTTCTGCATCTCTCTAGCAACCCTCTTCTTATGAATACTCTTCAAGTTCACTTTATGTATTGGGAGGGGTGAGTAAAATTGTGCAACTGCCCCCCTCCCAGTCCATTTCTTCTGGTGAAGGGGAGAATTAGGCTTCTGCACACACATAACAGTATGCCTATAGGGCGGCTCTTCCTCAAGATTGGAAGTTGTGATTGAACAGGGTTCCTGTTTGTGTGAATGGTAACCATGCATACCATGTCCTTTAGTTACTAAAGTCTTAAAGGCTCTTAAGTCTTAAAGCTCTTTCGCTGACTGGGACTGCTGTGGATGCATGCTGGGGCGTAGCTTCAGCACGGAAACAAGTAACTTTTAAAATTCTGCACAATCCAGAGGCGTCACTCCGGTAGGGGTGGGGCCATAAGTTTCGTTCCGTCCTAGTCCCGTTTACCAAGCGAGCAGGAGGCGGCCCCGCCCCCTCACTGTCGGAACCATTCCCGTGTGGAGAAAGCAGCAGGCAGGGAGTCTCTTGCCTGCTGCTTTCTCTGCATGGAATGGCCTACCGGAGCGACGCCTCTGGGACAAACAGCTGCTGATCGCAGCTGATAAGGGAGAGGCTCTGGCGTACCCCCAGCTGTTGGTCCGCATACCCCTAGGGGTACGCGTACCACAGGTTGAGAACCCCTGCTTTAGTACTGTACATGGGTGTTGTTCCAGGACATTTCTGGGAAGGAACATGCTCCCCAAGCCTGGCTCTGGTCAGAAGACTCACAGCAGCATTTTGTAGTTATTAAAGTTGCTGAACAAACTGTAAAGAAGAAGCTGGAGAAGTCTATGTAGAATTTTTAAGTGAAGAGTGCTCATTTTGTTTTTCGTTTTTAAAGCGTCTTAGTCGTTTCTCTGTAAAATGCTCAAAGCAGCATACAATCAAACAAAGATTTAAAGTAACAGATCTGTTAAGAACAAATGCATTTAAAACCAGCAACAGTGAAATGCTCATGTTGAAGCCACTTCGATGTCATAACGTTATAGTGTGATATTGTAGAAATATATGAGGGTGTTTTTGGTTTTTTTGCACTGGGGCTTGAGCATGGGATTTCCTTATTCATTTTTTCACATAACTTGTACTCTACCTTTCCATCTTCAGGCACTTAAGGCAGCTTACAGATAAGAACACTATAACAATGATACTGTATATCTGAAATCCAAATAATAACGCAAATCAGGAAGAAAAATAATTCTCCAAAAGCTGCAATAATGAAATAACAAAGCTAAAAAATATAGCTAAAAAAGAGTCGGAACTAAAAATACAACCATTCTATACAGCGAACAAATGAAAAAGATCCGAATGCAGAAGATTCCAGGTTTTGTTCCTGACATTGCCAGGAACCAGGGTAGCTAAAATTATGCTTCCCAAACCTAGTCCTGGTCAAAAGTCTTGTAGCAGCATTTTGTAACAGGTAATCTTAGAACCACCGATGCAACGAACATGAAAATGAGCGAACTCAGGAAGATAGTGGAGGACAGGAAGGCCTGGCGGGATATGGTTCATGGGATCACGAAGGGTCGGACACGACTTAACGACTGAACAACAACAACAATCTTAGAACACAATTCCATGTAGAGCATATTACAGTCATCAGGTTGGAATTCTGGTCAATTGACTGGGAAGTCATTAGAGACATTTTAACATTGGGCCTAGATATACGGTAAAACCTCAACGTTCTGGCATCTTTGGCAATGCCAGATTAAGCTAGTAGCAAAAGTAGCATATACTACGGGCCCCGTATTTTCGAGGGCCCCACACTAAATGCTTGCAAGCTCTCTGGTGAAATCGGCATCCCATGAATCTGGTAATCCTGCTGTTTACATGTTGGGGGAGCTGCATGGTACGTAATCATAACTGATGTCATTAATCACATGATACGAATAAATAATTTTGTTCAAATTTAACTCTACTGAGTTACAGCCCGATCCTGCCTATTTCCGCGGATGGTGAAGTTGTGCCACAATGCCTTACCTGATCCAGTGAGAGGTGCCTCCAGAGGCCCACAACGCATTCCATTGGCCTCCGTGGGTCCCATGACACCTTGGGGATGTGACTGGAAGTCGCGGAAGCAAAACGGAAGTTGCTTCCACGAAACTGAAAGTCGCTTCCTTCCCCAAGGTGTCCTGGGGCTACAGGCCCCACACTAGCTTAATCTGGCCCTGATCTTCAAGACCTAGGTGGTACTGAATTCTTAGCAGGGATGTGGATCAAGTCTCTGACTCCAAGTCTCGAGTCAAGTCCCAAGTCCCAAGTTCCAAGTCTCAAGTCAAGTTCCAAGTCTTTGCCCCCAAGCCCCGAGTCTTTGGTTGAGAGTTGCGTGTCCCTATCTATTTAGGAAAAACGGGTTTAAACCTGAATAAAATTCAACTTTTCGTAAAAGGTTCCAAGTCTCAAGTCGAGTCATTCAAGTCTTTTATACTTGCTGAGTCAAGTCTGAGTCAAGTTATTGACACGACTTGAGTCCGACTCGAGTCCGAGTCAATAGACTCAAATCTACATCACTGATTCTTAGATCTGTCGACTATCAAGAGGTGCTTTCCTACCCTCGATGCTCTCTGCATCTAGTGTTGCTATTTATGTTACTGCCTGGATCTAGCAACAGGGTCACTACTTACACTGCTGCCAAGCTGCTTGAATTGTTCCTGAGCAGTTTCTGTAGCCAATCTCGGTGATGCAATTGCCAAGCCAGGCGTGACTCCTCTTGCACAGGGGCCAGCAAGGAACAGTCTTGGACAATTTTGATGCCGGACTACTGGGTCTGGTCTATTGGAGATTTACTGTCCATGCACCATAACAGGAAGTGTTTCTTTGACCAATTTCACATTGGTCCCATTTTGAACTTAGTAACAACAGATCTCTCCTTCATGGATCATTGCCTTGTCGTGGTGAAGGGGCTTGCGTAACTCAATGAAGCCATGAGCTATGCTGTGCAGGGCCACCCAAGACGGACAGGTCATAGCGGAGAGTTCTGACTAAAAGTGATCCACTGGAGAAGAAAATGGCAACCCACTCCAGTAACCTTGCCAAGAAAATCCCATGAACAGTACCAAAAGGCTAAAAGATATGATGCCGGAAGATGAGCCCCTCAGGTCGGAAGGTGTCCAATATGCTACTGAGGAAGAGCAGAGGACTATTCCAAGTAGACCCAGAAAGGATGAAGCGGTTGGGCCAAAGCCAATAGGACGTTCAGCTGTGGATGTGTCTGAGGTTGAAAGGAAAATCCAATGCTGCAAGGAGCAATACTGCTTAGGAACATGGAATGTGAGGTCTATGAATCAAGGCAAGCTGGATGTGGTCAAAAATGAGATGATAAGATTGAACATTGACATCTTGGGAATCAGCGAACTAAAATGGACGGGCATGGGCGAATTTGAGTCAGGTGACCATCATATCTACTACTGTGGGCATGAATCCCTTAGAAGAAATGGAGTAGCCCTCATAGTCAATAAAAGAGTGGGAAAGGCAGTACTGGGGTGCAACCTCAAAAACGACAGAATGATTTCAGTTCGAATCCAAGGCAAACCATTCAACGTCACAGTAATCCAAATGTATGCCCCAACCACTGATGCTGAAGAAGATGAAGTAGACCGGTTCTATGAAGACCTACAACACCTTCTAGAACTAGCACCCAAAAAAGATGTCCTTTACATCATAGGAGACTGGAATGCTAAAGTAGGAAATCAAGAAATAAACGGAACAACAGGCAAGTTTGGCCTTGGAGCGCAAAATGAAGCAGGGCAAAGGCTAACGGAGTTCTGTCAAGAGAACACTCTGGTCATAGCAAACACTCTTTTCCAACAACACAAGAGGCGACTCTATACATGGACATCACCAGATGGTCAATACCGAAACCAGATAGATTATGTGCTTTGCAGCCAAAGATGGAGAAGCTCTATACAGTCAGTAAAAACAAGACCTGGACCTTACTGTGGCTCAGATCATGAGCTTCTTATTGCAAAATTCAGGCTTAAATTGAAGAATGTAGGGAACACCACTAGACCAGTCAGATATGACCTAAACCATATCCCTTATGAGTATACAGTGGAGGTGAAGAATAGATTTAGGGCATTAGACCTGGTAGACAGAGTGCCTGAAGAACTATGGACGGAAGTTCGTAACATTGTACAGGAGGCAGCAACTAAAACCATCCCAAAGAAAAAGAAATGCAAGAAAGCAAAGTGGCTGTCAGATGAGGCTTTACAAATAGCTGTGGAAAGAAGGAATGCGAAAAGCAAGGGTGAAAGGGAAAGATATAAACAACTGAATGCAGATTTCCAGAGAATAGCAAGGAGAGATAAGAAGGCCTTCTTAAATGAACAATGCAAGGAAATCGAGGAAAACAACAGAATGGGGAGGACTAGAGATCTCTTCAAGAAAATTGGAGATATCAAGGGAACGTTTTGTGCAAAGATGGGCATGATAAAGGACAAAAAAGGCAGGGACCAGACAGAAGCAGAAGAGATTAAGAAGAGATGGCAAGAATACACAGAAGAACTATACAAGAAAGATCTTAATGTTCCTGATGACCACACTGGTGTGGTCACTGACCCAGAGCCGGACATCCTAGAGAGTGAAGTCAAGTGGGCCTTAGGTAGCATCACTAACAACAAAGCTAGCGGAGATTATAATATCCCAGCTGAGCTACTTAAAATCCTAAATGATGATGCTGTGAAAGTGCTGCACTCAATACGCCAACACATTTAGAAAACTCAGCAGTGGCCAAAGGATTGAAAAAGGTCAGTTTACGTTCCAATTCCAAAGAAGGGCAGTGCCAAAGAGTGTTCAAACTACCGCACAATTGCACTCATTTCACATGCTAGCAAGGTTATGCTCAAAATCCTACAAGCTAGGCTTCAGCAGTGCGTGGACCGAGAACTACCGGAAGTACAAGCTGGGTTTCGAAGAGGCAGAGGAACTAGTGATCAAATTGCCAACATGCGCTGGATCATGGAGAAAGCACGAGAGTTCCAAAAAAGCACCTACTTCTGCTTCATTGACTACGCAAAAGCCTTTGATTGTGTGGATCACAACAAACTGTGGCAAATTCTTAAAGAGATGGGGGTACCAGACCACCTTACCTGTCTCCTGAGAAACCTGTATGCGGGTCAAGAAGCAACAGTTCGGACCGGCCATGGAACAACCGATTGGTTCAAAATTGGGAAGGGAGTACGGCAAGGCTGTATATTGTCACCCTGCCTATTTAACTTATATGCAGAGTACATTATGAGAAATGCAGGGCTGAATGAATCGCAAGCCGGAATCAAGATTGCCAGGAGAAATATCAACAACCTCAGATATGCAGACGATACCACCCTAACGGCAGAAAGTGAAGAAGAACTAAAGAGCCTCTTGCTGAGGGTGAAAGAGGAGAGTGCAAAAGTTGGCTTGAAACTCAACATTAATAAAACTAAGATCATGGCATCTGGTCCCATCAATTCCTGGCAAATAGAAGGGGCAGAAATGGAAGCAGTAACAGATTTTACTTTTCTGGGCTCCAAGATCACTGCAGACGGAGACAGCAGCCATGAAATTACAAAACGCTTACTCCTTGGAAGGAAAGCTATGGCAAACTTAGACAGCATAATAAAAAGCAGAGATATCACCATGCCAACAAAAGTTCGTATAGTCAGGGCGATGGTGTTCCCAGTAGCAATGTATGGTTGCGAGAGTTGGACCATAAGGAAGGCTGAGCGCCGAAGAATAGATGCTTTCAAACTGTGGTGCTGGAGAAGACTCCTGAGAGTCCCTTGGACTGCTAGGAGATCAAACCAGTCAATCCTAAATGAAATCAACCCTGACTGTTCCCTGGAAGGACAGGTACTGAGGCTGAAGCTCAAATATTTTGGCCACCTAATGTGAAGAGAGGACTCTCTGGAGAAGACTCTGATGCTGGGAAAGATTGAAGGCAAAAGGAGAAGGGGAAGGCAAAGGATGAGATGGTTAGACAGCATCACCGATGCAACGAACATGAAAATGAGCGAACTCAGGAAGATAGTGGAGGACAGGAAGGCCTGGCGGGATATGGTTCATGGGATCACGAAGGGTCGGACACGACTTAACGACTGAACAACAACAACAACAACAGATCTGCCAGAATCTGCTTTGAGACCATTTCACCACCTTCTTTTCCCTTTCGTGAGTGGCATTCCAAGTTATCTGATGTATTCATTATTTAAAATAATTTACAAGATTCTTCAGGGAGAATTCCTTGGTATGCACATCACTTGAGTTGTCAGTATTACATCTGAATATACAATTTGTGTGGCTACATCTGCAATTAATTATCAGACGCAAATGATAAATGTAACCAATTCAGCTGCTCTACATAGTCTGAATTTCAAACAGCTCATGTATTGTCAGTGTTGGTACTCGTTTTGGGCTGTGTCACCCACCTCTCTGCCATGTGTGAGAACAATAATAGAGTGGAGAGTTGATTACCATGCATGGGTCTATTAGCGGTGCCCCCTCCCCAAGTGTTGTTCACTGGATAGTTGAGGAGTTAGGAAAAGAATGCCAATGTTCCTTGATAGCTGGGGAACTCTTTCCAGCCTTGGAATGTAAAACCCATCTGATGGTGCAGCCACCTTACGCATGTCTACTTAGTAATGTCTGTCTGCTTCCACTGTGCTCTGCTTGTGTCTTTGTAAATTAAAACAGTGAGCAAACTGCTTGGGGAAGCGAGAATGCATAAGAATAGTAGACAGAGATTCTGTCAGGCCCACGCTTGGAAGCAAGCTTTGGGGTCTGGTAATGCTAGTCTCAAAGAAGAAATGAGCATCAGCTACCCTCCCCCAGCAGGAAGCAACCCCAAGCTCTCTCCCGCCCATCCACAAAGCCCCAATCACCTTCTCTTACTGGGTCAAAGCAGGAGCAGCAATGGTTTCATTTCAGATGTAAGAAGGGAGAGAGAAAGAGACAATTCCTCTCCCTCCTCTTTTGGGTGCACTGCTAGTGTACCAGAACAAAAAAGCCCTGGTTAGTCCTTGGGAAAACTACATTTCCCAAGGGCCACTGGCCATCCTTGCTCGATAGTATAAAGGTAAAGGTGACCCCTGACAATTAAGTCTAGTCGTGGCCGACTCTAGGGTGTGGTGCTCATCCCCATTTCAAAGCCGAAGAGCCAGCGTTGTCCGAAGACGCCTCCATGGTCATGTGGCCGGCGTGACTCTCCTTGCCGCAGCGCGTAGCATGCAGCTGGAACACGGAGCGCTGTTTACCTTCCCGCAAGTGGTACCTATTTATCTACTCGCATGAACATGGTTTGGAACTGCTAGGTTGGCAGGAGCTGGCCAAGCAACGAGAGCTCACCCCGTCGCGGATTCGAACTGCCGACCTTTCGATCCACAGCTCATGGTTCAGCGGTTTAACCCACTGCGCCACCCGCTGGCCTGTGCTCGATAGTATACAGACAATTTAATGTGTATGTGACCCAACATTAATTTAATATTTTAAAAACCCTTCAAATTATTTATCCAATATTTACTACTGTTACTGTACTAGATTATTAAAACCAAAGCATGTTATTCTATCACTTGTTTCTAATAAAACAAATTGGTGCCTGCTGTTTCCAGGCGGGAGTCATCACAGCTAATAACTCAAGCTTGATTACAAATGGAGACATGATGATTAATATCTTTTTCAATGCTGGAAAAGGTTCATCAAGCATGTTACCCCTCCCTCCGCCCTATAAAAAAGGGTATTCAGCATGGACAGAAGGCCAACTCTAATGCAACTCTGGTGCAGAAAAGCCACTACCACCACCACCACCACCACCACCATTTTCTGCATCGAAAAAATCAGCAAGGGCTTCTTTGCGAATCAGAGGTCTTGGCTTGCTATTTAGTGTCTCAAGTCAGTCCTAAATGTAGTATTTGTAGAGTTACTCAATTATTTTTTTTTCTAGTGAACCAGATTAAAACAACAACAACAACAACTCTTCGGTTGTTTATAGTAATGTTATTAAACCTCAGTGGTAGAGCACAAACTTTGCATGCAGCAGGTTCCAGGTTCAGTCCTTGCTATATCCACGTAAAAGAATCTCAGGTAGCAGGGCTCGAAAGATCTGCCCGAAACTACAGATAGTTACTACTAGTCAGAGTAGGTAGTGCTGAGCAAATACTGGTCTGACAGCCCAATCCTGCACAAGATGCACCAGCCACCCTAAATGGCTGGCCGCTGCATCCTGCTCAGGATGTGGCCCACGCTGGCGGGGCCGGGGCACACCTCGGGGAAGGGGATGTGTAAGCCCCGGCTGCCCCAATGGGCCTCCTCGGATACACAGCAGCTTTTTAGCTTGTGCACAACCGGGGAGGCCGTGTAAGGCCAGCCAGGCACAAGAAGGGGTTTGGGATATCGGCATTCGGCACACTGCTGATATCCCCGCCTCCCTCCCTGGCATGTCTGGCCAATACCCCCCCTGGCAACTGGCCCACCCTCCCCATGCCCTCCAGCTGCCCAGTGCAGGACTTACCTGTGTCTGGCAGCGCGAGGTCCGGCGGGTGGAGGAATGAGCAGTGGCAGTCTCCTTGGCACCGGTGCCGCTTTACACGAAAGTGCTTTACGGCACTTTCGTGACACCTTAGGCTGGCGGAGCACACGCTCCACTGGCCTTTGTTCAGGCAGGATTGCGCCCTTAGCCAGAGACACCTTTATCTGAGCATGTTACTCAAACGGCGCTATCAGTGTGCATGGCACTTTGCGGAGTAGCCTCAAAAGGAAAAAGACTTCTGGATTCCTTGCTCCCAGAAATCTCCAGTCCAAACTGCAAGAATGTAAAGCAGCAGAGGAGACAACCAATGCCTATTCCTGCCCATTGGGCACTTTCCCCTCGGGCTCTCTATCAGGCTGGGAGGGATTTAAATTTATTTCTATTAATTGACCCCTATACCTGCTGGATACCCAAACTAGCCCCAAACTTACCAGGCTTCCCCCACAGCCAATCACGCCCCACCCTGGTCTCCCCCTGACTCAGCCTGGCTCGACCTGCTGACCAGGTATTGTTTTTAATTGACAATATGGCTGCTCTATTGCCAGGCAGTAGTAGGTATTGTTGGAAAAGTGGGCAACTTCCATATGCTGGACACTGGAGGGTGTGTGTGTGTTGTTTGATCACCTAAGTACCTACGTAGACCCTCTTGTCTTTGACCCCTCTTTGTCCTAAGGAAGGGGCGTGGCCCCAGACCCAGTTTCCTCCTTCTTCTCCCTTCTCTCTGTCACTTCTATCCTGATGCTAGACTAGGTGAGATGATGCCAAGCTCCTCTGGAGCCCAGCGGCCATCTTATGCCATGCTTTCATGCAGAGAGCCCCGGTTGTAGAGGGGTTCCGTCCTTTTAAGTTTAGTCTATCCTCTGATCTTAATCAGATGCTGCTGTACATATGAATGAAACCGTGAGTAAACTGTTTTTCTTTTTGCAACTTCAATCTGCCTGTGCCTCGTGTGTTTTATCTAGCCAAGTGAGCTAGCAAGCAGGCTGCCGTGGGTGTAAAGAGGGGAAGCAGATTAAATATCCAATATTTGGCCACAGACATGGAGCAAGTGGGTGGCACAATTTCTCTTTCCACATGGAATGGTCAGTCAGTCCATTGCATGTGGCCAGCTTTTCAAATGGTTCTATGCACACACACCATGTTATGTTATCACTAGATAAATGGTCATTAGCATTCATGCACAGAAACTCCTTCTCCCTGTTTACACAGTTTATGCTCATTTTAAGTAATGAAATAGTTGGCAGTAGGTTTTGCTGTGGACGTCTTATCTAGTTATTAACGATGCAGGGTGCTTTCCAATACGGAGGCCTTTTGCTTTGTTGCTTTAATAAACGTCTCTCAAACTGATGGGGCCAATGGCATCTTTTGTGACTCTTTATGAGGCGACGGTCTTAAAGTCACACCACACATTTTATACGCAAGTCAGTCCCATTAATCACGCAGGTATCGGTCGGCTTCAGAGAGGAGTTTTTTAATTAGAGATATTTAAGGTTGAGAGAAAGCACTTCCATGACAGATAATGAGAACTTCAGGCAAGGTAGTTTTGTGACTCTGTGATTAATACAGGATTTCAATAAAATATTCATGAAAGGAAATGGGAATTATTGCCAAACTCTCTCTCTCTCTCTCTCTCTCTCTCTCTCTCTCTCTCTCTCTCTCTCTCTCTGTATTGGGAGAACCCTCCTTTAAAGTGGTCTGGACATCATTTTCACCTTTATGTTTTACTAGCAAAGAATGGATTTCATTCATTTATTCCACATACTTTACCCTTTTTCCAAATGTATTTCTTTATTTATTTAACTGACTTTTTTTTTAACCCTGCCTCCTCCTTGCAAGGGACACCCAAGCCGGCTTACAAAACAATAACATATAATAAAATACAATACAACCGCAAAAATACAATAAAACCATAAAAAATAGTATCAGCAGTGCAATAAGAATACTTTAAAAAGGTCAAAAGACACAGCATAAAATAGAGCAGCAAGACAATAAAACAGCAGCCTGAATTAGAAGCGGCAGTATAAATCGACATAATGCAATAAAAGGGATATGCAAGCAAGCTGCATAAAACCAAACACAGTGCAAGTCAAATCAGAGGGAGTCACACAACCCAACCCACACATATCCACCCACCCACAGTACACTGAAAAGGTCACCCAAAAGGTCTTAAGAACAGTCTGAGGACCCCCAGGAAGGGCAGCCATCTCAAATCAAAAGGAAAGGAATTCCATAATTCAGGTGCCACCACAGAAAAGTCCCTCCCTCTTGTCACCGCCTCCCCTAACCTAAATCAAGGGTGGCACACATAGGAGGGACCCTTCAAATATTTCAAAGGAGCTTACATATGTTATTTATTAATAATTAGACTCATACTTTGCCCTTCCTCCAAGGGGCACAGCAGGACAGTGTACATGGCTCTTTTTTCCCCTGTTTTTCCTCACAACAACCCTGTGAGGAAGCTTAGGCTGAGAGGGAGTGACTGGATTCAGGTCACCTCTTGGGTTCCATGGCAGAGTAGAGTTTTGAACCCAGAACTCCGAGTCTTCATTCAACACGCGATCCACTAATTTGCACTGGCTTTTGTATGGCTCTTAAGCAGTCCACAGGGCCAGACCCCCTTAGCTTAAGCCAGCAATTACTAAACTGTGTGTTGGGGCACTCTCTAGTAACCGTAAAAGAACTGTGAGTGTACTATGAGAAATACATCAGTAGAATAATTAGCAATTCCTGTGAGTCCAACGGACAGAGGAGGCTGTCCAATATGTCTCTGCATGAATCACTGCTCCAGCTGTTATTCTTTCCAATCAGCCTCCACTAGGTGGGGGGAAGGTAATTGTGCCTCTCCTCTGCATCATGAGAGATTGACTAATTCAGTCACTCATGATGATGACATGGAGATGCAGCTGCACCAGCTGTCCCCAGATGAGGCAACTTGTAGTGGTTCTGCTTGAATCAATGGTCTGGGTTTGCCTCCTTCCCAGCAAGAGGACTCATGCAGAAACATAGGGTGCAGACGTCTTTGAGGATGGGTAGTTATTGTTCTTACGCACTCTACAATAAACCTGGTATGGCGTTAAAGTGAAGTGTGCCTCCAATTTTAACAGAAGAAAAACTGCACCTCAGTTATCTGACATTTGAAAAATGATGGCTGAGCTTCAGCAGTTGACATTGTCTTCAGACTTCCTTTTTGTGCTGCTACTTGGGACTAGTAATTACTTGGTTCAGAATACGAATGTATCCCAACAGACAATGGCCGGATGTATTATAAATTTCCCTCAAAAAAAAAAAAAAAAGACAGACAGAGAAATACTCTTTTAGAGGAAAGATGCTTGCTTTGAAATACATTCACGCATTCTGAGTTGATCTGCACATATCCAGTCAGGGTGACCAGTCTGCCTTGCCTTTATTCTCAAGGAAACTTTTGGTGATTGCTATGAACTCTGTGAGCAGACCAACCAACCAACCAAGCAGCTTAGCTCATCGATTTGTTGTCCAAGTCCTGTTGGGCCTACAAAAATATGGGCATTGTCAAGCGCCTGGCAACACAAGGATCTTGGTCCATGATGATTGGCTTAGTGAGTCACACAAGCCATGTAGGCCTAGTCCTTTCATTAGATTATTATTATCATTAATAATGTTTATATACCGCTTTTCAACAAAAAGTAGATGCAGCATGAAGTGTGCTGTGGAAATGATCTGTACATATTAAGTCAGAAACTTAATGTTGGCTAGTAATTTTGTAACGTTACGACTGTGGGAGATTAGGAAACACAGTCCTTGACTAGTTCATCTCAAGGCCAACCAAGAATTTATAGTGAATGACCACATTTCACTCTCATTTCCGCCATTTATTGTCAATAACAGCATGTACCATGGAAGGTTTGTCAAATGTCCTCAACAAGCTTCAACAAGCTTTCTCACATCTTCCAGTAATTCCCAAGGTCAATATGAAGTACCTGTGGCCAATGACCAATTTATATTGTCATTTCTCAGGAAACACCAGCAAGTAAGCAAGCAATCTGTCTACACTTATTTCCTTTTTGCAAATACTCTTGTTAACCAGGTGCAATTAAACAGAGTAGAGGCGATGCGGCACCAACAGCACAAAGGGCCTATGAATTAGCTGCCTTCTACTGAGTCCGAGTCTTGGTCCGTCTTGCTTGGCACTGTCTCCTCTGACTGGTAGGAGCTCTCCAGGATCTCAAGCAAGGTCCATCCTGTGGCAAGGAGTTCCTCTAATTACATGCTGGGTGAAGAAATATTTTCTTTTGTCTGTTCTAACTCTTCCTCCACTCAATTTTAGTGCATATCCCCTAGTTCTAGTGTTGTGTGAGAAGGAGAAGAATTTCCCTCTATCCATTCTCTCCATCCTATGCGTAATTTTATACGTCTCAATAATCATGTCCCCCCTCATGTGCCTTTTTTCCACACTGAAAAGCCACAAACGCTGTAGCCTTTCCTCATAAGGGAGGTGCCCCAGTCCACAAATCATATTGATCGCTATTTTCTGCACCTTTTCCAATTCAACTAGTATATCCTTTTTGAGGTGTGGTGTCCAGAACTGGACGTAATACTCCAGATGTGGCCTTACCATCAATTTGTACAAAGGCATAATGATATTGGCCGTTTTATTCTCAATCCCTTTTTTAATGATCCCAAGCATGGAATTGGCCTTCTTCACAGCCGCCACACACTGGGTTGACACTGTCATCGACCTGTCCACCAGCACCCCAAGAACTCTCTCCTGACCTGTCAGTGTTTATAAGCAATTAAGTGCTCAAAGTGGTGCATACGTTTACAAACCATTAAAAGTCTATAAGAACAATTAATACTGGACAGCACAGTGGGAAATGTCCACAAAGGTCCACAGAGGTCAGAGAGTTACACTGAGCATATCACAAACCAAATCAGTGTCAAAATGATGGAGAATATATAGGGAAGGAGTCCCCTGCACCTTTGGGGAGAGGGAATTCCAGAATCAAGGTGCTGCCATAGGAAAAGCCCTGTCCGACATCACTGTCAAATGCACTTCTGTTGGGGGCACAGGACACAGAGCAGGGCCCCATGGAGGGTCTTAACAAGTGGGCAGGTTTGTATAGGGAAGGCAGTCCTTCAGATATGCCTATCACTGGACAACTGCATTGGAGCACCCGCATGCTCAGCGTAACTCTATGCACTGAGCTGCAGCCCCTCATTCTACATGTACTGCATATGCTCCTGATGTAATCATGCAGGTGTGGAAAAAAAATCCCTTGTGGGAGTGGACTGCACCTGCAGTATTATTGTATTTTGTGTTCAGCCTGATAGAAGGCTTGTAAGTCCCAGTGTATTCAATGAGAACGACTTGCAAGCAAGTGTGAGCTGGATTGCAGTACTGTATTACTATTTCCATTTTTATAGTATATGACGTGCTTTGACCCTCCCTCCCTCTTTGAGAAGCCAAAATAGCAGGCAGAAATGCTATTTAAAGACATTTCTCTGTTCTCTCTCTCTCTCTCTCTCTCTCTCTCTCTCTCTCTCTCTCTCTCTCTCTCTCTCTCTCTCTCTCTTTCTCTCTCTCTTTTTAAGTGAATACTCTATTAGATTTAGTAACAAGCCCATCTGAAATGTCAGACTCATCACTGCGGTATTCTAATTAAGTCCAGGGCTTATTAGGCTGAGTTTTGTCAGCTTGTAGATAAGGGTAAAGCTATTCATAGGACTCTCTGGCGGCAAAACACTTGAAAAATGATATTTTCCTAACCTACCAGCTGCCTAAGCAGCCGCTAACTTCATCATCAAGTCAAGTTTCACACCGTTCTCCTTATTAAATTCACATTGCCGACGGTTTTTAACTTGAGGGTTTTCATCATTTGGTGTGCAAACAAAAGAGACTTGAGAGGAAGGCTTGAAAAGGAGACTGAAGATGACTCCTTGCTCTCTACAATGGCTACAAATGAAAGTCATTACATTGCCGATAAGTCATTTCTCCACCCCGCCAAAAGGATATCTCCTCCCCACCACCACACTAACCCTTCCAAATTGGATGAAATTCGGAAACCAGTTCTCCTCTGCAGAATGGAAATGTCACATGGAAATATGTATTTTTTTTCTCAACATCCCCCCCCCCCCCGCCCATCATCCTTTAATTTCACACAGCCCATTTAGCAATCCATCTTTTGGGGGCTGTGTCAAGCAGGTGCACAATTGTATTTGTAATTCCACCAGCCATTAATCAGTGCTGGGTGACCTGGACCAATGTTGATTAACTACAACTTCTCTTGGCATCGGTTTGGGCTTGCCAGTGCTCTACAACCAGTTTACTTTTCTCTTGGTGCTGGTTCATGGAAAGCTTCAGCAAATGGTTCCCCACATTTTTGTCTACACAGCTGGTACTGTTTCAGTTTTTTCCATTGCTGTGACCCAGTCCCTGATAGCTCAGTGGTTTCCCACATATTTCCCATGCACACTCACATGTTTCCCATGCACAATCACATGTTTCCCATGCACACTCACATGTTTCCCATGCACAGGGTTCTAGGCTCAGCCTCTGGCGCCTCAAGGCAAAAAGTTCTCAGATAGTGGTGCTGGGAAGGACCTCTGCATGAGACCATACAGAATGGTTATCAATCAGAATAGAAAGGTAATAAAACAATAGTCTCATTCTAATGGCCAATATTGGTGTATGTTGTCCATTTTTCTATCTATGGAACATGGATATGTTTTGCTTGTATATATAGGAAAAAAACCTTTGAGTAGCATGCTGACTAGCACCTCCACCTTGAGGCTCCCTGCAGGCATGGAAGGAGCATTCTGCTTGTGCCAGGGTCCATCAGCTTCCACAGCTGCAAGTGGAATGCACCTTCCGTCTTGGTGACAGAAACACTAGTTAGGATGTTCGCTTTAGTCTGGAAGCAACATTTATTCTAAAGGAAGTTAATCATCTGCTGTAGCCGTGATCCTGCTGCACATACTTTTGGATCCAGGTCACATGCAGACACCAGCTGTTCAACCATGTAGTAGTACACAACACAGAAAGAGTCCCATGAAAAAGCAAGCGGATTTTCCTCTGAAACACCCACAGTTGAGATGACAGCATGGACCCTATGAAACTGCCCTCTTTTGTGTGCACCTGCCTTTGGAGGCAAGGCAAGTCGTGACTGAGGACAGAACCTTTTCTGCAGTGGTGCCTGTCTGTGAAACATCTTCCCCAGAGAGATGTGCCTGACACCAATCTTATTTCGTTTTCGGCATTCTGGTGAACAATTTGTTTTGCCTGCATTCTAAGGAACAGCCATAACCGTACTATTAACTATGACTGCCAGAGAACATTGTCTATTCTAGGAAAACATTGATTGTGACAGGATTTTCCTTTGGGTTATTTTAGCTCTGGTTATATGTTGCTTTATTTTTATTTTCTGTAGCTTGCTTTTTATTGCTTATTGCCATGTATCATTTTATTATGTGTTATTGTTGGAATTTGGAAGCTGCTTTGAAATTTTTTTTAAATGGAAAAATAGGGTACAACCATCTCAAATCAAGAAATAATAAATAACTGTTCAGTCAGGGAAAGAGGGCAGTCCTTGTTCCAGCCACTGCTATGACCGACAGCCAACAGGACAGCCATTGGCTTCATCCTCAACTTCTTTCCTCTCCCAACCCTCACTCCTGTCATTGCACCTAAACATCAGCAGTAACTCAACTCTTCCAGAACAGGAAGGAAGTATATCTTTATTGAAGTACTTCCTGTTTGGCAAGTTGTCTTCCTGCTGCTGCCCTGGCTCCTAGCAGTGACCTCCCAAAGCAACCGAGTCATGTGGACTGCCCAGGCTTGGTAATAGACTGGTTGTATCTGGCTGTAGTTCATTGTCTCCTGCAGTGATAGCTGTTTGGTATCTTCTTGTGGTTTTTCTATTTCTAGCTAGCTTTAAAACAAGGAGCAGATTTCATTTTCTTTCTGTGAGCTTTAAAATAAGTTATAGTGATTTTATTTTTCCATATTCTGCTACTTCTTCTCTTCCCAGCAATATTCACTTTCCCCTAGTGCCCATACTTAATGACTAATATTGTCAAAGATGGGGGCTTTAGGAATTCCACTTCAATGGCAGACCTGCATCACAAACAAACAAACAAACAAACAAACAAACAAACAAACAAACAAACAAACAAACAATTTCCCCTTATCTCCAGCCACTGGAAATACAGCTAGCGAACAGTTTTCTTTGCCACCCTGAAATACAAGCATGCCTTAATAGTCAGGCAACCAATCCTATCTTGGACTTACGGTGGTGGATCTCACGATCTGCTGCCATAAGTCCCAGTGTGGCATCACAAAAGGTGAGCCGCTGTTGTGTGCTGTGGGACCTCTGCCACAAGGCCCTGCATGCACACCAATAGCTCACCCAGGCCACACCAGAGTGGGTCATGGGAGGTTAGAGCAGTGGTGTAGCTAGACTGGAGTGGAGGCAAGTAGTTCTGCGAGACTCCGTTACACCGGAGTCAACGGCCCCTCCCCTTTGCTGTTGGAGCCATTCTGGCGGCAATGGCAGCACGCAGGACACTCCCCTGTCGCTGCCGGAATGGCTCCAACAGCAAGGGGAGGGGCCACTGACTCCGGTGTAACAGAGTCTTGCAGAACTACTTGCCTCCACTCCAGTCTAGTTTCACCTCTGGGTTAGAGGGAGGATCAGGGTGGGGAGCCGAATGGACCGGGGGTCAAGGGCAAGAGGGGATGGATCTCGGCAACAGTTGCGCATGCTGTGATCTTATCCCCCTTTTCCAGGCTCAAAATGCCCCCTGAGGTTCCTTGGACTTGTGCCAGCTAAATAGCTGGCATAGGTCTTAGGAGACCCATTGGCGGCCAGGCGGCTTATAAGGAGGTAAGTAAAAATAGTTTTACTTACCTCTCCCGGGCTGTCTGGTGTTGAATCACTATAGGATGCACTGCAGCATGTTCTTTGTTGGCATCGCTGCATCGTGTAGGCTGGTGGGAGATAGGACAGGGGCAACAGTTTTCCTTTTTCAAAACCGCACATTTTTTCCCAGTGGCCCCTAAGCCCAACCCTCCCCTCCTAGAGGAACCAAATGATTCCTGAAATCAATACATGGCTGCAAAAGCTGCATCGCCCACAACCCCAATGCCTGAGTGTTCTCCAGTAACTCTGTCCCAGGAGGACCAGCACCTCCACGAAGAGCAGAGGGAAACTCCAGTCACATCATCTCTCATTGGCAAATCACACATTGGGGCAAGAAACCAAAATTTCACATATAAGCTAATGGGTTCTGAGTTGTCTGTGACGGATCAAGAGAGAGATCTTGGGGTGCTGGTGGACAGGTCGATGAAAGTGTCGACCCAGTGTGCGGCGGCTGTGAAGAAGGCCAATTCCATGCTCGGGATCATTAAAAAAGGGATTGAGAATAAAACGGCCAATATCATTCTGCCTTTGTACAAATCGATGGTAAGGCCACATCTGGAGTATTGTGTCCAGTTCTGGTCACCACACCTCAAAAAGGATATAGTTGAATTGGAAAAGGTGCAGAAAAGAGCGGCCAGAATGATTCGTGGGCTGGAGCACCTCCCTTATGAGGAAAGGCTACAGCGTCTGGGGCTTTTCAGTCTAGAAAAAAGGCGCCTGAGGGGGGACATGATAGAGACTTATAAAATTATGCATGGGATGGAGAGAGTGGATAGAGGGAAATTCTTCTCCCTCTCGCACAACACCAGAACCAGGGGACATGTACTAAAATTGAGTGGAGGGAGAGTTAGAACAGACAAAAGAAAATATTTCTTTACCCAGCGTGTAATTCATCTGTGGAACTCCTTGCCACAGGATGTGGTGATGGCATCTGGCCTAGATGCCTTTAAAAGGGGTTTGGACAGATTCATGGAGGAAAAGACCATCACAGGTTACAAGCCATAAGCAACCTCCTGGTTTTCAGAAGTGGGTTTTCTCTGTGCCAGGTGCAAGGGAGTGTCAACAGGAAACAGGTTATCTTGTTGTCTTGTGCTCCCTGAGGCATCTGGTGGGGCCACTGTGAGATACAGGAAGCTGGACTAGATGGGCCTTTGGCCTGATCCAGCAGCCAGGCTCTTCTGATGTTCTTATGTCCCCACCCTGCTTCTCTCCCATGACCATTCTCATCCGAGAAAGTGCCTCTTAAGGAGGCAATGCAGAACAGCCTGTCTCAGAACCGGTGTGTGTTGTGGAAGATACCATGTCTATCCCATGCCATTGTTGGACATGGCAACTTATATTGGCAGCATAGGCTCTCTAGGAGTTCAGTCTAAGAACAAACCGTGGGGACACAACAGAAGGGGCGGGACAGACAAGAGTAGAGAGGCAAGTTCTAGGCTACCCAGTCAGTTAATGAGATACAGGAAGCTGGACTAGATGGGCCTTTGGCCTGATCCAGCAGGGCTCTTCTTACGTTCTTATGTTCTTATGTGCTCCAGTCCAGTTGCTCTGGAACGGGTTCCTGGACCACTCTAGCTGGTCCCTGGGGTCCCTCTGCAGACCTGGGGGCTCCCCAAATCTTTATTTGGGGGTTTCTTGCACAGGACAAACTGTGCTGAGCTGTTCAAGCCAGCAGGCTGAATCCCTTCTTTCTCTCCATCATTCCAATCCTTCATACTGGGCATGATCTCAGACCAAGGCATTGGTTCGTTTTGGAACCATGATTTCAAGCAATTGAATCTGGCTTCAGTCTTGCACAAGTAGTCACACATAAGCAGTGGCTTCAGAAAGGGATGTGGATCTGTGGGACTCCCAGCCACTTCAATGGGACCTGAAGAGTACTGTGATGCAGATGTGAGTGTGCATTTGCACATCTACATCAACTGCGGAGGCAGAAGCCTGCCCAAAGGGGCTCCCCTTGCTGGAGCAAAGCAGCCACCTTTTTGTGTGTTTAAACAAACTATCAGCCCAGAGGTGTACATTGATTTACAACCATCATGTACAAATTAGGAATTGGCTCAAATTCTTGACCTCTGCACATGGAAAATCCATCTGATTTTTTTTCCCTTTCTGTTTTAGAATTATTGGCTCGGGGTGGGTGGAGATGATAGTATTACTCTTATTTATTATTGATTTGAAGCACCAACATGTATTCTTCTCGCAGCAGTTTTATTCGTTTCACACATTGAATTATTCCTGCAAGTTACCTTTGCCTTTTAATAGGTGTGTTCCTCTAACAGGTATTGATTGAAGTCTCTTCCACTGTATTTCATGTAAAGATTTCCTGACAACTGAAAATAAGAATCTGAAAGCCAAAGCAATTTGTGTAGACCTTGTGTTTCAGTGATGTCTTCTAGTCAAAATAATAAGGAAATGCCAGGGGTACAAGGTACCTTTCCAGTTTTGCAGGAGATCCATCAGAAGAAATTACAGGTGCGATTACTAGTTTATACTTGTGGCATGTAAAACTGCTTTTAAACCTTTATATCACGGTGTCTTCACAACAGTCGTTCAACAGGGCTATTGCACTTGACTCCCCTACTCTTGGTGCCTGAGCCACTCGCTTTGTGAACATGCGAAACTGCCTTGTAGTGGGTTTTTTCAAATGAAATAACTGTGGCAGACAGATAGATATGGGGAGGGGCATATGAGTATATAGCTGGACGTTTGCATGAAGCCTACATGCATAGAATTGTACACAGGTCTCTCTCTGCATCACTGGAAATATTTTTAGCATATGGCTTGGATTGATTGTTTAAATTTTTGTTTTGTGAGCTGCTTTGAATCCCCCAGTGGGAGAAAACGCAGGGTATGACATTTTAAAGTAAGTAAATATGTTTTTCTACGGTTTCTGATAGAGATGTATGCTGACTTTTTGTTTTTTGTTTTTCATTTGCAGAGCCCCATTCATTTTGCGGGTTGTGAACACCAAGAGCTTGCTAGATCATTCCCACATTGGCCAAATAGGTGCCACTGGAAAGCCCACAAGCAGGAGAGAAAGGCATCTGTTTTTCACTGCTGCTCTCTTGCAACGTGTATCCAGGGACATACTGCTGTGGAACATGGAGTCCAGACTTCGTACAGTCACCATGATAGAATTGCCATCGATAGAATTTACTGCTGTGAATTTGTGCAATTTCTTTTGAAAGTCATCCAAGCTAGTGGCCATCAAACATCTTGTATAGATGTGTGTGAAGAAGTCCTCCTTTTAGAGGAAGGGGTCTGAGGGGCAGAGGGGTCTGGCTCAGCTGGTAGAGCTGCCGCCTTGCAAGCCTGAAGATCGGTGAATGGCAAGTTTGAGACACGCCACAAATAAAAACCTGTGAAAAGCCTCTGTGAGGAGAGATAATAGCTCCCAGCTTCATCGGTCGAGTATGGGAGGCAACGGCCAGCGGAAAAAAGCCAGACTGCAAAAGGGTACAACCTGTAATGTAGCTGTTCACGAAAGATTGGACATTTATATATTGTAAAAAAAAAACATGGGGGGAGGGGTTTAGGAAAGCCTGCCCATGTAAACCGCCTTGGATTAAAGACAGAGGAGAAATCCAATGACCAAGAAAGGCGGTATATAAATACTGTTTATTATTATTATTATTATTATTTCACATTTTTATACCGCCCTTCCTTCAAGGAGCTCAGGGTGGTGTACATATTTCCTCCCCCTCCTTTTGTCCTCACAACAACCCTGTGAGGTAGGTGGGGCTGAGAGATAGTGACTGGCCCAAGGTCACCCAGGAAGCTTAGTGGCTGAGCGGGGATTTGAACCTGGATCTTCCAGGTCTAAGTCTGACTCCCAAACCACTACATCATCCTGGCTCATTTACCCATCATAAGGAAAAATGTTTCTTTCCATTCTCCCCATACCGTGTGTAACTTTATAAGCTTCGCATCCCAATCTTATTGGGCTAGTTATGATAGCAGACAGAGTTCCGCGGTTGTAACAGGCCATACGGAAGCGCACACAGCATGCTACCACCAGCCATTTTGGAGCAAACGGTGGCTGTAAATGGTGGAGGCAGCCAGCTGCCGCAGCCAGTATTCTGCTCCGGAGCAGGAAAACTGGCATGGGGCGTGAATCATGAGTAGGAAGAACCAGGAGTTCAGGGGGAGGAACTGGGGGCAGGGAGGGAGGGGTGAATCTGACAGCAATAGTGCATGCCGGATCTTATCCCCTCTTTCGAAAATCTCCCCATCCCTTTTTCCCCTCTTCATGCATACGCCACCAAAATAGGTTTTGGGCTTACAGGGAAGTATGTTTTGTTTTTTTTAACTTAAACTCTCATTTGCCTTTGGGTTGCCACCCACCGCACCGTATGTGATGCAGCCCACACCTTTTTGGCATGGCTGCATTGGTGCTGGGAATGGGGGATAGGGTTGGGGCCTCTGTCATGTCCCCCCCTTAGCCATGTTTTTCCTAAACACCCCCCCCCCATAACGTTGGCTGCCTCTTTTGCACCTGTTCAGGACTCCTAATGTGATCATTCACCACCATTTTGTCATCGGAAAAGGGCTATTGAGGCAGACCATTTGCACATCCTATGCTGACCGGCAGTGGTTCTTCAAAGTCAAGAGATGGAGGTCTTTCCCAGCCTTGTTTCCTGGCATTCTGGTCACTGAAGGTGCCAGGGACTGAACCTGGGATCCCCTACCTGTAAAGCATCATGTGTTCTGCTGCTGAACGATGGCAGGACAGCCGATGGCAAATTCTTCCTCATGGTGATTTAGAGGTTTGTGCCACATCAGTCCAGAAGGTTCTGACTCACCTTGATTTTTAGCATGGTGTGTTGTCTCTTGACGTATTTTTAGGTGGACGTTGGAAAGTACATAGGAATTTGTCTTGTACTGAGTCATATCATCTTGCTCAGTATGGTTGACACTGATGGAATTTTTCACTCCTAACTGGAGATACCCGGGCCTGAACCTGGGACTTTCTCCATGCCAAACATGTGCTGCCTCTCAGCTATGAGGCTTTCCCTACCAGATCAATTCTTTTTGCTTTTGAAAAAAACCAGCTGGGTTGCTGCTTGTTGGACTTCAGAAGTACTTTTCTACCTTTAGGGCAAAGATTCCACAATAACTATTCTGCTGCCGCACCCTTGCACACCAGTCATGAAACTGTTGTACATTGCAAAAGGTTTCTACAGATGGAGGAATTGCCTTTGGTGCATACGCTGTTCATGCAAGTTGCTGCTGCTGAGTCCTGTTTGGTTTCATCCTGGTCCGGGAGACCAGGCCTGGCTCAGCATGTGAGGCCTCAGGACAGCTGCTGAAACCCAGTGTGGACGCTTGCCATTAACCATTCACAGGGGGGATTGGGTTCAGCTACTTTTTCCCACAATGCCTCGGGACAATGCTTATATTGGGGCATTGTGAAAAAAGATGGCTGCAAGCCACTAAGAAGAACAGAACAGACTCACTGCCAACTGTGCAAGCCCCCCCCCCAATGGATCTTTGTGGGGCCTGCCCACAGAAGCAGAGGCTCCCTGGTAGGCATCTTTCCAAGGACACCCTCACTCTAGAGCTGGCCTTGACTAAGACAGTGCCCTGCTGCTGCAACACAGCTCATGCTCCCTGGAGGTTGAATTGTGCGAGGGACGATCTATCATGATGGAGAGGCTGCCTTTCAGGGAAGCTTGTCCTCCATCCCTGGTCTTCTGTTGACGAACCCCTGGGCTCTGTCAATCATCAACTGACTGGAAGGGAGAGAGAGGACTCCATCAGCCATTAAAAAGATGAGCACTAGAACTGATTTCAAACACTTTAAATTCTCAGCTAGCTATTAAGAGCTTAATAGTATCTTAAAACATTTAATAGCTATGCCGAATCTACAACATTTAGATATTCTAGCAGTTAACTTTTAATAGGGAAATTGTGCAAATTAGTACATTTTGCACACAGCTCTCAGAACTTTCTAGCTCTGACTCATCCAGAGTGTTAAAATGCAGGAATGCAGTACAACAGGGCTGGGGGTGACACAGAGGAATGGAAGACAGGCAGTATTAATGCACATTGATTTCTAATAACCAAGGAAGAAACGTGGTTGGTGAAGAAGCATGAACAGCATGATAATTATTGTTTTTATCAAGTTATACTCTTTGTTTCCATACTTTTTAGCCCACCCCTATTCAAATAAGAAAAAGGTGGCTTGCATTAAATAAAAACACAGACAGTAAAAACAGAACATCAAAATCCAGGGGGCAGCCTGTCCGTTAGGTGAGGAGATGCAGGTTGCATCAGCGGCAGATTATGGAGGGCAGTGGATTCGGGGCGACTCACTCTGAGTCTGCCACCCCCACTGCCTCCCTCCAGCCTGCACTGATCCACTTTCCATCTGCTAAAAGCAAGTGGAAAGTGGATCACTTGCTTCCTTACCTTGCTACTTGCACAGTTTCTTCAGATGCAGAAGCGCAGGACTTCCAGTTTGATTTACTTACAGAGACTATGTGAAGAAAGGAGCTCCTTCATTTGTGCGGTCCCAATTAAAGCAGACATCTTGCGCTTCTGCAAATGAAGAAACTACGTGAGGCAGAAGCATACCGCAGCTGAACCAATGTCTTGCTTTGGGAATCACCCCACTCTGGGGACCCCAAATGTCTTGCCCAAACCCAACTTCTCCTTCTAGGAGCAAGTTTGTTCCCTTTAAATGCCCGCTTCGACTGAAAAACACCTCAAATAGTTAAGGCCGTGTGTAAAAACGAAAGCTGAACTCCGATGGACAATTAACCAAAATTTATTGCCTTACAGCAACCCTTATCTCCCTAACACCATAAATTATCCCACAGCAGAAACCCTTCTGCTTAACAGAAACAAGTCTATCTCCCAAAAGTCTCCCTCCAAACCAGGCTCTTTCAGCTGGTGGTCCAGGCAGGCAGCAGGCTCCGGCTTCTTCCTTTCCCGTCGGCTCAGCGTTCTCTGGTCTCTGGTCCAAGGTCACCAGTCCTTTGGCTTCGCAGAGTGTGTCCAGCTGTCCTCCTGGTCGTAGCTCCTTTCTTTGGTCGGCTTGGCAGCAGCATCCCGTCGTCCCTCAGAAATCGGGCAGCGTATCCCCGTGGCGAGCTAGCAAGGCTCCTTCCTGCTCCTACTGCTGCTGCTTTTATACCCTTAAGTTCCAATTAGTGCAAATTGGGTGCAGCTGCGAGCCACACCCATTGCACTCAAAGTCCCAGTTTCTTCCTACTTAGTAGCAACACCTGTGGGCCATGCCCAATTGCTTTCAGGTGTGCTTCCACCCACACAGTCCTGGGTGTTGACCCCTTGCTGCCCAGTCCTGTCAAAGTCCAAGTCTTCATCTGTTAACTCCTTGCTGCCTGGATCTGTCAACAAGGGTCCACTGCTGACACCACACTTGGCTCCTGCCAGTCTGCTGGATCTTCTTCCACTACAACCGAGAACTCTCCTTGGGTTCAATGAAGCCAGTGGTTTTCTGCAAGGCTGCAGTGGTTCAGGTGGTAGGGCTCTAGCCCAGTCTGCTGTCCATCAACCGATGGCTGATGATCCTGAGAACCTAAGGCTGCATATGCAGAAGTGTTGTCAAGCATCTGGCTAGTGGGTTGTGGTTAGCTTGGTGGGTGGCGACAAGTTGTTCATGCCTGCCTCTAAGCTGCCTTTTTGATGGCTGCCAAATATGACCCTAAATATCAGGGAACAGCTCTAGGCATCAGTTATCTCTACCTCTCCAAGTCATTCTCAGGTTTGACTGATCGGTAGCGGCTCGTGGCCACAGAAGCAGAGATGTAAGATGTGTCAGCTAGGAAAATAGTGGTGTAATTATTTACATTCCCAAGCTGCTCTGAATTATAGAGTGTTTATCTGAAGTATCATGTTAATGGAATGACTAGAAAATCAATACAAGGATTGGGCCTGCGTGCCATATAATCTATTTTCTCTGGTCATACATCAGGGCACTTTATTTCTCTCTCCTGAATTGCTCAGGCAACCCTGTCATCTGGCAGGCATGCTGTCGTGATTGTAATACCTTGAAGCCTTGATGGCATTGTTGCCGTGCTTGTTCAGAGCCACCAACACAATCTGTCCAGATTACCAATTTTAGAGATGACCGATTTCCTACCCCTGCTGAATCTTAGTTGCCAGCTCCAGTCATCTACATTGTATTGTGCTTGTGGCAGTGAAGCCTCTTGCACTGTGTGGCTGGCTGAACAAGTTTGATGGCTTGCAAATTTTTAACAGTTTGTAATCCAGATTCTGTGAGGGAAAGGAAAGCTGTCAGTTTGTTTGGGATCAAGACATCATACACAGGCAGGCTGAGGACTGAGAAGGTTTCTCAAGACGTGGGAAGCTAAAGAACTGAGCCCCCGTAGGCAAGGAGGTGCAAAATGGGCCCCATTCTGAGAAAGAGGCACCCGAAGGAAGGGTAGGTACAGTAAAACCTTGGATTGAGAGTAACTTGGTTTGAGAGTGTTTTGCATAACAAGCAAAAAATAATAATAAATTTTAACTTGATTAACAAGCGATGTCTTGCATTACAAGTAGGTTTTGGAGCCCGAGGAGCAGCTGCTCCGGGCGTGGGGTGCTACGCTCAGGCTCCACCACTGAACGGCTACCTTCTCACACCGCCCTCACGATCGTGCATAGAAGGAAAGGCGCGTGGAGGCAGCCCTGTGAGGAAAGACGCCGGTGAGGCCCATTACGCCTCTGCGAGTAGTCTCTCTCCCTGCGGGATTGTGGGTAATCGTCTCCCAGTCTCAGTCTAGTAAGCCAACAGATAGCAGTGATCCTGTTAGTGATAGACTTCCCACACAATAACGTCCTACACAATAACGTTCGTGATAGACGTCCTACACTCCTCCTTCTCTTCTCTCTCTTGTCTCCCTCACACCAGCCACGATTCTTTTCAAAGGTAAAGTGCAGATTAATTTGTTTTATTTTGACTTTATACTGTATTTTGTATTACTGTAATCATTTTTATATGATTAAATGGTTGTGGAACGAATCATCTGAGTTTCCATTATTTCTTATGGGGAAATTCACTTTGATATATGAATGCTTTGGATTACAAGCACGTTTCCGGAATGAATTATGCTCGCAATCCAAGGTTTTACTGTAGTTTGAAGCAGAGGCATCTCTAGGGAGGTGTGGGGGGGGGGGGGGTGCGGACCACACCGGGTGACACCCTCAGGGGGATGACACCACTAGTGGCCAAAATTGTGGAAACATTTTGGAAAAATCTGTATTTATGAATAATACCATAAATTATCTATCTTTGGAAAGGTAATTTAATGCAGAATGTAATGAAACAAACATGTGTGTTGAATTATCTGTATTCTGTCAAACGTTATGGCCAAATAACCGGAAAAAAGAAAACACAACTGCCTTATGTAACACAAGTGGATTTCCTTAACTCAAAACTGACCAATGAGACTGACAGCCCAATCCTACCATAACTTTGACCAGCGGAATGAGCCTTCCGCTGGCCGAAAACATCGCAAACGTGCCTTATGGCTCGTCTACTTCCGAGCAGGGAAGGCCGGCGCAAGGCCGGCCTCCCCTGCTCCGCTGATGGAGGACTTGCCAGCCCTCCGCCAGACCCAGGTAAGGATCCAGCGGACAGGGGGGCGGTGCGGCCAGGGGCAGGGGGCGGTGCAGCCGACCATAGGACCAGCCGATTGGGGAGGGGGTGGGGGATGGCTTAGGCCGAATCCTGTCCCCTGCCGATCGGCTGAGCAATTACACGACCTCCTCCGACTTCCGCCAGCAAAATAGCTGGTGGAATTCTGAGGAGGCTGATCGGCCCCAGCGCCCTTTACACCCAGGGAAGGGGACAAGCGTCCCCGAGTAGACTTTCCGCCGTGGGGTGCCTGCCCACGGCGGATCCTTACGTGAGGATTGCACTGCGACTGTTCCAAGAGCCAATGAGGTGGTATTATGACACAGCATGGAACCAATGAGGTGTTAGTATGAGTCAGCTCTCATTTCTATGTGTCAGAGCTAATACTAGCACTCTGATTCAGTTGTGTGAGTGTCATCAAGTTGGCTACTGATTTTTTGTTTGGTTATTGATTTGTTGGGTGACTTGTACTGTTATATATAGGTTAAAACAAATTAATTTAATTGGGGTGACACCATGAGTTACCGCACTGGGTGATACCAACGGTAGTGATGCAATGAGCTTGCCTCTCGCACCGGGTGACGTTTTGAAGAACAGGAGAAAGGAAACAAGGAACTGAGGCAATAAGCTGAAGAAACGTCATAACGCTGAGATGAGGAGGGGCTACATAGTACTTCTCTGTAGGAAAGCCCTCCCACCCACCAAGACTGCTATTGAATAAGAAAGGAAAAACTTTGTGGAAAATTGGGCATTTGTTTCATAACCAAGCATGTTTCGAAAATGTTGTTTGGCCCTCTGTCAAGCTGCTGCCTTCTACATTTTCTCCTGCATTTGTGCTCCATGAACACACAATGCATCTGAATGAATGTATCTTTGGCATTGCATTGCTAGCCATGCATAGCAGTGCCAGCCTGGAATTGTAGGACATGCAGATGAAAGCATCAGAGAGCACAAGCTCTGTGCAGGCCCAGGAAGAGAGCTCAACCTGCCATGCCTGTCAGCATGGCTTCTGCAAGGGGAAGTCTTGCCTCACAAACCTGTTAGAATTCTTTGAAAAGGTCAGCAGGCATGTGGATGCGAGCGAACCCGTGGATATTATATATCTGGATTTTCAGAAGGCGTTTGACACGGTCCCTCATGAAAGGCTCCTGCGAAAACTCCACAGTCAGGGAATAAGAAGGCAGGTCCTCTTGTGGATTAGGAACTGGTTGAAGACCAGGAAACAGCGAGTGGGAGTCAATGGGCAATTTTCACAATGGCGAGAGGTGAAAAGCGGTGTGCCCCAAGGATCGGTCTTGGGACCAGTGCTTTTCAACTTATTCATAAATGACCTGGAGTTGGGGATAGGCAGTGAGGTGGCCAAGTTTGCGGATGACACTAAACTTTTCCGGGTGGTGAAGACCAGCAGGGATTTTGAAGAGCTCCAGAAGGATCTCTCCAAACTGGGAGAATGGGCAGCAAAATGGTAGATGCACCTCAATGTAAGTAAGTGCAAAGTGATGCACATTGGGGCAAGAAACCAAAATTTCACATATACGCTAATGGGTTCTGAGTTGTCTGTGATGGATCAAGAGAGAGATCTTGGGGTACTGGCGGACAGGTCGATGAAAGTGTCGACCCAATGTGCGGCAGCTGTGAAGAAGGCCAATTCCATGCTCGGGATCATTAAAAAGGGGATTGAGAATAAAACGGCCAATATCATTATGCCTTTGTACAAATCGATGGTAAGGCCACATCTGGAGTATTGTGTCCAGTTCTGGTCACCACACCTCAAAAAGGATATAGTTGAATTGGAAAAGGTGCAGAAAAGAGCGACCAGAATAATTCGTTGGCTGGAGCACCTCCCTTACGAGGAAAGGCTACAGCGTCTGGGGCTTTTCAGCCTAGAAAAAAGGCGCCTGAGGGGGGACATGATTGAGACGTATAAAATTATGCATGGGATGGAGAGAGTGGATAGAGGGAAATTCTTCTCCCTCTCGCACAACACCAGAACCAGGGGACATGCACTAAAATTGAGTGGAGGGAGAGTTAGAACAGACAAAAGAAAATATTTCTTTACCCAGCGTGTAATTCATCTGTGGAACTCCTTGCTACAGGATGTGGTGATGGCACCTGGCCTAGATGCCTTTAAAAGGGGTTTGGACACATTCATGGAGGAAAAGACCATCACAGGTTACAAGCCATAAGCAACCTCCTGGTTTTAGAAGTAGGTTTTCTCTGTGCCAGGTGCAGGGGAGTGGCAGCAGGAAACAGGTTATCTTGTTTGCTGTGTGCTCCCTGAGGCATCTGGTAGGGCCACTGTGTGATACAGGAAGCTGGACTAGATGGGCCTTTGGCCTGATCCAGCAGGGCTCTTCTTCTTATGTTCTTATGTTCTTATGCCTCTGCCTGGCAATGGCAGTAGCTGCATAGACCTTTTCGCCTTCTTTGCACTCTGCTGCTGTTGTCCTTGGAAAGGCTTTACAGATTCTTTGAACCAATGCGATTACCTGCAATTTCCATAATGTCTGCCTCATAACATTTTGCTAAATAGTATCAAGAACTGCTTTCCACAAAGTTTTTCCTAATCTGCAAGTCCATAGTGGGAAGAATAGGACGCCTTCCAAGGAAATCAAACGTTTCCCGAAGCTGCAGTTTCTTTCTGCAAGACGTTTACACTGAAGAACGTCAAGGTTGGAGGGGACCTTCCAAGAAATGAAAGACGTTCCTAAACCACACAGATTATGGGAAAAGACTCCACAGGCATTGGGTGAGAGATTCCCAGAAGAAATGAGGTAGGCTAACTTGGAGTGCATTTTCTTGAAGCCTCTAATTTTAGACATGTGCCTTCTCTTTGTCAAATATTTGTAAGCAATATCCCAGTTGTAAGAGGGGAGCCAGTTACTTTAGAACAGGCCTGTGAAACTGATGACCTACCAAACCAAATGCAGAAGCTCACCAGCCAGCAACGTGTCCTACCACCAGATGCTTGTCAACAACCCCTTTCCCCAAACCTAAGTAGGTCGCAAAAATAGAACGTTTATACAGACTCTGGTGGGAGTTGCCATAACCAGTTGGTAGAGTGCATTGTGAAATATATTCCTATTACTCTTCTAACATGTGGTACAAAGTCCCTCCTTACCTTTTGCCCCCTTCAGAGCCCCTTACATATTCTTTCTGGTGCTGACACAGCAGTAGGCAAAGAGAAGAAACCTGGGCGCTGCTTGACTTTGCTGCCGAAATGGAGCTAACCTGCCCCATCATAAGGGACACAGAGGACGGCACAAAGGTTCTTTTGGTTCATGCAGAACCTTGGGAGAGAGATCAGGCTGCCTCAGCTTCCAATTAGTATGAGAAAGATGTGCTCTTTGTGATTTCTCCTTTATGCTCATTTGAGGGAGAGGAGTTAATTTAGCTACAGTTAATTTCATGCCCTTCGTAATGGTCCCAATTATATTTTCCTAATTATTTCAAGGCCTCGTGTGCTTTGGTTGAGTGCCTTTTTCAGAAGGGGATATTAAATAACTATCATCTTCCTCATTAATACAATTTGGCAGTATGTAATAAAGAGAAACAAGAAATGGCCTGGGTAGGAGAGAGAAATGCAAGGGCTGGGACAGCATTTGTTGCAAGGAACTGGAGTTGTGATTTCCGACCTTTGGAAAGTAGTAGCCTTGCCAGCGTGGTGCAATGACAAGAATTTTGGATTTGGATCAGGAGATCCATTAGGTCACCAGTTCAAGACTGATCATTTGGCTCAGGTAGTAACACCACACTGAGTCTGAAAAAGGAATAGCCGTCTGTATATTGCTTTGAGCTCCCTGTAGGAAAAAGCAGAGCACAATCCTAGGCATGTCTACTCAGAAGTAAGTCCCATTGTGTTCAATTGGGCTTACACACAAGAAAATGTGCATAGAATTGCAGCCCAAATGTGATTAAAAAGATTGCATGTCTCTGACTGAGAAAGGGCTATAATGACGAAAATAAGAAGCGTTGTGATGCTTCAGTGAATGAAGACAACAGATGGATGCATTTAAAGTTAAATAGCTGGCTTCTATTAATTCGTAGAACTAACCTTGTTCTTCTGAATTGGAATATCTCTCAAGATGCAGTTAGAAGACTGAAACACCAATGAAAATCCTTATGATGGTATGATGATAATCCAATAAATGATTATATTAAATGGCTCTTTTTGAAACAACATCCTGCTCCAAATGGGTTAAGGTCCCCAAATATTGCGAACATCATTAGGTCACAGAATGAACATACTTTCATGAATTAATTCTGAAATCTTCTGTTTCAAGCTACATTCTAGAGCAGCGATTTCCATCCTTTTTCACCTCATGGCACACTGACAAGATGCTAAAATTTTCAGGGCACACCATCAGTTTTTTTGACAATTGACAAGGCATACTGTGGGGGGGGGGCCCTCACATCTCCAGTGGCCCTACAAATAAATTACCCTGCCCCAAACTCCTGTGGCACACTTGTGGACCATTTGCAGCACACCAATGTGCTGCGGCACACCGGTTGAAAATTGGTGTTCTATTAATTGGTGTTAATTTCTACCATCAGAAATTAAAATTGGTAATCCTGGGAACCAGACTTTGGGGACTGCACTCAGGATCGGGCTGCCAGCAAAAACAGTATTGCTATATTGACTTCTCCCTGCTTCCATGGCAAAATGTAGGAATACTAGCATAGGTCATGGCATCATCATGCCTGTCCCCACCCCACATCATGGCTTGCCTCTAGTAAGAGCAGAGAAATGGGGACAATCCAAGAGAGGACTACAGTTTTGGTGATGGCCTCAGTTTGAGTGCAACATCATTCTCTTTATTAATATTGAACTTGGTGGTCTCATAATACTCAGTTTAGAAGCCAAACAGGACCACCCAAAAATAAGGTTGTGGTGGCAGAATACTTAGGACACAGACTCCCAGACCCGCCCTCCAGCCTGCTCGGAAAGTGCTTGAGGGTTTTTGAATGGTCCAATCAAACACTTGAAAAGGCCATTTGCTCACCTCCCCTGCTGCTATTCTTTCCCCCTCCTTCCCTAAGAGGAAAATTCTTACCTTGGAGAAGGAGGAGGCAGCGGCAAGCACTTCCACCAAGGACCTGTGCTTTAACTACAAGGTCAAGGCTCACCAGTGGAAAGAGAATTGAGAGCCCATTATAATATACTGGAGGTGGCAATTAAGGTTGGACAGATGCTTTTTGCAGGGTCAAAAATCTCCTGTTCCCACACTATATGAAGATATTTCAGGAGAAAGGAAAGAGAAGGGACTCTTACTGCTAAACAGTAATACCTTCTATCAGCTGCTTCTATAATACTCATCCATGTGTCATCCATGTGACACCTATGTGACATCGGTGTGATATCCAAGGAGTCAATCACTGCACACGATCAGCCCTGACACTGGCAGCTGGAGAAGTGCCAACAGGGTAAACTGAGTAGGAGGCGGGAGCAAGCACAGGGCCAATAAGCAGCCAATGTAGGAGGTCATACCCCCCCACACACACACCCCAGTCAATTGGAGAATAAGCACAGGCATGCAACACCTCAACCATGGCGAGATACCCCAAGAACGACACCACACACACACACACACACACACACACACACACACACACACACACACACACCAGTCAATTGGAGAATAAACACAGGCATGCAACACCTCAACCATGGCGAGATACCCCAAGGACGACACCACACACACACACACACACACACACACACACACACACACACACCAATTATACCACCCCACCCCTCCAACCCACCAGTGGCACAGTGGCCAAAGTTCCCCTTTGAGAGACCAGAAAGGTATAGCCCCATGCTGCACATCTTAATACAGTCTCCTTGACAAAGGCCTTGGTACTGGGGTTGGTGTGCTGCGATCGGCTGCCAAAGGGGGGGGGGATTTGCAACAGAATATTGCCATGGGTTCCCAGTCCCTAACAGGAGTGCTTCTGTTCATTGCTTTAGCCATCCTGGAATAAGAGTCTTGTAGCAATGCTTGGGGGCTTGTAAGGGCGAATGTTTCAGGGGAAGAGCAAAAATTACAGCTTTTTTCTCTCCCTTTCCTGAAACCTCCCCCCCCCCCCCCGCTCTAAAGTGCCAAAGGAATGAGAGTTAGGTCCAGCAGCCAGCTCTGAACATGAATGTTTTATTGCTGTGCAGTAATACCCCTTTTAACACTACAGATGCGTTCCTGGAATACAGAGTGCTGTGTGAAACAGCGCTATAGGAAATCATTGTAACACTGTTCTAATGCAGATGTGTTCACAGTCCTGTACTCACCAGTGCCTGAGGTCGGAGCCTGCTGTGTAATTGACCTAGATGGTAGCAGTGGAAGATGCTGATGGGAAGAGCGACTCTCAGGAGGATGAGCCAGGTTGTGACTCATCCTTGGAACTGCAGAAGGACGCATCTTCTTTTTGAAGAAAGCCACTAAGGTACAGTAGACTACGGTACTTTGCCCACTCCCTGGAAGGACTGTCTGCTTGCAACATATTGGCCCTGTGTTAGTCATAATCAGGACCTCTGAGATGAATTTTATCAGGGGGTACAAAGTTTCTTTTGGGCAGTAGCGTCGTTGGGGTAGGGGCGGGGGGCCATGAGCCCCAAGCGTACATGGCGGTGGGAGGGGGTGTACTTGCCTCCTGGATGTGTCCCCTCCGCTGTATTCATCGTCTCGCGCTGGCCGTCTTCTCTTTGGGCCCTCCCGCCTACTCTGGAGCTCCAAAAAGGAGCTCCAAAAAGGAGCTCCAAAAAGGAGCTCCAAAAAGGTAAGCAGCAAAAAGCCTTTTGGCTCCAAAAAGGTAAGCAAAATGGCGGGGTATGTGTGTGATTGAAGCTGTGCCACCACTGGCATGCGCAAAAATGTCTTCACTCCCCCAGGGGGCATGGCATATGGCGTCACGTGGGGGGTGTCACGCCGGTGGCCCCCCACGGGGGTGTGTACGCTCGCCACTGCTTTTGGGTCCCTTCTTGGGCAAAACAGGGCGGGGAGAGGACAGCAACAGCTGGAAAAGTTTCTGGAGCCCAGATCTACCAGGCTTCCTGATGCAGCACCCAGGTCTACCCACCTGGTAGACCTGGCCTTCTGGTTGGCCCTGCCTTCGTCTTTCAATCTCCATGAGGCCAACTGAAATCCCAGGAAATTTCTGGGTGTCCTCATTTGACTTCTGGGTCCCCTTTTTGACCCTGGGCCTGGGTACAATTTACCCCCCTCATGGACCCTGGTCAGAATACACTACTCCCTTTGGTGCAGAGCATTCTAGCCAGAATATGCAACTCCCGTTGGCTGACAGCACAGTGCAGATAGCTGTACTTTCCCACACTGAATTTTTGCATGGTTTTATGGATTGTAACTTTTTTCTTTTATATGATACTGTAAAAAATACATCCAGGATGAGGAGTGCATGGATGCCATGCCAGCTTCACAGCATAGACATGCGGACGTCACACGGTTAACACGCTGAAGTCACGACAATGGACCTGGCACACTGCCATCAGCGCTCTGTTCCATGGGTAACCCATTGTGTTGGTGTTTCCATGGTTGCTGGGAGTGTTACTACGAGGGGCTGTGCCAGCGTTGCTTTGCCAGAACAGGCTTGACATTGGGCCCTTGTTGCACTGGCACCGTTGCACCATCAGTGTGGCATTGCCATGATGGGCTTATTTATTTATTTATTTAAGAATTTGTATCCCGCCTTTCTCCCAGCAAGGGCACTCAAGGCGGCTTACAACATTAAAATAAACATGTACATTAAAATAATTAAAAACAAATAATTAAAACAATTAAAATAAACAACCCCAGTGGGTCACCTGTATTTACATTTGTTAAAAGCCATTTGTTAAAAAGCCACCATGTCAGACATCGAAAGCTAACCTAAATAAAAACGTCTTAAGATATAAGGATATAATGGACTTTGTGGCAACCTTGGTGCACCATCCAGACAGGTTTGAGCCATTATGATTCTTACTTCTAACAGTAAAAAGGGGTGTGTATATCTTTTGGAGCCCTTATCAGCTGTTTCTTTCTGATGAGGGTCAGTTGCCTGGGAGTTTAATTTCCCCTCAGCTTCAACTGCCAAACCACTAATTAGAATCCACCAAACAGAAGAGGCAGAATCAGTTGTTCTCTCTCTCTCTCTCTCTCTCTCTCTCTCTCTCTCTCTCTCTCTCTCTCACACACACACACACACACACACACACACACACACACACACACACTTACTTACTGTACTTGTGAATAATTATTGAAAACCTGAATGGTGAGCAAACGTGTTATTATTTCACGAACTGCGTCATATGCTAATAACTGACTCGCAGCCAGTTCCTAGACCATGAAAAACCTTCACAGCCTCACATCTTTCTCCGTCTCTATTTCAGCTGCCTTGGAACTTTTGTTCCTTCCCCCAGCTCCCTCAAAATGTTTTTCCCCGTATCCTTGGAAGCCAGGCTCTGTTCGGTCCCAGTTCAGATTCTAGCATCTCCATCGGTCCTGGTGATGCTAGCTACGTAACCCAGAGGCAAGAGGGGATTTTGCTGAGTCACCTTTTGGCAGGAGCACCCTCTGTTTGTAGCTCTTTAGAGATGAGACTGGGTCTGTGGCCCTTCCTCTGGGCAGCAAACTGCAGGCTACTTGTGTTCACACTGAGGCAGCAGCACAGCAGGCTTCGAGGCACGAAAGAAAGAAAAGGAGATGAGCTGCTGCTGGGGGAGAAACAAAGAGACCTGGGTCAGCAGTCAAGGAGGGGGAAAGAAAGCATGGAGGGCAGCAGGGTGGGACAAGGCAATAAAGCAACGCTTGTTCTTGGAAACAATGACTTCTTTAATCTGGGATGCAGTATACAGGACATTTCATCAGCCAAGCACCTGCTGTCCCACTAAGCAATGACAGGCACAAAAATAGACGGCCCCACCAGGTGAACGCTGGCGCTGGCACGGCGCATGCAGGCTGCATTTGGCAAGGTCCCCAGAGCAAAGCTCTCATCCAGATTAGGCTCAGGTTCCACTTGCAAGCGATGAGTGTGTTATAGTCGTCACTGCCCTTCCTTAATGGATCAATACAATTTGCCCAAGATAGCTGGAGAGAGGGGGGGGGGTAGGGGATGGGAGATCTCTATCGCTTTCTGTCATTCAGGCACGTAGCTCTCTAGAAATGTGTCGCCTGTCTTTTTTTAGAATCATGTTTATTCAGAGCATTTCTGTAAATAGGTTGCAGGGTGCTCTTGCGTTGCCGTGGAACTTCCTTTGTCAAACTACCACACAGGCGCCAATAGCCCAATCCTATCCAGGGCCAGTAGAGGCAGAGGAAGCTGGCAGAGGACCAGGCAGCCCAGGAGAGGTAAGTCAAGAAAGTTTAACTTACCTCCTCCGCCACTCTCTGGTCCTGAACAAGAGTCTTCGAATCTATGCCTGTGATTTTGCTGATGCAACTGTTGTGTTAGGTCTAAGGGAGTGTGTCGGGCATGGGATGGGGCCTCCGGAGCTCATGGACACTGCTGCCACCAAGATCTGCCCCCAATTGCCCCCAGCCCAATCCCTGACCCGGTCTGCCCTCAATCCTTCCCCCCACCTTACCTACTCTGGCGGTCGATCTGCTGCCCACCACTGCCAGCATGGGGCGCCATTGGCATCAAGCCGCCTGCTGTTGGAGCAGCTCGGGCAATGGCGACCCACACAGTGCAATGGCGGATCGTGAGATTCACCATCGCATCATGAGGATAGGATTGGGCATATGTATATGAATTATTATTTATAGGCTTACCAGATCTCCAACTGGGACAGAGTGCTAGACCTTTAGGAGAAGGAATGTGGGCAGGTGTACCCAGTAGCGTCGCTAGATGCGCGACACCCTAGGGCTGGGGGGTGCGCGTCACTCCCCCCGCCCTAGGGTGTCACCCCCCCCTGAACTGGAGGCCGGGGAGCCGGCCTCGGAACGTCCTGCTTCGCCGGCGCTCCAGGGGCTTCTGAAAGCCCGCTGGCTCAAAACGTAAAGTTTTACGTTTTTCGCGCATGCACATTGCTTTTCTGAGGGCAAAGGGCTGCCCATTTGCCCTCAGAAAAGCAATGCGCATGCGCAAAAACATAAAACTTTACGTTTTGAGCCAGCGGGCCTTCAGAAAGCCTTGGAGCACCGGCGGGGTCGAACGCTCCAAGGCTTGCTCCCTGGCTTGCTCCCTGGCTCCGAGGCTTGCTCCGGAGGTTCCGAGGCTGGGGGAGCCGGCCTCGGAACGTCCGACGGTGACGCGCGGGTGACGTCACGCCTTTGCGCACGTCACGCGCGCGTCACCCCTTGGCGGTCCGCCTCCCCCCCCCAGCCAGGCTCTGTCGACGCCTCTGGGTGTACCTTGTTAAACCTTAGAGCACAATCCTAGGCATGTCTAATCAGAAGCAAGCCCCATTGTAGACATGCCTAGGATTGTACTCTAAGGCAGGGGTTCCCAACCTGTGGTGCTAGTACCACCAGTGGTAAGCCCAATTATTTACCTCCCTTTTCTGGAGATTTTTCAGCATTTTGTGATAAAATATTCACTTGCCATCATTTGCTTTCAGTGACATCATCATGTAGCCCAAGCTGATAGGGTACTTTGAACCATGAAGTCACACTGTTCACAATGTCATCTCTGATTTGGTAGGATCATCCATGCCCTTAATCTAGGGAGGAGGAGGAAGCCCCAGGTGCTGAAGAAGTAGTAACCAGCTAAAATAATGGCACTGGACAAGACTGGAAAATGATGAACATTTGTACATTCTGAGAAGAATCCAACTCATGAAATTCATTTGTTTAAATCTGAAAGGTGAAAATGGAGAATAACTGGGGCAACCAGGTTGCAGCTACTCTGGAGTAAATGACGCTGGCGCAGAGGCCGACACCGCGTACTCCACCACCTACCTGGACCTACACCAGCCGATGCAGGTCAGGGGAGGGCAGGCCGGGGTGGCAAGGGAGGGGGCTATTGGTCGGCCCAGCCTGGAAGGGGGCAGGGATATCAGTGCTGGGTTGCACCAATGTTCAACGCCCCTTCCCAGGCCGTGCAGGCATAAGAACATAAGAACATAAGAAGAGCCCTGCTGGATCAGGCCAAAGGCCCATCTAGTCCAGCTTCCTGTATCACACAGTGGCCCCACCAGATGCCTCAGGGAGCACAAGACAACAAGATACTTGTATCCCGTCGCCACTCCCTTGCATCTGGCACAAAGAAAACCTACTCCTACAACCAGGAGGTTGCTTATCCCCATCATGGCTTGTAAGCTGTGATGGACTTTTCCTCCATAAATCATTCTGTCCAATCCCCTTTTAAAGACATCCAGGCCAGGTGCCATCACCACCTCCTGTGGCAAGGAGTTCCACAAACCAATTACACGCTGGGTAAAGAAATATTTTCTTTTGTCTGTTTTAATACTCCCTCCACTCAATTTGAGTGGATGTCCCCTAGTTCTAGTGTTGTGTCTTACATGGCCTCCCCAGATGCGTGCCAGCTAAATAGGACGCCCATTGGCGCTTACACACGGCCCCTTTCACTTGTCCCCGGAACCATTCCAGCAGCGCCTTCGGTGCTGGAATGGCTCCAGAGATGAGTGGGAGGTGTCGTGTTACACCGGTTTGCAAGGTGCGGTACGGCACCTTGCACCACTTACAGTGCCACACCCCCTCCAGCAATGCCACTGTGGATCGCCACACAAAGAATAAGAACTTCTAATTTATATTCCTTGCATTTGTTCATGTAATCCATTGGCTAAGATGATTTGCGTAGCCTGTTCACTTGTGATTTTTAGAACCATGATGACAGATTTTCAGTTTCAGAGGCCAGAATGGTCAGCTGATTGGCTTGTTGATAATTAGTATTTTTTTTTTCACATATTTCTTCTTTCAATATTTTATTGCTTATGTTTTGCACATGCATGTGTGCAAGTTTTTCAGGGTTTTATTATATACTGTCATGAGGGCTTGCTTAGGACTGTCAATTTTTTACACACACATTATTTGTAGGATTTAAATTATATTCCCTTGAAAAAATAGTAAATACATTCACCACTGATGCAAATGCCACACTTTGTAGGGATTGTTCATCATCACCCCAACTTTTTTTTTTTAAAAAAAGATCTTCCTTATTTTGCTTAGATGTTCAGTCTTGATGGGACCATCTCCAATTTTAAGATTATGACTGGCCTTTTAGAAAAGCTTCCGTTTTCAATGCAGCACCTGCTGAAAATGCTCAGACAAGGAAAACTGATATATGTTCTCTCTCTAAAGAGACAAGGGTGTGATTTTGTTGGCTTAAGGCTGTAGTTTAACAACTGTGGCTCCTAGACAGCAATCAATGGTTTCAGGATGGTTTATATAAATCACATTTATACTTTCTTCTCACCCAGAGGGAATTTTGGGGAAACTGCATCGTTCAAAGGCACAAGCTCCAAGGCACAAATGTCATGTTGCATAATTGCTTTCAGAAAATAGGTGCTGCACTGAAAAAGCCGAAGCTGACAAAGAACTTTCTAGAATCACTCTGAGATGTTGCATGGGTGTGCATCTCTGTGGGCAAAACATTTAAATATAGGAAATCAGATATGGTCAGATATAAGCTTGGGATATTATTGCCCCTCCCTAGGGTGATGTCATGACTGTAGAAACCAAGTCTCTGCAATTTGGGTATGAAGCAGATGAGTCAAAGGAGGTGGCAGAACCAGAAACCTCCTGGGGCAAACTCTGGATGCCCCTTCTCTAGAAACCCCTGCACCCCCTCTATGGCCAGAAGACCCAGCCCTGCCCCTCAAATTCAAAGGACACTTCAGAGGACCCCGCAAGGGGGCCCACAGTTTCCCCTGTGTCATTGGAATCAATGTTTTGGTAACCAGGCAGGGGCCCTTTAAGCAGCAACAGGCTTCCCAAGAGAAGCGGTGGAGCTAACCACCTTTAACTCTTTGGTAGCTATATAAATCCTTAGTCAACTTCACACCTCTGCTGGAAACAACATCAGATTGAGCCTTGAATGCTATGTCAGGCTCAGTCTGCTCTATGACTCCCCTTGGAGCTGTCCATGGTCCTAATTTTCTGTACCTGCAGAAATACTTGGAGACCCAGCTCACTCACCTAGTACATTTGGTCCCTTTGTCCTGTCAGTCCACTTGGAAATTGTGCCCAGAGTAGAATATGCTGCCAGCTCTTGGAATAAAACATCCTAGCATCCTAGAGCTGGGGCTGAAACCCAGAGTTAGGACTGAATGAATGGAGTAAGAGGCAGAGTCCAGTAGTTTGGGGTAGATCTGGGTACAAAGCTCTGTGAGCAGTTGTTTATCCACTTAAGATGTATAGTGTATACTTAAGGTGTATGGCCAGGGTGACCAGATACAATGGAGGACAAAGTGCCTATGCCCTTGAACGTTGTATAGAAGAGGGAATTTTGGCAGGTGCAGCTTTTTGCACCCTTCCATGATGAGCTGCACCTGCCAAAATATCTTCTATACAATGGTTAAAGGTATAGGAACTCTGTCCTCTATTTTATCTGGTCACCCTGTGTATGGTTAAAACAAAAGTAAGCAAAGCTGGGGGGGGGGGAAAGACAGTCTTTTCCTACACCAGGAGGAGGTGGGTGGGACATGCACTTCTGGGAACACCCTTCCACTGACGTTGCTGCAGGGGGGGGCGGAGCTCTAAGTTCCGCCGTGGTTCAACCCACGTGGTTACACCGGTGCATGAAGCGGCCCCGCCCCCTCGCCTTCGAAGCCATTCAAGGTGGTGAAAGCAACGCGCCCTGCGTTGTAGTAGCTTAGGCTGAGAATGGTGACTGGCCCAAGGTCACCCATGACCTTCATGCCCATGTGGAGATTGAGGACTCCTCCGTCCTAGTTCAGCACTTTAACCACTAACCCAATGTTGCTCTCACTCATGTGTGGTTACTTTAATACTGTAAATGAAAACTTGGAGTTTCACTTCCCTTAGAATTCAACACAATATAATCCAAGTTTTCTGGTCATTTATTAAAAGAACTACCTAATTAAAACCTGTCCTGACGTTTCTCCAGGTAATATCCCCAGCATCTTGAGAGGAAGAAAGAACAAGCACAACCGCCCATTGCAGCAATCGTCCTCTCACATCATTTCCCTATTTAGATGGTCACATCTAATTTGACTGTTACTGACAGTAGCTGTCCACAATCTTTGGCAGGGAGTTTCCCCAACCTTGCTCCCCAGGACCCTTTTATAAGGATCTGGGAACTGGTAGCACTGGAGTTAATGTCCTTTCTGCCAGATGCTATGATGAGTAGCACTTTGCTTTGCATGCACAGCAGGAGTAAGTATGATGCAGGTACCATTTCCAGTGGTCTCTGTGTGGTGCTTGTAATACTTGTTCTGGCTTTAACCCGAAGGCACCTTAGCTCATGCTGATATAATAACAGACAATGTAGCTGAAAGTGGTATGCTTCAGCCACTCTTGCCCAAGGTCTACACACACTTTTTTTTTCTGTCCACTGTTGTCTTTAGCCAAAGGCTTTGGTAATGCTTCAAAAGCCAGAAAAAAACTATTTGTCTAAAGATGACTGTGGAACAAAAGACATGAGTACACCATGAGCAATGGTGATTCTCTCACACCAACTGCAATTCTATGGAAAAATCTATCAGCTTGTCTGAGGTTGGAGACAACATGTTGTGGTACCATTTCCTTACTAGAAACGATGGGACCAAATGACAGGCTATTTGCTCTCCAAGATCCTTCCCAGGAAAAGAGCTCTCTGAGGTCGGTGCCACCATTCTGATAGAAACCTGCTTGCACGACAGCTTTGAAGAGGGCCATATGTGTGGGTGTGAGATGGAGGCGACAGACCTGGCCCTGGGCTTCTGTGATGCTGAAGTCGACAACTGATGGATTCTCATGAGTGAACCAGTGTGCCACTGAGAGAATAATAGAACGCGCGGGGGGGGGGGCTGACAAAATGGGCCCAAACCATGGTGGGGTGCAGGGGTCTTTAGTACTTTGCCCTGCTGCAGTACTGATTCCAGTTATGGAATCTTGCACACTATTTTCAATGGGAAAAAAACTTTCACTGAAAGACAATGGCAACAGCATGTGCGGGAGGGGGGCGCGATTGAGGCCGGAACCACCTCAGAAGTAAAGTAATAAAACTCCCTACCATGGAGGGTTTATCCTGTTTCATCCCCCACCCACCTGCCATTTACTTAAAAACATCTGGAATCACATCGAGTTTGACCCGAGGAATAGACAACACTGGGTAGGTCATGGCTCAATGGACTGCCACTTTCAAGGCCGTTTCATAGCCTTTTGCAGGCATATGGCCCAATCCTAGCCAACGTGCCAGCACCAATGCAGCTGCAATGCAGCCCCGAGATAAAGGAACAAATGTTCCCTGACCTTGAGGAGGCCTCCGTGACTTTTTCCCCACCACAGAATGCAGCACATGCCCCAGTGGCATAGCTGCATCAGTGCTGGGAAGTTGGATAGGATTGGGCCCATAGTCTAATAGCCCAATCCAGCGTAAATCCCCGCGTGGTGTAATGCAGCGGTGCCAACACAGACTGCGCTGCATCCTGTGAGTCTGTGTGTGGGGGGATGGCTGCGGGAGGTCTTCCTGGGGTAAAGCCCCAGCAGCCACAATGAAACAACTCGGACCTGTGCCAGTGATATTGCTGCCGAAGTCCACGTTGATCCATACAGGCAGATCGCTGGCACCACCAATCCCACCCCCTCCCAGGCTCGATCTGCCCACCCTGTTGCCACCCAGTCTGCCCTCCTCCCGACCCCATTCAATCCCCTCCCCAGTCCTCCCCCTGTCCCTGCGCTGAACCTACCTGGTCCAGTAGGCATCCTGGCAACCAGTGGCATCTTCCCGCCGGCATGCCTGGTTATTGTGTTTACTGCGTTTTTGCAACAGCGCACAACACACAATGCAACACGCATTCCACCGGCACGTCACTTAGTGAGGATAGGGCCATAAATCTGTGGAGAGGGGGCTGGGGGTGTCTCACTGGCCCTGCCCCCCCACTGCTCCTATTTCCGCACGTTAGTTGGACAGGGTGCAGGTGCTCGGTGCGTATGTCTATGCACGCACCAGTGCTCCGTGGGATTGGGAACCCTGAGCAGGTTCTTCTGAGTTGCCCCAGATAAAAGCTAATTTGGAAGCCCATTTCGTGTGGGCTGCAAGTGGGGAAGCTGGGGTGCTCCGAATTAAAACCACCTTGCCTTTCACGTTGGGCACAAGAGCCCTGTCATGTCATGTTCAGGGGACAACTGACATGACACAGCCACCTGGGAAACGGGAAGCGCCACACTGGAGAATGGGCAGGACAATATGTTACCAATAACGGTGTCATCTTTTCCCCACTCAGCGGAACCCAACACAGTGACATGCCTTGTCCCTATTAATATTTCACATCGCCAGCTGGTACTGCTGGAAGGAGCCATTCCTAATGAACTTCACTTTAACCTTTTTTATTAGCTTATAAATGTGATCAGGTTGATGGATACTATTTAATGGGACGTCTTCTATGGCTCTCGCCCATCTTCACCCCCCCTTCTGCTCCTCCTCCTCCTGCAGTTCCTGACATTCATCAACTGAGGAGGTCAGTGATTTGCATCCAGCTGAATGCCTGCCTAGCTTTAATGAGATGATTTGTAATCCTCAGCTCTGCACTGCGGTAGTGTTTGGAGAAAGATGCACACTCAGAAGCTTATCCTCACACCCCAGCCATGCCAAGCTGAGAGAGAGAGAGAGAGAGAGAGAGAGAGAGAGAGAGAGAGAGAGAGAGAGAGAGAGAGAGAGAGAGAGCAGGCAGGAAGCAAGCAAGCAAGCAAGCGCTCCATGATCAGTCAGTGCCAGCAGAGATGATCTGACGTAAGGAAAGTCACGCAATGTAATATAATCACACCCAGTCTGGCTGATGCAAGTCAGTGCAAGTTCTGTCACCAGGCATCCAGCGGTCAGCCTGGACTCCTGTTATTCCTTTTTACATGTTTTTGTAATCCACAATTCCTTAGAATTTGAATCAGTTTATGAATTGATCACAGTCAAGTGGCAAAGCATTTTTTGGACCACGTTATTTCTGGCAAGGGGTATGGTGGTGTTTGCTTGCTTGAATGTTCTCACGCCTAAAGAACTCTGGGGCCAAACTTCACGATGAAGAACGTTTCATCTGGCTCATTTGTTCTTTTAAAAATTCCAGCAGGAGGGGGGGGGGCTGCTTTAAACACCATGACACTGTGGGGGGGGGGTAGGAGAGCATTCACACTTAGCCCCCACTGCAGTTGCTATCACACTCACACCCACACACACTATCTATAGTATTTAATAAGTTTCTGTTCACGGTTCTACTGAAGTTTTTCAAAAACTGTAAATAGTGCATCTGGGGACACATGGTCAGGATAGCAACGAGCAAGTAGGACGGGGGGCTAAGGGCCACCTTCCTACCCTCACCGTGGGCTTGTGGCACTTCTCACAGCCCCTCCCACCTGCTACTTTTTGTAAGGGAAAAAAATACATATTTGCCGTAACATGTAGTTTGACCCACATTGCACAGAGAAAATGAGCATCTCAAACCGAAGAGTTCAGCTTCACCTTCTCTGTGACATTCCAGGATTCCATGTACAAGGAGAGAAGTCTCGGTGTGTGTGTGTGTGGACCCACAACCCCCACAACATGCTGTCCTGGAAAGCTTTACTATTTAATGCTGCTGAATGTATAATCAGGCCGTAAACGGTATGAGGACAGTGCGTGTGTGCATATGTGCGCATGTGTACACAAGGAAATAGTCTTCTGTGGTTCTATATTCTGAAGACTTGGGGCTAAACTAGGCAAGACTTTATATAACGTATTTCTTCAATTCTAAGGCACCATCGATTCTAAGGCGCACCTTTAATTTCACTACCACCAGCAGAGGAAAAAAAATCATGGGGAAAAAATCCTGTGCAAATTGCACCCCCCAAAACGCCACCTTCTTACTTATCGGGGCTTGTGGGGGCTTCGGGGAGGCCTGCACGACCCTCTGCAGGCCTCCCCGATCTTCAGTTGAAAAACGGCTATTTTCGGGCATTTCTGTTTTTTGCGAAAACTGGAAATGCCTGAAAACCGCTGTTTTTCACCAAACTGAAGATCGGGAGACCTACAGAGGGTTGTGCAGGCCTCACCGAAGCCCCCACAAGCCCCAGTAAGTAAGAAGGTGGTGTATTAGGGGTGCAATTTGCATGCCCTCATTCTAAGACACACTCCCTTTTTTGAGTTGCTAAATTTGGAAAAAACTTGCGTCTTAGAATCAAGGAAATACGGTATTTTTCACATTTTTATACCACCCTTCCTCCAAGGAGCTCATGGTGGTGTACGTGGTTCCTCCTCTCCTTTTATCCTCACAACAGCCCTGTAAGGTAGGTGAGGCTGAGAGATAGTGACTGGCCCAAGGTCACCCAGGAAGCTTCATGGATGAGAGGGGATTTGAACCTGGATCTTCCAGGTCTAAGTCCAACTCCTGAACCACTACACCATCCTGGCTGTCTCATTAGAGAGCCATGATTGACTCACTGCCCAAGCCTATGCCCCCCCCCACGTTATAAGTATGCAACTGCACCAATGGAGGCTGTGTTGCATGCTTCAGTTGGGGGGGGCAATTGGGCAGCCTGCAAAAGGTAAGACTATGGATAGAATGGTTCTCCTATGAGTCTCCTTGGACATACGCCAGCCATTTTGCTCGCATATGTCCGAGGCGAGAAAAAGGTTAGCTAGGGAAAGAGGGGATAAGATCTGGTGCACATCGGTGCCATCAAATCCCACCCCTGCCTCCCCTTCCCTCCCCTTCCCTCCCCCTGCCTCCCCCTTATCCTCCCTGAAACTCTCCCGCCATTTCCCTCCCTGACTACGACATGCTGTTGCCAACAGAGGCCTCTGGAGCTGCTGCTGCTGCTGCTGTGTGTGTTGTACTGCTACCCGTTTGCAGCAGCGGCCCGGAAGCGCCCAACAGCAGTCTGGCTTTCGTGCTGCCAGAAAGCGCTCTGTGCTGCCAGGACGTGAGTTCCAGCAGCTCCATAGCACTATGCCCTCCACCTCAATGATGGCACACTCTTCTTGACCCACTGCAGGATCGTCTAACATTTTGCCAGATTAATTGCAATCTACCCAACCTTTGGGGGCTTTGAGGGCAGCATCCAGGCTGCCTGTTCCTCTACAGTTATGGGAAGCATGCAGCAAAGCTGATAGTGCTTAAGTGTCCGTTTGGCACATGTGTGCACAATGACCTGTGGGTTTGGCCTTGCTTGGTAGGGAAGGAGATGGTGTGCTTAATGTTACAAATAACCCAGAAGGCTGCTGTCTGTCATTACTACAGGCATGTTAGGTGATTCTGCGTTCCAGCTTGTTCTCCTGCTGATCTTTCACTCGGCGACACTTCTCTTCATTTGTGGCTGAGGCCGGTTTTTTCTTTCAGCTGATTTCTTCTTAAGGAATCGTTGCACTTCACAGAAATCAGCTAGCCACCACCAGACCTGGCTTAGCCAGATCTGCTGCTGTATATTACATTGCTTGAATTCAGGTTTAAGAGAAATGGAAAGAAAGGAGTGCTAAGTAGACAGATGCAGAGAGGAAGGAAGAGAACAGAAGGAAGGAAGGGCGCCAGAGACCATTTCCCAGGAAGAAGGAGTTTGTTTCCTGTGCCAGGCGGCACCCTTATTAAAAATTACACCACAACATGCACTCTCTGCCCGAGCATGAAACGATCATTGCGAATCACTGCATAAATAATACATGCTAAAATGCTTCCATGCTCCATCAATATTGACCTTGCTTAATTATTGATGACAGGAATCTGCTCCCTTGAAACTCTGCTGAAAGACAGGCTCCGCCTCCTCTCCCCATTTGAGGGGGGGGGAAGATTTGCTGTAGTGATTTGTAGGGGAAAAAAGGATCATACTGTTGTTCATCACAACAAGCAGATTCTGGGATGGCGCTATCAGCTTTGCTGCATGCTTCCCATAACTGTAGAGGAACAGGCAGCCTGGATGCTGCCCTCAAAGCCCCCAAAGGTTGGGTAGATTGCAATTAATCTGGCATTATAAACCTCTCTAATCTGGACACATTTTTCCCCTTCTTCCTGGAAATGGTATGTGGATTGCAGGAGAGGATGCTGCGAAAGACATAGAACTGTGGCTTGCATGGTAATGAGAATCTTACATTGTGGTTCACAGCTCAAGTCTCCTAATGGGCAGGGGCTTTGCTCTTCTGCTAGGGCAGTGGCCATGGGGTGTGGATGGGGCATCACGAAAGCCTGTTCCACCTAAGGATTGTCAAGGCACCTTCTCTAAACTTTCAGTTTTAATTTTTTTTTAAATGAAGTTTCTCATCCCTGTATGTCTAGCAATGCAAGAAAAAGCACGCAAGCAATGTTTCACCAGCCTGATTGTAAAGATGCATGTACGTTCTCCCCAGCTCAGCAAGCTTGGTTCAATGATTGGCACACCTTCCAAGGGAATCTGTGCAAGTGGTCAATGCTTTGTGAACCACTCCATACTCCAAAGAGCATATTTTCCCCATGGGAAGGGAGATGTTTTGGGACAACACATCCCAGAAGCCCTGGTGAGGAAATGATGCTCCCAGGTCAGTGTGCATGCTCCCCTCCCATTATCCTACTTAGAACCCTGTGAGGTATTGGAATAACTTTTACACCCAAGGCAGACTGCTATTAGCTAGATAAACACACGAGGCATAGGCTGAGTGAAGTTGAAAAAAGAAGAAGTTCACGCACGGTTTCAGTTCATATATACAGCATCTGATTAAGATCAGAGGTTCAGTTCTAACTTAGGACAAAGCCCCCCCTACAGCTGGGGCCCCCCTGCATGAGGTCTGCTGTAAGATGGCCACTGGGCTGTACAGAGCACCAGGCTGGCACATCTTACCTCGTTGCCAGTCAGGAGAAGAAGAGAGTGAGAAAGGGTAAGAAGAAGGAGGAAGTAGATTCAGGGGCCACGCCCCTTCCTTGGAACACAGAGAGGTCAAGGCAAAAGGTCTTTCAGGTGACTAGACGACACACCGCCCCCCAGTGTTCCCCCCAGTTTCCAGCAGCCGAATGCTGCCCACCTCCAACATGAGGTAGGTTAAACTGAGAGATAGTGACTACTCCAAAGTTACCCAGGGAGCTTTCATGCTTGAGTGGGAATTTGACTCTGGTTCTCTCCAACCCAGACAAGGGCTAACTGACAAGTGTTGGCTCTTATTGTCTTATTATTTATTAATATTTAATACAATACACTGCCCAATCCTAACCCCCCCCCACCATTGGTGCTGATGCAGCGGTGCTGACATAGCGTGTACTGCATCCAATAGTGGGGGTGGGGGGAGGCAACCAGAAGGCCAACCAGAGGTAAGTAAAAAACTCTGGGTAGGCCACCTATGGGTTTCCTTCCTTGGACCCACACCAGCTATGTAGCTGGCATGAGTCTGAGGAACGAAAGGGGACGGGATGGGTTGTAAAATGGGGGATAGGATCCTGCATGCACTTTTCCTGCTGAGATCCACTCTCTCCAGCCTGCTGTCTGCCTCCTGAACTCCCTCGAACCTCCCCCTCCCTGCCCACGAACCACCCCTTCTGCCAACCTATCTGGGTCATCATGATGTCCAGGTGATTCTGGAGTGTGTGTGGAGCCACTGGCCAGTTCTGTCAGTGGCTCTGTTACATGTGATGGTGGCAAGATGTTTCTGCTGTCACTGGGCCTTTTGCACCAGAGGATTAGAAGTTCTACTATCTCAAAAGGTCCATAGGACCCATAGGACATAGGATTGGGCTGTTAGGCTTGCTTTTCCATGTACTGTTTTCGTCTGTGATGTCTGAGCATTTGTGGATTTATCTGTTGATCTTTTCTTTGCAAAAACAGTCCTCTTGCAGTGTAAGTATTTTCAATCTATTCAGCATTGTTTTTCCTACCTTTAGCATACCCTTGTGCATTTTTACTGTTAATTTCGCCAGTAGCTAGGATCCTTGCACCTTTTAAAAATTGCTTAAATAGGAACCCTTTTCTCTATCTGTCTGAAATTTGGCAGGTCTGATCCCTTTGAGAGCTAGTCAAACAAGCAAAAATGTCAGACCAGCTGAATGGAAAACATAGACGTTTAAGCAGATGAGTCTTCCATTCTGAAAAATGAGAACAACATGAATTAGAACAAAATGAATGAGAATAATGAGAACAGAGATAACAAAAACGACTGAAATAACACCTAAAACTAATGGATGACAAAACAGATGAAATTTTAAATAATGAAAGTAAATGGACTAAGACAGGGGTTCCCAACCCCTTCCCAGCCTAGTACCACCTCCGGCGCCACTCTTCTTCTGAGTACCACTGGAAGTGACTGACGATAACATCATCGCCAGTTACTTCCAGGTTTTCAGAGGTCAGAAAACACAGGGAAGAGGCTCTGGGCAGGTGGGAGGGCCCTTCTCAGCATTCCCGAGAGGCTTGGCCAAAGGCAGGAGGCCAAAGGCAAAAATGCGCCACCTAAAGCTCTGCATCAGAGCAGAATTCCAGTGGTCCAGCAGTCAGAGTACCACCAGCAGTCGGCCAAACTACCACTGGTGGTACTAGTACCACAGGTTGGGAACCCCTGGACTAAGAGCAAGAATGGGAACAAAATGTTTCCATTAACATGAGCAGGGGAGAAGCCCATTCACAGACGGAAGAGTTTTGGAAGTTTGTATTGCAGCTAACCAACTACTTAGGCAAGCTGATTTTACATAGAAAACTGGCGTATCCATTTTACCATGCCTAGCTGCTGCAACATTTCCAAGCACGTCTGGCTGTGCATTCACTTCTTCTCCGTCCGTGTGATGCCTGTTTTGGATTGCCATCTCTTCAGTTTTTGCCACTCTGAAACAAATGGAAGACCAGCCCATTTTAATTGATCCGACAGTCCAAACTTTCTCACTCCCCCTCCTTTTGCCCTCTTTCTCTTTGGCTAAAATGAAATCTTAAATATTCTACTCCTGACCTTTGGTGTAAGGGGGATTTAATTACCTGCACAGTTTACATAAATTATATCGCCTGTTTGTCTAAGATTAATCCTTGGCAGAGATCAATAGAACCAGGGAGCATCCAGAGAAAATGGCTCTTTGCAAATGCCACCAAAGGTCATAAGAATCTTTCAGTACAAAGGGCAGGGGAGCAGGAGAGACAGTCTGTGACACACCCTTGTCATCAGCAGCCTGGTGTGCGTTACTCCTCCTGTCTGCTTTCGCCAGCCATGGAATGATTTATCAGTTGTTAGAGGACACAGGATACAAACTCAAGATGGAGCCAAATTAATAGAATTATCCGAGTACTGTGAAGATGGTGGATCTCCTTGAATGTTGAGGCTGAGCCAAAACTAGTAAACATTTTTTCTATTCTTGACAGTACAGTATATATATATGGTGGTGCAACGGGTTAAACTGCTGAACCATAAGCTGTCGATCGAAAGGTCGGCAGTTCGATTCCCGCGACGGGGTGAGTGCTCGTTGCTTGGCCAGCTCCTGCCAACCTAGCAGTTCCAAAGCATGTCAATGCGAGTAGATAAATAGGTACCGCTTGCGGGAAGGTAAACAGCGCTCCGTGTTCCAGTTGCATACTACGCGCTGCGGCAAGGAGAGTCATGCCGGCCACATGACCACGGAGGCGTCTTCGGACAACGCTGGCTCTTCGGCTTTGAAATGGAGATGAGCACCACACCCTAGAGTCAGACACGACTGGACTTAATTGTCAGGGGATACCTTTACCTTTAAAAATCCCTCCATTTTCTATTTTTCAATAGTTCTGGATAAACGTTAATTTCTTATTTGATTTTGCCTTGACTTGCTCTCATTCTCATTTCACTTTACTTGTCCTTAGTTATGTTTTCTGATTGTCTATAAAGCATTGTAACATCAACACACTATGTGATCCCTGGTTGACTGGGGCCATCCATGTGGCTGATCCAGGAAGCATTGCCCTTATTTGCCCTCAGTGACATCATCAGATAGACAAATCTGATTGGCTTGTACAGTCCTGATATTATCATGTTCACTACATAATCCCTGATTGGCTTGGATCACCCATATGAATGATCAAGGTAGACGAAAGAAGCAATAGCCATGTGTGCAGAAAAAGGTCAAACATTTGTGCAAATACTCAATAAAAACTGTTTTTCAGGCAATATTTCTACTCCACTGAAATCAGTGGTATCGCTCGAGGTGGGGCGGAACGGTAAGTTTCGCACTGTGCTAACCTCAGTTTACCCCCTGGAATGAGGCGGCCCCACCCCCCTCACTGTCGGAGCCATTCAGTGTGGCAAATGCAACGCGCAGGGAGTCTACTGCGTGTTGCTTTCGCTGCACTGAATGGCTCCGATGGCAAGGGGGGCGGGGCTGCCTCATTCCAGGGGGTAAATGGAGGTTAGCACAGTGCAGAACTTACCGTTCCACCCCACCTCGAGCGACGCCAGTGATTGAAATGCCTATTTTCAATCCAGAAATGAAGAATATTTGACACAGCAATAATGCCCATTCTAGACCTGACTTTATTGCTCAGTTCTTATGTTATACGTTTCCTGCTATCATGTAATTTCATCCTATGCTATGCTATTGCAATTGGGCAAAGAGGCTCCTTTTAAAGAGGCAAAGAGGTGTTTAGCAAGGGGAGAGCAACTGTCCCTTGCATGGGACAACTGGGGGATACCTTAGCATGGTATCTTTTCCAGTGGCTGTTGCTGGTGTCTCTTTGGTGTCATTTTTATATTTTGAGCCCGTTGGAGAAAAGGCACCACTTATTTATTTGTTTAGCTAAGGGAACCATTTTGTGAACTATTTTTTGTGTTGAAAAGTGGTATATAATTAATATTTTTATCAACAATAACAATAATATGCTTCCAAGAAGGTTAGATACTTGCTTTTTTAAAAAAAAAAAAAGCAAAGCAAATGAAAACAAAACAAAACAAAAAGCTTGGATGACTTGCACTGGCTCAACGAATCCAGTGATTGCAGAAATGCCTGGAAGCCCCAAAGAAGCTCATGGATGAAGTCAAATTATGTCTGAACCCATCATTGGATGATTGCTTGAGTCAGCCAGTGAAGTGACCACTTCTTGCTGTTGGGAAATGTTGCTGCCTTTGCTGCAATGACTGTATCAGCTGCTCGGGCAGGGCTCTCTGTCCTGTGGTTGCAATCTCATCTGCTCCTGTGCCAATGACTTTCTGTTCTTCGTCGTCATCTATTATTGCAACTGGTTGCTGCTTTAATGACAGTAGCAGCTGTTCTCACCTTTCTTGATTCTTCCTCGGCCACAGTTGCTGACAATATCTTCCCCCGGCACATTCTCTTGCTATGTGAGCATATCAGCATGTGGGCCAGCCTTTTGCCGGTCAGGAGCCTTGCAGAGTCATTGGATACAGCTGGCATATGGGCCAGAGAAGCAATTACTTTGAACTTGTTCATTGGTCTTTTATTGCTGCTCATAGATTTTAATGGTACTTTCAGACACCCGTTAAAAAGGTGGCACTCTGGGTCAGGCTGGAGAGCCCCAGGTGCAATGTTTTATTGCTCCCTCCCCCACAAGCAACACAAGAAACATGGGTTGTTTCAGGACCAGCCAGTGGCAACATAAACCAGAGCACATTGCATTCAGTGGCTGCAATCCGACTCACATTTCCTTATGAGCAAGTTCTCTTGAACACAATGGGACGTCCTCCTAGAGTAGACAGTGACATGTAGGTAAGGGATGAGAGGATTCTTCCTGTACTGCTCCTTCATTGTTCATCTCATGTGCTCTGCCCTTCATCCCACTCCTCCTACTTTTTTAAACTTAATTCTGGAATTCACACATGTACAGTTTGCTGCTGCAGGTTTTCTCCATCTCTTTGACTCTGTGCATTGGTACAACACTGCAAAAGAAGACAACATTGATATGATTGTATGTAGGGTTGCATCAAGACTCTTTCTGTGCAGTGTTTTAGTGGTGTGGTGTTCTTTTGATGTGCACACATGCAGTGTTTTACCAACATGCAGGAGCATATGGGCACATCAGTAGAACACTGCACCAGCAAAAGATTGCAGAAAAAGAATCATGTACACAGTCATGTCGAGAGTGATAACTCACTGCCAAAAAGAAAAGAAAAAAGCAACACACACATTGGTAATAGAAAGCGATGAAAGACATGAATGAACTGAAGATGCTGAAAATTGCAGCAAGCTGTGCACACCCAGGTCTCTGTACAAGTTTCAGAAATAAAAGAGGGAACAGCAGAGAATTCTTCAGGTGTCGGTTCCACTTCAGGAACAAGACCAGATAATTTGGAACGCCAACATCATTCTGAGTCAGCAGTGTAACGGTGTCAGGAGTCATTCCCCACATGTGTCAAAGAGCACTGGTGAGCTGCAAGCAAACTGCTAGGAATAAATATATTGAATCAAGGATCCTGAACGCCCAAAGCAACCATTCATAGAGGAGACGTCATGATTCATGGGAAGGAAAGAAGGCCAGAGCCATTAGCCTCTGCTAGGAGTGGGTGAGTGAAGCTATCCTGTCCTGAGTCAAGCCATGGGTCCACCAAGCTCAGTATTGTCTGCACTGATTGTCAGTGGCTCTCCTGGGCTCTGGGGTGGGTCTTTCCTAGCCCTTTGTGGAGATGTCACAGACTGAGCCTGAGACTTTTTGTGTGCAAGGCAGGTACTTTATTATCGTTGACCCAAAGCCCTTCCCCAATTCATGTTTGCATCAGTCACGGCTCTGGGCAGGTTGTTTTTCAGTCAGGAAACATGGGGCATCATGGGATGCATGGAAAAACACAAGGGGGTGGGGCTCCTCTGCAAAGAGTTACTTCTTACTCTTTTAGCCCAATCCTACCCGCTGTTTATGACAACCGAACCTGAGTTCCACTGTTGTAACTGTGGCACCACCGTAAATGGTGTGCTGCTGCCAAGCGTGAAGGCGCCACCAGGGGAAATTGCTGGTGGCTCCCTGTGCATGCCAATGGCCCGCCCAGGCCGCACCAGAGCAAGTAAGGTGGTTGTGGGAGTGGGTCATGAGCAGTTCATGGGCAGTCCAGGGCAGGTAGTGGGCCAAATCAGCGGGTGGTTCAAAGGTGGGCGGGGCAGGATCTCAGAGGTCGCCATGCATGCCAGATTTGATCTCCCTTTCCCATCCCAGACCATCCCCCTCCTCTCCTTGGGAAAATAGCTGGCTTGGGTCTGAGGAGCCCCGTAGGCAACCAGAAGGTACCTCTCATTGGCCTTCCAGTCGATCCCCACCATAGCATGCAGTGCATGCTCCGTTGGTGTGGCTGCAGGCTATAGAGTGGTGGTGGTGGGGACAGGATTGGGGATAGGATTTTCTTGTAGCTCATAGGGTTGCGGGGCATGGCTCAAACTGGATGGTATTTTGTGCATGTGATTGGCCCTTGTTTTTTGCTTTAACTCTTTGCCCTTACCTTAGGCTGAATTTGGATCGGCCAAACTTGCTCATGTTAGATCCCAATTCTAGGACTGCCACATCATGTCTAGTTTGCAGGACTCTAGAGGTCAAGCCAGGCTTGGCCACTACTCGGGCACAGCCTGAGAGAGACCAGCAAGAATTGCTACCCTGTTCTGCCCACACGACCCCTCCAGCCTCGTGTGCCGGATAAGGAGAAGGGAGGGAGGGAGGGAGCCCACTCCCTTTCTTTCCCTTATCTTTGGCTGCTCTTGGTGCAGCCTCCTTCCTCCATAATGGTCCAATTTCAAATGGACAGGAAACGCAGAGCATGCTGGGCTGTCAATGTGGGCCGCTCTACCTATTTGTTTCAGACAGGAGCTGCATGGAGGAAGGAGGTGGCATGGCGTAGTGGTTTGGGAGTCGGACTTAGACCTGGAAGATCCAGGTTCAAATCCCCGCTCAGCCACGAAGCTTCCTGGGTGACCTTGGGCCAGTCACTATCTCTCAGCCCCACCTACCTCACAGGGTTGTTGTGAGGACAAAAAGGAGGGGAGGAAATATGTACACCACTCTGAGCTCCTTGGAGGAAGGGTGGTATAAAAATGTGAATAAATAAATAAATAAATTTATAAATAAATAAATAAATAAAATGGCAAGTGGAGGGGAGGGAAGGCTCTGTATCTCCCTCTCCTGGCCATGTGGCTGCTTTCCTAAGCAACTTGGTGGGTGAGAAGAGGGAGAGGCTGCCATTGCAAGGTGTGTTCCCCTCCCTTCTTCCTCCAATGTCACCGGATCCTCTCCCTGGTTGTTGACAGTGAGCAAGGAGTGGATTGGAGGAGCACCAACTGGAGCAGCTTTGTTGGCACCAGGGCAAAGGGGTGGCAGACAGACAGAGTGTCGTCAGTTTGTCACACCTGCAACTCACCGCGCAATGCGAGCCTTTCAGTCTGCGTCACGGGAAGGCTGGCCCTGGGTCAAGAACACAACGCCTGCTCTTGATATAGGCAGACACGGTGCCATTGAAAGAGACCCTTCTAGAGCTTCAAATAGTCTCAGCCACCAGTGACAGGCTTGCATGATAAATACGAAAAATAACTGCCCAAATTAACATAACCCACTGCTGGGCATGTTACTAAATTAATCTGATTAGATGTGTGTCCTCATTTTGCTGATTCTACCATTGATCCCAGTGAAACCATGGTATTTGCAATGTTAGCCCGAGAGCAGTGTTTTTATGTAGATCCCTTCGTGTAGGAGACAATATGGAAGTATCAATATGTTTTTTTCCTCCCTTGAGTTCTTGTTTTTTTACGACATTTGCTGACTTCTCAGATGAATTGAGGCTTGCTGCGTACAGCTGCATTGGTCTGCCTGCTTTAGGCATCTTCCACAATTCCTTTGGTCTGGCTTTTCTCTCTTGTTTTAATTTCCCCCCTCTATCTGTGTGACAGATGCTCTCTGTATTGTTGAGGAGGTCTGCGCCTCCCTTTGTGACATTTAAAAAGGACCCAAAGCCCATTCATGTTAATTCCAGAGGTTGCAGTTACTGAGCAGCAAACGCTTCTGACCTTGAGGAGGGAGACAGGAACGCAGAGCAGGGAGAAATGCTACCCTTCCTCCCCCCCCCCCCCCGATGCTTTCCTCTGTAACCATCTTGCTGCTTCAGGGCTTTAACAGATTACGGGGTGGGGGAATGGACAGTCTTTCATTTTAGCCCCATGATGGCCCCAGTCCTGATCCTACAAATAGACACAGAAGTAACAGAAGCAAGGATGGCCTTGCAGCAGGGGCAAAGTCTATTTGCATCTTTTTCAAAGGAGACTAGTGCAGACTAGCAGGGCCTCTGAGAGAGGGGCTAAGGGGGTACAATAGTACCCGGGCCCAGGGCCAAAAAGCGGGTCCCTGAGCAAAAAAGGGGCCCCCAGGAGCCAAATTCACATGAAGGGAAGGGGCCCAGAAGAAACTTTGTACCCCCTGTTAAAATTCCTCTGAGTGGCCCTGCAGACTAGTGCTCACCCACATGGCCACAGGGTGACATCAAGACTAAATGTGCACCATGCAAGATGGCCACAAAATTCTCTGTTGTCAGTATGGCACTACTACCCCGAGGAAAAGGGACTGTTGCTTGACTGCTACAGTAGTTCCAAATCCACCCTAATCCTGGCAATATGTGCAGCAGACAATCAGGGCCAAATCTCATGTTACTGACACTGCAAGTCCTGTTCATCCTAAGGGTGGTGTGGCCCCCACTCGAATTAGTCATGCTCAGAGCTTTCCCCCAACTCTACCCAGCCTCCTCTATGCAGTGCCCATGGTGGTCTGCGCCACAAATGGAGAGAGCAAGATCCTGGCAGACAGCTCAAGGCACATAGCTCAAGATGACTCATGTACTGGATGAGAGCTGCTACTGCTGGGAAAGGAGGGGGGGGAAGAGAGAGAGAAATTATTTAACTATGTGGAATGAATTGGGGGATCTCATGACCTCAGTAATAGATATGGAATGAAACTGAATAGTACCTATTGTAAGGTCAAGTATCTGAGGATAAACAAGGCATGTTTTTGTTTGGGCTGGAAAGAAATGTGTAGGAAAATGGAGAGGGCTGGTTGAGTGCAAGAGAGCTCTGAATCATTACCCTGATGCTGCTGCAAGGAGGGCGAATTCCATTCTTGGATGTATAAGTGATGGGGCAGGGCCACTTAGAGGAATTTTAGCAGGGGGTACAAAGTTTCTTTTGGGCCCCTTCCCTTCATGTGAATTTGGCTCCTGGGGCCCCCTTTTTGCTTTGGGGCCCCCTTTTCAACCCACCTTTAGCCCTGGGCCCGGGTACAATTGTACCCCCTTAACCCCCCTCTCAGAGGCCCTTGATGGAGGGGTCAGTGTTCATCTGTCCCAAGCTCTGAAGCCTTTCATTTTCCAGACGTTCAAGAGAGTTCTCCTGAGAAAGCATCTCCTCAAAATTAGCTCCAAGACATCAACCGACCATTAAGGCCTCTTGATGAGCACCCTACCTCACAGAAGGGGTTGGTTAGCCGTAACACCATGAAGCTGCCTTATAGCGAGTCAAATCATTGGCCTATGTAGCCCAACAGTCTTTCCTGGCTGACGGTGGCTTCCCACAGTACCACGCAGGGTGTGTCCTCGCCCCCCCCCGCCTCCTGATACGTGAGGTTCTTTTAATACTGGGGGCCAAACTAAACATCCTGGAGTTGTTAATGGATTTGGTTTTGAATTATGCTCCGTATTTTGCTCTATCCCATGGGTTTAAAGTGGCTGACAACAGTTTTTCTAAATATTCATAGTTCTGACCCCAAGGGACTCACATCCTAAAAAAAGTTAATGGTTTGGGCAATAAAAGAATGCAAAGGAAATAAAAATGTTACAGTAAATGTAACATCTGTTCCAACACAAAACACCCATAATGCACCATAGGTAACCAGTCCGAGAAGCCGTGCAAAGGTTTTGCAAACAGGCTATGCTTTTTAAAGATGAATCGACGATGGGGAGCCCCTGAAATTAATGGGGTTGCAGCAGTACGGGGGAAAGAAATCTTTAGCCATCCCTGATGCTCTGTCCTTTGTTTAAGCCACCCCTTTGTTTAAGCCACCCTTCCCCCCAAGGCAGCTATTTGCCCGCCCTGGGGAAAACAAACTGGTACCATGAAACATACCTCTTCTTCACCATTTAATCTTCAATACGGCAGGCCTTTGAGCCTTTCTGTCAATCCTGACCCACTCCTACTACCAACATTTGTTTCCCCCCTTTATTTACACCTGCAGCGGTGCCCCTGCTTTTAGTCACCCCACTTTTGGCAATGTAGGGAATCTCAGGAAAGAAAAGAAAATGTTTTATTTATTTTATGTTGGCATTTATATGCCATTTTTGGGCACATCGTGACCCCCCACCCCCAAAGTGGCTCATCTAGTGGTTAAATCTAGAGAGAGGAGAAGAAGTGGAGGTGAGTAGGCAGACAGAGGTGGGCATCCCCCACCAATCTGCTGTCTGAGGCAACTGCCTCAGTTGGCCTCAGGGAGGAGCCAGCCCTGGAGAAGACCTTGTTCTACCACCTACCCAATAATTTAACGTCAGGTGGAGGTGGGATGTGGAGTGGTGCCTCCCCTGATCAGCGTCACAGGTAGACAGAATGATGAGGAAGGAGGCGATTGTTTAGATACTTGGGTCCAAGTTATATAGGGCTTTAAAGGTTATAACCAGCACTTTGGGTCTGGAAAGGAACCAGGGGCTCATGCAGTTTGAACAGTATTGGGGGTACAATGGTTTGAATAAGAGGCCTCTATTAACAGCTTAGGGCCAGCGGGTGGCGCAGCGGGTTAAACTGCTGAACCACGAGCTGTCGATCGAAAGGTCGGCAGTTCGATTCCCACGACGGGGTGAGCGCTCGTTGCTTGGCCAGCTCCTGCCAACCTAGCAGTTCCAAAGCATGTCAATGAAAGTAGATAAATAGGTACCGCTTGTGGGAAGGTAAACAGCGCTCCGTGTTCCAGCCGCATGCTACGCGCTGCGGCAAGGAGGGTCATGCCGGCCACATGACCACGGAGGCGTCTTCGGACAATGCTGGCTCTTCGGCTTTGAAATGGAGATGAGCACCACACCCTAGAGTCGGACACGACTGGACTTAATTGTCAGGGGATACCTTTACCTTTTATTAACAGCTTGGCAACAGCAACGTTTTTGTACCAACTGCAATTTCTGAACATTCTTTGAAGGCAGCCCCACATAGAGCATGTTGCAATTCTCCAGCCAAAGCTTGTGTGACAGTAGTCAGATCTGCCTTCCCCAGGAAATGCTGCTGCCTTAATAGCAGAGAGATTTTTCCATTGATCCCATTGGCTATGTATCAGCTAGAATATTAGCCAGAATTAAATACTTTTTAGATTACCTTGAATGGCATAAGATTACTAAGACTGACTAATATCCTACCCTCCACCCCACCCCCCGAAGCAGAAGATGTCACGAACGGTGGCTAATATCAGCTGCTATGGGAGAATGTTGTCATTTCTGGCTCCGAGTGAAGAGCATAGTTTGTCGGTGATGTGTTCTGTCCTCTCCAGGCATCTGAGCCGGCATTCCGGAAGGAATACAGTGGACGGGCTGCACGCACTGGAGAAGATGACTGGGCAGTTTTCTCAGCCCTGGTGATCTTTTGGAAAGTCACTGTAGACTTTGGAAATGCTGTGATGCCCCCACTGGGCCAGCTGCTAGATTCTCTGCAGAGCTCGTAAGTGGCTGTCTCTCAATCCTGGCCAGCAGTTTGCAGTCTTTTCCTTGCTTTCTGGCTAAAGTGTGGTATCCAGCTGATTAACCTAAGGGCTTTGTTCACAGTGCTTTACAAAAAAAAAAGTGCTACAAATACGCATGTCAATAAAAATCAGGATACACATAAGAACATAAGAACATAAGAAGAGCCCTGCTGGATCAGGCCAAAAGCCCATCTAGTCCAGCTTCCTGTATCACACAGTGGCCCCACCAGATGCCTCAGGGAGCACAAGATAACAAGATACCTGTATCCTGTCACCACTCCCTTGCACCTGGCACAAAGAAAACCTACTCCTACAACCAGGAGGTTGCTTATCCCCATCATGGCTTGTAAGCTGTGATGGACTTTTCCTCCATAAATCTGTCCAATCCCCTTTTAAAGGCATCCAGGCCAGGTGCCACCACCACCACACCCTGTGGCAAGGAGGTCCACAGATGAATTACACGCTGGGTAAAGAAGTATTTTCTTTTGTCTGCTTCAATACTCCCTCCACTCAATTTGAGTGGATGTCCCCTAGTTCTAGTGTTGTGTGACAGGGAAAAGAACTTCTCTCTATCCACTCTCTCCATCCCATGCATAATTTTATACGTCTCAATCATGTCCCCCCTCAGGCGCCTTTTTTCTAGACTGAAGAGCCCCAAATGCTGTAGCCTTTCTTCATAAGGGAGATTCCCCAGCCCACTAATCATTTTGGTCGCTCTCCTCTGCACCTTTTCCAGTTCCACTATATCCTTTTTGAGATGCGGTTAATAATGCAGTTAGATAATGTGGTTAGAGATGCATGATCATACAATAGACTTAAGGTCAATCAGCACAGCTGTCATTACTAGTCGCACAGTATCAGCAACCAAAAACAGGAAAGAGCAGGTCTCCCCAAAGACAGAAAACAGCCAGACAGGCTTCTCTTAGTTAATGCTGCATCCCAACAGTGAGAGTGACACCAAGAAGGTCTGACCTGGGCGGATTCTGGTCACTCTTTCAGAGCTTCATACGGTGATGTGATGACCCCTTGGGCCTTGAGAAGAATTTCCTGACAATCAAAGGCAGTTCTTTAAATGCTCTGGATTCAGAATGTTTAGGGTGTTTAGGTCAAAAGCTTCTTTTTCCATTGAGCCCAGGAACTAAAGTCATACCTAGTGCAATTGCTTTTATGGTTTGGTGTTTATAGAAACCCTACAGTAAGCACCAGCTAAAAACCAGTCCACTGTGTGCTGTACCTGTTGCAGTTTCTGAATGCTCTTCAAAGGCAGCGACATATGGAGTGCATTATGGTAATCTAATCTCGAGGTTACCAGGTTTATGAAGATAATATTACTATAAGGTTGTTTTAAGGATTCCTGGGCTCATGTATGGAAAGCTCCCGGTATCAGGTGGCCCTGTGTCTCCACTGACCAAGATCCCATAAATGGGGCCATGTGTCAGTGCGCAGAGAGTCCTTAGGGATCTCTGCAATATACAAACTTCTGTCCAGATACCTGCACTTGCCCCACAACATGATGGCATCAAACAATGGCTTCTGTGGCATGATGTTTTCATTACTTTTTTATTGTTAGCCACCCCGAGAGCAATTGCTGAAGGGAAAGGTTTAAATATCCTAATGAGTGTATAATGAGTATATAAATAAAGGCATTTTTCTAGATCATTAATTTTCAATAAGAACCTAAAATATCCAAGTTGTGTTGCCCTAAGTGTGGAATGATCTGGGTGGTGCTGTGTGCCAGGCCACATCGATGCTCTTTAAACCGCAACAGCCAGTCATGGAGTGGCTTATGCAAGGGAGTGGCAACAGGATATGTGTATCGTTGTTGTTGTGAGTGCTCCCAGAGGCATCTGATAGGCCACTGTGAGATACAGGAAGCAGGACTAGATGGGCCCTTGGCGCAATCCAGTGGGGCTCAGGACCATGAGGGAGTCTTCCTGCAATCTGCTTTCTGTGCCCATTGGAGCCCTTCCCATATTCTTTTTCCCTTACCCAAATTGTGGGCCAAAAAAGATCAATTTTGTATCAGCTTAAACTCTGGAGGGCTCAGTCTGAATCAATGTGATTTAATTGATCTAAATCAATCTGAAATTGACTGGTGGGGCAAGAGTCCAGAAATCGAAGTTTGAGAAATCCCGGTGCCTGAGTTCTGGAATTTTTTGGCTCCTCCCCACCAGTAGCGTTCCTATGACCGCCCCCTGCGCCGGAAGTGATGTAATGGCAGCAGCCGTTATTGCTCCACTCAGAGGCTCAGGGTGGGCGGGAGGACCAAACATGCCAATGGCTCTCCTCGCTCGCCCCAGCGAACGTATCGATCCGTGCTGTCGCCGTCTGCCATTGCACCCCCCTGCCCACCTGCTGCCTGATCCCGACACCCGGGGGCCCACCGCCCCATGGCCCCCACCGCTGACGACGCCACTGCTCCCCACTGCTACTGAGAAGGCATTTCAAACGTCTCTGCCCGCAACAAGGGAAAGCCTGGGGTGAGAAGCAACATGCTCACAGTCCTCCATTCCCTTTGTTTCTGGGTGTAGTCACACCACACTGCTCTGACCCCCCGATGAAATGGCTCATGCCTGTCTGTTGCAGGAATAGGCACGTGCTTGTAAGTGGCAGATTTCCATTTGAGAAAGGTCACGTCTATATCGAGTAGCTCCACTTGTATACACCGAGGCCACTTTCCCCTCTGTCCTGCCGTTTGCGCCATGATCAATATCACAGTCTAGACTCGAATGTCTTCGGAATCTTATTGCAGCTTAATTTCCCTCAAGATCAGCTGGCTGAAAGTGCTGCGATAGGCAGCCCCGAGAAGAAGGAGCCGAGCGGCAAATGCCTTCGCAGCAGAATTAATGCAGCTGAGCGCCTGCCCCTCCAAAACGGGGCAGCGTGTTCATTGCTTTTCTGGAGGAATTAACCTGTCAGGTTTTTATTTGATCAGCCAAGTTAACGAACAAAAGAGAGTCAATTGTAACGTCTTCAAACCAAGCCTAAGAAGTCCTATAAAGGTAGGCTTTGTGGTGGCCGTTCCTGGGGCAATTCCTGCATCCCTGCTCCACCGCATCACGCCACAGCAGAAGGGCGAGGTTGTAGATGTTCATTTTCTGCACAATGTATCCTGTGAGATTAGGTGCTCTGCAAGCATGGTACAAAACCCGTATTATAGCCATCGTGAGTGAATGCACAGGAGGGGGAAGGCAGGGAGGGCTCAGAGGGAGGAATGGGATTGCACCACCCCATCCACATGGTTTGATTGAAATCTTCATAGAGCCTAAGCATGCGCGTGCGTGCGTGCATGCACACACACACACACACACACACACACACACACAGGGCTCCCTCCACACACACACACACACACACACACACACACACACACACACACACACACACACACACACACAGGGCTCCCTCCACACAATCAAGAACCCTGGAAAAGCCACACTCTGCTTGTACAAAGGCAGCCCTACGTGAGTGCAATTATACATGCCTCAGCACCCTGCAGACATTCAGCCGAACAGGCATCCATTCCTCCCCACAAGTGCATTCAATTATCACAGCTACAGGATGTTGTGTGCATACGGCTAGTGTGATAGCATACTACTACTGGGCAATAGCACAAACCTGGAAGGTTTTGGTTGGGGGAAGAATCAAAAAGGAATCCACATAACTTTAACTGACAGCTGGTTTACACATGCCTGCACATCACTTGAGAGCAGGCCACTGGGGGCGCTGACTTTTATTTATTCCATTTATATGCCATATTTCTTCCATCATTGAATTCAAGGCAGCTTACATAGGTATGCAGGTGGTCACCCATCCAAACCCTGACGAGACCTCAACTTGCTTAGCTTCAACAAGGTGACTATAGCGTATACCGTACCTGCAGACTATGCCCTGGGATGCCCTCATCCCTTTGCCACTGGAGTCTTCGTTAGGAGCGGCTGCCTTGCTGCTGAGCTGTTTGCAGCATCAAGAGGTGATGTACACAGCACAGTCAGAACATCCAGGGTACCTGACAGCCAATACTTCTCAATGGAGGTTGTTCACACATTCAGGTGTGAGTCACTGAGTTTTGAATAAGAAGTCAAGGTAAGTCCACCTGCATGTGTGAATCCGTTCCTTGGTAAAAAATATTCCCAAGCATAGTGGTCCGAATCTAACTCTTTGTACCCATAACCATGGGCTGTTCCACATATGTACCCCAATCAGATCATAAGTGATAGAACTAATTACCTGTTTGGGGAGTGAAGAAGAAATGCCAAAGGATTTATTCTAGGCCTACCATTTCTTTGACAGGAGGGAAGACTGAACCCAAATCCTTCCTCTTCTCCTCCTGCGCCCTGAAGTGGCATCAGCCTAGCAATAATCAGAAACATCAGACAGCAAAGCAGGACAATTCACACATTACTCTGTACACATGGACTGTCGTGCATCATATAAGGGGTCAGTGGCATAGCTAGCCACTGTGGTATCCGGGGGCGGAATTCAAAATGTCACCCCCGAAAGTACCATGGGCGTGACGTCACTTCCGGGGGTGACATCACACCCCGCAGGTTTTTAAAGTTTTTTTTTAAAAAGGCACTACAACCTGCTGCCCCCCAGCCCCCAACACCGCCTCCCCCCAGCCCCCAGTACCGCCTGTTGCCCCCCACCCCACTCACCTTGCCACTGCTTTTTTTTTTTTTTTTTTTTTTTTTGCCGCGGCTGCCTGGATCTCCAGCAAAAAAGGGGCAAACCCTACTTCTTTTTGCTGGAGACCCAGGCAGTAGCGAAAACGTTAGGTTGCTCACCGCCACCCCCCTTGCCCCCCCACCTGCTGCCTGCCCCCTGCCCAGCTCCCATCCTAGCCTGTTGCCCCCCACTCACCTTGCCACTGCCTGAGCAGTGCCGTTGGGGGCGTGTGGCCCCCTGAGGCCCGTTTGGTGTGGCACAGCACCCCGGCCCTAGCTACGTCACTGTAAGGGCTCCAGCCCCCAGGCTCACTATTAGAGTGTACACATGGACAATAACTCACAAAGAAGCAGGTATGGTGTTCAGACACCTGTATGTGCATGCAATATAATGTGTGAATTGTCCTTATGTATGTGCGCTAGCCAGCTGTTGGGTCTGCAGCACGCATCTGCCTGTGTGGTTTCTCATCTGCCTAGGAAGCGAGGTGAACAACTCAAGTAACTTCCATCCAAGCCAATGGGAACAACTTCCAAGCAATGGCAATCATCCAGCAGTAGGAGGACTCCTCTGCTCTCCTTTCTTGTCTACAAATGAGAGAGTGCTTGGGATTCAATGTGCTTAGGAGTCGAATGGAAGGGTGCAGCCCTCCTCTGTGAACTTCCCTGTTCAAAAACTGTTTCAGTGAACGGGAGTTAAAACCCACATATACCCATCAAGTGACAGGAAAGGACTTGTTCTTCCAAGTTGAGCACATTAAGCCCAAGATTAATTTTGAATATTTATCTGCAGATATACATCTGAAATTTGGAAGCAAGCCCATAAAACACAAAGGGTCCCTTGTCAGTAGGAAAGAACATTATCTCATTGGACAGCATTCTCATGGCTTACATATCCTTCCGTTTCCCACATCCTCTGGCTTTGCACACAGCTCACCCTTTCCAGTTGCAGAATAGTCCTACCAAGGAGAATCGTTAAGGTTTGTTTGGATTTTGCTGTGGACTCCAAAGCTGGACGCTGGACCCCTTTAATCTCCAGCTGAAATGAACTTTGGAAAACAAAAATTCGGAAGCATATTCCATTGATAAGAGCTGAACTGCAGTTTTGTGGATTTTGATTTCTGTGTCTCAATGTGTGTTTTGTTTCATTGAACAGGCATGCAAATTATGGGAAAGGCAAACTAGTTTGCTAGCTTTCATCCGGCCAGGATTTGAGCTTGGCGCTCCCTTGGTAGCCACTGGAATCCTGGAGCCAAGCGCCACCAAAGCTCACTGGAGCAAATAACCCCCGCCCCCAAAGACCCTCTGTCATGACTGCAGTTGCTGCAACAGCCAAGCCATGTATCACCCTGGGTGCCATACAGATAGGACCAGCCCTGCTGTGGAGGCCATGAGATCATGATTCTCAGCTGTGCTGTATAGGACCCCGATGCCCCACAGGAACGGGGGGGGGGGGGATAGATAGGAACTGTGAAGCCAGCAGATTCCTTCATGACTTGGGGCAGATTCCTTCATGACAAATATCAGGCTGGTGCATGGAGAGGAAGAGGACAGGGGTGAAACTGAACCCCCACGCCTCTTGAGCTGACACCCAGGGAGGTGGCCAGACCAAGAGTGGTGGTTATCCAGGGACATGCTGCCCAGAACTCATGGCATTGCACATTGTCCAAATCCCAATGCACAGGCAGCCTCAATAGAGACGTTCATAGTCAGTCAATGGCTACAGCCATGCTGGCTGTATGGTATCTCCTTTTTAGTCCTCTACTGAATACCAGTTTCTAGGGAGCAACAGCAGGAAGGGGCTGTTTGCCTCAGGGCCAGCCCACCAACTGGGAATGGTAGGACTGTTGGTCTGGGATAGCAGCACCTTGGTGTGGGGAGGCATGTGGGAAAGTGCCTTGCATGCTGCCACTGACCCAGGCAGAACAAAAGAAGGGGGAAGGCCCCCTGCTTCCTTCTTCCGCTCCCTGGTCCTTGCACTGCTTTCTGAAAAGGCGGTGTGAAAGGCAGGCCAGGGAGGAACCGGAGCAGCCAGCGTGGCCATTGCTGCCACCATCATGCTGCCACTGGAGCAGCTAGAGTTATGTTCGCTGCCACCACCACCACCACCACCACCACCACCACCACCACCAGAATGGTGGCTGTTGCCACAGTGGCCAAAGCAGTGGTTGCCACCACAAAATGCTGGAGCCACCGAGGAGCCAGATGCTGCCGCCATGGCTGGTGGGGATAGAGAAGGAGGAAAGAGGAAGTACGGGGAGGGGGAGGAAGCCTGGGGCACTCCTCTCAGTCGCCGTGCACTTGGCAGGCTGAGGAATGAGGGAGATATCGGGTGTGAGACTTTGGGGCACAGCCCTCAGATCTGGCCGTAGGTGTCCAAAGGGCTTGAGCCAGCCTGATTTGCCTGCTTCTCTCATATCTGGGCTTCCCAGAAGCATTTGCCTGGCCACTGTGAGAAACAGGGTGGAGGAGAAAGACTTTCAGGCCCCAATCCTAACCAAATCTCACATGCCAATGCACAAGCACCAAGGAGGCACATGCTGCATCCTGTACCGGGGGGGGGGGAGGGCAAGTTGCTGGAGGGACTTTTGTTCCCTTAACCTAGGGGAAAGCTTTCCCTATGGGTTTCCTCAGCTCTGCACCAGCGACTTGCTGGCACAGAACCAAGGCGTGTAAGGGAGAGGGAAGGTGGATACAATACAGTTGGACTGAGTGCCACTGATCTCCCTCCCTCCTGCCCCATTCCACCTCCCTCCCCACCTCCTTCTTACCCAGAAACACCCCGCTCCTCCCCCTCCCTCCCCTGTCCCTCCCACTCAGAGGCGAAACTAGACTGGAGCGGAGGCAAGTAGTTCTGCAAGACTCTGTTACACCGGAGTCAGCGGCCCCTCCCCCTTGCTGTTGGAGCCATTCTAGCAGCAACAGGGGAGTGTCCTGCGTGTTGCCTTTGCCGCCAGAATGGCTCCAACAGCAAGAGGGAGGGGCCGCTGACTCCAGTGTAACGGAGTCTTGCAGAACTACTTGCCTCCGCTCCAGTCTAGTTTCACCTCTGCTCCCACTGCTGACTCACCTGGAGCAGGTGGATGGCGGCCTCATCCCTGCCCTGCACACACAGCTGCCAACGATGGTGCTGGTGGCTCCGTTGCGTTTGCTGGCAGCATCGGCAAGCACAACGATGTGCGCACCATGTGCTGGATCCAGGCACTTTCACCTGGATTCAGATGCTTCCACCAGCGGCATGTGCGTTCTGCTGGTGGCCAGCTTTAGATAGGATTGGGTTGTTAGTCTGATCCAGCAGGGCTGGATGAGAAGTGCTGTTTTGTGGTCATGGCTACTGCCCGCGGATGGACCTATCCTCCTCCATGAATTTGTCTAATTCCCTTTGAAAGACATCTAAGCCATTGGCCGTCCCTACACATTGTGGCAGTGGATCTCATATAAGTGTGCAGTAGGTAAAGCAGGACTTTCTTGCATCTGAATGCTCAATCCCTTGCACAACTCAGACTGAACTGGGGAACAAGTGCCCTGCAGCTGGTGTGTGCAGAAAAGTCTCCCGGGATGCAGTTTGATTGTCTTTGTACAATGTACTTTGGGAAGCCACTTGTCAAAGGGAAATAGCTGCTTCACACTCAAAAGCCCAGATCTGAATGAATGCAATACAAGTTCTCCCGATTGTTGCTTCAGATTTCTCTCCTTCATTGTTCAAATGTAGATTGTAAGCAACTTGGGGCAAGGATCTGTCATTATTCTTGAATATGTTACCCTCTTCTAATGCACCATGTACCATTTATGGCACTAAAAATAAAATAGTTACACAACTTGAGATTACTTAATGATACTCTCTCTCTCTCTCTCTCTCTCTCTCTCTCTCTCTCTCTCTCTCTCTCTCTCTCTGTGTGTGTGTGTGTGTGTGTGTGTGTGTGTGTGTGAGAGAGAGAGAGAGAGAGAGAGAGAGAGAGAGAGAGAGAGAGAGAGAGTAAAAACATTGAAAACCTGAAAGCCATCCAAAAAGAAATGTAATTTGGTGACTTAAAAAAAAAACCTCTGTAAATGTAGCATACATTTTCTCTTTTATAAAAGGATGGCCATTCATTTCTTAACACAGGATTCCAGAGGCAGCGATTATTTCCTCATTCTTAAAGGAAGACTTTAAAAGCACAAGAGGTGGAGAAAATTTACCGCTGCACCATCGTCACTTTTTCATGGAGGTTTTTTTCAAAAAAAATATCTGCTACACTCTTGGCATTATGGATCCATAATATGCAAATGTGCAGCATCATTAATATGCATTTGCTGCAGATCCCCTCTCTAATGGCGGGACGGGACTGGAATGCAAATGAAAGACGATATATCCAAGTCAGCAAAATCTTAATGGGTCTTTGTAGGCACGAGCCCTTATTCACTGAGGTTTTTGCCCCCTTTTTTTAATCCTTCACAACATCCTTTTCACTTTATTCCTGCTTGTTTTATTGGCACTGACATGCTTGGAGACTATAAAAAGTCCAGATGACAATCGGAATTTTATTGCTGCTTTGGGTGGTTTGCTTTGCTGCCCAAAGATGGGTAGGAGATTGCAAGTATGGTTCTTCAGATTGTGATACACTGGACACATACATATACATACCTATATACAGTACATATACGTATACATTGGCGTAGATAGATACATTGGACAGAATAGAGCGAAAAGGAAGCTGAGGAGGTGTAACTGAGGGATGAGGCACTCAGGTTAGGCATGTGAAGTCATTTCTAGAATGAATGAAAATTGATGCAACTTTCCATTCACTCCAAAATTAATGTGTCATGGCAGGGGTGGGCCAAGACCTCCCCATGCATAAGCCCCCATGCTGCCTCAGTCATCCCCAAATGCTACCTCTGTGTGCACATGTGTCGGGGGGGGATGTGGGAGGAGGGGGGCAGGCAAATGAGTGGGCACCCCATCCCCCCTTCTCTTAACGTACCAGGAATGCAGCCTCCCACTCTGTGCCCTTTTGTTTGAAATAAACAGAAACGTGGCATTGCAGTCTGGGTCCCCAGCCTGCACCACTTCCATTCCTAGCAAACCGAAGGCTGCACACTTTGCTCCTAGTAAGTCCAAGAAAGGGAAGGGGGTGGGTGGGCTCAAGGTCACTTGTCTTTGCCTTCTTGGGTTTCGTAAGCACCGGGTGGCTGGGGAGAATGATTTGGAGCCACCGCAGCTTTCTTTCTTATTCTTTGCTCAGCGCGAGAAGGAAGCTGATGCTGCCCCGATCCTCTTTTGACATGCTCTCAGCAATTCAGAAGTGGGTCAGAGCCCCCAGTGGAGCAGCAGTCCGGAGAGGGCAGCAGATAGATGGACTGGGGGCTCATCTATTCACTGCCCCTCTGTAATGGAAGAAGATCCAGAAGACTGGCAGGAGCCGAGGGTGGTGTCAGCAGCGGACCCTTGTTGACAGATCCGGGCAGCAAGGAGTTAACAGATGATGAAGACTTGAACTCTTTGACAGGACTTTGACAGGACTGGACAGCAAGGGGTTAACACCCAGGACTGCATGGGTGGAAGCACACCTGCCGCCAATTAGGGTGTGGCCCACAGGTGTTGCTGATAATGAGAAAGAAGCTGGGACTTTGAGTGCAGTGGGTGTGGCTCGCAGCTGCACTCAATTAGCACTAATTAGGACTTTCACAGCTGTGAGCAATAATGAGGGCAGTGATTGCAAGCCCACAGCTGCAACCAATAAAGAGTTGATAAGGACTAAGGGTATAAAAGCAGCACCAGTAGGAGCAGTAAGGCACTTTGCCAGCTCGCCACGGGGACATGCTGCCGGATTGCTGATGATGATGACGACTCTGCTCAGATGGGGAACCTCTGCTGGATTGACTACATAGCCAAGGACCTTGGACTGGAGAAAGGAGCCAGAGGAATTCTACCACCAGCCATGGAGAAAACTCAGCTGGACACAGACTGGTTTGGGGTTTTGTTTTGTTTTTGAAGGGAGACTCTTTCTTCTGTTTGTAAGACTGTGCTAAACAGAAGGGTCTCTGCTTTGGAAAGAATGTATGGGTGTTAGAAATAAGGGTTGCTTGTAAAGCAATAAATGTTGTTAATTTGCCTGTCTGGAGTAAAGTAGCCTTTTTTGCACACAGCATTATAACTATTTGAGAAGGGAGAGAGAGAGTGCTGATTAGCCTTACAGTGGGCATTTGGGAAAGCATTTCAGATTGAAATTATTAAAGGGAACAAGGTGGCTCCTAGGAGTGAAGCTTGGGTCAGGACAAATTGGGTTAATGGGACACCCTCCAAGGGTGCTGCGACCTGCAACCGTTTTCTGTTGCTGCATGGCAAGACTGGCCCTGTCGTCTAGAACAAAGGGAATGAACGGCAAGGAATAGGGTTCCATTTGGATTCCCTTTTCATTGCCATTCATGTTGGTGATCATTTCTTTAAAATAAAATAAAATAAACCCTGTGCTTCTTACTTTTCATAAGCATCCCCCAGCTGGAGTTTCACTGCGAAGCCCCCTTCTTGCAAAGTGGAGTCAAAAACACTCCATATTTCTATTTGAAAGTAATGAAAATGAATGAAACAAAAAATATTCAATGAATGAAAACAAAGCAAATTCAAACGAAACACCAAAAAGCAATAGCCGGTTTGTCCCTAAGAGCCTGAGAAGCTGCTGCTGGTTGAGGAGATAGTACTGGGCTAGTTGAACCGCTGGGTCAATCCCAGTTCAAGAGGATCAGGACGGAGGGCCAGGAAAGGCTGTCTGACCTTGGAGACGGATTTCCAGTCACTGTAAATCCTGCTGGCCTAGCTGGACCAGTGAACTGACTCAGTAGAAGACAGCTCCCTCTGTTCACATCCTTATGGCTTCTGCCTCATTGGTGATGCTATCGACAGCTGTTCTGCTTGTTTTGTTTGTGCTTGGCTCCCGGATTGCTTTTCTCCCTACTTCGTGTTTTTGTCCATGGAGTACAAAACATCCTCAACCGTTTGTTTTCCTCCATTTAATCGTTTCCCTGTAGTGAGTTGGGTGGACAATGATGGCAAGTGCTTAACCTTGCTGAAGCTGGCATGCTTTCAGGGGAGCTGGGGCACCTTTTGCTTTCAATTTCCTCATGGAAATGAACTTGGGATGCACTTAATTGCAAGGATATGACTAACAGGATAATCTGTCACAGCAACCCAGAGAGTTATTTATGGGGGGGGGGGCTCCGCTCCTGGTAGCTGATAATCAGGAATGCATGTTGGCTTCAGCTGGGCAGAAGTCATGAATGATCTAAAGCCTTTTGGTATTTGTACTGGGAGGAAACTCATCAGCTCCCTCAATTCAGCAATGATTCAGCATGAGCTGACTGTGAGGTCACAAGCCATTACTGCAAAACACAGTCAGTGGGTTTGTTTTGATAAGTCACATGAGAGCCAAGCAGGAGACACGGATGGAGAAAAGTGAAGGTCTCATGACATGATGAATCCTGGTTGGACTTACTTACAGGTTGGCAATTTGGGGTGCCTTCTTTTAGAATAGGTTCTGCAACTAGGGCAGCTGTCCTGGGTTACGATGCCCTGCAGATTTGGGCTGAAGGTTGTTGAAGATCCAGTGCTTTTAAAAGTCACGTTCGGTGTCGGTTGAATCACAACGAATGTTGTGGCTTTTAACTGTTTGGTTGCATTTTTGTCATGTTTGTTGCGGATTTGAGATGGAGAGGCACTCCAAGGAGGATGTCTATCTCTGGTCATAGTATCTATTTGAGGGCAGGAGGAGGGACAACTTTTGCAGTTTGGGGGCACAGCTCTGTTTGAGTGTGTCAGGATGATCTGGCACATTTAGTGGGACACACTGTAACATGAAATGATTCCTACATAGTGGCAGCCTTTTCAGGACCATCGTCCACCTGATGCTTACACGACTGGACTTAATTGTCAGGGGTCACCTTTACCTTTACCTAACTTAGGCCAGCGGGTGGCGCAGTGGGTTAAACCGCTGAACCATGAGCTGTCGATCGAAAGGTCGGCAGTTCGAATCCGCAACGGGGTGTGCTCTCGTTGCTTGGCCAGCTCCTGCCAACCTAGCAGTTCCAAAGCTGTTAATGTGAGTAGATAAATAGGTACCGCTTGCGGGAAGGTAAACAGTGCTCCGTGTTCCAGCTGCATGCTACACGCTGCAGCAAGGAGAGTCATGCCGGCCACATGACCACGGAGGCATCTTCGGACAATGCTGGCTCTTCGGCTTTGAAATGGGGAAGAGCACCACACCCTAGAGTCGGACACGACTGGACTTAATTGTCAGGGGTCACCTTCACCTTTACCTAACTTACATTTGAGAGTGGTAGTCTTCTGGGCTTTGCTGCACTGATGGCCTGGAGTTCTCACTGAGTGGTCTGACATGCTTCAGAGGAGAGTATGTTAGGGTCCCATGACGTTTGGACAGAGCCCACCTTATATTTGGTTTGGGGAATTCGTTGTTCTGCACAAGGGCATTCTATGTTGTTGCCCCTATTTGTGTGGCATTCACCTTTCAGATGAAGGCTATGACTTCTTTCTGAAGGCTCGGCGATGTGGCCTACCAGATGCTATGTGGTGCCACTGAGAGGTATGGCACTACACTCAGGCTAGTTCCATCCTTTGGCAGGTCAATGTAGAAGGAGGAGATTAATGTTAGAGGAACTGGAACTCGTCTTGAGGCTTCATTTGGTGAGGGGGGTTCCTTGGGCCTTGGTGCTCAGGGGAGGATTAGAGTCCGTTGAAGAAGGAATGATTCACAACTGAGGGCCAGAGGGCTTCCATAGCAATGGGTAAGAGGTCTGGAATCCCTCTCGGCACATTAGGAGGTGTCGCTACAACATGCCTCAGACAGGTAAAGACTGATCACAGAGCAGGCTTGTCCTAAACACTTAGGCTGTGGGTGGCATTCGTGGTGCCATGGCAGACCAGTAGTTATCCTTGCCAACTGGGAGTTTCATTAACTAGCAGCCCAATCCTATCTCCCACCATAGTTTGCAATGCAGCCATGCGGACGGCGTGCGCACTGCATCCAATGGTGGGAGGGGGTGACCAGGAAGTCGACAAGAGGTAAGTATGTTTTACTTTCCTCTGGGTAGGCCTTCTGGTCGCCTATGGGTCTCCTCTGACCCACAGCAGCTATAAGTAGCTGGTGTAAAATTGAGAGAAAGGGGGCAAGGTGGCCTGGGAAAGAAGGGATAGGATCCTGGTGCACGTTGCTGCCACCAGGATCCACCCCCTCCCCTGAAGTGCCCCCTGATCTCCCCTCTGCCTGCCCTGAACCTCCCCCTCCCTGCCCCCTCTGCTGACCTACCGGGGTTGGGGCAGCCTGAGCTCTGCAGCGGTGGCTGTGCAGAGCTGTTGATGCTTTGTGTCGGTGGCACTGAATGGCCCAGCAGCAGTGCGATGTTTGTGCCATCACTGGGCCTTTTACAACCGTGGAACTGAAATTCTGCATTTGTAGAAAGCCCATGTGGGCCGGTAAGATAGTCAATCATTGCAGATCCCTGCTCTGACTTATTAATAAAGTTGTGGCCTTTATTCATTCCAGTTCCTGAGTCTTGCCTCATTATTTCCTCGTTTGCAGCACAATCCTGTGTAACCTTGCACCGGTGTATATGCACCAGTGTAACAGCAGATGCACTGGTGTAAGTGCACTTACACTGGCATAAGTGCACTTACACTGGTGCACCTACTGTTATATCGGTGCAAGGTTACAGAGGATTGTGCTGTTGGTCACAGTAGATAGCATCAGGCAAGGAGACCCAGTTGTCTTGGGTGCCTAAAGAAAATTGGTGTCCATGAACTGGCTGGCGCAGAAAGGTGTTAGAAGACCAGAAAGTTCAGGCCTGCTCAACTCTTCACCCACTAAGATGACTGCAACCCACTAGTCTTAGATAGCAGCTGATCACACAGGAGCTCAACAAACGTGTTTCCCTGGGATTACAAAAATACAGTGCTTGTGATGTACCTGAGAGTCCACAAAGTATGACTGGTAGGTTGTGTTTGACTTGGTGGATCATCATAAGTTGTCCAGTGATGCAGAAATATTCAGGAATGCTATTGTGGAGCAGATGGCATCAAAGAAAGCCATAGGTTCCTCAAAGCCACCAGTTGCTGTTGTTGTTCTTGAGTAGCAATTAATTAATCAACTTGTTATCAACCTGGCAGGAACTACGGTTGATTTCACATCCAGACTGATCCAACTGTGTCAAAAGTTATGTGAACAAGAGCTATGCGCCTTTGAAATATAAGCACCAGCTGTTGTGTCTTATCGCCCAAACTACAAAGAGAGTGAAGAAGAATGATATTGATCCAAGTACAAGGAGATAAGCTTGAAGGGCATTTGATTTTGTGTTTTGTAGCCTGAGTGCCTTGAGTTAGCCCTGTTCGTAGCTTTCAAAGTGTCACAAAAGAAGCAATGAAATGGCGCCAAATGGCCGATCCAAACAAATCTGTTTTTGTTGTTGTGAAGAGATGTTGGACTCTGCTTTTACTACATGCTTGATCACCTGCATTCCTTTTGCAATTTGTTACTGCTGCTCTGCAGAAAATCTGTCCCAGTTAATGTTCACTATTGTATATGTTGCGGCAGAGCTATGTTTTCAAGGCAGCCTTGGCCTGCATCTTCATTTCTAGATACACTTAAGTGCATGAGTACTTTTTGTTGTGTATGTGTAAGTTGCTCCTTTGAGCTGAGTACCGATGGTGGTCTGAAATGCTGGGAAAACATCCATGGGCAGAACATCACAGAAGCCATTGGTAGAGCATTTCAATATTTGAATACGCCTGTGATTTTGGGGGGCATTACACTAAAATTAATTCAAAGGATAGTTAGACCAATGTAATGTGCCCACCTTGCTCCATGAATTCCCATGGGGGCAGTTCAACATCACAGGGGTTAGGGGAGGACATGTACTGCGTGCCTTGGGTTCTGCACTTGGGGAAATAACAGACTCACTGCAAGATGCTGCTGCTTGGAAGGGGTTTATTTAGTTATTTAATATGGCCCCATAACACCTCTTCTGGTGCCCCCTGTTTCCCGTTTCTTTCTGTGCTTCCTCCCCATATCATATCAAATACAGCTCCTTTACATCAGCTGGCGTAAACCAGGCCAGGGGCCTATGGGATCCCCCCCCCTCAGAGTAGCTGGAGCAATACAGATGTCTTTCTTTCTCCATTTCCAGTACAGACAAAATCAGAGATGGGTTGAAGCTCAGGAAAATTTGCCTCAACTTTCCACCATGGTGGAGATGAAGATGAATTGTAGTAGGGATGTGCAAAAGAAGGCGAGAGGAACTTTGGTGGTAGTATGAACAAAACTAGTTTAACTAGTTTTGCTTTTCTTGAATACAATATCTATTGTGAGTAGAAAAAGGAAGTGGTTCATGTATTGGTGGGACCACAAAAAGAACTTTGTAAGAAAGAGAAAAAGTGCAAAACAGAATGTTTTCCACACCGTTTTGGAACATGTGAAGAAACAAGATGGCACACTCCGGATATCCAAGTATCAAAACATTCTTCTCCCTACAATGCTGGCAGACACCAAGGGCATCCATACCCCAAATACAAAGGCCTTTGCCTCCAATTAGCTAAGAGAAATGAGAAGCACAGGCAGCACCAAAGGCCTTTGATCTACAAAGCAAAACTTCAGAGAAACTGGAAGCACCATATTTGATGTGAGACAAAAGCTAGTGGCCACAGAACATCTCCCAAAGATGCAAGATCTAATTATGCTTGCTACTTTAGACCAAGATGAAAACAAAATGACCTGCCCTACCAAACACACACAAACCTTCAGACAGTCAATAACTGAACACCAAGTTACTGCTCAAACAATTCATGCAAGCTACAATATACAGTACAACCCACTCCATCCTTTTTTCTTCTAAGTCGTAGTGACTCAAGGTCCTGTTCACATAGTCATTGGCAGAGCAATAATAGCCATAAGAGAGACCGTGAAGAAAATTGAACGTGGACCAGGCAGGTAAATAAATAGAAAATACAAGTGGCTTATTCAAGTCTGAAGAAGCAAAGCAATGAGGGAGGGCAAAAAGGATCAAAGGAAGGCATGTGTCAAAAAAACTAACACATACTGTATATTCAAAATGAGCTGTGGTCATTGGCAAAATGCTGGCAAATAGATTAAAATGCACTTGACAAAATAAAACATATTCCCCTAACAAGGCTATCTGAATATTGTTGCTATCCTTGTCACCCATATATTTGCAGGGTCCGACTTCCTCCATGTACAATCCCGCAAGGTGAATGGGCAACCCTCTTTCGCTAAAAAAGCAGCTGTGCTCCAGCAATGGAATGGGCAACTCAACTCAACACTCTGGTTCATGCCCTAAAAAAACCCAAGAATTGATGATGATATAGATCTAGCTGATTGGGTGGTTTATGACTACCTGACATCCCTACCTGCCCCTTGACCTGGTCAGGCCAGCTTGGATGCCCAATCAGCTGTTGCTTGCCCATTCCAACAGGAGGGCTAGCCAGATTTTATTATCTGAGCGAGACCCAGATGATGAAGACAAGTCATCAAAAAAATGACCTGCCTGCGGTGCCGTGTGGCTTCTGTGCCATGTCACCAATGGCGCCGAATTTAAAGAATATCAGGAAAGCATCTCAGGACAATGGCTACTGTAGCAGGATGTCTCAGCAGCTGTTTTTTTAGGATGCTGAAGCATGACAGAAGGGAGAAGGGCCCCCAAATAGGAAATAACTATAACTTAAAGCAAGAATGGGGTAAAGGATCAAGTGCTAGATTTGGACTGGCGAGATCTGGGTTCTAGATTCCAGTGCAGTCATAAAGTTTACAGGGATGTCTTGGGCCAGTCACTTTTCTCAGCCGAAACTCCCTCTCAGAATTGTTGCGAGAACCAAAGATGACAACCTCATGTATGTTCCCCTGAACTACTGAGGAAAGGGCAGGATGCAATAACTTATTTACTCTAACGTAGTCCAACTGTTTGCTTTATGCATACAATAACAAAGCAATATTTTAAGATGCAACAGATCATGAACCTTCCCTGCTCTTCCAGGCAGATTCAGTCAAGGATATCTTACTGGCAATCTGTTGCTTATTCCCGCCGCACATATAAATGTCCAGCATGTGTACTGTCAAGAATTGCTCCCCTCTCAGAGATTTTTTCTTCCCTTGTCCTTCCCATATGTGCTGCTGACCCAGCTGACAAATACTTTGTACTTGTCGAAAAGGAACTTTTAAGCTCAAACGCACCATAAAAAAAACTTTGGGGGCAATCCACATCCTGGCGAAGTTAATGAGCAATGGTTTCGACAGCGGATGATGGAACGTTCCCACTTGATCAGTCACACGCTGTTCTAGAAATCAACTGATGGGCAAACTGGGGCCGATGAAGACAGAGATAAGGCCCCATAACATAAACATGAAAGTCGCTTCTCATTTAGGCAGTTTGTTGCAAATATGTCAATCATTTCTTTTCCATATTGGTCAGTTATGCAAGTTGTGTGGGTGTCTGTTTCCTTGAGAAGAAATCAAGATGATGATGATGACACATGCTTCAATTTTTGCTACTTACCAAGAATGATTCCTGCGTTCTGGACACTGGAAAATTACTGTTCCTATTTTGTCCCTATTTTTGTTTTTTGGGGACACCTGGTTACAACTTTGTTCCTGTGAGTTGCTGAAGTATTGTTTTTTTATTTGTCTTTTTTTATTTGTGTTTTATTTTTTATTTGTCCCCCCTCTAGCAGTTTGATGTCTGTATGGCTGCATCTTATAATGGATGTATCTTGTCTCTAGTATACCGTATTTCTTCGAGTCTAAGGCGCCATCGATTCTAAGGCACACCTTTACTTTCAGTACCACCAGCAGGGAAAAAAAACCAATCAATTGTAAGACTCGACTCCCTTCATTAAATCTACCTGCTCAGCACCAACTCTCCCCAGCATGTCTCCTGCAGCTGAGGATGACTGAGTGCACTGCCTTTGCATAGCATTTCTAGCCCCGTCAGAAAGTGCCATTTCCTTTGTTACCTGGGCTTGGGGGAGCTTCAGGGAGGCCTGCGGAACCCTCTGCAGGCCACCCTGATCTTCAGTTCGGCGAAAAACAGCAATTTTTGGCCATTTCTGGTTTTCGCGAAAACCGGAAATGGCTGAAAATCACCGTTTTTGGCCAAACTGAAGATCAGGGAGGCCTGCAGAGGGTTGCGCAGGCATCCCTGAAGCTCACCCAAGCCCCAGTAAGTAAGAAGATAGCATTTTGGGATGCTTTTTGGAGACCTTCGATTCTAAGACGCACCCCATTTTTTGAAATGCTTAATTAGGAAAAAACATGCGTCTTAGAATTGAAGAAATACAGTATATGCAGGTGAAATGTCTGTGGATGGACGCTGTGCTATCCTGCAGCCATTTCCCCCATTCTAGCTGTTGTATATTTTGAACTGTTGATAACAAATCATTAGATAATTATATTTTTCTAGTATATCTTTGCCTCACAAAGGGTAAACGCTCTTTTGTAGTATGGAGCTATTGATAGATGAATACAATATAGAACAGGTGGAGGGTAATGCGTAATAGTGGAGGGGTTTGGGCTCACAGAGTGACCCTTCGAATAAGAATTGGGATGCTGCAAGCATGTCCTTTTTATTTGTGAAATGTTGGTTGGTGATTATGCTTGTAATATTGTGACAGTTTTAACCATACAGTAAAACTCGACTCTCTGGTTGAATTATGGGCAGTGATAAAAGTACATCACCCATTTTGACAAGATTCCCATTGTGTTTTACTCGGAGTGCAATCCTGCGCATCTCTAGGCAGGCAGAGCGTATGGGAGTCGCAAAAGTTGTGTATCCTTGTTGCCGACCTGGGACTGTAAAAGCCAGCTGCTCAGCATGCCCCAGGTGGGGTCACCAGTCAGGGTTGGTGGGTTGTGATTGACTTGGTGGATCACAAGTTCTGGGTTAAACTCAGAGAGGAATGTGGAAGAAATGTCTTTCCTGTACCACATTATGTTTTGTTCTGGAAGGGTAGCTATGTTAATTTGTTGCAACAAAAACACAATCTTGTGGCATCTTAAATACCGTATTGGTCTGAGTATAAGACTCACTTTTTTTCTCCTAATTTAAGTTTTTAAACTAGGGGTGCGTCTTATAATCAGGCTGTTGCAATAATGCCAATGATTTAATTAATTTTTTTTAATAGCACCAAATGTTAAGGGTGCGTCTTATAATCAGGTGCGTCTTATACTCGGGACAATACGGTACTAACGTATCTATCATGGCCTCAGCTTCACTTTGTCAGATGTATAGGGTGTTGTCTATCTGTCCATCCAGACACAGCAAAACCAACAGAGTTATTAGTGGAGCCAAATGGCTGTGAAATGCAAGAGCTCCAGTAGATCTATGACACTTCTATGCCTGAGACCTCATAGTCTGAAGTGAAGAGCTAACCTAGCAAACTACTCAGAGGTATTCATCATCCTTGGGTAGCAGAGCCCCCTTTGTGCACATATATGCCGATGGGAAACTGATAAAATGCACGTGTGTAGTGGCTCCTGAAGGGTTAAGTTCGTACATAAGCTTTGCTTTAGCATCAGAAGAAAAAAAAACAGTTTGACACCCTGAGTGTACCTCATAAGAAATTCATTGCGTTTGTTTCCTTGACACCTGGTGCTTCTCATATCATCTGTCTTGCTGACTCATGGAGTTGTGACGTCTCTCCTGACGATTCTTGGGATTGTAGTGCCATTTTTTCACATTTGCCAATTACAGCCTCCCCACTTTGTTCCCGACTATATTGGTGCTTAGAAAACCTGGTCACAATCGTGCCCAAAATCAAATTGCTCTATGGGAGGAAAATAAAATAACTTGTCAAGAAATCTCCCATGAACCTGTCAAAAAATCTCCCATGAATCTCCCAAAGGGAAGATTTATGATAAAAGGGCCAATACAGTTCAGTTTGATAGCAACTTACACAAACCAGTTATGCTAATGGATTTGGAGGACTTGGAACCCAAAAGAGCTGGTTGGAGCCCCTGAATCTTCTACAATGCAGTAGCATCGTCGGGGGGGGGAGCCTTGGTGCCCTGGGCACCAAGCGCCGCTTCAGGGGAGGAGCACGATTTCACGCGTCGCTTACCTTTTCTCCGCAGCTATCCCGGCTGCGTTTCGGCCCGCCCGCCCTCAGCTCGAACGGCTCTGAAATGGAAGCCAAACTGCAGTGGGGGGATTATTGCAGCCGTGCGCTGACGTCACGGCCCCTGTCACGTGGGCGCGGTCGCATCGGCGGCCCCCACCACGTGGGGGTGCAACGACACCACTACTACAATGTACAGTGGTGCTAAGACAGACTTGCAGAGTTCCTCAGCCACAGGTCATCATGGAAAGAATCCTAATTCCTCATTCAGAGAAAGCTTAGTTTGGCCCTGAGTTTTCTAGTGAGTTAAATAGCAACTGGAGGAGGAGAGGAGGAGATGATGAATCCTTTCTTGTCATGCTGCAATACCAATGGGAATTGCATTCCCCCAACTGCGATTAATTTTGTCATCAATGGAGGTTTCCCTTCTGGGGCAAATAGCATCTTTGGAAGCATGGTTTTTATGGGACTGTGGTGTGAAAGGGTGAAAACTTCCTCCCAGCACACTGCAGTCCCAATCCTCCCTCCCTCCCTCTCACATACCCACACCCATACCCATAGCTGCTATTTAATTTACAAGCAACAAGCATGCAAGGCCAACCATACACTTAACGAACTGGGTAGTTTGGCCCTTTGAAAGCCACATACCCAAATGGTGGAGGCCTGCCATCTGGACATTGCCCTCTTTTTCATCTGAAAGTGAAGACAGGTTTTCAACAGCATGCCATGCCATCAGAAAGCCAGGAGTCACCACTGTACTGAATGGCTTCCCGTTGACTCATTCATAGATATATTTCCAGCCATCAAATACAACCTTAGCAAATCGCTGTGATCAGAGACCCATATGGCCACATCCTGATCAGGGAATTGCATTGCCTGAGTATATGGAAGAAGTGAATCTGATTTTCATCAGCGTAATGAGAATTTGTTCTTCTGCTGTTCTGATAATGCAGACATGAGCTTGAAAGATAAATACTCTGGGACCTGGGGATAAATTCAATTATTCTACATCACCACCAGCCTTGTATCAACCAGAAATGTGACTTGTCATCCGTCTGTCTGAGAGTGCGGAACCAAAATGGATCACTGTCTCTAGGAGCAAATTATTCCAGATCCTATCTTTGTATGATGCAAAAAATGTGATTAGGGTCACCTAGAATAAGGGGGAAAGATGAAGTAATAAGAAAGCACCAGTGTTCAATGCCATGCCGTATTAAATGCCATACAGTTGGCTACAGTTTGGATAATCAAATCAATCCAAATTGGTTCCTCAAAGTCATTTCTTAATTTCTGAGATTCAATAAAATGAATAAAACTGGGATTGGAGGCGATGTGATATGGAATGCTGCCTGATGCCATTTTGGGCCTCCCACCTCTGAGCTACAAAAAGAACCCAAAAACCCTTACTGAGCTTCTTGTGTGCTGCCATGAAACCCAGAAGCGCGGGATTTCCAGTTTCACAGCAGTGTGCGAGGAGCACGGTAAGGAGGGGAATGATCTGCTTCTCGTTCAGTGAGTGGGAAGCAGATCAGTGAGACTTGCATTGGGGGCAGGTTGGGGGAGGCGGCGGCAGACTCAAGGTGAAAGGGACCCCGAATCGGTTGCCACTTCGGACTCCTCACCATCTCCCACTGCTGCAGCTCGCATTGGGTGGCTGCATGAATGGGCCGGCCCTGAGTCGGAGATACTGTATACCTGTTCTTTGGGCACACCCTATGGATAAGGCGCTTCGGATTCATAGAGCTGCTTTGGTGTTTTGCAAGTCCGACATTTTCCTCTTGGTGGGACTCTGTATTAGCATCATGCCGGGTAATCTCCAGGTCTGAGAGGGGCCCTCAACAAGATGCTTTTTGGTGGTCCCCTCTCTCTTGGGCAGGTCCCCTCCCTTTACTTTGGTGGTAGCTGTTGCAGCAGATGCGTGGGTATTCTATATGTTACCTCCCCTGGTTTCCTTGGCTGTTTCAGAAGCCCCCCTTCTCTCTCTCCTGGACCCCATTTTCCTTTTCTTCTCCAACACTCAACCTTTTGTCATTCTTCTCTCTTCCTCTGCCTGAATGCTCTAAATCTTAATTCTATTCTAAATCTATTACTCACTGTCTTTTTTTTCCTTTTCCTTTTTCTGTGTTAGTAACCCACATGCCCCCTGCCCCTTCCTATCCTGCCCACCACTGGCATCACTGTAGCGTGGCGGGCGGGGCGGGCCACCGGGGGGTGACGCGCGCCAAGGGGTGACGCGCATCACCTCCGCGACGGCGCGCGTCACCCTCCGGAGGCCGGATGCTCCGAGGCCGGGGAGCGTCCAGCCTGGCCGGCGTTCCAGGGCCTTCTAAAAAGAAGAGGCCCTGGAGTGCTTGCGTTAAAATGCGAACTTTGAAGATTTTCGCACATGCGCAAACCCTTTTCTGAGGGCAAGGGCCTGCCCTCTTGCCCTCAGGAGGGTCTGCGCATGCGCGAAAATCTTCAAAGTTCGCGTTTTAACGCAAGCGCTCCAGGGCCTCTTCTTTTCAGAAGGCCCTGGAGCGCTTTACGGCCGGCTCCCGGAGGGTGACGAGCGCCGGAAAGGTAAGTTTCTGTAGGGGGGGGTGAGTCAGGGGGGGACGCGCGTCCCCCGCTCTGAGGTGACGCGCGTCACAGTGACGCCACTGCTGCCCACCTAACAGTGTTAGCTGTTGGGGGGGGGCATGTGGGTTACTGCATCACCTCTGTTGTTCTTTGTTTCTGTTTTTGCCAATAAAACCAATAGCACATCTTTAGAAAAGAGGAAAAATAAATGGAAAGAAGCTGGTGCTAAAACCCAAGTTTGACTTTAGGATATTATTGGCTGCTAGGGAAGCAACAAGAACTAGACTTTCCCCTGCAATCTACCCTTCTTGTTGATCTTCCCTAATACAAGGCCCCTGGCTGGGGTGTAGTGGTTGGCAGGTTGTGTTAGGACAGGGGAGACGTAGGTTCAAATCTCTAAGCAAACTCATGGTTGCTGACTGGTTGACCTCAGGCCTGTCGTGTATCTTGCAGTCTAACCTGCCTGTAGGCAGACAAGTATAAAGGGGAGTAACTCATATATGACACCCTGAACTCCTTGGAGGAGAGGCAGGCTGTAAATGTAACCATACTTGGGAATTGTAATGTGAGGGCACAGTTAAGAATTTCCAAGTGCAAATTTAATTCAGTGGAGGAGAGCTGAGCATCTACCAAACTTTCTCATTGTCATCAGTGGAGCTCGGCCTCTGCGAGAGAAAAAATATCGTATTTGTTTCCTTTTCAGTCATATTGTCGGACATATGGGTATAAAACATGGCTGTCACCAGGAGTTAAAGGAGCACATATGATAACACATATCAAAATTTTACGGAGCTTACAAAAATGGGACCCAATTCATTTCATTTGTTCCTGGGTATTTTTTTTCCCCAGAATGAATACAATGGGATACAAATGAGTCTATTCCTGAAAATGCCTTCATGGGGTTTTAAAGGTGCTAAATGCTGGTTGGATTGTTTTCTGAGTTTATAGAAGTTGTGTTGAAATGCCACTAAAATAATACCAATTTCCTTCCAGGCTGCATGTTGTTTAGACTCGTTTTCCCTCCCTCTCGTTTTAAGGGACCCTCTGCCTGTCACCCGTTGATCTTTGATCTGGGTTTACTTGCCAGCCCTTCAAAACTGTGCCTGTCATCCTGGCATCTGATTTCCATATTGCATCTGCAAAAGGACAGCAATTATTTCCCCTCTGGAACCAGCTTCAGAGTCATGGCATTGATTAATCAGCAAAGGTTACTATAAAGGGAAACAGTCAACATCCTTGTAGCCTCTTGACACATGGAAAAGAGCTGATCTTTAATATATGAGACCCTGGGGGCAGTGACATTCTTGCTTCGGTCTCTCTTGCATGCGCGCGCACACGCGCGCACACACACACACACACACACACACACACACACACACACACACACACACACACACACCCCTAGTCCTCTGGACAAAGTTGCACAGATCTTTCTGTATGAGATGACAGCGGACTGGGCAGGAATGCACATTGTTTTGTTGGATTTGATAAAAGCAGCAGTAGAAAGAATTTGCAGGAGGGAGGCGTGGACAAGACCACACTTTTTCACAGCAGTAAGTCCACATCTCTTTCCAATCCTAGAGTTGCAGTGTTTTGTTTGGACAGAGCCCTGTGCCTACAAAAGTCATGGAACAGGCAAAAATCAACAGGTGAAGCTTCCCCCACCATGCTAGGAAAATCACTTGCATTCTGCTTGGCAGGCAGCTATCAGCAGCTCAAAGCCACTCATTACAGTAATAATCCAAAGCATTTGTATAGCAGCTACACAGGGATACATTAGAACCCCCAAGTAAGGGAAACACAAACTTGTGCCATCAAAGAATGGGGTAAGTTATGCAAGAGAGTACAAAACAGAAGGGACAACTAGATGCTTGGCTACTGTTTATGATGCACAGCCCAATCCTAACCCCCCCCCCCATTGCTGGTGGAATGCGCATTCTGCTGGTGGAAGGAGGCGGGTGCTAGCGGAATGCCACTTCCACCAGCAAATGCTGCAAGGCTGCCAGCACAATCAAGGCCTGGCACACCATGCAATCTGGAAGCTGGTGGTGTCAAAACTCTACAGACCAGCTTCCCCGTGACTTCCTGGACAGCTCCTTTGCTGTCCAGCACTTTGCCCTCTGATTTGAGAAAGTGCTGCTGGAAAACTCTCCTGCCTGCTGTCAGTACTCAAGCTGTGATCCTCCCTGGTTCAGCTGGACCAGGGGCGTCACTAGACGCGCGTCACCCTAGTGCGGGGACGCGCGTCACCCCCCGCATCGCGTCACCCGGCTCCCCCCCCCGCATCGCGTCGCCTCCTCCGGACGCTCTGAGGCCGGCCCGGGAGCCGGCCTCGGAGCGTCCGAACCCGTCGGCGCGTCACTTCTGTGACGCGCGTCGCCCTCCGGACACTCCGAGGCCGGCCCGGGAGCCGGCCTCGGAGCGTCCGACCCCGTCGACGCTCCAGGGCCTTCTGAAGGCCCAGGCAGCGCATCATTCCGGGTATTTTCCGGATTTTCGTGCATGCGCAGACCCGTTTTGAGGGCTTTTTGCCCTCAAAACGGGTCTGGGCATGCGCGAAAATCCGGGAAATACCCGGATTGACGTGCTGCCTGGGCCTTCAGAAGGCCCTGGAGCGTCGACGGGGTCGGACGCTCCGAGGCCGGCTCCCGGGCCGGCCTCGGAGCGTCCGGAGGGCGACGCGCGTCACAGAAGTGACGCGCGAGGGGGTGCGCGCGTCACCCCATGATGCGTGTCACCCCCTGGCGGCCCGCCCCCCCCGCCACGCTCCAGTGACGCCAGTGAGCTGGACCACTCCTCTGCCAAGTCCGGGAATGGGACAAAGTGCTGCAACATACTAAATACATTTTGCATGTTACTTGTCAGGCCTGTCAAATGCTAAATACCATTGCATGTCAGCTATAGCAAATATTCTGCAGCAAACCTTCAAATGTGCAGAAAAAAACAAGATATTTTGTTTGGGGAAAACAAAAAACCCCACAAAGTTGAATTTTGATGAGAATTTTCGTGTAGAGCACATTCTTTTTGGAGCTGCGATCTTGACACAAGAGACACATGGTTGCCTGAGTGGAACAGCCGCAGCGTGGATAATACGGAACGATCCATTCCAGAAGTGAAGGGACAGAGGTGGGGGCATGATCTCAGAAGCCAAGCAGAGCTGTCCTTCAGCTGAGGACTACAGTTTGTGCCAGCGATCGTGAAACATCGAGCATTTGCTCAGGGATCCGACAGAGGTAGCGCCAACAAATCCTGGAAGGAAGAATATAGAGTAGAAAGGGCAGCAGGTTTACTGCTGTGCACAGCAGAACTGCTGCTCCCTGCTGGATTTCAAACAGCAGCTAAGCAAGTTTGTGGCATCTTAACAGTGGCAGTATTTTACTGAGCAAAGCTTCCTTGCAAAACATGGACCGACATGCGTCTTCAGCCTTAGCATTGGCTTGTAGAGGTTATAGGCTTTCACGGTGGGCTGGGAGATTTGGGGACACTTTTTGGCTCAAGAGTCAAAACATATACAATTGCCTACACAATACTGTGCATGCATTCAAGACTGTCAGTGCAACCCTGTGTAACCTTGCACCGGCGTAACAGTAGATGCACCGGTGTAAGTGCACTTATGCCAGTGTAAGTGCACTTACACCAGTGCACCTGCTGTTACACCGGTGCAAGGTTACACAGGATTGCGCTGTCAGTGTTGTAAGAGGAAAGAACAGAAGGTAGTGAGAAAAACACCAGAAGACCCCTATTATATAAACTAGAATAAGGAAAGGTGAGCCCCCTAAACAATAAATAGCAGACTGAATGCAGGAATATATATTATACAAAAACACATTGGGCTGTTAATGAGCTGGGCTCTAGAGCTGCTGTGTATTGCAGATCTAGAGCCCAGAATTCCAGGATTCTGGAATTCTGTATTATTCTGGAATAATGTATTTCAGAATTCATTAATTTTCAAGCCCTCTTCATGTACTATCTCCCTGCATTATGAGTCAGAGGGCTGGATGGACCAATGGTGCGACTCAGCACAAGGCAGCTAGTCCATATGTTCACTGTTTGATGCTGAGGAATGTGCATGTGTGAATCAGTCCTTAGCGACCTGAAGATTTCCAGCTCTGATTCAGCAAAGACCATCGATTGCTGCATGTAAGAAAACATTAAAGCCAGAGGGAGGAAAGTCAGAAGGATGAAAGATGTTAAACTTGTAAGATAATGAACAACTAGAAATTTGCTTGTTCAGCCGTAGCCCTCAAAAGGTAATGACATTGTTAGTGACCATAAAACCTCTGATTCCTCTCCTAAAACATTTGTGAAAACGGAAAAAGAGAAAGCAATTCCGTTCCAGGACGAGAAAGCTTCGAATGCAGCATGGAATATATTTAAAAGAATTAGGAGGTTGAACACCATTACTCCATTCCAGCAACGAAAAACCAGGCATGGAAGTACTACGGTAACTTCAAGCTACATAATTTCGCTTGATCAGCAGGCCTGATGTGAATGCACAATTGGATGCCAAATATCTAGCATTGCTTCTATTTGCAAGACAAGGCTTTTCTAAGTTGTGCATTTTCATCAACATTGTTTTGCAAACGGGAGTGAATATCCACCCTGAGCGCAATCGCTGGTTGCAGACACGTTGGCGTTGTCATACAATCAGTGCCAATACGTGTATAGTTCCCAAACAGGATTAGTTCTATTTGAGGAAAGAACCAGATGTTTGGGGCATCAGGGTACTGGGGGCCCTGGGGCAAAGCCCTGTATGGGGCCCTTGTGGTGCCCCCCACCCTGATGGCACATTGGGCAATACCACAACCATCTGCACTGGGCCACCCAAGCTTCACTGATGTATAACCTGAGTGAGACTGTTACAGCGCTGTAAGACCACCTGCAGCCCAGTCATCCCCTCCCAGTCCACAGCATGCAGCCACACCAACAGAGCATGCATTGCATGCTATGGTGGTGGGGGGGGGCGGCGGCGATCAGACAGCCAGTGAGAGGTAAGTAAAAATAACTGCAAGTAAAAAGATAATTTTTACTTACTTCCCAGTAAGCCACCTGATCACCAGTCGGTCTCCTCGGACCCACGCCAGCTATTTGAGAGGAAAGGGGTAGGTTGAGGCTGGGAAAGGAGGGTAGGATCCAGTGTGTGCAACTGCAGCTGAGATCCTCCCCCTCCTGCCCCGCCCTGTCCCTTCCCCACCCCAGACCTCCTCCAAACCGCTCACAATCTGCCCCTGCCGCCACATTCTCTGCTCTGGCATGGGCCAGGTCCATTGATGGCAAGCGTGGGAGCTGCCAGCTGCTGTGCTGGCAGCTCTGATGCACTTGGCAGCAGTGTGCCATTGAAGGTGCCGCAGAGGGATTTATGACAGCAGAACATGAGTTCCATCATTGTAAATGCTCAACAGGGTTGGTCCATTGGTTATCTACTGCACCGGGTTCTTGCCTTGTCTCAGCCTTGTCAAGTAATCAAACATGCTAGAAGATTGAATTATCTTTCTGATCTAATCCATTGGCCTAGAAGACCATAAGCAACCTCCTGGCTTTAGAAGTAGGTTTTCTCTGTGCCAGGTGCAAGGGAGTGGCAGCAGGAAACAGGTTATCTTGTTGGCTGTGTGCTCTCGGAGGCATCTGGTGGGGCCACTGTGAGATACAGGAAGTTGGACTAGATGGGCCTTTGGCCTGATCCAGCAAGGCTCTTCTTATTTTCTTAAGACAAGCTTTTTCCTTATGAAGGATTTCAGGGAAAGGCTACATATGAATTATGTGGGTAGCCATGTGGGTTCATGTGTTTGTCCCATTAATGAATACAGTATGGGGATGGTTTGCAAGCGAAACCCTTCGTACTCCTTTACCTCTCTACACTGCATCATTTGAGGCACTTTTCTCCCCAGTCCGTCTCTAAGAAGAGCCTTTCTGGCCAGAGCCTTCCCATGCATGATGGCAGAGTGACGGACGTGCACCAGAGCAGGTAATCCCGGCTCAGGGAGCAGAACGGGGTGGGATAAGGGCAGGGAGGGGGTGGAATAGGGCAGGGGGGTGGAACAGGGATGAGATGGGACAGGATGGGCAGATTGGGCCCGGAGGGTAGGTTTGGCTGCAGTGGCACACACCAAACCCAACCCCTCTTTTAGGGGGTTGGCATGCGTGGATCAACTCAGACTTGATATCGATATTGCTGGTGCAGGTCCGAGTTGATGCATAGCAGCTGCTGGGGCTTACTTTGGGGTAACAGAACAAATTACCTTGAGGAGCCTTCCAGCAGCTGAAAATCCAGCAGCTGAAAATCCACATCGCCACGTGGGGATTTAGTTAGGAGTGGGCTGTTAGTCTTCTTGCCTAGTGACAAGTCACCAACCATCACTAAGACTGTAACCTGATTTTGTTGTTGTTCAGTCGTTAAGTCGTGTCCGACCCTTCGTGATCCCATGAACCATATCCTGCCAGGCCTTCCTGTCCTCCACTATCTTCCTGAGTTTGCTCATTTTCATGTTCGTTGCATCGGTGATGCTGTCTAACCATCTCATCCTTTGCCTTCCCCTTCTCCTTTTGCCTTCAATCTTTCCCAGCATCAGAGTCTTCTCCAGAGAGTCCTCTCTTCGCATTAGGTGGCCAAAATATTTGAGCTTCAGCCTTAGTACCTGTCCTTCCAGGGAACAGTCTGGGTTGATTTCATTTAGGATTGACTGATTTGATCTCCTAGCAGTCCAAGGGACTCTCAGGAGTCTTCTCCAGCACCACAGTTCGAAAGCATCTATTCTTCGGCGTTCAGCCTTCCTTATGGTCCAACTCTCGCAACCATACATTGCTACTGGGAACACCATCGCCCTGACTATACGAACTTTTGTGCTACTGTATTTGTAAAAATGTAGCAGTTGCACAAAAGAAGGCTGGGCACAAGGTGCCAGGCGAAAGCAGTGCCATCATATGTATGTATATGCCCTCAGCATCTTACTCACTATAACTGAAAGCTATGTCCTCCTCAACCGCACCTGAAACTCCCTGCCTCCACTCTGTGTGTGTGTGTGTGTGTGTGTGTGTGTGTGTGTGTGTGTGTGTGTGTGTGTGTTTTACAATGAGATAATGTTTGCAGAAGGATTTTTAAAAAAAGACCCAGCGAAGGTCATTCTTTTGTACAACAGCTTACATTTTCTCAGCTGCTGAGAATATGCTCCCTTAGAGTTACAGTGTGCCTAGTTGACTTACAGTACAATATCTTCTTTGCTAGGCTTGAGCAGCTTCCAGACTAGGACCTTTTAGAACGGCTGAGACATCTCACTTTTGCTACCAGCTGTAAGTGGAGTTAAAACAATAACTTGGTACAGTTCTTGTTACTGTGGTTCCACAACGACTGGCCTCTGTGAACAAGGACGTGGTGAGAGTAAAGCAGAGGAGAAAGGAATGCCAATTTCATAGAAAGCTGCAAGTTGATCACTTGTGAGAGGAAAGGGGACGTGCTCAGAGGCAAGAGGGAGGCTGTCCTTTTCCCAACCATGACACATCTTGGTTCGCAACTTCTCCTGCCTCTACAGCCAGACAGGGTTGCTGATGAGCAAGGATGGAGCTTTACTGGGATTGCCTTAATTAAAGGGCCACTTTGCACTGCACTACCTGAATGGTTATGAGCACTGGAGTTAAATTGAGAACAATAGTAACTGGAGGACTCGGGTCTCTCTCACTCTCACCCTCCTACTTGCAAGGATATCTGTGATTGCTTCTGGAGCAACAAGTGAGGGGGGGGGAGGACAGTCATTAGCCAGTAGTGTGCTATTTTGGGAAGGGGCTGATACAATCAGGCAGCTGTACCTGGACTGCTGGAGCTTTCTAACCTGAGTCCCTCAAGCAGGTGAGACAAGGGAGGCAGCTGATCTTGCTAGCGTGACAGCAAGGGAGAGCCTAGCAAGAGACTCAGAATGTCAATGAAGGCAGGATGCCAAGCCTGCTTCCCACCTCATGTTGGAATATGACCTTCCTTATTTCTGAAGAGGGGTGTGTGCGTGTGCGTGTGCGTGTGCGTGTGCATGTGCGTGTGCGTGTGCGTGTGCGTGTGTTTGCCTGGGCATGACATTGGCAACCTCGCTGTCCCACTCCCAGAAGCTTCCTTCCATAATCACCAGGCATCAACATGAGTGCTCACTGACTTTTCCCTTAACCCATACCAATCCCACTGTTTCCTATAAGACAGCCAGTTTTCATTTATGCAATGTTGATATACACACAATTTTCCAGGACTGTAACCACCAATTTAATTGAGAGCTGCCTGTGTGCCAACAGTACAATACAGTCAGCCTGCATCTTATGCATGATTGACTTGCATGACTTCAATTTAAGCTCTTCCCCCCCCCACCCACCCACCCCAAAAAAGACAGAGAAGAACAATAGTTTAAGTAGTGCAGACAAGTCCACCCACCATTCAACTTACTCAGTTTATGCCCTGGAAAGAGCCTGAAATGGGAGAATGAAGCTGCTGTATCCTCAGTTGCCGCATGCCTTGTGTACTGTGCTTTAAAAGAGACAGTACATATTTGTTGGATTTAAGGGAGTTTCAACTACATGCCGACCTTGGAGCATAACCCTCGCGTAAGATGCGGACCTACTGTGCGGACTGTGCAGACTGATGCGGATCTATATTGTGTGGTCTTTCCTTGAAAAGCAGGTTAACAGGGCTTGCTGGGGCTGACTGGAATAAGATGGGGAATGTTTGGGAATGCTGGGAATTGACACCAATGTCATCTATGGACAAAATACGTTTGCATCTTGAAAGTTCTTAAGCAGGAGAGCTTCTGTACCTCCTGTGCCATATTGTTCCTTCCACAAATGGAAACCTTTCTCACCTTCTTGCTTGGTCTACAGTAAATCTTCTGCCTAAGCTTCTTTCCTCTTTTCTTTCTTGGAATATCGCTAAACAGGAGATCAATGGGAATCAAAGGTTGTTGCCACTGAAATGCTGATGGGTGATGAGACACTCTGAGTATTGACTGCCATGATTCCCTGAGGAATTTCTCAGCCTAACTCATAAGAAGTGTTTATAGCACCTGACTCAGGTGTCAAAAGTGGCGACCTTCAAAATGAAAGAACCATTTTTGTTTCTTGGGGGATTTTGTCACTTTATGGGGAAAGATTGCACTGCAGAGAGCAATGTCCAGTAGGAAATGAATGCACTCCTGGCCCAAACAGCAGGCAGAGGGAGACTTTGCTTCTGCAGCTGGGCCCAAAGTGAAGGCAGATGATTCATCCAAGTCAATCTCAATGAAAAAATTTTGGCAGAATGAGCAGGACTAAATGGGCTGAAATCAACAGCCCTATGCAGACACTGTATCTGCTGGAGCAAATGGGAATATGCCAGCTAGCCATGCCACCTGTACTGGTATGCTTGGTGACCTCATCTTTGTTATGCCAACGTGCTTGCTGCCCACCCACCCAGGCCTCTGCATGGTCAGTGCTTGCCCACATCACATGGGGAAACCCTCTCCATGCTTGGCACTCCCAAGAGGCACAGGGTGTGTAGCCACTGAGTGCATCAACATGGAGGCATGGCTAGCCTGTTTGCCCTCCCCCCCAAACTGGTATCTATGGAATGCATAATGTCTCCATAGGGGTCAGGGTATCCCTGAACTGGGAACTGGACTTCCTGTGCTAGCTTTATTTTGCCATTGGTTTAAAATATTTTATCTCCACCTTTCCCCACCCGAAGGAAAGCGCTGAGGTTGCCTTCCATGACAGGATGGGTGAGAATGTACCGGGGTCTTCCAGCCATCTTTTGAGCTCAGCACCCATATTAAATACTGGGTGGCCAGTATTGAATATGCCTGGCAGTTCCTTCTCTTGCTGCAGCTGTAATGACTATGACTCAGGCTAATCTTCCCTGTAACACTCCAATTTTAGCATTTGTGTTGCTGAAGCAAGTACTACTATTCCTCATAGTGTACTTACTACAGATTTACAGTGATGTGCTGGAACAAAATGTTTCCTAATGTAGTTTAGCTGAAAGACTCTTTGCCTCTACCGAAGAATCTTTTGCTGGTCTTCAGAGAAAATGTTTTCAGAGAACCCAGCCCACAGTCAGTTTCAGCCCAATCTTATGGGTGGAACACAATGGTGGATCTTGCGATCCACCATTGCATCCTGTGCAGTGGCGTTTAGGGGGGTGGGGGGTAGTGGGCCCCCAGGTGCAGGGAGTGACATGCGATGGGGTGTGTGTGCCTGAGCTGCCATTTCAGCTGCAATTTGGCGGTGTGTGGGTGGCGGCGGCAGCAAAAAATGACGAGTTCGCAGGCGTGCCGGCAAGAGGAGTCGCCCGCCCGCCCCGCTATTGGCCTTAAAATGGCCAAAAAACCACCAGGGGGTGCTTTTTCCAGCACGGGGGCAGGGCTTGTGATGTCACGCCCCCAGGGGCGGGACTTGTGATGTCACATGGGGGTGTCACAGCGCCCGCCCCTGGGGGGGGTGTAGCTATGCCTCTGACTGTGTGTTGCTAGCAAGGCAGCAGATTTTCAGAGGGGGGGGGAGGATAGGATTGGGCTTTGGATCTCCAGGCTGGGGAAAAATCACCTCTTGTGTTTCTGCTCACCATGCATCTCTTAAAACCAAGTCGCTGTTGGAAAACTACTACTACTACAAATATTTATATACCACTTTTCAACAAAAAAAGAAGCTCACAAAACAGTTTATAGATAGATAGATAGATAGATAGATAGATAGATAGATAGATAGATGATAGATAGATAGTCTGTCCCCTGTCCCCAAAGGACACGTAAAAAGAAGCAGATGGAACCCCAGTTAACAGCCACTAGAAGAGAGACAGTGTTGCTGCTGCGAGTGTCTCTCTGCCCCCTGCTATGTATAAGAGATTCACCGTTTTACAAGGTGCCTCTTTGCTCACTTACAGGGGCTCACGCTAGAACATGCTGGGTTGCCAGGTTGTTGCTCAGTGCTTTTAACAGCTGCAAGACAGGCAGAAGCTCAACAGGTACAGCTCTTCCTACTGTTGCATGTCTGCCCATCCTGCAGCTATTAAAAGCACAGAGCCTGCTCGCCACCACTTAGAATGTGCGTTTTCATATTTCTGAGCAGTTGGAAAGGCTGTGTGGCTGGCCAGGATTCCTTGATATCCATTCCACTTAACTCTCACACAAGGCCTGCCTGCCTCTACACATGGCGTCCTCTGGTTTTGCAAGCTTTGCCCAAATGCCATATGGCACACACCCGGCAGCGATCTTTTCTCCCCAGTCTTCTTTGTCAATCTCTTTGTGGCATGTTGACAGATAGGCATTTCACCATGGTGGCACGGCTCGATCGCACTGACGGCAGGCTCAGCAGTCCCGTGCTGGCAAATATTTCATAAACATATGTCAGCCACTTAGAAGAGATGTGGTTTATTTATACATTAATTACACCGACGCTCTGGGAAAATATTTGTGTATTGAGAGCTATTTAAACAGACAAGTGTGAAGAGTGCTTGCTATTAAATAAAGCAGCACTTGCCATTAAACTAAAAATAAAACTCGCAGCATGAGAAAAGCTTTTCTGCGCCATGAGACAAATCTCAGCAAAATCAATAACCAAAAAATACAGTTCATTTATACCGTACATGTCCAGTAGACAGTTGATTGTAGAGTATTCATGGGTTTGAGCATCCTGAGATCAAATCTACTTCCCCCCAAATATCATTAAGGATACTTTAATTCTGCACTTGGAATGAAACCAAGTGTGTTTGCCTATATTTATTATTTTATCAATTGTTTATTTTCTTGCTTTCACTTGTAAGCTGCTTTGAAGGTCTTTAAGTGGAAAAATAGCTCATAAATATCAAATATTTAAAAAGAAATATATTAACATTGCATATGTTGTTGGATTTCCATAATTTCATTTTTTCAAAGAAATTGAAAGTGTTTTGCCAAGTCTCGGGTAACACAGAGGAGAATTCTGCAGGGCTGTGTGTCTCAAGAAGGGTTCTATAGATTACAAGAAGGCCACAGTCTTTGACATCCGACAACTAAGAGTCACACTAGATGTGATGTTAAATTTGTGGAGCTCAGCTGCAAATGCAGGGAGAGATGAGAGGTGCGGCAGTGACGAGCTCAGCCTCCCCTCTGATTCAACATACACACCCCAAACTGGGTGGAGTGCAGGCAATAAGCGTGTGCCTGTTACTATCTCTCTGTATGTCACGCATGTAATGTTTGTAGACCCCTTCATTACGTGTCCTCACCTTCCATAGTCCAGGTAACTTATAAACTGGTAAACTACCATTTGGCACTGCAAACTGATATCAGATGGAATCTTACTTAACAGCTCTGGCCAAGTCAAAGAGACTTTGAGACAGAATTCCATCAGAGGATTATATGCATCTCTAGTTAATATATGAACTGTATCAAGGACAGTGGTGCATTCGGTTTTTGGACCCAAATTGCAATGGAATTCACTATCTTTGGATTGCTTCTGGAAGAAGTTCCTCCACCCACAGACTTCACACTTAGTAGCTAGCTCTTCAAAGGTGTGAAACTGTTGAGCCACACAAATCCCAACATACTATGGAAGATATTTATTTTACTAGCTAATATGATATTTTGCTGACATGAGGAACTACAATAAAATCCAGGGAAGAGCTGAGAGGAGGAAAAAAACATTTAAGTAGATTTCTGATGGATAAACCAGCTCATTTCTTAAAGCTCACCCACTGCAAGGTGCTGAGTGCCTTCTCTGATCTTAGTGGCATAAACAAGACTCTGGGTCTTTTGAGAGGCTCTTTGTAGATCAAAGAACTGAGCCAGTATTTGGCATCAAAGGTAACATACCTACTGCATGCATCTTAGCAAAATCCATGTGCCTAGTTAAAGGGTGTCTGACTCACTGCCTCATCAATGGATCTCCTGCTTCCCATTAACTAGACAGCCAAAAATTGACATGATTTGCTTATGGATCACTAATAGAAACTACTTTTTGAGACAGATTGGGTTTTACATAGAAGGGGGTGAAACTGCCCATGCGGTGTTCATATTGCCCTGACTCACCGACTCACCAAGGGAGTAGCAACAGGAGGATACAGGTATCTTGTTGTCATGTATTCTTTCAGAGGCATCTAGTGGGCCACTGTGAGATACAGGAAGCTGGACTAGATGGTCCCTTGGCCTGATCCAGTAGGGCTCTTCTGATGTGCTTGAGTTCATATCTCCTATTTCCTGTTAAGCTGGAAAGCAGAAATTTGGCATGGTTCTTGCTTATGAATCACCAACAAAAACTACCTTGTGAGACAGATTGTGTTTTGTAGAACAAACTTCAGGTGTTCATGCAGGACAGGCTGCTGCAGAGTAAAGGAAAGGTAGAAAGAAACCTTAGCAGTGTTGTGTTAATAATGAGTGCCTGGAGTGTGAGCAATCCTTGGTAAGAAAGAAAGAACAGGTTTGCTTCCTGTACAGGTGAAGAGCTGATGATGTCATCAGAAAAGGACAGCTGTTACAGATACAAGAGTTTCCTCTTTTCCTCTGAGTATGGTTAGGGATAGGCTTACCAGATCTCCGACCGGGACAGAGTGCTAGACCTTTAGGAGAAGGAATGTGGACAGGTGTAGCTTGTAAACCCTTAGAGCACAATCCTAGGCATTTCTACTCAGAAGCAAGCTGAATTGAACACAATGGGGGTTGCTTCTGAGTAGACATGCCTAGGATTGTGCTCTGAGGTTTAACAAGCTACACCTGTCCACATTCCTTCTCCTAAAGGTCTAGCACTCTGTCCTGGTTGGAGATCTGGTAAGCCTAGTTAGGGATCTCCTACCTGTTCCACAGTGCAATCCTATGCACCCGTTCCTGAGAGTAAGCCCCATTGAACACAGTGGGACTTACTTCTGAGTAGACCTGCATAGGATTGCACTGCCAGTCACATGGAAAACTTGATTGTGTATGTTACTCAAGAACTTCTAGATACCCTGGCATTCTTAAGAGTTGTGTGGAAGATAGAATCTGGGCAGCTGCAAATGCTGATACCACAGACCATGGGAATGAAGTGGATTTGGATTCTATGCTCTCTCTCTCTCTCTCACACACACACACACACACACACACACACCCTTTGGTCATTTTCCTAACTCATATGAACAAAATCCTTCAATGATTTTTCTCACCTTTGTCCAATTAACATACAAGCTATTGCTCTGATATGTATGGAGAACCAAACTAGACATGATCATGTATAGGATGGCTCATGGCAAATACCTATAAAGGAGGGGGAATGGAGTTAAACCACAATAGGGGTGAGCAGGAGAGGGTGCCAGACTCTTTCTCCCCATCTGTGCTTCTCCCTAGCTCTCCGTCTTTTAGGGGGAGGCAGGTTGGGGGGAGAGGAAACATGGGTAGACAGAGGGTCCAGCACTCCCTCAGGCCTTCCCCAGTGGTCTTGAAACTGCTTTCCTCCTATCCTGCTTCATAGGAATTGGAGTTACCTGATTCCTACACATGAGTCTGCAACCATTGCATTAAATTTGGCTCCAATTTGGCCTGTTTAAAAAGATTATAACACCTTTTCACGGTGTGTTGGTGGGTACTATTTCATGTTTACCAACACAATACCGGAACCTGCTCTAAGAAATGTCAGAACATTAGAGTGTTTTAGGAAACCACAGAACAGGTCAAAGTACTTTAGCAGGTAGGAGAGTTTGTTTCTTGGTGCCTCCCATCAAGAGAAATGCTCAGCCCACATCCTGTTTAATGACGAAGACAATCTGAACAACGGAAGTCATGTAACATTTAAATAGTAAACCTTGAATAACGCTGTTGTCCTTGACTGACCTTTGGATGAAAAGTCTACAACGGGGTGGCCAACCCTTCAACATGAATGCTCCTGGACCTTTAATGGTTGTGTAGGTGAGGACATTTCAGCAGGTGCAGCTGCTTTAGCAGCACCATCAGGAATTGCAGCTGCCAAGATGCTGCCTTGTACACAACTCTTAAGAACGCAGAGGCCCTAATGATGGAAGGTTGGCTACCCCTGGTCTACAATCTAAAGTTGCCAGGGGGCAAAAGCCTAAAACAGCTGCATAATGGGGTGAAATTCATGGGGATGCATTGATGGGGAGAGCTGCACCTGTTGAATTTTAACCTGTCATGCAGCCGTGAAAGGCAGAGACTCTGGCAGGACAAAGGTGGCAACTCTAGGAAATAAGAAAAGAATGTGTTGATGTGGGAGGAACTGGATATGTTTAGCTTAAGCTGCAATCCTATACACACTTACCTGGGAGTAAGCCTCACTGAACATAGTGGGACTTACTTCTGAGTAAACATGTATAGGATTGCACTGTGAGAGGGAGGATTGACTGATACTGAGCATCTATCTGAACATATGAAGTTGTCTTATACCGAGTGGTGGATCTTGGTAGATCTAGCCCAGCACTGTCTGGCAATGGCTCCCCGTGAGGTCTCAGCAGAGAATGGTCTTCCCTGGTCCTTCTTCTCCCTGTGATCTTTTAACAGGAGATGCTGGAGGCTGAACTCAGGACCTTCTGCATGCCATTGACAGCACAATCCTATGCATGTCTGCTCAGAAGTCCCATTGAGAGAGAGAGAAAAAAAACATAAGAAGAGCCCTGCTGGATCAGGCCAAAGGCCCATCTAGTCCAGCTTCCTGTATCACACAGTGGCCCCACCAGATGCCTCAGGGAGCACACAGCCAACAAGATAATTCCTGTTTCCTGCTGCCACTCCCCTGCACCTGGCACAGAGAAAACCTACTTCTAAAACCAGGAGGTTGCTTATGGCTTGTAACCTGTGATGGCCTTGTTTGTGTGTCTCAGATGTTCAGATTTCCCTGCCTTTCCCTAACCTGGCAGTAAACGTGGGAAACATCATGACATTTGGAAGCAGCATTTTTGTTTGCTTGTTTTTTTAAGTGGAATAAGGTAGGGTTGCCAATTTCCCAACCAGTATCTGTAGCTGTTCCTTTGGCAAAAACATGACATGATGAAGGAATGAGCAGGTGAAGCTTTGCACACCATAGAGAGTGATATTATCACTTGCTGATGGCTGTAGATCAAACTGCTATTAAAGGCACAGCGACAAGTTGGCAAACCTAGGCCAAAGTATCAGCAAAATATCCCAACAAGATGCCCCATTTAACTTGAAATCTGCTGCTGAATCAGGAGATGAGGTAGCCGGGTTTCTTCTACTACCCCTCTCTCCTATTGTCTGTCCTTCTTCTGCACCTCCGGCTTTTAAACTTATAATTTTGCTCATTAAAGGAGATGGAATAAGGAATGGATGGCTAGAGGGCAGGAAGCTCACAAATGGATGGGAGAAGTCACGGTTGCCTCCTCTTCTGATTCAGCTGCAGATCTCAAGGTAAAGGGGGAGTCTTTGGGTTGAAAGCAGGTGACCTCAGGTCAAGGTATATTTTAGTAGTGTATGTGAAACTGGGTCTGTTGGATGCAAAAGGGATCTGAAAATCAAACTGGTTTGCATGTTAGCTGTGTGTGGAAATGTGGTTTCTCAGCTGCTGAACAGAGTTACTTCCTCCCCCAACATGAAGCCCCACCCGCTGGCATGTCCAAAATAAGCTTGGTTTCTTTTGCTCTTCTTTTTTTCAAAGAAGAAACCCTTCTTTCTCTGCCCCCCCCCCCCACTTTCTGATTGTGAGACATGGCTGTTATGGCCTTGCACAAGGAGGAGTTTCTAAAGTGTTTGTTTTTGACAGTGACTACCATTTTAACAGCCATAATGGTGCAGGATCCTATCACTGCAGTTGCAGACAGACAGTTATGTCACCATAAAAATATGGGTGAACAGCAAAGGGGCAAAATATATGGAGGGGGAAAGCTGTATGTCATGTTAGGTTTCTGAAACAGAAAGAATGGTATATTTCACATGAATGCTTGCACCCTAAACGTATTTCTCTGAAATATCCTATTGACTTTATTGAGAACTTTCAAGCCTGCATGTTTAGGATGGAACCCTTCTTTTAATTTCCAGTTTATGATTCAGCAAGGGTGGCAAGATACTTGTTGAGGGAGGTGCTTGTCCCCCTTGTCCTTTTGGTGCCAGCAAAAAGGGACACTTTGCACCAAGACATCCTGAGCCAGAAGGATATTTGTTCTTGTCTCATCATATTTTTAATTGGTTCTTGTTGTTGTTCAGTCGTTAAGTCGTGTCCGACCCTTCGTGATCCCATGAACCATATCCCGCCAGGCCTTCCTGTCCTCCACTATCTTCCTGAGTTCGCTCATTTTCATGTTTGTTGCATCGGTGATGCTGTCTAACCATCTCATCCTTTGCCTTCCCCTTCTCCTTTTGCCTTCAATCTTTCCCAGCATCAGAGTCTTCTCCAGAGAGTCCTCTCTTCGCATTAGGTGGCCAAAATATTTGAGTTTCAGCCTTAGTACCTGTCCTTCCAGAGAACAGTCAGGCTTGATTTCATTTAGAATTGACTGATTTGATCTCCTAGCAGTCCAAGGGACTCTCAGGAGTCTTCTCCAGCACCACAGTTCAAAAGCATCTATTCTTCGGCGCTCAGCCTTCCTTATGGTCCAACTCTCGCAACCATACATTGCTACTGGGAACACCATCGCCCTGACTATACGAACTTTTGTTGGCATGGTGATATCTCTGCTTTTTATTATGCTGTCTAAGTTTGCCATAGCTTTCCTTCCAAGGAGTAAGCGTCTTTTAATTTCATGGCTGCTGTCTCCGTCTGCAGTGATCTTGGAACCCAGAAAAGTGAAATCTGTTACTGCTTCCATTTCTGCCCCTTCTATTTGCCAAGAATTGATGGGACCCGATGCCATGATCTTAGTTTTATTAATGTTGAGTTTCAAGCCAACTTTTGCACTCTCCTCTTTCACTCTCATCAAGAGGCTCTTTAGTTCTTCTTCACTTTCTGCCATTAGGGTGGTATCGTCTGCATATCTGAGGTTGTTGATATTTCTCCCGGCAATCTTGATTCCGGCTTGTGATTCATTCAGCCCTGCATTTCTCATAATGTACTCTGCATATAAGTTAAATAAGCAGGGTGACAATATACAGCCTTGCCGTACTCCCTTCCCAATTTTGAACCAATCAGTTGTTCCATGGCCGGTTCGAACTGTTGCTTCTTGACCCGCATACAGGTTTCTCAGGAGACAGGTAAGGTGGTCTGGTACCCCCATCTCTTTAAGAATTTGCCACAGTTTGTTGTGATCCACACAATCAAAGGCTTTTGCGTAGTCAATGAAGCAGAAGTAGGTGTTTTTTTGGAACTCTCGTGCTTTCTCCATGATCCACCGCATGTTGGCAATTTGATCTCTAGTTCCTCTGCCTCTTCGAAACCCAGCTTGTACGTCCGGTAGTTCTCGGTCCACGTACTGCTGAAGCCTAGCTTGTAGGATTTTGAGCATAACCTTGCTAGCATGTGAAATGAGTGCAATTGTACGGTAGTTTGAACACTCTTTGGCACTGCCCTTCTTTGGAATTGGAACGTAAACTGACCTTTTCCAATCCTTTGGCCACTGCTGAGTTTTCCAAATTTGTTGGCATATTGAGTGCAGCACTTTCACAGCATCATCATTTAGGATTTTAAGTAGCTCAGCTGGGATATTATCATCTCCACTAGCTTTGTTGTTAGTAATGCTACCTAAGGCCCACTTGACTTCACTCTCTAGGATGTCCGGCTCTGGGTCAGTGACCACACCAGCGTGGTCATCAGGAACATTCAGATCTTTCTTGTATAGTTCTTCTGTGTATTCTTGCCATCTCTTCTTAATCTCTTCTGCTTCTGTTAGGTCCTTGCCTTTTTTGTCCTTTATCATGCCCATCTTTGCACAAAACGTTCCCTTGATATCTCCAATTTTCTTGAAGAGATCTCTAGTCCTCCCCATTCTGTTGTTTTCCTCGATTTCCTTGCATTGTTCATTTAAGAAGGCCTTCTTATCTCTCCTTGCTATTCTCTGGAACTCTGCATTCAGTTGTTTATATCTTTCCCTTTCACCCTTGCTTTTTGCATTCCTTCTTTCCACAGCTATTTGTAAAGCCTCATCTGACAGCCACTTTGCTTTCTTGCATTTCTTTTTCTTTGGGATGGTTTTAGTTGCTGCCTCCTGTACAATGTTACGAACTTCCGTCCATAGTTCTTCAGGCACTCTGTCTACCAAGTCTAATGCCCTAAATCTATTCTTCACCTCCACTGTATACTCATAAGGGATATGGTTTAGGTCATATCTGACTGGTCTAGTGGTGTTCCCTACATTCTTCAGTTTAAGTCTGAATTTTGCAATAAGAAGCTCATGATCTGAGCCACAGTCAGCTCCAGGTCTTGTTTTTACTGATTGTATAGAGCTTCTCCATCTTTGGCTGCAAAGCACATAATCTATCTGGTTTCGGTATTGACCATCTGGTGATGTCCATGTGTAGAGTCGCCTCTTGTGTTGTTGGAAAAGAGTGTTTGCTATGACCAGCGTGTTCTCTTGACAGAACTCCGTTAGCCTTTGCCCTGCTTCATTTTGCGCTCCAAGGCCAAACTTGCCTGTTGTTCCGTTTATTTCTTGATTTCCTACTTTAGCATTCCAGTCTCCTATGATGTAAAGGACATCTTTTTTGGGTGCTAGTTCTAGAAGGTGTTGTAGGTCTTCATAGAACCGGTCAACTTCATCTTCTTCGGCATCAGTGGTTGGGGCATACACTTGGATTACTGTAATGTTGAATGGTTTGCCTTGGATTCGAACTGAAATCATTCTGTCGTTTTTGAGGTTGCACCCCAGTACTGCCTTTCCCACTCTTTTATTGACTATGAGGGCTACTCCATTTCTTCTAAGGGATTCATGCCCACAGTAGTAGATATGATGGTCACCTGACTTAAATTCGCCCATGCCCGTCCATTTTAGTTCGCTGATTCCCAAGATGTCAATGTTCAATCTTATCATCTCATTTTTGACCACATCCAGCTTGCCTTGGTTCATAGACCTCACATTCCATGTTCCTAAGCAGTATTGCTCCTTGCAGCATTGGATTTTCCTTTCAACCTCAGACACATCCACAGCTGGACGTCCTATTGGCTTTGGCCCAGCCGCTTCACTCTTTCTGGGTCTACTTGGAATAGTCCTCCGCTCTTCCTCAGTAGCATATTGGACACCTTCCGACCTGAGGGGCTCATCTTCCGACGTCATATCTTTTAGCCTTTTGGTACTGTTCATGGGATTTTCTTGGCAAGGTTACTGGAGTGGGTTGCCATTTCCTTCTCCAGTGGATCACTTTTAGTCAGAACTCTCTGCTACGACCTGTCCGTCTTGGGTGTCCCTGCACGGCATAGCTCATGGCTTCATTGAGTTACGCAAGCCCCTTCGCCACGACAAGGCAATGATCCATGAGGGGTTTTAATTGGTAGTATTGTATAAAACTCAACCCATTTTAAGGTCACTTGATGAAAAATAGGAAGATGGTGATGATGATCCAATGAGCTGACAAAGAAATCTAATAGCCTTCCTGCTTCTGACCAACAAAGGAAAAAGGCAAGGCATCTGAAATACAGAAAGAAAGGGGAGGAAACAGAGAAGATGACTTATTGCAAATGGGACCAGCCAAATCTAAAAAGGTAAATGAACATAACATAAGAACATAAGAAGAGCCCTGCTGGATCAGGCTAAAGGCCCATCTAGTCCAGCTTCCTGTATCACACAGTGGCCCCACCAGATGCCTCAGGGAGCACACAGCCAACAAGATAACCTGTTTCCTGCTGCCACTCCCCTGCACCTGGCACAGAGAAAACCTACGTCCAAAACCAGGATGTTGCTTATGGCTTGTAACCTGTGATGGTCTTTTCTTCCATGAATCTGTCCAAACCCCTTTTAAAGGCATCTAGGCCAGGTGCCATCACCACATCTGTGGCAAGGAGTTCCACAGATGAATTACACGCTAGGTAAAGAAATATTTTCTTTTATCCATTCTAACTCTCCCTCCACTCAATTTTAGTGCATGTCCCCTGGTTCTGGTGTTGTGCGAGAGGGAGAAGAATTTCCCTCTATCCTCTCTCTCCATCCCATGCATAATTTTATACGTCTCAATCGTGTCCCCCGTCAGGCGCCTTTTTTCTAGACTGAAAAGCCCCAAATGCTGTAGCCTTTCCTCATAAGGGAGGTGCTCCAGCCCACAAATCATTCTGGTTGGCGGTCGCTCTTTTCTGCACCTTTCAACTATATTCTTTTTGAGGTGGGTTTCTGGAAATCTGCTGCCCAGGCCTAAAGAGCAACAGCACTGCAAAAATTCAGGGCGTTTGAAAGTTTTGCAGCAACGGCCTCCCTTCCTTGATCCCGTTGCACCATCCGCAAGTGTAGTGGTCCTGGTTGGATCAGCAAGTTTGTTTGTAGAGTATGTGATACAGGACGGTGGACTGCTTGGTTTATGTAAGTCTGGGTTTCTGTAGCCAGCTTGCAATGAGGCAATTGCAATTCAAATTACTTCTCATCATCTCGTTACCCTTGAGCCAGGAAAGATCCTTTTCATAAAACAGGAGGAAGCACTGTCAACTCATAATGCTTTGTTCTGCTTGGGACAGAAATCTGAGGTTTCAATTTGTATGCTCATAATCTTCACATCCCTATCTTATTCTTCTCCCCCCCCCCCCTAAAAAAGGAATGAAAGAAAGAAAAATACACTTGAAATGAGAGTTGGGAAAAAATGTGATCAAAGTGGGATTTACATCCCAAGATGACTTTAAATGTTCTCGGAGCATTTAAAGACAGTTGAAATCATTCCTGTTACTCATGCCAAAGCTGTCTCATTACTTCGGTATATCCTGTCCTGTGAAATGGGAAGTGGTTTTACAATCTACAGACTTCCTTATATAGGGATACAAGTCTGACAAGTCTCAAAGTAATTCTCCCCCAAAAAACTATGATAAGAAAACGTGAAGCCATGTTTACATGCTTTTAATTTTGAATCCTTTTATGTAGCAGTGAAGCTTTCTTTCTCTTTGAAGGATAAACAATTAGAATTCCAAGAATAGCCTTACTGGGTCAGAGCAAGGGTCGATAAAGCCCAGTTTTCTGTCTGTGTTGACCAGTTGAAACTCCTTCAGTTCTCAAACCATAAAGCTCCTGTAGCAGACGATGCAATTGGTCACAGCTTCCTGCAATTGCATCAGGCCCAATATCGGCATGTGACATCCTTGGGCAAATGCCAGGGTCCTGGTGCCCTGGAGAACCCACCACCAATGCCCACATTGGATGCTTCCTGCAAACAGAATTTCTTTCCCATCATTTAAATGTTTCGCTGTTCTCCATGCTCCTCTTGGCACCAGGAGGCCGGACCCAGGCTGCCATTTAAATTTCCCCACAATGCCACCAACGTGGAGTGTTGCTCTGGAGTGAGCTTTGTGTGTGTGGGGGGGCATTGTGAGGGACTTACAATGGTGGCTGGACTTCAGCTTCCTGTTGGTGAGCTTACTGCCTCCCTGCCACTGATGACCTTGACAAAGCCCGCTCATACGAGAGGAGCCAGCTATACAGGAGGGGGGCCATGGGATCTTACTCTTCCCAGGGCTCCCTCAAGCCCGGAACTGGTCCTGATCTGCGTGATGATGTCACACTGACCCCAAAATCACATCTGTTCAAATGTCAATAAGAACTCATGAAGTATGACCGTGAAGAAGTCCTGAGTTCAGATATCACCTCAACAATGGACTTGCTAGCCCTATTCAGTTGTTGTGTCACATGGACAATGGCTTACAAAAGTACAATTAAAAACTGCTAAAAGCAAATTTAATAATAAAACATAGAAAAGAAACAAATCGGCAAATTAAAATTCTAGCACAACACAATGCAACTGTTAGGGTGCTGGCTGGGGTTGCAAGATCAGATCATATAATACTGATCCTGTTTAAATGTAACTGGGACTAATCCAGCCCTGGGCTCAGTTCAGGTTGCTGTTTTTGACCTTAAAAGCCTGAAGTGGCCTGAGACCAGGGTACCTCAAGAACCACATCCTCCTCTCTTTCAAGCCTGCCTGCCTAACTCCAATTCCACTACCAAAGACCTTCTCTGTGTTTCCTCACCATTGGAGGTGGGGTTGATAAGGAAAAGGGTCAGGCTTTTTTTGTAGTGGTGCCCAGATTTAGGTCTACTGTAGCCTTGCACGAGAGGCTCTCCTTGCCCCATCACTGCATGTAAGAGCAGCGAAGACTATTTTATTCCTTTTACTCTTTTTTTTTTTGAAATGGTGCCTGCCTTACGTGTGAACTTGATCTTCTGCTAATGCTAACTGTATCATGATGATATTTTATATTGCGTTGTATGACATTTTTATTCATTGTAAGCCACTTTGCCAAAAAAGGGGTTAGAAATTAATAAACTGAGTGGTGGGTAAGAAGGGATCTCCCAAGTGATCGGGGGGAGCATTTGCAGGGGAGAATCAGCAACCAGATGGCCCAGGTGGCAGCAGCAGTGCCCCCGCTCCCCGCTTTAGGCAGCTCCAAAGCTTTTGCCAGGCCTGGTAGGAAGTCAAACCCACCTGCTTCTGTCTAGAAGTGCCACAACTCCACCACTGCTGATGCTAAAAGTGGGACCTCCTGTGTCACAAATCAATCTTGGGAAATGATCAGTACATCTAAGGAATTCTAGAGTGAGTGGAAGACAGAAGTTCTCAGTGTGGCAAGTTGATCAGAAACACACGAGGCCCCAGTAGAAGCATCTTCACTCCGCCATGTCCTTTAGCCCAGCACACTGCTATTGGTTTACATTTGTTGCTATTGAATGTTGTTGGCTATGGAAATTCATTGAGAATGGAAGGAAATGGCCAAAGGGGGAGGGGGGAGAGAAAGTGATGAGAGCAACCATGAACATATGGGCTCAACCCTGGTATTCCATTAATGCACATTACTTCCTGCATGTTACTGGATTTCCCTGGCAGATGTCCCAAGCCTTGGTGCATTCTGCAGCGGAGCGGGATGGCCCAAAGCTGTTACGAATGACACTTGAATCAAATTGCAGCGCCAACTCTTGCCGCTAACAGTATTGCTTGGTTTCAAGGGACAGGCGTTAGTCAAAATGAAATGACACAGCAGATGGCAGTTTTTGAGCTGGAGCTGACGGGGGCCTGAAGACACAGAAGGTAGGTTGACCTGAGCTTTGACATCAAACAGAAGAGGGAGGTAATGCGAGTACAAGCAATGTGTAAATATGACAGAAGGCATCGCAGGTCAGCACCTGGGGTACTGAAACGGAGAGTCTTCGCGCTCAAGGCCAGAAGCCGAAACCATCCTTCATGAATATCTAATGCCCAGATTGGCTCACAGTCTGTGCTGTCGATCGGCTGTGGCTTGTCGGGATCTCTGGCTGTGGAGAGCCAACCTGGATCTTCCAGGGAGCAGGTTTGGAGGCTGGCTTTGTTAGCCCTCACCTGTCCAGGTGAGCCCTCACCTGTTCTGTGCTTCTTGAATGACGGGAACCTCGACAAGCCCTTCCTTTGCTTCACCCTCTCGGCATGAGTGGCCACAGCTGACCTTTCTAGCTATGTAGTTTCTCCCCGCCTGTAGCTTCTGCCTCTCCAGGGACTACCTATGTGCTGATTGCAGACTCTGGTACCTTTCTTTGCCTTTGTTTGCTTCTTGACATGCTCCATGTGTTCTTGCTATTAATGCTCTCTGCTCCATAGTTGCATTAGCTCTGGTGCTTCCCCTTCCCCTGCTAAAATCAGTCCCCTGACCTGAAATCAGCCTCTGTCTATCTCCTAGAGCACTGTTTCCCAAACGTTTTCGACCTGCGGCTCCCTGACCATTGGCAACCATTGGTCATGGCCTGCAAAGAAGCAGTACACGACAGTAAGCATCTTCTCTTTGAAGAAACTTCAACCCTAAAATGTCCTCCCTTGTCCTGTTGCCAGTTCCTCGGGGCCTCTTTTTTTCTGTCCCTGATTGCTTGCAGCCATTCAAGATATCTCTCCAGCTCAGATTCCCCGGCATGAAGTTTTTGCCTCTGTCTGCTTAGGCAACGTAACAGCCCAATCCTACCCAAATTCCACCCCCGCCAATGCAGCCGCACCACTGGAGTGTGTGCTGCATCCTGCGGGGGGGGGGGGACAGTCCTGGAGGTCTCCTCCAGGTAAGGTACCCCTTGCCCAGGGGTAAACCTTCGCTGCCCCACTGGGTCTAATCAGATCTGTGCCAGCTATATAGCTGGTGCACGTCTGAGTGGCTCCTTGAAGGCGGATCAAGGCCAGGCAGGGGGATAGGATATTGGCAGCATTGCTGCCGCTGATACCACCCACTTCCCAGCCTCAATCTGCCCTCCCCACTCCAATCTCTGACCCATTCCTTCCCTTCCCCACCCTGTTCTACCCCCCCGCCTCCCTCCTGCCCCCCCCACTGACCTACCAGTGCCAGGGGTCATGGATGGACCACTGGTGCCCCACTGCAGCTGCTTGCAGCCAGTGGCCCAGCTGCATGGACCACACGTGGTTGGAATGTGTGCATCTCACCCCGGCATGATGGGAGGCATGCGGTGTGCTGCTTCTCACTTGGAACATTACACAAAGTCTGTCCCCACTCATGCCTCTACTCCTTCCACTCTCCTGACACATTATCCGGTGCTGCTGTTAGAATTCCTGAAGGATTCATGCTTGTGATGTGAAACATACTTTTTAATGTACACAGCCACAGTGATTTTACTATAACAAAATCTCTTTGACTTCCTCGGCCATAAAATATAGTGAGGGCAAAACAAATCGTATCATATTCTGGTAGCAAGGCTGATAGCACTGGTGTTTCATTGGGAAAGAAAACTCCCTTTGATCCCAAAGTCAGGCAAGATAGCATGCCATTTTTCTCAGCCAGAACAGTCATGTTCTGACCTCTTGTGCCCAAAGTCAGCTCGAGAGCTTTTGGCCGGAAGCCCAAAGTCCTTGGCTGTCAGGGGAAAATTGTCACCTGGCTAGTCACAAAAGGATCCCATGGGACCCACATTGCTGTTTGTTAAACAAGATCAGCTAATAGTTGCACAGCGGGACTTCAAAGCAGACAGCAGAACTAACACAGGTTTTGTAGATGCCACATCTTCGCTGGAGCCTTGGACTTTGAATTCAAGTATTCGGGCCTTTGAATCTTTTGTTTACAAAGCTCTCTAGTACAGATGGAGCACAAAGCCACCGCTGGCGTTATATGCATGGGGTTGACTGTGAACGTGGTTACATGGGAGTAAACAGAAACCATTTTAGCAATGGAACGTGCTCGACGTCTTCAGTGATGTGGACTCTAGGACAGCATGTTGAAGTTCTCCAGTTCGGGTTCTGACTTTGGACACAGTTTTGGATGGAATCGGAATGCTGCCTTGAGTCAGTTGTCTTGATGCAGTTATTCCTATTTTGTATCATCATGGCTAGAGTTAAGAACATATAAGAACATAAGAACATAAGCCCTGCTCGATCAGGCTAAAAGCCCATCTAGTCCAGCTTCCTGTATCACACAGTGGCCCCACCAGGTGCCTCAGGGAGCAAAAGACAACAAGATGACCTGTTTCCCGTTGTCACTCCCTTGCACCTGGCACAGTGCAAGAGTTCCAGAAGGAGCACTGGTGGTCAACTTGGTCAGCCTCAGGGCTGCAGTAGGAAAAGTGCATTGGGCCAGAAGGGTTGTGTGTACATGTATAATATAAATTCTGCTCTGAGAAACCTGAATTGGAGGAAGGTGTGGATGTAACCAACAACCTTTCCAAGTACTCAGCATGTTGACTAGTGTCGTGTGTTGCTGGGACCCTGGAGCAAAGTGGGTCCCCCATGGTGCTCACACCCATTCCCTGATGGTGTGTTGGGTGCTACCACTGCCATCAGTACTGAGGGTTCAGGAGCCAGCCCATCTAGGTGGGCTCTCGGATGACCATGGGTTCTCGGCTAGTGCCACAGGGATCCCCCCTCCCTTCCCAGAAATGCCCCTGCCCTCCCCTAATCCTCAAAACTCCCCCTTCTCTCTCCCTCCCTGCCCATGACACACCCCTGCCACTGACTTACCGAGGTTGATGCAGTCCAGGGTCCGTGGCAGTGGGGCTCCAATGCTGCCACCACTTTGTGCCAGTGGATCAGACTGGCCCAGTGGTGGTGTGCTTTGCGCACCATCGCTGGGAGTTTTGTGACAGTGGGACATTCCTCCTGCTTTTGCAAATGGCCCACAGGATTGGGCCATCAGTCAGTTGACTCCCAAGGGCCAATCCTTGTCTATTGGGTCCTATCAAGTTTGGACCTCAGAGTTTGCTTCTCAGTCTGACTTGCCCCTTAATTGCATGAGGAATTGCCCATATGCCCTGCTTCCTCTCCTCGACTGCTGCTCTGGAACACAATCCCTGCATGGTCTCGACTATGCATCTGCTGCTGGCTTCTCTGATCTTCGGAACTTCATCCCTGCCTGCTTGAGATCACTCACCTGTTTCAGGTCCATTTGGACTGACAAGAACCCACGCACCTGGGGCCTGAGTTTTTCCAAAGCCTGGTGGTGTGGGAAAATATTTGTTTGAGTAGACAGCATTACTCATGAGCAGGTGTAACTGCACCTCAGTTTTGCGCTAACTTGCTCTTCGGCAAATACTTGTTTCCATTCTTTTTCATTCATAGGCAAGGTTCTGGCATGAACACTGCGTACGAGTAAGCACCCTGTACAGAAGTAGCTGTCATCCTTGCACGCATTTTTCATCAGGTCTGTTATTAAGCCAAGTTTATGTACCCTGCATTTCCTTTCTGAGCCCCGGAGTTTCTAGTGTGGAGAAAGTCACATTTGATGCCCTTCAGAGAAGCCCTTCAAAACTGCTTCTACCATCTTAATTTTATTCTGAGCTCCTTCCTCTGGTGCCAGAATTTTTTTCAGAGTAGTAAAAACAAATATTTCATTCATGACCAACTAGCTTAGTCATCTGATTCTCCGTCCTGATCCAATGTTGGGAACAATGGCTGGCTGCCATTCTGTCTGCTGCTAGGAGACTGGCTCTCTTTATAATCTTTCTATTTTTTAATATCCTTGACTTTATCATGGAAATTGATTTGCTAAATGTACACCTGGTACATTTCCTCTTGGGAAAGAGAGGAAGAGAAAGAGAGGAGGAAAAAAAGAAAGCATAGAGGTGGAAGGTAGAGGAAGAGATATGGGTTGTCTCTTACCACACAGATTCAGAGCCTGAAGTAGAAAGTTATGGGTTAGCCATCGTGTGTTGATATATGGAGCATCCGCCCTTAGGGATTCTGGTGCTTTGTGTCTCAGTGACTACACAGCCACTGTGTTCGTATAACACACTTGCATTGGGGGCCATGAAAAGATTCACACCAGGTGTTCACCCCCATTTCATACAACCTTATTTTGTCTCTTGTCTTCGAAAGCAGCTAAGATGACAAAGAAGCTTATTCAGATCAATAGAGTGCAGATCATTCTGTCCTCCAGCAATGGTAGCCAACCATAGCGATTAGCTTCTATAGCTACATGGAATCTCCGAATGCGGAGGCAATGCTTTATTTATGTATTGAATATGCCCTTGAATAAAGCTGCTCTACAAGTTCCTGCAAAACAGCAGGTGAAATCAAGTCTGGCATGTGGGCTTTCCCGGAGCAAGTGGTTGACCACTGCAAGAAACAGGATACTGGATCAGACCCTGTCTGGCAGACCGACTATTGGTCCAACCAGCTATGTTCACAAGCAGCACCTAAGGCCTATTCTTGTCCCATTAGAGGCAGAGCTGAAGGACACATTATGTTGACCATTGGGATGCCACGGAAAACAGTTTCCCCATCACAAGTCATCCCCATTGCGACCATAACAACTATGGATACTCAATGTGTAGAGTAACAGTAATGCACTACCCCAGAGCAGACTTGGAATGTGGATACTCACACAATGTGGGTACTATCAACCCATGTGGTGAATATGTATGTTTATAGCTGTGACGGGTATAACTCTCTGTCAGGAGGCTGTTTTCAGTCCCCATTTACATGCTGCTCTTTCTGATTCACATTCCATGCTGGAAGCGGTCCAACAACGATGCAGAAGACAGATATTGCAAAAGCAGATCCTGTTTTAAACCTGCCTTTAGGCACCATCCCTCTTGATCTAAGGACGAACAAAAGAAGCAGAGCCGAATAGAATGTGGAGTTTTCTAATCCCGTCTGAGCTACCGATTTCCTCTGTAACTTTGGGAGAGTCCCGTGGCCCATTTCGAACTTTGTCAATCCAGCTATAAAAATGGATGTGAAGAAAGTAGGGACCTTCTTTAAGTCCCAATAAAATCCCCGGAACCCCCAATATGAACTGAACAGAATGCAAATGTGCTGCAGTTGGTTGTATTATAAGTTCAGTGACATGCCCACAATACTTTACAAAAATGGCTAGTGGTTGAGAGTTGTTTTTACTGCAAGACAGGCCTGATTTCCTGATTTCTGAACAACACACAGACTTTGGCATTTGTAGGTTTTTGCAGCAAAGGGGACATCTATCTATCGATCAGCATGGAATGTGAGAGGCATGAAACCGCCCCTCAAAAAGGAAGTATCGTTTACTACAGACACCGCTCCCCTGCAATACAGATGGTCATAAATGGACCACACTCCTGTTGTTTAACAGTGTGGAAAGTGCTACCTGCAGTTTCATGACAGCAGTCATTTCTTGAACTCTTACCAAAACCGGTTGTGAGAAAGACCAGCACTGTTTTCTTTCTCCGCTTAAATGTGGAGCACATGACTCATCATTATATCCTGCTCAGAAATGGTAAATGGTGAGTAAAATCCCAAGTCTCGTCAGTTAAACGAAAAGGCTCTGAACCTATCAGCGATCCATGCTGAGCTGAACGTGAATGCTGAAACGGCTTTGGGGCCAATTCTCAAGGCAGAACGACATGCTACGTTCAATCAGGGACTGCTGCCAAAAGAAAAGCACCTCCACATTGTTGACACCTTCCTCTCCTCTGTAATAGGCAGGACCGCTTATCCTAAGTCCTGATGTCATCCCGTTGTGTGGCTCCTTGCCCTCTCCCTCCCTCCAAATTCTAGTCTTTTGGCTGTTGCTGATGGAGAGGGTGGGGCAAGAGGGAATGCATGAGGTGATGGCATCAGGAGAGGATAAAAGATCCTGCACAATACAAGGGAAGAGAATTCAACATGCGGATAATACAAGGGAAGCGAATTCAACATGCGGATGCCATTGGCGGTGGCAACTCCACACTGACTATAATAAGTAGCTCCATCCTTATTTTACGTAAATATGCAGAGTCAACCTAAACATCACAGAGACAGCCATATCTGTTCATCACAGGGCTCCCCTATTCACTTATGAGCAGCCCAATCCTACCTAAACTTCCCTGCGCCAACGCAACGACGTCGGTATGGGCTATGCTGCATCTTGTGGGAGAAGGATGCAGCAGGCTGGAGGTCTCCTCAAGGAAAGGGACACTTGTTCCCTTGCCCCTGGGAAAGCCCCAGCCTGCACAATGGGTCAACTCAGACCCACACCAGCAATGTAACTGGCACAAATCTGTGTTGACCCATGTTGGCGGAACAGGCCCAGGAAGGGGGATAGGATACTGTACAGTGCACACCAGCACCGCCCCCCTCCTGGCCCAATAGCCCAACCCCTGCTCCCCCTGCCCCATGTTGCACCCTCCCCACGCTCCGCCCTCCCCGTTCCGGCTCCCGCACTGGCTTACCTGCTCTGGCATGCATTGCTCTGCGCACCAGCAGGAAGGCTCTGATCTTCCTGTCAGTACTGCTTCCTGTTGCACTGTCGCAAAGTGCTTTATGGCACTTTTGCGATAGCTAGCGCTGGCGGAGCATGCACTCTGCTGGCACAAGGTGAGTATAGGATTGTGCCAAATGTGTGTGTGTGTGTGTGTGGGGTAGGGTGTGATCTAATAATATAAAGAGGGGTGCGGATTAAGAGAGCTGATGGTTTCCCTGTTGCCCCAGGCATCTTGTTCTCAGCCTGTCTCTGCTCCCAGGAATCAGCTCAGCTGGAAGAAAAGTGCTCGAAGCAGCAGAAGGTGGGAAAATAAGGTAGAGGAGGGTTCCGGTTCTTTCACTTACATGCTCCTTTTGATGTTAAAATTAGATACACATAAACAGGAAGATACAAGAATGTACAAATGTGGCTGCCCCCATCGCATCTAGTTTGGCCCCTCATACTTGCCGGGGAGGATTAATATGATTCTGTACTCCACCCTGAAACTTGTTAAAGAAAACAATTATAGCTAGAATGTATATACTGCTCCATAGCAGTGCTATTTGAGTGATTTTTAATAACAAGACAACAAAAGCCAACAATAAACAATATTGTCCCTAAAACAACTACTGTATATAAACAGAAGTGGCAAACCAACAACATGGATAGTGGTTAAAGCCAACTGTAGATCATAACTTAGTCAGATAGATGCTTTCTGAAATAAAATTATTATTATCACTATTAATACTTATATACAATAGGCCTCCCGTATTCGTGGGGGATACAGCCCCCCCCCTCAGATACATGAACACTGTGGATGTTCCCCCACAGATACTGGGACCCTACTGTATATAAGTATCAATAGTGATGATGATAATTTTATTTCAGGGATTATGCAGGAATGACTTCATAGATAAGAAAGGAGTGTAATTAATTTAACCTAACCAATTAACAATACAAACCTATGTTACCTTGGAAGTGAATCTCACAATCTGTTTTTAATGATATTTATTGCCAGGTGCAGGGTTGAGGTGGTGACAAGGAGGGAGATACCGGTAAGTCCACTTTTCCAAATGCTAAACTCTGCATATTCAACACACCTCTTTGGCTGCATGAACTGGCCCTGGACGTTGACCTCACCCGTGGAATGATATGCATACTCCAGTGGTCACTGTGACGTAAACAGGGAGCTAGGTATTTTGAACCAATCTATAAGCCTTAAAACCATAGTCTGTGGTCTTTGCTGGCATGGAAAAGAAAACCACAGGATATTGTGACTTGAGAGATGCAAAGTTCTCGATGTAAGTGGTCAACGTATGTGGTTTGTTACTCCCACACTCTTTATTTGCACAGCTGTTAGCAGTTACAACACTCACACTTTCAGTAAGGAAAGGGCAGCTTACCCATGCTTGGTCACTACCGCACATTCAGCACAATGCTGGACTTTGTCGGAAAAGGAGTGTGTGATAGTAATTGAGCACAAAGAGGGACGTGGCCCCTTCCATTCTGAACATGTGAACGTTAACATGGAGTACTCGCAAGGATAAGGCGGATAACAGCCTTGCCGTGCATTTAAAGATGCCTCCAAGCTCAGCATCTCTTTTGTGGTGTGTGATTGGCTGATCTGCTCTGATTTCACTGCAGGGTTTGGCAGAGAAAAGGGACATTGCTCCACTAGCTGCCATTGGTTGAGCTTCTCTAATGCTGCAGAAGGGTTGGGAAGGCAGGTGAGGAGCTAAAAATGGTAGGAGAAAGCCTCCCAAACAGATCCAAAGGAATCAATCAATCAATCTCTAGAAATTGACTTGCCTACATATCATGGATGTTCAAACAGCAAAATGATGGTGTGGCTTCAGAGCCTGTTGATGGAAACACATAAATGACATTTGATGCTTATGGCGTATGATGAGGACTAGTACCTTTAACTGGGACAAGCCCATTTTAGAAGTTATCTGACACATCCTCACAGCAGCTTTTTCTAGGCCAGTCCTTAATAATGTAGTTCCTTTTAACTGGATTTGATACATTTTGAATAACATATGCAAAATTAGAAATGAATTTCAGGATTCCCCTGAGGAGAAAAATCTGTGTACTGTATTTTCAAGAGAAACCACACAAGTTTCTTTAAGACAGGAGAAATTTCTCAGGGGGGTTCTGCAATCCCAGCTTTTAACATGTCGACTTTTACATATATATTTGGAAATACTTGATATGGAAAATGAAGACAGTGCAACTTATCCAATGGTACCAGATTGTTCATAACTGTTGGGGGAATTGAACCCAGGTCTTCCCACCAAGAGCCACATTCTGTTCATGAAGCCACAGTGTTCATCCACCCCTTATCAGGGTGATCTCCCCTTCATCACAGACCAGTTCAGCTGTTTACCCTAAACCTAAGATAGAAGGGGGGGGAATAATAGCACTGTATTGACATGCTTTTTGTTTTCCTGGCATTCAGTGCTTGTCTGCAAAGGCAAGTGCTGCTTCTTCCTGCATTCTGGAAACCCAGCTGGCCAGGCTTCTAGAAAGTTGGGAGAAACTCATCTCTGCAGACAAATACTGAACATGGAGAGAGCAGTGGGCTTAGCCACAGAATGTGTCTTCATGGGGTCATGGCTAGATGGCAGGGTCCTGTCCCCAGCATGCCTTCATCTGAATGTCTGAAGAAGATTCAGGGGAACCTCCGCATTAAATTCCTCTGCCTAAGCATCGTTCCCTTCCATCAAACCCAACTGTATTTATCTTTTTATCCTCATCACATGTTCAATCCTGTTGAGGTGCCTTGACTACAAACTGTTGAGAAATACTTCTGGGTCAAAAAGCATCTGCTGTGGTTACTGGTGGTGGTCTGGCCTACGCTGAGGGGCATTTGAAGCTGGGTCAAGATGAGAAGCTACAGAGGCAACAAAAACACCTCAGTGGGCAGATTCCCCTCAGAAACGTAGCACTGCTCAATTCAAAACAGCCATGACTTTTCCCCTGAGTGAAAATGAGAGTGATGAGGAGTGAGATGAAGGATGGAGGAAAGGGCTATTTACTGACACCCTTCTAAAAACAAACAAGATTCTTGCATTGATCTAATCCCCTCCTACTTATTGCGCTGTGTGTGACGGGTATATTTTTCCAGCTGTAGTTTGTATCTGATGAGAAGATCAGAATAACTTGAACACAAGAGGTAATTTTGAGTGGGAGTTCCTAGACAAAGATTGTCATTTCCTGTCATTAAAAAATAAACCAATGATACCACAACTGTTTGGTGTCTGAGGGAATACAGTATCTGCACTACAAACTTTCATTGGATTTTATACTAGTTTCACTGTAATCGCTTCCACCCAAAAGAACTGGGCAATTGAGAGATCCCTAACTCCACAGAACTACAGTTCCCAAGGTTCCTTGGGGAGATGCTATTAAATCTGCAGCAGACATTCATCTTGATAGCCTCATAGCATGCAAGTCATGTTAAGAGCACATCATTTGGGATGGGGGTTCCTTGAATGTGAGAAGAGTATTTTAAAGGAGGTGTGTACAACTGCTTATGGAGCAACGAGTGCATTTCAACTGTGTCAACTGACAATAGGGAACTACCGTCCTACCCAGAAATCTCAAGGAGTGTCCATTTGTGACAATTAATAACGCTATGGATCCACAGAGCATTTCTTCCTTTTTGAAACATTCTTTATATTCCTAGAACTTCTCTCTTGGGGGGGGGGGGCCTTTAAAGAATGCCACTGTTAAGCCAGCATTACTGATCATCAGTGCATGAATGCTGGCAGAAAAAAGTAAGGTCCTCCAATCTAGAAGTCCCACGCCTGACTCCCCCCATGTTAGTCAAATCATATCTTCCCCCCCCCAGCCTTCTAAAACAGTAGCTGAGAGGGTCAGGTCCTCTAGGATTTGTACACGGAACCCCTTGTAATTTGTGCATGGATACCAACCATTAAGCAATCTTGAGTTCAGAAGCTTCCCCTTCCCTGCTGGTGTGAGCTCAGAACCAGCATCCCAAGTGGTTACATGCAAAACTTGGTAGGTGGTTGTCTGTATCCACGCTACTTGTCCATGTCATCACAGGGTCCTGGTCATAAACCATATAAGGGAGTCTGAACATTGATTCATCTAAGTCAGTATTCTCTACATTATTTGGTAGCAGCTCTTCAGAGTCCCAGCCAAGGGGTCTTTTCCCAACCTAGAGAAGCTTCTAAGGATTGACCCTGGCATCTTCTGCATGTAAAGCACATGTTCAGCCATTGAGTAATAACAGTCCCTCCTCCACTAAGACTTCTCCCCCAAAGGGGCTGTAACCCAGTTTGTCAGATGTACTTCATTCATCTAATGAAGTGGCCTCTAGCCCACAAAAGCTTATGGCACAAAAGCACTGTTAAGTTTGCATGAGGCCACTGGACATTGTTGTAAAGTGAAAACCCATTTCCACTACTTATGGATCGCCCCTTGCCACATTAGGGCCGAAACCTTTATCTTGCTCCAAATTAAGCTATTGTTCTATAAAATACCATTTTTTTAAAAGGACATTTATTTTGATAACCTGGTTATGGAGGATAAGAGGGAGCGCTTGTGACACTAATGATCCTGTTGATAATTGTGCTATAAATTTTTAACTGGTGCATTTTTGTCCCCCAAACAATTGATCTCAATGGAATAACAGCTCTGTCTGCGTCTTTCTAATTTCAGTGTAGGGAAAGTGAAATTGCAACCTTCATTTTGCGGCTTATGACTGACATATTTCACTGCATAATCAGATTGCTCCCTCTAAATTAATGTTGGCTCCATGCTGCCTCTTTCAATTTGCAGGCATTAATGAATAAATTTAAAACTACAGATGGTAGGGTTTTAAATTGGCTAAAGGAATAAACATATCTACATTCATAAATATATATCAACAGAGGGCTTTATATTCTCCCTTCAATGGGCAAGCAACGTTGTTCCCATTAGCATTAATGAAAGCTAATGAAGGTGCGTTGAGAGCTGACTTTTCTTCTTTGCCAGGATCTGAAGACTATACCTTTTTTCTGTCTGTTTGGTACAGTACTATGTTTCGTTTTCATGTTGGCTGCTAAAATGAAAATAGGGGACTTGATAAATCCCTGAACTTCAGGTCAGCAACAGCCAATTAGGTGTCGCAAATGTGCCATAAGACATTTTTGTGGTACCAGGAGAGTAAGTGGTGCAGGCACGGAGGCCAGCGCCGCTCACTCCACCGTCTGCGACGACCCGTCTGCGACGACCCGTCTGCGATGAACGTCCCCTTCCCCCGTGGTAAGCCTTGGCCGCACCAGCACGGGCCACATCCTCCCTAGGATGCAGCAGCTAGCCATTTCGGCCTGCCACCGCATCTTAGGCAGAATCGGGCTACCTATTAGGCTTCTACCATGCAGCATACTGAATCATCATCTTTACACAGTTGTCCAACAGTTTTATAAATATGTATCTGGGATGTTTGTGTGGCTCGGCAGGGGATAGTGGCAGTGGCTTCGGCCCCGCCGGGGGCTCTGTCGCCTCTAGCTGAAGCAGCCACCTTGGAGGGGTCCCTGGAGTGGGGCAACATGGGGTGACGGAGGGGCATGGCGGAGGTGAGTTGGGGGGTGACGGGGGCCGCGGATTCCCAACAAGTTGTATCACTGGTAATTGGAAACCAATGTTATAATGGGCCAAGACAGCAGACCAGTGAACATATAAGCATTATGTGGCTATGCAATGATGATCTGTAACTCAATTTTACTGCTGGTTTGCATAACTAATTTGAACAACGTTTTGAGGGGGCCATAAGCAAAGCTTGATTTTGAAATTAGTGAAAAAAAAATCCCTAGAATGGATTAGTATTTTGTGCTCAGCTCTAATTTTAAATTCAGTGCATTAGATAGTCCAATCATATTAATGTGGGTCATATTAATCTGGTCTCATCATGTTGTGTACAATGGAAAACAGATGTTTGAAAAAAATGCAGACTTGGATTATGCCTTCGTAAGGTTAACTCTGCTGGAAAAGTTCATGAGGCTGTTTTTTCATAGATGTAGCTCTACGAATTCAAAGCTCTACGAATGCCCCGGAAATATCTGTTAATTTAGGGCTGGAGGAAATATTTCGCCACTCACAATCAGCACAATTCATTTGGTCTCAGCCTGCCAAGCTCTGGTGTTCCCCAAACCAGGATTGGTGACCATACAGGTTGTAGAATTCCTCATGTGGTGGACCTTTGCGCCATGTGGCTAACGAGAAGGACATCTGAAGCAAATTCAGCTACAGTTTCCAAAGGCTGTCTGGCTGTCTAGGAATGCTGGTACATTCTCTAATGCTGTACCTTATGAAGGTGCTGATAGATAATTAGCATACTGAACTCACTGTTAAAAGATGTGGCAATGGTTACTAGCTTGGATGGCTTCAGAAGGGAAATTCAACATATCCATGTAGGACAGGCCGATCAATGGCCATTAGCAATGTTAGCTAAGCTGAGCATCCACATTCAGAGGCAGTGTACCTCTGAGAACCAGTTGCTAAGGGAAACAGTTTGGGAGGGACTCTTGCCTTCATATTTTGTATTTGAGCTTCCCAAAGACATCTGGTTGGCCACCTAATCGGTCTGATACAATAGGGCACTTCTAATGTTCCTATGATAAATAAGATAAGAGCACTTCTAGGTAAAGGTATCCCCTGACAATTAAGTCCAGTTGTGTCCGACTCTAGGGTGTGGTGCTCATCCCCATTTCAAAGCCGAAGAGCCAGCGTTGTCTGAAGACGCCTCCGTGGTAAGCACCTGCAAAGTACCTTCTTCTCACCCCCAAGGCACTTTATAGACAGCCCTCATGAGTCTGGCTTTGAAGGGAGGGTTCTTCGATCAGGTCATGGCCTGTCATTTCAACCTTTCTCTTCAGCACTGATGTATGCCATTATAGAGACAAATTATTAGCATGGTAAGACCACATAACCTCACAATGGTCTAAGTCCAGCTCGCTGCCCCAATTAAAAGTCCAGCTCTTGATGGAGTCTGCTATGAGTTCTGTTGATACTGCAGGATGAAACAACATCATTCTGCATGTGCGGCCCCCACAAACCAGTTGTCACTGAGACAGTCTTTCTGAAACCTTTCAAGAAGAAGAAAATCAAGCAACTAGCACTGTGTATAGCTACATCACTAACTAGAATTAGGCAGCCATGAGCCATCGGTTGGCCACAGCGCACAGAGATCTGAAATGCCATTTCATATTGTTTTAATGAGACAGAATGGCACATTAAGAAGAAAAAGAGCACCGTGTAATGAATTAAGCTAAAGCTAAAATATGAATCTCCCTGCATCTTATATTTTCTTGAAAATCACCGGGGGGGGGGGGGGAGGGAGAGGAGCCTTGTTAGTAGCGATGTGTAATAATGAACTTCCTGTTATATTTCTCTGCCACAGCAATTTGCTGGAACTCAAATAGTAGTTGAACGCTGCTAATATTTCATTTATGCAAAATAATAATAAGCAGAGGCAATTTGCTGGGCAGATCATCAATTCCGAAGCGTCGACAGCTTTCAAAATTGGTAGCTGCTAGAACGGTGATACTACACAAACTTGCTTGTTCTTTTATCCAAACAGGGATTGCTCTGGTTACAGCGTTATGAGCATTAGCATTCCCTGGAAACTGGGTGTTGGCTGGGTGGATATACCTGAGGTCAAAATGGGGGGGGGGAGTGAAGGTTAAGAGAGGGCCTCTGCCCTTTGTAAAATAAAAATATTAAGGACTGGCATTTGTTGATTTTACTTATATCAGCATTTATACGCTGCTTTTTGGTGACAAAGTGACCCTCAAAGCAGCTCACCGGCCCCCCCTCAATACTATGTTGTTGTTCAGTCATTAAGTCGTGTCCGACCCTTCGTGATCCCATGAACCATATCCCGCCAGGCCTTCCTGTCCTCCACTATCTTCCTGAGTTCGCTCATTTTCATGTTCGTTGCATCGGCGATGCTGTCTAACCATCTCATCCTTTGCCTTCCCCTTCTCCTTTTGCCTTCAATCTTTCCCAGCATCAGAGTCTTCTCCAGAGAGTCCTCTCTTCGCATTACGTGGCCAAGCAATCAACCAAATCCATTAAAAGTATGTGGTACACCATCATAACAGCAACAAAAAACCAGCAGAGAATCAGACAACATTGCAAGCTTGTCTATCAGTGACTGTCTTCTAAAGGCCGTGGGAGGGGGCATACTGCCTCCTGGAGCAGGGAATCCCCGAGTCTAGGTCCCACAAGTAATCAAAAAGTGCGGAGGGGGTTGCTTTCAGAATTTCAGCCTGAGGCCTAAAAGGCCAGGGTGGTGAGGAGGGAATTTGGCTCAGAGCAGAGGGCAAGAATCTTACAGCATGTGTCCTCTGAGGCTAACGTCCCTCCTCCCCTGCACTGGGGTTGCCCCCATGCTGTTTAAAGGAGCATAGTGGTGGAAACTGGTTTCAGAGCACATGCTTCCACTGAGCCCATTCTCCCACATTCACCTCTGAAAACTTTCACAGAACCCTCCTTATTTCAACTTATTAGAGGCATAAAAAAGGTAAATGTATCCCCTGACAATTAAGTCCAGTCGTGTCCGACTCTAGGGTGTGGTGCTCATCTCCATTTCAAAGCCGAAGAGCCAGCGTTGTCCGAAGACACCGTGGTCATGTGGCCGGCATGACTCTCCTTGCCGCAGCGCGTAGCATGCAGCTGGAACATGGAGTGCTGTTTACCTTCCCGCAAGTGGTACCTATTTATCTACTCACATTGACATGCTTTGGAACTGCTAGGTTGGCAGGAGCTGGCCAAGCAACGAGCGCTCACCCCGTCGCGGGAATCGAACTGCCGACCTTTCGATCGACAGCTCATGGTTCAGCGGTTTAACCCACTGCGCCACCCGCTGGCATAGCACACTGCAAAACTGGGGAAAGGGGCTTTGGTCACCCAACTTTAGGAATCAACCCTCCTGGATCCATTCCACAATTAATCTCTCACGGTCCCTGCTTTGGTATTTGACAGAATTCCCTCCACCACCTTCCCACGCTCTTTGTTGCAACTTACTAGAGGCAAGGAAGGAAAGATGGGGGGAGGGGGGGTTTCCAGAGTATGCTGTGGCAGGTACTGGAACCCTGCATGTCACTCTGCATACTTGTTTTAAGGGGCAAGGATACTTGGAACCATGTAGTTTCTTTTGCTTCTAGCATTCCTGGATGTTTGCTACCATGTGGATCTCTTCCACCTGAATGGGTTGGCACCCACCCTACCTCCTGGTGGTTCTTAACTCAAGAAGCCTCCCCAGCAGTATGGAAAGCAGCAGGCCACTGAGTTTGTGGGTCAAGGAGATCCCTACTAATGTCAGGCCATAGCCGTAGGTCCTGATAATTCTCATCCCAGCTCCCAGTCCTGGCTGAGATTTGACAATCAGCTCCCATACGCCAGTTCTTCCTGGGCCCCACCTTTTCTCCCCATTACTCAACTTTTTTTCTGACAAGCGTCCTTTCCTTATTCATGCCCCCCTCCCCCCCATGCCTGGTGGGAGAGGCTGTCTGGAAGAAAGCTATCCAAGGCTATTACATTGTCATCTCTCTCGCTTTCCCTAAAAGCTCACGTCTGCCTTGAGACCTGGCAAATCACTCAGCTGCTCTGCGGCAAGTCCTGTTTATTGCATTGATCACAGACTGTCTCACTACGACCTCATATAAACAATCAATATGGAGTAAATATATAAATCATTGTGGGTTGTTGTCAAGAGGAGCAAAAGAGGAGCCTGAGAAACCATTGAGGATGATATCACAGAGTATTCTTCCACATCACCGAGGCTGATGGTGTGTCAGTCTTTCTAAACTCTCCATCAAGGCACGACTTGACTAAAACCAGGCTATTTCAGGGAGGGTGGATTTGCACCTATTACTAGATGCATACATTCTAGGATAGTTCTCTGATTAAATAATGTTTAGTTGATTAATCACCTGCTTTTTAATGGATTAATCAATTGAATAAACTTAAGCACATTTGCATATTGCCCAAACTAGAAAACTAAAAGCCCAATCCTATCTGCTGGCGGAAGTGCGATGGCGCTGGTGGAAGTGGCGTTCTGCCAAGAGCGCAACAAGGCTACCAGCACAATGGCTGGTGGAGAGCACTGTCCACAGGCGCTGGTGAGTTGGCGGTGGGGGCCAGTAGTGGGCGGAATGGGGGCATTTCTGAGTGGGGAGGAGGCCGAAGGGGTGGATCCGGCGGCAATGGTGCATGCCGGACCTTATTCCCTCTTTTGCAAACCTCCCTACCCTTTTCCTTCTTTGGATATATACCACCAAAATAGGTGGCATATGTCTGAGGAGAGCTATAGGCAGCCTGAGGTCTTACTTGGAGGTAAGCACAAATGCTTTTTACTTACCTCCAGTTTGCCTTCAGGTCTCCCCTCCCCCATATGATACAGTGCGCAGCTTTTCTGTGCTTCTGCATCAACGCTGGTGGCAGGGAACAGTATTGGGCTGTGAGTGTGTGAACCATGATAGAGCTTGAGCTGAGCTGCAATTTACTTGTTAAACTTCTCAGCATCCTGGATTGTGGATGACAAAAACGCGCTCCTCTTTCAACTATGCTTGTTGGCGAGGCTCAAAGTTCACCAACTGCAGGAATGCCTGTTTCGCTGCACAGTGCCGGAAAACAGAAACGTGTCGTCTATATGTTGCATAAGCAACCAGGTGACTCCCCCTGCCTTGTGTTGCTGCAATCCAGTACTCTGCTTTTTCTGCTGGGCAATATCTTGAGGTAGAGCCCACAAAGCTTTGTAACACAAAGGGCTCTGCGGCCATTTCAGTTTTAAATGTTTTTTCTCCCCAAAGGTGTCGGGGCTGAGCCATGGTCACAAAGGACAAGCTAAGAGTCAGGAGGCAGGTGTTGCCCAGGCAAGGTCCTAATCCATACAGGAATTAGGAATTTAAGGCCTTCCTCTAGGAGGGCCCAATGGTCAGCCTGCGTGGGTGGGGCCCACCTTTATTGCCCCGATAGATGCTCTAGGCTGGTGGCTCGCCACATTGAGCAGCCCTGTACAGTACTGCTCTGGGATCTGGGTGCTAGAGCACCGGACGTGGCAGAAGGTTCGGTGAAGGCATTTTGCTTTTGCTTGAAGTGTTGCCATTCAGTAGATGCAGGAGAGATCTCAGCAGTTTTTGGACCCTTGCTTTATCCACACAGTTGAAAGTGTTGCAACAGAGCGGAGATGGGGGGAAGAACTGCATGTGTCCACCCTGGGCTTCAACGGATCTACCTCGTCACTTTTATCACTCTGAAAAGACTACAGTCTGCCCCTGGCTTACTCTCCCATGCCACGTTTGTTTGCTAGTTTTTCTGTTTTCTTTTGCATTCCTTTCTTCTTCTAGCTTATATGATTTCTTTTTAAGGGCAACAAACTCCAGTATGATACCATTTGTCAATCTCTCTGCTTCCTTTTAACATGATGTTTTTTTAACAGAATAGAAATAAAAGACAGATCACAGTTACAAAGATCAGTGTATAGACACTAACGTTTCTGTTTATTGGAGAATAACCTGGAGTCACTCCCGCCCTTCCAGGTGTGTTGATTTTCCTGACATTATTTCAGGCTTTGTTTTCTCCATGCCAGACTCTGGCTGCCCTCCTCTGGTCTCTCCATACCTTCACAAGTAAGAGCGTCGATAAAGGGGGAAAAGAGCAACCATTCCAGGATAAGCAAGGATCATGAGAGTCTGGCTGGCATCTCAAATGGAACCTGCTGGCCACAGGGCCTTTTTCTGATTTGGGAAACCAGATCCTAAGGTGCTGTTTAGGAAAGTTCATGTCCTTACAACTATAAAACCCTCCAACATGGGGTCATGGTTCTTTCATCTGCCATGGAAAAAAACTAAAAAGTTCTACGTTTGATAAATCAATGGTGTAGTGTTGTATGTGTATAGTAGAACAAAGGCTGGTTCTTAGGATTAGGTGCAAGGGGGTGTTCCTGAACCCTCAACACTTCCGTACCATTAGCCTCCCAAATAAGTTGATTCATCCATGGAGGAAACACTAGAGTTAGGTCTCGTACTAGTACAAGGGATACCCTGTATTTTTCGCACTATAAGACGCACTTTTCCCCCAAAAAAACATAGGGGGGAAAAAGCGTGCGTCCTACGGTGCGAAGCCTGGGCTTGGGGGCGCTTTGGGGAGGCCAGTGGGGGCTTTGGGGAGGCCTGCGCGAGCCTCTGCAGGCTTCCCCGATGTTCAGTTCGGCTGAAAACAGCGATTTTCGGCCATTTCCGGAAATGGCCGAAAATCGCTGTTTTCGGCCGAACTGAAGATTATATATATAGTCTGAAAGTAATGCCTGGAATGTTCTTGTGCCAGTTACATGGCACCTATTGGCAAGTAGTAATGACCTCACTGGTAGTAATGACCTCACTGGTGACGAGCACGCACATATCCTCCCCCTGCAATGTCCAGGGCATGTTGCCATTCTAACACCAGCAAAATATCGGCATTCTGTGCACATTTCATTCCCAGACAAGTCCTCAGACCTTGCCATGAGACTTTATATGGATAGATGCTACATACAGTTTACCTGGCTGATTGAGGAGCTATAAAATTGCACATATATATTTGTCAGACACTGATTTGACGGCTCTTGCACTATGCAGATAACCTATCATCCACCAGGCTCAGGACTTGATATAAACAGATGCTATTTGAGTATTCATTCCATTTTCAACAGACTTGGATCACTCAAAACCTATACATTGCTAGAGAGAGCCTGGGGGGGGGGCAGGGGGGCAGGGGTTGGCTGTGACAACTTCATCTGCCAGACAGACACTAGTTGCAAACTGGAGTCTTTAGTTGAAGGAGTGATTTAAAATGGAATGATGGCTTCAAGCAGCTTTATGGCTGGCTGGCCCTGTTGGTAGAGCATTTTTATCACACAAAATAAGACGTGAGTTAGAAAAAGTGGGCACTCCTGGCTCTGCTGATGCCTATCCTGATTTCTCTATTGATTCATGGGCAGCTCTCACTCCCACCCCAGAGGACAAAAATAGTGTCAAATAAACAGAAAAATCCACATCCTGACTTCGGGACCTTGTTATCTTGTTACCCTACTATTTTTTCAGTCTCTATGATTACAACACCCACTAATTATAGCAATCACTAATGGGCAAAAGAGATCAAATCCAAGTAAAACACACACACACACACACACACACACACACACACACACACACAAACACACACACACACACACACACACACACACACACACACACACACCAGCATGACATACTCAATAAATACAGTTTATTTGATAATGCCATGCAATTATCACATCATAGAAAAGAAAGCGCTATTGTGCATACCAACAAAGCACAAACGTATCCCAAATGTTCAGTGAGTTCAGATAGCATATTATTATTACTATTATTATTATTATTAATAATAATAATATACCGCTTTCCCACAAAAAAATCACAAAGAGGTTTACAGAGAAAGTCAAATAACTAAATGGCTCCCCAAAGGGCTCACAGTCTAAGAGCATAGTTACTCTTCTTACAGCGCAATCCGACTTAACGTTTGTGCCGGTGTAACCAGCTGCATGCTACACGCTGCGGAGTGGAGAGTCATGCTGGCCACATGACCACAGAGGCGTCTTCGGACAACGCTGGCTCTTCGGCTTTGAAATGGGGATGAGCACCACACCCTAGAGTCGGACACGACTGGACATAATTGTCAGGGGTCACCTTTACCTTTAACCAGCAGCGCAACGAGAACGGGAGGCACCAGAATGGAAAAGGGATTCAAATCCCCTCCAACAGAGGAATTCAAAGAGGATTTGAATCCTTTTTCCGTTCTGGGGCCTCCCATTCTCGCTGCGCCGCTGGTTAAACCGGCACAAAAGTTAAGTCAGATTGCGCTGTCAAAGTCTTATATGATCCTCAACATCCTCAAACTTTTCTATTTCATCCTCATACATTTTCTATTAGTGGCTGGTATCTTCTCCTTCACTCAGTGTTGTGCGATATGTACTTTCAATGCAGCAACAACAACAGGATCATGTTGTTGTACAGGAACCTGCTGGAGTTCATTCATACGGGCTGATGGAAACCCATGATGATGTGTATTCCTCCAAATGGCAGGACCTTCTCTAACATGGCACGATACTTGTGGATCTCTGTTCCCAAGGAGCTCTGTTTGTGGTTTTCTCACTCTAAGAGACATGTTATGGTGCTCCTGTTTCACATAACCTGTTATATTTTGCCCTCTCCTTCATGGATCATTGCCTTGTCGTGGCGAAGGGGCTTGCGTAACTCAATGAAGCCATGAGCTATGCCGTGCAGGGACACCCAAGACGGACAGGTCGTAGCAGAGAGTTCTGACTAAAAGTGATCCACTGGAGAAGGAAATGGCAACCCACTCCAGTAACTTTGCCAAGAAAATCCCATGAACAGTACCAAAAGGCTAAAAGATATGACGCCGGAAGATGAGCCCCTCAGGTCAGAAGGTGTCCAATATGCTACTGAGGAAGAGCGGAGGACTATTCCAAGTAGACCCAGAAAGAGTGAAGCGGCTGGGCCAAAGCCAATAGGACGTCCAGCTGTGGATGTGTCTGAGGTTGAAAGGAAAATCCAATGCTGCAAGGAGCAATACTGCTTAGGAACATGGAATGTGAGGTCTATGAATCAAGGCAAGCTGGATGTGGTCAAAAATGAGATGATAAGATTGAACATTGACATCTTGGGAATCAGCGAACTAAAATGGACGGGCATGGGCGAATTTAAGACAGGTAACCATCATATCCACTACTGTGGGCATGAATCCCTTAGAAGAAATGGAGTAGCCCTTATAGTCAATAAAAGAGTGGGAAAGGCAGTACTGGGGTGCAACCTCAAAAACGACAGAATGATTTCAGTTCGAATCCAAGGCAAACCATTCAACATTACAGTAATCCAAGTGTATGCCCCAACCACTGATGCCGAAGAAGATGAAGTCGACCGGTTCTATGAAGACCTACAACACCTTCTAGAACTAGCACCCAAAAAAGATGTCCTTTACATCATAGGAGACTGGAATGCTAAAGTAGGAAATGAAGAAATAAACGGAACAGGCAAGTTTGGCCTTGGAGCGCAAAATGAAGCAGGGCAAAGGCTAACGGAGTTCTGTCAAGAGAACACGCTGGTCATAGCAAACACTCTTTTCCAACAACACAAGAGGCGACTCTACACATGGACATCACCAGATGGTCAATACCGAAACCAGATAGATTATGTGCTTTGCAACCAAAGATGGAGAAGCTCTATACAATCAGTAAAAACAAGACCTGGAGCTGACTGTGGCTCAGATCATGAGCTTCTTATTGCAAAATTCAGACTTAAACTGAAGAATGTAGGGAACACCACTAGACCAGTCAGAAATGACCTAAACCATATCCCTTATGAGTATACAGTGGAGGTGAAGAATAGATTTAGGGCATTAGACCTGGTAGACAGAGTGCCTGAAGAACTATGGACGGAAGTTCGTAACATTGTACAGGAGGCAGCAACTAAAACCATCCCAAAGAAAAAGAAATGCAAGAAAGCAAAGTGGCTGTCAGATGAGGCTTTACAAATAGCTGTGGAAAGAAGGAATGCAAAAAGCAAGGGTGAAAGGGAAAGATATAAACAACTGAATGCAGAGTTCCAGAGAATAGCAAGGAGAGATAAGAAGGCCTTCTTAAATGAACAATGCAAGGAAATCGAGGAAAACAACAGAATGGGGAGGACTAGAGATCTCTTCAAGAAAATTGGAGATATCAAGGGAACGTTTTGTGCAAAGATGGGCATGATAAAGGACAAAAAAGGCAAGGACCTAACAGAAGCAGAAGAGATTAAGAAGAGATGGCAAGAATACACAGAAGAACTATACAAGAAAGATCTGAATGTTCCTGATGACCACGCTGGTGTGGTCACTGACCCAGAGCCGGACATCCTAGAGAGTGAAGTCAAGTGGGCCTTAGGTAGCATTACTAACAACAAAGCTAGTGGAGATGATAATATCCCAGCTGAGCTACTTAAAATCCTAAATGATGATGCTGTGAAAGTGCTGCACTCAATATGCCAACAAATTTGGAAAACTCAGCAGTGGCCAAAGGATTGGAAAAGGTCAGTTTACGTTCCAATTCCAAAGAAGGGCAGTGCCAAAGAGTGTTCAAACTACCGTACAATTGCACTCATTTCACATGCTAGCAAGGTTATGCTCAAAATCCTACAAGCTAGGCTTCAGCAGTACGTGGACCGAGAACTACCGGACGTACAAGCTGGGTTTCGAAGAGGCAGAGGAACTAGAGATCAAATTGCCAACATGCGGTGGATCATGGAGAAAGCACGAGAGTTCCAAAAAAACACCTACTTCTGCTTCATTGACTACGCAAAAGCCTTTGATTGTGTGGATCACAACAAACTGTGGCAAATTCTTAAAGAGATGGGGGTACCAGACCACCTTACCTGTCTCCTGAGAAACCTGTATGCGGGTCAAGAAGCAACAGTTCGAACCGGCCATGGAACAACCGACTGGTTCAAAATTGGGAAGGGAGTACGGCAAGGCTGTATATTGTCACCCTGCTTATTTAACTTATATGCAGAGTACATTATGAGAAATACAGGGCTGAATGAATCACAAGCCGGAATCAAGATTGCCGGGAGAAATATCAACAACCTCAGATATGCAGACGATACCACCCTAATGGCAGAAAGTGAAGAAGAACTAAAGAGCCTCTTGATGAGAGTGAAAGAGGAGAGTGCAAAAGTTGGCTTGAAACTCAACATTAATAAAACTAAGATCATGGCATCGGGTCCCATCAATTCCTGGCAAATAGAAGGGGCAGAAATGGAAGCAGTAACAGATTTTACTTTTCTGGGTTCCAAGATCACTGCAGACGGAGACAGCAGCCATGAAATTAAAAGACGCATATACCTTGGAAGGAAAGCTATGGCAAACTTAGATAGCATAATAAAAAGCAGAGATATCACCATGCCAACAAAAGTTCGTATAGTCAGGGCGATGGTGTTCCCAGTAGCAATGTATGGTTGCGAGAGTTGGACCATAAGGAAGGCTGAGCGCCGAAGAATAGATGCTTTTGAACTGTGGTGCTGGAGAAGACTCCTGAGAGTCACTTGGACTGCTAGGAGATCAAATCAGTCAATCCTAAATGAAATCAAGCCTGACTGTTCCCTGGAAGGACAGGTACTAAGGCTGAAAGTCAAATATTTTGGCCACCTAATGCGAAGAGAGGACTCTCTGGAGAAGACTCTGATGCTGGGAAAAATTGAAGGCAAAAGGAGAAGGGGGCGGCCAAGGATGAGATGGTTAGACAGCATCACCGATGCAACGAACATGAAAATGAGTGAACTCAGGAAGATAGTGGAGGACAGGAAGGCCTGGCGGGATGTGGTTCATGGGATCACGAAGGGTCGGACACGACTTAATGACTGAACAACAACAACAATTTTGCCCAGTTTTAATGTTTTATTGCAAAATTGCTTTTAATTTTTGCTGTTCTTTTACATGGCATCAGGCTACAATGGCTTCTTAGTTGGAATACAAAACATAGACTTTTGTAAATTAAATAAGAAAGACATCTCTGTTTTGGGTGGAGGTTACTGGAGGTACATCCTGTAATTCTTATTGACAACCCAAACCTACTTAACTCTCCATGTGACAATGCAGCCACAGCAACATGGTGCCTGCTTAATCCATGGGGGAGTTTCGACCTCCAGAGGCCTCCTCGGGGTCAAGGAACATTTGTTTCCCAGTCCCGGAATAAGCCTGTGTTGGCCCACTGGGTCTACTCGGGCCTGCACCAGCTCTATTACTGGTGCAAGTCCACGTGGACCTGGGTTGGAGGATCAAGGCTGGGAAGGGGGATAGGATATCGGCATATGCTGCTGCTGCTGCCGGTACCGCCCCGTTCTTGACCTTCTGTATAGCCTTCTCAGCCTTCATCCTCCCTCCTCCCAGCCCAATCTCATCCCTGGTCCTCCCCCTCCCCACCCCATTCCACTCCCTCCCTGCCTCCAATCCCATGCACTAACTTATCAGCACGAACGGGTGTCCCTGGTCCACTGGTGCGTGGACCTGGCTGCTCACCACATGTGGCAGCGGCCAGCCCGTGCCAAATGACTTGTCACCTTTTGCAACAGCTGAAAAGGGCCTTACACCGCCAGAATGAGTGTTCCGGCAGTGCAAGGTCCAATTAGGATTGGGCTGTTAGTGCAGTAGCGCTCAAGCCGTGTGCCATGCAAGAACTGCTAACACGTCACAACCCCAAAAGATCTACCTACTAATGATGCTGCCACTGGGCCTCATGATTCACTGCTTTGGCTTTGTCTCCTCCTAATCAGACTTCAGTGGGGTTAGGAAATCTTCTCAAATGTGTGAGTGGATCATGAATTCATTCCAGAGGCAAGAAAGCAGAACAATTATGCACCCGGCTCAGAGGAGAATGCCTGTTTCAGCTTTGCAGGAGTCAATGACTTGCCTTTACAACTTTTCAGTCAGGTAGGATGCCTGACTCAAGAAGAAATGCAGGATTTGGACTCCTCTGAAGGAAGGCACTCTTACACATAAAGCAGGAGTAAAGCATGCCTCCAACAATTCAAAACAAAGGGACTTGTTAAGGAGTTTGGGAAACCCTGACCTAATGTCTTGACTGACCTGTGTTAGCCTCTGATTATGATGGTCAGTTCATTTGTATTTATATCTTTGCATTACAAGATGGTGCTAGCAGCTAGCTGAACCTGAAGAGCTATAACAGCAATGAATTAAGTCAATAATCTAATAAAAAGTTGATGGGCCATGTTGGTAAAATCAATATTCAATGTGTGTTTAAATATCGGTCATCAGGAACACAATTTGCCAGTTGAGTACTGTTCAAAGTCAGCAAACAGTTTCTAGAATGTTCTATATTTTGTATGCTTCTGTGAGTCTGACAAGATGAGCTCATTGTTAGATGGGCAGGAGGTCTTGCTGAATTCATTCATAAAAAAGAAAGGTAGGAAATTAAAAAATGGATGTGGTTTTCTGTGTGACAGGTTCCCCAGTTACTTATCAAAAGCCTCTGATTCTTAAGCCAAATAGTTATTTGACCACAGTGTATCTGCTATGCATGCATGTAATAGACAGGAAGGGAGGGATCAGCTGTTCATGAAACAGGAAGTGGAAAAAGGGTAAAGGTATGCATTCTGATCTAAAGCGGTCAGTGACATTTTTCGCTTCAATGCAAGCTTTCTGCACCAAACGAGAAAAAAAAAAAGCACTTGATGCTACTCACTTGTTCCACCATCACCATGACAGCTCCACAGGCTCCAGCCACCAGTCAAACAGGCTTTTATTTTCACCAAGTCTCCCTGAAAGGTGAACATCAAGTCTTCATCATGCGCAGCTTTTGGACATCCAAAAGTATAATAAAGAGCAGCTTTCCCCCACTTAGGGATGCATCTTGTTGAGAATTATTGTCATATTCCTGATCAAAAAAGCCACATTTTGCTGGATCAGGAATGAGTGATGAATTTATGCATTCGTTTCCCTTTCTCCTCTGCCCTTCCCTCCTCCCTTCTTGCGCCTGGCTTCAGAGTTCAGAGAAGACCTCCTGATTTGTGGAACCACACTTTCCCATGGAATTTGAACCAGGAAATTGTGGTTTGAGCGCTCCCTACAAGTCAGGGTTGCAAAACAGGATCAATCGTGGTTTGCAATCCTGGATTGGAGGGAACACTCAAACCAGAGTTTCCAAGTTTGGATGTCATGGAAAACTATGGTTCAACAAACCAGGACGTCTTCAATGAAGCCAGGCATAAGACTGGAGAAGGGCAGAGAAGGGGAGAAAAGGGAGTGGTCTTGCTCATTTCCAATAATACAGTAACTGTATGGGGCTACTGACTTTAAATATGAAGGGATAATGATTATACACAATCTGGAGAACTGCCACCCAAGATCTGGCTGGTAATTTCAAATCAATATGAACTTCAGCCTTCCTCAGTTCTGACGCTCCTCCTGGCCATATGCAGCTCCCTTTTCTGACCATTCCTTCCCCTCTCAGACTTTGATAAGAGGCAGGGCCTTTTCTGCCATAGCAACACCTTTGTGGAACACCCCCTGCAGGGAAGCTTGACACAAAGTGTTTTTCAATGCCAGGTAAAAACATGGCTGCGGAGGAAGGGCTCTGGCATGGTGTGATTGCTTGTGCTACTTTAGTTCTGCTCTATTGGCTCGATTTGGGCTGCTTTGATGTTTTATTGAATAGAGTTCAGATTATTTTTAACTTGCTGCTGACTGCGCCTGTCTCTTTTAAAGTCTTTTTGGTATCTTGTTATGTTTTTACTTTGAAATTTGTAAGCTGCTCTGGGTTCCTGTTTCGCAGAAGAGCAGGGTATGATTTTTAAAAAATAAAAATAAATGTGCAGTAGACAAGGTATTTTATTACCGAAGAAGTATCATTCCTTGTACAGTAGTAATACTAATTACTATTGCTACTTTTGCTAGCAAATTCAGCTCTTGCATGGTAATCACCAGGCTGTAAGGAAAATGGGACCACCATAAAGAAGATAGCAGTTTCTTGGTACTTACAGTTACTGAACTTCAGAAGTTTGCGGAAGTTAGAAGCAGTCAAAAACAAAAACCCCAAAATGTGCAAAAAGCCACCCAATGCTTTGCTGCTAGTGAAGTCTAAGGGTTAATGAGACAGAGTCTAGATTCCTAGAGTGGTGTCCCTCCCCCTATGCGCTGGAACTTCCTGCTGGTGAGGGAGGCAATGCATTTTCATTTTCACTTTCAGTGTTGGTTAGTACCAGAGAGATTTTGGACAGCCCTTCATGACTGGGAGAGAAGAGGGAAGCTTTGAAAAGTGTAGGGGGGGGGGGACTGGGAAGAAGATTTGAAAAAGGGCAGAGAGTGAGACTAGTAGTAGGGCTGGCTGTTCCGTGCCGAAGACTCCAACCCAGTTTCTATACCCAACAGTGTGAATCAGGGCATGCTTACTCTTGACTGAGCCCACTGCAACTTCTTTACAGAAAGAAGTCCATACTGCAACATTTTATTGCAGGAGCCCTCTTGTGTATCACCACCTTGGATACTTAGCTGAAAGGCAGGTGATACATATCTAAATAAATACATAACCTCACAAAGGTTCATATATCCCTTTGCTTCCAAAGAAAAAGTGGCTGTTTGCCATGTGTTGATAACATTGCCATAGTAATAATCATAGATGGGGGGGGGGAGTAACCCTAACAAGTGCCTCTTCTTTGGTTATGTTTTCATCTGGAATCTATTCAAGGGTTCTTCCTTCAGCCTTTCTGAGAATTTGTAAGGAACGCATCTATGAGCAGGTCTTTGGACTTTGTGGAGCTTCCCTCCCCAAATGTCTCTGACCAATCCCATCCCTCACATAACTGTGAAAGAGCACCCAGTGGCTTTTATTGCCCCTCCCTCTCTTTTTCTCTCCCCTTTATCTTATTTTATATCATTTTGAACAGGAACAAAATTCGAGGTAAATAAAAGGCAACCACTTCAGTTTGACGCTTCTTTGGAAGGCTATATATAGACTGTATATTCAATAAGATTTTTTTTTTCCTGTTGCAAACCCTCTGTTTCCTGCTTTCTCTGAAATCTACGCCAACGTACTACAAATTATCATCAAGAAGCAAGACATTCATCGACTGTATTCTCAGTCTCTGAAGCAGCATCTTCACCCAACCCCCTATTCCTAAACACGTTTACTTTGAAGCAGATCCCATCATTTTAAAGAGGAAGGAATTTCTTGCAAGAGAATATGCTAACTCTGGAGTGCAAGTAGCACTGAGCACTCTCAGGTTACACAGAGCTATTATAATGACACCAGGAGTTTCTGAAACACCACTCCCCTTGTCTCACTTCCCCTGTTTCTCTTCACAGATTGCAGCCCTGTGGCAAAAGGCTCATATGAATGAATGTACAGTACCTTACAGTGGGCCAGATGTTTTCTCCATCTGCCTTAGTCTGCTCCCTGGTATCCTATGACTCCTGGCATGTCTCCCTGTCCTGGCTCTGACTTGCTTCCCAGTCCTTTGATCATCTCTTGCTGCCCCCAGCCCAAGCCTGACGGCAAGGCGGCTGCCAGATGAAGCAGAAACGTTCTGAAGCAGGGCTCCCACACTATCCCAGGCCCACTATCCAGAGAATACAGGGGTCATCAAGAATCTGGGGAGCCCCAATACATGGCTGGGGTCTCCTGCCTAGATTTCTCATCTAGATTTCGCTAGATTTCCCTCCCTAGCTCCCAGGCAGTGAGAGATCACAATGTGATCACATCAGAATGCAATCAGGTTTTCTGACAGGGAACCATTGCTGAAGGCCACTCCTGGATTAGTCACATGAGTAATCCCACCCAATCAGGGCCAAGCAAGCAGAAAAAACAGGACTACAGAGTTCCTGGTTGACTGCCATACATGGATAGTAGTGGGTAATGTTTGGGTTGGTGGGTGGCACATTTTGCAGGCCTGTCCTAAAGGAAGCAGTACGCTTGGCTTCCATAGCAAGAAATTCCCCCAAGCTTTGTCAGGAAATGCACTTCTTTTGTTCATTTTGGATGTTTTTTCTTGCAGACAAAGAGGCTCACAGATAGATCTGACAGACTCATCCGCAGTGCTTATTATCCTGCCTCAGCAATTCATTAAGCCGTGTGGGGGAATTTCCTACTTACTTCCACTTGGGGTTATTCATAGCTCTTTACACAGGCAGCTCTATTAATACAGCACCCTGTTCCTCAACCTCATCCACAAGGATTTCCTTTAAGACAAAGGGAAGGTTTCCTTTCTGCGACGGACTTGATTCAGACCTTCTTCCGGCAAGTTCATAATCAGAGGCTGTGAAACCACACATAGCTTCACATTAGCATTTGTGAACAATCTGGTTTTGTCTGGCCAGTGTGAAGACTGGGCCATTTAGAAAAAGAGACACGTTTCCCTGTCTGTCTACTTAGGTCTTAATTTTCAGACACCTGGATCAACTCCCAGCTCCTATTGACTTCTGTGCAAGCTGGGGAGGAAAAGCATGTCTATCTAGAGAAAGGAGGAGGAGTGGATGGGGTGGGCTGTGTGTGTCTCAGCTTTGGATTGGAACAGCAAATTTTGAAGCTAGAGAAGGAACAGTTAACTGACTTGACACCCCTATCCTAAGACCTATCCTGCAGCACCAAATCAATACTTTGAACAGGGTGTATAAACTGTAAAGTAATGGTTTTCAAACTGTCTACCTTGAGAGAGCTCTTTCTTCATCACCCTGTCTGCTACGGATTTCTATGGGTTTCCCACAGAATGACTGCATTTTTGCAGGGGATTCTAGAGTATAGTCTAGAGCAGCGTTTCCAAACCTTTCTGGCCCATGTACCTCCGGCCAGCCGCATACCTACGCAGGCCTCTGGTCAACCGCATTCCACCAGAAGAAAGTGCTGATGACGTCGTCGGCACTTACTTCTGGGTTCGTGGCCATGCCGGAGCTCGAAAAGGCAAGGTAAGTCACAGGGCAGGGCGGGAGGGCCATTTCCTGCACCTAGAGCCTGTGTGCTTGAGCTCTGCCGGCTCGGCAGAGCTCGATACACCGCATTTCTGGCTCCAACACGGCACCACACAGCTGAAATGGCAGCCGCCATCTTGGCCGCTGGCAGTACATGTACCACCAGCCTGTGGTCTGCGTACCAGCAGTGGTATGCATACCACAGGTTGAAAACCTCTGGTCTAGAAGGCAGAGTCAGTTCACCATGGAGTGTTGACATTTTCCTACAGAAACTGAGAATATACCCTAGAACAGTGTTTCCCAAACTTTTTCAACCTGTAGCTCCCTTGACCATTGGCAATCATTGGCCACGGCTCCCCACTACATTATGTTGATGCCTGCCAATTGGCATTGCACTGTTTTCTGAGAGGGTTCCACGGCAAAAACAAAACACCAACAGGCTGAGCTTGAGTGACAGCACGGAATGTTCACAAACATTCCAGCTTCTCAGGGAGGAAAGCTGTCAGAATATTTTCAGTCCAGTGTCTGTGAAAAAGTTGTTAGAGTACAAGTTTTGCATGCAGAAACTTTCAGACCAATCTGACCTGGAAATCAGGTCATTGAGGACCAATCAGGAATTCAGGACCAATCTGAAACATTGGAAGGCTTTTTTAAGTCAGTATAGATAGCCCTGAGCTAGATGAACCAAGGACCTTGGTATAAAGCAGCTTCCAGTGTTCACATTACAAGGCAGTTTTTCACAGTTGTTGCCCCATGTTGATATCTTATGTCTCCCCAGCAGCGTTTCTAGGGGGGTGCTACCGCAACACTTTGGGGGGGGGACCTGACCCAGAGGCCTCCAGAGGCTTCCAGAGGTCCGGAGTGGCAAGCGGAGCTCTGCACTCACACTGTTAGCATGCTGGATGGGCCCAGTTGGCTCCAATTGGGTCAAAAATAGTGGCACTCTGGAAGCAATTGATGGTGACGTGATGATGTCATCATGTCACCGCCAGCCTACTTCCAGAATGCGGAGCCTCCATGAGGTAAGCTCTGCACTGAGTGGGGGTTCACCTCACAACGCCACTCTGTCACCTCTGTGTCCCTGCAGCGTCAGCACCCATTGCAGAAGCAGCAGAACATGGAGGAGCAAGCTTCTTTGCCTTGCAGTTTGTCTAGGTTGGGGACTTCCCTCCCCACTTTCATGCAAGAAATCTGAAACAAACAAAAAAATGTTGAGGCTCTGAGACAAGTCAGCGTTGGGGGGGTTACTTACCCGCACAATGTCTCGGCCCTCCCACCCTCCCTGGAGCTCGTTCGGCTCCAAAACGGTGCCGAAACCGGCGGGGAGAGCGTGTTCGGAGTCGCACTGGGCGCGACGACATCACGTCACTTAGGCCCTGCCCCTTGGCCCGGGCGCCAGGAGGGCTAGTGGCATTACTGCCCCTTCTAGCGATGGCCATTGTTCTCTTGGCAAGGAACAGCCTGGGCGGCTCTGATAATAAATTGCTGGTAGTGGCAACGATGGGGCTCCCTGCTTGTGAGACAAGGCATCTGTATTGGCTATGAAAACCAGAGTCCAGTGTGGCAGCACAGGCACAGAGAGGCTTCTGTATGTGCTGTAACTTGTTAAGAGGCGACTGTGTGAACTAGTCCAACAATTGTTGTTGTGCTGCTGTTTGTCTGAGGGTTTTAAATTGTTCTATGCTATGTGCTGATGGTTTTGTCTATTTCAGTGTTCTTTCTGTTTTGTTATTGATTTTTTAATTTATATTTATTGTATTTTTTAATATTGTTAGCCGCCTTGAGCACCATTGGGAAAAGGTGGGATACAAATATTTTAAATAAATGAATGAATAGCTGGCCATGCATGATATGATTTGACATTGGGCTTTCCCACCTTACTAAGAACTTAGGAAGAACCCTGCTGAATCAAACCAGAGATCCATCTAATCCAACACTGTATTTCCCAACAGTGGCCAGCTGGATGCATTGGGAAATTTAAAAGTCGGGTTTGTCTGTGGTTTGTTCACAGCAGCAACTGGCGGAGAGTTACTACTAGATTTATTCTCCATCCATTTCTCTAATCCTCGTTCAAAAGCCATTTAAGCCAGTGTAGACCAGTTCTTTATCCATTTTATCACACTGACCCTTATGAGGAGAGGGGAGAGGATGGCAAAAGGTCTAGGCATTTGTGGAATTCAGCACCTCAACCATCACACCAAACATATTTTAAAAACTTCAGCTTTATGCTAGAAAGGATGTGGCCAGTTGTAGAACCTTTAGTATCTGTGGTGAGATTACCCATATACATATGCAAGCTTCAGACATCATCAACTCAGGATCTAATATTGAACAGGACACATTGTTCAATTTCATTACATCTGTCAGATCATTTAGATTAATGGGTAATTTACAGCCCAGTCCTAATGGGCTTTATGACAGTGGAACAGCGGTTCTGCTGTGGTAAATGGCCATACGGCGGCCATTCTGGAACTGCTGCCGCAAATGGTGGCAGTGTCAGAGGCAGTCTAGTAATATTTTAAATGAATAAACAAACAAGGCCATCCAGTGAGTGCATAGCAGAGGCAATATGTGAACCTGGGGCTTCTTGGTTCACAAGAGCTAAGGTAGAAGCAGTGGCACTGGTGCGGGGGTGTGTGTGTGTGTGTGGACTGCACCATTTGACATCCTCAGGGGGGTTGACATCACTAGTGGCCAAAATCGTGAAAACCTTTGTCTTAGATATTATGCCATCATGTTATATGTCATTCGATGTGTACTCTCATGTAGAATGCAATGGAATAAACTGTTTTGAAATATCTATATCCTATCAAATGTTACGACCAAATACCCAGAAACAGAAAACACAACTTCCTTGTGTAACAAAAAGTGGATTTCCTTAACTCAAAACAGACCAATGAGACTGATTGTTCTGAGATTGTTCTGAGAGCCGAGTTGGTTATTGTTATTGTTACTGTTACCTGTACTGTTATATATTTTTTTAAAAATAAAGTTAATGACCTCATACTGGGTGACGCAAACCCTTGTGATGCCTCTGTTTAGGCTGTAAACATGCATTAGGCTGTGCGTACAATATTGTAAATTTAAAGGTGTAATTTTGATTAAGCAGGAGGTGGGGCAATAGCATGGGGGCGGGGAGATGATGCGTTTCCCCACCCATTGCATGGGAGAAGGTTCATCATCACGGGGGTGACGCATTGATCTTCCGCACCAAGTGACGCAAGCCCTAGGAACGCCCCTGGGTAGAAGTAGGTATGATTTTATGTTATGATTGATAACAGTTTTATCCTGCCCTTCCTCTGATAAAGTCAGGGCGACATGCATAGCTTTCTGCTTCCATGTCATCTTTGAGGCAGTGTACCTGGGTTTTCACCTCCATTGTTATCCTTGCAACAAAACCGTGAAGCAGGTTAGGCCAAAGGAGCTCCATGGCTGGTCAGGGGTCTGAAGTAACTCAGGCCTCCCGGCTCCTAACCTCCCATGCTAACCACTGGGTGCTGCTAAAATGGGTAAGGCTGCGTCAAATTCCACTGCATCTTCCCCTAACCACAGTTACTGAAATTGGTATTGTATGGTTTCCTGCCATCACATCATTGGCTGCTGCTGCTGCATGGGACATGCCACAATGTGATCTAATTTGCATACTTCCATAACTACAAATGTTGCTGAGTCAGACCACTGCTCCATCTAGAGCAGGGGTACGTAACCTACGGCCCGCGGGTCAGATCCAGACCACCACTCAAGGTCATCCAGACCACATGGAGCTCAGCTTGGGAGGCTTTTCCTCCTGCCAAATTTGCCACTCACTGGACAGGAAATGGCAGAGCCACCTGCCCAGGCCCGTGGAGTACTTGCTGCTTCCAGGAGCTTGGCAACCCAGAAGTTTGGCAATGACGTGATGGCATTATTGCCAAATATCCAGCCCCTTTGCTGAAAAGGTTGCCAACCCTGATTGACCCTGATCTTGTTTACTTTGACTAACAGCAGCTGTCCAGTGTTCCAGGCAGGGATCTTTCCCCCAACTCTTCTTGGGGACAGAAGGGAAAGAACCTGCTGCCTTCTACGCGTGATTGAAGTACAGGTGGGCCCCCATATCCGCTGGGGATATGTTCCAGGCCCCTCCGTGGATACTTGAAACCGTGGATAAGAGCGAACACCCCCTCCATGGTCTCCTGAGGGCCTCCCCACCCTGCCTCCCCTGCAGGCAGGCACGTTTGCCCCCCCCCCAGTTCTTATTTTTCTTTCAGCAAGCCTTGTTTCTTCCTTAAAACAAACAGAGAAGCAGCCTCCATTGCAGGCAAGTAGAACAAAACTAAGCCCTAGAGAGGCTCTGCAAGGTTTCTGTTAACCTTGCAAAGCCTCTCTAGTACTTTGTCTCGTTCTACTTACCTGTAATAAGCAGCCAGAGGCTGCTTCTCCTGTTTCTTTAAGGAAGAAACGAAGCTTACTGGGGAAAAAGTAAAAGCCTGGGGGGGTCCCCACGATCCGTGGATAACTGAAACCGTGGATAGCGAATCAGTGGATATGGGGGCCCACCTGTATCTTCTCTGCCTCTGAGCTATAGCCTCAACATGACATCGGTATTGCCTCAACATTTCAGGTATTTAGATGACTGAAGGGAGACATTGGGGGAGAACTCTTGCATGCATGCAGCATTTCCCCTTGAAGCAGCTCTTGGTTTTAAAGTCAGTGGAAATGTAAGGAAGAGTTCAGGGACCCTGGGCTTGGTACCTTGTGGGTTGCTGCTGCTTGCATGGGTGAATTGCTCTCTCACCTGGAGCCTGCCTGCCTGCCTGTGGGAATAGTGCCCTTTGTCCAAGCCCGGTATCGTCATAACCCTCACCGCTACTGCTCCCCCTTTTCATGGAAAGCTCCGAGTCGCTGCTTCACCTGGCCCACTGCCACGGCTCTCCCTGGCTCACAGACCTGGATCTCATGGGTAACAAACCTGCCTGGTTTTGCCAAAGCAGTCGGCTTGGCTGATCTCAGCAATTTGCAAAGGGGGACAAAAGCATTCCTGAATTCCAAGTGCAATGACTTACAGTAAAACACGCTTAAAGAATAAAAAAAATTTAAAGCTGCAACTGTTTGTGAATGGCTTCAAAGAATACTTGGCCTGCCAGTGAAAGGTTTTTGAGCTGAATAGTCATGTTTTTTTTTAATTGATTGATCAATCTATGGAAGTTAAATACATGCAGTTATAATCACCCTATCAATGTAAGTGAATTTTTTCAGATGCAGAAGGAAGGGCATCACTTTATCTTTACTGTGAGATAAGCTTAATAAATGAAGCCACTCGTTGCTGGAAGGTAAGGACATCTGAAATGAAACAGTTCCAATGAAATTCTTCCAAGGCAGAGGCTATACTTGTTGGGGGACTGAATTAATGAATCCATGTAAACTCCAGGAAACTCCGGCATGGCTTGGGCTAATGGACTTTGCATGTATAGGCCTCATGCAGATGCCATGCCATGTCACACACATGGGTGTCCAGCAGGTCGCTGAGAGGTGGGCCAGACATGTCTGGTAGGGTGAGCTAGTGCAGCATGCAGTCGCGCCAAAACGCTGCCCTGTGTGTTATGGAGGGGGCTGATTGGGAGGCTTGGGAGGGGAAAGGAAAAACATTTTCCCTGACCCCTTGGTAAGTCCCGCAATCACCAGGTCAGTCCTGCACCAGCTCTTGAGCTGGCACAAGTCTAAGGAGACAGTTGGGGCATGTCAGCTCGCTCCGGAAGAGATAGCATCTGGCGCACGTTGCCTGCGCTGGGTGCGACCACCTCCAACATGCTTCCAGTCCTTCCCCCATTCCACCTCATTCCACCCACCCTGCCAACTTACTGGCGCCAGTAGGGCACCTGTTGCCTCCCCTTCCCCCACCATCTGCAGCAGCGACCTGAAATCACATTTTACCTCTCCTTCAATGGGCTTTCTATCTGCAAGTGTGCCAGTTGCACAGAAGTTAGAGAATTACACCTAGGCTGCAATCCAATACACGCTTACCTGGGAGTAAGTCCCACTGAACACAATGCATTTTCTAAGCAGACATGCATACTGTAGGATTGCACTGTTAGCCTGGAGAGACTAGGTTCCCATCCTCTCTGTGCTACACAGGTCTGGGTGACCCCTGGCTCATTCACTCTCTCAGCGTAACCTACCTTAAAGGATCCGTGTGAGGGGAGAGGACGGACAGGTATGCCATGAGCACATTGGCGGAAGGGTGGGGTAGAACTGCAATGAATAAGAAGTCGTTGGTTTTGTCCCCTAGAACTTAATGGGAGCCGGTGAACCTTGAGCTTGTTTCCAACTATATTGTCCTGCCCCTTCATGGGCATAGCTGCACCCCCTGCTTGGTGCTGCTGCTGTTTTGCTCATGCCCAAGTGCAAACTCTGGACTGTGGCTTATCTATCTCCATATTGATGACTTGATTCTAGGCCCATCTTCCTCACCGTGCCCCTTTTACAAGCCAACTCTTACTAGCCACAAAGCTCTCTAGCCATACTAATAAGAACCTGAGAATGTACAGCCCGTGATGTGCACAAGGAAACCGGAGCACTATTCAGTGGGCCACTTGTTTGTGCCCATTTCATTTCAAAGAAAGCCATTCCTCCTGCAGCATCTACAGAGCAAAGCATCTGCCAGTGACGCGGAGGCAGAGAAAAAGTGAGGCGCAACTGTTAAGTCAGGCACTGCGACTTCATTGTGTAGGAGGACCAGAAGAGCCCTCTATGCGAGTGATCCTTCCCATAAATCTGCGGGTTATCTAGCAGATATGACACCAGCCTTTGCTAAATACGTGCAGCAGCCCGTGTGCCGTTCCTGTTGTGTATACAGTGCACATCGCCTCTCGGTTATTTATACAGAGGTGGAAGGCGAATCTATTAACAGGAACAAGACTCCCTTTTCTTTATTGCTCCTGGACGCCTCCTCCATCCTAGCGGTGATGCTGACGTGCCTGCTTTATCACAGACCGACTGTTCTGCCTGAGAGATAGACCAGAGGGTTATTTTCAGGCTCCGCCAAGGCAGTGACACTGCAGGTTCAGTGTATTCTGCAGGTTCCTGTTCAAACACTGAATATGCTCTCTGGTGCCCCATTGATGCCTTGAGAATGGATGCTTTCAATTTTGGACATTTGTAGTCCTTGGGGCAGCACCGGCCCATCCATGAGGCTGATTGAGGCAGTCGCCTCAGGCAGCTGTTTGACAGAGAGTGACCACCTCCATCTGTCCACTTGCTTCCCCTGCTCCTCCTCCCCTGCTCTGTATTGGAAAATGAAGAGGAGGATGGAGCAGAGGAAGTGTGCGAGTGCTGGTCTAGAGCATTGCAACCACTCAAGCCTGCCACGTTTCTCTCCTCCACACTCCCTCTTCCACTCCATCCCTTCTTCCTTGTCCAGTCCAGGGAGTGAGAAGAGCAGAAGCTGGCACATCACCAGGTAAGGGTGGAGCAGCATTTGCCAGGCCACCTCAGGTGCCAGGAGGTCTTGTGGCATCCCTGCCCTTGAGTGAAGCCCGTGACACACCGCCTGCATCGGGCTGCATTGCCTCTGCGTGCGACTGGGAAATCCCAATGTGCCTTCTGTTTTACGAGATCGCACTGCAACACAGGAGAGCTGCGTTGCGGTGCGTGCAAAGTTGAACAAGTCGAACTTGGGCCAATGAGAGGCTGCATTTGGTGTTGTGGGGGAAGGATGGGGAGTAACACGTTGGGCCAATCAGAATCGAGTCTGAGGACGTTTTATTCTTCTCAAATCCACAGGTCTAGTGTAGACAGGGTGCATTACAACACGTCGGCTACTCTTGCAATGCACCGGGATGCAATGCACCCTGATGCAGGCAGTGTGCCACAGGTTTACGAGGGATGATTTTACAAACCTGGAGGCAGGCATTTGGAGGAAAAAGTGATCAGAAGTGTGTGTGCTTTGTATGTTAAAGATCCTTGGTTTGATCCTTATTACCTCCATGGAAAGGATCCCCGTCCTATTCAAGACATGATTCTAAACATATTTTTTAATAGTAGCCACAGGGCACCCAATCTAGACTGGGACTGCAGTGTGAGTGGAGGGGGGGGTTAACTCTTCCCCATTTTGTAGTCACAATTCAAATTGCCTCCCCCAAGGCTGTTATTTGCCCCAGAAGGAAAGCTGCTCTGTTAGTAGCAGCTTCCCCCCAGGGCAACTCGGAGGGGGAGTTGTCATCAGGACTGTGGTGTCGGGGGAAGGATCCAGACTGGGGGGCCCCCGTTGCTATTATTTTAAAAGAAAAAGACAGAAAGATGATGACATGCTTAACATCACATCTAGTTTGGCCTTCAGATAGCAAGGTTAGGAGAGAGATTTCTACCTGAGACTTTTGAAAGCTGCTTGCTGTAGGACATCTGATTCAATACAAGACAGTTTCTTATACTTTTAGAATATACTGTATACTGAGAGGGGCTGGGCAGAGCTCTTATTGATCAGAGGATGGTGCTTACCGTAAATATAGGTCAACTGCTAGAGTCAGGCATGACTGGCTTGTGAACAAGGGGAAGCTTTACCTTTATCTTTTTTTGTTACACAAATGAATCCATAGCTATGTCCATACCTTATGAAATCTGATCCACTGGAGAATGCAGAGGTGTACAAGGGCCGCGGCTGGGGGGGGATGCAATGCCCCCAGGTGACAGCCGCGGTCTCCTCATTAGGAGGAGCCGGGGCAGGAGTTTTGTGCTCCATAGCTGCTTTTTTGCAATGGGGGGGGGCTGCATTTGCAGCCGCATAACATTATCACGCTGAAAACGGCGTGTTTTTCTTATCTTTCCACCCGCCCCAGGTCCTGGAAGGCTTAAAACGAAGCCTTCTGGGAGCGCAGGGGGCGAGGGTAATGACACGAAATGCATCATCACAACCCCTCCGGACAGGCACACAACGCTAATGGGAGCGTGGGAGGAGTATGGAACCATGTGTTTCGTGGCGAATGTTGGCAAGAGAGTAATTTGTAACATTCCTAAGTCCAAACCCCACACACAGAGGATTGGGTGGTGATCCCTGGTATCAAATTGGGGTGTTCCAAGTTCATAGATGTTTTCATATGTGAAATGTCGGAAAGGGTATGTACTAGTCAAGCACCAAAGCAAGAAGAACTGAGGACTGCCAGGTGCTTGACAACCCCGATGTTTTTGCTGTCCCAGGCAGACATGAAAAACAGGAGGGTAGTAAAGGAGATGTGCAGAGAGAGTCAAACTACACAGGGCCAATTTAGGGTTCCCAGTTTGCCTCAAATTATCCTCTTTTCCCAGCCTTTTTTTCCCGCTAGGCAGACAGGGTGGCAAAGGTTAATTTAAGTCAATTTGGGGGGCACTGCTGGGTTCTTTACTGTTCCTTTGTCATTAGGCTCCATCTTGGAGCCCCCTCCCCATGTTTCAAGGTCCCCCCCTTGTGACATCACAAGACGATTCCCTACCTCAGAAATCTCAGGTATTTGAAAGCAGCCAACCTGGCAACCCCTAGCGCTCCACCAATTACATGAAAGCGACCAAGTGTTAAAATTTTTGACTACAAATCTTAGAGCTAGCTATAATTTCTGTATGAGTGGTTTAAGTAAGTTAGCAAACACAGTGTATTAGTAAGTACTGGAAAAATCTGCAAATTGTAACGGACTTTCACGCATGGAATTGTAAAAACAGTAGTAGTGTGAAATATACTCCCATCATGGTTCTGATCTGGACCATCTCTCTACCCTCACAGTTGCTATGTGCCCTGGGGGAAAAAAAAACTCTCATTGGTCCCAATGGAAGCTCAGTGAGGAAAATGCCTCCTTCCCACCATGGGCATTGACGGGGGGAAGCGCGGGGGGCGGGCCACCGGGGGGTGTCGCGCGCATAGGGGTGATGCCCCCACTTACAGTTTGCCGGTGGAGCTGGGCCCGCCTGCCCGCCCGCCTGCCCTCGCGTCTGTTTGGCTCTGAAATGAGCCGAAAACAGCGCGGGTATGTGTGTTCCGGGCATGCGCGTGACGTCACGCGCGGGGGCGGGGCCGCGTCGTTAAGGGTGACGTGCACGCCCCGCTCCCCGGTGACGCGCGTCCTGGTGACGCGCCTGCTTCCCACCACTAGTCACAGTCTGGATCTGGCCCTCCTGTGGCTGCTATTTACAGTAAAACATGCAGTACGACTATTCAGAGAGCTGCTTCTGCTGTCTCGGAACATGTGCATCCCTCTCGGTCCGAGTTTAGCGATGCTCGCAGCAGGTCTGTCCCCATCAGAATTTCTCTGAGGAGTTTGGTGTTCTGAATTCTCTGGTGTCATTTCTGAAGTGGAAGCTGAGGCATGATGAGGACTTCTCCCCAAGCAGGCCCGGCAGCCTAACACACTGGCTCACGAATCGCTGAGTGAAAGCTGACTTGGAGAAAGAAAAGCACTTTTTCTTTCTCCGCCAGACAGAGAACCTTTTTTGCAAAAGAGGAAATTCTGCAAATGCTCAGATGACATCACCAGGAAGGGGTTGTTTGCTCATTCTCTGGAACATGACAAAAGTTAAGAGCTGAGGCCAGCTCTTGCCACTTGTCAGATCTGGCACGCTCCAGCCAACAGCTGGTGGAGGCAACTAATTAGGCCTCTGCTCCACTCGGAGCCTCTGAGTGCAGCTTTTATTGGCAAAGAAAGGCAGGCTGCATCAACCCGTTTCCCTCTTTCTATTAACAGAAGCCTGCGCCATCCGATTACCTTGGCCAGGGTCCAAGGCCTACATGTCCCTTGCCTGCCTGATTTTCGCCATGGCAACGGGGATGCTAGCTTTGCCAAAGCAGCAGCTGGTAGATGGTTGGTAGATTACCTGCCAAACAGATTTACTAGCCGCAAAGTACAGCAGCAGGCCTCTAGGATAGGTTAAATAAAGACTAAAAAAGGGGAAAGGAAGAAGAAGAGGGAGGATTTTTGTAACAAAAAGATGCTTATCCCTTTTTAAACATTTTTTTTTACCCTTCAAGGTTTCCAGACATCCAGCTGCTGATTTGTGGGCAGACCACATCCCTATTCTTCTGGGTATGAAAGGCATTAAACAAATTAGGTTTTATCTTAATTTCAAGTCCCCCCTGGGCTTTTCATTCTACAAGCAGGAAAAAAAAAAGCTTTCCTTTTTCTAAAAGACTTATTTCCATAACTGGATGCCCTTCCTGATTTTGACTGACATCTGTTGCCTTTTTTTTTTTAACTTTGCCATTTCAGTTTGGTTTGTTTAGCTACTACCAGTAGTTTCTGACCATAACTGGGTCTAATATACCTTTCATCTAGAATGAGAACCTCACATTCGCCCAGCCGCTGAGGCTGGAACTATCAAATAAATTATTCAGGCAGCCAAATTAAGATACAAGCCAATCCCATAAAACTGGATGGTTTGGCATGAAATGGGGAGAACATCACGGCCATGCAGATGGTTTCACAAGAGCACATATTGCGAGAAGAATACATAATGCCCATCAACGTGAGCACTACTTACAAAATGAGAATGTCCTGGTCCCGGATGAATGGGCAATCGTCGCAGGTTCTGATATGGCCTCCAGAATTTTTGAAGTAGGGTTTGAATTTTTCCAGAAGTACAGTAATTGACCTGGATTCTCCTCCTTTTTCTTTGCAAATTATGGAAACATGTTTGTTGTCTCTGGTATGGCAAGGTAATGTAAAACAACATGATCAGGTGTTGCTCTTCCTTTAAGAAGCTGCTTTCCCAAAGCGCCAGACTGATTGACTACTGTACCTTCAAGAAATTCTATAATGTATCTGGTTTTTTTTAATCATTTATAATGGATTGTATCCTAAACATTTCTTCAACAAACAGAACTACTTCATGCATGTAAGGGGAGGGTGGTTTCTGATCTCTCTGCAGCCCCCTACACCCCTGAAAATCTGCTCCTGAGAATTCTCCCTCTTTTAAGTGAATGGAAATGCTTCAATTCACAGAAGTTGTTATTGGGATGCAACACATTAATCTACTTCCTGTCTTTCAGATTTTAAATTCAAGAATCTCCCAACCTGACGGGAAAATAATCACAAGATTATCTTTAATGGGATCTAGATGCAAATCTTGCTTTATTTTAAGACTCACTTGTATTACCATTTTTGAGGTGAGGAAGCCAGCATGGAGACATTTCTTCACAAATTTCAGGTTGTGAGAGCCCTCACAATGTCATAATAAGATAAAGTAACTACAAGTTGATTACCCCTTATCTGGACATCCGAAATCCAGACTGAATCGAAATCCAGACATTTTGGGGGCTATGAGTTTAAAAAAAAAAATTCTAACATAGCACAAGGCACGCTGGGGCATAAAATTATTAAAAATATTGTATAAGGTGTACATGAGACATAAATTAATTTCGTGTTTAGACTTGGGCCCAACTCCCAAGATAGCTCATTGTATTTATGCAAATATTCCAAAATCCAGACAAATCCAAAATCCAGACAAATCCAAAATCCAGACAACTTCCCATCCCAAGCAGTCCGGATAAGGGATACTCAACCTGTACATCCTGAATCATTCTAGAAACATTACAACCTGTACATCCTGAAACATTCTAGAAAGGGATGTTTTAAGGATGTGGTGGTGGGTCCGTGGGTGTACACCTGCCTTTCCCAGGCTTGGGCCCTGTAATATTGGCTAATGCAAATGTGTTTTTTTTTTAACTTATTTACATTGTTATTCCACCCATCCACCAAGGAATGCCCACCAGCATACATCTCCCTTCTCATCTCCCTGTGAGCTTTGCAGCCAGGTATGGACTTGAATCCAGGTCCCCACTCCCACACTCCTCATCCAACACGTGATCCACTCTATCCCACTGGTAGCCATTGGGAGACTAGAGTGTAGGACAAATTATTTCACACTGTGCAACTATGACTCCAACTGATCTTAAAATAGCTGCTTTCCTGAGGTTTCAATTCTCTGTTAGTGTTCCTCAAAACTACTTCCCTCCATGAACCTACTCATGAAACACTTAGTTCCTAATATAGGCCCTGCCTTACCCCATCATGAGCAGGTTTTTTAAGTGGCCTCAGGACACCTTGGTTATCTTGTTGAATCCTTTGCTTTGGAGACTATGAGGGCCAGCTCAAATGAAGCAAAAATTTGCAGATTATCCACATCAGCATCTAGCACATTTCACTAACAGCGCAATCTGACTTAACTTTTGTGCCGGTGTAACCAGCGACGTAGCGAGAACGGGAGGCCCCAGAACGGAAAAGGGATTCAAATCCCCTTTGAATTCCTCTTTTGGAGGGGATTTGAATCCCTTTTCCGTTCTGGGGCCTTCCGTTCTCGTTGCGCCGCTGGTTACACCGGCACAAAAGTTAAGTCGGATTGCGCTGTAAATGGAAAAGCTTAGTGTATGCAACTTCCTGATTCTGGTATGGTGGATGAGCAAGTGGAACGTTTCCAGTCATGGAGACAAAGTGGTAAAATAAAGTTGTACCTGTGTGTGTGTGCCTGCTATTGTAGGTCCGGGAGCACAGCCAGTTAAAAAGTGGCAGGTCAAGGCTCAGTCCAATGAGGACAAGCAAGAATTGATCTGAGAATGGGACTAATGCTTTAATGCATAAAGTGTACGTTATATAATATAACACATTAAGGGATTTTGTGGTAATGGGGCAGAATCTGGCAATGATTGGCTGAATTGCCCTAATGCTACAAAGAAGCAGTGCAGGCCCAAGAATCTCTGGTTTCCATTGACTGAATTGCGCTGGTCCTAAAGAGTCTGCTGGCTTACCGAGATCCGAGAGTTGGGTAGGCCAAGCTGAAAAGTGGGCCTCCTGAGAAGAATGAAGCAGGGGTCTGAGCAGGTAGCAGACTGGAAAGCAGGAAGCTCTGAAAGAAGGAAAAAGTTGATTTAGCAGCACCTGTAGAAAGATGGTTCCAATGGGAAAAACCCCTCCCATGTGATTAAGGGTACTGACCAGGAAGTGAGAGGAAGAATTAGGACAAGCAAGCACCATCCATGTGGGGCTGGATGAACAGGGAAAATATAATCCAAATTGACCCAGTCATAAAAGCAACACAGATTCCACAGAAGCCAAACAATGCCCCCAAAGACTCAGCTTGGAAAGGTCTGTAATACTAAAAATGCTTTGACAAAGTGATGAAAGACGGTCAGCTAGGGGAGCTAACACACTTCCACATGGTTGGAGGGAGTGCCACCGTCTATGTGCCACCACCAAAAAAGCCCTGTTCTGTGTCACCAAACTTCAGAAAGAGATAGGATGCGGAGCAAACGCCCTGCAGAAGATCTTAATGTTTGGGCAAGTTGATACGGAAAGTTCATACACTGATTTGCCATAGTAACCAGCAGAACACTTGGCTGTAGGCATCTTATATAATTGTAATATTTGATACTTCCTCTTCTTGTCTTGGCAGTGACAGATGGTAGCAACACCTGTTCTAAGTTCATCTTATTTGCTCCTCTGTTCTCGTGTGTTGTTTTTTGGCCTGCAGGGTATTTGTTTGTTTATTACGAATTAAATCTCTCTTCCAAGAGAAATGGGTGGGATTAGCATAATAGAGTTTGCACAGTTAAAAGAACCAACCACCGACCACTTACAACAATGACAAAAGTCATACCATACATACCCCTTTGCTTGGTCACGAAACAGACTCTTGCCATTCTGCCCACTTCAGATGGCCAGAACGGACGTGAAATTCTGTCATCTCAAATGGACTGTAGTAGGGCCTGGCTTAGGAAAGCTTAATAAATCCATCTGCCTTAATTGTCGAGCTCCCAAGGCATGAAAGACAGAGACAAAAGAAGCCTGCTAAATGGGCCCTGCCCATCCCCCTCTGGGAAATGGAAGTTTAAGGAGCCAAAGTGGAGAAGGATTCATTATTGCCAAGGCTTTCTTATTATCGTGCGTGAGCTCACTTGTGTTGCTTTCTTGTGGAGACAGCAGTTGTCAAGGTTGTGCCTTAATTACTTACAGTTTGGGGTGGGAGGAGGGAAAGGTCATCACTCCAATGTCAGTATCAAATCCCAAAGCGTAATTCGCAAGAGGGCTGAGAGATGTAATATTTATGAGTGCAACAATGTGTGTTTTTAACCGTCTGGGAAAGACTTTACAACATAGGATTTCTTGGATCTTAATAATTCTTATTTCTCTGATGCTTGGTTTAATTGGTGTACTCAACCCACTACAATTTTAATTGCCAAAACATTGCAACAGTCAGATTAAGTGGTGCTGCTATGGAAGGCCAACCCCCCCCCCCCCCAGCCTATCCCATAGGGCCATACATACACATCGGCTCCCTCCATTTTTGCCAAATTTCATGGAGAAAAGAAAAGTGAAAATGGATTTACCGGTACCTTTAAATTGGAACCCAAAGATGGAGTTTAATTTACATCTCAGTTTGCAGGGCACTATGGCTTCCCTTCAAGCAATGAGAAGCGCAGGCAACTGCAGTTAATAGCACTCCATTAAAACCAGTGTCAGTATACTTTTTAAATCTGGATACACCATGGAACTGAAGGGATTCATTAATTTTTGGAAAGCTTTGGTGTATTGTTGCAGTAGGGAATATTCTGCACTGCCTCCCTGAGTTATGGGTGTCTGAGTTAGGGATGGCTGTGTCGGAGCTTTGGTACGGGCGCAGTATGCCCTTGTTGGTGCTTTTGCACAGGCGCAATAGTGCTGGACCAGCAAGAGCCGGCTGTTTTGAGCTCCGTATGTTCCAACTTCCATACAGACCTCTGGAACTGAACCCTGTGGAACTGAACTTAGGGGACTTAGTTTATGCTTCTGATTCACAAATCAATTAAAATAAACGTTAAGCTGCAATCTTAAACATACTTATCAGAGAGTAAGCCCATTTGAGCCTAGTGGCACTTACTCCTGAGTAAATATATGCATCAGAGTGCTCTTTCCTTGCAACCATAAATGATAGCACATGATTTGACCAAACTTATTTTACACTTAAGAAAAATGATTCCCTTTCTTCAGCATCCACAAAAATGAATGCTGGTAAAGTGCGTATTCATCTAAATCAAATCAGTTAAAGAATCAGTTTACTGATTAAAAATCAAGTGATTAATCACTTTCATTACGAAGTTTGTAATGGGTGGTGAGCCAGTGTGGCAATCAAAGGTGGAACAGAACAGTATCTCAGTCTTCATTTGCCCTGGCTCTCTGAATATCATTGCTAACATGTGGCCTCAAGATGGAATTTGTGATCCCATCCCCCCATATCTACTTAGGGTCTGGATGAAATCCCCCCAATTTTGTAATCTCTGTAAACTGCCGTTGTTATAGGCCTCTGCACAGCCTTGTGAAAAGGCAGCCTATGAGTTAAAAAGGTAAAGGTATCCCTTGACAATTAAGTCCAGTCGTGTCCGACTCTAGGGAGCGGTGCTCATCTCCGTTTCAAAGCCAAAGAGCCAGCGCTGTCCAAAGACATTTCCATGGTCATGTGGCCGGCATGACTCAACACCAAGGCGCATGGAACGCTGTTACTGTCCCACTGACGCGGTACCTATTAATCTACTTGCAATTTCTTGCTTTCGAACTGCTAGGTTGGCAGGAGCCGAATGTACCCTGTTTCCCTGAAGGTAAGACCTCCCCTGAAAGTAAGACCTACTGTCATTTTTGCGTGATTTTTGCTGGCACTCATAAATATAAGACCTCCCCTGAAAATAAGACCTAGCTAGGATCATCAGCCAGACGGACGCGACCCCCCCCACCCCACCCCCAGCGTCCTCCTCCGGCACTTTCTTTGACCAATTTAAGCTTCATTCTTTCCCGAGGGTGCAAGGCTCTGCGAGGCCTGGAAGGCCTGCACTTGAGTCCTCCATCATAGAGACAACATGCTAGAGAGGCCTGCAAGGCCTTGCACCCTTGGGAAAGAATGAAGCTTTAATAGGTCAAAGTAAGTGCCGGGGGGGTCGCAGGGGGTCACGCCACAGGTTGGGAAAATAAGACCTCCCTGAAAATAAGACCTACTGCATTTTTGGGAGCCAAAATTAATATAAGACACTGTCTTATTTTCGGGAAAACACGGTATGTTCCGATAAGGTTTAAGAATGATATCTGATCTTAATCCTGATGGGTCAGTCTCTTCCCGAAGCTGCTAAGCATTTTGAGGAGAGTGGACTTGCTGCAATTTCATTCTGATTGCCAATTAATTAGATTGTTTTGCTGTCCAAATCAAACTTGATCTCCCACAATTTACTCTTCAACCTCAATCCAAGCCCAAAGTAGTGATCAGCAGTGTATCAGCAACACTGTAACCCAGGGCTTGTCAACCTGGGGGTTGGGGGGGGGAAGTACAGGTCACTCTAGCCTTGAGGCTGACTGAGCAGCCACTTTGGGATCCATGTTGGAGGGAAGCAGTGAGCACATTGGGGTACCTGGCTCCTGGGTCTGCCTCACACCCCGCTCCAGCCCACCACCCAAGGAACCACGTCAACTGGCCTCCGATCCTCTTCCTGCTCACTGAGAGGCTCACTGAGAGCAAGCAGAAAGAGGACTGCGGCACTGTCGCTTGCTCTGCCTGGCCCTGTCTGAACCTAACAGGAGGGGGTGTGACCCCGTAAGTGTTGCAAGGTGCTGCACCACACCTTGCAAACTGGTGTAACATGCCCCCCCCACTCATCCCTAGAGCCATTCCAGCGGTGAAGGCAACCCCTCCAGGCCTTCAGGGAACTGAAGCCCCTTCCCCTCCATCACACATACAAAACATAACTTGTGAGTGAGGGAAATCCATTTAGACCACTTTTGGAGGGAGAAACACTTGTGAGAATCAAGAATCCACATGAATGGGGGTTCCCCTGCAAGGTCTAGCTTATAAGAGATGTCATGTCCGCGGACTGAGGGAGCATGCACTCTCCTTCACTGTGTAAGGATGGTGCCAGCTCATAAAGTTGTGTGAATTAGTGTCTCCAGGCCTTCATTTGGATCCGGAGGGTCAATTTAGCATGTAAAGATGCTCTAGCTAGAGTCTAGCTTTCATTATTTCATCAGTTCCTATAAGAAGCACCCAAAGTAGCCAGCTGTTGTAGTATGAGGCTAGGCTTTGGATCTGGGCTCTGATACTTCTTCTGAAATGGAATGCTAGGAGTGTGCCCAACGCCATATCACCTTTCAGCCTCAGTTTTCTGATGGTAAAATGGAAATAAAGACATTCTACCTTGAAAACCTGTTTTGAGAGTGACTGCGCAATCCTACTTAAGCTATGGGAGGTGGACCTAGTGGTGCACCACCCAAAATAGTCGCAAACGTGCGATAAGGCATGTTTGCAGACTACTTTTGAGCAGGGACTACTTTCCCTGCTCTGCTGCTGGAGCCCTCGGCCCACTGCCGGACCCAGGTAAGTGTGGATCCAGCGGGCGGGTGGGTCGGTTGACAGACAGAGGGAAAGGACGGCAGAGCTGGGAGGGCGGCCATAGGCCCAGCCGCTCCGGGCGGGAGCAGGGACATGGCGTCCGTCATATCCCGGTCCCCGCCGGTCTCCACAGGGCGGATGGGCCATTACACGGCCGCTTCTGACTTCCGCTAGCAAAATAGCTGGCAGAAATCTGAGGAGGCCTACCGGCCCCAGCCGCCGTTACACTCCAGCGTCCCTTTCCCCAAGTAGACTTTCCGCCGTGGGCTGACTGCTGCAGGCTGCCTGCGGCGGAGCACTGGATCAGGCGGACGGCCGCGGACGGCCACCCTATCTTTACGTAGGATTGCATCTGGTGGGACCACTGTGTGATACAGGAAGCTGGACTAGATGGGCTTTTGGCCTGATCCAGAAGAGCTCTTCTTATGTTCTTATGTTCTTATGATTGGGCTGTGAATATCTTAAGGCCTTAAAAACACTCAAAAGAGATAATGTTGCATGCGTGGTGTAGGTGATGCAGCATGTTCAACAGTAATTTAAACAAAACAAAAAGACCTGGCTCTTTTATTGTTTTCAGATCAGCTTCAAAGGAGAATCCCCTCAGATGTGTTATTGGTATTTTTAATAGCGATATTCATTGTGTATTGTTGCCAGGGTGTGAGGGATATGCTCAAGCCTGCTGCTTAATTACATGAAAGGCAGTTAATCAGGTCAAAGAGCCGTATTAATAAGTGATAACCACAGAGCAAATATGATTAATCATAGTGAGCAAAGCCATCTACGGTAATTTTTTTTTCCAGCATTTATGAGTAAACAGAGAGGAATTCTTGGAAATTATTCATGCTATAGACTGGAGTTTACAGGCACCTGAACAAATCTGTGCATTGTAATGTGACAGCTGTAGTGACAGTGGTGGGTTACCTGTATTTGGGAGCACCAGACTATGGCTGCCTTTATTGGATGGATCCACTAACTCAGGGGTCCTCAAACTACAGCTCGTGGGCCAGATCTGACCCGCCAATGTTGTTTGTCTGGCCTGCCCACCTGCCCAGTGACTTGCCACCGCGGACGCCCGGTACTAATGCCTCGGCAGCTGCTTCCTTGAGTCCTCTCCTTGCGGCTCGGCCGCTTCAGAGTAGACCGAGGCAAGGCTAGAGCGGCGCATGCGCAGAACACCGCTCGAAGCCTTGCCCTCAGAAGGGCCTGCCCTACTCTGAAGTGGCCGAGCCACAAGAAGAGGACTCAAAGAAGCAGTGGGTGAGCGATTAGTACCGGGAGGCAGTGGGGTGGTGACGAAACCGCTCTCCTGCTGCTTCTTTGAGTCCTCTTCTTCGTCGAGTCGGCCGCTTCTAAGTAAGGCAGGCCAAGGCAAGGCTAAAGCGGCGCTGGCGCATGCGCAGAACACCGCTCGAAACCTTGCCCTCAGAAGGGCCGAACGCTTGGCCCTTCTGAGGGCAACGCTTCGAGCGGCGTTCTGTGCATGCGCCAGCGCCGCTTTAGGCTGGCTTACTCAGAAGCGGCCGACCCGACGAAGAAGATGACTTACAGAAGCAGCGGGCAAGCCATTAATACCGGGCGGCAGCGGGCTGGTGATACGGCAAGTGGGGGGTGACGCACTGGGGGGGACTATAGTCCCGACCCCAACTATAGTCCGACCCCCCAGCAGTTTGAGGGGCAGTGAACTGGCCCCCTGCGAAAAAAAGTTTGAGGACCCCTGCCCTAACCTAAGCAATCTTTGCCCCACAATTTACTGATTGAAGACTGCACAATGTGACACACCGAGCGAACACAGCCCACCAGTCATGTAGTGTGGCCTGCCAGGAGTCTGGTGAACTATGTTACGGCTGGAAGCCAAACTAGACAATACAATTATTGCAAGATTTGGGCATGCTTGTTGGGTTTTTTAGAAATGTAAATAGCAACCTCAAAGGGTCCTATTGCAGAGAATAGCAAGGAGAGATAAGAAGGCCTTCTTAAATGAACAATGCAAGGAAATCGAGGAAAACAACAGAATGGGGAGGACTAGAGATCTGTTCAAGAAAATTCGAGATATTAAGGGAATGTTTTGTGCAAAAATGGGCATGATAAAGGATAAAAAAGGCAGGGACCTAACAGAAGCAGAAGAGATTAAGAAGAGATGGCAAGAATACACAGAAGAACTATACAAGAAAGATCTGAATGTTCCTGATGACCACGCTGGTGTGGTCACTGACCCAGAGCCGGACATCCTAGAGAGTGAAGTCAAGAGGGCCTTAGGTAGCATTACTAACAACAAAGCTAGCGGAGATGATAATATCCCAGCTGAGCTACTTAAAATCCTAAATGACGATGCTGTGAAAGTGCTGCACTCAATATGCCAACAAATTTGGAAAACTCAGCAGTGGCCAAAGGATTGGAAAAGGTCAGTTTACGTTCCAATTCCAAAGAAGGGCAGTGCCAAAGAGTGTTCAAACTACCGCACAATTGCACTCATTTCACATGCTAGCAAGGTTATGCTCAAAATCCTACAAGCTAGGCTTGAGCAGTACGTGAACCGAGAACTACCGGAAGTACAAGCTGGGTTTCAAAGAGGCAGAGGAACTAGAGATCAAATTGCCAACATGCACTGGATCATGGAGAAAGCACGAGAGTTCCAAAAAAACCACCTACTTCTGCTTCATTGACTACGCAAAAGCCTTTGATTGTGTGGATCACAACAAACTGTGGCAAATTCTTAAAGAGATGGGGGTGCCAGACCACCTTACCTGTCTCCTGAGAAACCTGTATGCGGGTCAAGAAGCAACAGTTCGAACCGGCCATGGAACAACTGATTGGTTCAAAATTGGGAAGGGAGTACGGCAAGGCTGTATATTGTCACCCTGCTTATTTAACTTATATGCAGAGTACATTATGAGAAATGCAGGGCTGAATGAATCGCAAGCTGGAATCAAGATTGCCGGGAGAAACATCAACAACCTCAGATATGCAGACGATACCACCCTAATGGCAGAAAGTGAAGAAGAACTAAAGAGCCTCGTGATGAGGGTGAAAGAGGAGAGTGCAAAAGTTGGCTTGAAACTCAACATTAATAAAACTAAGATCATGGCATCGGGTCCCATCAATTCCTGGCAAATAGAAGGGGCAGAAATGGAAGCAGTAACAGATTTTACTTTTTTGGGCTCCAAGATCACTGCAGACAGAGACAGCAGCCATGAAATTAAAAGACGCTTACTCCTTGGAAGGAAAGCTATGGCAAACTTAGACAGCATAATAAAAAGCAGAGATATCACCATGCCAACAAAAGTTCGTATAGTCAGGGCCATGGTGTTCCCAGTAGCAATGTATGGTTGCGAGAGTTGGACCATAAGGAAGGCTGAGCGCCGAAGAATAGATGCTTTCAAACTGTGGTGCTGGAGAAGACTCCTGAGAGTCCCTTGGACTGCTAGGAGATCAAATCAGTCAATCCTAAATGAAATCAACCCTGACTGTTCCCTGGAAGGACAGGTACTGAGGCTGAAGCTCAAATATTTTGGCCACCTAATGCGAAGAGAGGACTCTCTGGAGAAGACTCTGATGCTGGGAAAGATTGAAGGCAAAAGGAGAAGGGGAAGGCAAAGGATGAGATGGTTAGACAGCATCACCGATGCAACGAACATGAAAATGAGCGAACTCAGGAAGATAGTGGAGGACAGGAAGGCCTGGCGGGATATGGTTCATGGGATCACGAAGGGTAGGACACGACTTAACGACTGAACAACAAGGGTCCTATTGCAGATCAGATCCACATTGGGGTTTTCAATCTACCATCCCTATCTGTATTAAGACCTCCACTCCCCCTAGGAAAAACTCCCATTGATAGCATCTTACATTACAGCGATCACATTCTACAGGACAGAGTTCTGCTTCAGAGCTGTTGCAGTAATAACTCCGTATCACGGGCAACAATAACTTCTAATAATGCCTCCTTCATTCTCAGATGTATTTAAAATAAATCTCAAGATTGTTGAGAATGGGAACTGTCCTTCAGGGAGAGGTGCTGATCGAGTTTTGGACCATGGTGGGCAAAGAGTTAAAGCGCCTTTCCCCTGCTGTGGTTCCAATCTGAATCAAGAGTCCCCCCCCCCCCAGGCTGCTACTTATATTCATAAAAACGTGTGTTTACAAACAGGCCCGAATCATGCAATTAATATATCATCATTTGACCCCTATAGAGTCACATCAGCACAGGACATTTGACCCAGACACCAGTCTGAAGAGAAGGGACTTTGCCCAAAGACCTACAGTGAGGGGTTCAGACAGCCTAATGAGGAAAGGAGTTTCACAAGGCAGGGGCTAGAGCAGGGGTGGGAAACCATTTTCTGTCAAGAGCCATTTTAATTGTTACAATATTGGTTGTGGGTCGGCCGTTAGGCCACCCCAAAAAATTTTTATTTATTTATTTTTGCTGCGAGTAGCAGCACCCACTGCATATTTTTCAGGCTTTTTTCGCCTTTTTTTCCCCCGCTCCCGTTCCCAGCAGCGCCCCCAGGGCGGCAGCTGCTTCGTTTGTACACACCCCCGGCCAGGGGGGCATTATCATCCGGGCGCAGCCTCTTGCCTTCAGCGGTGTTGTGCGCATGTGCAAAAATGCCACCGAGGGCCTCGTCAGAAGGGGCCGAGCGCCGGCCGAGGAGGACACGCCCTCTCCCGGCCTCCAGGGGTTTCGCATGGAGCTGGCGGCAGCCTCGGTGGGTGAGCGCAGAGCCTCCGGAGGCCTCCGGTGGCAGCAGCCCCAGTTTCTTCGCGGGCCGCCGCGAAGTGCATTCAACGTTTGTTTTCGCCGAGGGGCGCACCAAATGGCCTCCTGGCTATCTCTCGGCGGGTTGGACCAAATGGCCTCGCGGGCCGGACGTTCGCCACCCCTGGGCTAAAGGAAGCACTAACTGGACCCTTGCTGGTATACACTGGCAGATAAATGAGACTCCGATTAGTGCCTCCCCCGAAGTAAGAAATAAATAAGAGCTCTTCCCATGTTAAACTGCATCCAGGTGCAATACTGGTTAATCTATACCTGGGTAATTATTCACATGCTCTATTTAATGCAGGTGCAATCTGTGTACAATGTACATGAATTCTGATCTGTGAAAAGGAACTCAGGTACAGTTATTCACACAACATGTGTGTATAGGATATAGGCAGCTGGGTACAGAATAATGTGTGCATCAGTTAGGTTCAAACTGAGAAAGAGCAAATGAAAACCTTACAGGTTCATACGATCATCATTGAATGACCCCATTAGCAGTGATGTAGACTTGAGTCTATTGACTCGGACGTGAGTCAGATTCAAGTCGCTTCAATGACTTGACTCGGACTTGACTCGGTGATTATAAAAGACTCGACTCGAGACTTGGAGCCTTTTACAAGTCAAATTTTACTCAGGTTTAAACCTGTTTTCCCCATTAAATAGATAGGGACTCGCAACTCGCAACCAGACTTGGGACTTGGGGACAAAGACTTGGGACTTGGGGACAAAGACTTGGGACTTGACTCGAGATTTGGAGTCAGAGACTTGATCCACATCCCTGCCCCATTAGTCATAGATTTCTAAGAGGCTGAAAAAAGGTAGGTAGCAATTCTGAATTCTATATATACAGTAAGCAACGAGTAGCAAGGACAGAGATTAACAGCCCAATCCTATCTTCCTACGGCGTAGGGTGTTCAGGGTGGGCTGCGGGGCCCACGCTGAATCCTATCCGGATTCATTTACCTGCTTACCCAGATAACCACCCACCCACCCAGCCACGATGGGGCTAGTTGGTTCTCTGCCAGCTCTTTGGCTAGAGTAGAACCGAGCAGAGGTTCGAGGCCTGGAACAGAGGATAGGATATGATATCTGATGAGGATGCCAGTTCCACCCCCATTCCAGGCCCGATCCACCCTCTTCCCTCCCCCTCCCCCCCAGGCCCTGCACCACTCGGAGCAGGACTTACCCATTCCATGGCGCTGGGTCCAGCATTGTCTAGCGGCCGAGTGGCACAGAGCTCAGTGCCGCCTACTCACTGGGTGTCGCAACAAGTCGCTGAGTGGTAGAATGCATGGCTTGTATGTAGAAGGCCACGGGATTGAATGCATGTGATTGGCCCTTGCTTTTTGCTAAATAGCCGTCACATGGAGGACTAATTTGAATCAGGACTATACAGGTAGTGTGAAAAAGAAGGACTTGAACTCTTTGCATCGGCCCCCTCAACATGGCTGCTACTTGCCCCAGACAGGAAGCTCTCATTGGCATCTCTTTTGACCCTAACGTTCTGTAATGGGTCTCTTGATCACTAGCGGCAGAGGTTTCAAAGTCTGTAGTAGTCTTTGTTTTCCTTAGGCTTTTTCATTTACTAAGTTTATCCACATGCAAAGTTAATTGGCAAAACCACTATATTTCAGCAAATCTATGTGTTCTCTGCTTTAACTTGATACCTCCTTTGTCTCGCAAAAACCATAGTAATTGCCCCCCAAAATTATCCAAAGCTAAATACATTGATAGATAGGTGCCCATGTTCCCAGTTTTATCATTCATTCTGCCTGCATAACTTTTGTTTCCTCATGACAGTATTTTGGTAGATTTTTTTTTTAATGCATCAGGGCTAAAATAGACGCGACAAGGGAGTTCCATACTGGGAACTTCAAAAAGAATTAATTATGTGGTTAATAGATGCTTTGGGACAGCAATTTAAGTTGGGAGATCAACACAAGGGAAAGAGATAGAACTTGCTCATGTTAGATCCCAATTCTAGGACTGCCACATCATGTCTAGTTTGCATGGACTCTAGAGGTCAAGCCAGGCTTGGCCACTACTCGGGCACAGCCTGAGAGAGACCAGCAAGAATTGCTACCCTGTTCTGGCCACGCGACCCCTCCAGCCTCATGTGCCGGATAAGGAGAAGGGAGGGAGGGAGGGAGGGAGCCCACTCCCTTTCTTTCCCTTATCTTTGGCTGCTCTTGGTGCAGCCTCCTTCCTCCATAATGGTCCAATTTCAAATGGACAGGAAACACAGAGCATGCTGGGCTGTCAACGTGTGCCGCTCTACCTATTTGTTTCAGACAGGAGCTGCATGGAGGAAGGAGGTGGCATGGCGTAGTGGTTTGGGAGTCGGACTTAGACCTGGAAGATCCAGGTTCAAATCCCCGCTCAGCCACGAAGCTTCCTGGGTGACCTTGGGCCAGTCACTATCTCTCAGCCCCACCTACCTCACAGGGTTGTTGTGAGGACAAAAAGGAGGGGAGGAAATATGTACACTACTCTGAGCTCCTTGGAGGAAGGGTGGTATAAAAATGTGAAAAATAAATAAATAAAATAAATCAGCTACAGCCCATCCTGGCAGCTGGGCAATCAGTGCAGAGGAAAAGGATTGGGCCCCTCTACCCCATGTCATGGCCATGATCCAAATTGCCAGTTTGGTATTAATTGTCAGCACTCTGGCTTGCTAGGTGATTACGCCTTTGTTAGGGAGATTACTTGTTAATAACCCATAATGGTTGGTTAATCTTTCTTCAATGGGAGCTAATTGTTAGAAGCTGGTCCCTTGATATTTAGAAATCTCCATCAAATTAGATAGTTTTGGAAGCACACACACACACACACACACACACACACACACACACAGAGAGAGAGAGAGAGAGAGAGAGAGAGAGAGAGAGAGAGAGAGAGAGAGAGAGAGAGAGAGAGAGAGAGAGATGAATAAACTGAAGGCTGGAAGCCCGGGTTCAGAGCCTCTCTGGTATCTGATGTGGGGTAGGGGATCTGTAAGTCGGTGAGTGTGTGCTGGTTGCCTCAACTTATGCTCTATATATGCATGTTTGTGAATGAAGCAAGTACAGTATTACAAAAAACAACGTAAGTCTCTCATGCTTTTTCCTCCAAACGAAACCAAACTCAGATTGTGCTATCCTGGAACATATCACTGCTTGGGAAAATGGGGAGTGTGTAGCATCAACCTTAAGCTGACCGGAGCTCCATTTCATTTGTGCAATAACTTGTAACATCTAGTGCATGAAAGATAGATTTTGATGAATAACTAAGATTTCATTATCTGAGCAGGCAAGAGGCTGAGACTGATCTGGAGGACTGTCTTTGCATAGATCATTGAGAAAAATGACTGTCTTTGCATGCCAATTCCAGCCAAAAAAAGGGTAAATCAGTTTCTGTAGAGATTTATTAATAAATCAGTGCAAAAAGCAGAGCTGGGATATGAAACTCAAGAGCAATGGGCAGCCTGATCCTGCATAACTCCTAGAGCAGTGGTGCATGTGCTCTGCTGCTCTAGGCTGTTGCAAACGTGCTGTAAAGCATGTTTGCGACAACTCTGGAGTCAAGGGTGACCCACACCGCACGGGTTCCGGCGCAGAGGCGTGCGAGCGTAGGTGCCTGGACGCCCGCCTCCAAGCGCTGCCCTGTTCTCCACCAGTGTCTTCCTGCAATTAGTCCCTCCTGATTGTCCCGCCTTCTAATCGCTGATTGGCTGAAACACAAACCACCTCTCATCCCACTGGTGACAAAACTAGCTCTGCGTTCCGCCCCCTCAAAATCTTGAGCCTGGTCAATTCAGATCGCACCGGAACTCGGGAGAGCACAGGTCTTCCGCGTTCCGATGCGATCTCATAAAATGGAAGCCACACAGCTGCACGAGCTCTGCGCGTGCCCGGGACACGCCAGAACTTGTGCAGTGTGGGTCAGACTTAAGGGCCGCTGGCGCGAAGTCCGACATCTCTTACTTTGCCACTGTCCGGACCTGGCACCCACTGGTGGAGGTAGGTCCTGCACCAGTCGGTGCAGGGGCAGGGGGAGGGTGGGCCAGGCAACGAGGGAGGGGGGCCATTGACCAAACCGGGTTGGGAGAGGGCGGGAATATCAGCGGCACACTCCACCGATATCCTAGGCCCTTTCCCAGCCCAGTTTGACCTTACCCCGCCGCCTTGGATGTACGTCAGCTTCAGAGCTGGCGTGTATCCGAGGAGGCCCATAGGCCCCGGGCATCCCTACACTTGGGATAGGGGACGACCATCCCCTTCTCCCGAGGTGTGTCTGGGCCACGTCGGCTGGGATTGTGCTGTAAGTAAACAAAATGTCCTACTCTCCTGTCTAGTTTCTGTAGGCAATGTATTGTAAATTTCACAAGTTTTCTTCTGGATAATGTTTCCAGACAAAATGTGAAATGGTGGGGAAACAAATCTACTCTCCTTTTGCCCTCCTTCCTGAAGGCTTGCTGTCATTAAGATGCTTCAAAAGGGTGAAATAGCAGCAATTGTCATAACTATAACTGCCAAATATAGAAATTCCTAATGACGACATTTGATTCCATTACTGCAGTGCAGCCTTGGATCTTTTGAGCTGATGATCTTTCCTTGGCCTGTAGCATTGCATTTAAAACAAACAAACAATGCCAGGAACAAAGCAGCTAATGATGCTACAAAAATATAGATTTCTTTATCATTTTCACTTTTAAGTTTCCATCTCTTCTAAACTTCAAATGGAGGGTTAAACCAAATGATTTTTAGTCATGTCATTTGGTCTTGCATGCTTCTTTCTTTTTTTATGTAATTAACAGCTATGTAGGCCCCAGTCCAGGCAGCAGGTGGCACAGTGGGTTAAACCGCTGAACCATGAGCTGTCGATCGAAAGGTTGGCAGTTCGAATCCGCGACGGGGTGAGCTCTCGTTGCTTGGCCAGCTCCTGCCAACCTAGCAGTTCCAAAGCATGTTAATGCAAGTAGTTCCAGCTGTGCTCCGTGTTCCTTCCAGCTGCATGCTATGCACTGCGGCAAGGAGAGTCATGCCGGCCACATGACCACGGAGGCGTCTTCAGACAATGCTGGCTCTACGGCTTTGAAATGAGGATGAGCACCACACCCTAGAGTCGGACACGACTGGACTTAATTGTCAGGGGTCACCTATACCTTTACCTTAGGCCCCAGTCCAGTTTGGGGTTGTGTTGTAGGAAAGGGGACTTTAATCTTTCACCCTGCCATAGTTCTAATCTGGATTGGAGCTCTCATGGCCCATGGGTTCTCTTCAGTCCAGGAAGAAAGCTTCCATCAAGCTTTTCTGTAGTTGGACTCTGCCCAAAATCATTATCAATAGTAGCAGTCAACCACTGATATTGATGGGCAGGAGATTCAGGACAGACCAAAGAAAATACTTCTTGGCACAATACTTCTTATGGAACTGACTACCACAACATGTAGCCATGACCACTAGTTTAGTTTAACAAAAGAGTTAGACAAATTCCTGGAGGATAGTTCTACAAATGGCAGCCATTCATAAGAGCTATGGAAGCAGCATAACTGTGTATACCAGATGGTAGGAGCAAACATGGGGGGGCAGAGTTGTCATCACAGCAGATGGCAGTGGGATACCCACTTTCATCTATCCACTCACCCCACTGCTTGGAAAGGAAGTAGAAGACAGGGGAGAAGTATAGAGGAAAGGAGAGTGGTAGGCTAGAGCAGCGGTCGCCAACCATTCAGACCTGATGGAGCACTAAACTCACAATTTTGAATCAAATGGTCCGTGACGTCATCGGCCAGAAGCCCCACCCACTGAAGTGACGTCAGCGGCCCACCAGTGGCCGAAAACAGGTCCAGGGGGCAGGCGGGGGGGGGCAGGGACCGACAGGGACCTCCCCAGCGGCGTTTCAAAGCTCACCGCCACAGCTACCTCGCAAACAGCCTCCAAAGCAGCACGAAAAGCTTCGCCGCCGGCACTGCCGCTGAATTGCCGCCAATTTCAGCAGATGGACACCCCTCCAGTAGCGTCGGCTGATATGGGGCGGTGGGCCCCAGGGCGTAGGGGCGCTGAGGCTCTGGGGGGGCGCGGGCCTCCTTAAATTTGCATTTTTTTGCATTTTTCCACTTTTTTCTGTTTTCGGGGGGTTTTAAGTGTTAAAAGGGCATGTGTAAGTGTATGTGTGCTTTCCCGGCACTTATCTGTAATATGGGATGCTTCCAGGACGTTCCAGCGACAATCTTCCTGCGCCCGGGCACAGCTTCTCCCTGCGCCCAGGCACGAACTCCGTAACGCCCCCAGCAGCGGTTTCCGGAGTTTGCGCAGGCGCAGAACGTCCCTGGAAACTCTGTGACCCCTCTGACCCCCCACCCCGGGTGATGTCCATATTTCTCCATGGACCACCAAATTTTTTTCGCTGACCACCGGCCCACCACTCCCCTTGCCTCCACATTTCCTCTTTCTCTCCTCTCCCTTCTTCCTGTTCTAATCCAGGGAGTGGGGGAAGCAGAAGCTGACACATTGCCAGATAAGAGGAAAGCAGCATTTGGGGGGGGCAGGGGGGTCATTACTTTCATTCCCTGCACATGAGCTTGTCAGGGCATCAGGCTGGCTGCTGTTGGAAACAGAAATCTGGTCCACTTTTTACGTCTCCTTGCCCCTGTACTCCAAAACATAATATCAGATCTTTGGCTCCAGTGCACATAAAATGAACCATGAAGCTAATCAGAATCCTCACTGATATGTAGAAGGCCCCTTCCTTTCCCCCCCCCCTTTTTTTTTTTTGGTCCTAGAGAGAAAAATCCTGGAAAAGATTTGAGTCACAGTCTTACTGAAACTGAACAACTTTCCCATCTTTGTCTCGGCTCCTCTGGATTATCCCTATTGTAGCTCTTCTGCAGGAATGTGAGCTGTCTTTCACTAGTTTGATGATAATTGGCTCCTGTTTTCCAAAGCATTGGTTCCTACACACACCCCTGTTTCTAGATCTCGGAGCTTCCTGTGAGGTCTCTCAGTAAACCCCAGGGCCCTTTTTGTGACCATATGTAGGCAATCATCCTGAACTCCCCACCCCCATGAAAGCAAAAGGGCTGCCTTTGAGATAAATATCTGCAGAGATCTCTCACTCACTGAAAGATACCAGCATTCTGAACTACAGACCAGTGCTTGGGATTTTGGGATGCTTCAAATGGGATGCATGTCCCACACAGATAGCACTTCTGTGTAGGAAAAAGCATGCATGATTTTGGGTGCAATCCAGCTAAAGTTAAACTCTAGAGCAGCCCAATCCTATTCATGTTTTCTCAATTGATTCCAAAGGGACTAACTTCCAAGAAAATATGCTTACGAGCAGCCTGAACTCCCTGTGACTTTGGCTGCAATCCTATGCTAACTTTCCTGGGAGTAAGCCCCATTGAACATAATGGGACTTACTTCTGAGTAGACATGCATAGGATTGTGCTGGTCAGCAGGAAAGTTAAGAACATGCTTAATTTTCTCTGGGATTCAAACGTACTACCTTTGTCCTCTGTATATATTGACCATATACCTATTTTCCAGTGTGAGTTTGTTGCTGAATTATGATGGCCCAATTCAGATGCTTACCTGAGCTAAGCATCCTGTTCCACGGTTGAAGAGTGAATACTGTATATATTTCTCCTCTACCTTATTTATAACATGTGTGACATAGGTCAAGGATCATACCTGTAAAGATCATACCTGTAAAGTATGATTCTTTCTCCTCCCCCCCCCCCAAAAAAAAAGATTACCGGTATTTGATTCATCTCCTACAATGGAATAATTATTTACATGCAGTGAGGCCAAGGCAGGGTTCTTCCCACACAACCATTTTTTGTCACAACAGCTCTGTGAGGTAGATCAGGCTGAGAGACAGTGAATGGCTGATACTCACCCAGTAAATTCTTAGCCAGTGGGATTTGAAGCCAGGGCTCTCCTAACCAGCACACTAAGCACACAGGCTCTGTTTTCTATCATCATCTTCCTCTTCTACTATGACCTTGTTCTTAAAAAAAAAGGTTCTTATATGATTGCAGTGCCCTCCAGCCCATGTTCCCTGATAGGCTAGTCCCAGAATGCCTTGTCAAGACACATAACCCTGTGGGTCAGGTATTGAGGGAGGGAGTGTTGGAGCTTACCTGTGTCTTCCTCTTCCTTTTGAGCCTTTCTCTATAGGAGAAACATTTGAGAATTTTTAAAGAAACCCAGACAAGCTTCTAGAAGACAAATAAAATGTCTCAGGAGGTTTAACCCTTGGGTTGGCACCAACATTTCACCCAAAGCAAAATTCAAACCAAATGCCAGGTTTTCTCCCAAGGCAAAGTATACGAGAATTTTCAAGGAAGCGAAACAAGTTTCTCAAACTTAGTCAATGATTTTTCTCAGGGGGGTTCTGCACATTGCTGTAGTTGAAATCAGAAGGATTTTGACTTCAAATGCATACAGATTTGAAGAGGGACTTTCTATTTGAGAATTTCATTTTCCAAACTTTTGTTCTAACAGATGCAACTCAGCAAAAGATGAAAGCAACAGACCCAGCTGAGGCTTCTGAAAGGTGGTGTGTTCCTTTCTCAAGGAAAGAGCATTTTGTCACACACAAACACACACACCCCATACAGCTAAACCCCAAGGTTTGTTGTCAGTAAACTGATCTTGCCATGTCTTCTTTAAAACTGAAGGAAGCCTCTCATGTCGTGAGCATCCATTTTCTTTAAAAGCCTCCCTCTCTAGGGACTGTGCAGACTTTAAAGGCCTACATTCCATCAGGTTTCTTTTTTTGTCTCTCTAATGACCTGGGGCCCAGTTAGATGTCCAACTGCGTTTCTCTATTTCTTGCATGGCTAGGGACCAATCTCGCCCACAGAGGGAGAGCCGACTGTAACAATAATGTCCCAGGGGAGCCCTCCTCCATAGCTTGTGGAGGTCATATGCAGCTCTGCACTCACAGACAGCAAGCCCATTTCAGACCTGGGATGGGAAATGGGGAACGATTGGGGTTAACAATGGGATGAAAGGCATTCTCCAGAGCCACTAAACTGTGAGGAAATGATGAGGGCCGCCAATTGTGGTCCGCACAAAGGATTAAGGGGCATGAAGTGGGAAGCTATACTATGAAGGGACGCCAATTATAAATTAATGAACCTTTCATGGGATTCTACAGGGAAGGCGTTGCGCTTGTGTGGCACATAGAACATGGGGAGGCAAAAAGGCTTTTGCGCCGTTCTTAGCTTTGAGAGCAGAACACAGCCTGAAGTGTCTGGATCCATTCACACAGAATCCGTTGTGCTAGTTCCTTGTGGTTATGGCAGGGAAGATCTTAGCATGTCCTTGTCATGTTCATTTTACTTAGCATGTCCTTGTCATGTTCCAAACACATGTGCCAAAATCATGGCATACCTTCAGCCCAATTCTACTGAAATCCCTTTAATTTGAAAAGAAAAACTATCCGTCTGAGACACCTTGAGATGGATCAGATGATGCCATCCAAGTGGCAGCTCATCCCCCCCCCCAAAAAAAGTTTTTAAAAAGTGGGAGCATGCTGCTCTGGTGTGCTGTCCCCCACCTGCATAATCACATGGGGCTGGAATGTCCAGCCCAGTCCTAATTGCACAGTTTAGATACTACTACTACTACTACTACTACTACTACTACTACTACTACTACTATTATTATTATTATTATTATTATTAACAGTATTTATATTCCACTTTTTAACAAAAAGTTCACAAAGCGGTTTACAGACAAAATCAAATGATTAAATAGCTCCCTGTCCCAAAAGGGCTCACAATCTAAAAAAGATGCAGAAGGACACCAGCAAACAGCCACCAGAAAAGACACTGTGCTGGGGTGAAAGGGGGGCAGTTACTCTCACCCTGCTAAATAAAAGAGGAGCACCAATTGAAAAAGTGCCTCTTGCCCAGTTAGCAGGGGTAGAGTACTTTAATGTCATATTTAAACTGTGTGATACGGGTCCAGTTCCGACCTTCTGGTCCCATGTGGTCATGGGGGTGCAAGATGGGTGGGCAGGTTGGAGTGGTGCACTCTTGCTTCTCCTCACATGAGGGGGTCACTGCTTGGATGGTATCATCCTCCAAATCTTTGGACAAGAGAATTAGGACACATATAAGCCAGGTTGAAATGTGTTAAGCCAGGCCTTGTGAATAATCCTTGAGAGCCAGGATGGTGTAGTGGTTTGGGTGTTGGACTTAACCTGGAAGATCCAGGTTCAAATCCCTGCTCAGCCACAAAGCTTCCTAGGTGACCTTGGGCCAGTTGCTATCTCTCAGCCTCACCTACCTCACAGGGTTGTTGTGAGGACAAAAGGAGGGAAGGATACATGTACCACTGAGCTCCTTGGAGGAAGGGCGGTATAAAAATGTGAATAAATGTGAATGTGAATAAATAACAAGTCAAGTGCAGCAACTCACCCGTCATATATTGTGGTCTGCCAGATGTTTGACACTCTCTGTTTTCTGCAGTCCCACGCAGGCAGTCAAAACAGTTTCTCAAGCTTTTTCAAGGTGTTGGTTAGGATTGTGATGAACTGCCATTGATTCTTCCAAACAATCCTGGAATTGCAGTTTTATCATTATGCAAGTGTTGAAAGTCGTAATTCTTTCATGTAATTATAATTCTCAGGGTTCCTTGGCTGATTGAGTCTGGCCATTGGTTCAGTTAGCTCAGTATGGTTTGCTCAGTCTGACAGTTAGTAGCTCTCCAGGACTCAAACAGAGGTCTTATTTACAGTAGATCTGCTACCTAAAATCCTACTACTGAAGACAGGGGCAGCACAAGACCCCTGACACCTGAGGAGGCATGACAAATGCTGGCCCCCTTACCTGAGGATGTGCCAGCCTCTGTTCCTCCCCCTCGCCAGAGTTCTAGCTCAGTACTCTTCTCCCCTCCACATTTCCTCTCTGTTCCCCTCTCCCTTCAAATTCAGGGAGTGGAAAGAGGAGGAGCAGTGAAGGAAAGTAGGGGGACACCATTCTGCTGCCTGATGCGACAGCTGCAGTTGTCCTCATGGATGGGCCGGCCAGCCCTGACTGGAGGTGTCAGGGATTGAACCTACCTGGGACCTTCTGCACACTCAAATTCATGGGGGACACATAGTTATTAGCCGTGAAAGCTAAATGGAAGTCCAGGTCCAGAGGCCGCAGTTTGCTGGGGGCGAGGAGTCGGAGAGGCTCTTGTCCTTAAGCTCTGCTTGTGGAATCCCCAAAAGTATCTGCCTGGGCACTGTGGGAAACAGGATGCTGGGCGAAACGGACCTGTGGTCTCATCCAGCACAGCTCTTCTTAAGGCTGATCTACACGACAGCGGAGGGGCTCCGCCGTCGCCTCTGCCTGGCGCCTCCGCGCTGGAAGCGGGGGGAGTGTCTTCAAGCATGTTACCCCTCATGTTGTCCCGCCTTCCTAAGAACGCGCCGTTGTGATTGGTAGCTCTCTTCCCCCCCCTCTCTGTTATTGGTAGGCTGCAGCAGCTCCGCGAGCCACCTCCAAGCTCTGCCGTACGCCTCCAAAAAAATAGAGCACTCGACTTGGAGTACGCGGCAGTGGGGCAGAGGTCCGGCGGCTCCGCCGGATTACAAAAACGCTCCGCGACGCTGTCGTGTAGATCAGCCTTTATGTGCTTAGTGGAAAGGGATGTAATGAGACCTCTCTGCGTGCGTGCGCGCGCACACACACACACACACACACACACAGAGGGGGGGCTGCAATGAAACCAAACTGGACTGGTCCCACTGGTTTCAAGCAAATGAGTCCAGAATCCGCATTCTGAAGGCTGTAGCCACAACATCCTTTTCCACTCAAGCTTCTCCTTTGCTGCAGGCGAACAACATCCCTGTTCAATGCAGGGGCACATTACTCTGCTGCAACTTGACACAGATCAGTGGGAAAGGACAGGATTTTAATGCCTTCCATGTGGCACGGCGGCATCTTTAGCTCATTCCCTCCCCCTTTTCTCATTTAACATGGGCTTGTGGCTGAAGAGCTAAAAGGCCTAATTAGGGTTCAAAAACAACAAGACGGCCAACTCAATTGATTCTTCCTGAGAAAAATGCCTTTAAGTTCAGGCGTCCTCTTTGCCTCGGTATCAAATGGCTGCTTTATTCATTTCAGTTTGGGTTTCTTGCTGAGGAATCATTTGTCTTAGAATTTTTAAACGACACATCTTATGTGATACTGAATGGTGTTGATTGTGAGCATCTTATCAGAGCTGAACTCCTGTGCCCCATAGGCAGGGGACTGCTGTATAAAGAAGAGTCCCTCTGAGCATGTGCGGGTTGTATCCTCCATACTACTGAGTAACTGCAACCAGCACCCTCAGACATGCAACTTGTGGTAACGATTCTAAAATCATGCATGTGAGTCACTGTGAACAATCTCCACCTGAGTCCGCTGGTGAATTTGCCATGATTGTCTAATTGTAGAAGGCAGCACACTGGAGTGGACAGATCCTTGGTCTCCCTCAGGGGCTAGGTGGGAGGGTGGACCCACAATCAGCCACGGCGCGGAGGCGGCAGGAGCCTTCTCCTGGCTCCTCCGAGCTGTTCTGCCACCGCCTCAATCGCCGCATTCTTCGCGGCGGCTGCCATGTTCGTCACCACCGCCATCGCCATTTTGCCGCCCCCAGCCACCCGTTTGATGCCCCCCACATGCTGCCAGGGGGCCCACTGCCCACCCGCCCCACCCATTTCTACGGCACTGCTCATGGGCCCTGACTGGGACACTCAGGCTGAGATTCTGTGACTTGCCCAAGAAAGCACGATCAAGACTGACAGTGTGGATGGAGAAGGTCAAGTAAGGCCAACAGATGTGCTTGGTAGATGTGTGAGTTGACAAGCAGATAAGCCAGTGAGCGGGGAGAAGGTGGGGCAATCCGATGACAGCTGAGACATGACCCAAGTTGCTCAAACTAAGGTGTTGTGGCAGAATCGGAGGCTTCACAGGACCCAGTGAAACCCCATTGGCCCTATGCAGCACCTGATTCCTGCTGAGCAAATCGCTGCCGTTATGCCGTACCACCCTCAAGACCATCTGCAGAAGGGCTGGTGCCCTAACCTCAGCAGAGCAGGCCAGGAGTTTGCTCAGGCACTTGATCAATGGTGCATAGAATCATTTTGATTTATTTATTTTTATTTATTTACAATATTTTTATCCCGCCTTTCTCCCCGAAGGGACCCAAGGCTTACAAGAACAAGAAAAAACAGTTACAAAACGGCTTACAAGAACAAGAAAAAACAGTTACAAAAAATCAATCACCTTTAAAAGCAATAAAACAGTTAATTAAAAATTCATAAACAACAATCTAAAAATGATAAAAGAGACCGCTCTTACAATTTAAAACAAGAATACCAGAACAGCAGCACTACACCTATAACTGCTAGATGTTTAAAAAAGGCCAAGAGTCAAGAATCATTTGCCAGGATATCCTTAGCTGGAGTCCTTAGCTTGAGACCGTTAGTTAGTACCTGGGCAGCACAATCCTAGGTAAGGATCTGGCCGGAGGCTCATAGCTGTCTGCCGGATCCTGTTCCCCGGCGGCCAGGCTGCCGCCAGGGCAGAGGTATACTCGGGGAAGGGGACGCTCATCCCCTTCCCAGAGTGTAAATGCCGCCCAGGCCGATCGGCCTCCTTGGATTTCCGGCAGCAAAATTGCTGGCGGAAGTAGGAGGAGGCCATGTAACGGCCCAACCGCCCCGTGGTGGCCAGGATATGACCGAAGCCATCCCCCGCCCCCTCCCGTGCCGGCTGGGCCAATGGCCCCCCTCCCTCGCCCAACGAACCACCCCCCGCTCGCCGGATCCTGACTTACCTGGTCCGGCGGCCATGGGGTCATCCCGGTGCTGGAACATGGGAGGCCGGGCCTTCCCTGCTCCAGAGTTGTTGCGAACGTGCTTTACAGCACGTTCGCAACTACTTCTGGCGACGCTCATTCCGTCGCCGCATACTTGTGCAGGATTGTGCAGTATGTCTTGTATTCAGGTGCAACAAAGTAATGGAACCTTGAAGAATAACCCACCCACCCCAGATGCCACTCTTCCCTTGGGAGAAATCCTACTGCAGGCTGCATTAAGAGCCCCGTCATGGCGCTGTACAGAGCCCTGCTTGACCTGCTTAATTACCAACAACACCTGCTGCATGGAGCCTAATTCAGTAGTCCGGTTCAGCAGACAACACACCTCACAAGCACCCAGCAGCTGCTCAATCTCTCAGCTTTGAGGGTCAAGGAGGAGCAATTCCAGGGTGGTTGAACTGCTATGACACCAAAACCAGAGCCTTCCTCTTTTCAAACAAAGACAACCAGTTTGGGAAGCAGAACTTCATTAGTGAAGCACGGAATGCTTTAAAAGCTCATTCTTACTTTGGCTCCTGGAAAAATAAACATGTGGTCAGTTTCCATGTGTGAATTTTACCACCAGCATCTAGCCCTCCTCCTTCTCCCGCACCCCACTTTTTATTGAACTGGGTTAAATGGATTTTGGTGGGACTGCTTGTTTTCTCAACCCATCTTCTCCTCCCAGTTGCCTCCACTGACAGCCAAATAAATAGAGGAGGCTTTTCCTCCAGATCTAGCTACACCCCACACACATTGCAGGTAATTGTTTTTAGATTTATGGACTGTGCAATGCCATCATTCAACTTTTATTGAATAAACATTCTGTAAATAATCAGAGGTAAGGGTGGGAGTGATGAAATACACTTTGGGGGGGATGCAGAACACCATCGTTTTGGGGTGTTGTTTTTGTTTTTCTAAAAATACCCTCCTGTGGACTGAGATGGAACTAATCATGTGAGGAAAAACAACTGGGAACTGGTCCATAAATTTGACATCGCAATTGGCATTGTGCAAGTAACAGATAGACAGGATATGCAACCCAAGGGCCTCTAGTCCACTGGATCTGCAACTACGAGTTTATCTTGCAACAAGTGGATTGCGGCTGACGTAGAGTGAGTGACACCAACGCAACAATTTGGGTAGGGGAGAAGTAGGATATTTTTAAAAGAGAAGATTTAAGGAGGACCTATGGTTTCAAAAACAGCACAGCACATCTCTGTAGTATCTTGGATCCCAGAGGATTGCAAAGTGCTCTTCTTCCCTCTCACACAGAGATGTACTTACTTTGCAGAACTGCAGTGATGCAATCTGCAGACTTAAAAGCCTCTTCTTTGGAAACTCCAGCTGCTGGCTAATCCACTTACTCTGATAAGTGATCATATATTAGCCTGGTGAGCTTTCAGGGCCTGTGGTTCCCAACACAAACGCAACACATTGGCAATTAACAAATATTGATCACTGCTGCATTCAGATACTGCCTTCCTAATTGAATACTTTTGCTTCATTTTTAATGAAGTGCATTTCAAATTCCACCATGGATTTTTCAAAGATGGCGGTGTTTTATTAATATTCGTTTCTGCTAGTGATGTTGCCGAGTTTTGTATTCCTTACCTTACCTTGGAAATATGAATTGCGGCAGCTCATAACAGTCACTTTGAAAGCATCCTGGCCCTGTAAGTGTTTCCCAGCTTGGATTTTAATCTGATCTTGAAAAGAAGTCAGGTCTGGAAACATGCTATTGGGCTAGATGGTATCTTTATCTAATCCCTGAGAGTTCTTCTTAGGTTCTTCACCTGCAACAGGATGAATATAAATCATTCCAACCCTAACACTCTACAGTTCAACGCCACCAATTCTATCCAATGAATGAAATGTTCTACTCTAATTTCATAGGTAACTGGTCACTCCAAAGAAAAATGGGCAAATGTAAATCCTATCAAACAGATGGAACTGATGGACAAAATGGCAATGCTTCAACCTTGTTGGTTATAATGGGAGATCGTTGCAACCAAAGGTCAAACTGGAGGTGATGCTTGTAGCCACATTTCTTGTTCACTGGTCTTCTCTGTTCCTATATAAACTGATGGGATGATGGTCTCATTCAATCATCAAAAGGGACACTGGGGCGAGGAGAGCGGAATCCATCCCCCCTCTTGGCCTTAGCCCAGTCATCCAAAGTCCCCACGCATGCACACACTGTTTAATCCATAAATGCAGTGGTTCCCAAACTGGGAGGCGTGGCTCCCAGGGGAGCCGCGGAAACCAGCCAGGGGAGCCACAAAATCCTCTCGGAAAACAGTGCAATGCCTATTGGCAGGTATCAACATAATGTAATGGGGAGCCACAGCCAATGGTTGCCAATGGTCAAGGGAGCCGCAGGTCGAAAAAGTTTGGGAAACACTGCATAAATGGTACAAATACATGAATAACAGATGCGGCTGCTTCTGTCACATCTAGTGTGGTCCTAATTTGCTCTGGATTGCACCTTAGATTTGCCTTTTCTGTATGCAGCATTGGAAATGTTGCTCAATATCTGTTCATTTACTACCTGCAAAATCAATGTATGTTAATTTCTAATTGATTTTAGTTAATAAGGAGGGCTGCCTCACAGTGTTTAGTGCTGTGTGTTTGTGGTCAGCAAGAATATTGCCTCCACCCCCACACACACACACACACTAGATCAGAGATGGCTTAGTGAGTCTCGTTGTTCTGTTCTTGCTTTCTTGTTCGGTAGCATGTGGCTTGGCTCATGTTTGTGCCATCTGGATAATTTTACTAACCTATGGCTTACCTGCAGGAATCCTTGGCATGGGTCCGCCTTCCTTCTTCTTGTTGCTTTGAGCAATTCAGTATTGAATAATGTGGGTCAAATCTAGAAAGAGGGTTGAATTGTTGTGTAAATGTGGGTTAATGAATGTTGGATTCTGCCTTCACATGCTAAAGACATTAGCAGTGCAATCCAGCTCAAAAATAGGGCAGCGGAATGAGCGTTCTGCCACCCTAAGTCGTCGCAAAAGTGCCATAAAGCACTTTTGCGACGACTCGCAAGCAGGGAAGGCCGGCGCAAGGCCGGCTGGCCTTGCTCCGCTGCCCAGACCAGCTCCTGCCTACCAGCCGACCCAGGTAGGGATACAGCGGCCGGGGGGGGGGCGGTGCTGCCACAAACGGCGGGGGCCGATAGGTCCAGCCGATCGGGGAGGGGGCGGGGATTGGCCTCAGCCAAATCCTGACCCCCGCCAATTGGCTGAGCCGTACCACGGCCTCCTCCGTCTTCCACCAGCAAAATAGCTGGCGGAAATCCGAGGAGACCGATCGGCCCCAGCCTCAATTACACCCGGGGAAGGGGTCAAGCGTCCCCTTCCCCGAGTAGACATTCCGCCATGGGCTGCCTGCTGCAGGCTGCCCATGGTGGAGCTCAGGATTGAGCTCAGCTTTAGATCAGGATTGGGCTGAAACCAATATAATAGCAAAGCACACCAGGATGCTTTTATACCTGCTGAAATACTCTCTCCTGGTTCATCCATCTGGCTTGGAGAAGAGCCTGAGAAGGACTGATGAAGATTTTTGACCCATTTGGGACTCATGGGAAGACTCTAGGTCATGTTCATGAATGACAGTGGTCCTGGCCACTACTGTAAGCTGCCTGAGCATCCACTTGAAAATAGGTCTTGGAAGAATAATATCCACCTGCGAGGAGACTGAGCTCTTTGAAAGGAAATGCACAACCACTTCTTGCAACAAAGAGGTAAAAGAAAGTGAGCAAGTCAGTCGTCAGTGAGCTAGAATTCTTCCCGTGAGTCCCAAATGGGTCAAAATCTTCATCAGCCCTTCTCAGACTCTTCTCCAAGCCAGATGGATGAACCAGGAGAGAGTATTTCAGCAGGTATAAAAACATGGTGCTGTCTCCTGGAATGATCACTGGGATCCAGTAATCAAATTGTGTCAATGGGGGAAGAGCCCTAGCACCAGAGTAGAGTACTTGCCTCGCATGCAGAGGGCCCAGAGTTGAATTCCTGGCATCGCCAGGGAAAGACCCCCTCCTCCTAATATCTCAGAGAGACCTTGCCTACAAAATAGGCAGTGCCGGATTCCGTCGTAGATAGACCAATGAACTGACTCCATATTATAAGGCATCTTCCTGTGTAAAACACAAAGAGCCCTTTGGCTTGCCTTGAATTCACAAGACACCACAAGTCATTGAATCCGTCTGCCATTTTGCCCCAACTTCATCTTGCAGGATCTGTGTGCAGCACCAGCATCCTCTCCATCCGCTATCATTAGGCCCTGGTTCTGTCCCAGGAAAGTGGCAGTCCTGCAGTGCCTTGTAATTTTGCAGATTATACCATGGATTAAATGGATAATACACTGCCCTGGGGAGCATTACTGTAGTTCAGACACTACTGTAAATATATACTGCTGCGCTGGAACGAACCGTATCTTATATGGTAAAACAAATGACGGCAGAGAGCTGTAGTTAGGCCGTATGCCCAGCTCTCTTGTTCTCTGAGTAAACATTTTACTTTTCTCTGCTTCCAGTCCACAACCAAAATAGGAGAGCTCTGTCTAAAATTAACCGAGGCTCTTTCATCTTCAAGACTGCTGGATTTGTAATTTCAAGCAGGGCCTTTTTTTATAAAAGACAAGAGAGGTTTTTCTTGCAGCGGACTCCCAGGAATGTCTGGGCCAGCTGCCCTTAGCCAGATCAACAGGAGGCCTTCATAAGTGGGAAATGGTTTTTGTCTCCATTTATCCTCTTTTCTATAATTTTCAAAATACATTGGCTGAGGTTCTATTTGTCAAGTTCTGTAAGAAGCATCATTTTAAGGTTTGGGCCTCTATTAATACACAAGGCTTGGACAAGACGAGCACCCCTATGGTGTGGAACCAACTTTGACAGGGATGAAACAGAAACGGAAAGATCAGGTCCTTTCAGACAATAAGAGAGACTTCCCAAAAACTTTATCTGAAAGATGTCACATTATGTTTCCTCAGCCGCCACCAATAAAAGAAAACAGTTAAATCACTATTTCCATTTGGGGAGTTGTATAAACATCTTCTGTGTTTTGTCTTCTACGATGGTGTTTAATTCCAGCTGTGTCCCAGAGGTGCCCTTTTGGGGCTGCCTCAGCCTGCTGTTCTGCATCATGCCCAGCCATGAGCACGAATGGTCCTTTCACATCTCGCATACAGGTATCCATTGTCGTCCCTATTCCTCTCCCTGCTCCCAGCACACAGGTTGCAAATTGGAGCCCTCATAGCTGCTGTTTAGTTGTGCAGGGCAGGGCATGTCATTCACAAAATCTGTCATTTGGCCCGGTCACACCGTTTATCAGCTTAGTTACTGCAGCCTTCCTGATTTCACAGCATAGGCATTTGTAAGTGCAGAGGGATGCACTGAGGCCAGTCCTAGAAGTCTAGTTCCAAACTCTTACTGACTCTTGGTCTAAAATCACTGAAGGGTGCTCATTCTGTGGGGGGTCAACCCAGGGCAGTGGATGTCAGGTGTGGTCGGTACTCCGTCTTCCTATGCTTCTTCCTCCATCTTAAAATGTAAGCTGACGAGCTTCTGGGGGAGGGGGAGGCACACCTTCCAAGTGCCGCAGTGGAAAAGTGTTAGCTTGAACAGAGCTCTCTTTTGGCGGAGAGCCGAGGATGAAGTGAACTTTCCCCTACAGTCGCTTTGCCGGAACTTTCATGCACAGTGATGCTCTGTCAATTTACTTCTGGAAAGGAAGAGCTGTCTAGTCCTCTTGGCAGGATTTGCCAGTGTTTCTTCGGGTGACATTATTATGCTGCTGGGACATTATCTTTGATTTGCAAAAAGGCTGTGTTCTCTTTCCAGTAATTGAAGAGATGATGTTGTCTCGTACATTTCCTCCCAAAGACAAGCTGGTCTTTCTCTCTTGTCTTCCCCACCCCCATCGCACTGCCAGCTCTGACAGATGTCTCCCTGCTTTTGGCTTTGCTGACACCTGCTGATCGCCCTGGGAGGCCCCAGTCTGCTGCTAAAGCTGGCATGAGCTGAACCTAACCTGCTGCTGCTGCTGCTGCCCGAGGAGGAATGTCGCCAAACACACATCCAGCCATTGTTTGCATTGCTGCTGGGCACTACAATCTGCAGCCAGTGACCAGTGATCAGGCTTCCTCCAATCTCCCTCTGAAAGATGTCACATGATACTTCCTTAAAGGTAAAGGTATCCACTGACAATTAAGTCCAGTCGTGTCCGACTCTAGGGTGTGGTGCTCATCTCCATTTCAAAGCCGAAGAGCCAGCATTGTCCGAAGACGCCTCCGTGGTCATGTGGCCGGCATGACTCTCCCTGACGCAGCGCGTAGCATGCAGCTGGAACACGGAGCGCTGTTTACCTTCCCGCAAGCGGTACCTATTTATCTACTCGCATTAACATGCTTTGGAACTGCTAGGTTGACAGGAGCTGGCCAAGCAACAAGCGCTCACCTCGTCGCGGGAATCGAACTGCCGACCTTTCGATCGACAGCTTATGGTTCAGCGGTTTAACCCGCTGCACCACCTGCCGGCCTTCCTTAGCCCCCAGGACAGTATTTCCATTTCGGGAGTTGTATAAACATTGTCAGTGTTTTGTCTTCGACAATGGCGTTTCATTCCGGCTGTGTCCCAGAGGTGCCCTTTGGGGGCTTGCCTCCGCCTGCTGAAAGGCGTCATCATGCCCAGCCATGAGCATGACAGGGTTTGTGGGGTTTGTTTTTTCCACTGCCAAAGGTGCCATTTCAGAAGGCACAACGTTTCCACTGAAAAAGGAACCCTCCTCTAGAAGGAACTGCACAGAATCGGGACAAGTGATCCTGTCCATCTTAAGAACATAAGAAGAGCCTTGCTGGATCAGGCCAAAGGCCCATCTAGTCCAGCTTCCTGTATCTCACAGTGGCCCCACCAGATGCCTCAGGGAGCACACAGCCAACAAGCTAACCTGTTCCTGTTGTCACTCCCTTGCACCTAGCACAGAGAGAACCTACCTCTAAAGCCAGGAGGTTGCTTATGGCTTGTAACCTGTGATGACCTTTTCCTCCATGAATCTATCCAAACCCCTTTTAAAGGCATCTAGGCCAGATGCCATCACCACATCCTGTGGCAAGGAGTTCCACAGATGAATTACACGCTGGGTAAAGAAATATTTTCTTTTGTCTGTTCTAACTCTCCCTCCACTCAATTTTAGTGCATGTCCCCTGGTTCTGGTGTTGTGTGAGAGGGAGAAGAATTTCCCTCTATCCACTCTCTCCATCCCATGCATAATTTTATACATCTCAATCATGTCCCCCCTCAGGCGCCTTTTTTCTAAACTGAAAAGCCCCAAACGCTGTAGCCTTTCCTCATAAGGGAGGTGCTCCAGCCTCCAGCCCACGAATCATTCTGCTCGCTCTTTTCTGTACCTTTTCCAATTCAACTATATCCTTTTTGAGGTAGTGACCAGAACTGGACACAATACTCCAGATGTGGCTGTACCATCGATTTGTACAAGGGCATAATGATATTGGCCATTTTATTCTCAATCCCTTTTTTAATGATCCCGAGCATGGAATTGGCCTTCTTCTTCACAGCCACCGCACACTGGGTCGACACTTTCATCGACCTGTCCACCAGCACCCCAAGATCTCTCTCCTGATCCATCACAGACAGCTCAGAACTCATTAGCGTATATGTGAAATTTTGGTTTCTTGCCCCAATGTGCATCACTTTGCACTTACTTACATTGAAGCACATCTGCCATTTTGCTGCCCATTCTCCCAGTTTGGAGAGATCCTTCTGGAGCTCTTCACAATCCCTGCTGGTCTTCACCACCCGGAAAAGTTTAGTGTCATCTGCAAACTTGGCCACCTCACTGCCTATCCCCAACTCCAGGTCATTTATGAATAAGTTGAAAAGCACCGGTCCCAAGACCGATCCTTGGGGCACACCGCTTTTCACCTCTCGCCATTGTGAAAATTGCCCATTGACTCCCACTCGCTGTTTCCTGGTCTTCAACCAGTTCCTAATCCACAAGAGGACCTGCCCTCTTATTCCCTGACTGTGGAGTTTTCTCAGGAGCCTTTCATGAGGGACTGTGTCAAACGCCTTCTGAAAATCCAGATATATAATATCCACGGGTTCGCTCGCATCCACATGCCTGTTGACCTTTTCAAAAAAATCTAAAAGGTTTGTGAGGCAAGACGTCCCCTTGCAGAAGCCATGCTGACTCTCCCTCAGCAGAGCTTGTTCTTCTATGTATTTTAAGATTTTATCCTTAATGAGACTTTCCACCATCTTCCCTGGAACAGATGTTAGGCTGACCGGCCTGTAGTTTCCCGGGTCCCCCCTCCTTCCTTTTTTAATGTTTGGCGTGACATTAGCTATCCTCCAATCCTCTGGCACAGTGGCCGTTTTAAGGGACAAGTTGCATATTTTGATCAAGAGGTCAGCAACTTCATTCTTGAGTTCCTTCAGAACTCTTGGGTGGATGCCATCCGGGCCTGGTGATTTATTGATCTTTATTTTGTCAATTAAGTCTGAGACATCTTCTCTTTTAACCTCTATTTGACTTAATTCTTTAGTCATAAGAACATAAGAAGAGCCCTGCTGGATCAGGCCAAAAGCCCATCTAGTCCAGCTTCCTGTTTCACACAGTGGCCCCACCAGATGCCTCAAGGAGCACAAGACAGTCAGGGGAGACCGTTCCGGCAGCGGTATTTGCCCGAGGTCTTCTGCCGTGAAGACAGATGCAAAGAACTCATTTAATTTCTCTGCAGTCTCCAAGTCCCCTTTTATCACCCCTTTCTCTCCCTCACCATCCAGCGGACCAACCGTTTCCCTGGCAGGTTTCCTGCTTCTAACATATTTGAAGAAGCTTTTATTATTCCCTTTTATGTTGCCTGCCATACGTTCCTCAAAGTCTTTCTTGGCCTCCCGTATCATCTTTTTACATTTCTTCTGCCACAGTTTGTGCTCCTGTTTATTTTCATCATTTGGGCAAGACTTCCATTTACGGAAGGAAGCTTCCTTGCCTTTTATAGCCTCTTTAACTGTTTATTCATGTTTATAAGTGAAGTGAAGAGTCTAATCTGTGCAAATAGTGCTATATGGGGAGCTATGGTAGTATTTAATCCAGATTAACCCATGTGGGGAACAATAGGGTGGCTGGTAAATTACCGAAATTAAAATGAACGTACAAAATCCACCCTTGATCATTTCATGAGCTGTTGAGGATAGGCAGTGACATTTTAATTTTCCTGTTTCAGGAAACAAACTGGGGGCAGCCCTGCCTCCTGAATGTCGGGTTGTGGTCCTGTTTGTGGACATCCCAAAGACCGCTGCTTGGCCACTGTGCTAGACAGACTCCTGATCACATCCTGTGGATTATGCTCTTCCGACATTCTGATCAGCATGTTAATTTTTAGCATAGATTTCCAATTATTTTGGAGGGGGTGTGTGCATGTATGTGTGTGTGTGTGTGTGTGAGAGAGAGAGAGAGAGAGAGAGAGCATGCATTTAAGTGAAAAGTAATTCAAAATGTAATGATCTGCATCATAAGGCATCTTGCACACCTTCATAGTCAGTGAAAGAGCGCATTCTCTAGCTAGCTTCTCACGGAAAAGAAAGCCTTGCTAAAATTAACCCGAGGGTCATTGACTTCTACTACTGACTGAAAGACTCAGCTGTGCAACAACAAACCAGCCTCGTCAGAACAGTCATGGTTAATCTAAGCACATTCCCCTTCTGAAGCAGGGGAGGCAAATGACCAGAGAAGAACCCGTCTCAAGCAGGTATTAGGACGGAGTGCAGTGCCATGTTACAAGATGCTAAGTAGGAAGGAGATATATTTTACTGGAGCGGTTTCTGTTTGTAAAACAGCCTGCAAATGCTGGAACCTCAGAGCTAAGTGATTGCTGGTTGGGGAGCTGCTTTATGATATAGTTTATATGTTGCTTCACATGCATGGCCTGTATGTGGCCCTGTTATGTATTTAGTGCCATCAATGTACAAGGCATTTAGCAGCAGAGGGGCAGTCCAAGGGGCAGTCCAATGCCGCCCCATTACACCCCCTCCCCGCACTTCCCCCACCCCGTTCTGCTCCCACACTGCTCAGTGCGATCTTATTGTTTCTGGCACACGCCACTTCTTTTTCCAGCATGCGCAGGCCAACACGGGCCTTTGCACCAGCCCAGGAAACTGCTATGCCATTGCAAAGCGCTTTACAATGCTTTTGTGATGGCAAGCACCAGCGCATTGCACACTGTGCTGCTGCAGGGAGATGGTAGGATTGCACAGTAACATAAGCAAAAAGAAATAAATCTAGATGCCTGAACCAAGAAACTTGCAGTCTACATGTTGACAATGCAGGGAGGGAGGGAAGGAAGAAGGAAGGAGGGAGGGAAAATAATTGATGTGATTATGTGCAAAAACAGTTACAAGTACTAAGGCTTTGTTTCAGTTAGGAGTGAGGCCCAAGGGCTTCAAAGACAGCTTAGCTTCCACTACCCCCATATTAACAACACAGGGATAATAATACCAGCCTCCCCTATTGGGTTGAAAAATACATTAAGCACTTTGGACACTCTGAAAGTGCTACATCAATACTAAGTATTATAGTATTATGAAATAATGTAATAGCCTGCTGTCGTTCACATCAGTGGTACATGCAGTCCAATTTAGGTAGAGTTTTATTCATTTTATTCGTTCACTCCTCCACAGGAATTTGACTGCAATGTACTTAGTGATGGAACAAGAAAGGGTGCCTACAAAGAGGAATCACTGTGCTCTGGAAGTACACTTGCTACTTTCTCGTCAGACATGCCGAATCCTCTCCAGGACTCAGCTCCAGGGAAACTGGTTCTGCTGGTCTGAAGCAGACATTGGCTATGTGCAGTGTTGATTGTCAACTGCCTGCGAAAACATGACGGGCTCCCTCCCTCCACAGAGCAATTTTGCAACACTGATATCCATGCAAATGTGGCAACAACAACTGAACTTTGGGTTCCTTAAAATTGAGAAAGTGGTAAGATGACCTGAAACATGGGGAAGGGGCAAGGCTAACAATGGAAGCAGTGGTGGAACCTCTACTAAGTACATCTGACAGAGGCATTATGAAGGCAGGGGTGGGTGGGAAAAGGGCTACGAATTGTGTTTCAACGTATGTTTGTATTCATTCACAGCTTTTAAGATCTCACCTAATGCAGTTTGAATCCATCCTCTCAGGAATGCTGGGAAGTAGGACTGGTGTGGTGGGGACAAGTTTAAGAAATCACCCAGTCTGTGTTCAGAACACATTCCACATTTGGTCATTAAACTCTAATTGGTACCATGCTGAGCCTGGTATTGCCCTTTGACTATTCAGTATTTCCTAGGTCATGTCACTTCAAGATGTTCCTTGCCCCCAGGGCCCTTCTATGGCCTGCCCTTTTGAACTCTTAATCCTGTTTCTGAAAAAGTATTAGCAGCTTGGCTCACTCTTAAAACTACTTGATTTTTTTTTCATGTGTGTAATTTCTCTCTTCCTTCCTTTCCTCCTTCCTCCCTTGGTAATTATTCAAGGTTGTCTTTTGGAAGCCTAATTGAAGAGTGATGGGTAGGACCTGGGTATTTTGTGACGACATCACTGCCCTTGGTCAATGAAGACATAGCCTTCTGTTATACTGAGAATCTTCCCCCCCCCTTCATCTGTCATAGCCCTGAAAAATTAAGACCTTGACACTGTTATTTGTACCCACCTAATTTTCTATGTACAAAAACTACATCCACGTCAGCACAAAAGTCCATCAAGGGAACAATACTTTAGAGGGGAACTTATCAAGTACCAGAAGCAATTTCACATGGCAGAAATTCTAGTTCCACTTGATCACAGGAAGTCAATTCAGGCCTGGCAAAAAGAGAAGCCTGTTGTTGTTTTTTGGGGGGTTTTTTTTGCACAATGCACAATTCAAGGATGGAATTTGCTGCCACCAGATGAGTTGATGGCCATTGGCTTAGCTGGCTGTAAAGGCAGGCTAAACAAATGGTCTGTGAACCGCTGATTCTCGTGATCACTAAATGGATCCTCCATGTTTGTACTGTATGCTGCTGTATGCCAGTTGCTGGGGAATTCTCCTTCTGGAGAGAGCTATTGCTCCTGGTCAATTGGGAAGTCCTCTTGCACACGCGCCATTGAAATAAATGTGATCTGCACAAGATAACCATCGTTCCTGTTCATTTCATGATGGCTTATGGAGGAGAACTTCCAGTGGATCACTCACCTTTGGGCAGAACTGTCTTTCTCTCAGTCTGCCACTCTCAATTATGGCTCCAATCTCACTTTGCTAACAACTATCATCACTGTAATCCATTGGATTCAGTAATCCATTGGAAGGAGAGGATGCTAACTGGGCAAGAAGAGACACTTTTTCAAATGGTGCTCCTCTTATAGTTAGCAGGGGGAGAGTAACTGTGTCTTTTCTAATGGCTGTTTGCTGGTGTTTCTTCAGCATCTTTTTAGATTGTGAGTCCTTTTGGGACAGGGAACTATTTAGTTATTTGATTTGCACTGTAAACTGCTTTGTGAACGTTCTTTTGTTGTTGAAAAACACCTATATAAATATTCTTATAAATCAATCAATTAATGCCTGGCACTTTTCCATTGTACCTGGCTCTAGCTCTGGTTAAACCATCCCCTCCCGCAGGAGAATTGTGTACTATATTGCATCTGTTTGTGTTGAATTAATTGCTGTGAGTAGCTTGGGAGCCAATGTTTGGCTGAGCAACAGGATAAAAATACAGTGAAAGTATAAAATACTTTAATATTTCAAATCCATTTGAAATGTGTTCCTCCTAAGCTATCTGCTGTAGTGGCAGAATTCGACTAAGGGACTTGAAAATACTATCTTTCTAAAAAACCTCTTGTTTGAAACTGGGGTTGATTCCGGACCTCATCATTGTATCGGTTTTCTCACTTCCATTATGTTCTTAGAATCCACTGATACAACATTCACAAACATTCTTTAGCTTACGTATAATAAATGTTTTTTGTGTGTTTTTTTAAGAAAGGAAGAAGAGTGAGACTGACTAGAGACAGGTCAAACATTTCAGGACTTGAAACATTTCCAGGGAGGGAGGAAATATCCCATGAAAATCCTTGAAATATTTTGCTTCATTTTTGCCCAGTCAGTCTCTGAAACCAAACTTTGGCCAGCACTTCAGAATGGGAAACAAGAGAATGACATGCTCTGTGCTGTAATTCTTGGCATGGAACTTCAGGAAATAGACTTGAGATATGATGACCGCATCTTGCTCTTGAAGGAATCAGCTAAATTGTAAAGAGGGAGGCTGGCGTGTTACTTACTGTACAATGGCTAACTTCTGTAAAATGGGTGAATATTCGGGCTGCACTGAAATGGACTCCTTCGTTTTGTTTTCCTTTTTTTTCATGAGTTTAGGGTGCTATGATGACAAAGTCAGCCTCAGATCCCTGAAATATAAATGCCGTGAAAACTGACTATGACTATGAAAACTGACTTTCATGCTCATTTATGAGATTGACTTGATTCCAAACAATTCCTTTTGGTCTGAATTTGGCAATTCTGAATACACGAAATTAATCAGGTTTCCAATTTATACTACTTTGTGTAAGCGCTGAAGAAAACATTCAGATCAATCAGAGAGGAGGATCGCCTTCACATCCTGCTGTTTTCAGAGAATTGGTTGGAGGAGGTGATGTAGGAGAAAGACCACACTATAATGGCCCCCAGGATGTGGAACTCCATCCCCCGGAAAATCAGCTAGGCTGCCAGCCTACCTAGGGTCATAGGAAGCTGCTTTATACCGAATCAGAAGCCAGTATTGCCAACCCAGACTGGTAGCAGCTTTCCAGGATTTCAGCCAACAGGTTTTCCTACACCCTACCAGGAGACACCAGCACTTTTGAACCTGAGTACTTTAAACATAGGCCAGCGGGTGGCACAGCGGGTTAAACCGCTGAACCATGAGCTGTCGATTGAAAGGTCGGCAGTTCGAATCCGCGACGGGGTGAGCACTCGTTGGTTGGCCAGCTCCTGCCAACCTAGCAGTTCCAAAGCATGTTAATGTGAGTAGATAAATAGGTACCGCTTGCGGGAAGGTAAACAGCGCTCCGTGTTCCAGCCGCATGCTACGCGCTGCGGCAAGGAGAGTCATGCCGGCCACATGACCACGGAGGCGTCTTCGGACAACGCTGGCTCTTCGGCTTTGAAATGGGGATGAGCACCACACCCTAGAGTCGGACACAACTGGACTTAATTGTCAGGGGTCACCTTTACCTGTACCTTCTTTAAACATGCTACCACCGAGCCACAGCCCTTCTCTACTTTCGCCATCTGTTAAAGGCCAGGTTATTTTGTCAGGCTGTCAATGAGCTGCTCTCCTTTATTTGCTGGCTCTTGCTTTGTTGTTTCTGGTTTTTCTGCTGCTTTCTAATCTGTGTTTGTGCTTGTGCCTTGTATCATTGATTTTTTTTTTTAAGATACCATATATCTTTATATAAGCTGCCTTGAGCTTTCTTTGAAAAGAACGGTGGGATAGAAATCTTCCAAAGGAAACAAATAAAACTTATTTAGGACAAGAGGACTTCTGACTGTCCAAGCAGGCAAAAGTAAAGGCACCAGCTCTGATCAGAAAAGGGAGACCAGTTTTGGGGCTTGTGCACTGTCCAGCAGTATATTAATTGCCCCCAACAATGGCATGAGACAGAGGCTGGGCATATTTACCCGGGAGTAAGGTACATTGGACACTGCGAGATTTATTTTTTAGTAGATATACTGTACATAGAATTGCTCTGTTAGTTGCTATTAACTGAAGTCTCATTGATTTCAGCAGTTCTTTTATCCTTTTAACAAAGGGCTACATGTGCAGAAGCCTCCCTTTGCTTGTAATGTTTACCATTTCAAGCAGCCAATACAGGCATCTGCTGCTGCAGAGCCTGCTTTCAGCCATCATGCTGCAACATGCTCCTGGGACAGCAAGAGACACATGCCCCTCTCCTCTCACTCACTCACCCTCATGGCAGCACATTGCTTTACCTTTCTAGCCAGAACAGGGCTGTTTTCATGCCTTACTTTTAGGACAGCAGCTACTGTTTACTGCCCTTCCCACTCCCCAACTGTAGATGAAAGAAGAACGCAAGTGTGTTGTTTGCTTTTACTGAAGTAGTGATTTCGGCCTTGCATCTAAGTTAGCCAGCAAATCTTGCTCTGCCACCATGCCAGCAGCATGTTACAAACTTGGCACTGATTATAGAAGGCTGTAAGCGTTCTCTTTAGCAAACACTTGACTCAACTTTTGATGCTGAGCCATGGAAAGAGCTGGGCCAGGCTCAAGCTTGTAGCCAATCCGGCTGCAGGGGAGACTCGTTACATAGAGAGTGGCAGTGGATTTCCAGAATTAGCATCGCTCTTTGCCCAGACATTTAAAGCATCCCAGGCATCTATTTTCACTTCTTGCCAGTGGCCGCAGATGAACTTTGGACTTGAGTGACATCTTGCAGCTGGGTGAGCTATTTATTTAGTGCTTACCAAGAAGGGATATTGGAACCAATTTGCCTTTCGTCTGTTTTTAGGAGGTCTGTTGGTCTGTTTTTAGGAGGAAAATCAAAGTGACCAAGGAACAATCTTATAATAAATATCTGCCTGGTCAAAGATGGAAGTGAATTTGGATAATTTCTGGATCACGCAGCAGGGCACCCTTCATTTATTTGCATGCTGCCCTTTCTTTCAGGAGCTCCACTCACATCTCGCTTAAATCACGGGAAATCTTTGTGCATGAAGCTGCCTATGAGACTTTCAAAAACCTCGTCCGCTTGCGAACCTGGAGGCTTGCTAGGGTATTAGTTGGAACTTGCAGCAATGAAGACATTGTGTCTGTAGTGAAACATCTGTCCTGCCTCCCAGTTTGTTTCTGGGTGCAATTCACAGTTGTGGCTTTGACCACTTAGTGGCCCGGGCCCAGGGTATTTGAAGGGTCATTTTCTGCTGTATGAACAGAAGGGCCATGCTAGAGAACCCACTGTGCATGCAAAAAATCCCAGGTTCGGTCCCAGATAGGGCTGGGAAATCCCCCCTGCCTGAAATCCTGGAGAGAAACAGTGTCAGGTACTGTAGGCAATAGTGAAAGGTCCAATGGCTGGACTCACTATAAAGGGAGCTTTCTAGGCCCACCTACCTAGATAATCATTGGAGCCCCTTCACAGTGTATTCTACCTTCAGATGTTCACAGGGTGGCAACCAGGAATTGGACTCTTTCTGCACCTTTTGAATGCCCTCACCACCATGGATGTCCACGTGGCTCTTACTGTATATTGCTGTTGAGGCACTAGCTGAAGTTGTTTCTTTCAGCCTTTGTTAATTCAGTTTGTTTGTTGTTTGCTGCTTTTAGTATCTCTCACTGGATTATGGCGTTGATTTTGATTTTAGGACTCAATTTATAGTTGTAATCTACTACAGGTTGGTTACCCCTTATCCAGACATCCGAAATCCAGACTATTCCGAAAGCCAGACATTTTTGGGGCTATGACTTTAAAAAAAACCTCAAAAACATTTTCTAGCACCTGGCTGGCATAACGCAAAGCATGCTGGGGCACAAAATTATAAAAAAATATGGTGTAAAATTACTTTCAGGCTATGTGTATAAGGTGTATATGAGACATAAGTGAATTTAGTGTTTAGATTTGGGTCCCATCCTATGGTGCTGGAGAAGACTCCTGAGAGTCCCTTGGACTGCTAGGAGATCAAATCAGTCAATCCTAAATGAAATCAACCCTGACTGTTCCCTGGAAGGACAGGTATTGAGGCTGAAGCTCAAATATTTTGGCCACCTAATGCAAAGAGAGAACTCTCTGGAGAAGACTCTGATGCTGGGAAAGATTGAAGGCAAAAGGAGAAGGGGAAGGCAAAGGATGAGATGGTTAGACAGCATCACTGATGCAACGAACATGAAAATGAGCGAACTCAGGAAGATAGTGGAGGACAGGAAGGCCTGGCGGGATATGGTTCATGGGATCACGAAGGGTCGGACACAACTTAACGACTGAACAACAACAACCCATCCCCCAAGATATCTCATTATATTTATCCAAATATTCCAAAATCCAGACAATTCCAAAATCCAGACAACTTCCCTCTCAAGCAGTCTGGATAAAGTATATTCAACCTGTACAAATATTTGTAACAGAAAAATGGGGCATCAATGTTTTGTTATTATTTTTATTAAAATTGGTGTTGTTTTTAGTACTGAATTGAAATATAAGATATGCATTCAATACCAAGTCAATATCAAGAAAAACACTGAAGGTAAAAATCAATCTTTAATAAATACTCTACAGGTTATTTTTATAAATGTTTTCAATAAATAATTTTATCTTGGACGAGCCACCAATAATCTTAAGAATTACCAGTAAACATCAATATTCAGCAAGTCCAATGGATAGGTACACATCTATAGTATCCTATATCTCACTATCAAGTGTTCTTTTTTCAACTAGCTTAAGAAAGGCTATTAGACCCTCTGGCCTTTGGTAGCTTTTAATGAGTAGATTTGCAGTCTCTGGGTAAGAAAAATAGTGATGGCCTCTTCCAGCTGAGATAACAATGGGGTTTAATGTAGCTGTGACATCTGGAAAGGCCATTCACTCCACTTTAGTAGCAACTGAGGTGGTGCTTGTGGTCCTAGGCAAATTTACCTGGAAGTAAATTCCACAGAAATCCATGGGACTTCTGTGTAAACATGTTCAGGATGAGGGCTCCAGCTGCCTTCGAGTATCCTAAAGGACCATCCACACAATACTTGCTTGCTTTCCTCTTCTGTGATCTCTTTTGGTTATTCACAAGCATGGAGGACCTGAATGAGTAAATGCAACACCTGAGCTGGGAACTCACGGTTTTTGGAGGCAGCAATTCTTGTTTTGTGGGAGTGAATACTTAATACCCACATTTCCCAGCTTAGGGTCCAGCTACAGCCTTCAAAATGCTTTCAAAACAATGCCATGAAAAAGCATACGGCCAGAATTTCAACAATAAAACCGTCAAAATAACAAACGACGCTGGAGGGATCAATGCAGACGCTGAGTTTTTGCGAGCAAGCATGCTTATTCAGCATGATTGGGGACATACTTGAGGATCCAGTGGCACTGGCTTTAATTGAGAAACAGCTGCTTTCTTTGCCCTTCTGTCTGGTAGAAGGAAACAGGCAGATGGCAAAGTGTGAGCCAAAGAATAATAACCGCAAGCTGTGGTGTGCTGCACCACCCACAGAAGAACTCATGAAAAAAGCAGACAATTAGGAAATAGCTCTGTCCTAAGATGAGCCCTCCATTGTCTCAAAATGGAAGCTTCCTATATGCTGATGCTATAAAGTGTTCTCATAAGGTAGATGCTTCTGCGCACTTCAGACCATTCAGCCTCTGTAGGCCATGGCCCTTCTTTTCTGGTGCCGTCTTTATTGTCCAACCAGCTGACTTTTAATGAGGTTTCAATGTTGCTGCACTGTGAAAATGTTCACAAAGCACATGACCCTCCACTTTCTCATGCATGTGTTCACCCCTGTTCACAGCCATTGTCCCCCAGATCTATTGCTGCTTTGGAGTCAATATTTTTTAAAAACTTGAAAGGAGTTCTTCAGTGTGTGAAACCAAACAATCAGGGATCATGTAATGAACAGGATGGTGACATGGCTATACAATGACATCACTGAAGGCAAACAAAGTTCTCCCATGACTCTCATGCTGAAATGGGAGGAGCTGAAAGAATGCATTTCAGTTTCTAGGAAACTAGGTTGATGCTTTCTGCCTTGCTATGCTGTGCAGGCAGTTTGATTGCCTGTCCACACTGCATGGCAAAACATTTGCATGTAGTTACACATCATGACTAACTGGGGGAGGATATGAAAATGCCTGTGCTATGATATATAAACCAGCTACCAGCAGCATTGCTAATGAGCCAGTGTGTTGTATATGTATAATGGCTAGAACGCTGAACTGGAGAGACCCATGTTCGAATCCCCCTCAGCCATCAAGTTCATTTGGTGACGTTCGACCAGTCACATGCGCTCTCCCAGCCTAACCTACCTACAGGACAGTTGTCAGAATGCAGGGAAGAACAACATGTGCCACTCTGAAATCATGGTGCGATCAATCAGCAATTAATCAGCTGGTTGCCAATTCATTTCTGAGCTTAGCCCAAAGTGTTGATTATTAGCCCTAAGACCAGGCTACGTAAGGGACCACACACACACACACACACACACACACACACTTGCACCTTCAGATCATGCCCATCCCTTTTGCACACCCTGACTCCCTCTGGGACACATTTGACTGGAATGTCTTCTCTGGTGTGCTCCCCAAGTTGTGGAAATCCATGATCCAGGAGAGCCACCTGATCCCTTCATTTCATTCCATTGTCACTGGAAGACATTTTTGTCTTCCAACCCAACACACACACACACACACACACACACACACACACACACACACACACACACACACACACACAGGAGAGCCACCTGATCCCTTCATTTCATTCCATTGTCACTGGAAGACATTTTTGTCTTCTAACCCAACACACACACACACACACACACACACACACACACACACACACACACACACACACACACACACACACAAACCCCGAGATTGCCGGCCCGATCCTGGCTAAGATGCGGCAGCCGGCCAAAAGGGCTGGCTGCTGCATCCTAGTCAGGGGAAGGAAATGTTCGTCCCCTTCCCCCAGTGTAAGCACCAGAGGCCCCAATGGGCTTCCTCAGATACACACCAGCTCTTTAGCTGGCGCCTGTTTGGGGAGGTTGTGTAAGACGAGCCCAGCCTCTCCCAGGCTGGGCTGGCCAAAGGACAAATTGCACAGGCAAAATGTTTCTGGATTTTGTTGAAAAGCGGTATATAAATACTGTTAATAATAATAATAAACTGAGTGATTTATTTCAACAGGTGGTATCCCTTTAAGAAAAGTTCTGAAAATGTAGAGGAAAGCAGCTGAATGGGCATCTCCAGCTGAAGCGCAAGAAGCAGCACACCGCATGGTAATACCGAGCATTGGTTAATGAGCAGTTATGGATTAATCTCGCACAGTGTATCAATTTAAGGGAGGAAGTGCTTATAATCCATTTAAAAATACATTCACGCCCCCGCTCCTGTCGCTCCCTTCAGTGGCAACGAGTGTCTTTTTCTGATGATAACATGTAATACTGGGAAGCAAAGTGCCTTAATCAAATATATCGCAGACAGACGCCACTTAGGGTTGTTTTTTTCTTCCTTCCTTCCATTCATCCTCCGTGTTGCTTGGAAGGACAGTTGATCATATTCAGGATTGCATGTGCTTTCTATGATTATGGTTATTTTAAAAGCACTTCTGTACCAAGGTACGGTAATTCTGTAACAAGAAAAGTTGGATTCCATAACCTGGTCCAACAGGCCCCCTCCCTGACATTTTTCTACAGATGTGTAAACATTTTTCGCTTATAGCAAAACTTTAATTTGTCAGATGGCTGGATTGTTTATTATTTCCTGACCTAGACACATATTTTTATTTGCTATTTTTATTATTTTATTGTTACGACACTGCATTTCTATTTTTGTTAGTTTTTGCTAACCACCATGGGCATAAAAGGTAAAGGTGACCCCTGACAATTAAGTCCAGTCGTGTCCGACTCTAGGGTGTGGTGCTCATCTCCATTTCAAAGCCGAAGAGCCAGCGTTGTCCAAAGACGCCTCAGTGGTCATGTGGCCGGCATGACTCTCCTTGCCGCAGCGCGTAGCATGCAGCTGGAACACGGAGCGCTGTTTACCTTCCCGCAAGCGGTACCTATTTATCTACTCGCATTAACATGCTTTGGATCTGCTAGGTTGGCAGGAGCTGGCCAACCAACGAGAGCTCACCCCGTCGCGGATTCGAACTGCCGACCTTTCGATCGACAGCTCATGGTTCAGCGGTTTAACCCACTGCGCCACCTGCTGTACCCGCATACAGTAATATTATTATTATAGCCCAACAAAAAAAAGTTTTTCCTAGATCTTCTGAAGTTAGACCTATTCTTGGGTTTATTTGGGACACTGTTTCAAAAAAAAAATGGCACCAGTTTTGCCCAATCAGTTCTAGTTTTGGAGATACTGCAAAGCCAGCGGTGTCACGAATCAGCACATCACCCCTGGCGGGAGGTCGGCCGGCTCGGCATGTCACCCCCCACACACACACACACTGCTGCGTCTCTCACACACACACACACACTCCGGTACTCACTGCTCGCTCCGAGAGGGTGACGCGCCCGAGGCCCTCTTGCCAAGCCATGTCTTTTTCGGCGGCTTGGCCGCTTCTAAGTAAGCCGGGCAAGATTGAAAGCGGCGCATGCGTATTGTATTTTCTTTTCTGTTGTAAGCCGCCTTGGGTCCCTTTGGGGAGAAAGGCAGGATAAAAATATTGTAAATAAAAGGAATAAATAATGTGCACAACGCCGCTTCTGAGGGCAAGGCTTCAAGAGGCGTTGTGCGCATGCAGATCAAGGGGCAGATTGCCAGGAGGGCCTCAGGCACCGCGTGTCACCGTCCCGCCCCCCCCCCGCCACTCCGTAGTGACGCCAGTGGGCATAGCCACCTTATATGGTGATTCAAGCAGCTTCCTCGTGAGGAAGCCTTGGCATTGGCCTCCTCACGAGGGAACCCTGACTACTGAAATCTCTTGGCCCTTCTGCTGCCTGAAAACTGAAATGATGCCCCTGGTAAGGGAAAGCAGGTAAGAGCACTGCAAGGAGTAGGCATGATAATAGGAAAGCACCTACTGTAACTATTTACTAAGCAGGTTTTGGCCCGGTCATGCCCTGGATGGGAGGCTTTGCAGGAGCTTTCTGTGTACCCGCCGAGTTCCATAATGGGAGAAAGGTGAGCTGCGAGTACCAATAATTGAGGACTGAGCATGTAATACTGGAGTAAGCACCAGTAGCATTGGTATCATAGACAATGGTTTGTACTGGTAGACAGCGTATGTACTACTGTATTGAAGAACGATCAGTCACTGCCAGTGGCCTACCTGTGTATCTACAGCTGACCTTGCAGAGGTATCCTATATTTATTTCCCCTCCCGCAGGTCCTGTGTACAGGGCCCTGAAGATGGGCTGCCTGCCTCCCCCATCCCCGCATTGACATTGGTGTCAGTGTTCCAAATAATTTATCTTTGTCTGACTCAGCAGTTCAGCTTGCATGACAGTCTCGTTCAGTGAGCAAACCAAATTGTTTATTTATAAGCTGGCTTCTCAACAGGGATCCATTTTTATGGTTAAAATTAGTTAATTGCCTCCCTCCCCACCCTTTCTCTCCTGTGATCAATTTCTCCTTCAAGTGAGTGGAGGTCATTGCTTGCTCAAAACAGATTTACGGGGCAGGACTACTCATTTGATATATGGCAAGCAAAGCCCTACCACAGAGGAACCTATGGTGGGAGAAATTCTGAACATTTCTCAAGGCTGATTCATGCAGTTGATTTTTTTTTTCTACTTTCAGTAACTGAAAGCATGTTGATCCACTCCTCTCTTTTTCATTTGTAGATGGATGAACTGAAATTAAGTCACACCCAGGTTCTTTATCCTTGCTCTCTTTTCATCGATATATTGATTTTGAGTTTCCTCCTGTTTCCTGAAATACTAGACAACATACATCTGTGTTTCAGGAAAAAGACATCATAATTCTTTAACGAAACACCGTCTCCCACTGTAATCCTTCCATGTTCTTAGATTTGCGTAGGAGGCTGTTGTTCTGTGTGTGCTGTGCTGTGCTGTTTTTCTGAGGACGTGCAGGCAAACACGCAAAGCAGCAGGCCCTTCTTGGTGGTGGCCCTGCAGCTGTAGAACTCTTGAACTTGAGTGGTACAGCCAAGTCCACCTTTGGGTGTTTTTCAAAAAGAACATAAAACCTTCTTTCTTTCAGAAAGCATCTGGAGCTGTAAATGGCAGAAACTAGAGCAGAAACAGTTGTCTGAAAGACCAATCCTATGCATGTCTACCTATTAACATCAATGGGACCTACTCCCAGGTAACGGCAGAATTGCAGCCTTATAGCCCAATCCTATGCACGTCTGTTCAGAAATAAGTCCCAATGGGGCTTACTCCCAAGTAAGTGTGCATAGGATTGCAGCCTCAGTTTCATTTTCATTTTATTGTAAAAGCACCTCTGGCTACCACTCCAACGTTTCATCAGAGGCATCGTTAAGGGGGGGGCAGTGGGCCCCAAGGCGATGGGGTGCCAAGCAGCGGGGGGTACTAGCCTCCGGATCCACCAACACCCCCCCCCCACCGCCGTTTTTCATCCTCGCAGAGATTTCTTCAGCTGCAAGATCGGCCTGCCTGCCCGCCCAGGCGCCATTTGGCTCTGAAATGGGCTTGAAAGCGCACGGGGGGGTGTTTTCACACTGTGCCACCGCCGAATTGCAGTGGTGTGCAAAAATGACATCACACCCCCAGGGAGCAGGGCATGTGGTGAAACGTGGGGGTGTCACGTCGGCGCCCCCCACAGGGGGGTGTAGGAACGACAATGCGTTTCAACCAAGTCCGGTCTCAGCGCTGGCACTGGTGTCACAAACGCACCATAAAGTGTGTTGCAACACCCAGTGAGTGGGCGGCACTAAGGTCTGCACCACCTGCCTGATGAACACCACCGAACCCAGTGCCATGGAGCGGGTAGGTCCTGCTCTGAGCGGCGCAAGGCCTGGGGGGAGGATGGGAAGGGGGCATAACAGGGCAGGGGAGGGCAGGGGTGGGCGGATAGAGCCTGGGAGGGAGGTGGGACCGGCGTCCTCGTCGGACGTCATATATTATCCTCCTCCCTCCCAGGCCTCAAGCCCCGATTAGAGGCAGCTCAGTTCTACGCCAGCTAAAGAGCTGACGGAGAACTGAGTAGCCCCATTGCGGCAGCTGGGGTTTTTCCCGGGGTAAGCAGGCAAATGCCCACTTACCCTGAGAAGAGATGCCTCCTTCCCCAGATAAGATATGGTGTGGGCCCACGCTGAACAGCCTATGCTGGGGGGAGGGGGTAGAATTGGGCTGCCTGTGAGGAAAATGTGCTCATTTCTGGTCATCACCTGCTGATATCACTTCCGATCCTCAGCAGGCATCATGAATGCTATTTGGCCTGCAGTATGAACAGAGGCGTTTCTAGGGTAGGGGCGGTACTGTAAGCTGCGCCCTGTCCTAGTCCCCATTTACAACCCGGAAGCCCTGCCCCCTTGTTGTCGGAGCCATTCCGTGCGGCGAAGGCGATGGGCAGGAGACTCCCTGCCCGTCGCCTTCGCGGCACAGAATGGCTCTGACGGCAAGGGGGCGTGGCCTCCTCGTTCTGGGTTGTAAATAGGGACTAGGACGGGGTGCATTTTACAGTACCGCCCCTACCCTAGAAACACCTCTGAGTATGGAACGAGTTTGACACCCCTGCGCTAGGAAATTGTGCTACCCCCTCAAAAAAGATGTCAAACTGTTGGAGCAAAAGAGCTGTGTGAGTCACTTTTATGTAGTCTCTGCAAAACCTCCCACCCTGTGACAGTAAGTGTGCTTGGGGGAGGGGCGAGGCCTTCCTTTTTGTTGTTCTGTTACCAATCAGGTGGTCTGGGTGAGGGATTTCAAACAGAGGGGACAGGAAGAGGCTTTGTCCAAGTGTTCCTTGAGGCCAGTGTGTATGTGTGTGTGTGTGGGGGGCTTGCTAGGGAATTGCCCACTTCCCTTCCCTTACAAGGCTGGAGAAGGACTGCAGAAGTCTCTGGAGCCTTAAAAACCAGCCCGGGGGCTTTTACACAGTTCTGTGTGAGCTCTGATTAATGTTTAGGAATTGGATGAAAAGCAGATAAACACTCCTGATGCTCGTGTGCTTTTCTTAGCTATTCCATGAAGGGTTCTTCCTTAGTCATGAGGCTTTTTGCCATGAAATTTATGGAAATGTGGGCCATTTTGGTTTCCCTCCAATACGCAAACCTGAGACAGGAGTAATATTTTCAGGGGACAACATTAGAAATTACTGTTATAATTGTTTTATACGTTTTGTCACAGTGCTTGATTTGTTACTTGCAGAAAAGTGGTTTGGAATCGTAACACACTAATAACTATTTCTATATTTTATAGTCTAGTAGTCCTATAAATCTGCTTTTACCGCAGGGCAAAACCTGTGGCTGCCCTGCCCCATTGCAGCTCAACCATTGTCTGCTCCCAGTTTGCCGAGTCAAGCCAAGCCGTCTAGACTAGTCCTTGTCAGAGTAGCTCTTCCCTAGCAAAGAGCAGCTTTCCTTTATTTTATTATTTATTTTAAAATATTAATAGCCCACATTTCTGTTAAAAAAAAGACATAAAAAGCAGCTAGCAAACTCTACAAGAACTGATGCAGTGCAGTGGCTAAGCAACTGAGCTGCAAATCAGGACTTTCTGGTTTGAATTTTGCCCCTGCCACAAGCTCACTAGGTGACCTTAGGCACGCCATTCCCTTTTCCATGTCCCATTCCCTGAGACAGACCGGGACCTGGATAGGATACGGCGGCCGGTCTAAAGGTCTGTGTATATTGTACACAGGATTGGGCTGTCATACTGAGTCACTGGGCCATCTAAGTCGGCATTGTCAACACGGACTGGCAGCAACTCCTTGAAAGTTTCATACATGATTTTTCTTTCCCCCCTCTGCTCATCAGGGATTGAACTGGGGGCCTCCTGTGTGATGCGAAACAGATGTGCTTCCACTGGGCTGCAGCTCCTCCTGTTTTGCTTCTGCAGTGTAGTGGTTTGGGAGTCGGACTTAGACCTGGAAGATCCAGGTTCAAATCCCCGTTCAGCCACGAAGCTTCCTGGGTGACCTTGGGCCAGTTGCTATATCTCAGCCCCACCTACCTCACAGGGTTGTTGTGAGGACAAAAAGGAGGGGAGGAAATATGTACACTACTCTGAGCTCCTTGGAGGAAGGGCGGTATAAAAATGTGAATGAATGAATGAATGAATGAATAAATAAATAAATAAATAAATAATTTTGTGTGGAAAGGTGGCAAACAAATAAGTGAATATAATTAAATAAATGTCTTTCATTCATTCACAGGATATGCATATGCACTAAATATTCTGAGTATTCCTCACAGTAGAAAACATCTGAGTCCAGAATCACCCGTTTACCCGTCCCGCGTCCTTAGGCCTTTTCACGCCAGGATCAGTTGCTGCCAGAAAGTGAGATGTGGCTGTATAACATTTCCAGCAACGATGAACCAATCTCAGTAAATGCCTCCGGGATGGAGGGCAGGCCCACACTTATTTAAGACCTTTATTAATGTTCTCTTTGCTGCACACCAGCAAAGAACATATCCATTAATTTCACCAAGACGGCTAAAAGAGGAGGTGCTGTGAGAAATACTAGGGAGGACAAAGAAGGAGCAAGGAAGAAATTAGCTTGTGAAATAGTCGAGCTGAGAATGCAGAACTAAAATTGATTGGAGGAGGGAGGCAAGTCAGTACGACGGAATGAGTGTCCATGAGGCTTCAGGTGTGGCAGAAAAGGGGTCCACGAGTCTGCGTGATTTGCAGGGTTTCAGACTCCCAATTGCTTAACAATAGAAAAAACAACAAAAAGGTATATTTTCCCATAAAGATGCCTGTTGTTGAAACAAAGATGCCTTGGGGAAATCAGGAGTGGGTTTTTATGCACAAGGACTGTGACTTCTGGCACTGAAGTGGTGCGTATGCTCAACGGCACCTGTTTCTTCGTTCTACATTTATAAGACTTCATACATGTGGTACATAATGTTCAAATATGACACACAGCACAATCCTGGAAATAAAGGCCGGCGACAGAACGAGTGTTCCATCGCCGGAAGACATCGCAAACGTGCCGTAAAGCACGTTCGCGACGTCTCGAGAGTAAGGGAGGTCAGCACAAGGCAGGCAGGCCTCCCTCACTCCGGCGCCGGATCTCCACGTGGATGGCGGCGGAAGGTAAGAGCTCCGTCACCAGCCGCATGGGCGGTCCAGCCAGGCGAGAGAGGGGGGCCATTGGCCTAGCCATTTCAGGAGGGGGCGGGGGAAGGCATCAACCATATCCCCGTCCCCGCTGAGCCAGCTAGGCTGTTACACGGCCTCCTCTACGTCCGCCAGCTAAATAGCTGGCGGAAATTTACACTTGGGGAAGGAGACGAGCATCCCCTTCCCTGAGTAGACCTCTGGCCCGCCGGTTGACGGGCAGCCCGTGCACAGGATCTGGCGGGCAGCCCTGGGCCACCGGCTGGATCCTTAGTCAGGATAGTGCCCACAGAGAGGGAGGGAGTCAGAGAGGGAAAGAAATAAAAAGTACAAAATGTAATAAGTACAAAAGAAATAAAACGTACAAAAGAAATAAAACTACAACATGTAAAGGGAGTTCTGTTGTGCCATCTGGGGTTAATGGCATATCTTTGCTCTGGAAACCTGGAGGATTGCTGGTAAAAGAACAACCTGGGGGGCCTTGATGATTTGACCATTGAACAAGAGTGAGGCCAATTTGGATGTACCTATATTTCTAGTCTTATGTAGTCTGTAGATGGCAAAGTGTTTTGTTAGCTTAGCAGCAAGAGGGAAGGAAACTCCTGCATTAGCAGCGTAAGCAGAAAGTACCATGGTGTGAAGTGAAAGAGCATATAAAATATGAAGGAGGCCTGTCAGCTCCGATTAGCCTTGCAGACCATTCTTCTTCTTCTATTTTTTTTTTAATTCTTTGTTGCCAGGGAAAAACAAAAGGCCATGGGGCAGCAATCAACACATGCTTCTGTTCTGCAGGTTGAAGTCCAGGTGAAAAACCCACACTTGGGTGATGATACGGTCGGAAGAAGAGGTTGTTAAATGGAGTTCATAGCAAGATCTCCCCATCTGTATCCCTAGTCTAAAGACATGTGCACACAAGCAGCAGTTGTCATGACATGCTGTGGCTATGCTAAAAATGTTCTAACCGCCTGATCTGGAGGTCTGTTGAACAAGACAAAAAGCAGATAGAATCAAGTGAAACAAGAAAAGATATTTACTGCTCCCTGGACTGTCGGCCTGGATGTCTGATTTAATAGCATGGCGCAGTGGGTTAAACCGCTGAACCATGAGCTGTCGATCGAAAGGTCGGCAGTTCGAATCCGCGACGGGGTGAGCTCTCGTTGCTTGGCCAGCTCCTGCCAACCTAGCAGTTCCAAAGCATGTTAATGCGAGTAGATAAATAGGTACAGCTTGTGGGAAGGTAAACAGCGTTCCGTGTTCCAGCCGCATGCTACGCGCTGCGGCAAGGAGAGTCATGCCGGCCACATGACCACGGAGGCGTCTTCGGACAACGCTGGCTCTTCGGCTTTGAAATGGGGATGAGCACCACACCCTAGAGTCGGACACGACTGGACTTAATTGTCAGGGGTCACCTTTACCTTAGGACACCAGAGGGTTGCCAACCCTTGATGTCAAAATTTGAACATACAAAGCTGCCTTACACATAACTACCCCAGTGGACCCTCTAGTTTCATAGTCTACAGCAGGGTGACAGTCTGAAGGGGTCTTTTCCAGCCCTACTTGATAGATAGATAGATAGATAGATAGATAGATAGATAGATAGATAGATAGATAGATAGATAGATAGATAGATAGATAGATAGATAGATAGATAGATAGATAGATATTTTTTCACATTTTTATACCACCCTTCCTCCAAGGAGCTCAGAGTGGTGTATATATTTCCTCCCCTCCTTTTTGTCCTCACAACAACCCTGTGAGGTAGGTGGGGCTGAGAGACAGTGACTGGCCTAAGGTCACCCAGGAAGCTTCGTGGCTGAGCGGGGATTTGAACCTGGATCTTCCAGGTCTAAGTCCGACTCCCAAACCACTACACCATCCTGGCAACAGGTTCTGGGGACCCTCGGCCAGAGCCTTGTCCAGGACCTCCCACAGGGCTCTTGTGTGCACATGCATGCTCTGCCTTTATAAATAAAAATAAAGTACAGTTGGTTTGTCAAACTACTGCTGCAGCTGATGATAATGTGATAACAATAATACTACAGTACTGTAAAAGACTGCACAAGCCAGATAGCGTGAAAAGGGAGTAAGAGATAGGGCAGGGAGTAGGGATACTGTACCCCATAGGCCAGCTGGGGACCTAAATATTTTAAATTACTTCCTCTACTGCTCCCTGGTTCCCAATGGGCCTACTCAGATCTGCACCAGCTATTTTGCTGACGTAAATACGTTAGGCTGAACGGGACGTGTTGGGCCTGAGCCAGGGGGCTCCAGGTCTCACAGACACTGCTGCCACCGAGATCCACCCCTGGCCCAGACCGATCCCTGCCCCAATCCACCCTGCCGCCAACGGTTGGTCTACAGCCCACCTCTGTCACTGCAGGGCTTACCTGCTGCCTCATGCTCCGCTAGCATATCTCACAGATAGGACTGGGCTGTGAGGCTACAGTCCTATGCACACTGTCCTGGGAGTAAGCCCCATTGAACACAGTGGAACTTACTTCTGAGTGGACATTCATAGGATTGCGCTGTAACCTACTATTTAAAGTACACTGATGGAGCCAATAAATTGCAGCCAATAAATTGAATTTCATATTCAATTTGGAGTGTGAGACCATCCGCTTGCCCGCTTGACCCTTGTCCGGCATGGCTGATTAGGGCTGCCCGGGCGGGGCTGGCTGAGTGGACAGGGAGGGTGGTAAATTCATCTCTGAGGGAGGGGGTGGTGCCGCCGTCTTTGAAGCAGGCGGTGGTGCGCCCCCTCCTGAAGAAACCCTCCCTGGATCCCACTATTTTGAACAACTTTCGGCCAGTCTCAAATATCCCGTTTCTGGGCAAGGTGATCGAGCGGGTAGTGGCGTCCCAGCTCCAGAGGGCCCTGGAGGAAGCTGATTATCTGGATCCATTCCAGTCTGGCTTCAGGCCGGGGTTCGGGACAGAGACGGCCTTGGTCGCCTTGGTGGATGACCTGCGCCGGGGACTGGACAGGGGGAGTGCGTCCCTGTTGGTCCTGCTGGACCTCTCGGCGGCTTTTGACACCATTGACCATGGTGTCCTCCTGGGTCGGTTGGCTGGGTTGGGGCTTGGAGGCACCGTTCTGAGGTGGTTTCGCTCCTTCCTGGCTGACAGATCCCAGAAGGTGGTGCTGGGGGATGCTTGTTCGGCACCCTCGCCCTTGAGGTGTGGGGTGCCGCAAGGGTCAATTCTATCCCCCATGCTGTTTAATATCTATATGAAGCCGCTGGGAGAGGTCATCCGGAGGTTTGGGGTAGGGAGTCATCAGTATGCGGATGACACCCAGCTCTTTCTCTCCTTTCCACCTGATTCCAAGGGGGCGGTCGATGTCCTGAATCGTTGTCTGGAGGCAGTTGGGAGCTGGATGGGGGCAAACAAGCTGAAATTAAATCCTGATAAGACAGAGGTTCTTCTGGTCCAGAAGTCCACGACTCAGGTACTGGATCATTGTCCTGCTCTGAATGGGGTTGTACTCCCTCTGAAGGAGCAGGTCCGCAGCTTGGGGGTTCTCCTGGATGCGCAGCTGCTCCTGGATTCTCAGGTGGCGGCTGTGGCCAGGGGGGCTTTTGCCCAGCTTCGGCTGGTGCGCCAGCTGCGACCGTACTTGGATCGTGTAGACCTGGCCACAGTGGCCCATGCCCTAGTGACATCTAGACTAGATTACTGCAATGCGCTCTACGTGGGGCTGCCTTTGAAGACTGTTCGGAAACTGCAATTAGTGCAGAATGCGGCGGCCCGGGTGGTTGCCGGGGCTTGTCGGTTCGACTCAGTCGGACCGTTGCTTCGGCGGCTACACTGGCTGCCGGTTCGTTTCCGGGCACAATTCAAAGTGCTAGTTTTGACTTTTAAAGCCCTTAACGGCTCGGGTCCAGGGTATTTGAGGGACCGCCTCCTTCCTTATAATCCGACCCGTACTCTGAGGTCATCAGGGGGGGCCCTGTTGACCGTGCCGCCACTGACGGAGGTGAGGGGGATGGCGGCACGGAATAGGGCCTTCTCAGCAGTGGCGCCCCAATTATGGAATTCCCTCCCCCTGGAATTAAGAACGGCTCCCTCCTTAGAGACCTTTCGGCGGGGCCTCAAGACGTTTTTATTTAGGTTGGCATTCGATGACTGACATGGCGGGCTGGCTTTTTTAACAAATGGCTTTTTTAACAAATGGCTTTTATAGGTGACCCACTGGGACTGTCAGTTTTATTTGTTTTAATTACTTGTTTTTAATTATGTTTTATTGTGTATTATGTATTTTAACATGTTCTTAACTGTAAGCCGCCTTGATTGCCCTTATTGGGAGAAAGGCGGGGTAGAAATCTATTAAATAAATAAATAAATAATATTATTTCATAAAAGAATGCAGTCCTATTTGCATTGGTTGTGGAATCTGCATATTTTATTCAATAGTTGGCTTTCTCAGAGTGCTGGTTTGGACTGTGGTAAACAGAGGTCCCTGTCCTGGAATATGTACAGATGGATAAATCCTTAGACTAGGCTTGACTCAGACCTTTAAACTCAGGATGCAATAAATAAAAGTCACAGCTTTGATCGGCGCATATTTCCTAACAAGAAACAGAAAGCTGTTATGAGGAATGGCAAACCACAAAGATTGTGCAGTTCAGCAAACTGCTCTGGTGGCAGCTTGCACCGTTGCCAAACACTTTTTCTGCAGTTCTGTGTTTGTCCAAAGAGTAGTTATCTGTTCCAAATCCAACGTGAGATCCAAGACCCAAAGTGAACTTTATTTAGGTTTTATTGGGATTCTCCCCGTCAGTAGGTTAAGTCAGAGCATGGGGAGCCAACCTACCACTGACTCGGGTGTTGTGAGTGGTAAAGGTTGTTCTGGTTGTTAGGCACTTCTGGGTGGCAGCTGCAGGATCTGTTAGCCTGCCTACGGCACTGTAGTGTCAGTAGACTAGCAGCAAAACCACACCAAGTCACAGCAGGTGCGCAGGGCTGGCCCATCAGTGAGGCCAACTGAAGTGGTTGCCTTAGGCAGCAGGTTGGTCGGGGGAGTTGATCTCTGTCCGCCTACTTGCCTCCACTGCTTCTCTTTCTTCTTCCACTCTCTGTATTAGAAAAGGCATGGGGGGGGCTAGAGGAAATTATTATTATTATTATTATTAACAGTATTTATATACCGCTTTTCAACACAAAGTTCACAAAGCGGTTTACAGACAAAATCAAATGATTAAATGGCTCCCTGTCCCCAAAGGGCTCACAATCTAAAAAAGAGGCAGAAGAACACCAGCAAACAGCCACCAGAAAAAGACACTGTGCTGGGGTGAAAGGGGGGCAGTTACTCTCCCCCTGCTAAATATAAGAGGAGCACCAATTGAAAAAGTGCCTCTTGCCCAGTTAGCAGGGGTGGACGGGAAGAGAGTGCTGACTGAGAACATTGGAGAGTGGGAGGAACAGAGGCCGGCACATGATCAGGTCAGGCAGCTGGACGCCTCAGGGTCTCTTGCCTGCTGCTTTCTCCGCACGGGAAAGGCTCCGACAGTGAGGGGGCGGGGCCTCCTCCTGCTCGCTCGGTAAAGAGTCTAGGACGGAGCGATACTTACGGCCCCGCCCCTACCGGAGCAATGCCACTGCCTTGGGCCGGCCCTGCATATGACGTATAGCATGTACTACGTACAAAGTTATCCTACAAACAGCCCAATCCTATCATCAGGCTGCACTGCCCGACCTACAGTGTCCAACAGGGGCTTGGAGGAGGAGGGCAAATCAGGTCCGGGAAGGGGGCGGGTTCGACGGCAGTGGCAACCCTCAAATCCAAACTCCCCGGACCCAATCCCGTGGCCCAGGTCCTCGCAGAACTGCCCCAGCAATTTTGCTGGTGAAGATCCAAGTAGACCCGTCCATGTCACAGAGGCTTACCCCCGGACACGGGAACAAATGTTCTCTTACCCAGAAGAGATCTCCAGGGCTTTCCTCCCTCACAGTATGCAGCGCAAGCCATTTGGGCTGGGATACATCTACAGGGGGAGGGAAGCACTAGCGTCGACGGGGGGAAGCGGGGGGGCGGGCCGCCGGGGGGCGTCGCGCATATAGGGGTGACGCGCGATGCCCCTCACATTTTTGTGGTGGAGGTGGGCCCGCCCGCCCTCCCCTGGGTCCGTTTGGCTCTAAAATGAGCCAAAAACGGAGCGGGAAGGGCGCTCCGCTCCTGCGCGTGACATCACGCGCGGGGGCGGAGCCTCCCCCTTAAGGGTGACGCGCGTCCCCGCTCAGGGGTGTCGCGCGTCGTCGCGACGCCCCTGGAGGGAAGCGTAGGATTGGGCTGGTAGCCCAACATTAAATGAAAGTAACAGTGCAATCCTATGCATGTCTACTCAGAAATAAGTCCCATTCTCTTCAGTATGGTTTGCTCCCAGGTGTGTACAGGATTGCAGCCTAATTTAGCTGTGATTCTGCACAGAATGGTGATACTGGGTGTAGAATTCAGGTTCTTGAAATTCTCAGCTTAAAAACAAACTAACAACTTTCTATTCCTGGTTGAGGTGTTGAAAATATGCTTGAAAGTGTATGCTCAAGGCAAGTTGAAATCCCAGAAGCCTGAAGGATGGCTGAATAAGACTTTTATAGCACAGTCCTATGCATGTCTACTCAGAAGTAAGTCCCATTGAGTCCAGTGAGACTTACTCCTAAGTAAGTATGTATAGGATTGCAGCCCTAGTGATGGGAATGGGGTTTCAGTGACTTGCATTGGTCCACACCTCTTCCTTAGAACAATAAGAATAAATTATGCACCATGGCAAACATTGCAGAATAAATTATGCAAAGTAAGATTATGTAAATATTCTTGATTTGCATAACCTTTACAGATTGTAAAATTCCTCTTCTCATGTAGAATGTGCATTGCCTGGGTGCAGAATTTTATTTTATTTTATTTATCTTGAAGTAAACCAGCCAGTGGCAATAATTTCTTGCATTAAACCTTGTGTGTGAAATACAGCAAATATATTCTTTTCAACAGGACTTCTACATGAGAAAAAATCCTGATGAATTGCATCCATTGCAAAAGTACTTGATGATTTAAAAGTCAGGTCTAAATGCCTGCGATTGCATTGCAGCCGGACTCTATCTTTAACAGCCATCAGGGAATGAGATGTAACAAATTTGATTTGCAATTTGGGCCGAAGTCCGGTAATTGTACATATAAACTCTCCATAGTGCTACTGCTGTCTCTTTTTTATATAACCATTTATAAAGACTTGGTAATGTACAGCAAGTCTACAGGGACTTGCAAATCCTTATGGTCCCACTTCAATTATTCATCAGCTTTTCATTCTTTGAAGGAATCGGTGGGCATCTATTCTCATTCTTTGCTGTGTCGTTTGTTTTTGTTGTTGTTGTATTTTCTGAGGTGGTTAGCACAATAGAAACAACAGCACAGAATATAGGGAAAATGTCCTGTTATCATTAGCACAAGTGTCTGAACAAGAAAGATCCCCTCCAAAAACAAAAATCAAGCCATTTGGCTATAATTTCAGATTCATTTGGAAAGGACTGTTGACAAGGTGATGTAGTATGCAATGCTTCGTTGGAAAGGTTGGCAGGGAAGACATTGAAGGTGGGGGTAAGGGAGGCAAGGAAGAGGCATCTAACTCAAGTTGTGGTTGTTGTGCTGAGGGACATTAACCCTTACCCATATCCTGTTGGTTTCCCCCCTCCCCAAAACTGTTATTTGCCCATGGCAAAAAGCATGCACCATATGTGAGGCAGAGGAAAATGCATATCCCATGCTCCCCAGCAATAATTTCCTGGACAAGGTATGTGGTTATCTCTTCCTCCTCACAGAGGATGCACTGGGTCTCTTGGCTAAGGGAGGGTGTTCAGGGGAACATGCAGCTTCAAGCACCTCCATTGATGTTGGGCGAGGTTGGGTACCTGAATTAAGAGCTGGAGACCTTAAGCTGGAAGCTGAAAAATCTGCATAGTGAAGTGTAGCAAGCTGGAGCTCCTGATCTGTTGATGAGACAAACAGCCTGATCCAAACTAGCCATTAACAACAGCAGAACAGAGTTCTGCTGTCGTAAATGGTCATATGACAGCATGCACTGTGTGGTGCCAGTGGCCATTTTGGAGCCACAATTAGCAGCCGTGTTAGTGGCCTGCTGCTGCTATCAGCTATCCGTGGGAGCACAGGTAAGCGGGGATGGGCGGTTGGAGAAACAAGACAAGGAGGGGGAGGAATGGGAGAGTTTCTGGGTGGAGAGGAGGGAGGGTGGGAGGTAGAATGGGGAGGGAGGGGATGGATCCCAGCGGCAGTGACTTACACCGGAATCCTATCCCCATTCCCTCTCCCCTTCCCTCTTCCTTACTCTGCTCGGACTTATGCCAGCAAAATAGCTGGCGTAGAGCCAAGGAGCCCCATTAGGGAAGCGGAGGCTTACTTTGAGGTAGGGAAACAAAAGGCCAGGCTTCTCAGGCCTAGCCAATTCAGTGGCTTCATCCTGTCTGCCAACTGGCCAGCAAAATCAAAGTAGTACGGTGGACTTTACAGTGGTGATCCGTTCCGGAGACACCATTGTACATTGTGAAAATATTGTACAATGTGAACCCAACAACACATGTGTTTTTATACACATTGTTTTTAGTAATTAATTCCCAAGTCCTTAGAAGTTGAAGTTGCCACTGCCTTTGGAAGCATTCCAGAAGTGGCGTCACGATGTCACGTGATGTCGCGAAGTAGGGTGACGTCAGGGCATCACACACACACACCCAGGAAGCAGGGAGGCTGGCTATGCTGCTGACTGACTGACTGATCTATCACCCACGAGGTCCTGTTGGTGGTCATTGTAAGTCTATCGTAAAGTGAATAACATTATGTAGTGAACCTTGTTTTACTATGAAGAGTCCATTGTAAAGTGAACCCATTGGGTCTACTATACAACCATCCCAGCTAAACGAGAACCACTCCCCGTGTCAGATTTGTTTGCTGTTTGATGCAATAACTCAGAATGCTATTTTCTCCCTTCCATTTTCAAATGAACACATGACACTGGGGTCCCCAAGGAATCCTGTCCACAACTAGGCTCCTCATAACTCATATCACGTTCACCAGATATAAAATTATAACTGCTCTCTTAGAAAGCCTTGCAGGGAAACACTGCATTGCCCTATTGTTCTTCTTTGCGAGGTCTCAGTTAGTGTCATTTTGGCTACTTCTGCTGTGTGTGCCAGCTGTCTAAACATCTCATTAGTGACAGCCATCTTGCAGATGTGTGCTGCAACATTTTCTGGCTTTCAACACCATCAGATTCTAGAAGCTCCTTTAACACCCTTTAGTGTGTGCAGGGGGGGGGGGATATCTTTGAACTCTGTTTCCAGTTTAGTAGAACACTTCAGTTATCAACACTCTGAAATTCCCCAGTGTTAAATAAACCAAGTACTGTATCATTGTGACCTTACTGGGGCCACAGATTGAGTTCCTTTTTAAACTAGTTGAACGGCGTGATCCTGTGTAAAGAAGCCCAGGGCAGGGTGTCGTGCAAGTGCCATAAAGCACTTGTGCAACACCGCTGGCGCTGCGGCCTGTGCTGCTCGCCCCGCCATCTCCCCAGCCCTGCAACCACCAGACCAGATATGTTCTATGCTGGGCAGGGGGGGGGGGAGGCGACTGGGCGGCGAGGGAGGGCAGCCATAGGCTGCCCGGGGCCTGGAGGGGGCGGGGATACCGGGGGCCGAGATTCCTGGACCAAAGCTCCCTCCAGGCCCCCATTGTGCCAAGATGAGTGGCGCGAATGTACGCGAGCTCCGGAGCTCTCGTACATCCGAGTAGGCCCATTGGGCCTTGCCTACCACCGCTTACACAGGGGGAAGGGGACGATCATCCCCTTTTCCCATGTTGCGCCCGGGCTGCCCGGGGCAGCCTGGGAACTCGACAGGATGCAGCGGTCGGCACTTTAGGCCAGCTGCTGCACCCTACACAGGATCGGGCTGCATATTTTGGTGTCTTTTTTTTTCTTTGCCTCCTCCCTCCCCCAGTCTGCAAGCCCCAAACATCATTGCAGTGCCCATGTTCCAGGTCGTCAAGGACCCTGAGCAGCAAAAGTCTTTGCAGAGGCTGGGCCACACTTCAATATTGTGCTGCAAGTCCCTGCTTGTCTTGCTATAGTTCTGTAGTTTAGCGCAAACTCAAACTCCACCCTGCTTGTTGCTTTTATTATCATTCAGTTCTATTACTGCTTCAGAAAAATGACCCCGTTTTCTTTAGATACCCTTCAAAGCTTCATTGGTGACAGGGCCTCGTCTTAAGGTCCTCAGGGCACAAGAAACCAGCACATGCTTCTATTTTACCCTTTTCTTTCTTTGCAAAGCCATATGACCCAGAACAGGAAACGCATCTAATGAAGGAATGTCCTCAACTTTCACAGGAAATTATTTTAATTTTATGCCATTTTCGGTTACTTTTATGGAGATGAATCTGACCTCATGCGTTCTTGGCTAATCTTTCAGCAACAAGAAGGTCTGTAGTGTGAAGGGGCTCTCTCTGTCAACAAAATGCCAGCGCTTTCAGCACATAACAAGGAACAGATCGTTTTCACAACGAGCAGCCTACTTTCACTAGGGTGGCCAATATCACTGGTGGGCTTAATACATAACATATTTCTTTCTGGTGTACCTTAGAAGTTGCCTCTCTGTTTATTTCCACATTGGTGCCTAGCCTCCACCTCTCTCCTATATTACTCAGCTAGGACTTTCAGAGAGATTCCACCTTCATAAAGTCAGTGGAGCTCTTTGCAGTGGATGAGTTAGCAGACTGTGCTCACTAGGGCACGCTTCATTGTGGCTTGAAGGCACAGGTTGCTTGAAGTCTCCAGGAATCAGCATCAGTCTCCAGGTGGTTACTGAATACAATCTTGGAGATTTTAAGAGAGCCTCCTTGGTTTAATAACATGGCATAATGCTGGGGGGGGGGGAATCTCCAGGAATAGTCAGAGTTGTCAATCCTAAAGCTCAGCCTTTGCCCTTTGAAAATTGTTCCCCCCAATGGGCATTCATGTGCCAGTCTACCGAACAGAGTTTACTTCCAGCAATGCTGTGCACCTGCTGAGAAGGAGAGATCAGGTTCAATCTAGGCATGCTTCAGTTGCTTCAATACTTGCAAGCTCTGGGGTGCGTTCCTGTTTGATTCTCTGCTCCCGTGTGTGATCTGTTCCCTCTGTGTATTTCTTCACTTCAGTAAAATTCCTTCCAGAATATGCAAGTCTTCAATTTTCACTGGAAAGGCAGCCAGAGAGGATGCCCATCTTTTTGGAAAGGGATTTCCAAACCTGTGGGGCCACCACCAAGGAGCCTTTGTTCTGGCATCCACCAAGTGAATTTCTGTTAATTGTAGGCTAGATGACAGGGCCTCCATAGTTGATTTTGCTCAGGCTGGTAGGTTCATTTGGGAGAACGTAGACCTTATGCTAACTTGGTCCTAGATTGTGTAGTAGGGCATCATGTAATGTTTGTGAGGCACCTGGAACACTCTAAAGTACTGCATACTAGATGTTACTGCCATATATTGTGGAGAATGTGTGTTTTTAGTAAGTAGGTTGAAAGAACTTTCCTCTGTTAACAGTGCCAGGATCCCGGCTGCCATTTGACATTATGATTGCAAAGACTACATACAAGTCCTAAGGGACAAATCCAAACATACGGGACAAATCCTTGAACTTCAGGCACGACAGGCCCAAGACCTCCTGAGGCGGCCTGCCAAATGCTGCACCCTCTTGCCTGATGATGTGCCAGACTCTGCTCCTCCCACTCTCCCCTCCCCTCCCCTCCACATTTGCGAGAAGGAGGCACAGTGGTGGGGGAAAGAAGGTGAACAGAGCAGAGATCTGCTGCATGATGTGACAGCTTCAGTTCACCTCATGGATGGGCCAGCCCTGACTTCAAGTATTGCAATGGCCAAGGCAAACGAGGAGGAAGAAAAACCACAATCACTGCTGCGATCACTGCTGCTGCTGTAGCTTCTTCCGACACCCTGGGTGTGCTGTGGAATGTTGGGGGGGGAGAGACGGAGAAACATCTCCCCCCTCGCCATTGTTGACACCCGCCCTAGAGCCCTGGTAAGTAAGGCAGGGGCTTTTACCCAGCCTTGAAATGACGTTGGAAAAGATCTGATTTTTTCCCTCATTTTAGAGGGGCAAGGTTGGATCGTTTCTGAGTCATTTAGAGGTAAACCTGAACCAGCTTGCCCTTCTCAACCCAATACAACTCACCAGCTCAGCTGACAATTATTAGAGTAACAAACTAAAGTCTTATTTTCAGGCTGTCAGCGCAAAGAGGAAATCTGTTAGGGCTGTTCATCATGTGCACCATTGGATGACTGCACCATCAAGTGATAACTTGCAGGTATGAGTGAGTCATTACAGCTACAACCTCAGAAACCAAACTTTGGGCAACCAATCCTAACTAAATCCCCCCACCCCTGTACGATGCAGCCGCACCACTGGAGCACATGCTGCATCCTGCGGGGGGTGTCCCGGAGGTCTCCTCTGCGTAGGGGAATATTTGTTCCCTTGCCAGGGGCATTTGGTTAGCCAATGTGGGAAGCAGGATGGAGGGACAAAATAGACTTTTGGCCTCATCTTCTTTTCTTCTATCCTTTCCTATATCCCTTGGGTCTATTTGCAGGGCCACTTGTCAGGAGGACCCTCCTGCCTAATTCCAAGCCTGATCCAACCTCCAATAGCATGGATTTGCTCTTGCAACAACGGAGCTCAGAAATACCGAGGAACAAAAGGTTGGGAAGCCCCTGCGCTGCATGTGTAGAGGGGTGAATGAGATCAGATTCCCAAAGAGGAAATGGCTTGACCTTCAGAAACAAATCTGATCTGGAGTCATGGAAAAATGACACATGTGTGCTGTTGTTAGTTTATTATACAACTTGACTGTGATCGGGAGAAGGCTATCGAATGTCCAATGCTGAGCAAGATCAAAGAGGCAACTACAATCTAATAAAAATGGTGATCGGGATTGATCTCAACCAACCTACAAATAAACTCCTCTGCTAGCTCCCCAGGTAAAGGTTTCAGTTTACTGACCCTCTTCACCCTCCATACCACACACACAAAAATGTTATTGCTTCTAGGAACAACTATTAATCTACTGCATCCATTCTGGCTACTGGTAAATGGTTCGTTCCAGCAATTAATGCATTATTTCTAACAGCTGCACATCCTAGACAGCTATACTGAGGTGGTTTGGCATGGAGTGCTAAGACAAGCACATGATGTAATGATTAAAACACAGCTCCAGCGAGCTCAAAAGCCTGGCTGATATTTTTCTTCCCAGCTCTTTCCAAGATTCATTATGTGACTTTATGTGAATAATACTTGACCCATTGCCCTCCCGTGAAACGTGGATAATGCCCAGCTCAAGGGATCATTGCGGAGTTCCGTTGGAACGTGCATATAACGAGCTTTTTGGAGTTGTAAGGGAAATGGCCACGGAGGTGTCAATTATGACTATTGTTTCTCAACTTCACCAGGCACAGTGGGCCTCTCGGAAGACGCCATCCTTCAGCAGATGTTCTTCTCAATCTGTAGCATCGTCTCCCCTGAGGCTGAGAAAATATACTATTTTATATAAATATATAACCATGACTGAGACGGAATAGCATGGCGTCCACAGTCATTCTCTTCATGGATGATTTAATTTGCCCAAGCAGGAATAGACTGCCTTCTGACTGCCAGTGGCAGAGGGGAGCTGGAGGAGGGACTTCTCTGAGGAGAAGCAGCAGGAGCAGCAGGGCGATCTGCTTAAGCCCACCATCATGACGGCATGTGGAAGGAAATGATGGAGATTTCCCTTCAGCATCTTAACTCCCTTTGGGAAGAATGCTAGAAATGATGACAAGGCCTGAGCTCCCATTATGTATGGTTTCAAACATCAGCTGGGTTTTCATTCCCAAAGACAAAGAGGTTATTTGTTCCAACAGGCCTGTTTCCTAGGTCGCTTCTACTCAAGCCCATCGGCTATTTGCTTTGATTCTTCAAACTGAAATTTGACTCTTCACTGAAATCTTTCCTTAACGTACTGCAAATAAGCCAAACCTTCACAATTTGTGACCCACCAAGCAGTGCGCAATGCCGCAATCTACCGCACATGATGGCCTGTCTGATGCTTGACAATCCCCTGGTTTTCCAGTCCCAGGCAGGCAGCAAAATCACAAGGTTCATAAAGAGCACCCTGATGGGTTTCCAAGCAGATTTTCAATCCATTAAACACTTGGAATCCAGTCTTGTTTGGAGTCAACCTTCTTCTTTTTTTTCTTTCTTTTTTTTAAGTAACTGGTTCAGTTTCCGTTTAGACGCTGAGTTTGAAAAGTGGCTTGGAGACCTGTTCAGATTTTTGGGGTTGATTTTTGAAGCAGTTTAGATACATTTTGTACAGAATAATCGCATAATTCATTTAGATTCTCTTAAACCCAGAAGGTCCTCTTTTTTCAGGAAAAAAAACTAACCATGGGTGACTCAGTTCAGATCCAGATCATAGAACACAGGGAGAGGGATTCTACTCTTGAAATTTTATGTTATTTGCCACAGACATTTATGCCCTCAGAGCTTCTATATGCCCCAAAGAAGTGATTTGTAGCAAATAGCCTTGAGGAGGGGGCATATAGTAGCTGGGGCTATTTTTGGCAGGGAAATGACACGTGGGGGGGGGGGGAAGTACTGTCTGTTTTTAAAATCCCTTAAGTGGAATTTGCCTATTTCCTTGCAGCTGTACACTGAGTTGACATTTTCGTTGTACTATCCACCATGATGCTAAGCTCATACCTCTTGCCCTATGATTATGTCCATGGCAATTACTTATGGTGCAATCCTGCACACATGTAGATTGCTTTAATCCCATTGACTTGAATGGGATTTAAGCTACCTGACTAACTGTGTAGGAGTGCAACCCTACGTTTTTTCAAAAACATAATTTGTGTGCTTAGCACGGAAACCATGGTGAGAAATGAATTGCCAGCCATACAACATTAGTTCTTTGCAATGTCTTTTGCTCCATGAAACATTTTGAGTTGTTCTTTAAATATTTAATTACCTCTTCTGGTTTACGAGCGAGCTCTGAACAACCCGCAGGGTCCCACTTGACATTTTCCTGCCAATCTCTCCAGCTTCAGGTGTTCCAGACAGCATGTTTCAGAATTACTCAGGAATCAATTTATTTCTGCTATTAGGAGACCTCACGTAACACTGCATCACTGCATTCATCTCCTTTAGATCCTTACTTTGATTTTTATTTATTTTGGGTCAATGTGCTGCCCTAACCTGTCTGAACTTTAAATGCCTGCTAATAGGCTTGGCAGATGCCCCATCCTTCTCCCTCCTCTTGCAGGTCAGCGTGTAATTCATCTGTGGAACTCCTTGCCACAGGATGTGGTGATGGCACCTGGCCTAGAGTCTTTTAAAAGGGGTTTGGATAGATTCATGGAGGAAAAGACCATCACAGGTTACAAGCCATAAGCAACCTCCTGGCTTTAGGTTTTCTCTGTGCCAGGTGCAAGGGAGTGGCAACAGGATATAGGTTATCTTGTTGGCTGCGTGCTCTCGGAGGCATCTGGTGGGGCCACTGTGAGATGCAGGAAGCTGGATTAGATGGGCCTTTGGCCTGATCCAGCAAGGCTCTTCTTATATTCACCAGCTGCCCCGCGCGTCACCTTTCAGCCTAGGGCTCTCCTGCCTCATAATCGGCGCCAGTTTGAATGCTGCTTTGGGTGAGTGGCCAGTTACAGCATTCAGAACGGAACCTCTTTGGGTTGAAACAACCCAGAAGTATTTGGTGGTGACTTGATGATGTCATTGCATAACCACCAATTACTTCCACGTCTGCCCCCCACTCACTGAAAAGCTGTTGTGGTTCTCGTGGTGCCTGCCGTGAAGTGGGCTCTCCCAGACGTAGGTGGCAGTGATGCAATGACGTCTAAGTGATGATGTGATGACGAAGCCCGGTTTTCAGGCCAATCAGAAGCAGCAGCAGGCGGGCCCAACTAGAGCTCTGCTTGCCATGGCATCATCTGCATGGAGGCTTACTCCATACAAATGCCAGCTGCAGCTGTGGGTAGCCCACCCTCCGTGGAAGTGTGGGGGGACCCCGGCCACAGGGCCCGCTTCAGCTGAATTGACTTAACGCCAGCCCTGAATAGGCCCCATGCTGGGGTGTGGTCCTCGGCACTGTCAGCAGGTGTCCAAGAATGCCATACATTGATATCTTGCAAAGACATGTAGTATCTTGGGTTATTTCTGGCTACTGTTCTACACATGAATTTAAATGCAAGTAGGGAAGTGCAACTTTGGAAGCAATTCTTATTGGAATATATCATTTGCCTGCCACTAATCTGAAATAAAGCATGAACTAAAATTAAGCAGCAAAAAAGATGAGTTAGCAATACCGAGAGTTGTGGTTCAATCACTCTATATTTCAGCCCAAGTATTTTGGATGGGCGTTTTCAACATTTACCTCACATGACCTCACTTCTCTTGGACCTCTCAAGGTGTGCTTAATTAAGCAGCACATCAGGACCGATTGTGCATGTTGTAAGTTTTTTTTTTAATACACCCAGAGGAATGCCAAACATCCGCCACAAGGAATGCTGTGCGGTGTGATCTTGACCTGATTATGAAGGAATGCCTTTGATGTAACCAGAATCGCTTCGAGAAAGTAACGCTTTGACAACATTTCTCCTGGTAACAATGGCGTCTACAGTCAAAAGGATTCACGCATCAGCCAATGTCAACCATTTTGAGTGAAACCAGCACTAACAAACCATTACCCAAATACTTTGGTCTGATGGGTTATCATTTCATATATTTGAATGGAGGCAGGCCAACGAAGGAGGAGGGTTCAAGGAACTGCATCAGTCAGCAGATGAGCCTCATGATTTTGTAACATATGACGTGCCTGCAGGCTCAGACTTTGGTGAATCACTGGAGGATGAGAGTTATAAAGTTGGGGAACAGCCACCAAGTATGCCTTTCTGTACACACACACACACACACACACACACACACACACACACACACACACACCTTTTTTGGTATATGGATTTGTATCTCCTCTAAATGCCTCACCGATCTCTCCAATTTTTATTTCAGTTATTATTCACCAGATCTCCTCTGAATATGCTGATATTTCATATCTGTATTTGATCACTGATGGTATTTGAAACAAATATGTAGTCAAATTACAAATGTTGAAATCAAGATTTGGTAACTGGCGGCTTTTCTATTAAAATGTTTATGGTCTCTTGAACAGCTCCTGCCTTGTCATCCAACTAGTTCCATATTGTCTACTGAGCTCTCCAAGGTTTCGGATAGGGGTTTAACCTCTGAGATGGTAGAGACTGAAACCGGGACCATCTGCATGCAAAGTATATATTCAGGGCCGGTCCACGCAGGAGGCTGGGTGAAGTGGTTTTTTCAAACAGCAAGCTACGGGAGGTGGCAAACTGGTTGGGGTGCCCAGTATTCATTCCTGCCCACCACCCACATAAATAAAACAACAGATAGAAAAAACCAGAGAGATAACACAGCCTACTTACCTCTCCTGGGCTGTCTGGTTGTCCCCTCCCCATATAGCATGTAGCACATGCTCCATTGGTGGCACTGTCTGATTGGGCCCATGTTATGTAAAACTAATAGGCATAAAAGACCAGCAGATTCAACATGTTGTTGTTCAGTCGTTAAGTCGTGTCCGACCCTTCGTGATCCCATGAACCATATCCCGCCAGGCCTTCCTGTCCTCCACTATCTTCCTGAGTTTGCTCATTTTCATGTTCGTTGCATCGGTGATGCTGTCTAACCACCTCATCCTTTGCCTTCCCCTTCTCCTTTTGCCTTCAATCTTTCCCAGCATCAGAGTCTTCTCCAGAGAGTCCTCTCTTCGCATTAGGTGGCCAAAATATTTGAGCTTCAGCCTCAGTACCTGTCCTTCCAGGGAACAGTCAGGGTTGATTTCATTTAGGATTGACTGATTTGATCTCCTAGCAGTCCAAGGGACTCTCAGGAGTCTTCTCCAGCACCACAGTTCGAAAGCATCTATTCTTCAGCGCTCAGCCTTCCTTATGGTCCAACTCTCACAACCATACATTGCTACTGGGAACACCATCGCCCTGACTATGCGAACTTTTGTTGGCATGGTGATATCTCTGCTTTTTATTATGCTGTCTAAGTTTGCCATAGCTTTCCTTCCAATGAGTAAGCGTCTTTTAATGTCATGGCTGCTGTCTCCGTCTGCAGTGATCTTGGAGCCCAGAAAAGTAAAATCTGTTACTGCTTCCATTTCTGCCCCTTCTATTTGCCAGGAATTGATGGGACCAGATGCCATGATCTTAGTTTTATTAATGTTGAGTTTCAAGCCAACTTTTGCACTCTCCTCTTTCACCCTCATCAAGAGGCTCTTTAGTTCTTCTTCACTTTCTGCCATTAGGGTGGCATCGTCTGCATATCTGAGGTTGTTGATATTTCTCCCGGCAATCTTGATTCCGGCTTGCGATTCATTCAGCCCTGCATTTCTCATAATGTACTCTGCATATAAGTTAAATAGGCAGGGTGACAATATACAGCCTTGCCGTACTTCCTTCCCAATTTTGAACCAGTCAGTTGTTCCATGGCCGGTCCGAACTGTTGCTTCTTGACCCTCATAAAGGTTTCTCAGGAGACAGGTAAGGTGGTCTGGCACCCCCATCTCTTTAAGAATTTGCCACAGTTTGTTGTGATCCACACAATCAAAGGCTTTTGCGTAGTCAATGAAGCAGAAGTAGGTGTTTTTTTGGAACTCTCGTGCTTTCTCCATGATCCAGCGCATGTTGGCAATTTGATCTCTAGTTCCTCTGCCTCTTCGAAACCCAGCTTGTACGTCCGGTAGTTCTCGGTCCACGTACTGCTGAAGCCTAGCTTGTAGGATTTTGAGCATAACCTTGCTAGCATGTGAAATGAGTGCAATTGTACGGTAGTTTGAACACTCTTTGGCACTGCCCTTCTTTGGAATTGGAACGTAAACTGACCTTTTCCAATCCTTTGGCCACTGCTGAGTTTTCCAAATTTGTTGGCATATTGAGTGCAGCACTTTCACAGCATCATCATGTAGGATTTTAAGTACCTCAGCTGGGATATTATCATCTCCGCTAGCTTTGTTGTTAGTAATGCTGTCTAAGGCCCACTTGACTTTACTCTCTAGGATGTCCGGCTCTGGGTCAGTGACCACACCAGCGTGGTCATCAGGAACATTAAGATCTTTCTTGTATAGTTCTTCTGTGTATTCTTGCCATCTCTTCTTAATCTCTTCTGCTTCTGTTAGGTCCCTGCCTTTTTTATCCTTTATCATGCCCATGGCCGATAAAGGATTCAACATAACCAGCTACTAAGTGAAACCAAACTAAAGATTCACTTGTGCACATTCAAGATATAGAACACATTTTAAATGTTTGATCTAACAAAACCATAGTACTGGTTTTTCCCCTCCCTGTCTCCAACTGAAATGCAACCTTGAATGAACTTAAAAAGCACCACAATATGTGTAAGCAATTATTAACAAGTCTGCTCCAGACAAGGTGGAATTCAACATGGTGTAGTTATTTTGCTGTATGCTTCAGGCAGGTCGGCTATATCTGGCTTGCCTCTGCAAAGTCTATTTAATCTATCCAATGAATCATTAATGTGGGAAAAGAACATCTAAGCCCAACTCTTGCTTATTCCAGCACAGCCTCTGTGGAAGACTAACATTTCTTGACACATGAAGTCAAGTGCAATTTGTATATTGTTTCTCTGACTTAAATACACTCAAAGCGGTTTACAACAAATCAAGAAAAGCATGAAAAACAAAATCAATCAATACACAATGAATATAAGATCTGACCAAAGGTCTAGCAGCTAGACTCTAGTTACTACTCCATCATCCGGTCTCCACTAGTGGCCAACCAAATGTTGGGAAGACCAAGAAGCAAGACGTTCAGGCAAAGAGCTCTCTCCCGAGTCCCGCGGTGGCTATCAGCAGCTGGTCTTTAGAGAATGACTGCCTCTGAACCTAGAAGTAGCAGAGTAGATCCACATTAAGACACTTGCTGGGTGTTTTGGCTTTCATTTCATAACCTTCCCAAATAGTGACATCATCCTCAAAGGCTCTCCCTCATTTCTCCTCGCCTTCTGACAGGTGTCAGTCAGGGAGAGGACGAAGGGTGGCGTGGCATGACCCGGATTTCTTTAGGTTCTGCAGATAACCGAGCAGAACTCATCACCAGTAAAATAAAATGTTTTAAACTGTAAAAGAATGGAAACACGTAGTTTTGAACTTTGCTCCCCAACATCGCTGACGGTGTTAAGAACATAAGAACATAAGAAGAGCCCTGCTGGATCAGGCCAAAAGCCCATCTAGTCCAGCTTCCTGCGTCACACAGTGGCCCCACCAGATGCCTCAGGGAGCACACAAGACAACAAGATACCTGTGTCCAGTCGCCACTCCCTTGCACCTGGCACAGAGAAAACCCACTTCTAAAACCAGGAGGTTGCTTATGGCTTGTAACCTGTGATGGTCTTTTCCTCCATGAATCTGTCCAAACCCCTTTTAAAGGCATCTAGGCCAGATGCCATCACCACATCCTGTGGCAAGGAGTTCCACAGATGAATTACATGCTGGGTAAAGAAATATTTTCTTTTGTCTGTTCTAACTCTCCCTCCACTCAATTTTAGTGCATGTCCCCTGGTTCTGGTGTTGTGCGAGAGGGAGAAGAATTTCCCTCTATCCACTCTCTCCATCCCATGCATAATTTTATAAGTCTCAATCATGTCCCCCCTCAGGCGCCTTTTTTCTAGGCTGAAAAGCCCCAGACGCTGTAGCCTTTCCTCATAAGGGAGGTGCTCCAGCCCACAAATCATTCTGGTCGCTCTTTTCTGCACCTTTTCCAATTCAACTATATCCTTTTTGAGGTGTGGTGACCAGAACTGGACAGAACTGTTATGGGCTCCTGAAGAAAGTGCTCTTGGTCTTCCCTTAGCAATGGCTATCCCTTAAGCATCCATGTCTCCTTAGAACCTCCCTTCCAAGCTCGTATGGAATGTGGGCTGTGTTCCAAACCAGTGGGGAGTTTGCCAACAGTGGTGAGGCTGGTCAGTATGATGTGGGATACATTCTCTGCTTCTCTGAAAGGACCTGCTCTTTCTGGATTCTTGGAAGCCCCAACATTTTTCAAAACTTGCAGTAACACAAACCCCAAAGAATCCAATAAATCAGTAACGTACCTTCTGAAAGGCAATTTCCCGACTGCTATTTGTTTGCCTGGCACAACTGCTTCGAGGGGGCTGTCTTTTGAGGTTACATTGCTCAGAGCCCTGAAAAGATATGTAATTTCTTGTTTGTTTGTTTGTTTGTTTGTAAAGCCATGATGATGGAAAGATAGAGAATGAGAGGGGAAAGGCGATCAGGAATGCAAAATTTCCTCCCTCTTCTCCCGCAATGCCCTGGTACTGATACGGCATTTTAAGTTTTATAGAAGCATATGAAAATTGCTTTGCTGGACCAGACCAAAAATCCAAATTGTCCAGCATTCTGTTTTTGCAATCCAGCCAGCCTGATGCTTCCAGAAACTCACATGCAAGGACATGAAGTTGATGGCCGTCCGTTGTTGTCTGCTGGATCCCAGCAGCCACAGGAATACTGCCTCTCTCTGTGGAAGGTCTATTTAGCTGCCGTAGCTCATAGCTGTTGATATATCTATCTGTCTTCCATGAATGTGTCCAGTCCTTTTTCAGAGCCATCTGATTTACTGGCCATCACCATGGCAGTGTGTTCCACAAATTAGGCATTTGCTTGTGAAGAAGTAGTGTATTTGCTTTTGTCACTCTTGAATGTACTGTATTGCCAACTTCAGCCTATCTGTGTGATGCAGATAATTTTTTTTTTTACTGTGGCTCAGTAGCCTACTCAATCCTACGGGTTTAAGGTGAGCAACAATATATTAAAACATTGTATTAAAACCATGCAGTTTAACATACATTTAAGCAACCCGTGAAAAAGCCCCATGTCAGCTTTAGTGGGAGCAAATAAATAAATCCAGCCCAAATAAAAAGATTTCACATCTGGACAGGATTCTGTCTTCTGACAAACTTGAGTTTACAGCATCAGGACAGATGGAGCAGTTGGCAATGAAAGTCCAAATCAGCCATAAGAAGAACTAGGGCCACCCCAAGACTTCTTGACACTGACTGAGGCATGCCAAATGCTGCCCCCCCCTTCACTGGTGTCGCTGCAGGGGGGCGGAGCTCTAAGTTCTGCCATGGTCCGACCCTCTGTTACACGAAGTGGCCCCTCGCCTTCGGAACCATTCAAGGCAGTGAAAGCAACGCTGTGCGTGCACCGGTGTAACAGAGGGTCGGACCATGGCGGAAATTAGAGCTCTGCCCCCCTGCAGCGATGCCAGTGCCCCCCTTACTCACTGATGTGTCAGCCTCTGCTCCTCCCAGTCCCCAAAGTTCTAGCTAGCACTCTCCTCCCCTCCACACTTCCTTTTCCTCTCTGTCTCCCTCTTCCTTTTACAACCCAGGGAGTGGGAGGACATGCAGTGAAGGCAAATAGGCAGACAGAGATGGGAGTGTCCCCCCCCCCACCAATCTGTGGCTTGAGGTGACTGCTTAAGTTGGCCTCATGGATGGGCCGGCCCTGAGAAGAACCCTGCTACCCAAGGGTTCAGCAGCTTCTTTCCCACAGTGATCACTCAAGGCTCAATTCAGGGACTTTCTGCCCCTCCCTGAAGGATCCCCAGCCACAGTGTTCCTCGGTGTGCACCAAGTCCTAGAGACATTTCACATAACGGGTTCTGGTTCTCCCTTATCCTACTGCACTTGCTAAAAAGGTGTTTCTTGTAGGGGCACCAGAGAGAAATGTCTTCTGAGAATGGCATTTGAAAGCGTTCCCTTAAATTGCAGTTGTGCCATAAATATGACAGGCTTGAACTAAGGCAGCTGAAAAATTATAGATATGAAAAATTACAGAGATATGATCTTTCCACACTGGCGCATAAAGATTTAATCTCCCGGGTTAAGTGCCCAGAACACAGCAATTGTGTCAGGATAATAGATAGAAGGATTCTCTGAGCTGTGTGGGGAAAAGGTCTCACAGTTTGTTCTCACAGCTTACTTGCCAGGCTCTGTAGGAAACGCTGTGTGGAGAATACAGGTGCAACGTTGTGGGCAACATCTGCCACAGCAAGCGGGGGAGGGGAGTGTTTTACGAGGAAGAAAGAATGAAGGAGGCCAGTAGACCACAGAAGGGTTTCAGTAGACCACAGAAGGGTTTGCCCACAAGAACTCACCCTCCGCTCTCTCTCTCTCTCTCTCTCTCTCTCTCTCTCTCTCTCTCTCTCTCTCTCTCTCTCTCTCTCTCTCTCTCCTGGAATTCATGCTATTGCACACTATTTCAAAAAGCTGAAAACACGGAAGGCACAGTTCACTTGCAGTTCTCCTGAACAAGCAACACTGAAACGGACGGCAGCAGCTCAAGGATATGATAACGTCCACTTCCACAGCTCCCATCCATTTCCATAGAGCTTCCAAGGACTCCCCCCCCCCCAACACACACACACATTGGATGCATTCAGATTTGTGAGGAAAGCAAAGCCGTAGTTGGATGGATCAACCTTACACACTAAACAGAGCTTCACTTCACAGTCCTGGGAGCTGTTTGGAATGCTGGAGCTCAGTCTTGGGACATGCACAATCATGCTATTGAACCCCTTGAGCATGGAGTGGTTATACATTCACCATGTAACCAATCTATGATGCAGAGAGTGGGTGGTTTACCTGTAGGGATGGCAGACATTTCCATCCACATCAACACTTGGGACAAAATCCCAGGTGCTGCTGACTGCCATGGAAACCTTTGCCCAGGTATCCCCCCACATCAACACATGCGACACAGAAATTTTGGTAGAAATTAAGGGCCATGTTCATTGATTGTTTAGCCAGACAGCAATCAGTAAATGCAGCAGGTCCTGCCTCAGGCACACAACCCTCCAATGTGAGCACTTAACTTGGAAAAGAGAGCTACCTGCCTTGGGGTGAAACCACCCTGGCTCCAAACCCAGGATCAGCTTGCGGCTCTCCCAGCCTCATCACCCCACCCCCTGTGAAAGGATGGGGTGCACACCGGTCTTTGCACACCGAAACAAAAATGGTGTTGGGAGGCTGCTGTGCTGCTTAGCACCTTTGGCAAGCCTCCTTCTCCACCAATTGTGGTCCAGCCATCCAACCTCATGTCCACGGGTGGAACCGGAAAAGAAAAGCCCACCCCATATGCATGGGAGCAGAGCAGCATTCTGAAATGATACACAGAGGTTGGTCCACATCTGTTTTGAAAATAGCTGGATGTCTTAAGCATGTGAGGCAGGGTAGTATGGGTCATCTGTCTTGGGACATGCCACTGTGCACATCTGGAGGCATGCAAAGTTCAGATTCTGCAGTTCTGTCTGGATTTGGGGAAGAACTGAACGGAATAATTCTGCTCTTTGATAAAACTTGCTGGAGTGACACCAAGCAATTCCACTCATCCCTACTGTGAGTGCACATTTTACGTGCAATTCACTAGCTATTACCAACTTTAAGATGGCTTCTAAGGACCACATTATTCACATGATTACAGTTATCACATAATAGCCTGGTCAGCCAAAACGTTCATCACATGATGACTCACTATAAGACGGTGCTTTCAGCTTCTAAGGGCAATAATTGAAAGAGCTGGTAGTAGGAAATTGGGAGTCTTTGGACAAGACTCATAAATGATCAAAGAGCACAAAGCAGCAAAGGGACTTACTGTGCACACCATTCACTCAATTCCCCCCCTCTCTCCTTCCTTGCACCTCCTGCATTCACCTGCTCCCTGTTGCCAAAATGCAGAACATTTGCCCCCTACTTGACCCCTCTGTGCAACACAGAGGACTTGGTCGCACCGGATTGTTGCATCGACTTTGCAGTCGATTTCACCAGGAAACTCAAAAGTACTACAAGAGAGATTTGTGCTGCTCCTGCCCTTCTCACGGCCGGTATTACAAGAAGGAAATTCTGTTGGGATTTCCATTCACAGAGTCCCAATGGAATGTGTAGTTTAGCCCTCAGCAGCAATTTGAACCTGTGAAGTTATGACTTGGTCAAGATGCTAAAACGCTGGGAAATATTCATTTCACTGCCTAACCTCTGGATAAATATATTCCATAGAGTAGAGTAGCTTCTTGAAAATTATTGACCTACCTCTGTATTCTTCAATTTACCATCCAGGTATTTTGCTTGGGTTTTTTATTATTATTATTATTTGTGCACAGGTTAGGTTCCAGGAAAATCACCTCCCTGTCCCAGATGATACATTTTCTCAGGTTTTGTTATCCTGGCCACTTCAGTTCGTAATTGATTCCCATATATCACCAGCACCGAGAAGATTACCAGGAGGAGATACAAACATGGGAGGTTATAAATTATAGAAAGAGACTTCGTAGCAACTGGAGTCCTGTAAGGCTGGAGATGGGGGATCCGGCTCTTCTTCCTGCTGCCTTTTTAAAACCACGGTAACAACTCTCATTACTGAACGGATGAGAGTCGACCATCTCTAAAGAGAGGAAGATACAGCTGGAGTATTCTAGTCTGGCTAGACACCAAAGGGTATGGAGAGAACAACAGAATACACCTACAAGCACATGTTTGGAGCAGTTGACAAGGTATGTGAGATGTCAAATGTCCATGCTGATGATCCTGCAGGGTCACAATGTTTAAGAAAAACAGGCAAATATTTTCAGGAAATGCTACTCCTCTACAAGCTGCCCATCAGGGTCTCGAAAGGCTACTTTTTATTGCCTGCTTTCTTTCTGGTCTGGCATATTTATTTGTACAGGTGGGCCCCCATATCCGCTGAGAATATGTTCCAGGCCCCTCCGTGGATACTTGAAACTGTGGATAAGAGCGAACACCCCCTCCATGGTTTCCTGAGGGGCCCCCCACCCTGCCTCCCCTGCAGGCAGGCATGCTTGCCCCCCCCAGCTCTTATTTTTCTTTCAGCAAGCTTTGTTTCTTCCTTAAAACAAACAGAGAAGCAGCCTCCATTGCAGGCAAGTAGAACGAGACTAAGTCCTAGAGAGGCTCTGCAAGGTTTCTGTTAACCTTGCAGAGCCTCTCTAGTACTTGGTCTTGTTCTACTTGCCTGTAATAAGCAGCCAGAGGCTGCTTCTCCTGTTTCTTTAAGGAAGAAACGAAGCTTACTGGGAAAAAGTAAAAGCCTGGGGGGGTCCCCATGATCCGTGGATAACTGAAACCGTGGATAGTGAATCAGTGGATATGGGGGCCCACCTGTAGTTCTTTCCTTTAGCCATGGCCAGAGGTGGATGGTGCCACATAGGCTGAATCCCCACATGATGTCCTTGAGTCTAGACACCAGTGCATGTAATTAGGGAACGTGTATACTGTTCTTGAGTCACCTGCCCTCTGAAGAGGTGAACTGCTGTGTCTTCTGAGAGAGAGAGAGAGAGAGAGAGAGAGAGAGAGAGTGCACTGCACTGGTACACTGGAGTCTGCCTCTTACTTCAGTGACTGTGAGAAACGTACAGGTTATGCTTCTGATTTCCAAAGCGGCATGCAACCAGCTGCACAATGAACCAGAGCTTCATAATTACCCAATCTGACTGTTACGGCAGGAAAAAATACACTCAAATCTTCCTAAGAGGGTTCACATTTGGGGAACTCCCCCCTCCAACAGACCGAACTTGAGCCAGCGTCCATCTGATTTCACTTAGTTGTCGTGGTAGTCTTGTTTGAAGTGGTTTCTTTCCACTCCGGCTCATCTCTTATGAACCCTAAGCCAATGGTATGAGCTCCCACCCACAGTTTCCCTGTTGATTAACTCAGAGGTAAGCGAGGCCCAGCTGGAAGCAGTCTCTGCTCAGGAAAGAACAGCAATAATCAGCTGAGTGAGCGTGGCAAAGTTGCTGACTCATATTTCTGGCCCCTTCGGTTTCTCAGGAATTCAGGTTTTCTGAAATCGACACCATTAGTATGAGAGTTGGTATCAGCAGCCTGGAGAAGGAAGGAAAAGGGGCAGCGCAACCTGGAACACTGCCTCATGCAGTCTCCCTCCCGTCCACTGCCCCATGCTAAAAACACTGCCTTGCCCTACTCCTCATGCGCTGCCTTGAAACCTGGAAGTGCAGGACTTCTGATTTCACTGACACCTGAAGTCCTGCACTTTCATGTTTCAAGGCAGTGCATGAGCAGCACGGTAAGTAGGGGAATGATCTGCTTTGTGCTTGCGTGAGCGCGAAGCAGAATCTGCTTTGCTGTCTCTCAAAAGCAAAGCAAATCATTCTTGCATTGATCGGCAGGAGTGAAGGTGGCAGACTCCGGGTGAAAGGCACCCCGAATCCCCCTCCCCCTCAGATCCTTCTCGATCTGCCGCCAATGCAACCCACTTCTGGATATGAACCAGCCCTGCCTCTAGCTTTGGTTTGGTTTTTAAAAGAGTCTGAAACTGGTCTTTTCTGTATATGACATTGATTATGACGTTGACGTTCTATAAAGTCACCAATTCAGTGACATGGTTATGAAATTATTGGTTTCACTTCAGATAGCAGGGCCCAGGGTATCCTTTTCTGAACAGAGATGGACAAACTCTCCAAACTCACCTCAGATTAACCTGGAAAGAATCCAACATCTGAAAGAATGCAGATCATTTTTCTCATTTTTCTTGAAAAATGAGCCACCTGTCAGCTTCTTCATTTCCCCCTACTTAATGTAATGGGGCAACTTCATTGGTGCAATAAGTCTGTCTCTTATTTCAGCAACGGATCGAATCTTACATCTTTGCCTGCAGGGGCAAAGGCTAAGCTTAGGGAAGACGACCCACCTGCTATGGAGGATCCACAGGGGGTGCACCATTTTTGCCTCGCAACTTCTTAATACTGCAGCGTAATGAAGCTCAATCACTTACTTATATTCAATAATATACAGGTGTCCCCCGCTTAATGACGGATTGCTTAACAATGATCCGGATATATGACGGAGGTCCCCAGTAAAAAAAAAAAGAGCAAAGGATTTAAAAGACACATCTTTTAAAATCCCCAGCTCTTCAGCTGTTTGACTTTAGATAAGGGCTTTGAAGTTCAGCGCTGTGCTTAAAGCCCCAGTGCTGAACTTCAAAGCCCTTATCTAAAGTCAAACAGCTAATGGGCAAGATAAGAGCTTGGATCTTTAATGCTGGGGCTTTAAGCACAGTGCTAAACTTCAAAACACAGCAAGACCCGCTTAATGACAGCTTCACTTTATGACGGGGATTTCAGAAGGTATCCCCGTCATTAAGCGGGGGACGCCTGTACTAGTATTGTAGCAGAGCCCGCCCAGCACAGGAGCTGTCTATTAATCCAAGGTGTAAAGGTACTATAATAACAACATCAGAATCCAAAGGGATTCTTCTCCCTTGATTTTCCAGCCTTCCTGCTTGATTTTCTAACAAATGACCTGAAAAGGAAAAAAATAATCTGATCAGGCTAGTTTTGTTCTGGTTGTTTGGCAACCCAGCTTCTCCTGGGCAAGTGAGTCTTAACCACTTCTTCATGCCCAAACAAATTGCAGTTAAGGCTGCCTTCATTCTTACTGCGGCTCAATTATTCTTTGTTTTTCCGCGCCACTCAACCCTGAATTGACAAAAGGAAAGGTCACGCAGGTTATGCTTAGCTAGTTGCAAATGCCACAGAACATTATCTGAGACACAGAATATAATTATCTTTTCACAAGTGGCAATTAGTGGGAATACCTCCCATCACTCCTGTTTAGAATTCAACATTGCTAATGTACTGGAAGGTGACAGATTACACCCAGGAAACTCTAGATAACCCATGCAAGACTCGAGTCTGATACCGGATCTTCCTGGCTTCTAATTTAACGATACAAGAACTTGAATGGCCTGGGAGTTATTGCAAATTGCAAGTTGATCTTTAACAAATCGTTTAGATTGCTGACACCAGCGATGGCAATTTGTTCTATCACTGTACTGACTTATTAAATTAATCCACATCCCGATTTCTATTTTCAAAGTGATTCTGGTCTAAAAAATCTATGCTTTTGTAAGAGAATGTTCAAGAATGCAAAACGTACTAGTATTTTTATTTTATTCTTTCGGCCATTTTTGCTGTTGGCAAAACAAGAGGGGGGAGACCATTGGCCTTCTCACATCCACAGCCCCCTGTCCTGTCTATTCCAAGATGAGAGTCCAAACGTGACCAGGGACCCTGGAACTGGCAGAAGAGGAAGAGGCACTGAGCCCCTTCCACTGTCCTGTTTAACAACCCCCAATTCTCCCTCCATTTTTTAAATGGGTTACATATAATCATTGTACATATCCACCATATCTAGTTTTCTGAATAATTCGAACTACAGGATAGTGGGGTAAAGGAGCCATATTCTACATACTTCAGTGCCACAAGAAGGTTCCTCCTCCACCCCACTACGCTATACTGTAGTTCTAAGCAACCTGAGAATATCAGCCCTTTTGTACCCATGGGGGAAGGGGGAACGTGCCCACTAGTCCTGCCCCCAATTGCCCCTGCTGTCAGTGTTTGTTTGCAGAGGCCTGTGCTGAACATGTGGAGGCTTTCTCCGCATACTCCCATAGCCAGGATACTAGGCTGTATTAAGAATGTCTCCCTGCTTGGGAGCATGCCAGGCTAAGGATGGAGCACATCAGCACAGGGGGCAAGGCTAGTGGCATGCTCCTTCTTTCCCCTACCATAGTACCTATCTAGAATTCTAATGCCTGCATAGTGCTTAGAGTGGGTATGTACTGTATGTGAAGTGACTATATTTTATACTTACCGGTACTTGCCCCAGTCTAGCTAGACTCTATACTGTATGCATGCTCACAGAAGCAGACTCCATATGCATGAGAAATTGTGCACACAGATAGGCAATGCCAAAGGGGATAAGTGCTCCCTATACAAGTAACTCACCCTTCCACCCTATTCCTGTACCCCCGAGGTTACTTGAAGGAAAAGCATTTTTCACATGCTCAGAGGCCTTTTCGTTATTGACACCAATAAAAGACCAATACAGTTGACCCTCCGTATCCACTGGGGTTCTATTCCCCAAACCACAGTAGATAAAAAAGCAGTGTTATAGAAAAACTGGGGTGAGGGTGGGGAGCGGTGCCACATTAGCTTTTTTCCATCATCTTCGCCATTTCCCTCCTCCTGAGTTTGTTTAAACTGACTGGAAAAAAAGAAATACCACTACCAGAAGCAACCTGTAGATGGTACCAGAGACTCCTGGTTGGATAAAAAAAAAATCTGCAGTTTAAACACGCCCGGAAGCAGCTGGCAGGCCCCCGACAACACTGAAAAAAGAGGTAATGTGGTGCGGTCAGACTCCCTCTTCCACAGTTTTGGCACCTGTATTGAGTCAAATCCATGGATGGAAAAACCGTGGATAAAAAGGTCCAACGGTGCTGTCTTTTACACACACACAGAGAGAGAGAGAGAGAGAGAGAGAGAGAGAGAGAGAGAGAGAGAGAGAGAGAGAGAGAGAGAGAGAGCACATTGGCAGTGAGCATCCACTTCTTCTGCCCTCCCACTTGCATCAAAGAGATGCTGCGGCCCACCACTTTCCTGTCCTCCACCCTTCCTGCTCTGAGCCAAGGTGCACAGGTGCGAGTGGACAGGTGAGCAGAGGTGGAGGCCCCCTGCCAGTCAGCTGTCACCACCTCAGTCAGTCTCATGAATGGACTTGCCTGAGGGGCAACACAAGAAAAAAAAAACCCTGAAAGAAACAGAAAGGACAAAATGCATTTCTCAGGAGGAGGCACGTTTTGTCCACAATGCCATCTTCACTGAAGCCCCTGCCAGAGCTGCTCTTCTAGCCCCCCCCCCCACTTTCCTCTCCTCCCCTTCCTCTTCTGCTCCACTCCCGGCTTCCTTCTCCTATCCCGGAAAGGCGTGGGAGGACCACCAGAGGCTGGCACATCACCAAGCGAGGATTTTGCAAGCTGCCTCCGGTGCCAGGAGACCTTGGGCTGGCCCTGCTGCTGCCACAGAAGGGGACGACACGTGCCATTCCCCAGACTAACCCTGGAAAAAGAAGTTCTCGTCGTGTCATTCAGCGGTTTGGGAGAAGGATCAGGTGGCTCGAATGAGAGCCTTCCCCTCCTGGCCAGACTTGCTTGCCAGGCTTCCCCTCCCTGATCAAGCCAATCAGATTTGAGGGGAGCGTTAAAGCCCCGCGCATGTCTTTCTCCCCCCTACATCAGAATCGTGGCCTAATGAAAACCTGTTTCTTGCAGCTCTGATATATTCCCACCAACTGGCACAGAAAAGATCTTGGCTCCACAATCAATGTGTTCTATATCCTTCATTTCTATTTTTTCTTCATAGATTGTTTTTAGCCCCCCCCCCCCCGGCCTGACTTAGTTGTCTCTGGTTACAATTGTCAGTGTGCAAAATACCCTTGAAGTGGAAAGGCCCTGGGCGTGATCAGCTGGGATTATGCTATGCTCCAATACTCTGATCATATCCAGACAGGGACATTTCAGCATCTTTCTTTCCAACACTATCTGGTCAGGGTTGTTTCTCCTCCCTCTGCTGCCCCCACCCCATTTTTTTGTCTTGGAGCTACAAGTGCCCTTTTTGATGGATTGCGAGTGAAAGATTGGCTGTCACCCTGCTCTGCTATTTTTACAAGGAAACAAAACTTGTTGAGTTTGTCTGTCTCAGACATACTCAGGGCTCCAGGGGAGCAGGATCCATTGAGTAGGAGCAGAGGAGGAGTCATGCCTGGAAGGGCAACGAAAGCGGATTCACAAGCTGCTTCTCAAATGAAATGAAAAATGTGTTGGGAGGGAGTCCCAGACTACGAAGTTTTGATACTTTTGTGAGTCGATGTTGAAGGGTTGCAAGCTGTTACCCTGAGTCAGAGGCCCACTGCTGTTCATACCTTTTGTAGACAAAAGGGATACCTTTTGTAGACTGAGGCCTAGACCAAACGTGCAAAAGCTCACATGGAAATCAGTATTTCCCATGGAATAACTGCATGTTTGAATGCAAAACCCATGTGGGTTTCCTTATCTGTGAGATTCTTCCCACAGAAAAAGCACGTGCACCATCGGTTTCCCACAGGTTTCCCACAGAAAAAGCAAAACCTTTGTCACTTTTCAACCCATGAGTTCCGAATCTTCTCTCTCGCTCTTAGCTGTCCCAAAGGGAAGGGATGGGGTGGAGGCTTCCCCCCCTCCTCTACTCCTCCCCCCACAAATTCCAACCAGATTCAAGAACCAGAGAGAGGTGCTGCACCTTTTGTTCCCCAGGCAGGAAAAGGTGCCTGTGGCACAATCCTATGCATGCTTACTCAGAAGTAAGTCCCATTCTTTTCAATGGGGCTACAGCCCAATCTTATGGAAGCCAAGCAGCAGTGGAATGCCAGTTCTGCTGGTGCTGACTGCCATAAAGCAGCCAGGGCCAGCTGGAAAAAGCGCTCTGGCAGCGCACTGAGTAGCCAGTGAATCCCCAACTGCCCACTGTTCAAGGTAAGATGGCAGGGAAGGCGGGAGGGGTGGGGGAGGGCAGAATGGGGGCAGGGAGGGAGCAAAACTGGGTGGGGAGGGGTGCAACAGGGGTGGGGAGACTGCAGGAGGGGGTGGATCTGGCGACGATGGTGCACGCCAGATTCTATCCCCTCTGGCAACACCCACCTCGCCCCCTTTCTCACCTCAGACTTGCGCTAGCGAAATTGCTAGTACAGGTTCAAGGAGACCCATTGTGAACTGGGAGGCTTACAGCCCATTCCAACCCAACTCCTCTCCAAGTCAGGCATAAGTGTGGCCTAAGTGCAGCCTAAGTTAGGCAGAAGTTATGCCTGAGGTAGGTCAGAGTTATGCCTGAGTTAGGCAGGCTGCAGTTTCTGTGGCCCAGCACCACCCCAGGATCCAGGCAACACTTACCTCCCAGGCAGGCAGGCTCTTCTCCAGGCTCCGTGTCTGGCTCAGGCATGTGCAGGCCTCTGTCTGCATGTGTCAGCGTCCATCCATGGCAGCTGCCACAGGGTCTGTCGCAGCCCGGTCGCAAAGGGGCTGACCGCAGGCAGGGGGGTTGCGCCAGTCATGTGGTGGGCGCAGGGCAGGTGACAGGTGAGCGAGGTGCCTGAGCCCAGCCGCCACAGGGCACCCTGTGCATCAGCCACCTGCTGCAGGGGAGAGTGGCCGTCCCCTCCCTCCTGCAGAAGGCGATGCCACCCCCAAGCCACGTTGAGGCTGCACTGGGGGGTGAGCGGGGGAGGGAAGGGAAGGGGAGGGGGGTGAGAACGTCACACACAAGGGGGGTCTCATGAGGACTGGAACTGCCTCTGACATGACTCGCCCGTGCGCTGCCTGAAGCCCTGGGCCTCCAAGGCTGGGGCAATGCCCACAAAGAAGGCATCCCGGCGTGCCTGCTGCTCTGTGCCCCGGCCAAGACCAAGAGATGCCTTGGGCTTGTCTGCTGCGAGCGTGAAGGGCTCACACAGCTCATCACACCCCCAGATGGGGCGACAACGGCGCCTCACGGCAGGCGCTCTAGCAGGGTGGGGGGTGGCCAGCAGCCATCATCAGGGAGTGGGAGGAGAGGCAGACACACAGGCAGGCAGACAGGGGGTGCTGGGGAGGGGCATGGGTGGGTCAGAGACAGACAGACAGACAGACAACAAGGCTGGTGGGAGACAGATTCCGAGAGAGGGGTCTGCAGAGACCGATAGGGACACAGGGGGCGCTCCGCAGATGAAGGTGATGCATAAACAGGAGCCTCTTATGCAGACAGACTTTGGGCAGAAGTGGCTGCATTACCGGCGTACCTTCGACGGAGGCGCCTGCATTACGGGCGGCCCTTCGACGGAGGCGCCTGCATTACGGGCAGACGCCCTGGCTGTCACTGTTTGCCTGCCTGAGAGGCCCCCCTGACTCCCCCCTCCCCTCTGTGCCATGGGGGTTGCGCAGCGCCCCTGCTGGATTCTCCCAGGGAAGGCCGTGGCAGTCCCTGGATGGGACTCATGTAAGGGCTTCAGTGCTGGGGGCTGTCTGTGTGTGTGTGGGGCAATGCTTGTGTAAACACTGGGCACAGATGTTTCACTGGGGCTCTGCCCGAGGGGCATCTTTATTGTTCTGGAACGTTAGCAGAGATGGCCAGGCAAGGCTGCCAGGGGTAGTCACAGCAGCCAATCAGAAAGCAGCAGCAGCACACCTGTCCCATGGACCTGGACATTCAGGCTCTTCCCCTGTGGAACCACAGCCTGCTCCATAGAAAGGGGAGGGGCAGCAAGAACGACAGCCAGGGAGGTGGAGCAGCAGCAGCGCTGGCAGCTGAGAAGGGTTGCAGGGCTGGCTCCCTGACCTCTGGCAGCATCGAGGCAGACGACAGTGGGGCAACCAGACTGCAGGCCCAGGGGTGCTCCCAGGAAGGTAGGTGATAGTGGACGTTCCTGGGGAGACAAAAAACAAGGGGGAGTTACATGTCAGCTGGTATGTAGAAGCAGTCACCATTGACGACAAGCCAGTGTGTCGGTTGCAAAAGCCTGCAGGGAGAGAAATAAAACACAGCTGATAGGTGTGACACACATAGCATGGTCTGAGCTGCTTACCTGGATGTAAGGAGAGCATGATCCTGTAAGGGGAAAGGGTCAAAGAGAGAGAAGACAACAACACAACTTGGAGGTCACAACCATGGCAAACCTAGCAATACTGACCTGTCAGTAGACTCTGTGGAGAAAAGGGGGGGGGGGGGAACAACTGGTGTCTACATAAGGCTAACAGTTCCACACTTGTGGCATTGTCTGCTCACATGACTACAGGCAGCAATCAGACACAACAGTGGTAAAGAGGCATGTATCCTATATATCATAGCAGGCAAAGCAGGCAGCTATGAGACAACACATTGGTAGAGAGGCATGTCATGGCAGGCTATGCAGGCAGCTATGGGACAAGACATTGGTAGAGAGGCATATCATGGCAGGCTATGCAGACAGCTATGAGACAACACATTGGTAGAGAGGCATGTCATGGCAGGCTATGCAGACAGCTATGAGACAACACATTGGTAAAGAGGCATGTATCCTTCCTGTATTTCTAAATGCAAAGAGGCAGCAGTCAGACCACATGTCAGCACAAACCCTGCTCTTACCTGCTGGTGCTGTTGCCTGTGGGGGGGGGGAGAGGGGCTGGGAGAAAGACATGGGTTAGCAAACACTTGCATGGAGGCAGCTGCCCAGGCACAGCTGTAAACAGGTTGGCCACAGCCAGAACAGCCCTCTCTGCCCTAGAGGGAGGCAGAGAGGAGAAGAGAGAAGTGGGGTGTTTGTAAATTTTGCCCTTCACCGACAAAGTCCCACTTTGTGGCTGTGAGGGACAGAACCCCACACCACGTGCTCAGAGAGAGAGAGAGAGAGAGAGTGACTGGAGGTCTGGGGCTGGGCTTTTGTGGGAATGAGGCTGGGTGGGGCTGGGTGCTGATAGGCTCCCTATCTTAGGCATAACTCTGTCGGTTTCCAGACCTAGCAGGCCCAACTCCGTCCTAACTCTGACCTAACTCAGGAGTAGGGTGTTAGAAATTTTCAGGAGAGGGCTGGCTTAGGTAAGGTAAAATGGCTCCTATGGGTCTCCTCGAATTTGGGTCCACCTTTTTGGTCGACCTAAATTTTGTGTCAGCATTTGTGTTGGAGGGGGCGTGTCTGTGCTTGCCAGGGTCTGGAATCCAACGTTAATTGGTTGCCGCCCCCGTTACACCCACGGTCCGCCCATGTTCCGCCCACTTTTAGGTCAACTTTAGGTCTGACTTGTGCTGCTTAGCCCTTGGGTTGGAATGGGCTGTTCTTAGTCTGTTGGTCGTAACTTTGACCTAACTTAGCCCTAAATGGTTGCATTCCAGACCTAACTTCGACCTAAACGACTTAGGCTGACTTTAGGTCTGACTTGGGCTGCTTAGCACTTGGGTTGGAATGGGCTGTTACTGACTTAAATCCCCTTTCACTTCCAAAGCCTCCAAAAGCCTCCCAATCCACCCCCCCCCCGGGGGCTGGATACAGTGTGCCTGTTTTTTGGAACGGCTGCACCAGCATGGGGGAAAGATAGGATTGAGCCATAACTCTCAGGAAAGCATTATGGGATTTGTACTGGGAAAGGAGGATATTGACAACTAGTCAATATGTTCCTCCAGTGCCTTGCAGAGTCAATTTAATCTCTTTTTATGCCCTGGTTACGTAAAATGTTGTGTTTGGAATTGAAATCTTTGTCTGATTTTCAGAGTGTGGGTGTGAAGGGGTGTGGGGCAGCTGCTTGGGTGACCATCCCCCTGTGCCTACTTTGGGGCTTGATCCTATGCATACTTGCTCAGAAGCAAACCCTATGGCATGACCGGAGGCTTGCTTCCCGGTGAGGAAATCAGACTTTAGTGCATGCTGGCACAGAAAACAAACACAGCAAAAGCAGGCAAATCCTGCTGTCAGTTGCAAGGCAGGACGTGTGTTGCCCTCAGAAGGGTCAGACGCATTGCCAGCCCCCCCCACACCCGCATGGCACCCATTTGGAGCTATATAGAGGTGAAGGTGGTGGGATGCCTAACTCAGGCGCCGCCACCACCCCGCCGAGCGCCCTCCTCGCCAGCGGAGACGCCGGAAAACAGCCACTCTGCCACTGCGAGGGGGAGCAGTGGGCCACCCAACAGCTGTGCTACTGAGAAGGGCAAAGCCACAGGTAGGGGGATTCCCATACCTTTCAGCTGGAAAATGCTGCTGGGATACATACAGACAGGAAGTCTGCCGAAGGATGATTGGCAGCACTGGAGGAGGGACCAGGGCAGCTTTTGCCACAAAGAAACCACCAGCTTGGAGTGCAAATTCCACATGGGTTGAACAACTCACAGATGTGCTCAGAGATGTAACTTCCCAAGGAATTATTGCGCATCTGGTGTGGGCCTTCGAATAAAAGAATACTAGAGTTGGAACTACAAGATCGTTGAGTCCAACTCCCTGCCAATGTAGGCTGTCCACGACTACAACTACTTGCCCTGAAGTGACCCTCTTCTGGAGAGAAGTAGTCACAAAAATGAATACTGATAACTATGTGTATTGCAGCGCAATCCTAACTAAGGATCCGGCGGGCGGCCCAGGGCCACCCACCGGATTCTGCGCCCAGGCTGCCCGTTTGATGGCGGGCCGGAAATCTACTCGGGGAAGGTGACGTTCATCTCCTTCCCTGGGTGTAAACCGCGGCCATTCCAATGGGCCTCCTCGGATTTTTGCCAGCTAAATAGCTGGCAGAAGTAGAGGAGGCCGTGTAATGGCCTAACCGCCCCAGCATGGACGGGGATATGGCAGGAGCCATCCCTCACCCCCGCCCGGGCCGGCTAGGCCAATGGCTCCCTTCCTTCACCCGCCGAACCACCCTTGCGCCTGCCGGATCCTGACCTACCTCCCGCCTGGGTGTTCCAGCGATGGAGCTAGAGAGGCCGGCCTCTGCGCCGGCCTCCCTTGCTCCCAAGTAGTCACAAACGTGCTTTCCAGCATGTTTGAGACTGCTTCCGACACTGGAGCACTTGCTCTGGCGCCGGAAACTTAGTGTGGATTGCACTCTTAGTCTCCCTCACTGGAGAATTGCCAGCCCAGCAATTGCCAGCCTAGTGCTATTGCACCTATAGTGCTAAAGCACCATAACGGATGCATGGTACCTGCGTGAAAGTGCCAACACAAATGCCAATAACTCGGATGTCCATAAATCGGACATCCATCAGTCAGGGAGCCAGTGTACATTTAGAGAAATTCGAGAAAATCTGGTATAGCTTTCTAGAGTTATAGGCTGCTTGAAGAGGGATATTGATGCTGGCCAAGTCTCCGTGGGACATCTGATAGTTTAATCCTCCTCACTAAGGGTGGTGCAGGGGTTGACCAATAGCTGGCATGGCCAACACCTGAGGCCTGCCGGCCTGCCCGCCCAGTGCCCACACCACAACAAGGACACAACTTCCTCAGAGTCTACAAAGACCTTTGCTCAGGGGCCCACCAAAACTTGGCACTAGCCCTAATCTTCACAGTATGAAGTTTATTTCATTTCATTTTGTGGCAGCAGCCATATCCCCGTCCCGTTTCTGGGCCAGCACAGTCTTTACACGGCCTCCTTGGACTTACGTCGGCTGAATAGCTGGCAGAAATCCGAGGAGACCCATTGGGGCCTCCCCACGCTACACCCCTTCCCCCAAGTAGACCTCTGGGCCGATCATGATTGACCCGATAGGATATTTATGGTGGATTGTGCTGTCAATAAAGTATGAATAAGGAGAAAAAGCACACAGATCTTCTGCCTATGTGGGCTTCTCCGTTCACTTCAACAGAAGAATAAGTTCCATGCACACAAAATGTGTTCCACTGAAGTGAATTGGACAGTTGTGAACACAAGACAGCTCTGCTGCCTGTGCGGCAAAGAAGCTCACGTAGCCCAAAAAGGTTGCTAGATTGGAGTGTTTGTCTTTTGCTACGAAATGAGAATTGCAAGTATTCAAATGGCGTTTTCTCTGAATGTATGAAATCAAAACTTGTCTGCCAACGTAATCATCTGTAATTACATGAAAGGTAAAGTATTTGGGTGTTTTAAATCTCTTTATGAAGTGTTAATTGCTAGGCAGCTTAATAGCTTTTAATCAAACATAAATACAAAATGAAATTTCAAATGCTCCATGGGAAGGAAAAACCAAACAGTAGTTATGAAGGCTGGAACTCTTTGCAAGAATACTGTAGGAGGTGAACTAGAGCCTGTGTAAACAAATGGCAGATCACACACTGAAACTGTTCCTGGACTGTACCTCTTGAGACATGGCAAGTGGGAGTAGTCCCGGATACAGTTTTGAGACCCTCTCTGCAGATAGAAAATGGGAGGGGGTTCCAGCCTTGCCTTTTCCTTGGTATCAGGGGGGCGCGTGTCCCAGGTTGGCACCCTTGGGCAGAAGCACCTCATGGAGGCCCACCAACGATGTCTGCCCTGCCTCTGAGGACCCCCAGGGAGGACTGGGCTCCATCAACAAGCAGCAGCCACTGACTGGTGGAAGGGAGTGTTGTGTCGTGTAGAGCATTGCATGGTGCCTTGGTGCAGGTGGAGCGTTAAGCCACACAGCATTCCCTCCTCCTCACCTGCTCCTCCCTGTGTTACCTCTTCCTCTCCCCCTTCTCTTTTGAAAATGAAGTGTTCAAGTGAGTAGGATGAAGTGCAGCAGTGTGGCCCCTCACCCCCTCCTGTCTGTCACTGCTGCTGGCCCCCCATCCTAGTTACACCCCTGCCCAGAGATCTACCCCCCAAGATAAGGGAGGGCAACTACATAGGAGGGCCTCCACTGGAGGGCCTCTTGCCAAGGTTCCCTCAAACCCAGAGACAACTCCTACATTCAGGGCTGGCCCACGGTCAAATGCCAAATGCTGCCCCCCTTACCCACTGATGTGCCAGCCTCTGCTCCTCCTACTCTCCAGTGCCTTAGCTCAGCACCCTCCTCCCTTCCACATTTCCTCTTCCTCTCTGTCCCCCTCTTCCTTTTCCAATCCAGGGAGTGGGAGGAGCAGCAGCAGCAATGGAGGTATGCTGGCGGACAGAGATGGGTGCCCCCCCCCCAATCTGCTGCCTGATTTTACTACTTCATTTGGCCTCGGCCCAGCTCTGCCTGCCTTGTATAGACTTGTTTGTTTTGTGGATGAGCATTGAAACACACACACACACACACACACACACACACACACACACACACACACACACACACACACACACACACACACACGAGAGAGAGAGAGAGAGAGAGAGAGAGAGATGAGTCTCTAATGGTTCAGTCCTGCAGTCTCAAATGGTAAATGGAGAGCCAGGATGGTGTAGTGGTTTGGGAGTCGGACTTAGACCTGGAAGATCCAGGTTCAAATCCCCGCTCAGCTACTAAGCTTCCTGGGTGACCTTGGGCCAGTCACTATCTCTCAGCCCCACCTACCTCACAGGGTTGTTGTGAGGACAAAAAAAATGAGGGGAGGAAATATGTACACCACTCTGAGCTCCTTGGAGGAAGGGTGGTATAAAAATGTGAAAAATAAATAAATAAAAATAAAATAAAGTACATGCACAATTTTTTACTATGAGGTAGGATGGGCTGAGAGACACTAGCGTCGCTGCAGGGGGGGCAGAGCGCTAAGTTCCACCGAGCAGCGCTTTCACCGCCTTGAATGGTTCCGAAGGTGAGGGGGCAGGGCCACTTCGTGCTCCGGTGTAACGGAGGGTCGGAGCCTCAGCGGAACTTAGAGCTCCGCCCCCCCCTGCAGCGACGCCAGTGCTGAGCGATGGCAACTGCCCCAGTAACTATGCAAGCATGGAGGCTAAGTGGGGATTTGAACCCAGGTCTCTCCAGCCCTAGTCCAACACTCTAAACCAGGGGTGGTCCATCCATGATGTGTGGTGATGCCAGCTGCATCAGCAGCAGAATGTGAGGGGGCACTGCAGATTTCGGGTGCCCTTCATCCCGTCTGCTCTTGCCACCGCCTCCCTCCAGCCAGCCGTGGATGCAAGCCGCATTCATCCAGTTTCCTCCTGCTAAAGGTAAGCTGAAAGCAGGTCATCCTTACCATGCTCCTTGTGTAGGTTTCTCAACTCTGGAAGTGCGGGACTCCTGGTTTTATTTACAGGGACTGTGCAAACAAAGGAGCTCCTTCATTCACACAGTCTCTTTTAATGGAACCCAACGTCCCATACTTTTGAGTTTGCAAAAACTGCAAAAAAACGGTCGGTAAGGGGCTTTTCTTTTGTAGCCTAGAGGTTGCAGTGGCAGCAGTCCCACGGCAGTAATGGGCGGCATTCCAGGTCCCACCACCCACTTTTTCACACTGACCTCTCTGCATCCAAATCTCCACTCAGCCGTAGGCCAGACCACTATCGCCAGGCCAGTCTTCCTCCCACGGGCCACCTGTGTAGCAGGATGCTGGACTTGACGGACCTTTGGTGTGAGCCAAGAAGGCTTCCCTGATATGAGCCCAGGGCAGTGAACAGAACAAATCAGACAGCTGAAATGTAGCAAGACCAGGAGGGGAAAAAAATCATAAAGGGAACACCAAACAAAACAGGAGCCTTTGCCGTGTCTGCTTGAAGAGGGGCAAGCCAGGCCTTGGGGGGGGGGAGTGAATTCCAAAATCCTAGAGACAAAATCCTGGAGCTTGGTGGAGCTGCCACCAAGAAGGCTCTGCCCTGCATTCTCACCAACCAAACCTCAGTCAGCAGTGAGAGGAGGAGCAGAGTCTCTGACAACTAACACAAAGTGCAGGCAGGTTTGTGTGTTGGCGGGGAGACAGTCCTTCAGGCACTGCAGTCCAAAGCCACGCAGGGCTTGTCAGCACCTTGAATTGTGCTCAGAACCATCACAGAACCATATCTGTGTCCTTGAGATAAAGAGCTGGTGACTCTACCCTGGCATTGATGGAGATGGTTGTCTACCAGCTGACAGGCCCTCCGCTGTTTTCCATTCGGAGTACAGTACACAGCAAGACCCGGTCGCAGCAGCACATTGACTGCTGTCAAGATGCACAGAGGTCTCTGGGTTCCGCCTGAGCAGAATCGCCTCCATGTAGCACACCAGCATCTAGAAGTCATGAGAACTGGTCCTTCCTCAGACCCCAACAGTAGCAGCCAGCAGTGCAGGATGGGAGCAGCAGCAGCATTGCAAAACGAAAGGAGATGGACCCGCGCGCCATTGCTGGGATCCAGGGATGCTGAGCCACAGCCAGGCCTGAAGTGGCAGCGAAGGCCCAGTTCCCCCTCTTTGGTGTGCCTCAAATTCTCCTCTGTCCCTTTTTTATGCCTCCCATTATTTCCCATTAACCGTGCAGGATCAACCAGCAGCATTAGCTGCAGAAAGAGACCATCTACATTGCTCTAATTGAAAGAAAACATGTGCTCAACCGATGGCTTCAGATTAAATAGCAAATTCATTGATAGGATTTTCCCACTCCCTTGTAGAAATGTAGCCGTGGGGGAGAGCCGTGGCAAATCCATACAGCATTAATAAAATAGCCGCAATGTCAATTTGGCATCCCAGAGCTGACCCCCCCCTCTCCCATTCCCCACTATTCCATTCCCAACGGCTTAATGGCATTTTCACATGGGATTCCAGGCAGACCATCGGAGAAGGAAAAAGTGATTGCATCTGGCGAAAGGAGTAAAACTGACATTTCTTTTGACAAGCCCCATAAGTGCGTCTCTCCCAGGAGTGTTATAACAGAGACAAGATTGAGCAGGTGGCAATAATTGGCATTACATGTGTTCAAGCATTTTCTATAATATGGATTACAGTGGAATTTCCCCCCCCCCTCTCTGCCTCAAGGGAGGCAAACATGGCTTGTAAGCCTTTTCAGACCCCTTTGATAAGCCTTTCTATCAGCAGTTCTTCAGCCCAACTGAACCTGTTCCCTCTTAAAAAAAAAATGAATAACCACAAGAAGGAAGTGGAGGAAACCCGTTTGCCCCAGGGAGGTGGCAAAACCAGGAGGATTCGGGGGCTCCTGGTGACCCATCCTGCTTGCATGGCTGGTCAGCTGCATTTTCAGCTGCTGAATCCCAGGTTGTGCAGGCCTGCACTGGAGGAATAAGGAGGTGGCATATATTGTATGTATTTGTTATTAGAAGCAGAGGCCCAAATTCGCTCCAGATCGACTATATGCACAACCCCAACACAAACCCCTCCTGTAAACTTGGCAAAGAAGCACCTTTCAAACTGGCGGCTTTCTTCTGTTTAGCAGGGAGAGAGTAACTGTCCCTCTTGGCCCCCAGCATAGCGCCCGTCCCCCCGCTGAGGGAATGTTTGCTAGTTTCTCCCTTCTGCTTCTTTTAGACTGTTCCCAAATGGAACAGGGAACCACCTTTTCATTCCTTTGCCGGGCCGCCCAATCCTGCCTAACATGCGGTGGCTGGCCTAAAAGCCAGCCACTGCATCCTCCTAGGCTCATTGCGGTCCTGAAACTGGCATGCGTCTGGGGAGGCCATGTCAGGCCAGCCCGGGCTGCGATGGGGCATAGGATATCGGTGCAACTCAGTGCTGATATCCCCGCCCCCTCCCAGCCTGAGCCGGCCAATGGCCCCTTCCCTCGCCGCCCCTGCCCACTCTCCCCCCGCCCGTGCATTGAACAGTCAGTGCAGGTCATCATGGCAGTGCCGGCCTCCGCGCCGGCACCACTTACTCCTAGGGTGTTGGAAACATGCTTTCCAGCACGTTTACCATGACACCCTAGACCGGCGGAGCAGGATTGGGCCATTCGTAAAATACTTTGTAAACCTTTTTTGGTGAAAAGCAGTGTATAAGTTTTCTGCATAAAAAAATAAGCATAGGAAGACAGGAAGCTGCCTTATCCCGAGTCAGACCCTTGGTCCCTCTGTCTCAGTGTTGCCAACACTGACTGGCAGCAGCTCTCCAGGCTTTCAGACGGGTCTTTCCAGGCCAGCCCAGATGCTAGTCGGCTAGTGATTGACATGCATGCAAAGCAGGCACCACTCTAACCTGAGCTATGGTCCCATCCTGTAGTAAAAGCCTGAACAATCTGTGATCCTTCAGGCTAAATGCAGCCCACCACCCACTGTCTTCTGGCATGCCAGGTATGTCCTAGTTAGTACTGCAGTCCCAAGAGAAATTTAATAGGAGGCTAGCAAGCCCTTGTTGGCCCATCATATATAGGTGTAGAGCTGCATTCACGTTGGTGTGCATGTTCTACAAAGGCATGACCAAGTCCATTTAAAAAAAAAATGACTATTAGAACTCCCCTTCTCTAAGAAGTCCAATCTTTTTGACTGGCGTTTAAGCCTTGTTCTAATGCCAGCCGCTAAAATAGATCTGTCAATGGATGCGATATGAAGCAGATTTAAAACATTTTCCAAAGGGATTAACTGAATGGTGTGCCTGTCCTTTCCCTCCAGCTGGGCAAGTGAGCAGGAACAGCAAACCCAGGCATTTCCGCTGGGATTGGTAATTAGGTTTGCCTTGCTTCGAGGAGATTAATTTCTCCACCGAACAAACAATTACAGCGCAAGACCTGTAGTACCCACGGACAAACTCAGTCCACGGATGGATTTCAATTAGAGAAGTTAAGCTTTACTGACTTAGCCCATGTACAAGGAAAAGAAGGGCAGTGATAACAAACAGGATTATTGAATTAATCTTACCAGTGTAGGGGCATCACAGAAGATTCTCAATTTACTTTCTCCCAAGGGAAAAAAATTGGGCAGATCAATTTCTATTATTTTATAGTAATCAATTGAAAGAGAGGAAAAATCTGGGGTGTGCTGTTTAGCGTCTCCATTGCATAAGGTAGGTTACAACAGAAAAATACACATGAAATACCTGGTAAAAGTCAGGAAAAAGAACTGCCATTACTTATTGAATAATTGTGTAAACCATCTTATTCCCTATGGGTGAAACCAGGCATTACGGCAAACACAGGGCTGCTACCTAAAACTGCAGTCCTGTGACTACCGTGTTTCCCCGAAAATAAAACAGTGTCTTATATTAATTTTGACTCCAAAAAATGCAGTAGGTCTTATTTTCAGGGAGGTCTTATTTTCCCAACCTGTGGCGCGACCCCACCCCCACCCCCGGCACTTACTTTGACCGATTAAAGCTTCAGGGTCATTCCGTGTCAAATCAACCAATGAAAAATCCTTGACGTCATGGATTTTGTTCATTTTCAGTATATTTGTAGCTTACTATGAGATGTTTAAAAATTATTTTTTTCAGATTTTTTTGTCCGTCCGTTTTTGAGATATTGAATGTTCAAAATTGCCAAAAAAGGCCAAAATCCACTTGTCACCATACATTCAAAAGCCAGTTACAGGATAACGAGGAACGCTACAGACATGGGACAGGTGTCGTTTTAAAGATTATGAATAGGGCTTTCATTTGATATACAACATGACAAAATTGTAAATTTTCAAGAAATTCAAAAATATTCAAATAATATTAATTTTGAAATTTTGAAAAATCGAACTTTTTTAAAATTTTCAAAAACATCACACTTAAAGGTATATGTCTTGTAGCCAATCAGTCAAAATTTCAAGATGGTATCTCAATGGTATCATACAAAAATTAAATTTTCTTGTTGGCAGTGACCAGGAATTAAACCCCTCAAGTCCATTTTTCTACAGTTTACATTGATAAAATTAGGTGGTAAACTGAAATGATTCCAAAAATTCATAACAGGACTTATAGAGATAGATTTATAGAGCATGAGTTCACTTTCTATTCTTTTACAGGATCAGCTTTTTTGGTAAAACTATCAAAATCATGAGCTTTTTACTTCTGTTCGTAGTTTTAAAATTTTCCTTTAGTTGCTGAATAATTTCTGAATCAGCACAGTGACATTTTTCCTCATCTAAATCATCTTCAGAAGTAAAAAAATAATTCTTTGTAGGTCCTTTTAATCTTCCCCATCTTTTCTTTGCACTTTAGATATTTTCTTCTTGACTCACCAAGGGAGGTCAAAGAGGCATTTAAGTGGCTTAAAGCTGTATCAGGGTCCAAATACTCAGACTCCTTTATATGACTAAGACCAGGAATCTCATAATTCTCAGGAGGAATTTCCTTTTCAAGTATATTGTTTTCCATCTGACAAGGCTTCTATTCACGTGTGGTTTGATTTCACTATTTAGTGAAACCATCCAATCAGTTACATTCCTCAAGTCTTTACTAACCCAGTGCCCCCCCTTTTTTAAAAGGGCTGCAACAGTTTTTTGACCACTTATTCTCCTCCATAATCATGTAATTATCAAACAGTTAATGAATTAAACTTAATAAAGACTAATAAAGCAGCTTCACAACAAAAATGTCCTAGAAACCTTCACTAAAAACACACTGTCCAAACCCACTTAAATGCCTCTTTGACCTCCCTTGGTGAGTCTCCGGTGTGCAAGAAGAAAGTATCTAAAGTGCAAAGAAAAGATGGGGAAGATTAAAAGGACCTACAAAGAATTATTTTTTTACTTCTGAAGATGATTTAGATGAGGAAAAATGTCACTGTGCTGATTCAGAAATTATTCAGCAACTAAAGGAAAATTTTAAAACTACGAACAGAAGTAAAAAGCTCATGATTTTGATAGTTTTACCAAAAAGCTGATCCTGTAAAAGAATAGAAAGTGAATTAATGCTCTATAAATCTATCTCTATAAGTCCCGTTATAAATTTTTGGATTCATTTCAGTTTACCACCTAATTTTATCAATGTAAACTGTAGAAAAATGGACTTGAGGGGTTTAATTCCTGGTCACTGCCAACAAGAAAATTTAATTTTTGTATGATACCATTGAGATACCATCTTGAAATTTTGACTGATTGACTACAAGACATATACCTTTAAGTGTGATTTTTTTGAAAATTTTAAAAAAGTTCGATTTTTCAAAATTTCAAAATTAATATTATTTGAATATTTTTGAATTTCTTGAAAATTTACAATTTTGTCATGTTGTATATCAAATGAAAGCCCTATTCATAAGCTTTAAAACGACACCTGTCCCATGTCTGTAGCGTTCCTCGTTATCCTGTAACTGGCGTTTGAATGTATGGTGACAAGTGGATTTTGGCCTTTTTTGGCAATTTTGAACATTCAATATCTCAAAAACGGATGGACAAAAAAATCTGAAAAAAATAATTTTTAAACATCTCATAGTAAGCTACAAATGTACCGAAAATGAGCAAAATCCGTGACATCAAGTTCCAAAATGTATTTTTTATTGGTTGATTTGACACGGAATGACCCTTCATTCTTTCCCGAGGGTGCAAGGTCTGGAAGGCCTGCACTCAAGTCCTCCACCAAGGAGACGACGTGCTAGAGAGACTCTGCAAGGTTGCAGCCTCCTTGCAGACCTTGCTGGCCTCTCTAGCACGTCGGCTCTATGGTGGAGGACTCAAGTGCAGGCCTTCCAGGCCTTGCAGAGCCTTGCACCCTCGGGAAAGAACGAAGCTTTAATCGGTCAAAGTAAGTGCTGGGGGGGGTGTTGCGGGGGATGCCGGGGGGGGGTCGCATCCATCTGGCTGATGATCCTAGCTAGGTCTTATTTTCAGGGGAGGTCTTATATTTATGAGTGCCAGCAAAAATCACTTTAAAATGACGGTGGGTCTTACTTTCGGGGGAGGTCTTATTTTCAGGGAAACAGGGGAGTTCAGTCTGTCCACAACAAATAGTGCAAGGTTGACCTGATCCCAGATATCATCACAATGGGCAGTCTCTCTCCCTGTTACTTATTTGTGCATGTCCGTGATTAATATCCCACCTTTCCCTCTGAATAATTGGAGCACTCAAGCAGCAGCCAATCATGTGAAACAGGAGAGAGGAAACGCATAGCAGCACAAAACCATCAAGAGAATGGTAAATGTCGCTACATTATGGAAGAGGAGCAGAGGATTGGAGGCAGGACTGCTGTTTTAGCAGCAGCGCCATCTAATGTCTAGTTCTGCCACGAAGCTCAAGGCACTTTATAATGGGCCGGTTCAAACACAGTTTGTTGTGTCATTAATGCAGGGATGACCCAACAGGATCCACTGCCTGATGCCCTGACCCACCGCTGCTGCCACCACTGCCGTCCCCCAAAACCCAGAAGAAAATGCAGACACTCACCTCAGCCATTCCCATCCCATGCAACCCTTTTCGACAAAACAGGAAGTGTGGGTCATGCTGGGAACTTCCACCGTATCCCACACTTTCTGTTTTATGGAAAACATGGGTTCTCAACCCCTTCCCGGCCAAGTACCACCTCCGGCGCGGCGGCGCCACTCTCCTGCTGAGTACCATCAGAAGTGATTGGCGATGACATCATCACCAGTTACTTCCAGGTTTTCAGAGGCTAGAAAACGCAGGTAAGAGGCTCTGGGCAGGTGGGAGGGCCCTTCTCACTGTTCCCGAGAGGCACAGCCAAAAACAGGAGCTTCTCGGGAGTGAAAACGCGCTGCCGAAAGCGCTGCATCGGAGCAGGGTTCTGGTGGTCTGAGTACCACCAGCAGTCAGCCGAAGTACCACTGGTGGTACTACTACCACTGGTTGAGAACCCCTGATTTAAAAGGACCCCAAGGAAGGAGCAAGGTATGTGGCTGCTTCTCTACCCTTTTACCTCGCTCCTTCCTCGCACAGCCCCTTAAAGGAACCACATGAGCAAGGAATGAGGCAAGTGAAACAGTTCGCCTCGGCCTGTGTGGTTTTTTTCAGGTATAAGGAGCAGCGATCCACTTCCCTACCCACTCACCTTGCTCCTTCCTTGTGCTGTTCCTTTAAGTTTAAAGGGACCACTCAAGGAAGGAATGAGGCAAGTGTGTAAGGAGGCAGATCAATGAGACTGGAGGGAGGAGGAGGCAAACTTGGGCTGAAGGGCACCCCGAGTCTGCCACTCCTGCACTGCTTGACATGAGCCTCATCAAATGCATCATGGATGGGCCAGTGTTGCATGGATGCAACCAGAAGCTAAGCTTCTTTCCTCCTCCTCCTCCCCTTTCCCCACAGCTCCAGTGCTGAAGTGTGCTGCAAACATCCTGGTTTGTCTGCACTACAGGTCCACATCTCAGTCCGCGTTCCAGGTTGTGATTTCGCTGTGGTTTAAAAACATGAAATGGAGAAACCTGGTTTCTAAACCATTAACTACCAGATTTAGATGACAGATGGAGCTGTGCTTTGAACAAATCAGGATTCTTCAGGTGTGCAAGGCAAGGAGGTGGGAGCAGGTGGATTCAGCTGTCTTTGGGTCACATTCACAACCAAACAAGTCATTTGAACTGGCCAATATTTTTATGAAGACAATAACAGAATATATATACAGAATTTTTTTAAACAACAAGAACAACTTATAAACATATTCTTAAAAACAGTCACCAAAACTGATCTCAGCTTAAAGTCCTGAATCAGGGATCCAACAAACTACATTCAGCCCTCAAACATTGCATTTTTGTACCAGCTCAAGCCTTGTCCACTATGCATGTGTAGGAGAGAAGTAAACACACTTTGGCAATCTTTGTGCATAGGGATGGGGGGGGGGAATTACTTATATTTTGTGTGTTCGTTCAGAAGCTGGGTAAAGTCTGAGGTCACTTCTAATTTTTTTCCAAACCACTTCTCCTAGCCCTGATGTCAACTCAAGTGAGTAAGCAGCAACATTCACACACATGTCCTAATAAATATTTGATGCTTGCAATGCTAGAGATTACACATTTCAATGTGTTTGCCATTCAGCTGTAAGAAACTGAAGGCTATTAGAAACATCGAGCATACCTCATCATCACTGCTTTTAGCCAAATAACAAACTGCAGCAACAACAAAAAAATCCCTATAAATGATGAAAAAAATGTGGAAAGATTCTGACAGTGCATATGTCTCAACAGGGCTACTACAATAACATTTTTTCATAAGACGTTTAGAATAGACAGGCAAGCCCAAGCTGAATACAAGCAAGACCTGTATAGCAGCCTACAACAGTCTCAATAAACACCCTGTTTTTGCTACTTGCTTGGGACTGCAAAAATAGGGGCAGTGAGGGGACTCATCAAGCACATGGCATGACAATACAGAATACAGGACAGCAATGCCCTTTCCTATAGCCAAGTTCCTTGTTTACTTATAACTAAGTCTCTAGTTCTACAAAAGTCCATTGCAATGTTAATTAGCTGCTTCCTCCTTGCAGATTCTGCACCTTTTATTGTTTCTTGTTTAGCTGGGGTATTAGCAATTAATTGCCCCTGAGTTGTTCTTTAATTAGTCAGTTTCTGTACCCCATGAGAGTGACTTTGATTATTGGTTTCTTTCAGTTTTTTACAAATTTCTTTTACTGCGAAATGCTATATCACCATACAAGAAAAATAATAATAAAAAGAAACAAATTATTAGCCAACCTGACATGGGGAACAAAAACAAACTAATTAAGGTGTAATTGAATACAGCACTAATTTCCCATCTGTGCTGAACAGGAAGCAATAAAACCAATATAACCTGCAAACAGGAAGGTTTTTTTTTCTCAAATGAAAGGTACAAGAGATGCTTAAGAGTCATGCTGCCCAATCCTGTGTAACTCTTGCAGCGGTGTAGCAGTAGATCCACTGGTGTAAGTGCACTTATGCCAGTGTAACTTGCCATACGCCGACGGACTCAGGACGGAGACAGGCGTAATCCCCTTGGACGCTGCGCATGCGCAGTTCGGACATGGGATGGATGCTGCTGCAACTCCACCGGTGGAGGGGACATTCCAGGAGCTTCAGATGCCCCCGGAATGCCCCCTGCACTGGTGGAGTTGCACTGGCATCATAAGAACATAAGAAGAGCCCTGCTGGATCAGGCCAAAAGCCCATCTAGTCCAGCTTCCTGTATCTCACAGTGGTCCCACCAGATGCCTCTGAGAGCACACAGCCATCAAGATAACCTGTTTCCTGCTGTCACTCCCTTGCACCTGGCACAGAGAAAACCTACTTCTAAAGCCAGGAGGTTGCTTATGGCTTGTAACCTGTGATGATCTTTTCCTCCATGAATCTATCCAAACCCCTTTTAAAGGCATCTAGGCCAGGTGCCATCACCACATCCTGTGGCAAGGAGTTCCACAGATGAATTACACGCTGGGTAAAGAAATATTTTCTTTTGTCTGTTTTAATACTCCCTCCACTCAATTTGGGAGTGGTAAGTCCCTTAATTCATAAGGGAGATGCCCCAGCCCACTAAATATTTTGGCCGCTATCCTCTGCACCTCCTCTGCATCCGCCCTGCATCCGAACTGCGCATGTGCGGCGTCTGAGGGGGGTTACGCCGGTCTCCGTCCTGCGTCCATCGGCGTATGGCCAGTTACACTGGCATAAGTGCACTTAACTTACACCGGTGGATCTATTGTTACACCACTGCAAGAGTTACCCAGGATTGGGCTGTCAGTGATGTTTTCTTGGACCTCACTGGACAGGCTGGTGCTGCAGCTGCATTTTATTGCAGAAACATTGCCACAAATCTGATGCCACAAAATGCCACAGGACTGAGTTGTCAAAGAAAGAAGAGAGAGAGAGTGAGTCCTAGGAGAAGGCAGGCTGATCAAGGAGACTCGTGCCTAGTAGTTGGCCTGCCCATACCTCTTCCTAGTCCCTGCTTTCCTTTTACTAGACTAGCAGCTGAATAGGGGAAAAAATGGGTAGTCTGTATCTGCTGCCATCATCCCAAGCCAGAAGCGTTGTCGGGGTAGGGGCGAGGGGGCGTGGGCCCCAAGGTGGCGGGCTCCCATCCTCTTCATCTCGGCGCGGATCCGTTCATCCTGGTGTTGGGCCCTCCTGCCCGCCCGCCCGCCCGCCCTGGAGCTGTTTGGCTCCAAAAAGGAAGCAAAACAGCGGGGGGAGGGTGATTGGAGCCATGCCCACACGTGAAACTGACTCATGCCCGGCGTCACGTGGGGGTGTCGTTCCGTCTCTGTCCCAAGCTACAAAAACCAGGTAAAGGAGAACCGTCTGGGTAAAAACCCTCCTCGGAGAGCACTGATCCCCAGGATTTCTTATTAAAAATCAAACGTGCAGTAGCATTTACATGGTGAAAACATGTGATAATCCACTGAATTAACTGTGAACATGGACCAGGCAGACAAACGGTCAAAATGTAACTAGTTTATTAAAAGCTCAAAAGAAACAGAAATTAAACAAAATGGGGGGGGGGAGAGAAAGGGGGTAGGAAAAGTACAAGTAGGCTGATAGAAAATACCTGAACTTGGTTAGAAAGCACAAAGAAAAGGCTTCAGCCAGTAGCAGGCCTACACACCCCTGTGGGGGGGCGCCGCCACGACACCTCCCATGGACCCCACCTGCCCCGCCCCCAGGGGCATGATGCCACCAACGCGCCACCACGCCACGCCGCGGAAACACACACCCCCGGCGCTTTTCGGCCCCTTTTTGGAGCCAAACAGCGCCCGGGGAGCGGGAGCACCAAACATGCAGCCAAGAATGGCTGCACAAAGAGGAGCCAGTGCGGGACAGAGCAACCGATTCACCGCCCCCACCGTAACAACGCCTCTGGCTTCAGCAAATAGAGCTGGGATGCTACTCAAAAAACTCAGCCAATATCCCTTCTGGTATGGCTATGTTAAACACAGGGAACTTTGCATGCTGGCTGGAGTCAGTTAACAACCAGGAAAAAGAAGTAATTCCTTAATGCAGTCTAGCTAGATGGTCCCTAACTTAAGCTACTTACATTGCTCAAGGAAGCCCCAGTCCTTGCACTTGTGAGTGAGCAAGTGGATGCTCCTCTCTGAGCACCCAGCGAATGGGTAACTCAGCGACTGTAAGAGAAGAACAATTTCCTGTGTGGGTGAATGTATTGCCTTCCCTGGATGATGTCATCACTTGACTGGAGGATTGGAACCCACCTGGTCACTCTATCCCACCCTTTGGCCCAAGACAGCTACCCAATGGGCAAGTCAACACTGTTACTAAGCAGAATAGCTGCCCCAGACAGGAAAACAGATTCTGAATCCACATCCAGCACTTAGCTGTCTGGGACTGGCAGTTTTCAAACAAAGAAAAGACAAAGGCTGCTTGCAGAGGGATGTCTCAACGGCATTTAGCTGCTGAACGTGCCCAGGAGCTTCTGGGGAGTTAAAAGTGTCAAAAAATGCAAAATGCAAAAAAAAAAAAAAAGCGGAAAGCAGGACATTCATCACAGGAAGGCAATATAAAGACACTGGAATGCAACAATTTGTCAGTGACATCGTTTTGATTCTCCATATCATGTGAACAAAAGATGAGAATTCCAGAGAAAAGGGCTAGTGTAGAAGCAACTTTTGTGCAGTAAAGAAATAACTTTACAAAAGCAAAAAGACCCTGCTGGCAAAATCTCTTCTGCTGTCCCTGTGCTCCCTTTCCAGTCCTAGTTGTCTTTTTTTTTTTAAGTGTGGGGAGCAACATGAAGATGATGTGCTAATTTAGGAACTGGGTGGAGTAAAAACCACAATGGAAGAAAGTGAAAACAGATGGAGGGGGGTTGATTTGCAAGGAAAGGCCAAAAGGAGCTGGTATCTCTTTAATGGACAGATCTGGACCCACCAATGCATAAGAGTTTACTAGTAAAACAAAGCCCAGTTGGAAGAAGTGTTGTCCAAACCAAACATCCACATTAAACAGTGTATTTGGCCATATTTCAGCACAAGCAGGAGAAAGGAGAGAAGTTGCCAAGCTTTTGCATCAGATTCACATTTTGAGTAGGAGGAAATGAGTTGACTTGAGCCAGCTGTGACATCAAAGGATCTTAGTCCTGAAATGAATTGTGGGAAAGGGTTCCCCCTTTGGTAAGGTTTGCAAAGTTCAGCCAACCCTTCACAAAGAGGCCAGGCTCCAAACAAGTAAGATGAGGATTTACATACATATGTAACTGAATCTAGCATAAGAAGAGAGGGGCTGATTGGAGTTATCACTGGAGGGGACTCTCTTTGTTATTTAAAGGGGGGGAGGGTGCAAAATTTGTACTGGCACGAAAGGGCTTGGATGAAAAATAACCTCTTTTATAAAGAAATATCGAAAGCATTTGAAGGAAGAAAATTGATGGATGAGCAATCCAGCTGTGGAAACAAGATGAAGAGTTTGTAGCTTAATAGCGGTTTAAAAAAAACAGCTTTGCAAATGTTACCTGACCAGGTTTAAGCTAACCTGATCATTGCTGTTGCCTTCCAGTGGAGGGGGGAGATAGTGTTAAATTCAGCAACAATTCTGATTTGGAGATCTCAAAGAATGCCATTCCTTATATGAGATTTTCCACCTGTTCTTTGACTGAAGCCCTGATCTAGGTTTTGCCCTTAGCAAAATTGAAGAAAGCCTTTTCAATTATGGCACTTTGGCTTCACCGATATCTTTGCCTCTTCCTTCGTGACTTTTGGAAAAGTTGCCAAGATACATTATTTTAGCAGACTTTCAAACATGGTTAGATGATGGTGGTTGTTGTTCTTTCAATATATTACTAAATTGATTGGTGGGGGGGGTTTTAAGTGGCTAGTTGTTTTGAATGTAACTGAGTTATTGCAAGCTATCTTTTTATTGGTGAACTCTATTTAGTGTGTGAACTCTCATTGGCTCAATTCAAAATCGGCTCAGTATTTACGAGCATTCTTGGCAAATGTTTGGGAAAAAATTGTCTGTTTCCAACAATTCTTCTCTTCTAGCTCATAATATTGAGCTAGGGAGGTGTGAGGGGCGGCAGCCAGAAATAGGGCCTTCTCAGTAGTGGCACCAACCTTATGGAATTCCCTCCCTTTTGACTTACAAAACTGCTCCCTCCTTGGAGACTTTCTGGCGAGGCCTGAAAACTTTCTTGTTCAAAGAAGCCTTCTGAGTCCTTGCCTTTTTTTAACATCCTGCTGGTACAGGTGGGGTGCTGCTGTTCTTATGCTCTTGTTTTAATTGTAATAGTGATCTCTTTTATTGATTTTTAGATGCTGTTTTTAATTAGTTTTCGTTAACTGTTTTTTATTGTTTTAAAAAGTGATTATTTTTTGTATTGTACTTTTTGTCATGTTGTAAGCCGCCTTGGGTCCCTTCAGGGAGAAAGGCGGGGTAAAAATATTGTAAATAAAAAAAATATTGTAAATAAATATTGGTGCATGCATGCTAATTGTGTCAGGAAAGTCCCAGTTCTCTACCATGGTTCCCAGTTCTCTGCTATGGCTGAAAACCTGGAAAGTCAAGGCCTCCACTCACACCAAAGCAAACACAACCTAGGCAAAAGAGAGGGTTCTAGATCTGGACATTTGCAAGAAGCAATTGAATTACTGACTCCAAAAGAGAGAGAGAGAAGATAGTCACCAAACCAAAGAATGCTGAGCTGGGTGGTCTACTCAAGTAGTTCACTGCAATCAACCAGCAATGCATCAAAAGTAAGGGGTTGACAGTAAAGACCACTCGCTCCTCCTGCACGATTTGCCTCATTATCATTGGGGAGGGTTCTGCTTCATGTATGCGGGGGGGGGGCCCTCACGGGACAGAGTGCTCTCAATGGTGATGCCTCATAGGAAGCGTTGACCCCCAACTCTCTTCCCTAGGAGACCCATCTTGCCTCGTCCCGCTGAACTGTAAGGCAGACTTGTAGGCAAACCTTGTAGAATACGGTATTTGCTCCTCACTGAGTGTAATATGTGTCTCCCTGCGCGGTGCTTTCGCTTCCCTGAAAGGCTCCGAAGGTGAGGGGGCAGGGCTGCTTCGTTTCTCTGTGTAAAGGAGGCTCCGATTTCAGCAGCACTTAGAGCTCTGCCCCCCCTGTAGTGACGCCAGTGAACGCAGCCTCTCATTGGCCAAAGTTCAATTTTTCCAACTTTGCTCGCACCGCAATGCAGCTTTCCTGTGTTGCGATGTGAGCTTGTCAGCGCAATCCTATCCAACTTACACAACTTACACTGGTGTAACCAGCAGTGCAGAGAGAATGGGAGGCCCCAGAATAGAAAGGGGATTCAAATTCCCTTTAAATCCCCTTTTGGAGGGGATTTGAATCCCCTTTCCATTCTGGGGCCTCCTGTTCTCGCTGCACTGCTGGTTACACTGGTGGTGTAAATTGGATAGGATTGTGCTGTGTAAAAGTCAAGGCACACTGAGATTTTCCAGCTGTGCACAGACGCTGCTCTATGCAACACAATGCAACACGGCCTGTGTGTCACAGGCTTAAGTTGTATTCTGTCATAGCCGCAGTCTGTGCAGTAGAAGAATATTCACAGAATTGAAACTCATTAAGGTCTTTGTACTTAAAAAGCCTTGCGGCTCCGTTTCCAGGATAAATGCTCGGTTCTCTTTTAGCTAGTTAAAACCATTCTCCTGTTCTTTGAATTGTAAATCCTGCTAAGGGGTATTTGTCACTGCCCTGTAACTGCCTAATGAAACCATTGGTTGGTTCTGTTTAACAGAGATGAAGATTGCAGTGTGTTCCCAAAGCACTTTTCAATACTCTTGAGGTCTATAAACCGTTATACCTCATCAAGTCACTCTAATTGCCAATTGTGGAACTAAAGTGGAGGAAAGCAGCATTCAGAAAATTCAGCATCCTAATGAACAAAAAGGCAACACAACAGCACCCAGGCAATCTCCATTTTCGCTGCACTGTAGCTTTTTCAAGTCAGTGCATGAGATGCCAAACTTTTCTTATTACCTTGTTTTAAAGGTTGCCGCCTGCCAGGTAAACTGATGGAGAGCAATTTAAAACAGTCAATGCAGAACCAACCTACTTAGCGAAGAAAGGGAAGAACTCCTCCAACCAGGCTCAGTTTGGAAAAACAGCTTGAAAAGTAGCTCAGCATATTCTCAGTCCAATTCAGATCCTGTGGGATGGAGGTGAGTATTAAGAGCCCTCTGAGATTTCGATTTCTGAGCCAGGAAATGCACATTTCAGTAGCAACGCTAGAAGCAAGGAAGAGATGACCTGTTTGGGCTTTTTTTTAAGTCAGATGCACTGCCCCTTGTTTTATTGTCCTATTTTGATTATATTGGTGTGTGCTCCTTGCTGGCCTGAATGGGGGGATGCTCCAAGGAAGTATCATTTCATGTCTACACCACACAGTCTCTGTCCATTCTGACAGGGTCGGCCCATCTATGAGGCCAACTGAAGCTGCCGCCTCAGGCAGCGGGGGGGGCATCTACTCCCATTCACCTGCTTGCCTCCACTGGTCCTCCCCCCCCCCATTCACCTGCTTGCCTCCACTGGTCCTCCCCCTCCCACACCCTCCATTGGAAATGGTAGAGGGGACGCAATGTGGAGCCGAGGAGGGCAGCGGGCAAGAGTGTTGGAGGATCCGAGGCTGGCACATCACCAGGTAGTGATGGTGATGTGCCAGGGGAGCAGCATTTGACATGCCGCCTCAGGAGGTCATGGGCCAGCCCTGATTATGGTTTGGGGGCTAAATGTTGTATTTTCAAAGGGGCTGAAATAGTTCCCTCCTCAAATGCCAAATAATGTGAATATACCACATCTTTTTGTGTTCATGGTTGCTGCTATTCTTAACTCCTCTACTGCTGTTCAGTGTCATTTGGGGATCGTCTCTACCCTGGGAATGATTATATGGATGATCCAGCCAATTTGTGTATCTATTGATTATACCCCACTATTCATAAAGTTATCAAAATAGCTGGCTTACACACAAAAAAACAACACCTAAAAACATGCAAAGAATATACACTAAAACTACAGTCCCAAATGAAACACAATAAAGAAAAAGGAGGCAACAACAGCATACAGCAGAGTAAAAATGAGTTAAAAGCAACCTCAACAAGTCTTCAGTTCATGCCACAAGAGGGAGTTCCACAGGTGAGCACCGCCACTGAGAAGGCGCTGTCTTGATAGAACATGCCAACAATGATGGATCACATGCTGAATGTGATGATGTTGTGATGCTATGTAGCCTATGGGAATCTGGGAAGAGTTACGCAGCCTATTCTGGATGGGGCTGCAATCTACCCCCCCACCCCCACCCCCAGAAGGAGCAGGTTCACAGCTTGTGATGCTCCTTACTCCGTTGCTTTCCTTGGATACCCACATGGCAGAGATGGCAAGAGGTGTCTTTTGCTAGCTTCAGTGGCAATGAGAGCTTTCCCTGGCAAATAATAACACACACAAAGGGTTCTGATCCAGGTCAGAACCCTGGTGGCAGGTCCTTCTCCCCCCCCCGCCCCCGCCCATTGCAAGGTTCCTAATCTGCAGCATGGGTGGGTGGGTGGTCTGGTGGCAATTTAGTGTTAAAAAGCCAAGCATGTGATTCCAAAATGAGTAACTTGGCCCTAAATTTCATGGGACAAGTCAATAGGCTGCAATCTGGATCACAGTTGAAAGGGGTTTTCCCCACTGGGTCCTGGAGTCCTGCCCTCCATACAGGCTGCGACGGATAGGCATTTGCTGGTGTTTAAAATATTAGCTACTTGGTTATCTCGAGCTGTCTAGGCTTCTATACCCACCTTCCTTTACATATTCATCCACATGCATGGAATCAGCTACACAGGTGCCAGCTGGTACATCAGTATCCTAAGCCCCAATTGCATTGGAGCAAAAAAGGCCATTATAGCGAACAGAGTCATTTCGGTGTTTTAGCATCATAAACCACAGAATTGTTCAATAGCGGAATGATTGTAACCCATATATGGAATTGTGCCAGACTGTCTCAGATGAGCAAAAACTAAATTATTGGTATGGCAGAGGCAGTGCTGGCGCCGTGGAAGAAGATGCCCCATTCACCATTCCTCAACCTCTTCTTCCTCCCAGTTTCTCCAAAAAGAAGCACAAGGTGGTTTTCGCACTTCTTCTCAAGTACATTTTGACAGTCCAAGCACTAAGGCTGAAAACGTGAATGAGCTGGTCTGTTGGTCATGTGAGTGAGTTCATTAAGGGCAAATTAAGACGGTAAATTGTTTTTCAGGTTGCAGCTGGGCCTGCTAGCTAGAAAAGAGTGTCAGTTCTGATTGCTATTGTAAACTGCTGCCTTTTTTTTTAAGTAAGTTTTATTGAAATGGACCTCAGATCAATAAATTCCAGAAGGGAAGCTGTGTTAGTCTGTTGCAGCAAAATGAACAAAGAGTCTTGTAGCACCTTAAAGACTGTCAAATTTAACTCGGCACAAGTTTTTGGGAAATGCAGGCCATTTTGGCTAGCCGCTGCATCTTAGGTAGGCTTACCAGATCCAAACTGGGACAGAATGCTAGACCTTAAGGGGAAGGAATGTGGGCAGCAGGTGTAGCTTGTTAAACTCTTAGAGCACAATCCTACACAGAAGCAAGTCCCATTATAGCCAATGGGGCTTACTCCCAGGTAAGCGTGCATAGGATTGCAGCCTTAATGCAGTTATTTATAAAAACTGCAAGTAGCCAGCACCATTTTAGAAGGCATTTCCCGTCTCTTCTTTTTCCAAAAGAAAAAGAGGGAATTTCAATCAGAAAACTGTGATGTGTCGAGTTTGAGCCTAAGAGGTGTTTGCTATAATACACTCACACATCATCTAGAAAAGCGAAGAGTGTTTTTTCTTCAGAACCAGTAACGTAACTAGGGTGGTTCGAGTGGTTCAGCCGAACCAGGCACCACCTGCTGCGGGGGCGCCGAGTCGGACTCGAGTCAGACTCAGGAGACTCGAGTCCGACTCCCCTGTCCCTGCGTCTCGGCGCTGCCTGCTCAGCCCGTCCAGTCCCTGTGGTGAAGGGCTTTCTTGGCGAGGATGCGGGGAGGGGTGCGGGGGGGCAGGGGGTGCCCAGAGCAGGGTCCCTGAGGGGTGCCCCCCCAAATCACGCACGGCCTAAAGGCAGCGCGAAGGTTCCCTAGGGGCACCAAATCCCCCCCCGAACCAGGCACCAAAAAGTCTTGTTACACCTCTGTTCAGAACTATTATTTTGCTCATATGTAAATGTAGTCAGAAGTGTCGGGTTGCCTGGTGTGTGTGGGGTGTTCCACCCCGGACCGGGGGGGGACGACAACAGGAGAAGTGGGCGGGCGAAGGCGAACAAACTGGTGAGTAGTTTGGCCCGCCTGCCCAACTTGAGCTTTGGACGTCCTTTTCAGCTGCGTTCCAGCGGCCTGGAACAGTGTCCGGGGGTGTCGCCGCACGCCATGGCCCCACCTCCCAGGGGAATGTAGTTAATAAATTGATTTGAAAGTAACACAATTAATAGATTAAAATTGACCTCTATAACTGTGTGTGCGCACTTATATTTATGAGTTCAAAATTTCAGAATGTGTGAGTTAGAAGGGACCTGAAGGTTGTCTAGTCCAAACGCCTGTTCAGTGCAAGCAACTGCTACAGTGGTTTTCTGAATGTATCAGTTTGTCTCTTTCTCACAGTAGCACAATCAAGAAATGGAATCCAGGAAAGGTTTATGGAGATGAAGGATGTGGATGGGGATATATAATTACGCCTTGATCATAGAATTAGAACTCCTTATTCAGAGAATGCAGATCAGGTACTTTATGTGTGGACACACATTCTAGAGTTTGGTTTGTTTGCAACCATTTTATTTGTTCCTCCAATCATTTTAAAGGCATCCCCACAAGAAACTGATGTGAATACTCAGTTATATTGCCTGCTGTTTTCCCCTACTGGGTAAGTACTATCTTTCATTTCGTTGTCACGGCAAGTTTGTATCTGTTTCAAAGATCAGATAATTATAAAGTTTTCCCTGAGAATAGTTTTACAAGAAAAACAGCAAAAGCCTTGGGTTTTATTGGGTGGGGAGGGAGGCGAGACTGCAATGGGGAGAGAAGCATGACCGAGGAGATTAGGAGGGATAAATTCACACATCTGATACCAGAGATCTTGAAGGAAACAGCTGTTCCATAACAGATTAGTCACTTAACATAGATTGTATTGTGGACGCCACTTCCACCAACTTGACTTCACAGTAAACTCCACAATCCCATTATTCTCTCACTAGAACCGCTGTGCAGAAATCAGAGCATGAAAAGAAGCTATTTATTTATTGACACAACTTGCTGTAACATCAAATCAAACCATCGTTTTGCACAGAGCAGAGTCAAGAGACTGGAAGAAAGCAGCAAGCCCCTCTTCCACCTTCTCTGAAAGCATGGAATTATAGCGGCTGTTAGAGGATGTGTGTGCTTGTGTGGTCTTGTGGATAGGGTATTGAGGATGGATTGTAAAAACATGTGTTCCAATCCCTTTTCAGTCCTGTACGCATCGGGTGGTCTTGGGCAAGTATCTTTCAGCCCAAATTCTCCTTCTGTAAAATGGGAACAATAGTAATCAACAATAATTCCTGACGGCGCAATCCTAACCAACTCCCCATGCTATAATGCAGCGGCACTGGCGCAGGCTCTGCTTCTCTGGGGTTGGAAGATACTGGAGGTCTCCTGAAGGTAAGGGGACATTTGTCCCCTTTCCCCATGTCAAGCCCCAGCAGCCTCTATGGGACTACTCGGATGTGCACCAGCTAAATGGCCAGCACAAAACTGAGCAGCTCCGTGTTGGGCTTTAAAGCCTGAGAAGATGGATAGGATTCCGTGGAGGCTCCTTTGCAGCCCAGTGGGAGCTTACCTGCTCCAGCGGGGGCTCCACAAGGATCTGGCAGCGTAGGCCTTTCTGCCGGTGCCACTAGCCTTCACGCTGCTGCAACATGCCTTACAGCACATTTGCGATAGCATGCATGTTCATTCCGCCGGCAGAGGAGTCTAAGTGCAGTACATGTAACTGAGCTTAATGCACATTCTTCCTCTGTTTATTCCTTGCCCTCCAGTGCTGGCATCAGGTTGCTGGAGACCCTAAGGCTAAGCCCTGCATTGGGGCCACCATGACGCTCCTGGTCTGGCCCAAGATTGTGCACTGGGTGCTCCCATTGCCATTAGTCCTGAAGGTTCAGGAGGGGGGGGGGACTTCAATGGACATGGACCCTCAACCATCACCTGACCTGGCCAACCCCTGATACCACCCCACTCCCCTCCATCTTTCAAACTTTAAACAGTAAACTCTTTGGGGCAGGGACCAATCTCCTGTTACTTTGTAAAGCACCGTGCCATGCAGCCTGATGGACTGATGATGGGGCTTGCCACAAATTCAAGAATTAACTCTCACAGCCTCATCTGCAGTATGGGGTTAATTTATAGATTCACAGATTCACCTTACAGGACTGAAGTTAAAGATCATTGAAATGATTTATGGGAAGTGCTTCAAGTGTTTGTAAGTACAGTACTACACAAATATTATTTATTGAGATTAGGACATGCTGTTACCCTTGGGACACAGTTACAGAAACAGCATCTGAAATTAACAAGGTTAGGATTGAGCACCTCCCACCCACCCCCAACCAACTTGCTCTATGAACGAGTGTAAAAATTGGCTTTCATCTGGGCAATCCTCTGTCCCTTGCACACTTGCTGAAATCATGTACAATAACAGGAACATTCCAAGTGCTAAAGTCCAATTAGCAACAGCATGATTACCTTTCCACCCTCTGTCTCTGCCATTGGCTGACTTGCTGACAACATCATGGAGTGTTCACAAACATTCTGCCTGCAGAAGGAACGGGTGACCAGCAATAGACTATGAAGAAAGAAGTAGCTAATCTGTATTCCATCCCACAATTCTAGCCACCACTCTGCCTCCGGGGCAAGATGGGATTTAAGAAAACCCGTCCAATAAATTAATTAGATTGAATTTCAGGCCACAATCACATTGGTGTGATACTTTTCACAAGTTGCACGTTGGGGTGGTCATCAGCCAGCTTGAATATTGACTCCTCAGGTTATGCCACTAAAGTAACCAGCAGAGAGATCAGGTATCTCCTCCGAAATTAATGAGTGTCTTTCCTTGAGTGGAAAACATCATTGCTTTTTAAAGTGAGCCAATATGCTGTAATGCAAAGTGGCGCTTTTCCTAATGAAATAAGATAATTGCACTAATGGCACGACCGAGGATGCTAAGTTCACGATGTACAACTTGTAATGAGACTCCTGGATCAATATGCCTCTCTTTGCCTAGTCACACTGGGCACACTGGGTTCGAATGTGTTCCAGAAGAGTAAAGATTTCAGGAAATTTTTGGAAATTAACCCTGGAAATCCTGGAACTATTCTCCCTAGAAGCCAAATGATTTATTCTGCTAGATGGGCAGCATATAGCCTGGGAAAGGCAGAGCATCAGGTCCAATTCCTGCTGAGCACTTTCAGCCTCAGTGTTCAAACCAAGCACCTGAACCCATTTCTCCATCATCCACACTCCAGTGACCCCCACAACTTTGGCAGCAAGCAAAGCCTGTATTCCAGGTATTGCAATCATGTGGCCGCCTCTGGTTGTGCCAGCTACTTTGGCTGCCGGTTCATTTCCAAGTGCAATTCAAGGTGTTGGTATTTACTTTGTAAGGCCTTACATGGCTTAGAAAGACGAAGATATCGTCAGATGGCTCTTGGGTTCATCTCACAGTGATTTGAGCTCAGCTCATAACGGATTTCCGAACTGAGGGGAGTTGATATTCCAGACTTCTCAGTTAAAAAATTCACTGCCAGCATTAACTCGAGAACAAAGGCATGTGCAATAAAGCAGTAGGAGACACACTGTTAAAGTTGGTAAGAACCAACAACCTTTTTCTCATATACACCACTAGAGCCTTTTCAGACACCTCCCTCCCTCCCTAGAGCCTTTTCAGACACCTCCCTCCCTCCCTCCTCTCTCTCTCTCTCTCTCTCTCTCTCTCTCTCTCTCTCTCTCTCTCTGCTCCTTCCTGTCTCTCTTCCCCCCCCCCCCGGCCTGGCACTTGTCTTTCGCTCCGTCCTTCCACTAGCCTCTTTACAACAATATCTCCTGTAGCAGCTGGCCCTGGAGATGCACAGGACCCTGGAACAGGGCCATCCAGAGGAATTTCATCAGGGGGTACAAAGTTTCTTTTGGGCCCCTTCCCTACATATGAATTTGGCTCCTGGGGTCCCCTTTTTTGCTCCAGGGCCCCCTTTTTGACCCATTTTTCACCCTGGGCCTGGGTACAAATTACCCCTTAACCCCCTTCCTGCCCTGGAAGACACAAGACTTGCCCAGTCTCTCACTGGCCTGCAGTGGGAGCAGCTTGATCCCAGGACATGGGCTGCGGCCGCATGATGCTGCCACCACCTTGCTGTAGCTAAATATCTAGGTCTGGTCGGAGTCTGGATGTGAGACTGTCTGGGAATCCCATGTACGCTGATGCCGCCTTGAGATCCATGATGGAAGGAAAACAAGATCTACTACATGAAATAAACAACATGATGCTCTCTCTCTCTTCCTTCAGGTACAAATTAGACATTTCGTGGAAGACACGGGTGGGGAACCTAGGTTTCTACCACACACTTGAAGTGGGGATGGGTGCAATTTGGAGGAGAGAAGCAGTCAGCAGGGTAGAGTGGAATGGCACAACCCTATTGTGCCTTTGTGCCAGCAGAGCGCATGCTCCGCTGGTGCAGCAGACTGTCACAAAACCGCCCCAAAAGCAGTCTGCAACGGCATGCCAGAAACCAGTACCACTGGGAAGGCCTGCACCTTCCCACCGGTGCAACGCGCACTGGTGCAGGTGAGAGCTGCATTGTGCAGCAGAGGGGCAGGGGAGGGTGGGGAGGGAGTTGAATGGGGCAGGGGTGAGCAGCGACAAGGGCGGGGTCTGGGTCTGGGAGGGGGCGGGATCAGCAATGCTGGTGCATGTCATATCCTAACCCCTTCCCCGGGCCTGATCCGCCAACACAGATCAACATGGACTTGTGCCAGCCAAATGGCTGGCACAGGTCCAAATGAACACGTTGCAAGGGCTGGAGTTTTCCCCGGGGCAAGGGGATGAATGCCCCTTACCTTGAGGAGACCTCCCATATCCTACTTCCCCCCGCAGGGTGCAGCGTGGCCCGTATTGGTGCCACTGCATCTGTGTGGGGAAAGTTAGATCGGAATAGGATTGGGCTGGAGTTCAACTTTCCCGAACTTAACACTTCTCCTCTAACTCCTCCCGCGGCTAAATTTTTCAAATGCTTCCTGCAACTGGGAGAAAATTCCAAGGAAGCGGGAATACAGGGAGAAAGTGGTAGGTAGGGGCGGGAACGGGGAGTTAAAGTTCTCCTTTCACGCCTACCGTTTCTCCCCTCAAATCCCCCCCACTTTAGATTTAAAAGGAAGACCTGAATTCTTCTCAATTGGGCCTTCACTGATAGTCTAATTTGGCTTTCAGCCATAACGCTGCCACTGCCCTCACCCAGACAGCCACACGCAGTGTAATAGGTAAAGCGCCATCTCCATCCATCTTGGTTTTTCCTGACTCAGCTTTTCAGATTGACTTGCTAAGTCCATAATAAGTCATCATTCATGAAGAGCAAACATGTCATGCCCAAAGCAAGGAAAATCTGTTGCTTTTTTAATCATAGTACGGTACTAAATTAATCATAATCCACTGTGCCTAAAGATAGTTGAAACGCTGCTTGGTATGTACATAATGATTGCATAAGTGATTGTATTTGTTCTATAAACCAATCTTTAATTATCTCTTCATTGCTGGCGGGAGACAATGGTTCTGGTATTGATAGCATCTTGTCTATACAATGGATTTTATTTCGGCATGGTTAGAAAAAAATCAATCCCAATTTATTAGACTTGTTTCCCTTCATTTGTGATCTGGGTTTGTAACAGAGAGCTACAGTGCAAGCACCTTAAAAGCATCTGTCAGGTTTAAAACCTGTGCAGTCTGGTTTAAATTCCATCTTCTAAATGGTGGTATCAAGTGATTTTTTTTCTTCAAAAGTACTTAGTCTTCCCTCCCCCCTGCCCGCCTTTTGAGCCCTTGCCAAATAAATAGATTAATGTTCCTGATAGCTCAAATCAAGGAGCTGAGCAAACATCCTCTCTCTCGTATAATGCTTTCAGGTGGACCCACTCTGATTGGCTACTGAAATCTACTGCTTCTATCCCCATGGTAACCAACACGGTTGCGCCAGGCAGATGCTTTTGCTACGAGCAACTCAGAGACAGACTGTTACAGTTCAGCAAGTCTAATCTGCTGCCAGCATTTTAAATGCAGAAGACTCTGTCAACACTTTCCGTATTTACTTACCAGGATCTGGGGGCTTTAACCGATTGTCTCAGGATGAAAACACCTTTACAATTCATGCAGGCTCAGAACTAGACGCAATGGGAGATGGTGAAACTGTCATCAAAAACAGCAGCCTGTTTTTTCCTATTCTCTCCCCCAGGAACATCAACCAGCCAGTGCGCTAAGACCATCTTCAGAGGAGGCTCTGCCTGGTGTCCCCTCTATACCGAGTAGTGGTGATGGAGAGACGCACCCTTCTTGACTGTGGCCTCTACTTAAGGAATCCCTCCAGCCAGGGACAGGCTCACTTTCAGTGCTGGGCAAAATCCTATCTATTCCTCCCAGGCCGTTTAAAGTTTTAGATTTAGCTCCTGACTTTTATCTCCTGTTGTTTTAAGTAGGTGTGAGTTCTACAGAATGTATGGTGTGACATACCACATGGCAAGTTCTCCACACCATTCCCATGATTGGCTACAGCTTGTGGAGTGATTGGCTACAGCTTTTGAGGATGGAAAGACAGGGCAGCAATAGCATGGCAAACGTTTTGCGTGGACACATAGGAAGTTGTCTTGTGCTGAGTCAGACCATTGGATCACCTTGCTCAGCATTGACTGGCTGACTGGTGGTGGTTCTCCAAGGTTCTAGACAAGGGCCTTTTCCAGCCTGAGTTGGAGATGGGAGGAATTGAACCTAGGACCATCTGCATACCGGAGGCGTAGCTAGCCTCTCCGGCACCACCACCCCCATGCGTAACGACACAAACCACACCCCCGCCAGTGGCGTCCCCGCTCCCAAGCAACACACACACACACACAATGTTTTTTCAGTAGAATAGAGCTTCTAAGATCCCGGGCAGGTGGATGGGCCAATCATGCAAACCACACAGCCGTTTTTCGAACGCCGTCGCAGCAAGCTTTCCCCCCCCCCGCGTGCCGCCTGGGGGCCCAACACCCCACCCCCCACCCCAGGCGGTTCTCTGCTGCTGCTGCATACAGAGTATCATGTACTGTACCATCAGGCTGTGGCCCTTTTGTCGTACTAGAGACTAATAGGTGCAACAGGAGGAAGGAGATGCAAAGCTGCTATTTTCGATAGCAATGTTGCTGAGTCTCAGAATTTAGGGACATAAAAAGTTACTCCCCATGATCTGTTCAAAAATAACAAGCTGTTCATTATATACTTTCCCCCCCCCCCCCCATACCTGGTGATGTGCCAGCCTCTGCTCCTTTCTGGTCCTCTCACACTCTGAACTGGAAAATGGAGAAGGAGATGGAATGGAAAAGCAAGTATGGAGGAGAGGAGAGTGCTGACACTCTCACCCACCACTCTCCTTCACACTTCCTCTTCCGCTCTGTCCCGCAGGGGAGGTGAGTGGGCCAACAGATGGGCACCACCTCATTCATCTTCATGGATGGCAACTGTAGGAGGGAAGGGAAGGGCTTTTTTGAGGGTCTTCACTAGAACAGAACCAATAGAACCTTACCAACAGAACATTCTCATCAGCACAAAAAGAATTGTCGTTTCTAAGGCTTCTGGGTCTTCAATTAGGACCCCAAAGACTCCAAGTCTTTGTGCTGGTAACATCCTATTAGGTTAGTTAGGGTTTTAGACTGAATGAAGGCCTGAGGAGCAGAATTCCTATGTACAGTCGGACCCTTTTATCCACGGTTTTTTTATCCACGGATTTGACTCAACACGGATGGCAAAACTGTGGAAGAGGGAGTCCAACCGCACCACATTACCTCTTTTTTTCAGCATTGTCAGAGGCCTGCCAACCACTTCCAGCCTCCTGCTCGTGTCCAAACTGCTGAAAAATGCAGCCGGGAGCCTCTGGCGCCATTTACAGGTTGCTTCCAGTAGTGGCTTTTGTTTTTTCAGTCAGTTTAAACAAACACAGGAGGAGGGAAACGGCGAAGATGCTGGAAAAAAGGTAATGTGGCACCACTCCCGACCCTCCTCCCCTGAATTTCATATAACACTGACAGCCCATTCCAACCCAAGTGCTAAGCAGCCCAAGTCAGACCTAAAGTCAGCCTAAGTCGTTTAGGTCGAAGTTAGGTCTGGAATGCAACCATTTAGGGCGAAGTTAGGTCAAAGTTAGGTCGAAGTTACAACCAACGGACTAAGAACAGCCCATTCCAACCCAAGGGCTAAGCAGCACAAGTCAGACCTAAAGTTGAACTAAAAGTGGGCGGAACATGGGCGGACCATGGGTGTAACGGGGGCGGCAACCAATTAACGTTGGATTCCAGACCCTGGCAAGCACAGACACGCCCCCTCCAACACAAATGCTGACACAAAATTTAGGTCGACCAAAAAGGTGGACCCAAATTCGAGGAGACCCATAGGAGCCATTTTACCTTACCTAAGCCAGCCCTCTCCTGAAAATTTCTAACACCCTACTCCTGAGTTAGGTCAGAGTTAGGACGGAGTTGGGCCTGCTAGGTCTGGAAACCGACAGAGTTATGCCTAAGATAGGGAGCCTATCAGCACCCAGCCCCACCCAGCCTCTTTCCCACAAAAGCCCAGCCCCAGGCCCCCAGTCACTCTCTCTCTCTCTCTCTGAGCACGTGGCGTGGGGTTCTGTCCCTCACAGCCACAAAGTGGGACTTTGTCGGTGGAGGGCAAAATTCACAAACACCCCTCTTCTCCTCTCTGCCTCCCTCTAGGGCAGAGAGGGCTGTTCTGGCTGTGGCCAACCTGTTTACAGCTGTGCCTGGGCAGCTGCCTCCATGCAAGTGTTTGCTAACCCATGTCTTTCTCCCAGCCCCTCTTCCCCCCCCCCACAGGCAACAACACCAGCAGGTAAGTGCAGGGTTTGTGCTGACATGTGGTCTGACTGCTGCCTCTTTGCATTTAGAAATATAGGAAGGATACATGTCTCTTTACCAATGTGTTGTCTCATAGCTGTCTGCATAGCCTGCCATGACATGCCTCTCTACCATGCCTCTCTACCAATGTCTTGTCTCATAGCTGCCTGCTTTGCCTGCTATGATATATAGGATACATGCCTCTTTACCACTGTTGTGTCTAATTGCTGCCTGTAGTCATGTGAGTAGACAATGCCACAAGTGTGGAACTGTTAGCCTTATGTAGACACCAGCTGTTCCCCCCCCCCTTTTCTCCACAGGGTCTACTGACAGGTCAGTATTGCTAGGTTTGCCATGGTTGTGACCTCCAAGTTGTGTTGTTGTCTCTCTCTTTGACCCTTTCCCCTTACAGGATCATGCTCTCCTTACACCCAGGTAAGCAGCTCAGACCATGCTATGTGTCTCACACTACTCAGCTGTGTTTGATTTCTCTCCCTGCAGGCTTTTGCAACCGACACACTGGCTTGTCGTCAATGGTGACTGCTTCCACATACCAACATGTAACTCCCCCTTGTTTTTTGTCTCCCCAGGAACGTCCACTCTCACCTACCTTCCTGGGAGCACCCCTGGGCCTGCAGTCTGGTTGCCCCACGGTCCTCTGCCTCGCTGCTGCCAGAGGTCTGGGAGCCTGCCCTGCAACCCTCCTCAGCTGCTGCTGCTGCTGCTCCACCTTCCTGGCTGCCTACTTGCTGCCCCTCCCCTTTCTATGGAGCAGGCTGTGGTTCCACAGGGGAAGAGCCTGAATCTCCAGGTCCATGGGGCAGGTGTGCTGCTGCTGCTTTCTGATTGGCTGCTGTGACTACCCCTGGCAGCCTTGCCTGGCCATCTCTGCTAACGTTCCAGAACAATAAAGATGCCCCTCAGGCAATGCCCCAGTGAAACATATGTGCCCAGTGTTTACACAAGCATTGCCCCACACACACACACACACACACACACACACACACACAGACAGCCCCCAGCACTGAAGCCCCTACATGAGTCCCATCCAGGGACTGCCACGGCCTTCCCTGGGAGAACCCAGCAGGGGCACTGCGCGACCCCCATGGCACAGAGGGGAGGGGGGAGTCAGGGGGGCCTCTCAGGCAGGCAAACAGTGACAGCCAGGGCGTCCGCCCGTAATGCAGGCGCCTCCGTCGAAGGTCCGCCCGTAATGCAGGCGCCTCCGTCAAAGGTCCGCCCGTAATGCAGGCGCTTCCGTCGAAGGTCCGCCCGTAATGCAGGCGCCTCCGTCGAAGGTCCGCCCGTAATGCAGCCACTTCCGCCCAAAGTCTGTCTGCATAAGAGGCGCCTGTTTATGAGGCACCTTCATCTGCGGAGCGCCCCCTGTGTCCCTATCGGTCTCTGCAGACCCCTCTCTCGGAATCTGTCTCCCACCAGCCTTGTTGTCTGTCTGTCTGTCTCTGACCCACCCATGCCCCTCCCCAGCACCCCCTGTCTGCCTGCCTGTGTGTCTGCCTCTCCTCCCACTCCCTGATGATGGCTGCTGGCCACCCCCCACCCTGCTAGAGCGCCTGCCGTGAGGCGCCGTCGTCGCCCCATCTGGGGGTGTGATGAGCTGTGTGAGCCCTTCACGCTCGCAGCAGACAAGCCCAAGGCATCTCTTGGTCTTGGCCGGGGCACAGAGCAGCAGGCACGCCGGGATGCCTTCTTTGTGGGCATTGCCCCGGCCTTGGAGGCCCAGGGCTTCAGGCAGCGCACGGGCGAGTCATGTCAGAGGCAGTTCCAGTCCTCATGAAACCCCCCCCTTGTGTGTGATGTTCCCACCCCCTCCCCTTCCCTCCCCCGCTCACCCCTTGTGCAGCCTCAACGTGGCTTGGGGGTGGCATCGCCTTCTGCAGGAGGGAGGGGACGGCCACTCTCCCCTGCAGCAGGTGGCTGATGCACAGGGTGCCCTGTGGCGGCTGGGCTCAGGCACCTCGCTCACCTGTCACCTGCCCTGCGCCCACCACATGACTGGCGCAACCCCCCTGCCTGCGGTCAGCCCCTTTGCAACCGGGCTGAGACAGACCCTGTGGCAGCTGCCATGGATGGACGCTGACACATGCAGACAGAGGCCTGCACATGCCCGAGCCAGACACGGAGCCTGGAGAAGAGCCTGCCTGCCTGGGAGGTAAGTGTTGCCTGGATCCTGGGGTGGTGCTGGGCCACAGAAACTGCAGCCTGCCTAACTCAGGCATAACTCTGACCTACCTCAGGCATAACTTCTGCCTAACTTAGGCTGCACTTAGGCCACACTTATGCCTGACTTGGAGAGGAGTTGGGTTGGAATGGGCTGTGATTTTCTTATCCACTGTAGTTCTAGGAACAGAACCCCAGCGGATAAAAAGGTCCGACTGTATCTCCTATAGACAGTTTAATGATAATCTCCTATACAGTTTAGCTCTGGACACATGTACCACTTCTCTAATTGGGAAAGAAGCAACACAGCCTCTTTTCTCCTGGTGAGACTATTATGTCCACACTCCCTTAGGTAGAATTAAATTTTTGAAAAACCCTCCTTTAATTTAAAGCACAAACATATCACAAACATGTTCAAAGTCCATCCAAAATCACCCTGGTTTTTTTAGATTTGTGGGAAGGGAATGTGTGTGCACCTCACCACAAATACACACACAAGCAGGCAAAGTTCCCCATTGTCTTGTTTTGCTCTGGCATGCACAGATGTGCAGTAAAGTAGGCAATGAACACTTGGAAAGTGGGGAACGTTCCTCCAGACTGAGAGTCAAGAAAGCTCTTGCATTCCTCTTGCATTGCCATCAATCTAAATGGAGGGGAAGAGAGGTTTGCTGAAGGAGTGATAGTGGTGGCGACTGATCTTCCTGCAGAATTTCTGCCTGGGCATTTATCGTAGTAGTAGGTTGCATTTTAGGGAAGCACTGCCCTGTAAAAGTGTAAAAGTGTTTTTTCCCCTTTTCTGCAGAGAGTTCTCATTCAAAGAGGCCTACTCTGAGGCCCTGCAAGATCCTGGAAGGGAAGAGCTGCGTGCTAAGCAAAAACATGGTTGGGGGGGGGGGGTATTTCTTGGGTTAGGTCAGCTTCTGCAATTGATTTTCATTACAGAAGACACTTCAGAACCATGGATGGTACTACAAAAATGACTACACTAGATCCCATAGTTCCGTTAACGCAACACTTCTGCTTCAGGTATAGTGAAACACCTGGAACTGTTTTCTGCAGGCATTTTTCTCTATTTGGAGGAGATCTGAAAATGATGCACATATGCATCAAATTAACCATTGCGCAAACGCATCTTCAGGTCCCAATGGGCTTTAGGACCTGTCCTCTTATTGCACGACTGCTAAGTTTATTCAAGAACATTTCATGAGGAACTTTGTCAAAAGCTTTTCTTCAAAGTCCAGATATACAGTGTCAACTGGATCACCTCTGCCCACACACCTGTTGATGCTCTCAGTTCTAAAAGGTGAGTGAGAAAGGACATATCTTTGCAAAAACTATGCTGATTCTCTGTTCTTGTGTTGAAGAACATCACTTGTTCTGCTTTAACACTGATGCTGATTAGCTGCATCGAATCTCAACACCTTATAAGATCTGGGATCCCCTTATAGATACAGGGGGAAAGAATGCCTAATTTATTAGAATGCGTACTATGCATACGTTTATTTTATTATGCATACTTGATTTATTTTACTATATAAACCGCTTTGTGAACTACTCTTGTTGAAAAGTTATCTTGTTGTCTTGTGCTCCCTGAGGCATCTGGTGGGGCCACTGTGTGATATAGGAAGCTGGACTAGATGGGCTTTTGGCCTGATCCAGCAGGGCTCTTCTTATGTTCTTATGTTAAAAGTGGTATATAAGCAGTCATCGTCATCGTCGTCGTCATCATCATCATCATCATCATAAATTCCCCTCAAGGATGGACTGCAGTTTAACCTCAATTTTTGTTCTTATGGATTTGAAGTCCAGACAACTACCCCCCCGCGCGCATGCGCGCACACACACACACCTCCTCCAGACCTGGCCAAAGTGTTCCATTTTTTGCCTCCCTGCTGCACATGCTTCAGTCTTGCTCAGAAGTAAATCCCATTGAGTTCAGGAAAACGTACTCCCTTGTAAGTCAATTTAGATTGCAGCAAGCCTAGTCTTTCTATCCTAGTCTCTAGTCTAGATGGCTGTAATGAAAATGCGGGAAGGGAAAATAAATGAGTCACTTCCTGTCTATTCAAAATGTTAAAAGGAGCTTGTAACCAAGGAGAGTTTGGGGCATTCCTGGTTTACATACTTGAGCACTTAAGAAATTATATAACGATGCCAACGTTAACAGAATCTCATATAAGCATTTCAGTTGCCAAAGTCCTAGCAAATGGAATTGATCCTGGTCTGATTGTGTTTGCATATAAAGCTGAGTCAAATGAAAATTTCCTAGGATTGTTGATGCAGCTGTCACTCCAACATCAACCATGGGAGAATGAATGGAGTCTTTAAAAAAAAATGAACCAGGAGAATAAAGAAAGCAAGAATTGGGAAGGCTAGCTAATTTGTTGGTTTAGGATGGTAAACTCAGCCATTGATCAACACTCTCTCTCTCTCTCACTCACACACACACACACACACACACACACACACACACACACACACACACACGAACGCGTGAATTCATTCAGGGTTTATCATCATGCAGGTCTGGTGGTGATAAAACATCTGTATGTGCTGGAAGCCCAGCCATTCCCATTTGGCCGAACATACAGTAATTTAATCATGACTGAGCAATTTATCTGCAACAAGGACGGCTTCTGTTTCTCCATAATGAGCTGATTATATCTCGTCAGAAGAGCCTTAAACCCATCAGATCTCAAATGAATTATACCAAACATATTATTTCCATAGCAGCTGGAGATGACTAACGAGTGTAACAGAGCTCTCTATTGTCATATTTCATTGAGAATGATAACATACAGCCTGTTAAAAGAGGAGTATATGACATCAATTCACACAGGTCACCAATTTCATAAATATGATCTTGATCATTTGCTCAGGAGGTGGGGAGAGAGATTCTTCTCCAGAAGGTTAAACTTCATAGAGAAAATCTTCCCGGTTCTTATCTGAGTCTCATTTAGCCTAGTTCTCACAAATAGCAGAAGTGGTAAATCTATTTTTGGAGTGCACTGTTTCAGATAACAGATAGGAAACCGCCTCTTTGAAATGCTTCTTGAGCTAATTATTTAAAAATCCTTGCACATAGAAAACTAGCATGTCAGGGAGAAAGCTTCAGTTTATGCATTCTGACATCTAGTCTTCAATGTGCAAGGAGTGTGTGTGTGTGTGTGTGTGTGTGTGTGTGTGTGTGTGTGTGTGTGTGTGTGTGTGTAGAAACAGTATAACTTAGAATCACATCAGCCCTCACCTGTACTCTGAAGTGGTACAATCCAACTGGTTAATGACCCCAACCTCTGCATATATATTATTTTCGTAGTGTAAGTGGTGCCAGCATGGAGGCCTGCACCGCTCATTCCCCCAGCAGCCCAGACCTGCGCCGGACGACCCAGGTAAGACCTAGGCCACTCGATGAAGGGGTGGGGATGGCCAGGCCGGGCTGGTGAGGAAGGGGGGTCATTGGCCAGCCCGGGCTAGGAGGGGGCGGGATATCGGTGGCGCACTCCACCAATATCCTATGCCCCTTCCCAGCCCAGGTCGGTCTTACATGACTTCCCCGGATATACACCAGCTTCAGAGCCCTGGGTATGCTGACATCCAGGGAAGAGGATGAATATCCTCTTCTCCCAACTCCTGAGGTACTCCTGGGCTGCCCTGGGGCAGCCCAGGAATGGCATAGGATACAGTGGTCGGCAATTTAGGCTGACCGCATAACCTTACACAGGATGGCACCGTACGTTTGTAAACTCCTGAGGGGGCAGGCCTGTCATGTAAAGCTCTGTGTATGTTGATGGTACTATATAATTAGTTAATTTCATTAAAATCTTTCTTGAGTAGAAAGAGAATTTATCCTCCAAAAGGAGAGATTCCAGGCATCTGAGTTGCAATAAAAGCACAATAAAATAAACCTGAATTAAAATAACCAAAAAAGGCAGTCCAGTAGCCAACTAAAAAAAGAACAAATACAGTCAGTGATACATACCTAGGCCACACCAAACAGCTGATGAACTAGGAATACTGTAGTTTCGTATGGCCCAATCCCATCCAACGTTCCAGTCCTTATGCAGCCACAATGCAGCCCCAAGGTAAGGGAACAAACGTTCCCTTACCTTGAGGAGGCCTCCATGACTGCCACCCCCTGCAGGATCCAGCATAAAGTTATTTGTATGTTGATAGTCCTACTGTATATAACTAATTAGTTCTCCAGCGACTGGATAACTAATTATCCAGCGTGCACCCCATTGGCCTAGCTGCATCAATGCTGGAAAGTTGGATAGGATTGGGCCCTTAGTTGTTTTTGGACTTTGTAGTTGTATTCCATATTTTGTTTTAAAGTTTTTATTGCACTATCCTTTACGACTTCCTTGCACATAGAAAAGTTATTATAACCCTTTATATTTCTTTCCTTTTTTCATTTTTCTGGTTTTTTTCCTCTCTATTGTATGCCGCCTTGAGCACCACTTCGTTTATTCAGAGGAGAAGGGAAATGCATTTTTCTGTTCCTAGGAAAGATCTCCAGAGTGGGGGCTGTGTGGAATCTTCTGGCAGGGAGTTCCACAAGGTGGGTTCCACAACAGAGAAGATCCTGCCATACGTCACTACCAAATGTGCCTCCATAAATGACGGCATGCGTAGAGGTTCCTCTCCAGGTGACCTCTCAGAGGATGGGCAAATTCACAAGGGGAGTGATGGACCTTCAAGTACTCAGGTCCCAAGCTGTAAAGGGCTTTAATAAGCAGCATCTTGAATTATGTCTGGAAATGAACTAGCAGCCAGTGTAGATGCTATAGCAGGGGTCTGACATGGTCAGAACCCACCCACCCCCCTTGGTGGCCATATTCTCTAGTTTGTGACATCACCAGACCTTGCCTCCTGAATCTCAAGTACCTGGCAAACCTAGTTGTTACAGTAATCTAAGCCAGGGGTTCTCAAACCTTTGGAGGCCCAGATACCCCCTTATCACGGTCCAATTTTCTGAAGTACCCCCTGCTAATTAACTGCTAATTAATTGGATTAATCAATTAATTAATCATTAAGTAAAAAAGTACTAAAACAATTTTAAATGTGAAAAAATGTCTTATTTAACTCTGTGTGTGTGTGTGTGTGTGTGTGTGTGTGTGTGTGAGAGAGAGAGAGAGAGAGAGAGAGAGAGAGAGAGAGAGAGAGAGATAGATGCAAGGATCTCTTTTTTTCTCCAAGTCACACTTCCCAAAATCAGCTCCTCCCTCCCCCACCCCACCAAAGTACATTTTCCAAAGTACAAAAATAAGCCCAAAACCAAAATAAGAGACAGAAGGGCTCCAAAACAATTACAATTTAAAATCATGTTAATTAACACTTAATTAGCTGTTGATGGGGCAAATAAGGGGCAGGGCTTGGCGTACCCCCAGCAAGAGGTCCGCGTACCCCTAGGGGTACCCATACCACAGGTTGAGAACCCCTGATCTAAGCCATACCTATGATGATCTGTTTTCCTATAGAAGAGGATATGATCAGAAGACAGCAGAAAAGTTCCCTGCTAAAGACCTTTCGTTAACAGATCCTCTGTCATTGGGTTTATGCAGTTGCTACTGCCTGAAAATGGATGGCTGTACCTGTTCCTGTTTAACAGGAACACCTCTTGCTATTTGACAAAGCTCTTTCTACCTGCACCACACTGGCTTGTGCAAAGGATAGGAAGGCACTGTGGAACGCCTCTGTCCGACAGACTGCGCTTATTGTGTAATGTCACACTGATAGGCATATCTCTCCATCATCGTACATGGCTTGGGAAGGGCTGTAGCTTGGTGGTAGAGCACCTACTTTGTATGCAGAAGGTCCCAGGTTCAAGATCTCAAGGGAGGGCTGGGATTGGGAAAGAGCTCTGCCCAAGATCCTGAAGCACAGCTGTCAGGTGGACCAATGACCTAACTAAGTATAAGGCAGCTTTATATGTTTTTGCATGGCTGGGGGTATGATTGGTGTTTATTGGTTCTGTTGCCGTGGCTGCTGAGGGAGTTGTTAGTTGTCTGTCGTCTGTACAGAGGTTGTACACATCTCTGTAGGTTGCTTTTAATTGGGTGCACAAGAGTATAATCCAGAGAATGTACAGAGAAAGTATTTGTGGGCACATGCAGAGCCAAACCAAGAGGGCGGAGAGGCTCTTGACAAACAGCCATGGCATAAGGAAAAGCAGCCCTAGGGAGATGATATCTTGCAGAAGAGGCAAACCCACTTGTTGTCTCCAATGAGTCTCATTTCTTCTCAACCGCAGAAGGGGAAAAAAGGTGTCTGCTATGTTCTCCTTTTCTTTGTTCCTTCTCAGCAAAATGTTCTCCTTTTCTTTGGCAGATGGGAACTGCCTCCTCCTCATCCCCTCGTTTCATCATTCAGCTATAGGCATTTTGCTGAGAAGGCAGGCTAGCATCCTTCCATGCTAAAGCCTGGCATGGTCTGGCTCCAGGATACCTGATTTATTTTATTTATTTAAAGAATTTGTACCCCGCCTTTCTCCCGAGGGCACTCAAGGCGGCTTCCAACACATTAAAATACATATATACACATTTAAAAATTAATTAAAACAATTTAAGTTAAAATAAACAACCCCAGTGGGTCACCTGCATTTAAATATGTTAAAAGCCATTTGTTAAAAAGGTCAGCCCACCATGTCAGACATCAAACGCTGTCCTAAATAAAAATGTCTTAAGGCTCCGCCGAAAGGTCTCTAAAGAGGGAGTCGTTCTTAATTCCAAGGGGAGGGAGAGCCCCCAAGCTGCGGACCTGCTCCTTCAGAGGGAGTACAACCCCATTCAGAGCAGGATGATGATCCAGTACCTGAGTCGCAGACTTCTGAACCAGAAGAACCTCTGTCTTATCAGCACCATTGATGATGCTGGTGCTGGAATATGATTTATTTATTTATTTATTTATTTACAATATTTTTACCCCGCCTTTCTCCCCGAAGGGACCCAAGGCAGCAACCATTTCTCTGTACTGACCGCCCCGTAGTCAAATATCTTTCCTGGAGGCCTTTTTCAGAACCTCTCACCACTTGAAATACACCAGGGTAACTCAGAAGTGCCTTTTCAACAGTAGCCCCAGCCAAGGGTCAAACTAGACGGCACACGGGAGTGTGATGACTGGAACTCCTGAAATTTCATTCTTTTTTCAAACAGCAGTTTCAGAGCCAGGATACTTTGGACTGGGAGGGGGGGATCCTAATGCTGCCGGGGGACCAAACCCCTCTTCCATTTTCACTGCTACTTTCACAGGCTGCAAAACTGGAGGATTGGGTTCATCGTAACTTTTGTGGCAGGAGGGGAGCCATAAAAATGTTTGGGGTTGGTTGGGAGAGTGGCTTACCAACAGCAGCTGTGGAATGGTGATGATGATGATGACCATGTCTTTTCCCTTTAAAATGGTGCCTTCTCTGCAAGCTGTCCTCCCTGCAGCTCTGCTCCTCTTCCTCCTGCCAGCTGCATGTCACCATTTTCTTTCAAGAATGCACCAGAAGGATACTTTTACTTACTTAACAGAGATCTACAACTGAGATCTTCTTTCTAGGCAACTTGTGAATATGTTGGAATGTCTTCACAGGGAACTTCCACAGGAGGTAGATCTTCTAACAAATCAACAAATGTCTAACAGGCTCCCTCCTCTCATCCTTTTCTTGATGTTTCCTCAGCTTCTGGCTGTCTTGACCTTAGTGGTGGGACAAAGGACAAGCCATCCCTGGAGGCACCAGCCCCTCCCCCAGGGATATGGATCAAGTCTCTGACCCCCAAGTCACAAGTCTTTGGTCGCGAGTCCCTATCTATTTAATGGGGAAAACGAGTTTAACCCTGAATAAAATTGGACTTGTCGTAAAAGGCTCCAAGTCTTGAGTCAAGTCTTTCGAATCTTTTACAATTGCTGAGTCGAGTCTGAGTCAAGTCATTGATGCAACCTGAGTCCAACTCAAGTCCGAGTCCATAGACTCAAGTCTACATCACTGCCCTCCCCCCACCAACTCCAGGAACAGTGGAGAAAAGACTGCCCAGGTCCACATGGCAATTCTGCTCTCCACAGACAACTCCACACATGCACAGTGCATGCACCCAAGGGTGAGCAAGGGAAAAGGACTCCATTGAACCCTAGCCTGGTTCCTTCTCTTGTGCACAGTTGCACCTGCAAAGAGATGGATCATGCCCTTACATTTTAACATTTGCTCTCAAGGTAATCATGTTGCTGCTAAATTGAATCCATTTGTGCCTTTACAGGTTGTTGGAGAATATAACTTAGACTTTTCCCAAGCAGATTCAAATGCAGAGGATTTTATACCTGACAGTTTGTCAGCATTCAAAAACATCCTTTTTGTTGCAGCCATTTAAGATCCCATTTAAGACTTGTCACCTGTTTCCATCTGCTTGTGACTTCAGAACTCATCCTACATAATCCTCTTGAAAACAGAATCTTAAGACTTTAGTTTGCTGATAGAGGCTTTATATTTCAGGTCACTTATACATGTGTGACTGATGATTTGAAAATAATTACAGTGGCAAGATTTTGATGACTTTGACAGACTAGCAGCTCAATCCTGTGTAACCTTGCACTGGTGTAACAGCAGATGCACCGGTGTAACAGCAGATGCACCGGTGTAAGTGCAGTTACACTGGCATAAGTGCACTTACACTGGTGCATCTACTGTTACACCGGTGCAAGGTTACACAGGATTGCTCTGTGAGGGAGTTACATGTCAAAGCACGGATCGTATTTGTGAGGCTGATAATACAGTATAGGGTCCATCATAATGGAATTGAAATGCATTGAATTTAGGGCTGCAATCCTAAACACACTGACTAGGGAGTAAGACCCATTGAACTCCATGAAATATTTCTGAGTAAACATACACAGGATCATGCTGCAAGCAAAGACTTTGCATTGCGAGGGCCAGGCTTCTGAATGGTCCAGAGGGGAATCTTGGTTTGAGCACTGTGTGGATTACACTGAAAATACATCATCGTGCACCTACAGTTCAAGGTACTCAGGCTGGTGCAAGATGTAGCTAATATATGGCTTCCTTCCAAAGTGCTGACCTCACGTTCTCTCTCTCCCCCCCGGCCTTCGTCTTCAGGATCCAAAATGTGTGATGTGACTTCATCATGCTGTGAGTTCTCCTGCTCCAACGAGTGGAGAGGGAAGGAGAAACCGAGGAAGCAATGACATCATGTCACACATTTTGTAATACTAAATGTTATGGGGGAGAGAGGAGGAGAGGATGCTGGGAAATGCTGCTTCCATGATGGCAGTCACAATGTGAACCTTCAGTTCAGTAGAGCTTGGCAGGGTAAATTAATCTAAATCAAGGTGATTTAAATCACCGGAGGAAAAAGGCCAACGTCAATCATAAACTTAAATCAAAATTTTCCATTAATTATTTAGATACTTCCTCAATAAATGTGCATACTAATTGGTTGCTGTAGCCATAAAATATATTGGTTGGGCAGCCCAATCCTAACTCCCTATGCGACATGCAGCGGCGCCAATGCGGCTTCTGAAGTATCTTGCAGAGGGGTTTTGGCATGTTGAGGCCTCCTTGGGGTAAGGGAACATTAGTCCCCTTGCCCCAAGATAAGCCCCAGCAGCCACCAGGGGTCAATTCAGACCTGCATCAGCTCTATAGTTGGTGCATGTCTACGTTGACCCATGAAGGTGGATCAGGCCCAGGAAGGGAGCAGGTGTCTGGCGACTGGTGTCCATCCTCATATGGACCTGGCTGCTCATTGCTTGTGGTGGTGGCCAGGCCATGCGCACTGGCTCTGTCGTGTTTGCTACAGCTGTAAAGCGTAAATAGCCAATAGGATTGGGCCGTCAGACTTACTAGAACCTTTATGCAACCTCCGAGGGTATACTGTAAGTATATCATATAAGTAACTGCTGTGCCAAAGCATCTCAGCACAAAAAAGTAAATAATCCACCCCCACCCCACGGAAGCAAGGGCTACCAGTAGGTCCTAGGCAGATCAATGTTCTCCATGAGAAGGAAGGTAAATGGCCATGTTCTTTGTTTCGTAGGTAGAGCCTGTGCCTTGCACCGAAGCTGTGGCTCCTCCCACAGTGGGAGGAGCCACAGCTTACAATAGCCGTCTTCTTGAGTCAAATGTGACATCATGATTCTCCTAAGTATGATGTGGTTGTGAGGATTTTTATACACTGTTTCAAGTGCCTCTTGGGACTACAAAAATTCCAAGAAAGGTCGTTGTCATGATTAACAGCCAAATCTTATTTTCGAACGGAAACTGTTATAACCGGCAACTATTTTCATAGAAGAAGGTAACACGGGTAGCGCGGTCATAGTAGAAAGTAAAAGTAGCGATCCAGCCGATAAAAAACACACTGACGATTTTATCCGGTTTGGACGTGACAGCCCAGAAACCCGGACAAACAGAAATGTTTAAAATCAAGAAACTGGAACTCAAGGACCCGACGTTTGGTGTCTAATCCAGACACATCTTCTGGGGCGTTTCCAAATACAGCTACCAATCTACTTTGGAAATGCCCCAGAAGATGTGTCTGGATTAGACATGAAACGTCGGGTCCTTGAGTTCCAGTTTCTTGATTTTAAACATTTCTGTTTGTCCGGGTTTCTGGGCTGTCACGTCCAAACCGGATAAAATCGTCAGTGTGTTTTTTATCGGCTGGATCGCTACTTTTACTTTCTACTATGACCGCGCTACCCATGTTACCTTCTTCTATGAAAATAGCCAAATCTTAACTAAATCCCCCCCCCACCTATGCAGTCAAGCCCATGGAGCATGTGCAGTATCCTGCAGAGGACACTCCAGAAGCCCTCCTCGAGATAAGGGAGCTTTTGGTTCTTTAGCTAGTGCAACTCCTCGTGCACATGGGAAGGTGGATTGAAACCACCTCAGGGGGGATAGGATATCAGCAGAGTGGCTGCTGCCCTCTTCCCTCCCTTGATACACCCCCTCTCCACCCCAGTCCCAGCCCCATTCTCCCCCCTCCCCACCCAATTCCACCCACCACCCACCACCACCACCACCCACACCAACTTACCAGTGCTGGGGCACCTTCAAAGATCGCTCTCATATGGCCACTGCCACTGGCCATTTCCAGCCATGGCCTGGTTGCTGCCAACAGCACATCGCATTTTGCGATGATGGAAAGGCCTCTGCGCTTCTGGAACATGAGTTCCGATGCACAGAGGCCTGTTAGGATCGGGCCCTTGCCCCCATTGAAATGAATGGGCTTAGGTTTGTCGCAACTACCTTGCCTCCTTTATTTTGGTGCTTAGTCACATTCCTGGCAGCCCAAGCCTATCCCCCACCAACCTGTGCGATGCAGCGGCGCCAACAGAGTGTGCACTGCAGGCGATTTGATGGCCCAGGAGACGTAAGTAAAAATCATTTTTACTTTCCTCCCGGTAAGCTGCCCAGCCACCAATGGGTCTCCTCAGAGGAATCTCAGGGGGTATGTTGGGCTGGGAAAAGGGGACTAGGATCTTGGTGTGTGCTGCTGCTGCTGAGAACCTCCCCCTCCCACCCCCAAACTGCACCTGGTTCAGCCCAGTCCCTGCCCCGATCCTTCCTTGAACTGCCCCTGCTGCCACCTTACCTGCTCCAACAAGGTGTCTGGGAGCTGCTGGCATGTGCATGGAACCTCCAGCTGATTGAGCTGGCGACTCCGAAGCACATGATGCAGTGCAGCTTTGGCACCACCAAAACAGGGCTTATAGCAGCAGGTTGCGAGATCCGCTGCCATAGACGCTGCGTAGGATGGGGCATTACGTTTCTTTGGATTCAGATGTTTTAGAAAGAGAGATTGAAACAGTGGCTCATTAGGCAGCAAGCAACATTTCTTCTTATGACCCTAGTTCTGGAGAGGGAAGATGCTTGGATTATATTCCTGTTCAACACCATGCATAATGCACCACCCCCTGCGCTCGCTCCAAAATAAGTGTCTGCCACTTCCTCTAGCCTCAGTCTGCAAGAATCCCAGAAAGAGCGATTGCCAACAGCTGGTGCTTGTAAAGTCTATTCTTCCTCCCGCTCTGGCGTAATGAATGAATTTAGATCCCACCCATTCTGGAACCCATATAATTTGCGTACTTGTGTGCCTATAAAAGGCATTAAAATGGAAAAGGCTGAAATAAAAATGAGTGTAATTGCACCTGTTTTAGACGCCTTGCCGTTCTGCTGTTTCATTTCATTTTTAGTGTCATTTAAAGTTGTACGGTGTTTAATTGATAAGCCTGGAATTGCCGGTTGCTGCTGGAATGCAACTACTCAGCAGGGAACATCCTTTGTGAGATGATTTGCCAATGAAACAGCAACCGTCTTGCATTCAACAGAGTTTGACCACTGATCAAACCAGAGGCAGAATAATGTGGGATAGGACTGTAAAAAGGACCTTGTTGGGACTAAGCTCCCACCTAGAGCCCAGCATGAGGTTCCAACAGTGGCCACAACACAACTGCCTCTGGATGCTCACAAGCTGGGCATGAAGGTGACGAGACTTTCACCCATTCTCTCCCCCCCCCCCATCAGTTGGTACTGAGACTGGACGTTGATGTTACAGCAATATTTCTCAAAATCTTACATTGATTTTATTTATAGTACCATATTTGGTAGCGAGGTAGAGGCACCTATAGAGGACGAAGCACTTTGGGGTTGCGTTTTTTCCCCTTTTTGACCGAAACATTACTCAAGGTCATTCTCTGATATGGTATAATCCTACCTTGCAACTGGACTTCGTAATTATTTCAAAAAGTAAGTATTCACAAGTACTCACATATAGTATTATTCGTGGGAGTGGTAGCAGAGGTCATTTAACACATTGTATGTAAAAAAGAACCCATGTCACGAAGGAGTCTTTAAACATGTTTTCACGTGAGAGGACTGTACTACATTCAGGGCACAATCCACCGAAACAATCCAGCGACGGAACGAGCGTTCTGTCTCCAGAAGACGTCGCGAACGTGCCAATAAGCATGTTCGCAACAACTATGGAATAAGGGAGGCTGGCGCAAGGCCGGCCTCCCTCACTCCAGTACTTATCTCCATGCAGCCCACAGCAGAAGGTGAGTCCGCCGCCGCCGGCTGCGTTGGTGGTCTGGCCTGGGAGGGAGGGGGGCCATTGGCCTAGCCAGACCGAGAGGGGGCGGGGATAGCGGCGGCCATAAATCCCCATCCCCGCCTGGTCGGCTACGCCGTTACACGGCCTCCTCCGACTTCCACCAGCTATTTAGCTGGAGGAAATCTGAGGAGGCCAATAGGGCCGGCCCCGGTTTACACCCGGGGAAGGGGATGAGCGTCCCCTTCCCCGAGTAGAACTCTGGTGCATGCCGGGCAGTCGTCTGTGAACTGGATCCGGCGGGCGTCCCTGGGCCACCCACCGGATCCTTAGTCAGGATTGCGCTGTCTGACATGTACTACACCTTCAGCCTGACGGTCGGCCATCTAGCCTACCATCCTGTCTCCAGGCAGAGGCTGCTGAGAAGCTCACAAGCAGGGCTTTTGTAACTTTTTAAACTGCCTATGAAGCATTCTGTAAGCTGAGCCACCTTGGGCAGCATATCCCAAAGGGGTCATGGAAACCTCATTTTGTAAGTCCTTGATGTGCTTAAGACCAGGAGTCCCTTTTATCACTGGACAGGAGGCTGCTATGGCTGAATATTTCCCTTCCATCCATTTCCCCCTCTTTAAAGCTTTTTCTATCACTCTGAGTGAGCCTGGCTCCTGTCATTTAACACAGCAGTAAGTATCTCACAATAAATGGCTCCTGGTTTCTGTGACGCTTATTGGTTTGAATTACCTCTGTTCTTTGGGCAGCCGTAGGCCTGGAACTTCCTTAACAGGTGCCATTATTCTCTTCTAAAGAAGCCTCTTAAGTCCCATATTCCTTTGTCATCTTAATTAGACATAGACAAATCATGCACATCCCTGTTTATTTTAATGGCTTCATATGGTCCTTTGTGATGAAGATAGTGATATATTATTGTTTAACATGCTCATCCACAGTATTTACAGTGTTGTACTACAGCAGGAGCAGGAAGTTGGTTGTTTTCCCCCAAACTACTGGTAGCTGAATTAAAAAGACTGGAGGCTCACTTCTCTCACAAAAAGTTTACTTTGAGAGTGTGTAAGAGTTGACAAAGGCTGGGTTTCCACATGAGTCTGGGTTTCCACTGATCTCCTTTCAGTTAGGATCTGGGTCCTAACTGGAAGGACATCAGTCCAGAACAGCAAGTTGTGCAGAGAAGTAACAGGCAGACTCCACTGAGGGCGCAATTCAGTCCAAAGTTAGGCCGGCAGAGCACGTCCACCGGCCTTTGGTGTTGCAAAAGTGTTGTAAAGCACTTTCATGGCACCGAAAGAATAAGCGGCACCACTGGCGTCGCTGGAGGTGGGGCGGAAAGCTAAGTTCTGCAGCTTTCTGCCCCACCGTTACTCTCCGGTACAAGGCGCCCCGCCCCCTTGTCGTAGGAGCCCGTCAGCGGAGAGAAAGCAACATGCAGGAGAATCCCTGCGCGTTGCTTTCTCTCTGCTGATGGGCTCCTACGACGAGGGGGCGGGGCGCCTCGTGCAGGAGAGTAATGGTGGGGCGGAAAGCTGCAGAACTTAGCTTTCCACCCCACCTCCAGCAATGCCAGTGAGCGGCACCTCTTATTGGCCGCCCTCTGCTTTCCGCGCCACCAGACACAGGTACGTCCTGCACCAGTCAGCAGGAGGACATTGGGAGGGTGGGTCGGGATGGCATGGGAGGGGCAACTGGCCAGCCTGGCCCGGGAGGGGGGCGGGGATATCAGCGATGCTCTCTGCCATATCCCTGTCTCCGGGCCAGGCTGGCCTTACATGATGGCCTCCTTGAACGTGTGCCCATTGGGGCCTCCGGAGCTTACACCGGGGGACGGGAATGAATGTCCTCTTCCCCCGAGGTGAGCTCCGGCTGTGCCGGCGCGGGCCACATCCTGCTAGGATGCAGCAGCCAGCCATTTTGGCCAGCTGCCACATCATCATAGGCAGGATCGGGCTGTGAGGGTCGTTAAATCTGTTATGTTTCTGCATCGGGTGTGACTTTCCATTCTTACAACGAGTAAATGCTGACTGGAAGGCACACGGCTGCTCAGGGCAGCACTGCCACAGAAGGTGGTGGCGACTTTAAAAGGGGACCTGCTGTCAGTCACCTGATCAAAATGCTGAGGGTGATCTTGACTTTGAGAAAGAAATCCGGAAAGCAGCCAAAGGAGAAAATATAGTAGTAATGAGGGACTTCAATTACTGTCACATAAATTCATGCTCAAGCCCATGACCAGGAGGTGGTTGATCCATTAGATAAGAAGGGAATAAAAGGGAAGCTTAAAGAAAATATGGAGATTGCAGAGAAAACGAATGAATGCTTTGCATCGGCATCGCTTACCTTGGTGTCACCTGGTGTGGGACCCAGAAGAAATCACGGAACCGAAAGTAATTCATGTCACCGTGAATTACTTCTGGTTCGGCAAGACGTGAATACACGAAGCAAACATGAAGATGGGTGAGCTTGTTGTGAGACGAGTCAAGTGCTCAGCTGTCCTCGGCATTTTAGATGCAAGTTGGCTTCAGCTCAGAGGTGGAACTGCCAAAGATGGGTGATCCAAGGGGGTGTCGCCCCCCCCTGCAGCCTGTGGCCGTGACACCCTCGGCTGTCCTCGGCGCCTCCACCTCCGAGCCAAAGCCAAGTTGTCACTTCTTCGGTTTGTTGGCAGAGTCACCAAAGACAGACGAGCCAAGGGGGCATCACCCCTCGCCAAGGGGGTGTCACTCCTTGCCAAGGGGGTGTCATCCTTCCCTGCAGCCTGCAGGAAGGGGTGACACCCTTGATTGGCCATTTTCAGTCACGCCGAGTTGCTTCTTCATGTTTTCACAAGCTTTGCTCACAAGAACGCAAAGAAGCAACTCGAAGTGGCCAAAGAAGACTGGGTGGCGCAGCAGCCATGGTGTCACTCCAAAATTGTTGTCACCCAGTGTGCCCCACATCAGCCGCACCCCCGAGATGCCTTTGCATCTGCATTCACTGTGGAAGATACAGAGCAGATACCCATGCCTGAACTGGCCTTCACAGGGAGAGCGTCTGAAGACATGAGAGCCCCGCTGTATCCTGCACCACCCTATAGCACGCATCTATTCTTCGGCGCTCAGCCTTCCTTATGGTCCAACTCTCACAACCATACATTGCTACTGGCAACCTAAAAATTAACAAATTCCTGGGTCCAGACAGCATCCACCCAAGGGTTCTGAAAGAACTCCAATATGAAACTGCTAATAGCCACTAGCTTGGATGGTTTTAAAAGAGGATTGGACAAATTCATGGAGGACTAGTCTATCAATGGATAGTTGTCGTGATGACTATGCACTATTTTGAGGTTTGGCAACAGGCTGCCTCTGTTGAAGGGGACAAACAGTGGGACTTCTTGTGGACTTCTTTGAGGCAGCTGGTGGGCCACTGTGAGAAATAGGATGGTGAGCTAAATGGGCCTTTGGCCTGATCCAGCAGAACTCTTCTTAAGACCAGTATGTTGTCCCAGTAGCCCTTAACACGTCTTCAAATCTGTCTAGCGTCTAGTAAGGTAATTGAAACAAAGTCTGTGTTACACTTCTTCAGACTACAGTGGACTATGGTTTTAGGATGATAATCTGTTCCAGAGACACCATTGTATTGTGAAAATATTGTAATGTGATTCCAATAATGCATTGCTTTTGAGTGATTCATTCCAAGACCTCAAAAGTTGACATTATTTCCGCCACGGAACGAAGCTAATTCTCTCACTAAAAGGCAATTGTAAAGGTGCCTTCTGCACTCTTTAAGGGCTGTGGTTATCAGTTTACACAACGTTGCAATTATAAAACCTCAAAACAAAATGTTTAAATTATAACCTTGTTTTACTGTAGAGTGATTTGATTTTAAAGTCAACCCATTCTAAAGCTGCCAACTCACGGAGCAATCCTCCATAAGTATCCACCTGCGGAGCATGCACTCCGCAGGCGGAGGGTGTCATAAACGTGCCGTATAGCGTGTTTATGGCACCCGGAGAGTAAGGCCTGCCAGCGCAGAGGCTGGCAGGCCTCTCTCCACTGTGCACCTGACTCTGCAGCCACCAGAGCAGGTAAGGGTTGCACCGGTGGGAGCAGGGGGAGGAAGGGCCGGGCAGTGAGGGAGGTCAGCCATTGGGCTAGCCGGGCCGGAAGGGGGTGGGGATATCGCTGGCTAGTGCCATGCCGCCGATATCCTGCTCTCGATCCCGGGCTCAGCGACCCTTTTCCCGCCTCCCCGGATGTACGGCAGCTCGAGAGCCAACGTACACCCGAAGAGGCCCACTCCTTCTCCTGAGGAGTCCCCGGGTCGTGCCGGAGTGGTCCAGGAAGGGCTGATGATCCTGCGGCCGGCCCTATGGGCTGGCCACGGATCCTTACACAGGATCGGGCTGTTAGAGGTGCTTGGATCATGCCTACTCCCCCCCCCCCCCTGCTGCCACTTTGACTTTGCTTTGCTTCATTGACAAAAATAGGAAAAGATGCTCCATTGGGATCCTGGAAGCAGCTGCTGCCTCGACCAGCACTTTTTCCTATGAAATTTAGGATATACGGGTAAGGAAGCCATGTAAATAAAAAGTCCAGCTAGAATCAGAATTGTCCAATACTGTAAGTAGTCTCCTATCATTTAGGCACCACATTACAGACAAAAAACTATTAAAATCTGAAGCTGACAAATAGTCCCGACGTTTCGTTTTTCCTTTCCCAGCCCCAAAGGTAAACATTTGAACAGCAGAGACAGGCACTTGATGAATGCCTTCAAGCCCTTTAAGGGTGTTCAGTTGGAATGTGCACAAAAAAATGTGATCAAACATTGTGACGTTCTTACAGCCCTACCCTGAGCAGCAGTTCACTTCCACATCCTGCAGAGTTGGCCTTGGGGAGCTCCATTTTAAATAAATGCAACAAGAAACAGGGCCATGCCGTGTGTGTGTGTGTGTGTGTGTGTGTGTGTGTGTGTGTGTGTGTGTGTGTGAGGGAGAGAGAGAGAGAGAGAGAGAGAGAGAGAGAGAGAGAGAGAGAGAGAGAGAGAGAGAGAGAGAGAAATTCCAGTTGTTTTGGGCCACCATGCTCTGCTGTCAGGACGTAATTTGGCTCTGCAGCAGTTCAAAAACAGTAATAATTATGTAAATGTGTCTGTACTGAATGAGCAACTGTCACTGGTGCTAACGGTCCATCAAGTTATGAGTGGAGCAAACCTTATTCAGCATTTTTATTCGAAATTGGAGCAGGGCAATTTCAATCACAGTCCATGTTTTCCCTTTTATTAAGGGAATTAAAATGTGGCTGGGACTGCAATCCACCAAGCCATCAAGCTGACACATTTAGACTCATCCTAGACATGCTACCTGATCTTTAAAAAGTAGCTCAAAGTAGCCCTCAATGTCATTATCGTTGACATACCGAAATTTTTAAATAAATAATTAATATTTCTATTAAAAATAATAAAAAATACGCTTACCTGGTCGCTGGTCACTGGTCGGTGGTCGCTGCTGCTGTTGCTGCTGGGGCCGCGGCAAGCAGGCTGGGGCCGCGGCAAGCAGGCACCGGGAGAAGCACAGCCTGCTCGCCCGCGTTGCGCGAGCCCTGGAGCTCGCGCAACACGGGCAAGAAGCAGGCTGTGCTTCTCCCGGTGCCGCTGCGAGACCAGCGGCACGGAGAGAAGCACAGCCTGCTTGCCCGCGTTGTGCGAGCCTGCTAGAGGCTCGCGCTGGCCGGGCAAGCAGGCTGTGCTTCTCCGGTCTCCCAGCGGCACCGCATGGAGCCGCTGGGAGACCGGAGAAGCACAGCCTGCTTGCCCGGCCAGCGTGAGCCTCCAGCAGGCTCGCGCAACACGGGCAAGCACTGTGCTTCTCCCGGTGCCGCTGACGACCGGGAGAAGCACCCGCTCGCCACGCCGCCATCTTCTTTTTTTTTTTTAAATTTTAAACTTACCGGGCATCATGCCCTCACGAGATTTGGGCGCCGACATCTTGGATCACGCGAGATTTCGTGACCCAAGATGCTGCCCGGTAAGTTTAAAATTTTAAAAAAAGATGGCGGTGCCCATTCGTCCCCCGGGACACGACCGGGAATCGGGTCCGATTTCCGGGACTGTCCCGGCGAAACCGGGACGAATGGTAAGCCTAGCCTTGCTGGCCTCTCTAGAATGTTATCTCTATGGTGGAGGACTCATGCAGGCCTTCCAGGCCTTGCAGGGCCTTGCACCCTTGGGAAAGAATTAAGCTTTAATCGGTCAAAGTAAGTGCGGGGGGAGGGTCACGTCCGTCTGGCTGATGATCCTAGCTTGGTCTTACTTTCGGGGAGGACTTATACTGATGAGTGCCAGCAAAAATCATGCAAAAATGATTGTAGGTCTTACTTTTGGGGGAGGTCTTATTTTAGGGGAAACAGGGTATCTTGCAAACTGCAGGAGCTCTGCTCTTTGAAGGGCAATTAGCAGCTATCTGATTTTTGAATAGCCTCAGGGCTTGTGGCAATTACTTATCTGATCTTTCCATCACCTGGGAGTCGGGACCCACCAGAAATCAGATCGCGACCCACCAAGTGGGTCCTGACCCACAGTTTGAGAAACACTTATCTAAGGTCCTCTGCATGTGCCACAGAGCCTTGACTGGCAGCAACAAGTGTGTGTGTGTGTGGGGGGGTGCACACATAGGAGGAAAGGGCAGAGACCAATCTCACCTCCTTACACACCTACTTAATCAGAGACAAAATGAAACAGACGTACAATGCACAGAACACAACATAAAATATGATGCACAAAATGTATGATGGACAAAATACCCTCCTGAACAGGCTCCTCTAACGTTTTCTACTGAGTACTACAAATTTACACTTACTTTTACATCACTGCAGAACAGAACCAAGGTAGTTCAATTCCTATTTATTTTAATAATAATGAAAAGATCTTTACTGCCCTTTGGATTTTTCCCTGTGCTTGTAATTGCAAAGATTTTTATTGGATGAATGATTTGTTACACACAATAATATGCAACCCTCTTTGCCAGTATTATCTCAAGAGCAAGGCACACAGTCTTAATGATGTTTACGCTTATAAAATAAAGCATAATAAAAATGCAAGCGGTAGCATGGGGTGATATTTCCTTTTTTACAAATCACTTCCAATGAAAACCTCTCTTATCTTGGTCTAAACAGAGAGATTCACAAAAGCCCTTCATCCAAAGCCCTCTTGTGGAACTCTCTGCCACAAGATGCTGTGATGGTGATTGATGTGGATGACTTTAAATAGGAATTAAACAAATTCATGGACAAACGGTCTATCAGCAAATGTTTGTTCATCTTAGCAACATGGAGCCTCCAGATGCAGAGGCGGTATACCTCTGAACACTAGCTGCTGGCAGACATATAAGGAGGAGAGGGCTATTGCCTTCAAGCCCTGCTTGTGTGAGCATCCTTGAAAGCTATGGCTGGCTGGCCACTGTTGGAAACAGGATGCTGGATTAGATGAACCCTTGGTCTCTTCAGCAGAGTTCTTACTATGTTCATCTAAAAAACAAAGATCTTTGATATATTATAATATCTGGCTCAGTTGACTTGCACAACACAATGAGGTAACTAAATGGCCAACTGTTAAGAACATAAGAAGAGCCCTGCTGGATCAGGCCAAAGGCCCATCTAGTCCAGCTTCCTGTATCTCACAGTGGCCCCACCAGATGCCTCAGGGAGCACACAAGACAACAAGACATCTGTATCCTGTTGCCACTCCCTTGAACCTGGCATTCAGAGATAGCCTACTTCTAAAACCAGGAGGTTGCTTATGCCCGTTATGGCTTGTAAGCTGTGATGGACTTTTCCTCCATAAATCTGTCCAATCCCCTTTTAAAGGCATCCAGTCCAGGTGCCATCACCACATCCTGTGGCAAGGAGTTCCACAAACTAATTACATGCTGGGTAAAGAAATATTTTCTTTTGTCTGTTTTAATACTCCCTCCACTCAATTTTAGTGGATGTCCCCTAGTTCTAGTGTTCAGAGGCGTTTCTACGGTAGGGGCCCTACCGTAAGTTGCACCCCGTGCTAGTACCGTTTTTACAAACCGGAGCAAGGAGGCCTCGCCCCCTCGCTGTCGGAGCCATTCCGCGCAGTGAAGGCGAACGGGCAGGGAGTCTCTTGCCCGTTCGACTTCGCTGCGCTGAATGGCTCCGACAGCGAGGGGGCAGGGCCTCCTCGCTCCAGTTTGTAAACACGGTACTAGCACGGGCCGCAACTTATGCTAGGGCCCCTACTGTAGAAACGCCTCTGCTAGTGTTGTGTGTTGTTCCTCCTGCTTATGTTCTGGGGTGGCAAACAGCATGGGCAAACCTAGTTTGTGGCGCTTGTAGATGTGCATGGGTAGCAAACTGTCCAGACTAGATGAGGATACGGCAGTTTATGCATATTTATTTACTTGCTTCTCAGGGCATTTCCACCTCCGAAGAGGTCCTTGAGGCAGCTCACATTCAGTTTAAAGTTTGGCTTTAAAAAGCCTCAGTGTCACCTGAAATCTTCTGCACAAAGCACAGATGTAAGGTGGTAGAAGGTGGCCATGGTGATTGCTGGCATTCTCCTCCTCCTCCACACTTTCTCTTCCATTCCGTCCCCCTCTTCCTCTTTCAATTCAGGGAGTGGGCCGCGCAGTGGAAGAGAGTGGGCAGACAGAGACGGGGGTCCTCTCACTCTGGAAGTGCCCCTGTTTCCAAAGTCTAGTAATCCTTCATGCGCTTTCTCAAAGATCTCTGGCTCATTCTCCCCACCCCAAGTCCAGAAATCAAGTCAAAGGAGCTCCGTCTCTTGTTATGCTTCAAGGGCTAAAAGGGCAGCCAGGCTGATCTTCCAGCCTTGCACTTTGGCTGTAGGAATTCCAGACAGGTGCCCTTTGCTTAGCGCGCTGCTTCTTTAAAAACAATGCATTTGCAAAAGCCATGTGGGAGGAAAAACATGTAACTGTGGAGATGTGGCCTTTATAGACCTTGAGGCTTAAATATAAAGTCCTGGAACATTGATATGACTTGTCATCCCTATTGCCATCTGGAAAATGGCTAGCTTTTGTGTTTCCAAAGGGACAGCCTGCATTTCCCTCTCTCTGTCCTCCTGGCACGCCTCAGTGTCACCTGAAATCTTCTGCACAAAGCACAGGTCTAACGTAATCCATCTGCATGGGATTCCTCCCATGCCATTTTAAGTCTGCAGTCCTAAGCATGCTTACTAGGCAGTAAATCCCATTGATCTCAATAAACGCCCAGGATAATGCTGCATGATTACAACGAACTGCAAACAAGGCTTAATACTATTCCCTGTTCCAAAAACATTTTTTTTTAATATCCAGCCCGAGAAACAGTTCTGTGTAGTTTGAAAGCTTGCATACTGGATTGGGACTATTGGTTGAAGGTGACTTTTTACTTACCCTTGAATTTTGTTCCAGTTGAACAACATCTCAGGATGTTGTTCAACTGGATGTGCCAGGATGGTGCCAGGATGGTGTAGTGGTTTGGGAGTCGGACTTAGACCTGGAAGATCCAGGTTCAAATCCCCGCTCAGCCACGAAAGCTTCCTGGGTGACCTTGGGCCAGTCACTATCTCTCAGCCCCACCTACCTCACAGGGTTGTTGTGAGGACAAAAAGGAGGGGAGGAAATATGTACACCACCCTGAGCTCCTTGGAGGAAGGGCGGTATAAAAATGTGAAAAATAAATAAATAAAATAAAATCTCTTTTGATTCACCTCAGGGCCAAACTAGACTTGATGTGAGAGATCTATGAATGGATTTCCTGATATCTTTTCTTTGGTTAAAAAAGGAGCCCTCAGTGTGTGTGTCTGTGGGGGGGGGGGGTTTTAATCCTTCCTTCTCCCATACCATTTACTCAATTCAAATCTCCTTACTCTCAAAGCTTTTATTAGCTGGGGGGAGGGGACACTGCAGTGACATCACTAGGGATGTGTGGACTGCACGAGGTGACACCTTCGGGGGGGGGGGGTTACATCACTAGTGGCCAAAATTGTGGAAGCCTTGTATTTATGAATAATACCATCATGTTGTATATCATTGGAATGATAATTAAATGCAGAATATAATGAAGCATCCCCTTTTGAATTATTTGTTATGGCACAGCATGGAACCAATTGGGTGTTAGTCTGAGTCTGCTCTCATTTCTATGTATCAGAGCTAATATGAGACTCTTATTCAGTTGCGTGAGTGCCCATCCCAACCCTTCAGAAGCCTTATTGTCTAGAACAGTGTTTCTCAAACTGTGGGGTAAGACCAAACTTACCCCTCAGTGGGGCAGAAATCGGGATAAAATTCAAAAAATGCTGTGGCCTTATATAGCATGGAAGTTACTGGAGTTCACCACTGAAAATTGCAAAATGGGAAATCAGTGTTTAAACGTTTTCTCATATACATAACAAACTCTCTGTGCTTTCTACAAGTGGCACACCAGGGAGAAGGATGGGCTGAACCTTCTTCCTGGAAAACGTCTAGCTTTGCATGTGCTGGGAGCACTGGCGTCACTGCAGTGGGGCGGAGCTCTAAGTTCCGCCGCGATCCGCCCCTCCGTTACACAGGTGAATGAAGCGAACCCGCCCCCTTGCCTTCGGAACCATTCAAGGCGGTGAAAACAACGCACAGGGAGTCTCCAACTTAGAGCTCCGGCCCCCCCCTGCAGTGACGCCAGTGGCTGGGAGGGAGTTTGTGTCAGGGGTGTGGATCAAGTCTCTGACTCCAAGTCTAGAGTCAAGTCTCAAGTCTCTGGGTCCAAGTCTCAAGTCAAGTCCAAGTCTTTGCCCCTGAGTCCCGAGTCTTTGGATGCGAATTGCGAGTCCCTATCTATTTAATGGGGAAAACTGGTTTAAACCTGAATAAAATTCAACTTGTCATAAAAGGCTCCAAGTCTGGAGTCGAGTCTTTCGAGTCTTTTACAATTGCCAAGTCAAGTCCGAGTCAAGTCATTGACGCGACTCGAGTCCGACTCGAGTCCGAGTCCATAGACTCCAGTCTACATCACTGGTTTGTGCATCTGTAATCCAGCATAAATCAAGTGAGTTCAAACAGGCTTTATGAGTGGATGCTGTTTTAATTGTTTTAATTATTTTTTAAATTATTTTAATGTATATATGTATTTTAATGTTTTTATTGTAAGCCACCTTGAGTGCCCTTGCTGGGAGAAAGGCGGGGTATGCATTCTTTAAATAAATAAATTAAATAATAAAATGTGAACTTCAATTGGAAAGCATTTCTTTCTGGTGATGTGATGAGAGAGAGAAATCCTGCCTGTGGTGTTAGACTCATATGAACTGTTTACACGTGCAAGTCATCAGTTGATCTTGCAGTCGCCAAATGATGCCTATGCAATGTGTGAATCATTCTTTTTGTAGTCCTGAAATTCTCTGATGTTTTGAACTAAAATGCCATTTTAAATAAATGATTTGAACGAAATTAAGGAGACAGGTCTCTTACGCCTATCTTCCTCCTTCCTGCCCCAGAGTTACACCTTTAGCTATTTATTGTCACTGATTATGCACCATCTGAAAATTATTCCAATAAGATTCTTTATTGAAATCTACTAACTATGAGGTCCATGAGATAAATCTAAATGTCCTGCCGTGTTAATTAAATTGAAATTTATTAATTTATCAAGACTCCTGAAACAGGCATGTTTAATTGCCCTCTTTATTAATGTTTCTATGAAAGCTTTAGCATTTTACTGGCATTTAAATGAGAGTTCCAACAAGATGTGGTATCAATTAATGGTCTTGTTAAAAGTCAGATGGTATTTTTACAATGCCAGCCCAGCTCCCTCATACTTCCCCTGAACAATCTTAGAAATGCCTTTTATGCACCAGAAGGAGATAGAAAGTGTGTGGTTTTTTTGTTTGCAGTAGGGATACATGGCTGCGATATTCTACTGGGACTTTAACAACAAATCCCCTTTCTAAGGACCAACTTACATATGAAACTCAGTCACATGTAATTTTCCCACTTGCATTTTTTTAAATATAAAATGCAGCCATGGAGACTGCAGTCTGCAGTAGAAGCAAGAGGAGGGAAAGATTTTGTCACTCTATGGCAGTTTTTCTGCTAAAAATCACACAAACACACGCATGTGCTTGAACGCACACAGAGCTGATTTTTAACTCCACCAGGGGAAAGCAGTGGGATGGGGGGGGTGATTTTTAGTGGGGAAAAACAATGGAGGCAAAAGGATTGAGAAGCAATTCCCTACTCCCCCACACACAGACGCTGATCCTCAGACGAGAGCCTCCACAGCTGCATTTTGTAAAAGAAGTAAATTCCAGAGGAAAACTTGGTACTTGAGAGCAAGCTATTGTGACTGTCTGGTAGGCAAGGCTCGTTCTAGTGGGTGGGTGGCCATATTAGGCATTTGTCAAGCGGGCTCCATGACAGGAAAGGATCTGCAGTGTCCCAGCAGCACCCCTCAATTTTCGGTGCACCAAGACAGTGAGAGGTCATGGGGGAGGGGAGTGTTCAGTATGCATGCCCTGCGGCTTGCTGCGTCAGAGGGAAGGAGGGCGATCGATCACTCAGCGGTAAGGCAAGTGCCTTGCATGCAGAAGGTCCCTGGTTCCAGACCCAACATCTCCCATTGAAAGGATTTCAGGTAGCAGGTGATGAGAAAGACCAGGAATGTGGATCAAGTCTCAGACTCCAAGTCTCAAGTCAAGTCTCAAATCTGGGTTCAAGTCTCAAGTCAAGTCCTCCCAAGTCTTTGCCCCCCAGGTTCCGAGTCTTTGGTTGTGAGTCCCTATCTATTTAATGGGGAAAACAGGTTTAAACCTGAATAAAATTCGACTTGTCGTAAAAGACTCCAAGTCTCGAGTTGAGTCTTTCGAGTCTTTTACAATCACCAAGTCAACTCCGAGTCAAGTCATTGACGTAGAGGCGTCGCTCTCATGAAGCGAGGAGAGCGGGTCGCCTCTAGGTGACGCGCGCACAGAGGTGATGCGCGTCACTTCCCCTGTGCGCATCACCTCCGATTACAAAGACGTCCCCGAAGCTGGCTCCCGGCCTTGGAGGGGCCTTCCGAGGCCAGGAGCCGGCTCCGGAGACGTCTTCCCCGGCCGACGCGCCAGGGGCTTCTGAGGAAGGCTCTGCGTTACAACAGAATTTATACCGGTTTTTGCGCATGCGCAGACGGTTCCTGAGGGAAAAGGGCATGCGCAAAAAATGGTATGAATTCCGTTGTGACACAGAGCCTTCGTCAGAAGGCCCTGGCGCGTTGGCTGGGGTGGTCGCTCTAAGGCTTTCTCCTGGCCTCGGAGCCTCCCGGCCTCGCGTCACCCTCGGGTTTAGGGTGACGCGTGTTGCCTTGGGGCAGCGCTCGTTGTAGTGATGCCGCTGCATTGACGCGACTTGAGTCCGACTCGAGTCCAAATGCATAGACTCAAGCTTACATCACTGGGAAAGACCATCTCTGGAGATCTTGGAAGATTCCAACTACCCATTGCCCTTAAATGTGTAGTTTGGCCCTGCACAATTTTTTGTTTGAAGTGAAACAGCCCCTGCAGAGCAGTCTGCTCCAAATCAGGACTGCTGTGCACAGGATGGAGGGTATTTAGCTCTTTCCTCTTATGGTGTGGTCCCAACAAGAATGGCAAATTCCATTGCCCTTTCCCTGGGTAGCCGGCCTGCAATTTGGGGGGCCTACCTTACAGGGTTGTTGTAAGGATTACTGAGATAATAAATGTTTGAAGATGAGAAGTGCTATATGAATGCTCAAATAGTATTGCAGTGCTTATGATGCGGACCCCTCTCCAGGTCCTAGGGCGGGCCTTCTAGGAGCCCAGGTTGGGAATGGGCGAGCTATCCCCAGGGCCATTCAGAGGAATTTTATCAAGGGGTACAAAGTTTCTTTTGGGGCCCTTCCCTACATATGAATTTGGCTCCTGGGCCCCCCTTTTTTGCTCCAGGGTCCCCTTTTGACCCATTTTTCACCCTGGGCCCAGGTACAAATTACCCCCTTAACCCCCCCTCTCAGAAGCCCTGGCTATCCCTTGCAGTAGTCAATCAATGGTCATTGATTGACTACTGCAAGCGATAGCCAGGGCCTCTGAGAGGCGGGTATTGGTCATGATGGCTACGTAGAACCTTCAAGTGCTCTCCCGACTGCTGGAAAGAAAACAACAACAGTAGAAGACTGTTGTTCTTCATGCCCTGATCGTGGGCTTCCCCGAGGCATCCGGTTGGCCACTTGGAAAACACACTGCTGGAGCGGATATGTAGATTTACAGAGCTGGTCTGTCTGGATGCTCTGATGAAAGAGAAGGAACCAACTCTGTTAAGAACTGCAAAGAGTTTCCGAAGGAAGCAGCGGTGTGTCTGTTATGCCGCAGGAGTCTGTCAGGTTGGAGCAGCTCAAGCAAAGCCTCTCTCTCCCTCCCTCAGCTGTACGCGGCTTTCTCAGATTCTCCCAATTACTGAAACTCCAAGCATGCTTTTATGGCCCCACTCACATCACAGCCCCTTGCCAGAAGTCAGACTGTCCTGACTTCTAGCGGAGATTTCAGACTCCTGCCAAGCAGCACTATTTCACCAGGCCTGTGGTCAGCATGAACCCTCTCAGAGCCAAAGAGGCAGAAGGGAGACCAGGGAAGCAGGAATGATTTTGTGTGCCTTGAGAGACCGCAGCGCAAAGCAAACTAGAAGGGGGAGCAGAATGCAGGAAGGCTCACTGCAGCCCCTGTCTGTGTGTGTGTGTGTGTGTGTGCGCGCGCGCGCACGTGCACTTCTGCAAATTACCTCTGCAGTGCTATGGGGGGGGGTGACCAGGCGGCCAGGGAGAGGAAAGTACTTTTACTTCTCCCACACAAACGTTACTGTTGCACACACACGTTAAGTACTTTTTACTGAGGTAAAGGTATCCCTTGACAATTAAGTCTAGTCGTGTCCGACTCTAGGGAGCGGTGCTCATCTCCGTTTCAAAGCCGAAGAGCCAGCGCTGTCCGAAGACGTTTCCATGGTCATGTGGCCGGCATGACTCAACACCGAGGCGCATGGAACGCTGTTACCGTCCCGCTGACGCGGTACCTATTAATCTACTTGCAATTTCTTGCTTTCGAACTCCTAGGTTGGCAGGAGCCGTCGCACGGATTCGAACTGCCGACCTTTCAATCGACAGCTCATGGTTCAGTGGTTTAACCCACTGTGCCACCCGCTGGCGTTTACCTCTCTGTAAGCCACCTGGCCATCAATGGTTCTCCTTGTTCCAGGCCCTCCTAGCATTCACCCATCACGTGTCTTAAACTTATACAAACTGGGTAATATCAGCAACATTGATGTTCCAATTTCTCCTCCTCTTTTCCTGCTCTGATTATATTCTTGGAAGATCAATAGCCCATCTGCGTTTTGGATTTTTTTTCTAGCTCTGCCCCCCTTAAATTAAAACAGATGCGATCAATCTTCAGTTAATCTTCATCAAACATACAATCTATATCCTTCCTCTTGATCTTTGATGGAGTGAATGATCTAATACTGACCTGCTACCAATTCTCCTGGGGCAGCATTAGCACTTTTAATAATACCAAATTACCTCTTTGTATCAACTAGCATACGTGACAAAACAGGCAATTCGTTCTTTAACGGACAGTAGACCTCAGCTGAGCTTGTCTGCGTTCCACCCACACTGGAGACATGGAGGTTTCTAAAATTGCGAACCAAATGGAAAGAGGGACATTTTTCTCCTTCGTTCATAAATCGGCAACTCGCAGTGATCCATTGGAGCTGGTTGGCAGAAGTTCAAAAGCAATAAATCACATTTCTTTGTTGCACAACATGCAATTAACGTATGGAACTCGCTGCCCCAGAAGTTGGTTCTGGCCACAAGCTGAGATGGCTTTTTCAAAGCACTGGACACATTCATGGAAGAGATGTTGTCTTTCAATCGCTATTAGCCATGAAATCCATCTGTCTGGTTCAGTGCCTTGTATCGTTTCCAGGATGGCCCCCCCAGCACCGCTGTCATCCTGCAAGTCATAAGGGCCTGCTGCATATCTAGATGATGTGGTGAGTATACTCCTGGTTTGGTTTTCTTATAAGTCAGGGATGGCCAATTGCCTCGTCAGCAAGTAATTGGTTTAAAAAAACAGGTAGTCATGCTCAAAACTAAGCAGAGTTCACTAATTTACAGCTTAAGCCCGTAAGCCCTTAAGCCCATTCCCCCTTCTTTCTACATAAAGTATTTTGATATGTGTCTGTTCTGTTCAGTCCTCTCCATTTTTGTTTGTACTTGCAAGAATTTTGTTTTGTAGTACTGAAAGGGGTAAGTGGGAGGGATTAATTTCTAAGGGTAGGGAGTGGGTGGGAATAAGGGCAGGCTGGAATTGATTGTATCTACTGTTCTGAAAACTGAATAAAACTTGATTATTATTTTTTTAAGATCACCAGCCCTAACCAGTCAACAGCCCTAACCGTAAACCACAGCTCTCCTTTGCAATTCTCATAGATTTCCTGTGCACATTCCCTCTTACTCAAGGCCAGTCTTTCGGGGGGGGAGGGGGTAGGTACACAGGAGTTCTTAATAAACTGTACCAGATGGTTATCTGATGAAGAAATGTGAATGATTTGTATTGTGAAAAATAACGCGCGATTTCAGTTTACTGTTTGAGCTCTAATTGAGACACGTTGTGATCCGTTTTACTCTAGCAAACAGCGTGTGTTTCTGTTATTAGAGCGAGATGAATGTTAGCAGTGGAGAAAGAGGCTGCCTGAGCTCTTCCTGGTCTAATGTGTAATGTCATCACCATTGATTTTCTTCCACATCGCCTTTGGTCATTCTCCCACATCCTCTCCAGAACTGCACCCTGTTACAGGTGACCTGGCAGCAAGACTCCAGGCCTTGTTAGAAAACAACAAACCAAACTTCCATCCCCACAAAAAGAATTTGTCAGAACTAGTTTCGAAAGTGGCCACTTGCTTGTTAAAACAGGCCGTTATTTATTCGCCCTAAAATCAGGAGGATCTGAAATAACATTTCCAGGTCGACCTATCAGTTGAAATGGGAAAGGGATGCTGATAATCACAAGACACAGGTCAAAAGAAAGTATGGTCATCCCAAAACAGGGTTTGGCAAAGGTGGCACACAGCTTAAAAGAGAAGCAGAAAACAAAATAAAATCCCTGAATGCAGGTTGCTGTTTACTATCTTTGTTGTTTATTTGTTCAGTCACTTCCGACTCTTTGTGACTTCATGGACCAGCCCACGCCAAAGCTTCCTGTCGGCCGTCGCCACCCCCAGCTCCCCCAAGGTCGCGTCTATCACCTCTAGCCAATAACCACCATCCAATTTGCCCTGACTTATAGATCTTATGTTCCAGGTTCCTATGGTGTGTTGATCCTTAGAATATCGAATTCGTCGTTCTCCACCACCACCGTCGGCCGCTAGCCTTCCTTTCGGCTTTGAGATAACTGCGTCATCACATCTGGGACTAGTTTAACTTATCCGCTGTTCCTCCCCAGTAACATTTTGACCATTTTCCGACCTGGGAGTCCCATTTTCCAATGGTATACCGACATATCCCTGGTTGTACTGATCCATTTCGTTTTCACAGCAAGGGGGTTGCTGTTACCTTCCCCAGGAATCGTGTTTAGTCTGACCTCTCTGCCATGAAAACAGAGAGGTCAGACTAAGACACCTTCCCGTCTTGGGTGTCCCTTCACGGTTTAGCTCAGGGAGTCATTGGGGTGTTCAAGCTCTGGCACCCCGACAAGGTAACCATCTCTTTGCTGTTTATTTTGGCCCTGAGGAGCATTTGACTTTGTGAACTCAAAGATTGAAATACAGTATCAGTCACTCTTGGATAGTATGTTATTAAAGTTGTTTTATAAAGTGCTTAATGCTGGGTGGATCGTGCCCATTTACACTTTAAAAGCCTTCTACTCATTGCCTACTACTGGCTGCTCAGCTGCAGCATCATGAGTGTGATCACCACTGCTGGTGTTTCCATTGCTTTTTGACCTTCTTTGATGCCAAGATTCTCTCTTTGGTGGACCTCTACAGAGTCTGTTGTGTGTAACATAACACCTGAGGAAATGGGGCCTCTGGTCGTTAAAATGATGGGTTGGCTTTGCTGATATCAGTGAAATCCTGCCTGAGTGAAAGCCAGTGTTTATTTGTTGATTAAGTGTTAAAAGTGGTTGCAAGAGGGAGCAGCTTGGTCCATAAACCCAACAGCTCTCCGAGAATTCAGGGCTCCAGCTACTGGGTAGCAGTTTACCGTATTTTACGCTCTATAAGACGCACTTCCCCCCCCCCCAAAAAAATAGGGGGGAAAGCGTGCGTCCTATGGAGCGAAGCCTAAAAAAACCAGGAAAAATACTTACCGGGGCTTCGGGGAGGCCTGCACGAGCCTCTGCAGGCCTCCCCGAAGCCCCCGCAGGCCTCCCCGAAGCGCCCCCAAGCCCAGGTAAGTGAAAAACTTTTTTTCTCTATTTTATGCTTCATAGGATGCATGCGTCCTATGGACCGATGCGTCCTATGGAGCGTAAAATATGGTACTTCTCTGAGGACAGGAGAAACAGTCTGTGGGTGGCCAGGACTTGTGAAAGAGAAGCTGTGGTTGGACAAAGAAACGAGAAAGATACACCAAATTTGACATGTTTGTCTTCTGCAACAGACAGCTTCTCTTGCTGCTGCTGCTGCTGCTGCTGCTGCTGCTGCTGCTGCTGCTGCTGCTGCTTAAATTTGTGTAATGACAGTGGAGTGTCAGAGAGCTAAAGGTGGTATGGGGACCACACTAACAGCGCAATCATATCAAGCTCCCCCACTGCTGCAGCCAGTGGGGGAGGGCAGAATGGGAGGCTTTGCAAGGGAAAGGGGATTTAAATCTGATTGTGGGATGTGCGTACACATTACTTTCAGGCAATACCACTGTAGCACCACCTTCAAACCTCGGTGAAAACTATCATGAGTCTGTGCACCATTTCAGTGAATGTAAGCGCACTGATAGAAAAAATAACTTGATTGGAATTTTTGTTTGGGGGGGAGGTTATGAATAATAATACTTGGCATTTGTGTAGTGCTTTCTGAGAGTGCAAAGTGCTTTATGTGTATCATCTTGATGTAATCCTCCTAACAATATTGTAAATTAAGTCATATTCCCATCTTGCGGCTGGGGCGGAGAGGGACATGCCTAGCAGTCAACCCACCAGAACTCCCTAGGCAGCAATGCAGTGCTGCTAGCGCAGGTTCCGCATGGCGCCAGTGATGCAAAAAAGCCTTCGAAGGGCTTTTCAGGTGCTTCGGAGCATCCATGCAGGCAGGCAGCGGTGAGAAAGGACACGCCCGCCCACCCACCAGGTACGTTCTTGCCAAACCCTTTCCCCCTTCACCAGTTCTCCAACTTATATCATCAACATTTTATTTTATTGTTATTGCTATTTTGTTGCCCTGGGTCCTATGGGAGAAGGGTTTTTAAATAAAGCATCACATTATATTTTTAAAAATCACATGCACTCTCGCCAAAGCTGTTATTGACTGTAGAGGGGGGTCCCTCCATAAACCCTGTGCCCACAAGTTTTCCCCTCCACAATGAATAGCAGTTTCAGGGATCAAGTTGGATGCGGCTGTGGCACGGGGGGAAGGGTTCGACTCTTCTCTCTCTGCGTGGTGGCCCGGGTTCTAATCAGGACCCCACAACTGCTTTTACAAAGAGAAAATTAAATGGGGAGGTGCAATCATGGAACACGTAACTGGCCTTCAGTCAGATGAGTGGCAGCCATCTCGTCCCCAGCCACTTCTGGCTAGCCCAGCACATGGGCCCAATACCATTAGAGGCAGGTGAACTGAGGGCGAGGCTCAAGATTTCACACTCCACAACACATTCTGGTAACGGAGGTTTCTCATGGAAACGTCAGAGGAAATGGCCTGTTCCGTGCAAATGCATGTAACAAAATCTGGACAGCCACTTCTGTTTGAGCAATAGCAGCTCCGGGAACGGTTGATTTGACATATAGAAATAGCTTAAGCATTTCCCCCATTGACTATTTTTGTGTGTGCAAAAAAATTGCACTACACACACACACACACACACACACACACACACACGCACCAGCTGCTTGCTGCTTTCCCCACCCCCCAAAGAACAGTCCGCTATTCCCTAGAGGTGGAAGCGTATATATGTCCAGGAAATGCACAAACAGCCCTGGGACCTCGAGAGATAAATCAGTTTCTCATTGCCTTACTTGCTTCTAATCCACAAAGGGCCTTTTTTGCATTGCAGCTGCTGCCAAAATGGATTCTCCCTGAGCGTTTACAAACTCATCCTCTTCATGCTGTGGAATGATGAGCAGGTCGTGAAATAATGAGAAAATGCAGTAAGCGGACCCGGGTAGAGTGACAGTTTTCTAACAAAATCAGTCCCGTTTGTGTGCTCTACAGTTCCTTTAGGGAGTTAAATAATTAGTTTTTGGGATAATTTAGGACTAGCTTCACACGGCACCTCCCTGCCTGTGATTCTCCCATCTCTCCTCCTAGGCCGTCCCCATTACTTTTAGAGAAATAGGACAGAAAGCCGAGAGATCGCACAGGGCTAAACTGCAGGTTACACACAGATTAATTCCTTGGATCAGGTCTTTACTTTGTTAACAATAGGTGTGTGCGTTAACAAGCACAAATAACATTGCAGTAGTGTGGGTTATTTTTAATTATTGCAAAACAAAAGTGAGGGTATCTGTGGGAAGGAAGGAAGGAAGGAAGGAAGGAAGGAAGGAAGGAAGGAAGGAAGGAAGGAAGGAAGGAAGGAAGGAAGGAGTGTGTAGTGAAAAAGAAGAAAGGTTAATACGTGGAAATGCACAAAATCAGATTACGGTACTCTTTTTTACTAACATGGGGAAAACTTCAAAATGTTTGTCCATTCAACATAAGGGCTTTCATAATGAAATTTAAAAGTATTTTCTTTAGTAGTTCGTAAGCTACTCCTGTTTTATTTTCTGGGACAAATTTCATGAAAGTCTGCGGCTGATGCAACTTTCAGTGCAACATCCTTGGCCCTAAAACCTTGGTCACACCGACTCTGGGTATACGGATTACTTGGACAATGTCTGATGATGGGCCTTGAAAATGAAGGAATATGGAAACGGGCTGGAGGATGGTACAAAGATGTCAAAAACTGATTTCAAATTGCTTTGTCATGGCCCCCTGACAAGGAATCCGAGAAATGATAGCTCCCTGAAGATTCTAGAGGTGTGTAAGGAAGAACTCCCAGAACCCTTGCTAAAGGACAGTTCTGTCAGAGCCAGGACAGGGCTGTGGGTCATTCCCAAGTCACAAGAACAGCATCCTGACTTGGGAGAGCACTTTCCAGGACCAGGTCCTCCAAGCTTAGTGACCAGAGCAGAAACTTGGAGGAGGCACAAATGTGTGGAAAAACAGATGCAGGAAAGCAAAGATACTGCTCTATACAAGACCTGGCCAATTTTGCATGCTCCAACTGTCCCTATTTTCTGTTTTCCCTGTGTGTGGGGGGTGCTTCATTAAAAAAAATGAGTGTGAGTTGCTAATGTTGTGACTCTTCGGTGTTCAGTTCTAGACCCTGACAGCTGGCATAGTGTTGTGGCTAACAGCCCAATCCTTTCCCCCACCGTAGCATGCAGCCATACCAAAATGGCCTGCAGTGCTGCACTGCATGCTGGGGGGGGGGGGCATATCAGGAGGCTTAGGAGAGATAAAAGGAAATATTTTCCCTTACGTCCGGTCCTTAGAAGCCTCCTGCTCACCAATGGGTCTCCTTAGAGTTGTGCCAGCAATTTAGCTGGCACAAGCCCAAGGAGAGAAAGGGGACTTGTCGTTGGGAGGCTAGAAAGGGGATCGCATCCAACACAAGTTGCCCATGCTGGGTGCCACCCTTTCACACCTCCCAACACACCTCCTACCCTCCACCATCCCACTCTGTTCTGCCCTCCCCCCACCCCATTCCGTCTCTGCCGCCGACTCACCGGTGGGGCTCTGCGGCCTTTCTGGTGGTATCCCGGAAGTGTGCTCCTCCGCGTGCTTCCGGAGCACCTTTTGCAATGCTGGAAAGCATGTTTTGCCTTCAGAATGCTCATTCCAATCAATGGGGATTGGGCCATAAGAGACAGAGCTATGGCTCAAGACTGCCCTGGTTTGAACTCCACATCTGTTGTGAACTCACTAGGTGGCCTTAGGCAAGCCACACCTACAATAATGATGCCACAGGGCAAGTGAGGTGAACATGAAAACGCCTGTGTTCTGCCCTCTCATTTTTTTTGCAACCAATAGCATGATGGGGGGGGGGTACAAGAAACACCCTGAAACCATGACAAGGAGGGCGGGGGGGGGGGCTTTAGCCCTGCAGTGCCCGACCTGCTGCCATCTGCTGATGAATATTTTGAACATTTTTTTAGAGTCCCATCTTTAAAATTATCTTAACGTGTACCTAGCTATGGGCAGTGTCAACTTAAATCACACTTGGCATATCCTTTATTGCATTCTCTCCCTAGGTACTATTTGATTCCAGCAATGAAAGCTAAATATTCTTCAGGATGATATCTGTCTGGCTCTTTCTGTTCCCGAGCTGTTTATGGGAGGTAACTTTGTTCATTAGCAATCTGTTCCAGATATTTTGCTTCTCGTTTTCCGTAGAGGCTGTTTCCTATATATTTGAAACTGTTAATAAATTATTGTAGTACTGTGATGAACATAAAAAAACGTAAGAACATAAGAAGATCCCTGCTGGATCAGGCCAAAGGCCCATCTAGACCAGCTTCCTGTATCTCACAGTAGCCCCACCAGATGCCTCCGAGAGCACACAGCCAACAAGATAACCTGTTTCCTGTTGTCACTCCCTTGCACCTGGCACAGAGAAAAACTACTTCTAAAGCCAGGAGGTTGCTTCTGGTTTGTAACCTGTGATGGTCTTTTCCTCCATGAATCTATCCAAACCCCTTTTAAAGGCATCTAGGCCAGGTGCCATCACCACATCCTGTGGCAAGGTGTTCCACAGATGAATTACATGCTGGGTAAATAAATATTTTATTTTGTCCGTTCTAACTCTCCCTTCACTCAATTTTAGTGCATGTCCCCTGGTTCTGGTGTTGTGTGAGAGGAAGATGCTTTTCTAGTATATCCGTAACAGGAACAAATGCCCTTCTGACTTTTAAATCAGTGGGGGACAGGTGATAGCAGAGTAAATGAAAATGAATACAGCAGATGGAGTAAGACTAGTGGCCAGTAGTAGGGGGGAGCTCAGGCAGCAATCCTTGTGCAGTATCTGCCTCCCTGCGCGAGTTCCTGACGGGGCCCAGGAGGCGTGAGTGGCTAGCTACTCCGAGGCTGGCCACAAGGTGATGATGTCATCACCAGGCGTTGGAAAAGGGAGAGACGCAGTCAGCTGCACAGCTGTTGGCAGTCTCAGCGGGAGAAGAGTGGCAGGGAAGCGGGAGTGGCAGGGTGAGAACAGAGTAGACTCAAGTATGAGTTAAGGTTTTCATGGTCAGCGATAATTGTAGAAGATAAAACAACGGGATTGAAAGCCATGATGGCAATAAATTCTTTAAGTTAAAAACAAAATAAACTCCGTTTAAAAGACAGTATTTAAAATTTGCTATTTTTCAATCGTGACAAGCACAGCAGGCATTGAGACTGACTACCATCTCAATGCCTTCTACAGACTCAGCTGAGAAATGGAAGGGCAAGCCAGGAGAGAAGGGGGAGGCAAGGCAGAGAAGCAAGGGAGCAAGGAAAGTGGGGTGGTAGAACCCCTTCCCCAGGAAACCCTTTGCCTTGGACCATCCAGTGGGGGCTGACCCCCATGGGCAGGGAGTATCTCAGCCTGATCTTGCCCTCCTTCGTCAAGAGGGAGAGAAAGGGATTCGTGGGGCATACAGGCTGGGGGGGGCAGGATAATCACCAAAGGACGAACCGCAACCCAGACGTCCATGAACACGTCCAGCCTGCCTGGTCTAGAGATGGTCTGTCCAAGGGAGCAGCACCCGCCAACACCTCCCTGCCAACCAAAGGAATTCAAGGGGCACATGAAGGGTAGGGGGAGAGCCCTGGTGGCGTAAGGACGGTACTCATGAAAGAATTCCAAACAGCAGTAGCCCGGTGGTCTGGTGTTGTGTTTTGGGACCCAGGGACCTCCCTGCACCCAAATGTCATACCCCAATCCCTACAACGTGGGTCTGCCCTCATGAGACTGCGGGAGCAACAACACCTTGATATGAGAACTGGGATATGACAGCCATGTCTCCTTTCGTTTGGGCATAGGCGCACCAGTGCCAGAGGACAGTGGCAGGGGAAGCATTCCGCCTTCCGCAACAAATAGCGCACTCCCCTTGCTAACCCCAGCAGTTGCTTGAAGGAAAGGGCTGGTTGTGAACAAACGTTTTCAGCAGTATACGGCTGATGCATGCATTCCCCTAAGCAACATTGCCATCGTGGCAACAGGAGAGAGGCTCTGCAGCGCCCTCGACCCCGAGGCTGTTCTTAAAAATGTCATAGTATTGCAGAAGAACCAGTGGGGTCAACCTCTGTAGGCTGTTTGCATAAGTGCTTTGCCTCTACTCTCCTTTAGATAAAATATGTTTAGAGAATCCTAATGAGAGTGCTAATGCAAAATGTACCACGATTGCTCTTTCAGAAATCAAACGTGTAAGACGAAGCTTGCCTCTGTCCTCCCAATATATTTTTTTTCTGGTGCTGCCTCTGCATTTGTGACATGCTGGAGGGTGTGCAGTTAAGAGACATTGTTCTTGTGTCTTGCCAGGACTGACGTTGCATACCTCTTCCTTCCTTCCTTCCTTCCTTCCTTCCTTCCTTCCTTCCTTCCTTGCCAGGACTGACGTTGCATACCTCTTCCTTCCTTCCTTCCTTCCTTCCTTCCTTCCTTCCTTCCTTCCTTCCTTCCTTCCTTCCTTCCTTGCCAGGACTGACGTTGCATACCTCTTCCTTCCTTCCTTCCTTCCTTCCTTCCTTCCTTCCTTCCTTCCTTCCTTCCTTCCTTCCTTGCCAGGACTGACGTTGCATACCTCTTCCTTCCTTCCTTCCTTCCTTCCTTCCTTCCTTCCTTCCTTCCTTCCTTCCTTCCATCCATCCATCCATCCATCCATCCATGCCTGGAGCCATCTCTGAGGTCTGAGGACACAAACCACAGTTTCAAACCAGAATAGGTCCAAGCCACAACTCCTGGAGTCCATGATAAATTCCCAGTTTTTGTTCAGGAGGCTGTTGTGGTTAAACCAGGTTAAAGCTGGTTTCAGAATTATTTCTGATTGTACTGTAGATGCTGCATAAGCCCTGTGATCCCATAAAGCTACACACATCCCATAACTACATGGCAAAAAAAAGCCATGATGACATCTTCTTTTGTAATACAGAGGTCAAGCCTGGCCCAAGACCTCCTGGCACCCGAGGCAATGTGCCCCCCTTATCCTGGTGATGGGCCAACCTTTGCTTCTCCTGCTCCCTGGACTGGAAAAGGAACAGTGGAATGAAAGAGAAGGTGGGGAGGACAGGTGAGTGCTGGGCCAGAGTGTCGGAGACTTTCCTCTCCTCCACACTTCCTTTTCTGCTCCATTCTAATCTACTTTTTCCAACCCAGGAGTTCTTATTTATTTACTTCTGTATTTACATACCGCCTTTCTTATCCTCAGATTGCTCTTCGGATGTTACTCAAGGCGGTTTACATAGGCAGGCTTTTCTAGATCCGATAAGGATCTTTACAATATCGTTCTATGGATATATAAAACCCTACAATACCAGGTGGTTTCATCCATGGTGTAGTCATCTTCACTTAGCTACTGAACACAAGTCTTGAGCTCTCCGCAGGACGCCACAGATCATGCTGAACAACAGGGAAACTTTTTCCCAGTTGCTATCGCTTTATCACTGGCATTCTCTGCATTCCAGTCCGTACTCTCACCGCGGCACGCAACAGCGACTCCTCTCTGCCACCGAGGGTCATAGCAAGGTTGTAACAGCTTATCAGTAATATCAGTGACTTCCGGTCTGTCTCCCTTCCAACACAAAGGGACTGCTCCTGCTTAGCTTCTGGCAGTCTTCAGGCAGTTCAACCTCAGGACCACACCTGAAGCAGTGGAGGTGAGTGGAGAAGGGGTGGACAGAAGTGGGAACCCCCCACCAATTTGCTGCCTGAGGCAACTGCCTCAGTTGGCCTCAGGAATGAACTGGCCCTTAAATTTGCCCCATGGAAGCATTGCATGCATTCTGAGAGCCATGAAAGTATTCATTAAGCCCATGCATAACTCTGAGAAAAAAAAGATAAGTTTGGGCTGGATTTTTTTTCCCCAGAGAGCTTTTCCCATGCACGCATTCACCTATCTGGAATCAATAACTGCAAGCCAGCAAATGTGACTCCAGGAAGGTCACTCAGCATAGTTTGATGTGTGTGATTAATTGGACACGGGATCCATTCGAATATCTGCATAATCACTGGCCAAACATGGCCACTCGTGTCAAATGAGTCCGTTGGGAATCAAGATTGCTAATTCCCAGTGACCCAAAGGGTTAATGCTAACATGGAACTATATGGATTAGGATTAGAGGGAGGAGGGGCCTTTCCTACCACCGTAACAATAACAATGATCAGTTTGAATTTAATGAGCTACTCAAGGCTATTGTGAAAGAATGAAGATAAATGGCAAACTCATGCAGTTTTCAGGTTCCATTCATAGTTCCAAGAGTAAATGGCAATCAGCAGCCTAGTCAGATTCTAGAAGTCCACACAGCTCGGCTCAGTAGCAGGTTGCTGGGGTTCCTGGGGCAACGTCTTGTACTGGGCTCTCCAAAGCACCCCCTGCTTACCGTCTGACGGCACACTGGTGCAACCACTACCTACCACCAGTACTGAAGTCTCTGTGGTTGGACTGAACAGGTGGCCCTTGGCCAAGGCCCAAACTGGCTGATACGTGATACCACCTGTGGCTACATTCATGGCCCAGAGTGAAGGATATGTCCTGTAGACTGGAATTCACTTGCTGAGATTTGCTCCTTACTTTAAAAACAAGTTTCTAGTCCTTGTAGTCATAAACAGCTGGTGACCAGAAATTCAAAGTGATGGTTTCTTCACAGTAGCTACGTGACTTCTTCATGAGTCATGTCTTAAGGAACGTAAGCACCAGAGGCATAGCTAGCTTCTCCGGCGCGTGGAACGGAACAAGCCCTGCCCACGCCAGTGGCGTCCCCGCCCCGTCGCATCGAGAAACGCCTCCCCCGTGCGATTTGTTCGACAGATTAGAGCTCCTAGGAGCTTGGGTGGGCAGGCGGGCGGGTGGGCCAATCACGGACGCAATCATTTTTCGGAAGCCACGTGGTGCGCTTTTCGATATTGCCCCCCTGCCTGCTGCCCCGGGGGCCCCACCCTATGGCTGACTCCGCTTCTGTTAAGCACATGGAAACAGAAAGCTAGCACAGGAGGGAGAGGGCTGAGCTAGAACGTTTCTCCCTGGTGTGCTAGTTCTGTACTTGCAAGGAGCTGTACTTGCAAGGGAAAAATTGTGGGGCTGGGGAAGGAGGCGATGTGGGTAATACCCTTGGCTGGAACTGCACATTTTTTTAAAAAACAGGGGGTGACGTTACTTCCAGCCAGGGGGTGACATCATGAGGGGGTGATATCATGTCATCCTGGGCCCCGGGCGCCACCAGACCCAGCTACACCCCGGGAGCATGCAAAGCACTAGGCATGTATTACCTTGGTGGAATTCTTACAATAGCCCTGTAAGGTGACTATTCTTTGCAGTGAAGGAGCTGAGAGAGAGCAGCTTGACTAAGGCCACCTAGTGAGAATTTAGGGCAGAGGCAATATTCAAAGTGTGGCAATCCTGATTCCCAGCTCAGTAGCTCAGCCACTCTGCTGCACCAGGAAGTAGCCACTCTGTGAGGAACAAGTCCAAAATTAAGGAGAGTGCGCCATCTAGAGGACAAAGGAGGCCGCCTAGCATGACAGTCTCCAGAAACGGCAGCATGGGAGGAGGGGCGGCACCCAAGGCAGCCCTCGTGTTGCATTTCTTTCATTCCGGTGGACTAATTCCTGTACAATTCTCAGACATACCGTAATTGCTCCCTCCTCCTAGGACTGCGAGATATTTTAATGTTCTCAAACCACGTTGAATGTGCACCTCTACACCAGTGGAACCTGCTCACACACCCCAGTACTACATTTGTAGGGCCAGGGTGGTGCAGTGGTTAAGAACATAAGAACATAAGAAGAGCCCTGCTGGATCAGGCCAAAAGCCCATCTAGTCCAGCTTCCTGTATCACACAGTGGCCCCACCAGATGCCTCAGGGAGCACACAGCCAACAAGATAACCTGTTTCCTGGTTCTGACATTAGAACTGGAAGGTCCAGGTTCAAATCCCCACTCATCCACAAAGTTTCCTAGGTGACCTTGGGCCAGTCACTATCTCTCAGCCTCACCTTCCTCACAGGGTTGTTGTGAGGACAAAAAGGAGGGAAGGAACCATAAACCTCCCGGCGCTCTTTGGAGGAAGGGCAGTATAAAAATGTGAAAATTAAAAATAAATAAATAAGTGGGTGGGCATGATTTGGGAAAGGATGATGTGGTCACCTGGTTCAGGCATCATGAGGTAATTAACCTTCCTCTCCGATGCATGTAATGGGAACATAGGCCTGGGAGGGAAATGGAAGAGTTGAAGAAGGAGAAGACTGTACAGCAGCAACGTTCCACCTCCCCTCTGGTAGAGGTTCTGCTCTGGACTCCCTGAAGAAAGGCTGGCAAGGGTGAGGACGGAGTCCTTTCAGTGGTGGCACCATGTTGAATTTGCTTGGCTTTAGGCAGTCACACAGGCCAGGCACAGTCAAGGCTGTTGTTGCCCAGGCAAAAGTCCCACTCATCCCTAGAGACCTTGGAAGGGGCCCAATGAGCTGCCTCAAGTGACTGGCAAAGAAGACAAACCAGAGCCTAGGAAGTATCACAGCCAGGAAGCCTTTGATCTCACTACCTGGGGCAGCAGCATACAGGCCTGCTGGTTCCTGGCGCTAGCAGAGATGGCTCCTGACTATTGCCTAGGACAACTAACCCAGGGAACGCCCAGGTGAGACATTGACCCTGGAAGGGCCGCTGTTTGCTCACTCACATTTTATGGGCAATCTACATGACATTCGGCAACACGGCGTGGCTAACCATTCCTTCCCCGGTGCTTCCTCCATTGCTGCTCAGAGAATACAGGCAATCTTGTTTCAGGATTAACAGAGCAGTAGCACTACCTCCTTCACAGTATAGGTAGCAGCAATAGCGCTACTTCTCCCTCTTTTTGAAGTCCTGCGGGTTTGATCCATGCCTGACATTTCAGAAGGACCTCACTACCCTACCTCAGTGCACCATCGCCAATATATTTCCAATCGCCCTCAATGCAACTTAAGCACCGTGGGGTTTTTAAATTATTTCTTAAATGTGTGCTAATGCACCAACATTAAACAAAAATTAATTCTAATTTGCACTAATTGAGCGAATTAAAAATATTTTTTTTAAGGAAATTAGAAGCAATTAAGGATGGGAGAAGGAAACACGTGATCTTCCACCCAGATATGTTTTTAAAAGTTCACAGAAAGATACCAGGTATATTTGTTGCTTCTGTGCATTTTCAGTATTTGGCATAGAGAAAATGGGAAGGGACCATAGACCTGAGCACTACCCACCAGGTTATGTTGCATGTACTAATTTGAGCAGAATAAAGCAAGATGTGCGCACAGAAACCCTGTTATATCCCATGGAGAATCAGTTGTAATTTTACTTGTAACTTAGAACTCTGGTAGGACAGCTCTAACAGTCCCCAATATGGAACCATCACAACTCCTGCGGAATCTGCTTACTCACAGCTGTTAGAAAAATGACAAAAGCTTTTTTTTAATTATTATTGCGGAAAGCTTTTGGTATCCCTGTCTGCTTTCAGCTGTCCTGATTTGGTCCTGTTGCTGTCTGCATTTGTTTTGGGGGATATTTGGGGTATTTGTTGTTTGCAAATTGGGACGCTGCACATCTGTGTGTGTTTAACTCAGTTATAAGGATTGTTATTGCAAGCCATGTGGGCTTACAGCCATGGCTTAGAGCCAGAATGGTGGGACATACGTTGGAAAACCAAATGTATAAAAATGGTTCTAATAAAAGAAGATGGGGCAGTGGCTGGCTGGGAAGCAAGACAGTGTGAGATCTTGGTCCAGACCAGTCATGGGAAAGTATGGCCCTTTTAATGAGCTATAAGGTTACACATACGTACAGAGAGAGAGAGAGAGAGAGAGAGAGAGAGAGAGAGAGAGAGAGAGAGAGAGAGAGAGAGAGAGAGAGAGAGAACTAAATCGTGACTGATCACAAAACTAAACATATCATAGAAGCATCACATCCTTGAATGAATATCACTATGCAAACATGTTGCACAAAAGACCTTCTGGTTCAGACTCCCATAGATAGATAAAAGAAATCTTTGAATACTGTTGTTGGGGGAGGGGAGGATCTCTCATGGAGAATTCTCAGAATCTCATCCAACTACAATTCCCAGGATTCTTTGGAATCAACCACCAAATTGTGGCACTTTTTTAATGAATCCTGGAGCTATAAGTCATCTCTTATCTCAACAGTAGTGAATTAATATTGCCCGACAGTTTAATTAAAGTGAGTTAGATCAAGAGTTATCACATTCCATGAAGAACAAAATTTGAAACTGAGGGTTAGTTTCTGACTAAATTGTTAGTTTTTGTTAAAGAACATGGAGGGGGTTTGTTTAAATATGTACCAGTACACCACCAAACTCTATTTCCAGAGATTCTTTGGGGAAGCCATGGTATGAAACCAATGTACGTTTGCAGTGTAGATGTGCCTAAGAGTGTAAAGTAGGTGAAATTAGCATTATCTATTGAAACGCTATGAAAAATATCCATTCCATACCATTAAAAATACATTTATTTCTTTCCAATTAAAGTGAACATTTTTATAACAGCTCTGAGATAGCTGCAGGTCGAAGTTCTGCTCGCAAATGTAAAGAAAATGAGAGCACTGGCGGAATTAGGTCTAGATTAGAACAAAGGAAAATCCAGGGCTGAAAGCAGGCAAAGTCGGGTGCAGTAACAGCAGGAGTCAGCCAGGCAAGATAATGTTACTAACAGTACAATCCTATTGATCTTGCAGACCAGCACTGCAACCTCAGCGCTGGCCTTGGGTGTCGCAAACATGCTGCAAAGCACATTTGCAACACTTGACAAGTAAACTGCACCGGCAGGAAGGCGTGCACCGTATCCAGCAGATCCTGCACCGGAGGATGCACAAGTTTGCACATTGAGCGCCAGGCGGCGTGGGGCAGAGACAAGGGTGAGGGTGGGCAGACCGGGCTCGGGAGGGGGGCTGGATCGGCGCCACTGGTGTGTGCTATGACCCCTTCCCAGGTCTGGAAGACCAACACGGGGCTCCTTGAATCAGCGCCAGCCATAAGGCTCGCACAGATCTGAGTAGCCCCATTGCGCAAGCTGGGGCTTTACCCAGGGTAAGAGGACAAATGTCCCCTTACCCTGAGGAGACCATTGGCCTGCCCCAGCCCTGCAGAGGATGCAGTGTAGGCTGCGAAGCCTCACTACATGGCCTACTATGCATAGGATTAGGTTGCCCGCATAAGCAGACCTGGCATGGCGGCTACATGGCATGTTCGCTTAGCTGCTGGGGCCTCAGTGCCCCAGCAGGGCTTAACACTGATACCAGATCTCACCACCCCCAGGAAGGATTAGGCCCCCATGGCCCAGAGCTCTTCTTGGGGTCTCTCACCTTTTCTAAACACACATATGTCAGGACTGAGGCACAGAGGAGTAAAAAAGATGGCAGCCACCAGCATATATCCACCGAGAAGAGCTTGGGGCTGCTACTAGCTGCTGGATACAACTTCCTCATTGTGAAGGAAAGTCCCCCTCCCTGAACCTTGGAGGTTTGTCATCTTCTTCTGTGCACAGATAACCTCTAGCTGGATTTTGTCACTGTGTTAGTTATCAATAGGACTGTTGTTACTGATGCAGTGTATATCAGGCATATTGTATTGCTATCTTTTTATGTGTTAAATGTTAATTAAAAAAACCAGTACTGTACTGTGCTCATCTTTGGCTCTTAATAGCACACATGCAGTCCCAAATAAACAATCAATGGTTAGACCAGAACAATAAAAATAAACTGTTAAATGTTTTGTAAAAAGACCTCTCTCTCTCTCTCTCTTTATCACTTTCTCATTTTGGTTTCCTGGTGTTGTTGTTGTTTTTTAAAATGAAACTTCCAGAATAGACTTTCTGTTCAGCTTTTGCAACTTCCCATGTCCAATCTTTCAAAAAAATTTACCTCAGCAAGTGAAACATTCTCCCCAGTAGGAAACGCAGCCCATAAAACGCGGCTGCAGCCTTCCTTTCTGTCTGGTTTTCTTCAAGTTTCATTCATAAAAAAGGCAGTTAATTCACAAAAAGTTGTAAACAGTCACCAGTGTGTGGCCTATGGATGGCCAGCGTTGCGTATCTCTGAGGGTGGCACATACTGTATGAGGGATGAGCATGTGCCATCCTCAGAGATACGCAACGCTGGCCATCCATCGGTTGACAAATCATAATGGCTGCCGGGCCTGTTATCTGCCTGTAAGAGCGTTCCATGGCCCTGCCTGACACAGCCAGTCTTTGTTCGCTGGAAGCCCTGACAAACAGGAGCAGGAAATGGAAGAAAACACATTTGGGTCTTTGGCTAAAAATGCCTTTCAAGGGCATTAGCATCACTTTCCTCTAGGGCTGTCACCATTTGTAGTTGTTAATGCCCTGCTTCACATTCAGATATATTTGCACGTTGCCCAGACGACCTCAGTATTTGTGCCTTTGTGAAGACTCAGGAAGATAGTGGAGGACAGGAAGGCCTGGCGGGATATGGTTCATGGGATCACGAAGGGTCGGACACGACTTAACGACTGAACAACAACGAAGGCTCCTATGCATAATAATTTTCAGCATAATAATTTTAAAGAATGCAATCCTAGGCACGACTACTCAGAAGTAAGCCTCACTGAGTATAATGAGACTTACTCCCAGGTAAGCGTGTATAAGATTGCAATCAAAACCTATCACTTGTCGATAGAAGGAAAGGTAATTTTAATGTTCCTGCCCTATTGCAGCAACACACCAGAACCCCACGTCCCTTACAGCCCAGTCTTATCCAGCGCTGGCACACCAACCCTCTAAATCTAAATCCTTAATACTCTTTCATCTGGTACCATTTACACTGAAGATGGCAGACTGGCAGGTGGTACTTTGATGGTAGACAGCATATGGCTGCCACTCCGAAGCTCTTCAGATCACTTCCCTTGATAGATAGCCGTTTCACACCATAAATCGTTGGTACACTGACTCGCTGCCTGAATTGGGCCATTTGGATAACTCTATTACAGGTCTTTACTTCATTAAAATTCTGCAGTGGCATGAGGAATATTGACCAATCTGCTTGGACAGCAGGTCATAAGAACATAAGAACATAAGAAGAGCCCTGCTGGATCAGGCCAAAAGCCCATCTAGTCCAGCTTCCTGTGTCACACAGTGGCCCCACCAGATGCCTCAGGGAGCACACAAGACAACAAGATACCTGTGTCCAGTCGCCACTCCCTTGCACCTGGCACAGAGAAAACCCACTTCTAAAACCAGGAGGTTGCTTATGGCTTGTAACGTATGATGGTCTTTTCCTCCATGAATCTGTCCAAACCCCTTTTAAAGGCATCTAGGCCAGATGCCATCACCACATCCTGTGGCAAGGAGTTCCACAGATGAATTACACGCTGGATAAAGAAATATTTTCTTTTGTTTGTTCTAACTCTCCCTCCACTCAATTTTAGTGCATGTCCCCTGGTTCTGGTGTTGTGCGAGAGGGAGAAGAATTTCCCTCTATCCACTCTCTCCATCCCATGCATAATTTTATACGTCTCAATCATGTCCCCCCTCAGGCGCCTTTTTTCTAGGCTGAAAAGCCCCAGACGCTGTAGCCTTTCCTCATAAGGGAGGTGCTCCAGCCCACAAATCATTCTGGTCGCTCTTTTCTGCACCTTTTCCAATTCAACTATATCCTTTTTGAGGTGTGGTGACCAGAACTGGACACAATACTCCAGATGTGGCCTTACCATCGATTTGTACAAAGGCAGAATGATATTGGCCGTTTTATTCTCAATCCCTTTTTTAATGATCCCGAGCATGGAATTGGCCTTCTTCACAGCCGCCGCACATTGGGTCGACACTTTCATCGACCTGTCCACCAGCACCCCAAGATCTCTCTCTTGATCCGTCACAGACAGCTCAGAACCCATTAGCGTATATGTGAAATTTTGGTTTCTTGCCCCAATGTGCATCACTTTGCACTTACTTACATTGAAGCGCATCTGCCATTTTGCTGCCCATTCTCCCAGTTTGGAGAGATCCTTCTGGAGCTCTTCACAATCCCTGCTGGTCTTCACCACCCGGAAAAGTTTAGTGTCATCTGCAAACTTGGCCACCTCACTGCCTATCCCCAACTCCAGGTCATTTATGAATAAGTTGAAAAGCACCGGTCCCAAGACCAATCCTTGGGGCACACCGCTTTTCACCTCTCGCCATTGTGAAAATTGCCCATTGACTCCCACTCGCTGTTTCCTGGTCTTCAACCAGTTCCTAATCCATAAGAGGACCTGCCCTCTTATTCCCTGACTGTGGAGTTTTCTCAGGAGCCTTTCATGAGGGACCGTGTCAAACGCCTTCTGAAAATCCAGATATATAATATCCACGGGTTCGCTCGCATCCACATGCCTGTTGACCTTTTCAAAAAATTCTAACAGGTTTGTGAGGCAAGACTTCCCCTTGCAGAAGCCATGCTGACTCTCCCTCAGCAGAGCTTGTTCTTCTATGTATTTTAAGATTTTATCCTTAATGAGACTTTCCACCATCTTCCCTGGAACAGAGGTTAGGCTGACCGGCCTGTAGTTTCCCGGGTCCCCCCTCCTTCCTTTTTTAAAGATTGGCGTGACATTAGCTATCCTCCAATCCTCTGGCACAGTGGCCGTTTTAAGGGACAAGTTGCATATTTGGGTCAAGAGGTCAGCAACTTCATTCTTGAGTTCCTTCAGAACTCTTGGGTGGATGCCATCCGGGCCTGGTGATTTATTGATCTTTATTTTGTCAATTAAGTCTGAGACGTCTTCTCTTTTAACCTCTATTTGACTTAATTCTTTATTCAGGGGAGACCGTTCCGGCAGCGGTATTTGCCTGAGGTCTTCTGCCGTGAAGACAGATGCAAAGAACTCATTTAATTTCTCTGCAGTCTCCAAGTCCCCTTTTATCACCCCTTTCTCTCCCTCACCATCCAGCGGACCTACCGTTTCCCTGGCAGGTTTCCTGCTTCTAACATATTTGAAGAAGCTTTTATTATTCCCTTTTATGTTGCCTGCCATACGTTCCTCAAAGTCTTGCTTGGCCTCCCGTATCATCTTTTTACATTTCTTTTGCCACAGTTTGTGCTCCTGTTTATTTTCCTCACTAGGGCAAGACTTCCATTTACGGAAGGAAGCTTCCTTGCCTTTTATAGCCTCCTTAACTGTGCTTGTTAGCCATGCCGGCACCCTCCTGGACTTGGTCAAGCCCTTCCTCCTTTGTGGGATACACTCCCGCTGGGCCTCTATGACTGTTGTTTTAAACAGCCTCCATGCACTCTGGAGCGATTGGACTCTTTTTACCTTCCCTTTCAGCTTTTTTTTAACTAGTCTCCTCATTTTGGGGAAGTCAGCCCTTCGGAAGTCAAGGGTTTTCGTGTCAGATTTGCTCAGCACTCTCCCTCCGACATGCATGGCGAAACAGATCGCAGCATAGTCACTATTCCCCAACGGTTCGGTAACATTTACCTCCCTGACCAGATCTTGAGTGCCACACAATATCAAGTCCAGAGTCACCTGTCCTCTGGTCGGTTCCGTGACAAGCTGCTCTAAGGCACAGTCATTTAACATATCCAGAAATCCAGTCTCTCTTTCATGACCTGAGCATGAATTGACCCAGTCGATGTGAGGATAATTGAAGTCCCCCATGACTACAACCCTGTCTCTCGTTGACACCTCCCTGATTTGCTTCCTCATTTCAAGATCCCCTTCAGGTTTTTGATCTGGAGGATGGTAGCATGCCCCTACTATTACATCACTCTTGGAGCCTGGTAATCTAACCCACAGTGATTCTACGGAGGAGTCAGAGCCCCCCTCCAGCTCTATTCTGGTGGATTCTACCCCCTCTTTGACATAGATGGCCACCCCACCTCCAACACGCCCCTCTCTGTCCCTCCTATAGAGTTTATATCCTGGAATTGCAGTATCCCACTGGTTCTCCGCATTCCACCAGGTTTCTGTTATACCTACTATGTCAATGTTTTCCCTAGCCACCAAACATTCCAGTTCTCCCATCTTTGCCCGTAGACTTCGGGCATTTGCATAAAAGCACTTATATACCTGGTCCCCCAAGAAGGGCTGCATGTTTGCACCTTTATTCCTGCAGCCTTCTGTCCTGCTAGACTGGCTGTCATGTCCCATCACGCTACCACTCCCAATTTTTACTCTGCTATTACTTGACTGTTCCCCATCCTCTGCACCCTCATTCCCTAGGGATGAGGAGTCCCGAACCGGATGCCCCTTGGCTCCTGTCGGCTTTCCCCCAGGAGTCAGTTTAAAAGCTGCTCTGCCACCTTCTTCATGTTACGCGCCAGCAGTCTGGTTCCATTTTGGTTCAAGTGAAGCCCGTCCCTCTTGTACAGGCCCGGCTTGTCCCAAAACGTTCCCCAGTGCCTAACAAACGTAAACCCCTCCTCCTGACACCAGTGTCTCATCCACGCATTGAGACCCCTGAGCTCCGCCTGCCTAGCTGGCCCTGCGCGTGGAACAGGTAGCACTTCTGAGAACGCTACCTTTGGAGGTCGTATGAATGACCTGCCACATGGAAACAAGGCATGTCATATTGAATGCTTATTGAATGGTCGTATGAATGAACCTGGCAGCCATGTTGAATGCACCTGAAAGAGAGAGACTCTTCAAAGAAGAGTGGTGATAATACCTGGACTCTTTGTTCATATGGATGTTACAGGAGTAGGGGGGGGCTTCACCCCCTCCCAGGGTGTCTCTATCCAGGCAATTCCTGTCTTGCACATGGTGAATACATTAATACATTATTATCTGTTACTAATAATATCACACCTACTGGCTAGGCTCGCCAGTTGTCTGTGAATTTGGCATTTGCCTGTAAAGGCTAGAACTGTATTCCTGATTCCAAAATCACATCAACAAATCCTCCATGCATTCAGCACTGCCCTTTGCACACAAATGCTGCATGCATGGGTGCCTGGGCGCATGGCCAGCAGGCTCATTATGTGGGGACGTGGCTAGCAGGAGCAATCGTACTGATCCCCTCATGCCTTCATTATAGGGGATTGGAGGGGGATTATCTGAAGAAGACAATAGTGCGCTACTGTTGGAAGCAAAGTCAAGAAGAACTCGGAGGTACCTGAAAGCATGTCATTCTCCTGTGAGTTATATGCTCTAGTTCTCAAATATGCTGTGAATAAACCACATAGATGACAACTCTATCAATGCCTATTAGGCATGATGGCTGGATGCTACCTCGAGGTTCAGAAGCAGTTTGCATCTGATTACCAGTTGATGGGAAGCAAGAGCGGGAGATGGGTATTTTCCTGTATGTTCCCACATCTGGGATTCACCTGGATGGCTGCTGTGGGAAACAGGATGCTGGCTAGTGGACCTATTGCTCACCCAGCAGGAACCTTCTTATAGTACGTTCTAATTCAGGGGTGCCCAACCATTTGTACTTGTGTGACATTCTTACCCTGTTGTGCCCGCATGCACTGGAACTATTAACTTGTATGCCAGCCTCTGCACTACAAAGACCATGGTGCAGTGTGTTTGTGTAGATGAACAACTCAACTTGACCCTGACCAACAACAAAAAATGGAAGGAACGGCAGTGGAAACAACCTGCTGAAGTTCAAGTAGGCAGAGGAATATCCTGAAAAATTCTACTGGGGGCTGGTGTTGAAAGTGGAATTCCTGTGGCGGGTCTTGCACATGTTTAGCAGCCTGTAGTGGGAATCTGTGGAATGTTACAGCAGCAACATTATCCGCCCTGTGGATTAAGTTCTATAAATCAATGACCAAAATGCATCTGTGCAGCACAGACTTCCCAGATTCTGCATGTGGGTACCTCAAAAAAGCACACAGTGAATGGCCATCGTTTGCTTTGCATCTCAGTCATCTTCACATTTCATTGAGAATGACTTCAAGTCTTCTCACTGCATGTGAAGGTTAGTTCACAGCCGCCGCCCCCCCCCCGCCCACACGAGTGAATGAAAAAACGGAAACTGTCTGCTCAAAACGGAAGAAACCACTTCTTATTTTCTGTGTTGATTGCTTCCAGAAACGAGGTCCTTTGCTGCAGTTTGCACACAGACCTTATTTGTACATTTGAAATTCCACTGCCGGAAGCTGGAGGGGAAGAGGAGGGACTCCAAGGTCAAGTGTACATTGGATATAATGCACACATCAGATACTTTGACTTCTGTTGGTTTTGCTCTGGTCCTGGCTGCTCATTTAAAGAAGCACATCTCCTTATGCTACGGTGGGAAGAAAGTACTGGTTTCAGCTTTAATTTGCCTATCTCCTAAGTGTTGAGCTTGGGCACCAAATGGTTGTCCTGCCATGCACACATGTACAGAGAGTGTCAGGAACAGTGCAGTTTATTTTTATTTATTTTTTATTTTTCACAATTTTTATACCACCCTTCCTCCAAGGAGCTCAGAGTGGTGTACATATTTCCTCCCCCTCCTTTTGTCCTCACAACAACCCTGTGAGGTAGGTGGGGCTGAGAGATAGTGACTAGCCCAAGGTCACCCAGGAAGCTTTGTGGCTGAGCGGGGATTTGAACCTGGATCTTCCAGGTCTAAGTCCGACTCCCAAACCACTACACCATAGGGGAATACTGTTCTTTTGGGATGAAAATGGAAATAGCGGTTTTAATTGCTTTGAAATGCGCGCCAAAATCCTTTAAAATTCTTAGCAACAGGTCTGCGATGAACTTACTATCTTCCTGCCTGCTTAGGCTTGTCATGTTGCATCTGAGGAAATTCACGGTGCAGTGAAAGAAAGGTCATGCCAGTTTTGCTTTTAAAGTGTTTTTTATTGTATTTTAAAGAAGATTTTTAAAGTATTTTATTGCACATACGTGTTTTAAGGAACTAATAAAGTCATTTTCTGCAGATACATGTTTTAAACAGTTTTTTAGCATTTTGTATTATTTTATGACCACAAATCCCGAAGATGATCCGATCTTGTTACAGAAATAGCACAGTTCACACTGGAGGGCTATACCGCCTCAGCGAAACACATCTGAACTGGCACTGGGAGTGAGAGAGGAGGAAGAAGGCACATTACAGTGCGCATTTGCGTCACTAGCAGACCACGTGGGGGGCGATGATGCGTCATTGCCCCGCCCCCTCCTCTCCTGGATGGCTTCGTTTGAAGCTTTCTAGTACCAGGGGCAGGTGGGAGGGTCCAAAAGTTGAGTGCCCTCGGGAGAAAGGTGGGGTATAAATGCTTTAAATAAATTAAATTAAATTAAAGGTGGGTGGGAGAGCCCAAAAACAATGCCGTTTGGGGTGTGTTTCAGCTCCGCGGCTGCAAAAGCAGCCACAGAGCGAGAAAATTCGCCCGTGGTTCTTCCTTGCGAGGAGACTGCGGTTGTCACCCTGGGGCACTGCATCCCCCCGCCCCCCCCAGCAATGCCATTGGCAGTGTGTCTTCACTCACTGAACACTGGGCTTCCACCAGCACATGAGATGTGCATCCTGGCCCAAATCAGTTGCTCTTGAGCTCTGCAGCACTGTGCAGCAAAGACGTTTCTTTCCGTGCCTGTCTAGTCTACAGGCAGAAACCAGGTTGTCCACAAAAAGGCACCTGCAGCTCAAATAGGTCAAGTTACTCAAGAAAGAGAGCCAAACTACATACAATGGGAAGGTACAAGAACCATCCTGCATTTCTAGACAATTTGGACGTGAGAGGGAGGAATATCCATCTGCTCCCTCAGCACTGGAATGAATCCCAAGTGGCACCAAGCTGAGCAACGGCGTCAGACATGGTTCTCCCTACCATTTCAAGACATTTCTATCCCACCTTTCGAGCAAAAGCCCATTCCTAACTCCCCGCACGGCAACACAGTGGCGCCTACTGTATCCCATGGGGGAGTTTCAGCCTCCAGAGGCCACCTTGGGATAAAGGAACATTTATCCCCTTGCCCTGGGGTAAACCCATGCCGGGCCACTGGGTCTACTTGGACCTGCGCCAGCTCTGTAGTTGGTGCACGTCCACGTGGACTTGGATCAGGGATCAAGACTGGGATGGGGGGGTGGATTTGGCAGACACCGCAGCTGCTCAACCCGTCTGCTTCCTGGTCTTGATCTGCCCTCCTCTCTCCCCCATCACCGCCCCATTCCACCCACCCCCCGCCAGTGCCTTCTTAACACATGGGCCTACTGGGCAGTTGCCCGGGGGGGGCTACGCACATAGGGGCCCCCTGCTAATCTATACAGAGACCTAATTTAACACTAATTTTCCAATCACCCGCATCAACATTTAAATCTCCCACTAACTCGGTAGAAGAAGAAAAATTACGACTTGCAGCGGAGAGTTGGCATGTCTGCATTTGCGAGAGAAATTTTGCCATTTTTATTGATTGCAATGTTATTGTAACAGGTTCACGCAGGAGACAATTAACGGCTGGGGACAGCAATTGCTGACAGTGGGCATTTCCATGATCGGAAGCAGACTCTGTCCGCAATTGTTGTCCCCAGCCGTTAATTGCCTCCCCCGCGAACCCGTTACAATATTAGCAGAGCCTCCGAAGTTTGTGTTCCAAGAATTCTGATTTTGTTGGAGGTATCAATACATATAAGTTTATCGATAATTTACATTTTTATTCCTGTGAGTGGTTTGTAGGAAGGGCCCAGTGCACTGCTTTGCCCGGGGGGCTATAATGCTGTTAAGACGGCCCTGCCCCCCGCCTGCCTCCCATTCCCTCTACGGCGCGTATTCACCAGGGCCAGTGGGCATCCAGCCGTGCGAAGTCAATCCTCGCCACTTGCGGCTGCGCTAGTGGCACTTCACAGACCACTACATTCTGGCGCATTGCCTTTTGAGACAGGCAGAAAGTGCCTATCAATAGAACGGTTCTAGAACAGTTAACCTTAAAGAACAGCCCATCATAAATATATCACCCACCCATGAACATACACCAGTATAAAAATGCATAATTGTAAGCAGCAGCATCAAACATTAAATCAAATAGCACAGATAAAAGCAGTCAGACAGCAGCAGTAAAGGCATAATCTAAAAACAGTAAGCACTGAGAGTTAAAAAAAAAAGGCAACCCACTCATGCCAAAACCCCACCCACACTTAGAACACTTGTCTAAATAAAAAGTCTTCAACCCCTGCTGAAACGTTTCTAAGGAAGGGACAGTTCTTGAATCATAACTTAAGGGAGTTCTACAGTGGCAGTGCCAACACAGAACAGACCCTGCTTCTCACCACCACCACCCCAATCTCTGTTCGAAGCAGATGATCTTAGGGGGCAGGCCAGAATGTATGGAAGCCGGGGGTCCCTCAGGCACCCCAGTTCCAGGCCATAAAGGGCTTTAATACCAGCACTGGGTTTGAATTGTGCCCAGAAACAAATTGGCATTCAGTGCAGTTGCTGGAGCAGTGGCCCAAAAGAGTCAAATGTCAGGACGCCAGCCATCACGCAAGTCGCCACATTCTGCACTAATTGCAGTTTCTGGACCATCTTCAACGACAGCCCCATGTAGAGCATATTACAGTCGTCTAAGCAAGATGTCCCAAGTTTGGCCTTGGAGCGCAAAATGAAGCAGGGCAAAGGCTAACAGAGTTCTGTCAAGAGAACACGCTGGTCATAGCAAACACTCTTTTCCAACAACACAAGACGCGACTCTACACATGGACATCACCAGATGGTCAATACCGAAACCAGATAGATTATGTGCTTTGCAGCCAAAGATGGAGAAGCTCTATACAGTCAGTAAAAACAAGACCTGGAGCTGACTGTGGCTCAGATCATGAGCTTCTTATTGCAAAATTCAGGCTTAAACTGAAGAATGTAGGGAATACCACTAGACCAGTCAGATATGACCTAAACCATATCCCTTATGAGTATACAGGTGAAGAATAGATTTAGGGCATTAGACCTGGTAGACAGAGTGCCTGAAGAACTATGGACGGAAGTTCATAACATTGTACAGGAGGCAGCAACTAAAACCATCCCAAAGAAAAAGAAATTCAAGAAAGCAAAGTGGCTGTCAGATGAGGCTTTACAAATAGCTGTGGAAAGAAGGAATGCGAAAAGCAAAGGTGAAAGGGAAAGATATAAACAACTGAATGCAGATTTCCAGAGAATAGCAAGGAGAAATAAGAAGGCCTTCTTAAATGAACAATGCAAGGAAATCGAGGAAAACAACAGAATGGGGAGGACTAGAGATCTGTTCAAGAAAATTGGAGATATCAAGGGAACGTTTTGTGCAAAGATGGGCATGATAAAGGACAAAAAAGGCAGAGACCTAACAGAAGCAGAAGAGATTAAGAAGAGATGGCAAGAATACACAGAAGAACTATACAAGAAAGATGTTAATGTTCCTGATGACCACGCTGGTGTGGTCACTGACCCAGAGCCGGACATCCTAGAGAGTGAAGTCAAGTGGGCCTTAGGTAGCATTACTAACAACAAAGCTAGCGGAGATGATAATATCCCAGCTAAGCTACCTAAAATCCTAAATGATGATGCTGTGAAAGTGCTGCACTCAATATGCCAACAAATTTGGAAAACTCAGCAGTGGCCAAAGGATTGGAAAAGGTCAGTTTACGTTCCAATTCCAAAGAAGGGCAGTGCCAAAGAGTGTTCAAATTATCGCACAATTGCACTCATTTCACATGCTAGCAAGGTTATGCTCAAAATCCTACAAGCTAGGTTTCAGCAGTATGTGGACCGAGAACTACCGGACATACAAGCTGGGTTTCGAAGAGGCAGAGGAACTAGAGATCAAATTGCCAACATGCATAATTGTTGGAGAAAGCACGAGAGTTCCAAAAAACCACCTACTTCTGCTTCATGGACTACGCAAAAGCCTTTGATTGTGTGGATCACAACAAACTGTGGCAAATTCTTAAAGAGATGGGGGTACCAGACCTCCTTACCTGTCTCCTGAGAAACCTGTATGCGGGTCAAGAAGCAACAGTTCGGACCGGCCATGGAACAACCAACTGGTTCAAAATTGGGAAGGGAGTACGGCAAGGCTGTATATTGTCACCCTGCCTATTTAACTTATATGCAGAGTACATTATGAGAAATGCGGGTCTGAATGAATCGCAAGCCGGAATCAAGATTGCCGGGAGAAATATCAACAACCTCAGATATGCAGACGATACCACCCTAATGGCAGAAAGTGAAGAAGAACTAAAGAGCCTCTTGATGAGGGTGAAAGAGGAGAGTGCAAAAGTTGGCTTGAAACTCAACATTAATAAAACTAAGATCATGGCATCTGGTCCCATCAATTCCTGGCAAGTAGAAGGGGCAGAAATGGAAGCAGTAACAGATTTTACTTTTTTGGGCTCCAAGATCACTGCAGACGGAGACAGCAGCCATGAAATTACAAGACGCTTACTCCTTGGAAGGAAAGCTATGGCAAACTTAGACAGCATAATAAAAAGCAGAGATATCACCATGCCAACAAAAGTTTGTATAGTCAGGGCGATGGTGTTCCCAGTAGCAATGTATGGTTGCGAGAGTTGGACCATAAGGAAGGCTGAGCGCCAAAGAATAGATGCTTTTGAACTGTGGTGCTGGAGAAGACTCCTGAGAGTCCCCTGGACTGCTAGGAGATCAAATCAGTCAATCCTAAATGAAATCAACCCTGACTGTTCCCTGGAAGGACAGGAACTAAGGCTGAAGCTCAAATATTTTGGCCACCTAATGCGAAGAGAGGACTCTCTGGAGAAGACTCTGATGCTGGGAAAGATTGAAGGCAAAAGGAGAAGGGGAAGGCAAAGGATGAGATGGTTAGACAGCATCACCGATGCAACGAACATGGAAATGAGCGAACTCAGGAAGATAGTGGAGGACAGGAAGGCCTGGCGGGATATGGTTCATGGGATCACGAAGGGTCGGACATGACTTAACGTCTGAACAACAACAACAAGCAAGATGTCCAGGGCGTGGACCACTGTGGCTGGGTCTGACGGACTCAGGTATCACCGCACCGCAGCTGGCGCACCAGTGACCGTCAGTCCTGCGAAGCCTGCTCAAACCTTCTAGTATGTGAGTCCATAGAGGAAAGAATTCTATTTCTAGGGTGGTAGGATACTGACTCTTGTTTTTCTGAAGCAGAGCAAATTTCTCCAATCTTCCAGAATGTGGTTATGATGGTTAATATGATTATTAGCAAATGACTGCTCTTTATTTGTTGGAATCAAGGCTTTAAGGCATCCTCTGGGAGCGGAACATTTCATTTACCAACTTATCTCCAGAGAATGCAGATAGATTGCAAAAATACACAGTGTATGTTCAAGCTTATTTACATGAACGAGACAAAAAGCATGCAAAGGGGGAAATGAGACAAGCTGACACACTGAGCGGATGGCCGAGTATGCTGTCGGTTTGGTTCCTGTAATAATTCACAAGCAGCGCAACCCGGACTTTTTCAAGTTGTTGCAGCCACACTCACATCCACTTTCAAGACCAAGATGTCACATAGGAAGTGTAACGTGGTTTTCAAGCAGAGTGCTGAAGCAAACGTAACCAAAAAAACCAGTTAAGAGAGGGGATTTCTTTAGTAAAGCCAATCTGCATCGGAACCGAGAATCTCCTGGTTTGCTTAAACGCAAACTGGAATCAAGCGCATGCCCTGCTAGACCTCATCACTCACACCAGCCCTGCCCAGCATCCTCACTGAACTAGAATTCCCAAGATTCTTTGAGGGAATGACAATTCCACTGGTACAAAAGCAATGCATGTTTGTGGTGTAGCTAAGCCCTGGCTGTCAGATCTGAACGTTAGTGAGATCCATGTGTGACACTTTGAACGTTGCTGATGATGATTAAATGCACACAGCACCATCAGCCTACATGGCAGAGCACAAACAACAGGGGCAGGGTAGGGCCCCAGGAAGCTTCCAGTCTAATGTTTGACAACATGGCAAAAACTGAGGTGCAGAGGATGAATTCCGGCACATGCAATTACACCGATTGGCACCACAATCCTATGCATGTCTACTCAGAAGTAAGTCCCATTGCATTCAGTGGGGCTTACTTCCAGGAAAGTGTGCACAGGATTGCAGCCTTATTTGTGTTTGGGGATAATATTGGGGGCTGGAAAGGGTGAGTTGGGGAGATGAATTGGCCAGGAGAGGATGAGAGTTTCCTAGGTGTGCAGATGTAGGAGTGATTTTCACATCTGCAAAAGGAGGTAGAAGGATGTACGACGTAAATCATCTGTAAGGTGGATTCTTGGATCCTATCCCCAAAAGAGAACTTGGCAGAAGAAGGTAGAACAGAATCTATTGGCAGATCTCTGTATAATTGACAGGAGATCAGCAAAGCTTACTGAGTGGATCGTTTCAACAACTGCAACAGCAACAAGCTGGGTTGTTGCTTTTATCTTACTGTTAATAATCTGTGATCTGCAGTCATTCAGATTCATTCTCCCTCCCTCCCAGTAACTATTTTACACCTGGCTCTGTTGGTAGATGTTACCATTCTAATGGAAGAACTGAATTCAATTCCACCAGCCTGAAATTTGCCCATGCCTGCCCTAAAACACCCTGCAATAAACTATGTTTGTGTGTCATGCAAAAGCAAAGCCCTGGGCTTTTCCTCTTCTTCACTGATACGGGAAGACAAATTTGGAGACAACCATAGCAGAGATGAAAGAAGCCAGGTTGAAAAGTGAACCTTAATACAGGTTCAGAGTCCTGCACCAAAGAAACGCCAGACAAGTGAAGACGGCTTGAGGACCTTCACTGTGTTACAGGAAGACGAGAGGCCAGTGATGGGGACTCGTGTCAAATGACTAGACTCGTAAGTGTGACTTAGCCACTTTTTCCCTGACTCGTACTCGTACTTGTACTCGTGACCCACTGACTCACACTCACACTCGTGACCCACGGGACTCGTACTTGACTTGCACTCGTGGGGGTAACGACTTGCCATTTCCGAGTCATTTTCCTTTAATGGCTGGCATCAACACAGGCAGGCAGGCAGGCAGGCGCATTGGAGACCTTGGAGGAGGAGGGCAGCAGAGAGGGAGGGTTTTCAAGGGGGTGGAAAAACAAGCCTGGCTCGGATACATCCCTGCAAGAGGCTGCCATTACCTTTGACCCCCTTGCTGAAGAATTTCTGCTAAAGTTCCTTTGGATCTCTGAACCATCCAATAAAAATCTTGCTTGCATTTAAGCTCCCGGATGATATCACATCATCAGGTGACATAAACAGGAATGATAATGTTTACCAAAGCAAAAAGAAAACTAAAACACACACCTGGTAGTCTATTGGCCCGCCAATACAGAATTTCACATTTTAATGCTGAAAACCAAAGGATGCCTGAATAAGGCCCAGAACAAAGTCACACAGACAGAACAACTGCACGTTTGGATGCAAAACCCATGTGGGTTTCCTCCTTTTCTGTGAGTTTTTTGCCATAGAATATCAGTACTTTTTTTCACTTCTCTGTGACTTCTGAATCTTCCACATGGGTTTGAACGTAAGATAGGAAAAGTCACATGGTTTTCAATATCCGTGAGTTTTGAGTCCTCGGAGGAGACCGTCTCTCGGCAGACCCTCCTTTGCTATCCTCCCTTTGCTGTTAGCTTTAAGGGGAGCTGCCTTTGCCTCCTTGCCTTCAGAGAGTGCTGCAGGTGAAACAGCAGCGACAATGGCTTTTGTTTGATCTTTTGCGCCGTGAATCTGGTTGGGATTGGGGAGGGGAAAGGAGAGGGAGGAAGAAGCCCCCCTTTGGGACAGCCAACAGAACTCCTCTCCTCCGCACTTGGATCCTTGTCCTGCTGGATGGAAAAGGGGGGAGATTCTATGAGTGCCACCAAGTCGCCTAATCAGTGGGCCAGCTGTGGCTGTAGCAGGGGCAGGGCTCAAACAAGGGTGAGGCTGGCTGTGGAGCTGATCAAGATGCCCCTCCAGCACCTCGCGGAGTCCATTGAAGCTCCTTTTACACTCTTGTTACATAAAAATATTGTTTTTGAAACGGAGGTCTCTTTGTCTGCTTTTCTGAGTTGGGTGTGAAGAAGTGTGGGGCAGCTGCTTCGGTGACCATCAACCCCCCCCCCGCCTAATCATCATATGCCCGCTTGCTCAGAAGGAAGCCCGAAGGGGTGGCCGGGGGCATGCTCCCAGGCAGCCCTGCATGCACACTCACACAGCCAACAAACACAGTAACTAAAAAACATGCGAATCCTGTTATGCTGTCCTGTGTCACTAGCAGGAGCGACAAGGTTCCTGCTCTCAGAAGGGGAAACCCTCCGGGGGAAACTGGAACCCCTTTCGGCTGGCAAGTGCTGCTGGGGGACATGCAGACCCAGGACGTCTGCTGCAGAATGTTTGGCAGCACCGGAGGAGGGACGAGTGTGGCTTTTGCCACGAAGAAACACCCAGGTTGGGCTGAACAAGTGGTTGAAAATCCCACATGGATTGAAACTGATAGATGTGACTCATACAGGCATTTCTCCGGGAATGCGGCTTGGGCATTTGCCTTGGCATAGGATAAGGCGGGATATAAATTTTTTAAATAAAATAAATAAATAAATAACTGCATGTCTGCTGGTGGCCCTGACAAGGATGCTTGGGTTTCTTGGTCAACAGTGCCCTCTGGTGTTTGTGTGAATGCTTCTGGTTTCCACTTACCAGCCCTAAATGATATCTAAAGTCACGGAGGTGACTTCACAGGTTTGCTCAGGACATGGAAGCCATAGACATCCATGTTTGTCTCTAGACGACTGCAGCCTCAAATGCATGTGTGAGGGCCAAACAAGGTGATACCAGGAACTTCCCAGTCTTGTTCTGTCTCAAGAAACAGCCACGGGAGGCAATCCAGATCATGGTGAGGGGAAAAAGGTCTTATCCTTTGTCTCTACTTCAATTCCCCAATTTAACTCGCCCTCCAAATTAGCAACAGAGGGGAAACGTAAGGGTACAAAAATATGCACCTAAGCATTGCTCTCTGCAACGAAACAGCAGCATGGAGAGAGCCATTTGGATTGCAGCTGCAGTGGCACAGAAGTTTGGGGCTCCTCTTTTCTGCATCAGGGCCCTGATCCAAATCGCTCCCCTATATGCAGCTTTGGGATAGAAAAACATGTCGGGAGTTGCAATCATGGAATGCTGCAACACCGCTAGTTGCCGTCCATATGGGCCAAACGCAGGAGCGGCTCCTGCTCCTGTGCTTCCTGAATCTCCCCTCTGCGTGCGTGCACCCCCATGGATGGGAGAAAAGGGCTCGCCAGCGCTGCTTCCCTCCCTTTACTTACAAAGAGTGTGGCATGAAACCTCCCTCCGCCCTGAGGCTTTGCAAATACCAGGTGGGTGAGGAGAAGCAATTTGGAGCGGCAGCAATTTTTTTCCTCCTCCCTCCAGCAACACTGGAGGGAGAAGGGGGCTGGCACTGCCACTTTGCCCAGGTATCTCTCCCCATAAAGGTGACTTAGTACGAAATAGGGCCACATTTATTGATCAGGAGAAAAACACATTAATCAGTAACTGCAGCAAGTCCTGTCTAGGACACTCCAATCCCCAAATGTGGACAGAGGAGGCCTTAGAGCAGTGGGCCCCAGGTGGGAGACGGGCAGGGGGGTGTCACAGAGGCCGGCGGAGGTGTGAATCGTCCCATTGGTTGGGGCGAGTGAGGAGCGTCGTTGGCGTGTTTGGCCCTCCCACCTTCCCTGCGCCTCGGAACGGTGCATAACGGCTGCAGCCGTTGCGTCACTTCCGGTGCAGGGTGGACACCTACCCTGGAGGAGACAGCTAATCTGCCAAGACCCCCTTGGGGGAAACCATCTCGGCTCCAAACCCAGGATCACCTCTCGGCAGCCCAAGCTTTTTCGCCACCAACCCATGGAAAGAGGGTCAAGGAAGCCAAATTGTTCCACTTACCCCAAGCCAGACAGCCCTTAAGGCAGACATCACCATCCAATCCCGAGGGACCATCATCAGCCCTTGAGCCAGACGGCCCCTTGAGGTCAGTTCTGATTTTTCTTCAGACTCTTGCTTGCCTACCGGCAGATACCAGATCCCTCTTCCTACCTCCTTTTAAAAAATAATTTTAAATAAATAAATAAGTTTCTGCTTCCAAAAGAAAACCGGAAAGACTTACACTTGAATAGTAGGACCTACCATGGAGGGGAGGTCTCTCAAGGGCTATTATCCATGATTGCGAAATAGAGCTTCCGTGTTCTGAAGCAGTATGAATAGTAGGTGTTGGGAACAGACAAGAGAGGAGGCTATTGCCTTCCTACCCTGCTTGTCAGCTTCACAGAGGCATCCAGCGGGTCACCGTTGAGGCAACGCTGGACTAGAAGGACCTTTCATCTGCCTCAGTAGGGCTTTGCTCATCTTCCTGACATTTGCGACATCCTCTTCCATGGAATCTGCAGAGATGCAAGGACAGTCTGATGCAAGGCAACCCAAGAGGTGCTGGTGGCAAGAGGTCGGCGCTTTCAAGCAGACGGGTCATTGTTGCATTTACTGCCTCCCTTGACTGTGTCTCACAGCGCAATCCTATCCAACTTACACCACCGGTGTAACCAGCGGTGCAGCGAGAACAGGAGGTCCCAGAATGGAAAGGGAATTCAAATCCCCTCCAAAGGGGGATTCAAAGAGGATTTAAATCTCCCCTCCTCTCCAAAGCCTCCCGCCCTGCCCTCCCCCGCTGGTTACACTGGTGGTGTACGTTGGATAGGATTGCACTGTTAAGTACCAACCTCTCTGTGACTAGAGTGGTATATGATCCCTTCTGGGATATTTTCCGAACATATGAATCTGCCTTAAACTGAATCAGATCTCTGGTCCATCTAGCTCTGTATTGTCTACAGTGGCTGGCAGCAGCTCTACAGGGTTTCATGCAGAAGCCTTCCCAGCCCAACCTGACGATACCAGGGATTGAAGCTTTGGCTTTCTGCAGGCAAGGCATGTGCTCTACCACTGCACAAGGCATGTGCACTCCCAAAGCATGTGCTTAGGATGTGAGGGGCATGACAGGTCAGTCTGTCAATGAGGCCAACTGAGGCAGTTGTCTTTCTCGTGATGGATTGGTAGGAAGGTCTGCCGCCATCCGCTTGCCCACCCCACTGATTATCCTTCCCCCTCCACTCCCTAGATGCAAAAGGGAACAGAGGCAACGGCATCGCCAGAGCGGGTGCGGAGCAGTAAGTCACAAGAGACTTTGCAATGCGCTGTGTAAGCAGCCTCTCCCACCCGCCGTTGGCTGCCATTGTCCTGCGAGGCAGGACTCCTGCGAGTTGCCGTTGTCTGCCCCGAATGGCTCCGACGGCGGGTGGGAGAAGCGGCTTACATGGCGCGTTACAGAGTCTCCCATGACTTACTGCTCCGCAGCCCCTCTGGCAATGCCGCTGAACAGAGGAGAGGCGTAGGAGGTTAAATGTGGAAGGGAGGAGAGTCTCCAACGCTCTGGCCCACCATTCTCCTCCCCAGCACACTTCCTCTTCTGCTCCTTTCCTCGCTTCCTTTTCAAATCCAGGGAGCAACAGCGGGAGAAAGAGGAGGTCTTGGGTTGCCCCTGGAGGAAGAGGAGCTGATTGTTGCTACTTTTATTGTTGCCATAATTTAGTGCTTAGGATAGGCACCTATAGGATAACCGCCACTAAATTATGGCAACAATAAAAATATAAAATATCCTATTTTATAGGCCAGCGGGTGGCGCAGTGGGTTAAACCGCTGAACCATGAGCCGTCAATCGAAAGGTCGGCAGTTCGAATCCCCGACGGGGTTTGCTCTCGTTGCTTGGCCAGCTCCTGCCAACCTAGCAGTTCCAAAGCATGTCAATGCAAGTAGATAAATAGGTACCGCTTGCGGGAAGGTAAACAGCGCTCCGTGTTCCAGCCGCATGCTATGCGCTGCGGCAAGGAGAGTCATGCCGGCCACATGACCACGGAGGCGTCTTCGGACAACGCTGGGTCTTCGGCTTTGAAATGGGGATGAGCACCACACCCTAGAGTCGGACACGGCTGGACTTAATTGTCAGGAGTCACCTTTACCTTTTTATCCTATTTTATGAGCTGCCTCCCCTGGCTCAGGTACAGGCTCTAAACGTGCAGAAGCAAAAAGATAGTCTTTGCTCAAGTGTCCCTGCTCCTTGGTTTGGAAGAGCACCAGCTGTGACTGCCAGCCTCGAGACATCACGTGGTCTGAAAGTTCACTTCCAGGATCTGAAAGGGTAGCTGGTCCAGGGGAGGGGTTGATTTTATACTTCAATACTTTTCCATATTCCTATTGTGAACTACCTCAAGTAACACAACTGGAAAGAGGATACGTATGTTTTGAAAACAAACACACATAGCTACCCTAGAACCTTTGACTCAGCCTCAAAGGAACATCTTGCTGCTATGTTCTCACTAGACGGCCGTGATTTTACCCAGGTAGATTTCATCACTGAGCCGTTTTGACCTGTGTAAATACTTGGGCAATTTCCCATATAAATTACACACTTCAGTGCACAAGGCATCATCATCATCATCCGCTAGCCAACATTGCAGTCCAGACCTTTCATTCACAAAACTGCTGCGTGTCACAGTGCGGTTACTGAACTTCTTGGATAAGCCTATTACAGTAATTCTCACCACAATGGGCAAGGTGCACTCGGAGATTGGAAGGAACTTGTTTCTTTCCGTTAGTAACCACAGAACTTTCTCTGAGGCCTTTTTGTTAATGATTCCCAGAAGAGGGGGGGGGGTGAGTGTGTGGATATATGGAACAGCCTGTCTCCCTAGTTTGCCACACATCTAGTCAACTGGTTAGGACAGTGGCTTTCAAACTTCCTTTCATGGCGGGGGGGGGGGCTCTTTGTCATTTTCTCCTTTGCTCAGCGGTAGAGTACCTGTTTTGCATGCAGAAGGGCCCACCAAATTTATTTATTTATTTATTTATTTATTTACAGTATTTATATCCCGCCTTTCTCCCTGAAGGGACCCAAGGCGGCTTACAACAGGGAAAAAAAATACATACAAAAAAACAGTATAAAAAAATATCACATTTTAAAACAATAAAAACAATTAATGAAAATTAATAAAAACAGTGTCTAAAAACAATTTAAAAGATCATGGCTTCAATCAGAGCAGGAGCATAAAAACAGCAGCACCCCCACCTGTACCAGCGAGATGTTAAAAAAGGCAGGGGCTCAGAAGGCTTCTTTGAACAAGAAGGTTTTTAGGCCTCGCCGGAAAGTGTCCAAGGAGGGAGCAGTAAATTTCTCCAGCTAAAAGGATCACCAGTGCGTGATGATGAGGAAGTCCTTTGTCTGACACCCTGGGGAGCTGCTGCGTCACTCACCACTCCACTGGTCTAGATGGACTCACTCAGTTTAAGTGAGCATCACGCAATTACCTCCCCTGAAACTCTGACCAGCTGCTGCAAATGTTCCTAGTAAGCTCCGCGGCCACGCAGCTGGACAGCTCGGAGCTCAGCTGAACCAGAAGTCAGTGGTGATGTATGATGTCATCACCAAGCGCCGGAAGACACCCTGCCACACAGCAAGCGAAGGGGTCCATGTAGCAGCACAGGCCCCTTGCAGGGAATATTGGCTGCAGAGGAATCTGAGGCACGTGCTCAAGTTTCTCCCCCTCACTGACACAGAGCATGTAGCTGTGGAGAGGGGGGGCGTGCATGATTTATTTTGGAGTGTGGCACAGGAGAGGAATTACACCATGAACATCTCACAGTCTCAGTCTAAATGCCCCCTCTCTCCCCCATCAGCTTTTTGAGAAAGAAGAATATGCTGAGAGTTCCTTTCACAGAGCAATCATGTTGTACCTAGTTTGTTTCCAAAGTCTGCAGTTCTAGGCTTTTCTGTTTATTTAAAATATTTATACCGCAGCTTTCCATCCGTCAGGATCTGCCCAGCAGCTTAACAATTCTCCAGAACCATTCGGCGTTCACCTCACATGGCTATGGGCTATCCATTACCTCACAATAATACTTAGCATTTGTGTTCAAAGCACTTCAAATTCCAGTACTTCTCTTCTTTTAACCAGGGCTGGTCCATTCATGAGGTCAACTGAGGTGGCTGCCTCAGGCAGCAGATTGGCAAGGGGCACTCACCTCCATCCATCCACTCCCATCCACTGCTCCTCCTCCACCTCCTCCCACACCTGGATTGGAAAAGAAAAAAGGGGATGGAGCAGAAGAGGAAGTGTGGAGGAGAGAAGAGTGGTGGGATAAAACACCAGACACCGTCAAGCCCAGCACTCTCCTTCTTCGGCTCTGTCTCCCTCTTTTTTTCCAATTCAGGCACTGGGAGGAGCAGAACCTCCTGCATCAGCAGGTTAGGGTAAGTAGGTAAGCATTTGGCACACTGCCTCAGGTGCTGGGAGCTCTTGAGCTGGCCCTTGTTTTAAACCTTACAACAACCCTGTAAAGTAAGTATCGCTGTCCCTGTATTGAAGCTGAGGCTGAGAGTGAGCTGATCATAGAGGCAACGTTTGACCTGGAGAAGCAGCTCAGGGCTATGAGATGAAGGGCCCAATCCTATCCAAATTTCCAGCACCAATGCAGCTGCAATGCTGTCCCAAGGTAAGGGAACAAACATTCCCTTACCTTGAGGAAGCCTCCGAGACTGCCCCCCCCAAAAAAAACGCAGGATGCAGCACACACCCCATTGGCATGGCTGCATCAGTGCTGGAAAGTTGGATAGGATTGGGCCCAAAGAGACTGGTCCATAGCTCAGCCTCTTAGCTGCTGTGTTACACCAGCTCTGAACAAATCGGTCTCTTAATAATCAGCCGTGAAGTGTCCAGTCTTATTATATCATTCATCAGCATCGCCTTTTCAACGTGTCATTGACCCGCAATGAATTGTCCAGACATGCACGAATTGAATCGTGAGCTCAAAGGGAAGTTACCGGCCCGTCCAACCCTGTCAAGCTTCTATCCTGCTGCCTGTCGACCTGGAAGATCCAGGTTCAAATCCCCGCTCAGCCACGAAGCTTCCTGGGTGACCTTGGGCCAGTCACTATCTCTTAGCCCCACCTACCTCACAGGGTTGTTGTGAGGACAAAAAGGAGGGGAGGAAATATGTACACTGAGCTCCTTGGAGGAAGGGTGGTATAAAAAAGTGAAAAATAAAAAAAAAATATAAGGGGTGAGTACTTGGCTGGAAATCTCTAGCAAACATGCGCTGATGGAGAAAACAGGAGTGCTGATTCTGTGAAAAGGCTTTCCAGGGTGTCATTAATCGACTTGTGGCCTGCTGTGATGTCAGAGAAAGGGCTGTCATTCAGGAGCAAACTAGACATGATGTGGGAGTAATATGTTTGGAGTTCCCAATATCTTTTCTAAAAGAACAGCCAATGGGTAGGAGTGATTTGGAGTCATGGTACAGGAGGGGGAGAGGACCCTTTCCTCCCTACTGATTCCCAGTGGCGTCACTCTAGGTGGGGCAGAACTCTAAGTTCTGCCCCGCTCTGAACCCTTCCTTGCTCCCCAGCATGAGGCGGCCCTGCCCCCTCGCCGTCGGAGCCATTACGTCTAGTTAATCACTCTAGGAAGGAAGAGGCTGCTGAATTAGACAGGCCTCTGGTCTGATCCTGCCAGGCCCTTCTTATGTATCTATGATCTGGCTTTGACACAAGGCTCAAAACATCGTAAGAAGAGGAGAAGGATGTCAAGACATCCAGCTAGCCCACACGCTGTCTCCAACAGTGGCTAGCAAATGGGCAATGCACAAGCGAGGAGAGATAGTGCTATCCTGTCCTGTGACCTTGTCACCTCGTCAGTTCAATCCGATCCAACTTCCCCCATTGGTGTAACCAGTGGGGGAGGGCAAGGCAGGAGGCTTTGGAGAGGAGGGGAGATTTACCGTATTGTCCCGAGTTTAAGACGCACCTGATTATAAGACGCACCCTTAAAGTTTGGTGCTATTAAAAAAATTTAATTAAATCACTGGCATTAAATTGCAACAGCCTGATTATAAGACGCACCCCCAGTTTAAAAACTTAAATTAGGAGAAAAAAGTGAGTCTTATACTCAGACCAATACGGTAAATCCCCTTTGAATCCCCCTTTGGGGGGGATTTGAATCCCCTTTCCATTCTGGGGTCTCCCGTTCTCTCTGCACCGCTGGTTACACCGGTGGTGTAAGTTGGATAGGATTGCACTGTGAGACAATGAATTAAAAAACAAACCAACAAAACAGCCAGGACCCCAACACAGGAATTTACTGCCTAATGCAGAGGCTTCATAAGAAATACACAAAGTTGACTTATACTGGTCCCAATAGCCCTGTCTTGTCTATTCGGACTGGCAAGCATCCCCTAAGCCTCAGGCTTTCTGGCACCTCCAGCTAAAAAGGCAGCTGGCTGCGATAAAAAAGCAAACCTTATTTCGCTGGAGATGCCAAGGGTTGTTTTGCATGAACTCTGCCACTGAACGAGAGCACGGCATTAGAAGGCGACCCACGTCGAAATTCCTACATGCAAATATACAACTGTCGTGTTTACGGGAAATGGGGAAAGGCGCACACAAGGGATGAGCTCAGTAACAACCAACCATGAAGTTCTTGACAACAAACAAGGCAACAATTCATCTCTGTCAGTGTATCAGTTACCGAACAGCATCTGCCAGATCAATTTATCACGGCAAGAGGGATCCTGTAAACATGGGGGTGGGAGGGACAGCAACCCCGGTCTGCTGCGTGCATCAGGCATCATTCACTGGGAAAGGTTGGAGCAGCCGGGTATTTCTGTGGGCGCAGTTCTTGCACTCCCTTTCCCTGAAGTGCTCCTCGAGCCATGTTCAATACAAAACGTGAGTCCCATCAAGCGAGAGGTGGGACTTTCTTGATACCGGTGCACACTTGGGGCTTGATCCTTTCCCAGTAACCCCATTAGAGAGTCGGTGTACGTGGCACGTGGCACGTGGCACGTGGCACGTGGATGGATTTCAATTCCCACTCAGGGCTGCTTCCGTGGGTAGCAGTGAGCACGTCTCTCTCAGCCTAACCAACTTCACAGTCTTCTTGTGAGGATACAAAGGGGATAACGTTGCTGTGAGTGCCTCTAATCCTCTTTCCCAACGGCAACCAAGCTTTAAGTTGGCAATAATATTATAGATGGGCCATGTTGATCCATCAGAAAAAATCCAAAAGCCACAATGAGTAATACCTTTATTAGGACCAACCAAAAACACTCACAATCTTAAGCAAACCGTAGAGTTCTCAAGAATTCTTAATCAGGCTGGAGGTTAAGCAATGCAACAAAAAGAGGTGGGGTGGCTAGGTATGGGGTAATAGCCGAGCCTGCAATTTATAACAGTTTGGGCTGCAATTCCATATGCATTTACCTAGGAGTAAGCCTCATTGAACTCAGTGGGACACTTCTAAGTAGACAGGCCTGGTTTTGCACTCGGGCAGCCCAATCCTGTGTAAGGATACCCAGCCGGCCTAAAGTGCTGGCCGTGGTATCCTTTTGCCATTCTGGGCTGCCCCGGGGCAGCCTGGGAGCAACTCAGGAGAAGGGGACACTCATCCCCTTCCCCAGGTGTTGGCAAGCCCGGGGCCAGTGGGCCTACTCAAATGTACGCCAGCTCAGAAGCCAGCTCAGAAGCTGATGTACATTCGAGGCCCAGGTGTCGGGGCAAACTGGGCTGCGAGAGGGCTGGGGATATCGGCAGATCTTGCCGCCGATATCCACGCTCTCCCCCCCACCCGGTTCAGCCAATGGCTGCCCTCCCTAGGTAAGTGCAGGGCTTACCTAGTCTGACAGGCACAGGGACGGTCCCCCGGCGGAGCGAAGGCTGCTGGCCTTTGCCCTGGCAGCCCTTACTCGCCGAGAGTCGCAAATGCGCTTAACGGCGTGTTTGTGACATCACAGAGTGGTGGAGTGTGCACTCCACCGCTCTATGTTTACCCAGGATTGCACCATTAATGGCATACAGGTGGAGTTAAGCAGACTCACTGCCCAATCCTATCCCCCACCTTTGGCACCGATGCAGCCATGCTGGCAGAGTGCATGATGCATGCAATGGGGGGGGGGGCGGCAATCAGACAGCCAACAGGAGGTATTTTTATTTACCACCCTGTAGGCTGCCTGATCTATGGGTCTCCTCAGATATATATCAGCTATTTTGCTTGCGTGTGTCTGAGAGAGAAAAAGGGCAGGGCGACTTGGGAAAGAGGGGATAAGATCTGGCGCATGTTTGTGCTGCTAAGATCCACCCTCTCCCCTCCCCGCCCCTGCCCTCCCCGCGATCTTCCCTGAAGTCCTCCTTCCCACCCATGACATGCCTCTTCCAACTTAGTGGCGCCAATGGAGGCCTCTGGAGCTGCTGTTTTATGTGCTGCAACACTGCCCGTTTGCCGCAACAGCCCAGAAGAATGCAACAGTGGCCGGTTTTTGCACCACCGGAAAGCACCCTGCACTGCCAGAATGCAGGTTCCAGCAGCTAAGGGCAACCATAGGACTGGGACCTCAGTTAATCCACCTCACTAGGTTCTAGACAGGATCCGCATTTGCCCACATCCTTGCCTCCTTCTCTTTGTGTCTTCAGGCCTCCCTATGTTGTTTTCCTCATTGACTCTCTGTTTCGATTGTAAACGCCTTGGGAGCGAGGACCTGTCAAATGTTGCCCGTGTCATTCTGTACAGTTCAGAATTTAAATCCTTTGAAGTCACCATGTTAATTCAAATACTATAAGCAACACCACTATTATTAAGAACTGCAAAAAACGTTTCAGAAGAGTCTTCCTGTTCACCAGCGTAACCTGACAAATGCTCTGACAGGGTTTGGAGAAACTCTAGCTGGGCTGCTGAGCCTCCAGGAGAGAGAGCCCGATTGTGCCTGATTACATCTGCACCAGGAAGATGAGGAGAGGAGCGTCTTTGTAATAAAAAGAGGCAGGGAGGCCTTTTTGGAATGGACAGGGCAGATAAGGAGAGCCTGCAACTAGCACTGTTTATACTGCTTTCACACCAGAGGATCTTATCCAGTGTCCTTCTCTGAAATTCACTGCTTGTTTGCTCTGGGGGCACAGATAGCTGGTGGGTGGGAGGCTTGTGGTGTACTCGTTCAAACAGTTCCTCCATCCCACTGGCTCATTTCAGTAAACAAAGGGGCCCGCCGAGGAAAATCACCAAGCCCAGAATGGACAGGCTGCTCCTTTAGTAAAACAGCATAGGGTGGTGGCAAATCTCGGGTTTAGAGGAGCAGGATTCAATTCCCTGCTGGGCACTGAAGCTCACTCCTGTGAAGGGTTGCTCTGAGAATCTAAAACCGTCCCAGGGCCTGGTCTGGGGGTTCAGAGGCAGCTCTAGGCCTGGCCAGTGCCTGCGTAGGAGACTGTCTGCGAACCCCCCAAGTACTGCGAACCCAGCTTGGCAGGGATGCGGATCAAGTCTCTGACTCCAAGTCTCAAGTCAAGTCCCAAGTCTCTGGGTCCAAGCCCTGAGTCTTTGGTTGCGAGTACCTATCTATTTCATGGGGAAAATGGGTTTAAACCTGAAAACGGGTTTAATCCTCCAAGTCTCGAATCGAGTCTTTCGAGTCTTTTACAATTGCTGAGTCAAGTCTGAGTCAAGTCATGGACATGACTTGAGTCCGACTCGAGTCCGAGTCCATAGACTCAAGTCTACTGCAGCTTGGTAACTAGATGTTGCCGTCTCTTCCTCCCTCAAGTTGCTACCCAGTTCTCCTAAGAATAGCATTCAGCTCCAGCTGCTTATGTTTTGATGAGGCACATCTATCTTTCTACCTGGGCCGATGCCTGCTCAGAGGTTTCTAGGTTCCAATGAGGGCCCCTCGCTCTCATTAACCTGTGCTGGTAATGGCAAGAGTCTCCATGCATTGCAGCCCATGCAGCATGGATCGGGTCCTCTTGGCCACCAAGCCGTTCTTCAGTAGTGGCAGGGAGGGCCCAATCTGCACCCTGCGGGCAGCAGTGGCGACTGAGGTCCTGAATGCTCCTGAACAAATGCAATTGATTCAGTTGCAGTGTCATGGGAACTACACTACTCTTGATGCCAAGTGGCTGGAAATCAAATGTCTGTGCACAGAAGCAACCAGGGCCTGTGCTCAGGCAGGCTGCTGCCAAGTCAAGACTGGACAGTTCTGCAGCGGAGACAGCAGCATGGAAGTATTCTGAACTGAATACTTCATGAACTGTATTCTGGGCAGCCAGATGTGCTTTTCCAGGGACACATCAAGCTGCCTTAGACTGTCTGTCGTGCCACTGCTGGCAACTCGCACTGGCAACAGCTCTCAGGTGCTCTGTCACAGCAGCTCTGCTCCTGCCTCCTTAGGTCGTGGCTCAGCGGCATCACGGGCAGCATGGCGATACTTGGCATATAAGGTGTGTACGAGGGAAATGGAGGCGACAATCTCTCCAGGCTGAAGAGAGCAGAGAGGGAGGGGCATCATCACCTCGAGTCTCTGCCCCCGTTTGTCTGTCTGTTGGGGATGAGCTGATGCTTTCTCTTGACCTGCTCCCCTTTTGGTTTCTCTCCTCCATGTGCGGCTTCGGGCAGATGCGCAGGGGCTCGCGGACTGTATCAATACGGGGACAGACATGAGGAAATGCTTAGGAAACCAATTGTTTGAACCCTTGTCAATCAGATTCTAGCCTGGTTTTGGGAAGAACACAGCCTTGGTCGCCTTGCGGTCTGACCTCTGCTGGACACGGGATGGGGGTGGGGATGGGGGGGTGAGTGCCTCCCTATCCGTCCTGCTGGACCTCTCAGTGCCACTGACCCTGGCATTCTTCTGGGCTGTCTCCCTGGCTTCGGACGGGGGCACCGATTATTCCTGGGGACCGGGTTCCAGACAGCTGTTCAGCAGGGCCTTCGCCATTCAGCCCTATGGCATCCCTCAGAGCTCTATTCTGTCTCGCAGGATGCCACTGGGGGAGGCCAGATTTGTGATGACCATTGCATTTGGGATACACAGGTGGATGACCCCCTGCTCTGTCTCTCAGTCTCATCTTGACCTAAGGAGGTTATAGAGTCAGAGTTGGTCTGGATGAGGGCTTTTTGTTGTTGTTCAGTCGTTAAGTCGTGTCCGACCCTTCGTGATCCCATGAACCATATCCCGCCAGGCCTTCCTGTCCTCCTGAGTTCGCTCATTTTCATGTTCGTTGCATCGGTGATGCTGTCTAACCATCTCATCCTTTGCCTTCCCCTTCTCCTTTTGCCTTCAATCTTTCCCAGCATCAGAGTCTTCTCCAGAGAGTCCTCTCTTCGCATTAGGTGGCCAAAATATTTGAGTTTCAGCCTCAGTACCTGTCCTTCCAGGGAACAGACAGGGTTGATTTCATTTAGGATTGACTGATTTGATCTCCTAGCAGTCCAAGGGACTCTCAGGTGTCTTCTCCAGCACCACAGTTCGAAAGCATCTATTCTTCGGCGCTCCGCCTTCCTTATGGTCCAACTCTCGCAACCATACATTGCTACTGGGAACACCATCGCCCTGACTATACGTACTTTTGTAGGCATGGTGATACAGAGGTACTATTAGTGCAGAGAACTGAACAAATGCAATTGTGCACAGAAACGGCCTCTAGTACAGAATGCAGCCACTAGGACTGCTGACTGCTGCAAGAGGTCATGGCGCTGTTCTACACCTCTTGTATCATCTGCACTGGCTTCCTGTATGTTTCTGAGCACAATTCAAAGTGCTGGTCATGATGATCTATAATAAAACCCTTTACAACTCTGAACCGAGATATTTAAGGACTAACTCTCTCTGCATAGATCTGCCCATCCCGTGAGAGCATCTCGAGGTGCTCTGTTGCAGGTTCTGCCTCCAGTGGAGTTGCAGTTGGCAGCTACCCGTGACGCGGCCTTCTTGCTGGTGGCACCTGGTCTTTGGAATGCCCTCCCATTGGTGTTAAGAACAGCTCCTTCCTCACTGGCGTTTCAGAGGGAAAACTTTTTGCTTAGATGGGACTTTGGTTAATTGGTCCCCTTCCTGCTATGTTGTTTTCTTTGATTACTGTGCGGTTGTTTTTATTGTTTAATTTGTTTAATTATTGTTTTATTGTTGTGCTTTTAATTTGTAAGCTGCTTTGAACTTCCTTTTCTGGGATTGGAAAAGCAGGGTATTAAATCTTTAAAATAAATAAAATGAAATAAGCTAGGGGTTCAAACACAAGAAGGCCGCATTGATTGAGAAGTAAATATAAAGTGCATTGCCCAACAGATACAGCTTCTTTTTACCTTCTGGCAAAGGCCCCATTAGCTCCATTGTCAAGCTCTATAAACCTAGAGGCAGTCTCTGCAAACTCTCATGCTCCATGTTTCTATAAGGATGTGTCTCTAAAAATTATAACTTGCTACAGACCTTCCCTACTGCTTTTTACCTGCCCCCCAATTCTATGTCAAGGGTTGGGGAATCTGGGAATAATTAAAAAGTACTGGGGGGAGAAAGAGCACAGGTCAGTGATGCCACCTGTTCCTTACTGCTTCCCAGTAAGTATCCCATTTTGGGATGCAGCTGGGAAAGCTAACCAGGACTGGGCAGTAGATAGGGGAGAGTCTTCCTTAGCTGCTGCCAACAACTCACATCTGTCTGCTGCCTAGTTCCCAGGCACCGTGAAGGAGGAGATGGCGCGCGCACGCACGCATGCACACACACACACGCGCACGCACGCACGCACTTTCCAAAGCATGGAGGGAGTCTACCATTGGGCTGCCCCTGCAGGACCTTTGCCCCAGAGCCCCCCTCCCCCCCCAAAAAGCTGGAACCACTACTGGCTCCAACCACACCTTGTCCAGTTCCATTCTATCACGTTTGAGATGGGGCAACCAGAACTGTACACTGTATTCTAAACGCAGTCGCACTAGAACTACATAAGCTAGGATGTCCAGGAGGGGAGAATAGCATGAGTGAATCCATTGTGAGTTGATTATTTATACTGCAATTGGCTTTATTTATTGATCTGATGCTTCGTTACATTTTGATGAAATGTTTGCTCTGAGATATCGTTTAATGTCTTGATCGGTACACCTCCGTCACGCCAGACGAAATGGTTCATTTGCATTCCCTAGGCGTTACAGATCTCACTCTGACTTCTCTAGTTTGAAATTTGTCCCAGACTCTTCTGATGATGCCAAGCTGCGGGAGGGGGGGTATAATAGGGCACTTGGAGGGGGGGCACATCCTCCCAATTCAGTTAACGCTTACAGGAAGTGGTTGGCCAGCCCCTGCATGAGAGCTGATACCCCTTCTCAGAAATGAACATGCAGTTCTCTAAAGATAGATTGCGCAAATTCTAAAGAAAACCCACCAGAGGCCCTCGGGAACCTACAGCTGCAATTCCTCAAGCAAGGAGTTCCAGAAGATCGTCAAAAAGCCGCCACCACACACCGGCGCTTGACGCAGCTGCCTTGTGGACGCAGCCAACGCTCCGCAGCAAGCAGGCCTCTTATGCAAGGGCTCTCAGGTTTCACATCCGCAGCACCCACATTATGTCAAGAGGCTGGCAGCTGCACACATCCTTTGCCCCCGACCCCTGTGTAATTGTAACTGTAACTTCAAACAGGGCCTTCTCCTTCCCAAATGCTGCAATGGCCCCCAGGCGTCTGCTGCTGAGAATGTGGTGCTTCGAGAACGTTTCCACCTTTGGTTTTGAAGAAACAGGTGCGACTGGAAAGAGAAACACAAAGGGGATGATAGTGGCGAGGAGTGCAAGTGTCGTGGCAAGAACCTTGGCCTCCATAAGCCAGATCGGTGGACTATTTCAGAAACTGGATGTTCCTCCCGTTAACTGTCATTTACAGAAAATGGCCAAGACTCAATTTATGGGATTTCAGACCAGACTATATGTTAGGCTGGAGCTCCATGACTGGAAACCCCAACATAATTCTCTTGGCAAAAGAAAAAAAAAAGCAGCTGTGTGGGACCCATTTCAGATTAGGGCCGCAGCATGGAAGGAAGGAGTTCGACCCTTTCCCCCCTGCACCACAGCCCTATATTATTACCCTCTCCCCAAAAGCTGATATTAGTCGTGGAAAGAAGAGCTTACAAGCACAAATGGCAGCTGTAAATATGGCTACTGTGGCTACTAGCAGATTCAGGGGGGGCATGATTTAAGTTGAGGAATTTGTGCAGGGGGGAAACCCCATGCCACTGCACAGATACAGTTCAGGAGGCCCTGCAACTGTTTTTGCAAGAAGAACTATGCGTTGGGACTTTCCAATCATGGCAAAAACACATGCAGACACCAGTTCATACAAACATGTAAATGATGCCGCATCCACTGTGATCCTAGCCTGAAAAACATGATCCTACCACCTTGGTAACATTCAGGTTAGACTGCTGCAACATGCCATATATATATAAAAAGCATTCCAAAATGATGCCAACCCCAGCAGCTAGTTCATTAATTGGCACTCAACATAGCACCCACACCACATCCAGCCAGCACTGAAAAAGACTTCCAAGCTGTTCAGAGGTACAACTCAGAGGGCTGGTTTGGGCCTATAAAGCCCCAAACAGGCAGGTTCCGCGGGCAAGGAACAAAGAACCCTACACTGCAGTCCAGCATGGCGGCAGTGGCTGGGCCTGAGACACTGTGATGTCCCCGGTTCAGAGGGAAGAGGCCTGCTCAATCACCCACTTGCTTCTACTCCTCCTCTGTATAATACAGGAGCCCCTGGGGATTCCTCCCTGACCATACTCCCCTTAGCTACTATTAATAAAGAGACACATCATTTGCATACACTCGTTCCCTACCTCAAAACCTCATGAGAGCCACCACTCCCAGGAGGGAAGGCAACTCCCATTATCCCCAAAGCAGCCTCTGTATCATTTTTTGCCAAAAATGATCCTGACCACCTTTCACAGATCGCTGCTGCTACAGCACCTCTATTTGTTGTTGTTCAGTCGTTAAGTCGTGTCCGACCCTTCGTGATCCCATGAACCACATCCCGCCAGGCCTTCCTGTCCTCCACTATCTTCCTGAGTTCGCTCATTTTCATGTTCGTTGCATCGGTGATGCTGTCTAACCATCTCATCCTTTGCCTTCCCCTTCTCCTTTTGCCTTCAATCTTTCCCAGCATCAGAGTCTTCTCCAGAGAGTCCTCTCTTCGCATTAGGTGGCCAAAATATTTGCCTTCAATCTTTCCCAGCATCAGAGTCTTCTCCAGAGAGTCCTCTCTTCGCATTAGGTGGCCAAAATATTTGAGTTTCAGCCTCAGTACCAGAAGCGTCACAAGGATGGGCGTCACCCCAAAGCAGGGGGGCGCGCATCACCCTAGTGACGGTCTGACATTCGGCCGCGCCACGATTTTGAGGGGGGGCGACCCGGCTGCACCCTGCCCTGGGTGCCCCCCGCCCCGAGTCCGGCCCGGCTGGCACTCCAGGGCCTTCTGAAAGAAGGCCCATGCACTGCGTCAATACGGGTATTTTTACAATTTTCGTGCATGCGCAGAGACCGTTTTGAGGGCAAGGGCCTGAGGGCAACGGTCTTTCAGAAGGCCCTGGTGGCCGTTTTGAGGGCAACGGTCTTTCAGAAGGCCCTGGAGCGCCGGTGGGGCCGGACGCCCCGAGGCCGGCTCCCGGGCCGGCCTCGGAGCGTCCGGAGGGTGACGCGCGTCACCCCGTTGCGCGCGTCACCCCCTGGTGACCCCCCCCCCGCCACGCTCCAGCAACGCCACTGCTCAGTACCTGTCCTTCTAGGGAACAGTCAGGGTTTATTTCATTTAGGATTGACTGATTTGATCTCCTAGCAGTCCAAGGGACTCTCAGGAGTCTTCTCCAGCACCACAGTTCGAAAGCATCTATTCTTCGGCGCTCAGCCTTCCTTATGGTCCAACTCTCGCAACCAAACATTGCTACTGGGAACACCATCGCCCTGACTATACGAACTTTTGTTGGCATGGTGATATCTCTGCTTTTTATTATGCTATCTAAATTTGCCATAGTTTTCCTTCCAAGGAGTAAGCGTCTTTTAATTTCATGGCTGCAGTCTCTGTCTGCAGTGATCTTGGAACCCAAAAAAGTAAAATCTGTTACTGCTTCCATTTCTGCCCCTTCTATTTGCCAGGAATTCATGGGACCAGATGCCATGATCTTAGTTTTATTAATGTTGAGTTTCAAGCCAACGTTTGCACTCTCCTCTTTCACTCTCATCAAGAGGCTCTTCAGTTCTTCTTCACTTTCTGCCATTAGGGTGGTATCGTCTGCATATCTGAGGTTGTTGATATTTCTCCCGGCAATCTTGATTCCGGCTTGCGATTCATTCAGCCCTGCATTTCTCATAATGTACTCTGCATATAAGTTAAATAAGCAGGGTGACAATATACAGCCTTGCCGTACTCCCTTTCCAATTTTGAACCAATCGGTTGTTCCATGACCTCAGGGTACGGGTCGGATTATAGGGAAGGAGGCGGTCCCTCAAATACCCTGGACCCGAGCCGTATAGGGCTTTAAAAGTCAAAACTAGCACTTTGAATTGTGCCCGGAAACGAACCGGCAGCCAGTGTAGCCGCTGAAGCAACGGTCCGACTGAGTTGAACCGACAAGCCCTGGCAACCACCTGGGCCACCGCATTCTGCACTAGTTGCAGTTTCCGAACAGTCTTCAAAGGCAGCCCCAGGTAGAGCGCATTGCAGTAATCTAGTCTAGATGCCACTAGGGCATGGGTCACTGTGGCCAGGTCTGCACGATCCAAGTACGGTCGCAGTTAGCGCACCAGCCGAAGCTGGGCAAAAGCCCCCCTGGCCACAGCCGCCACCTGGGAATCCAGGAGCAGCTGCACATCCAGGAGAACCCCCAAGCTGCGGACCTGCTCCTTCAGAGGGAGTACAACCCCATTCAGAGCAGGACGATGATCCAGTACCTGAGTCGCAGACTAATGGTGGCCACCCGCCCCTCCCCTAGGCTCCCTCGAGGTGTCAAACACATAGCCCTTCAGCGGAGTCAACTTCCTGACCAGACGACCTAAAAATCTCACACACTCACCCCACACTCAGTCACCACCTCACTCTCCAGTCAATCCGTATCTAAAAGTGCTTCACAAGTAATTATTTTACAAGTAATATCTTATTTATTTATTTGAAAAAAAAAAACCTCAATCCATTTCTCGTAATGATGCAGCCCTAATGAATAGCCTCAATGCTTGAGGTGCTTAATTATGTGACTCACCCAGCCTTCACCTGCTCCCACTACCTGTCATTGACAGACTTGGGGGGGGGGGGAAACGCCAGAAAAAAGACGCGCAAACATTTATCTCCCTATATTTACACAAGCTTGCAAACTGCAGGAGCTCAGCTCTTTGAAGGGCAATTAGCAGCTACCTGATTTTTGAATAGCCTCAGGGCTTGAAGCAATTTGGGACCCACCAGAAAACAAGTTGCGACCCGCCAAGTGAGTCCCGACCCACAGTTTGAGAAACACTGCCTTAAAGCATTCTTCTGACTCGTGCTTCTTTACTCCTATCTGCCCTCATTAAGAGGAACCCGCTGGTGGATCTTCCTCAGCTACCCTGTGCTAACGTCTGAAGCAGACAACCTGGATGTGTAAACTTGCCCAGATCTGTCTTTGAATCGTATTCACAAGCTACTGGATCCGCCAGAAAATGAGCCCCCGTTCAAGCATGTCTGGCATCCTCTTCAACTAGCGAGGGGCTGAGGCAGCATTCTTCCTTCGCTCGCTATTCCCACACTGAAATCATGTTGAATAATGTAGTGAGAGAGAAACTCTTTTCCCCTCCTGCACCCTCCATACAACAAAGCATTGGCCACACAGCAACAGAGGAAACGAGCAACATCTGGTCCGCTTCCTCCCTCTGGTTGAGCATCGCAAATGAACAGCTGTGTCTGGCATTTCTTCCTGCACAGGAATCCATCAGGCCTTATTCCCCTTTACCACACCCCGCAGCACTGGCATTTGGGCTAGCGCCAAAAAGGTAACCGGAGGAGGACATCTCTTTCCTCAGAGGTGGACGGACTGGAATGGCATGGAATGGCGCCCCATGCCAACACAGGCTTTGTGGTTCATGTCCATTTGCTCCTCAAGAGGCCTTTGCTGTGACTTTGCTTAGTCTCCACTCCTCCTTAAATTATTATTTTTTTAAAAAATGGGCTATTTTAGTTCATTCATATTTGTAGCCACTGCTTCTTAGAAAAGATAGGATATCAATGTGTATGGGGAAAAACTTGTGACTTATAATTTATGTGCAGCATGATCCTTTCTTTCCATGTATACTCAGAAGTAAGGTCCACTGATTTAAATGGGACTTGTTCTCAAGAAAATGTGCATGGGATTAGAGCCATGGAACATGACCCTCAGCATGTTGACTCGGAAGTCTCATTAATGTCAATGGAATGGAACTTACTATACCTAGGAATAATATTTTAGTATTGCAATCTAACAGCCCGATCCTTTGCCTTTGGAGCACCATTGTACCACCAGGTATACTTGCCGTCACAGCAGCCCCTCTGCTGGGGGCTGCTGCATGGCCACCAGCAAGCAGTCGGAAAACAGACAGTGTTGCACAGACCAGCCACTGGCAGGGTTCTTCCAACAGATGGGTGGAGATCGGGGCAGGATGAGGGTGGGTCGCAACAGCGGCAGCAGCACCTACAGCATCCCAAACTCCAGTCCCAGGCCACACACATCCCCAGCAGACTTTTCAGAGCTACGCCAGCAAAAGAACTAGTGGAAATCTGAGGAGTCCCATCAGGGTCCATGCAGTGGCCAGGAAGGTAAATATTTCACTTCTTACCTCTCCCGTCCACCTGGTCCCTGGACAGTGTGCTGGATGCAGTAGATGCTGCACTGGCAGCCTTGCATCCAGTGCGCCATCACTGGATAGGATCGGGCCCTTAATCTAGTAATGTCTTGTCTGTAGAATCTTGGACAGATGGAATCCCTAAATCGCTGATCCATTCAGTGGGGAACATTCATCCTAACATCATAGCTGAGGAATTGTCCATTCTGGTCTCCGCAAATTACACATTCAGGTGTTTGGTACTCTTATTAGGTAGACCTGAAGCAGTGGAGAGGCCTGGAGCCAAGCAAAAGAGGCTGTTTGATTGTTTCAACTCACAGATCAGTTTTCAGCATGCAGTGAAGAGTGCAAAATTTCCACTTAACTGATGCACAAGAACTCGTGTGTGTGTGTGTGTGTGTGTGTGTGTGTGTGTGTGTGTGTGTGTGTGTGTGTGTGTGTGTGTGTGTGTGTGTGTAGGCTTACCATTCGTCCCGGTTTGGCCGGGACTGCTCTGGTTTGGGGGGCTCCGTCCCGGCAGCGTCCCGGCCCCCCCAAACCGAGACAAACGACTGCCTGTAATATATATGCAGTAGGTCCTCGCTTACCGTTGTTTCACTAAACGTTGTTTCACTTTAACGTCTTCCTCAATGACTGCAGCTACTTCCGGGTCGTCCCTGGCTCATGACCCACTTCCTGGTCCTATTCGTGCCCCAGAATGCCCTGCAGGTAGCTTCTGCAAGGCATTGTGGGAAGGGGGTTGTGGTCCAGTGTAGCCTAGAAGAGGCTTTGCAGTGCGCAGCAAGTCCACCAGAGCCCCCCAGAGGATTGTTGGTGAAAAACAGGTTAGTTATATGTCATTTCACTTAACATCGCAGTTTGCAGGAACCTATCTCCGACGTTAAGTGAGAACTTCCTGTATACTGAGGCCCCAATCCTATCCCCCAACACATACCAAGCAGTCGTGCCAATGGAGCATGCAATGCATGCTATGGTGGGGAAACGATTGTGCAGCCTGCAGGAGTCACCTATGGTTCTCCTCAGACATACACCAGCCATTTTGGTGGCATATGTCCGAGAAGCAAAAAAGGGGCTGGGAGGTTTTAAAAAGAGGGGATAAGATCTGGTGTGTGCAACTGCCACCAGATCAACCCCTTCCCTCCTCTGACTCGCCCCCAGTTCCTCCCCCAGCATGCCCCGTTACTCCCCCTCTCCACCCACAAACGGTTCCCTGTGCCGCTTGCCTGCCCCAGTGCAAGATGCTGGCTGCAGCAGCGGCAGGCCTCTGGTGCTTCTGCTGCTTTGCAGTGGCAGCTCGGAAATGGCTGCCAGTGGCCTGCTCTGTGCATCAGCAGCCGCCAATGTATGACAGCGGTGGGCGGGGCAATGTCCCGCTGCAGTAAATCCAAGGATAGGATTGGGCAGCCAAGCACACAAGAGAGACGAGATCAAGAGGGTGGAGCAAGTGACCAGCACAACAAGCACATCAGAAGCAAATAATCCAAAGCAAAATGTGGAAAGAAACTATATGAACAGAAGAAGATGAAAAAAAAAGCCCTTTGTCAATATATACTATGAGATTATCAAAGTCATGTAGCCTTAAAGGTTTCTGAACGTGGAAGGAAGACTTTTTTTCCAATCAGCAAACATTCCAGGAAAAAGTTTTATGTCACTGCCATGATGTTGCAGCTAATGAATTAAACGTTCTCATGCAGGCTCGGACAAATTTGACTCCGTGGCTGAATGTGGATTCATCACATGGGAGATGGAATGTATCTGGTTTGTGGATTTTCTAAAGAAAGCAAACAATCACTGCAGTAATAAAATATACTTTCCTACCCACACAGACGCTGATCAAATAATCACAGATGGAACTTATGGGGAGTTTGTTAATTTTAAAAAGATGTAGTTATAATTTTTCTGGATTGTAGCAGAGGCAAAAAAAGTCATAGGAGAGATTTAATGGTGCTTCAGATTCTCTCAGAAAAATCTGCTCTGAGTTTCACTGTCTGCAACTGAATCATGGAATTGTTCTGGAACTTTCTGGTCTGCATCAGAAATGAACAAATCCTTGGTGACAAATGTGTGGTTTGTTGTTCATATCAGTTTTGTATGGGAACATGGGTTTTGTAGTGCTACACAATACAGAAACAGAAACACTGAAATGTTTTGCATTTCAGTGCACATGTGTTGTCAATCACTTTTTAACTTTTTAAAGAAAGTTTTTCCCTCTTTTCCTGCAGCTTACATATTAACTGCAACTTACATATTAAAAACATAAAACACCTCTCATAAAAGTAAAACCACGGACATAGCAGCAGGTAGACCCATAACTGTACAGAGCAACACAAAAACACAATCATCAACAACCAGCTCATCCCAAACCAAAGCGCCAACCTTTCACCACATGCCAGAAGAAAAGTAGGGCAGGAGGTTTCCACGAGAAGGAGTCCCACAGTGTCAGAGCTGCCACTGAGAAGGCCCTGCTTCTATTTGATGCCCACCTCACTTCACCAGGTACTAGGCACCTGGAGCAGAGTATAAATGTAGGGTGGAGTCTGCGAGGAGGAAAATATGGCTCAATGCGGTCCTTAAGGTACTCAGGTCTTAAGCAAGAACCAGAGCCTTGAACTATGGAAACATGCTAGTAACCAAGCTAGCTCATTTACAGCGCAATCCTGTGTAACTTTGCACCGGTGTAATAGTAGATGCACCAGCGTAAGTGCACTTATGCCAGTGTAAGTGCACTTACACCAGTGCATCTGCTGTTACACTGGTGCATCTATTGTTACACCGGTGCAAAGTTACACAGGATTGCACTGTTAGAGTCCAATGCGACACCCCCCCCCCCCAATCTTCCACCATGAAGCTGCCCTGACGGAGTGCACACTGGATACAATAGTGTGGGGGGGGGGCGGAACAGATGGCCAGCAAGGGGAAAGTAAAAATAGTTTTTACTTACCTCTCCATAGGCCGCTTGGCCATCAATGGGGCTCCTCAGACTAACATTAGCTATTTTGCTGGCATAAGTCCAAGGAGAGGCAGGAAGCATGTTGGGACAGGAAAATGGGGATGGCACCCTGGCATGCACTGCTGCTGCTTGCATCCAAACCTCCCCCCCCACCTCGAACCACCCCGACACAGGCTGGATCCGTCTATGGCAGGTGTGTAGAGGCCGGGCATTTGCACTGGCAGCTCCAACACGCATTACAGCAGCAGACAATTTATGGCGCCACAGAGAGATGTACGAAGGTGGATCATGAGATCCACCATTGTAGATGCCTAATAGGGTTGGGCCACCAGTCTTGGCATGGGATACTCCTAAGAAGCAGTCCATGTAAAAGTCCAGGTAATTGCAGCATTCTGCGCCAGTACAGCCTGATATAAACCATGTTGCCAGGATCCCATCCGGAGCTGACCAGGGCATGCGGAGTTTTGACCAGAGATGCCCGGCATCTCATGTGTTCCTTCATGGTACCCCAAATCTGCCACCAGAAGTGGCTTCCTTTAATGTACACATTACCTCATAGTTGGGCAGCTTCTGCCAAATCATCCTGGGGCATATGAAAGTCTTTTCTGATGGCCCAAGGACTTCTCGAGGTGACTAGTGGGCCATTCATCTCCACACCCATTTCCATGCTATCTGAAGAATACTGAAAAAGCCAAGATTTGCCTTTCCCCCTGCTCTATCCACTGCCACAGAAACTTTACCCCATGTGTCCCAAAAAAAGCCATGTGTGGAAATGAATAAATAAACAAAACAAGGAACAGAAATGTTTGAAAGTGCTTTTGATGTTGTCAAAAGACAAGGAACGTATCTGCTCTCGTCGCTGCCCAGCTGGCTACAAACCTGATACAGCACAGCAGAACCCTGTGGGCTGTCCAGAGTTCATCGTTGCCTTGGAGCTGTGCGAGGCTGGGCAAAGCCAGTGGGAAACAGGGCGCTTCGAGCCCAACGATACGCTTGCTTCTGCAGGGTTGGGTTCCCCTGCCTTTAGCATCTCTATTCCCACGAATGCTTCAGAACCGGAGAAAGGACACCTCCCCGCCTTGACCGGCAGAGCAAATGACATGTTGCAGATGCAGCTCAGTCGAAGGATTCAAAAGCTGAGCGACAGAACCAAATTCCAGCATCAGCAGATGAAACTGAATAACGTCAGAGAGTGTCTGTTTGAATGAGGACATTAGTTACTCGGCATTTATAAAGCACTTCTGAGCGATCGAGGCAACTCCCTTGATTAGCTCAATAATCCCGTGAGTCTTATTTTTTTTTAGGACAGCCACCTTTGTTCAGTGAGTTGGTTTAGAGTGATCAGTTCAAAAGCTTTCTCATCCACAAAAAGGGAAAGTGCTGAGGTTTTTTTTTATATGAATACATATGAAAACGGCAGGCGGCAGATGCTGTCTTGGAAGAGGCATTCCCAGGGTGTTGTCGAAGGCCCATCTCCATCAGAGGACCCACCGAGCAGAGCCACAACCAAACTCGCAGTACCAGTGACAGAGGCAGCATCCTAGGTGCCATCAGGCTTCCAACGGTCAAAAGCAACGGGTGAGTTTGCACAGCTGGGGTGAGATTTGGACCAGGGACTGTTGCCAAAATTGCCCGTTACTATGGGGAATAGCTTTAAATAGGGCAAGTTGGCATGTTCTGGGATCTTTACCTGTGTATACCAGAGTTGGGCCTTTGCAGAATTCCCTTTTAAATAATATTGAGAACACACATGGTTTATTTTCAAATGTTTACTAAATAGTTAGTCAGACTCATACAAATGCAACAGTTCACTCATAAACACAGCATACAGATCTGGGAAACTTAGATAGAAAGGTATAGAGACATTTGCATTAGCAGGTTCCCTTTGAAGCGTTGGGGGTAATATTCACCTGTTCCTGAAGAGGAGTGGTCCTTGGCAGCAGTGATGGAGAGAGAGAGAGAGAGAGAGAGAGAGAGAAGGAGGAGGAGGAGGAGGAGGAGGAGGAGGAGGGTAGGGATGCCTAGGGCTCCAACCAGCAGAGCACAAGCTAGGAGGAGGCCTGAGGCACACAGAAGCTAGGCCAAGGAGAGGGGTTGGTGCAAGAGGGCACGCAAAGAGTCAGAGTTCAGGAGGTAAGGGTCAAGAGGAGTTGGCTGCCTGCCTGCCCTCTTAAAACCTGCACACAGGGGAGGAGTTTTTTTGGCTCTTACGCTGCAAAAAGAAATACCTTGATTGGGCTGGGGGTAAATCTGTGGAAGGGGGCATGAGAGGGTGGGGAGGAGGGAGAGGACAGATGACTTCATTGTTGCACATGTGGATTGGCCCTCCTTGGGAGCCAGACAGTTGGTATGTGAATTCTCTCTTTCCTGGTAGAGTAGTTTGCACTTCATTGGCATAGGGGGGAGAATGGAATGTGCTTCCGTGGCTACGTGCGGTGGGCATCTTGATTCATGGTGTGCTGAAGTTCTGAATAGATCCTTCCCCTCAGGGCTACTCTTAACTCTCTGGGGGAAATCTTGGGACAGAGATGCGGCACGGGCATCGCGTTTGTGTGGTACAGTCCAGCTCACAAGTCCAGCTCACAAATCCTTGGCATACAAAGTCACTTTGGTAGCCTTCTCATTTCATAGGGCAACAGGACTTCCCAGCTCACCCCTCCGATTCCAATGCAGGCCGCCATTTTATGGTCTATCCTTTGTTTGTTCAACCCGCATTGCCTGAATGTGTGAACTAACTCTTTTGATAAACGATGTATTTAGCATAATATGTGGTTTGGCCCTGAAAGCATCTGCGTGAACTCATTCAAACACCTAAAACTGTCCTGTGAAATGGTAAGTAGCATCGTTATTACATTCACTCCCACTGTCCTTATTTAAATCGCCGCACCTCTTTTGTCCTTAGCGTTGCCTTTTGAGCAAGCTGCAGGAGCCATCGTTCTTCCGCATTCAGCTTCCTTCCCCAAACCCTTCGAAATTCAACCCAGGGGCCCATCTTGTCTCGAGAACACACACATGTCAGTAATGCCTGCACATGAATGCTGAATTGCCAGCAGTGATCAGATTACAAAACGCAACAGCGGCCACACACCAAATGCCATCACACATGCCCTGCACTGCCATGTTAATAGCCACCCTTACTTGGCAGCATGCCAGCTGCTGCCTCCACCACTCCCCCCCCCTCCTCCTCCTGTTTCCTGGATTTGGGAAGGGGAAAAAAGAGGGAGCTGGAGCAGAAAAAAAAGAGTGAGAAGTGGCTGGGCAGAGCTGTTCTAACTCAGTACTCTCCTCTCTTCTTCCATCCCATTCCCTCTGGTGGGCGGGCAGAAGCAGGCATCAGGTGCCCAGCCCAGCCCACAGCCTGGAGCAGTCACCTCTGCTGGCCTCTTGGGCAGGCTGGCACTGCGGCCCGTTCCTTTTTCCCATTTCTGAAATGTTGGAGGTTGGTTGTCTGATCAGTTGCAGGCACGGACTGGTGCTGTAGTAGCCATGGAGGAGGAGAAAAGGACCGGGCAGGATGGATCATCTCACCACCTACATATTCAGGCAGGACTCGAGAGGCCTCCTGTATGGGCAGCAGCAATCATAAAGGAGGTCAAGACCCCAGGAAAGCGAAAGGGATTGGCAGCAGCATTGGCCTTCCTTATTAGGCCCTTACGCTGTGGCCGACTGCGCAAGAAGAGGATCAGGGTGCCAGTTTAGCAGGGTTGTGTAACAGAGAAATACATGCCAACCTGGAGTTGCCTGAGAAGGGTTTGTACAGCCACAAAGTGCTGCAGCACTTTCTGTTCCTCCAAGTGTCAAGAGATCTGCTAGGCACACACCACCGGTTATGTAATAGGAAGTCTCCATTTCCGTCAATTTCCACATTAGGGCATTATATAATGAACACATTGTTGTGGAAGTGACCAACGACCAAGCCACAGAAGGATGCAACTTTGACAAGAAAATTGATCGCTTCTCTTTCGGTTGTTCCAGTGGCTCCCGTTCCTTCCAGCTCTTCGCCTTTCACCCAGTTTATTCAGCCACTGGTCCAGCCAGTCGCCGCTGCTCCTATGGAGAACTGTACGATTGCTAAGGCTGTCGCCCCTGATTAATGAGATCCTGGCTGATTACTTGTATGCATGTTAGTCAATTCATTAACGGATTAAATCTGTATCCCTTTTGCACATCATGGCACTTGGCCTGTTACTACACATACTTTTATAAAACTGTTGCCTGAATGAAGATGAACTCGAAGACACGAGTTTATTTATTTTATTAATTTTGTTCACATTTTTATACCGCCCTTCCTCCAAGGAGCTCAGAGTGATGTACATATTTCCTCCCCTCCTTTTTGTCCCCACAACAACCCTGTGAGGTAGGTGGGGCTGAGAGATAGTGACTGGCCCAAGGTCACCCAGGAAGCTTCGTGGCTGAGCGGGGATTTGAACCTGGATCTTCCAGGTCTAAGTCCGACTCCTAAACCACTACACCATCCTGGAGTTAGGAGGACGATCATCTTCCTGATCCTCAGCCAACACATGTTTTCAAGAATATCCATCCAACCATAAAGGCCAGAAACGTATTTATAGTTTTATAAAGGAGAGTTCGATTAAAATTCATGCAAAGAGAAGCCCTGGGCATATGAAATATATGCAACCGGGCGAGTGTACAAGTGAAAGCTAAAATTTGAATTGTGTGCTGTGGTCTGGTATGCATTTGGTCTGCATTTGTACCAGCATGGAATCTGGGGCTGGAAACAAAATTCAGCATCCTGACGCTGCAGGTTTAACTAAACAAAACAAACAAACAAAAATCAAGTTTCTAGCCTTTTTGGCTGTGACAACAAACTTTGAAGTGTGTGGCTACTATTTCCTGTATTGTGCTTGGCACATTATCCCTCTCCATGTCTACCAGGAACGTGATAAATATACGCCTTTTAAAAAAAAAGTGTAATCTATGCAAGTTGCAAGAACGGACTTTTCTGGGCATAGTATTGTGCGTTACTTTGGTGCAGAATTATGTTTGTTTTTTAAGTTCAGGGTATGTGCAGCCCTGTCAACGATGCCAATTCCCTGTTCCACAGGGAATGAGACGATTCCCCCATTCTGTCCCTTTACTGCATTCCACTCCTCCTGAATTCCAGTTGAAGAAGTCCTATTCACAGGTTACATTCAATGTGCACACAATCTGTGTACAGCTCCTGCATCATGTACATGCTACATTTAACACATGTACAGCAGTACCCACGATCTGTACTCTATGTCTGTGAGGGGCCCTGTCCCCATGATGGGCCTTTACAAAAATGCATATAATTTTTTCACACAAAAATGTGTACACATGTGTACAGACAACTGTATGTGTGTACAACATCTGTGAGTGGCCCTTAGGAGAACAGCTAAAATTAATTCCAGAACTGAAACAGGTGTAATTGGCTTTGGTTTTCTCAGTTCCTTCTCTAAAATTGCATCCTTTTTCCTCTCTGCGTTATTGATGTACAGACAAACACTGCAAAAAGAAATATTGATCAAATAATGTTCTAGGGGAGACAAGTATACAGCCATGGCAAAAAACACTAGTTAAGTAAATAATAAAACCGAGGTATTGGTCACAAGCGTGGGAACATATATAAATACACTGTTATACGTATATGTTACCATATAACATATATTTGATAATTGCTGGCCATGAAAACTTGAAATCGTTTTAAAAATATTGATTTGGATGATTACCAAACTAGATGATTGCATCCAGATTCTTTTATTGCTTTGAGTTTCTTTTCTTTTTGCAGAATTTTCTCAGTGCACCTGGGCATGTTCATAACACAGAGGGTGGAAAAAAGACCTGCATGTACTGAAGGAACTGAACAATGTGGCAGGGGCACGACAAACATTCACAGCGTTCCGTGCTAATCTCAGAATTTTTTTTTTAAAATTGAACCATGGAGAATTCCTTCCTAACGGACTGAGTCCACTTCCAGAACAAACGCAGGTTATTAGGGCCCCTAAATCCAGGGAGTAATTTGGGTGAGGGAAATTTTGGAAGGGAAGCCTCCCTAATCTCATTGTTCCCACATGCTTCCTTGAGAAACAAGCTGGGGCGGGGGTGTCACTGCCGCACCCCCTCCCCATCCCCCTGGCTCTCAAAACTAATCTCCCACCAGGTCCCATCAGACAGCAGCTGCTTTGCCTTTGCTGCGAGACTGGAGCGGCTTCTAGTGTGCGGTTTCTGGGTTTCTCGTGAGACAGAGAAGCAAGTGGATGAGATCAGCTGGGCTCTCCCAGGCCGCCACCTCCATGCTTGGAATTTACTGGCCTCTGCTGCCATCTACTGCCTCCTCGTGTCTCTCTGGGAAGTACAGTACTGCCATTCCCATGCATGGAATGTATGGGAGAGCATATATCCCTATATATCCCTTTGTCCGTATAAGGACAAAGCAGAGGGCTCAGAGATGCTTCAGCTCTCGTGTTTAAGCAATGACAGCCAACTTCCATGGCTGAAAGCTTGGCTTGAGCATCTTAGTCGAAGGAATTCTGAATGCATGGTGAGTTTACGGCCGCACAAGCTCCAGGTGGTGTCCCTGTTTACCAGGGAGAGTCCTGATTTTCTGGTGCCTGCCCTTTTTCTCCTTATTTCACCTTTGGCCAGGGTTTTTGAAGATACCTTTTTTAAATAATGGTGCTGATGTGTGCACGCGTACGCTAGAGCTATTACTATTTTTGTACTTATTGATATGGTGCCTTCAATGTACACAGTGCTTCACATAGGCTGAAAAAAGCAGGCCCCTGTCTCAAGGAGCTTACAGTCTAGATATTGATATAAGGGAGGCGGCAGGGAGAGAAAAAAAGAGGGGGAGAGGGAGGTAGTAGGAACTACCGGGTATGTGCAATTCCATTCATATACAGTACTTACAGCCCAATCCTAACCCCCTCCCACCAATGCAGCTGCACCACCGGGGGAGCAGTCCCAGAGGGAGGGGCAGTCCCAGAGGTTCACTCTCTTGCCCGAGGGTAAGCCTTCATTGCCCTGCTGGGTCTACTTGGATCTGGTCAAGCTATTGCTGGCACAAGTCCGAGTGGACCTGGGAAGGTGGATCAAGACTGGGAAGGGGGAGAAGATATTATTGCTGCTGCTGCTGCTCTCTTTCCAGCCTCGACAAACACCCCTCTCCACCCCGTTCTGCCCACATGCTGCAGACCCCAGAAGTAGACATGGCCAGCTACAGAGACCATCTGTTCTGTATACAGAAGGTCCCAGGTTCAATCCCTGGTTTCTCTATGTAGGGCTGAAAAAGATCCCTGCCTGAAACCCTGGAGATCTGCTACCAGTGGGAAAGGTGAACCAATGGTCAGGTTCCTGGTAAGGCAACTTTGCCTTCATGTGCATAGGTGAAACATCTGCTCCTCAAAGAATGTTTCAAGCCGTCATTTCTATGCTCTTTAAGCTATTGTTCATTTCCTGAGAGTGGCCAGGGGCTGGGAGCCCTTCCCTTTTGGCTTCTTCCCCTAGTATTCTAGCAATGGAAGAAAGGAAGGACTTACATTGGAGGGGGAGAATCCATGCACGTGTCAGGGTTTGGTTTGGAGGGGGTGTTTGAGTGATTCTATCTACCCCCTCACATGGCTTTTCGTTTCCTGTGTGACCAGAGGAAAGAAGCCACAAGACAGCAGCTCCCATATACCTCTACTTGCAAATAGGAATTGGACCTAAGAGCCCATTCAGCACAGCAGAAAAAGCATGTGGTCAGTTTGATCTGAACTCAGATAGCAGGTGGGGGGTGGGTTTCGTAGAGTTTCGTATTTTCGTAGGGTTTCGTATTTTCTTCGGTCCCACACATTTCGCTTCCACCTTTCTCAAGGGCACAGGTGACTATCCATTGCTCAAAAATGATCCTCATATGCAAAATCACCTCTGGCTATTTGCCATCACTCCTTTTCTCTGCACCTGTTTGGACATTCCCTTCTTCTTTCTTCCCTTTGAGTAGGTGTTGTCCTCTTTTTCACTGTGGGAGGATTTCTTAACATTCTTCCCTGTTTAAACAACAAAACTTCCTGCACACTTGCTAAAATCTTTTTTCCTGATTTCCTAGCTTTCTATGAGCAGGGAGGTTTCTTTGCAATAGAAAAGGAGAGCTTGTGGGATCACTTTCAAAGCAGACAATGACACATGAAGGTGTGACTCCATCTGAAGCAGGCTCCTATTACATGCAAGGGTTTTCTTAAAAGTGTTCTCCTTTCCTTTTCTCTTAAGGCTTTGTTTTCAGAGTGATGTAGCAAAAATGAAAAACTGGCTCCACCTAGCGTTAGAAACCAGTATCATAGTAGTACTGTATATATGAGTTGAGGTGAGAAGAACACAGAAAACATTGTTATTGTTGCTCATTACATTTGTTAAAAGATTCTGATTGGTAATATACTGAATCTATAAGAAACAGTGAGGGCAAGGGCAAGGCTAAAAGAAAGATGATACAACATCAAGATTGCATCTTTTGGGGGGACATACTGTAAGTAAACTGTGAGTAAAGGATTATTAGCCCAATGACCCAGTCATAAGTGCTCGATAAGTGTCCCTAGATAGAAGCAAGATCTTTCCGAAACAATCCACACAGGCCCAGCTTCAGGCCTGCCCGTCTTTCATTCTTTTTCCAAGGTCAAGCAAATGACCCCTGAATGGTTTCGAATTTAAAAATGACTTCAAGCAAGGAGCTGACGGCATCACAGGTATGCCGCAGTGGTGACGACAAGGAGGCGCCACGCTCAGAAGTCGCCACTACCTGTTCCCAGTAGATGTTAAATTCCAGCCTCTCACAAAGGCTCCCTGAAACTGGAATGACTGTGGGATTGACAATGCCACAAGTGGGAAACATGCATCCCAGGAGGAATAAAAGTGAAACTTTCCGCACTGAGAGTGTTGATGCTCCGCAGCATGCTACAGAGTGCAAATGAACAGCCAGGCTGTTGAAACATTTGAAAAACTGTTGGAAAGAAACCGTTTTCCAGTGAAAGGTTTTCGGATAAGTGCATCTAACCCTGGGATTGGTTGAAGAGTGTGTTGTTTGTTGTGCTACCTGCTCCTTAGATAAGCGGCTGTTTAGGATCACCTCTTTCTCAAGGGAGCTGTTTCTTTGCGCTTCAGCGTAGGAGGCTCTGCGCTGCCCCCACTGTCTGTTGTAGGTACACAGGGCGGCAGAGGAGCCCTCGTTGGTGGCGCCCACTTTGTAGGATGCTTTTTGCACCAGAAAGCTGGTTACTACCTTCCCAATTTTCCTTCAGATGCCAGGTCAAGATACTGTTATTTCTGTATGCTTGTGACCTGAGCACTAACTTGTCTGTTTGGTCTCCTTAGGGCCAAACTACCCTCTCTTTTAAGCACATGACTGGCATTTGCATGCAGGTCCATTCAGAAGAATTTTATCAGGGGGTACAAAGTTTCTTTTGGGCCCCTTCCCTACATATAAATTTGACTCCTGGGCCCACTTTGTTTGCTCCAGGGCCCCCTTTTTGACCCATTTTCCACTCTGGGCCTGGGTACATATTACCCCCTTAACCCCCCTCTCAGAGGCCCTGTTTGCATGATTGTTTTATTTACTCTTTTTCCACATCACCCGTTTTTATAAATCTCTCTCTCTCTCTCTCTCTCTCTCACACACACACACACACACACACACACACCAATTCCTTGTCCCACATTGAGAAGCCCCGAATGATTTAGCTTTGCCTTTGTGGCGAAGGTGCTCTGGCCCCCCGATTAGTCAGAGTGCCCCGTTTTGCAGCTTCTCCTGCTTTTTCAAAAACAGGATTCCAGATGTGGCTACACCATCAGTTTATGGAAATGAATTATGACCCTGGCAATTTTCTTTTATTCTAATACCCCCCCCCCCTTGTCATCCTTTGGTCTTCCAATATCCAGGTGCCTTCGATGCATTTTTATTTTATTCTTCCTCCCTGTAAGTGAAACTGCGCGTGTGGCACAACTGACAGCATCAAAAGAGGTCTTCTCGTCTCTTCAGGAAATTGAAGAGCTTTTTTTTTTCTTTTAAAGCGGTCCAGAGTGTGAGCAAAAGGCCCCTTATCACAGAAGCAAAACAGCTGTAAGCCTCACATTGATAGAAGTCAGTTGCAGAGCCCTTTTCTCCTTTCTCTGAATATGCTTACGCAGGAATGCCTGTTAGGGACACACCTTCCTCCCAAGCGCATCAATTCTGTGAATTAACCCCTCCACTTGGTTATCTCCTTCAGCCCAGAGACTTTGTGGGCTGACACACACAGAATACACAAGGGCTGGTGCACTGGTTACTCTTCTGCGTCAACACTTCCAGAGGGGCAGCTGTGGCAGTCTGTTGCCCCCACACCAACATATGAGCAGCCCCCTTCCGACACAGACCACTGGCCTGTCTAGCTTACGGTTGTGCTGTCAACGGGTCTCCAGGCATTCGGGGGGGGGGGAAAGCTTCCCTAGCCCTACTAAGAACCGTCACAGATTGAGCCTCGGATTTCGTGCATTTGAAGCATGCACCCTGCCACTGAGCTAAACTCCCCCACACCCCACTCTATGTCTTTATGATGACGTAAGCTTATGTGGACCACATTCCATGGCATCAGATACACGAAGAGTGATCCTCAGTTGGCAGCTATGTGCATAAACCTCTCTGCAGAAAATGTAAACCATGGAACCAAGGGGCCATGAAGTGCAAGAGCTATGATCTGTGACCTTCTGTATTAAGCATGTGTTGCTTAAGAATAAAGAAACATGTTAAAACTTGGGACAAAAGAAGCACTTACTAGTTTCGATGAAGGGGCCACCAAGGCAGTGGCTTCAAACAGTGGCCCAGTCAAAGTCCATAAGTGGGTTTGCCATCAACAGCCAGGAAGACCAACGTGCAGATCATAAAACAACATTATTACATACAGAAGGCCTTTTTTTTTTAAAAGGTCAAATTTAACATAAAGAGCAAGCAATTTGAAGCCTATCTAAATTTTGGACAAGGAAGAGTGTGAACGGAGCCGGCCCATCCATGAGGCTGACTGAGGCCGTTGCCTCAGGCAGCGGATTGGCGGGGGAGGGCTCACCTGTGTCCATCCACTTGCCTCCAACGGTGCTCCTCCTTCTCCCTGTATTGAAAGGGATAAAGGGGGACAGAATGGAAGAGGGAGGAGAGAAGAGTGGTGCTAAGTGCATCAAGTAAAGGGGGAAGCAGCATTTAGAACAGCACTTCAGGTGCAAGAAAGTCTTGGGCCAGCCCCAAGTGTGAACCACGAATTGAGAACTCCCAGGCTGAAATGTGAACATCACAAGTCATTTTTGCTCCCTCTTAGTATACCTACCACTGGTTTCACACACATACAGTTGCATTTACAATTTTTTGTTGTGGTGCTGGTGGTTGCTTGGCTTCTGTACCTTCAAGAGCTATATATTAGACAGAAAATCTACAGGTGCAGTTCAGGTGAGATATGCAGCAATGGGGGAAAAGTGGTGGATTTTTGCTTTTAGGGGCACAGGAACACACACACACACACACACACACACACACACACACACACACACACACACACACACACACACACACACACAGAGAGAGAGAGAGAGAGAGAGAGAGACAGAGATCATAAGTTGCAACCTCAGGGTAACAGTCACTAACAAAAGGTGGAGAGTCCCCCTCTGTCTTGGAAAGATTATTACTGTTTCAAGCAGCAGTATCGCGATTGGAGGAGTATCTTCCCCGGACACAATGGAGCTCTAGCAAGGCAATTCTTAGCAGGGAGCAGTTAAGCAAAGTTCAGTTGAAGGGCAGGCCTGGGGCCTGAGGGGCATCACCCTTACAAGGAGCCAGCCCCTGCACTCCCTCCTGGAAGCAGCACAGCCTGCTATAACAGCTTCCATCTGTTCTTCTGCAAATAGCTTGGCCCAACCACAGACTGACTGCACAAACTACATGGGGTGCCAAAATTGTAGGGGTGCCTGCCACAGTTATGTACACGTCTTGGAAGGACAAAGGTTGAGGTTTTGGAGAAAGCGCATAGATGAGGCATGCGCTTTCAGATGCTTTTTAACACCCAAATTCACACATCAAGGATTAAGGCCTGATCTCTCTCTCTCTCTCCCCCCCCCCCCCCAATTAGCCATGAGGGGTCTGACAGTATTCAAAGGCATCCAAATCTTTCAGCATTTTCTTCAAGGTACCAATAGGGGAAAAATCTCCAAGGGTGTGTACATGTTAACATGATATAGCCAACTTACTGTACCTACGCTGGGTCTAGGTCTGATCAATCCCTGGATGAGTGATCATAAGGTCCACAGTGGAAGAAAACCAGTATAAAACGTAAGTAATAAAAGGCCAGCCAACTAGCCCAACAATGGCACTTGCTCACATAAACAGGGAACTTTCCTCCTGGGAGAGGCTAATGAAGACCATTCTAAAATGCAGAGTCTGTGCCACAAAAAGCAAATCTGTCTGTTATACTTCTCCTAATTTGTTCTGCAATTTTTAGTATTTGGCATAAAGCACCCCTACAGCATCAGACCAAAGACCTAGTCCCGTGATGGCGAACCTATGACACGTGTGTCACAGGTGACACGCAAGGTCATTTTGGGTGACACGCCAGCGTTTCCCCCAGGGCCCCGACACACCTTACATTTTTGCAAACATTTTACAGGCTTGTCTTGAACATTTGGGGCAGGGATTTTGGTAGACCTCTTTCAAATTATTATCTAGTAAAACTCAGCAACAAAAAAGTCACTAATTGATGTTAAATAAAAATGCAATGTGTTCTATGGTTGGTTTCAGTTCAGTTCAATTCAAAATTACGATTAAAATTAGCAATAGTCAAAGTACTATTAAAAGTTGGGGGGGACACACACCAGCAGTGTCAAGTTAGGCATTTTCAAAAATTTTGACACACCAAGCCCAAATGGTTCGCCATCACTATCTGTCATCATTCATTTTGCTTTTGGCAAGCAAATAGAACTTAAGTCTTGACCGAGGCTCAAACTACACATTACATTGAGCCCTTTAGTGGTCCTGCCATGCTTGGCCTTTGCTCCCAAAATAGTATGGGGAATCACAGTCATGACCAGAGCATGGGCTAAGGGTTAAATTCCCCCCTCTCCACCCATATAGCAGTCCCAAATCAAATTGGTCCCCCCCTCCACAGCTGCTATTTAGGGAACAAGCAGCAAGCAGGCAAGGACCAATGACATGCTTATTTGTTATTTATTTAAATGATTTCTATCCCACCTTTCCCTCTGAATAAAGTGAACACATTACGCTTAATGTAATGTGTGGTCCTAACTTACTACTTGGGTTTCAGTGGGCAGTAGCGTCGTTGGGGTAGGGGCAAAGGGGGGGGGCTGTGGGCCCCAAGCAAACATGGCGGCGGAGGGGGGGTGTACTTGCCTCCTAGATGCGTCCCCTCTGCTGGATGCGTCCTCTCGCGCTGGCTGTCCTCTCGTTGGGCCCTCTCGCTCGCCCTGGAGCCATTTGGCTCCAAAAAGGTAAGCAAAATGGTGTGTGTGTGTGATTGAAGGTGCACCAGCGGCGGCATGCACAAAAATGACATCACGCCCCCCAGGGGGCGTGGCGTGTGGCGTCACATGGGGGTGTCGCGTCGGCAGCCCCCCCCCATGGGGGGGTGTACACTCGCCACTGTAAGTGGGACTTATAACTTTAGCTGGATCACAGCAGCCAACAGATTAAGGCTACAATCCTGTACAATCACCTGTAAGATAATGGAACACAGTGGGACTTCTGAGAAAATATGCACGGGTGTTAACAGTCACTTGTGCTTCAAGGCCAAAGTACATGCAACAGTCATGAGTAATCTTGCAGTAAGAGACCTGACTTGACTTGGAAGCAGCAGCTGCTCAGAGTTGCAATTTGAATCAGGACTGCAATATGGAGGAAGGGGGTATTTAACCTTACCTCTGCACTGTTTTTCTGCAAAACATCCCCTACCCACTCCATGCCTATGTGACACCCAACGTGGTATTGTAGCAGATGGCATTTTCAGGGTTCAATAGCTAGGTAAAAGGTAAAGGTGACCCCTGACAATTAAGTCCAGTCGTGTCCGACTCTAGGGTGTGGTGCTCATCTCCATTTCAAAGCCGAAGAGCCAGCGTTGTCCGAAGACGCCTCCGTGGTCATGTGGCTGGCATGACTCTCCTTGCCGCAGCGCGTAGCATGCAGCTGGAACACGGAGCGCTGTTTACCTTCCCGCAAGCGGTACCTATTTATCTACTCTCATTGACATGCTTTGGAACTGCTAGGTTGGCAGGGAGGCAGCTAGGGGAGGGAAGGAAAAGGTGATTTTCAGGAGCAACACAGCACTGTGGTAAATACTCCCTGTCTCCATGCTGCAATGCCAATCCAAATCATGGGCCTGCACAGCTGCTACTCACGAGTCAAGCCAGGGCTCTAACACCACAATGATGCATTTAATGAAACATGTCCGTCTGGCACTCATTCTCACTGGCTCTTTTCTGTGTAAAATGCAAGATGCTATGAAAAGCCTATTGGCCTCTCCCCACAATACTGGTGAAACAAATCACACTTAGAAAAATGAAAGCCGATTTTTATTGTTGTCTCCACAGCCAATCATTTGACACGAACATGCATACGTAATTTTGGCTACGCACACACCACTTTGTTTTAAACGTTAGTTATTAAACATACAACATACATCCTTACAAAAATGAGTCAAAATGCAAACTTAACTTTTTAAAACAAACAGTTTTTACTCAATTCTTTTTTCTTAAAAAAAACCTTTGTGTTGGGTACCATTTGTACAAACACAGTTAATTTAAACAAATCTGCTTTTAAGTTTTCTCATGGCTGCACATAAAAAAGCTGCAATAGAAAATGAAGTCACTGAGAGTTTCTTTTTTTCATTTTTTTAAATAGCAGAAATAGGCAGTTTTGCCATGCACAAGAAGCAATATTAAATATTAGTTTTTCAAAAACAAAAAGGAAAAACCACGTTTAAAAATATTAAGTTCAAGTCACAGAACTTTCCCCAGTACAGAGAAATTCAAAACGCAACACAGAATTAGCTGCCACGTAAATGGCCATTCTGAAAAGTAAGAATTACTTTCCAGAGTTGATAATTTTCATTGATTTTGGCACAGAAAAGAAGTTATCAGCTTACTCAAGAACAAGAACGTGATTTTTTTAAGGGAAAAAGGACAAGAAGAAAAAATCAAAAGCAAGACTGAACAAGATAGTAGTTCAATCACTTTAAAAAAGAACTGTGCATCTCAGTCATTGCAGAATACTGTCTTCTGTTTACAGCAGGGCATAATTTCCAGGTAACTGTTATTGCAACATAGATTTAATTTGCTTGGAGGTAGTCTCATCATTCAGATGTTTTGTTGTGTACCTAAAAAAGAAGGGGGAAGTATGCAAACAACAACAACAAATTGATGCCTTGTACATCCATTTACAGGCCAATCCAACCATCCCTGCAACTCAGACTACTGCTAAACCATGGCTTAGAATTAGGCACACAAGCAGAGCAGAGCCAAACAGAGCCACTGGCTCACAGACTCTTCCACTCCCACCATGCGCCTCCTCTATGCACCAGGTGGAAGGGATGAAAAACGCCCACTTCGGTTTAGAATACAGTTTCCTCAAGTATGAATGCAAACACAAAACTGTAGTTTAGAAAACTTCAACTGAAACAAAATGTGGCTATGAGAATATTGACGGATGCAAGTCTATCCGAACAGGTTGGGTTGCTATACGGTAATTCCAACTGCACTGGCTGCCAATTTTGTTTCCAGGGAGGACGGAAGGCGCTGCTTGTTCCCTTTAGAGCCGCAAAGGACTTGAGAACAAGTACCTGGAGGACTGCCTTCCTCAACATGCAACCGCCCACCCAACAAGATCTTGTATGAATGTCCTCTTGTGGATTCTTGCCAACAGCAGAAGTTCTTTGGCTGGTGATCCAGTGAGAGGCTCTTACAGCAGCAGCCACCACTATGTGGAATGCCCTGCGCTGCCCTGCCCGGTGCCCCAAAAGCCCCGGCTACCAGTTTCACGGCACCGCCTGAAAACGTATTTGCTTTAAACAGGTATTTGCTGGTCTAACTGGGAATGCTTTCATGTGTGGCAGTATGCTCTTAATTGTCTTTTTTCTGGATTTGGAATTATGATGCTGCTATTAACCAATGTGTTGCTTTATCGTAAGCTATCTGGAATCTTTGAAGAAAAGCAGGATACAAATGTTAAATTCCAAGCATCGCATAAGTGCAGTTATGTACTAATCAGGAGCCCAGAAAACGCACTGACAGCGCAATCCGACTTAACTTTTGTGCCAGTGTAACCAGCGGCACAGCGACAATGGGAGGCCCCAGAATGGAAAAGGAATTCAAATCCCCTCCAAAAGAGGAATTCAAAGGGGATTTGAATCCCTTTTCCATTCTGGGGCCTCCTGTTCTTGCTGTGCCGCTGGTTACACTGGCACAAAAGTTAAGTCGGATTGCATTGCGAGTGTTGTGGTGGGTTCAGAATTCAGTTTCTTGAGAGAAGCTAAACAACCCCCCCCCAAGTTTCTAGTTCTTATGGTTGCGCAACTATGCTTGAAAATGCACAAAGAATATCTATTGAAATCTCAGAAGGGTGGCAGAACAAGATTTTTGTGCTTAGAGCTGATGGGCAAATCAAGCCAAGCACAAGCAGGCAAAGACTGAAGGATAAATTATACAGAATCAAAGAAATTATACACATTTGCACTATTTATACCAGTTGCTGAATCCAGCTTTTCTTGACACAGAATTTGGACTGCCTGGGTGCAGGATTTTAATGGCAGAGTACTGTACATGCAGCCATGCTCTTAAGCATTAAACAAAGGAAGGCAGGAGTTTCACTTTAATGTACGTTTAGCTGGTCAATTACAGGGCGGCTGGCTGGCTGGGAAAGAGTAATTAGCTCAGGTCCATTTCTGAAAGAAACAGACATCACAACCACCAAGCATCTCCTTCCCAGCAACCTCACAAAAGAACCAAGAATAGGAACCAAACGTCGTTGATTCACTCATAATAGTATTCTATGCTATTACTACTTCCATGTCCCAAAAGAGAGTTGAGAAACTTCTAAATGCTGCAATTGTACTTGCTCAGTATCACTAAGTCTCATTTGCCAGTTCAAAAAGAAATAACTCCGTGTTCAAGAGTTGTACCTGAGAGCATTTAGAAGGCCTTCTACACTGTTTGGAGGCTGGTCTTTGAGAACTTTGATGCATCCTTTCATCTAGAAATCAAAACAAAAACACATCACATTACTTCAGAACAGGTATGGGTGGGATGCAACCACTTCACAGCTTGGAATCGCCAATGTTGTTTTAAAACAAAGGTTCTCATCCCCATGCACACATATGACTGCTCCAATTCCTGTGACAGCAGCAACTTTTAAACAGGAAAGCAAACAACAGTGTGTGTATACACCACCCAAGGTAGTGTGCGGCATGCTCAACACTAGCCAGGAGTTATGAGCCTGTAAACCACCCCAGGGCACTCCTTGTTTGGGAGCCACACAGCATGCAAACCAGCCCTGAGTTATCAGTTTGCATCTGTCACCTCTCTGAAGCACTCCGGACCACATCGATATGTATGGCTCCATAAGTGGTGCACTGTTAACTGAATGCAATTCACTTTTCTTAAATCAGACAGATTTTTAAAACACTGTATTTTAAATACAAGTGCATGTGAGAACTGTATGCATCAGCTAGGAACAAAGTATGCTTTTTGTTTTAGAATGAGGCTTTCCTCACATGAAAACCTATGCAGATTTAATTAACAGATCAAGACTGATATGATAAAATAAACCAAGATTTCTTTAAGAAAGGCAGAACAGAATTGCAACAGACATACTATATAAATAATCCAACGACAGTCCTAATTATAACAGAGAGAGAGAGAGAGAGGTCCCAAAACTTACATCAATTTTTGAAGTTTTCGCAAAAGCACCTACTGGATGCACGTGGTCGTAGAGAATGATGACACCCACCATTACCCTCAGACAGAACGATACTGTTTCCTCATTTGTGAACCTGCTTCTGTATTCCCTGGAATTTTAAGAAAATACTTGGTTATCAAACGACGGATCCCTAAAACAAGCTTCCGCCTGTTAACGCATCGGCAAGTTCAGCAGAGCTTCTATCCTACGCATAATATTCCTTTCAAAGACTTTCTACCTATACAACTAGAGCACATTCACGAAGGAATGGGGCTTGACCTTGGATCACAAGGGCTGGTGCGTGGGAATATCTTGCTTGCCCAGTGCAGTGCAGTGCAGTGCATCACAACTTGCTAAAACCTTCCCTGCTGACAGACCACATGATAACCAGTCATAGCAGGTTCACAGATGCCGATTATCAAGCACAGGGTTCACTCATCGTATCTGGTTCTTGCCCACGGAACAGGGGAGAGGCTGCTCCAGCCTTGACCCAGGCACAGCTCGTATCTCCCATTTTGCTGTGAACCAAAGAGGAATGCTGCTGCCGCCACTGTGGGAAAAAGGCTCAAGCAGCATGCAGAGCGTGCTCCAGGCAATGATGCACACCTCTTATATTTCCCTGAATTATGTATGGAATAAAACCATTTACAAAACTACAGAGATGCAGTTAAAATATTAAAACACATTCCCAGAAGAGCCAACAGCATGACGTATACCAATACTTAATTAGTCAAGAGAGTTACCAAACTGGAAATGTCAGCAACACTCCCAAGAGGAATATGGGTCCCTATTCGTTACTTCTAAGGAGTGGCGACCATTGGACATATTGGAAAACTAGCTGCTCTCATTTCCCATATTGCTGTCACTCGAGTGGAGAGATTTCCTTTCCTGTTACCGGAGGAGATATGAACAGTGATAGTGTATCACCGGGGGGGGGGGGGGGGTCTGGGGGTCTGAAAGAACTGCTCTGTGACTGCAGTGGGCCCTCAAGTCACGAGCAAAATAAAGAACTGCAGAAGAGACACTGCTGACCCTCCTCCAGACAGCTCTTGCCCCAGGCAGGAAATCCCCCCCCCCCGGCAGAATTCCACCCAGTCTGGGGTCAGACAAAAAGCAGGCAAGGCAGCTTCAGCATGCAGAAAACAAAAACAAAGGTGAGATGATAAAATCCCCATAGAATCACTACCTAGGACACCCCCAAAAAGGGCATAAGAGGACTATGAAAAAAATTATCTAGAGAAGTGAAGTCTGCAAGAGATCAAACCAATTCTCGTGATTTCCTGTTTGCATCTCTAGTGTGGGCCAAAACTCAGAATCCTTCACTTTTCACCACAGGAAAGAATGATAGTCTGATGCAGCAGGGGGAAGTGTTGCAGCCTGTCCCTGGGGAGTATTGCCTCACCCCATCCCAAATACGGGGGGGGGGGAGCATTCCTTTCGGAACAATGCAGAGCCAGACTTGGCCCTGCCCTTTGCTTTGCCGGAGTCAATGGCCAAAATAAGTTGTGGAAGAGTAGGAGAAATGACTGGAACTCTCCGTCCCTTCCCCTGCCAAACTGGATAGGTCCCCAACTAATTCCATAAATCTAATCCTGACCAATACAACTGCACTCTGCTTTGGAGCGCACAGCAGCAGATCATGTGGTTCTGATTGTATTCTTCCTTCTAGGTTTTGGCTTTCCTGAAATCATCTGCAGCTTTCGCAAAATATTTCCACTGTAACCATTCTGGAAGCTTGATTCTTACATAACGGTTTCATAGAAAATGATAAACACACACACAAAATGAAACATATTTTTATTCCCCAACAAAACAACTTAATGCAATGTCCAGGTTTGTTTTGCACCCAGTAAAAAGTTATGTCTGAAGTAGTCCTTCTACTTACGGGGTTTCCAGCATGACTCGGCAAACGCTGGCCATGGTGCTTAAGCAATCTGTGGTGTTTTCTATGGGTAAATTTTTATTCTGCAAATCACACAAGGAAAGAAAAAAATATTGAAACACAGAAGGCTGCAGCCTATACCTGGCTTGCCTAAGAGCCATCAATTACATGCTTCCCTCTTTAGAAGTACTTTCACTATACAGATTTTCACGTCCATACTGCACATATTAAGATCAACCCTCTTTATCCATAACAGGATTTTCGATATAAGCTCTGGGAATTGGGGGGGGGGCAGTAGGAACAGGAACAAGTTCCTACTTGGTAGGACCAAGGAGCAGGACCAAGTTCCTACAAGTGGCCTACCTTTCTACTTCCTATTTTATACAGCAGGTAAACCTCCCCCCGCTTTGAGCTCTGGAAACAGAGGAGATTTGCCTCACGTGCCCAAAAAGGAGTTCTAGGAGGTTGGACTGAATTTTGGATTTCTCCCCCTGGTAGGACAGAGGTCCAGAAGTGCCCCTTTTCTCGGGTGTGTTCCTGCAGGCTTTAGGGGGTGTGCTCTTCAGGACCCTCAGAGGACAGAGCACAAGTGGGGAAGAGGCACCCTCTGTGTGAGATGCACTGCCTGATGGGTAGCGCATCCACATACTTTCAAGGCATGTGCATTACACACTCCCTTTTACTCCTATCTATTTTTGTGCTGTGTTTCTGCGAATTACTATGAATATGGGTCCTAAAGTAAAGATAAAAAACCACGGGAAAAGTGGAAAAATAGGTGATCATAGTTTGCAACTAAAGCTTGAGGCACTAAACCTCATTATGTGATGTTAGAACTTCTGAAACATTTTCATCGTTGACTAACACTTTATCGATGCTGTATAATGGTGCTATTAATGTATTTATTTATTTATGTATAATGGCGCTATTTATTTATTTATATTTTATTAATATATTAAAACATAAAAATACATATTTTATAAAGTTATAGCAAGCACAAAGCAATACATCCTACTAGCATACTATTCACCATTTTCTACATATAATATCCAAGCCAAAATAATACCCACATTCTATTCATTAAATCCGCATATCATCACATCGTTGTTCTCTCTCTCTCTTAAAAAATCAATAAATGGTTTCCAGTTATTCTCGAAAAGGTTAACTGACTTTTCCTTAACTAAAATTAAGTTTATCTATTTCAGCATAATCCAAAACTTTTAGCCACCAATCTTCCAGCCAAGGTATCTCCGAATTCTTCCAATATTGTGCATATAAAATTCTTGCCGCAGCTATCATATATAAGAACAAAGTTTGAAATTTTTCACCTACATGATCATCCCTCATACCCAACAAAAAGGTTTCCGGTTTCATTTGAACCTTAATCTTTAAAATCAACTCAATCTGTTTATGAATCTGAGTCCAATACTTCTTTGCTTGGGGGCATGTCCACCACATATGGTAAAAAGTTCCTTCTTGCTTTTTACATTTCCAACAGCTATTCGTCACCTTCTCATACATTTTTACTAATTTGCTTGGGGTTATATACCATCTATACATCATTTTATACATATTTTCTTTAATATTAACATTTAACGTAAATTTCAACTGCTTTAACCATAGTTGTTCCCATTGTTCCGTTAAAATAACAGGACCTACATTTTTCGCCCAATGAATCATACATTCTTTAACCTGTTCTTCTTCTGTCTCGAACTTCAAAAGCAATTTATACATTTTTGAGATTACCTGGTCTTCAGATTTTAATTGTACCTCCAGTATTGATTCTTCTTCTACAAATCCATATGCCTTCTTGTCCACTTTAAATCTCTCCAAAATTTGAGCATATACAAACCATTGGCAATTAAAGTCTTCTTCCATTAATTTTTCTCTTAACTTTATGGTACAGTCTCCTTGTGAAAAATTTAATAAATTTCTGTATAATAGTCCTTTCTCTTTTGGCACGCTGCTTCCACCAAAGTGATATTAAATGTTATTTATTCTATTTTACTGTGTCACACAACTTTTTCCTTATGAGGCATCTAGGGTGATTTGGGGTGAACATGGAATGGCTTTGGAATGAGTTAGAATTTTTTCCTAATTACTGTAATAATTATACTCGTTATCCAGATTTTAACTATAAGGGCTGTTTTCAGGAATGAATTAGATACGCATAAAGAGGGAAATCTGTATTATTATTCCCACTTTACCAAAGAGGAACTGTGGTGAAGAATACCTATTAAATACAAGAGGGAACTCAGCTAAACAACTTCTCACCAACTCAGTCATGAAATGTGCTTGTTGTCACAGTAGAGTTGAGTATGATAGTCTTCTATTTGGCCATGTGAAGTCAACAGTAAGCCAACAGTCATTTTGGGAATTGAGGTGCAAGCGGTTTTATATTATCCATAAGCCGCCTTGGAAAAAAAAATGTGTTGGCATATAATTTTTTAAGGAACAGAGAGCCTGACAAGTGGCAGGGGCTAGTGGGGAGATTCGAATTGCACACAACTGAACTACAGTACAGTGATCCTGATGTTTACAAAGACTGGCAAGATTTCACGGATACAACTTCAAAGCCTTTATTAGACAGACACATTCTATAAAACAACTTCAAGCTTTGACTCCCATATCCATGCAGAAACAGAGACACATCAGCAGCAAGTGTACTGATTCTCCAGAACAAATCTGAATTTCCAAAAATAACTATTAAAAAGAAAAGTCTAATCTTTTGTGCTTTTTATTTCTAAAAAGTCTATTCGTACACATACCTCTGAAACAAATTTTGTCGTGGCATCACTTAAAGTTTTCAACATTGGCGTTGCTTCAGCATAAAATAAGGACATTCTGTTGGCCAATTCATTATTTACTTCATTCTCTCCTTCTGCCTATTATAAAAGAAAAAAAATCACAATCTTTATTGTTTTTGAATAAATTGATAAATCATATAAGGATAATAAAGAAGCACTTTCTTCACTTCTACAGAGAGGTTACTTACTGGAACATTGTTAATTCTCATACGACTCAAGGTTCTTCTGTAGTAGCTGAAATCATTCTGTATCGCAGGATTTGTCATCTAAGAAGAACACAGTATGAGAAGTAGGTCCTGGTGATGCATCTATATTTAATGCCATTTGCATATACACACTGCCACCTCCTCCTCAAGTGTCAAACATTTCACAGTGGTGGGAAATGAAGCTGCATCTCTGATCCCTTTCAAACAACTCCATATGAATAATTAGTGATGGATCTGAAGGTAAGAGCGGGTATGCCAATGTCTAAGCTTACTAGATCAAAACCGAGAGAGTACTAGACCTTTAGGAGAAGGAATGTGGACAGATGTAGCTTTCTTAAACCCTTAGAGCAGTGGTTCTCAAAGTGGTGGGTTGCGACCCACCATTGAGAACAAAAGCCCCTGCCCCCTTAAGGGGCGGGGACAGAATGGCAGTGGCAGAGGCGATCCCAGGGATCGTCACCGCCATGGCTGAAAAAGTGCCCGAAACCACCGTTTTGGGCCTTACCGGGGCTTGGGGGGGGGGGCTTCAGGGAGGCCTGCGCTACCCTCCACAGGCCTCCCTGATCTTCGGATCGCTGAAAAATGGCAATTTTCAGGCATGTCCGGTTTTCGTGAAAACCAGAAGTGCCCGAACCGCCGTAGGCCTCCCCGAAGACCCCCCCAAGCCCCGGTAAGGCCAAAAACGGCAGTTTAGGGGGCGTTTTCCTGGCGGTGGTGATCCCCAGGGAGGGATGACCAAATATCACAATACACAGTGTAAAATGGATTATAGATTACACAGGCATGCAAATTTGAGGGTCAAAAAACATTTCAAAATCTGTGGTTTTCTATGAATTTGGGGCGCAGATTCCAAAAATGACATCGGTTTTGCCTTATCACGTCTATTTTTGGGGGTACAGCATCGGCACCTCATAATGCAAGTCAAGCAGCTGCCTCGTGAGGAAGCCATGGCATTGGATTCCTCACGAGGAAGCTGTTTGACTTGCATTATGGGGTAGTGATGCCGTATCGCCAAAACTAAACGTGATAGGGCAAAACAGATGCCATTTTTGGAATCAGCGCCCCAAATATACCCAAGAATAGGTCTCACTTTTAAGAAAGCAAAATGTGCACAGGCCTGTGTTATCAGTATCTATCACACTGGACAAGTGCCAGTCCCAGATTATTCTGCATTTACCTTCAGCTCATCAAATCGAAGTGTGAAATGAAGGATTTCTGCAAACTGTTTGGCAAGAGCCTGCTCTCGCTCCAGGTGCTGTGTGGGAGAATACGGAGTGCTTGTCAGGGCCCCAAGAAGACCTCGTAATGCAGCTTCTGCATGAAAACAAGAGAAACATTTACATAAAGTACAGCATCAACACATCCTGATGTATTAATTTATTGTAAAAACAAGCCACAAGAAAGCATCATGGAAGTCCATCCAGGTGCCTGTGGACTGTCTAAGAAAATACATTCATTTCTATGCAGGTGGTAGGTCATAATTACAAGCTATTAGCAGTGATTTTACCAAATCATGTAGTAGTTCTGGTATTTAGAAAGATCAACTCATTAGCCGCTACTGATACCTACCTAATCTCTGAGAAAATTCATAGAATTTCTTTAGTTTGCCTACTAGCGGGACAACCGCACCCCATGCCTTCTCCTGGAGCCTTTCGTCTGTGGGATGCTGTATTGCCTGGAAAGTTACACACATGTAAGGATGTTTGCTTCATAACATGGGGACATGCTCTTCATTCAAGACATACATGACACGGGACACTTAAACCATAACATAGATCATTCTGTGTAGCCCATGCATCTTCCCTAGAAAGGTACCTAGGTGGTCTTCATTGTACAGAAATCTCACTCCCATGGCAATCGCTCCTGAGCGGAGAACAAGGATCGCAGCACAAAAGAGTAGGAATTGTGTGGCTCACCAATCAAGGTTGTGAGACCTACAAAGCATCTACATTCCAAATGAGACCAACTTTTCCAGAGCTGCTGCCGGAGGTTCTCTTATCTAAAGATGCCAGGGACTGAACCTGGGAATTTTTCCTACAAAACCTGTGTTCTATCCACCAGGCTATGCTGCTGTCCTCACCTCCACTCCCCAGAAAAATCAACTTGCATAACTACATTCTGTGCGATAAAACCTGGTAGAACCTAAGGCCCTATCTGGCAGACAGACTGGCCTCTCCACTCTAGCAACAAAAGAGTTAAAATGATAGGAAAATGAAATATTCTGGCACCATCGAGGGAAGACGCATGGATGGTGTACATGTGAGAACTAGACATATTTTTGGTGCGAATGTACTATGAATGTAGAGGTCCTAATGGTAGAGGGTTGGCCACCCCTGATATAAAGCACACACAAATGCCTGTGAGAAATATGACAGGCTCACTAAATTCATTACAAAACGCCTTATCCAGTCATGCTTTTACCTCTCGTATTTCATGACCGGCTCCTCTGTATGACTGCAAGTCTTCCAGGATTCCTTCTGCATCCTTTAACACAACGTTTACCTGATTATAAATTTCCTTTTCTGATTCTGTAGGTTGGGCATCTAAACAAACAGGAGAACACATTGTCATTTTTGCAGTTACCCAGTGTCCAAATGCAGATGCCTAGTACTATTGAACAGCATCTTTATGTTGTATTTGAATACTGTACATACATTCAGTTATTAAACTGATTCTATAACCTAAGGTAGAGGTTCCCAACCTTTGTCGCCAAGTGTACCACCTGTCATGATCAAATATTTTGAAGTACTGCCTGCACCAATTAATTAATTAATTAGGATTTGTAAGTCAGGGCTACATGAGTATTAGGTTTACTTATGTGCTACTAATGAGCCCTGCCACCTCCTCCATCTTCTTCCACAAACACACACACTGCAGCCCTGCCACCTCCTTCATGCCTTTTCGTTCTTGTTCTCTCTCTCTCTCACACACACACACACACACACACACACACACACACACACACACACACACACACACACACACACACACACACACACACACACACACCCCTGAAAGCTCCTACCTGCCTTCCTCCTGACTCGAACAGTCACTTTCTCCTTTAACCGCCACTTATCTGATGTCAATGTACAGGAGGCTTATCCGATAATACTAATTAATAATAAACCATAATAAACCAGTATTTATATACTGCCTTTTCTTTGGTCATCGGAGTTCTCCTCCAACATTAATTCAAAGGTGGTTTACATGGGTAGGCTTTCTAAACCCCAAGGAGTTTTTACAATACAGGTGGGCCCCCATATCCACTGATTCGCTATCCACGGTTTCAGTTATCCACGGATTGGGGGGACCCCCCCAGGCTTTTACTTTTTTCCCAGTAAGTTTCGTTTCTTCCTTAAAAAAACAGAAGAAGCAGTTATTACAGGCAAGTAGAACGAGACTAAGTACTAGAGAGGCTCTGCAAGGTTAACAGAAACCTTGCAGAGCCTCTCTAGCTAGGACTTAGTCTCGTTCTACTTGCCTGCAATGGAGGCTGCTTTTCTGTTTGTTTTAAGGAAGAAACAAAGCTTGCTGAAAGAAAAATAAGAGCTGGGGGGGGGGCAAGCATGCCTGCCTGCAGGGGAGGCAGGGTGGGGGGGCCCTCAGGAAACCATGGAGGGGGTGTTCACTCTTATCCACGGTTTCAAGTATCCACGGAGGGGCCTGGAACATATTCCCAGCGGATATGGGGGCCTACCTGTATAATAATGTTCTAATCTTTCGTAGAACCCTTCATTCTAGATGTTTCTTTCACAGTCCAGCTCTCTCTCTGGCGTTCGCCTCACCACACTTCAGCTGACAGGCAACCTTGACTCTCACTCAAGTGCAGCTGCAGTTCCACTCCCCCACAGAGGCTCTGCAACTTATCAGCTCAGCGTGCCGGCAGCTCTCCGACAGACACTTCCGGCCATCTTGAACTGCCGTCCTTCAGATCTTCAGGCATATATGAGACACTCGCTCTACCAACTGAGCCAGATGTCCTGCCCTACTCTAATTAGCTCTGCAAGCTATGCAACCACAGCACACACTCTCTGGATCATGGTGCTGCTGCTTCTACTAGGCTGCATGTGAAGATGAGAAAGGGTACCACCGGAGGCCATTCAAAGCACAACCGGTAGTACGCGTACAGGTTGGGAAACTCTGGCCTAAAATAATTTACAGAGCACACTCGCAATCTGTCTATTACAGTGTCTATTACCAGGGGTTCTCAACCCGACTGGCCGCATACCACCAATGGCACCGTTCGTCCTTCGAGTACCACTGGAAGTGACTGCCGATGTCATCGCCAGTTACTTCCAGCTTTTCGCGTTTTCTGAGCCAGAAAACACAGGTAGGAAGATCAGGGCGGGCAGGAGAGCCCTTCCCAGCGCTCCTGAGAGGCTTGGCCAAAGGCATGAGCCTCTTGGGAGAGAAAATGTGGTCGAAAACGCTGTGTTGGAGCAGGGTTCTGGCAGACCAGCAGTCTGCGTACCACCTCTGGTTGCCCGGAGTACCGTTGCTGGTATGTGTACCACCGGTTGAGAACCCCTGATCTATTATACCAAAACACTGTGGAATATTGACAGCTTAACTTTACTTCTGTGTATTCACATGCAAACAAACAATCCTGCTCTAAACATGACATGGGATGGATGCGTGTGTGTGTGTGTTCTGTTTTATTTATTGCAGGTTTGCAAATTGGTAAAACATTTTCTTGCTGCTGAATGTTTTTAAGAAAGCTTTAAAGACTTTGATTTCTCACTCTGTGATTAAGAGAGGTAGAAGAGGCATAAGTCACTTGCTGTTGAGTGAGCTGTAGAAATGTCTACCTTGTTTAATTAAGCCAGAAGAAGGAGGCGGCAGCTGCTATGTCTGTCTGTTTGTTTGATTAATTATTAGGATCTTTCTTCTTCCTCCTTTTTGATCCACCTCTAAGTTAGTTTCCCACTCTATTTGCTGGGACAACGCCCCCCCCCCCCCATTGGAGACTGCTGGGCAGTATAAGAATCTTTTTTTCATCTTGCAAAGATGCTACATCTTTTTTTTTTTTCATCTTGCAAAGATGCTACCTAAAGGAGCTTTCTCTCATGCAACTGGGGTGGGGCATGACCAATGAAAAGAAATGACCTCCCTCTCATGCTTTGATGTTTCTCTTGCCATGAATAGGACTACCGCAGACGACATCAGTGCCCTCTACCAGGTAGACACCCCAGGCCTGCCAAGGGAGGGAGGGCAGCATCCCAACCCCACCCTGCGCACTCCTGGCTTAGCTGCTGCTCAGCAGAAGCATGGAAAATCCACTTTAGGGCTCGTTTTGGGAATATACATATACATATTAGAAAGGGTGCCTCTGAGCATGTAAAGAGTGCCTGTCTCTTCAGTGCACTTTAATGGGGAGCCACGGCTAACGGCGAGGGAGGTCAAGGGAGGCGCGAGTCCAAAAAGTTTGGGAACCACTGGGCTAAGTAATACAATGACTGCAGAAAGACATCAACAGATCAAGCATCAACCTGAAACAAATAATATGCATGTGCAACCCCCTGGTTTCATTATGATCTGCAAAAGTGATAGTTGAGATATGACATGTTAAAATTTTGCTTATGATCTAACATTTGTCCAAAAATGCATTCCATAGCAAGGTTAGAAATGAAGTTTTGCTAACTGGTTTTGTCCCATGTGCTAACTGAGCTAAATAGGCACATTTTAGCTGCTAGTTCTCTTATACTTTTTTTTGGGGGGGGGGGGGTTGTTCCTATTCATGGCATCTTTTCTGGTGGCCATTTGCTAGTGTCTCCTTTGTATCTTTTATAGACCGAGTATCCTCTGAGATGAGGAACCATTAAAAAAAGTCCTTCTGGTAAATGAACCACTTTGTGACCTTTTTATTGAAAAGCAGTAGATAAACAGTAAACAGACAGGTTGACATAACTATAAATATGCAGGAACAGTCAGTTTTCGTGCTGGAAGGGAGACCAGGAAGTCACTGATAAGCTATCATGACCCTCGGTGGCAGAGAGGAGTCGCTGTTGCGTGGTGCGGTGAGAGAACAGACTGGAATGCTGAGAATGTCAGTGACAGAGCGATGACAACTGGAAAAATGTTACCCTGTTCAGCATGATCTGTGGCGTCCTGCAGAGAGCTCGAGGCTTGTGTTCAGCAGCTAGTGAAGAGGACTACATCATGGAGGAAACCAGCTGGAATTGTAGGGTTCTATACAGTATTGTAAAGATCCTTATCGGATCTAGATAAGCCTGCCTATGTAAACCGCCTTGAATAACATCTGAAGAGCAATCTGAGGATAAGAAAGGTGGTATATAAATACAGAAATAAATAAATATCTGAGGGCTATCATATGGAAGGCGGAGCAGATTTGTTCTCGGTTGCTGCAGACAGGACAAATGGGCTTAAATTACAACAAGGGAGATTTTGATCAAACGCTAGGAGGAACTTCCTGATGGTACCAACTGTTCAGCAGTGGAACAGTCTGCCTCGGAAGGTGGTAGACTCTCCATCATTGGAACTCTTTAAGCAGAGGCTGGGCAGCCAGGGAAGTTGCAGTTGTGGGTAGCCTGCATTGGCAGAGGGTTGGATTCAGTGATCTTGTAGGTCTTTTCCAACTCTGAGGCTATAAGTACAAAAATATTTAGATGGGATATAGAATGCATTTCAGGGCCCCTTCAGAGAGCTCCATTGGGCTGCTGAAGTAGAGAAGCCAATACTAAATCCTTCCTTGAGACCTTGAAGAGCCACTGCCAGTCACACTAGACAAGACAGGGCTAGATGGAATTCAGAGGAAGGCAGGTTTATAGTTAAGAAATCAACCAAAAGATATGTGGATCATGTGGTATTTGTGCATCGGAGTAGACCTGAGCTCTGGCTGAAACTGAAAGGACTGGGGGGGTTGTTGCCCTTGGTGGATGAGGAAGGGAAAGTGCCTAGTTTCAGATGTGCAATGTGAAGCAGATTCACATGTGCTTCTAATGGAAAGCCATAAGGGGCTCTTTGGAAACCGTTAGTAAGCAGACACACTAAAACCATCTATACTAGCACAGCATCTATTGTGGTTAAAAAAATCCGTTTATACTTGGAGAAGATCGATCACTGTTTTAGCAGATTAATCTGTTCAAATGGCAGAGTTATATTGACTACTACACAAGAGAGACCTTTAATGGGAAAAATGCATTCATTGCAGACTCTAGGACTCAAAAGAACAAGGTTACAGGCAGAGTCTCTTCTGTCTCTGAATAGATTTAGAAACACAAATATGTACCAAATCCTCAGTCGCAGACCTATTTTCACATTATGCATTGTAGTTGATAGACACACCAACCAAGATTCCCTTTACCCGCAGGGGTGCTGTTACCTCCATGGCTGATCCCACAACAATCCAAGGTCAAGTAAAGGCTTCCCCCCACATGGTTTGTTTTGATGTTGTGTTTACACATGGAGCAAAAAGGCAGTGACACCAAGTAAATGGAGTCTAATTTGTGACTCAAGTTACATTCAATAAGGTTCTCAGTAGACTATTCATAGATCAGTGATGTAAAGTTGAGAAACACCAGTAGTATATAATGGAAAGAGGAAATGAATGCAGGCTGCGAGATCTCACACTTTGGTTTTAAAAAATGAAAAACCGACTCAGGTCTTACTTTCAAAGTCAAGGAAAAAATTTGGTCCCTGCTCAAGGTCTGTGCATGTCAAAACTTTAAGAAGATTCCCCATGTTAAGGTACCTGTTGAGACAAGGAGAGAAAAGATCATCTGTTAAAGCAGCAATGGGTCAAAAGCAGGAGACTTCAGCAGCAGAAAGATAGCTGAGCGGTTTTCCAAGTACCCCACAGCCTTCAACTGGAGGACAACCCCCAAATTTCTACCGATGAAAAATGGTTCCTTCATAAGAAAAGGAAGGTGGAGGAACCTCCTTTAGAGAGCTAAAACAGAAAAAAAAACACTGCATCGTTCTCCAGCCACGACTGGTTTCCCCATTCAGGTTCCTGTCACACCCATTGCTCACAGATTTGTATTTCAAAACGTCAGTTGTGTAGTAGACCAAACCACCTCACTCCCTCTCTCGATTTTTCTTCACATTGTGGGGAGCAAATTCTGATAGCTTCTCTCATTTTTATCTTAGTGGATTTAAACTCATACAGCGTAGATCACCACCTTCAGGATTTTCAACATACCTAGCAACAAACACAAGCTCTCATAGTAACTTCCATGCAGATATTTGAATTATTTAGTTTATGATAAACAAGAGCTGAGTTACACAGCTCCTGTTCATTCAAACAACATGATGGCAATTTACACAACTAGGCTTTCATTTCCCCCCCCCCCCCCGAGGTTGTGGGGCTGTGGTTTGGGCTATACTACCTTTGACTGCAGGTGGGGAATCATATGACTGAGGACTTCTTCGTACCAAAAAATTCCCTCCAAATAGGGAGAAGGTTATTTTATTATTTTCTGAAATATGTTAGATGCTGCAGAAGACTATGTAGTTATCTATAATCAGCTTGTACATTTCAGCACTACAATCTTCCTGCTTCAACTGTACAATGTACAACATTCATCTTTTAAAGCATGTTACGTTTGTTACATTAAGATGGATGGCATCACAGATATACTTCATTTTAGATCCAAGCCTCTGAAGTGCTGACAGTTTAACAAGATGTCAAATCTGTACACCAAGGTACCACACTGAGAAGAATGATATTCCGGGAAAGCCAGGAGAGCATAGCTACAAGAGTATAGGAGATCATCTGTGCTTAAGTTCAAAAACCAATTATTGGTGTGTGAAGACTGAACAACTTGACCTTCGATAACCCTGGGGAGGTGGCAACATGTAAAGCTTTTATAGCAGAAGTGTGTATTCTAGAAGACCTTGCAAACTGCCATGCCAAGCTAGATGTATACAATATATTCAATTCTATAACATTTAAACAGAGTCCAGAGTTTTTCAACATAATCCACACTTGCATCATCTGGCAACAAGACACAATTAAATTGTAAATTAAACTTACCAAAAAGATTAATTTAGAATTTCGCTTCTTGAACCAATTTTTCCACTCGTTATTCTTGGATGCAAAATTAAAAGAGGAATTGGACTTCTGGTAGCCATGATGCAATCTTAATTGAATACTAATTTGTGGGTGGGAGAGGGAGGGTCGCCACCACCACCACACCATAATATACCAGTCACATCTACCCACAGATTTCCAATTGCGGAGATCTCCACTGTTGCTGAGAGAGGACTCCACTTGAAAATGGTTCAATATTGTTACCCCAAAGCTGACTACAAGAGCCCTTTATTCTGTAGCCCAAGTGTCCTCTGCACAGGAAAAGAGCTTAAACTAGCAGCCTCCCTATAGCGGACAGGGTCTGTCAGACCTGTAAGGGCCGGTTAACTGCAAAGCCAGAAGCAGCATACAGTATTCTGCAACCATTTAAATTACAATATCAGTGGACTGGCAACTCCCCAGAGGAGGAACAATAACTCCTGGTGGAAGTGGCAGGGGAGAATTATTATCACCTTCTCAATACTCTTGATGAGCTTAGGAAGTCTTTTCAGGCCTGGCTACCCTCCCATGAGTTACCATGCTATACTGACGGTTATACTGTAGTTTAAACGTTAGAAGTCTGGCTTGACCTCATTCTATTGCACTCCGGTGAAGTCTTCACCTTGGTCCTCTCCACATTCAGCACCCCCTTCTTAGATAACCTTCCCCCACCTTCCCCGCTGGCCCTTCTGAATAATAGCTGCTCTACCTGATGTGACTTCCTTACATCCAAAATACCAATTCCAAAATACCAATTTGTGAAAAGAATAAAGGTTTATTATTTTCCCTCCCATGAGCTCAAACTATATCTAACTACTTACTTTAATCCTTTGCTTTTGTCTACTTCTATGTGCTTCCTTTCATTACCAAAGGTTGCCACTATTCATACCAGATGATTACACTAACCAGCCCTTCCAGAGTCTAAAAATAATTTGCCAAATTTCAATGCATTTGGCCAGCTTCAATTTCTAATTACTGTACCATGTTCAGAAAATTCTCAACTGTCCTTGCTTAGCATCTCATAATCCCATCCCAGCATTTTCTAATGGTATCAGCAAACAGATCTCTGGGGCTCTGTGGAACAGGTTGTGGGAAACACTGAGAAATACAGTTTCAAACTTGACCTACTTTTGCAGAATAAGACATAAGGAATGCCACATTAGATTACAATGACCCAGCCCATTACAGCCTTATGGGGCTGTCTGATGCAGAGTACCATGTCAAAATCAGACAGGCGGAAAGCCAAGGCATATTTTCCAAACAAGACTTGCACGCATGCTGCCCTTCACGCCAGAAACATCCCTGACACATTTCAGGTTGAGCTCATCAATCCAGAGGAAACGTAATAGAGGTACACAACGTAAAACCAATTCCCAAGAGCCAAAGATGACTCTCTTTGGGGAGGGGAGGCTGAGAGTACATTAATCACTGTTTTGTTCCCAACTGGTGAACAAGACATATGACTCAGTGGTCAGTAATCATTTCAATATTTATGGAAGAAAAAGTGTAGCTAAATAATTCCTCACAGACTACAATAGCGACGAGTGCTTTTTTACCTGAAGAAACCACACAGGAGGACATACTAACCACAAAGAAGAGGAAATACTTCTAAATAGCCATTTTTTCTCATTCATTCTCAACTGGAAAGGGTTGAACTAAGATGTCTATAGCTTAGATATACTTATATATTCTAAACTGGGATTGCTTATAGAATTATTTTTTCTCCCCATCTTTACCTCAGCCAGGGATAAACTAAAAACCCCTTCTTAATTTAAAAAAAGCATCCGTGATAGGAATGCGCCAGATCAGGACCACGGTGCACACAGATGAGGGCTCTTTCCCCTTGTGATGTAGTCCTGTCAAAAACCCTCCCTCCCTGCTGCTATATGTACTCAAAGCAGCTAGAATTCCCTGCCAGCTGGGCAGTGGCATCTTCTTAAGCAGTGTCCTCTTATATTTAGCAAGGGGAGAGCAACTATCTCTCTTCACCCCAGCATGGCGACTTTTCCAGTGGCGACTCTTCTGCATCTTTTTTTTTTTTTAAGAACGTGAGCCCTGTGGGGATAAGGAACCAGTTATTGATTTATTTTGCTATACAACTACTTTTTGTTGAAAAGTGTATATATTCTTAATATATAGGGAATGTATAGTTTCTCCTTCATGCAGGCCTGTAATGCATGCACACTCTCCAGCTATACAACGAAGACTTCATTCTCAGAGCAAAAGAAGCACAAATGCATCCTGGGAGGAAATGGGTTTTAATGTTGGAGAAACTGAACACTTTTTAAAGCAAGAAAAAGGTAACAGAGACCCTGATTCACCTCTCATTATCAGTAACTACTGTGTAACAGCTGGTGGCCCCTCGTATGTCTCAAAAGACCAGTTCAAATGAGCTCAAGGGCATTACACCATGTCCCTCCTAAAAAAAGAGAGAGATGTCCACCCAACTTCATCCAGGCTTACCTTTGGATGGGCAGTAAAATATATGTTTTATTCCACCATACTCTGGGACTGCTTTGAGTTCAATCTTACCTGTTACTATGTTTGAACACAGAGCATGTTGAGGTTGCTGGTTAAACTAATTTTGTTTTGGTTATAAGGATGTTTAAGTTACAGCGCAATCCACACTAACTTCCAGCACCGGAAAACACATTTGCGACTACTCGGGAGTAAGAGCGGCCAGCTGCCCTCACTCTGTCGTCAGAACGCCCGGGCGGCCGCCGGAGAAAGTGAGTCCAGATCCAGCGGGGGCGGTTCAGCGGGCGAGGGAGGGGGGCCACTGGCCTGGTCGGCACGGGAGGGGGATGGCTCCTGCCATATCCCTGTCCCCGCCGGGCTGGCTCAGCTGTTAAATGGCCTCCTCTACTTCCGCCAGCTATTTAGCTGGCGGAAATCTGAGGAGACCTATTCGGCCGGCCCCAGTTTACACCCGGGGAAGGGGATGAGCGTCCCCTTCCCCGAGTAGACCTCCGGCCCGCTACTTGGTGGGCAGTCTCGGGCCAGGATCCGGTGGGCGGCCCTGGGCTGCCGGCCGGATCCTTGCGCTGGATTGCGCTGCTATGTCTATATTTAAATTTTGTTTTGTCTATCTATTAGATGAGTCGTATGCTGCTATTTTTGTTAACTGAGCATTTTTAACAACTAAGTATTTTTTTTAAAAAAATAGAAGAGCAAGACAAAATTGTTATGAAATTAAATGTAGCAGCAAGAACTATATTGGAATGCTGCAATTTTATCAAAGCCAAGGGAATGGCTTGCCAGACTATGGGATATGGCTTCAATGAAGAAATTATTTTGGTATGTTTGAACTATATACAAGGAAGAAATGGAAGATCTTGGGCACAGTGGAATTCTAAGCAAAGTTTGATTTCAGGAAATCTATTCCACCTTTTATGCTGAATATCAGGGCTGTCACATTGATTTTAACATGTATGATTTGGTTATTTTTAGATGATGTTTTGACTGTGTTTTTCTCTATTATCAATTAACATTTTTTTAAAATTAAAATGAATAAATCTAGAACATTCCAAGGCTGCAGTTATGCTGTAGAGCAGCGGTGGGGAACCTCCGGCCCGGGGCAATCCGGTCCGGACCGTGCAAGACCGGACCCGATTCCATCAGGTGCGGCCCATGCGAGACCAGACCGGAGGCTCCGGAGGCCCCACGCTCACCTCGGCGCGACTCCTTCTCAAACCGGCTGTTCTGTACATGCGCAGAACGCCGCTAAGAGGCCAAGAGATTGCCCTCTCTTGGCCTCTTAACAGCGTTCTGCGCATGTACAGAACCACCGGTTTGAGAAGGAGTCACGCCAAGGTGAGCGCGGCGGCCCGGAGGCTGAAGGTAAGGAGGAGAGCGATGGGGGTGGGCGCGCGTGATGGGGGGTGAGCGCGGGGCCGCCGGCGGACCAGAGGCTGAAGGTAAGGAGGAGAGCGATGGGGGTGGGCGTGCGCGATGGGGTGGGTGGGCGCGCACGCATGACGCCCGTTTGCGGTGGAGGGGCGCCCTCCACCGCAAATAGGTTCCCCACCCTTGCTGTAGAGAGTGGAATGTGATCTCTTAAGGCAGAAGCTGGGAGTTTCCTGAGAATTTGCATGAGTCTTTAACATCAAATCTGTAGCTTTTACCAAGAAATAGTCTCAGAAATACAGACAGTTCCTGCAAGAGATGCATTTGGAGGTCCATGCAGGGCTTTCTGTAGTCAAGAAGCACTGTATTTAGCAACCCTCCGATACAGATTTCCCTACATTACCTGGTACCAGTTTCTCTACTCCAACTATGGTTGGAGTTGTTCCTTACCTTTCTTCCCTGAACAGTGACAACATACTCCCCCCCCCCCAAAAAAAACCCCAGCATTCCAAACTGGGAAAATTAAAAGTCTAAGGCAACTACAACATCAGAGTAATCAAAACAGGGATTATTAGCCTATTTATGCAACAAGGTTCTGTAATAATGGGATGCAAGCTTTCAAGTTACACAGAGGTTTTCTGTTAGATTAAATTCAAAATAGAATTTTCATTACACCAAGGGCTGCTTTTCTAATTAAAAGAAATGGTTATGTGCTTTATATGCTGTTACTTGGGACCAAAAAGGCAATAAGTGCAGGTACAGTTAATTTGTGCAAGCCTGCTAGATTTGCATAATTTATTCAAAGAATTTTTGCATTTTTAACACAAAATTCCAAGCCCTCAAGGTGCAAGAGCACAGCTCGAAAATACTTGACAGACAAGTCAATCTGAATACTGAAGCAAGAGAGACTAACTGCCAAGCATCCGGGGTGGGGGCAGGTGGGAGAATAGGATTTGGCAACACTCTTACTTTAACAGTCTGAATATTTTTATCTCCATGTGCCACAACTGGGAGCTGTAGGCACAGAAGAGATTCTTAACACTGATAAGACTAGTCAGTTGATGAGGCTCTTAGCAACAGATGACATCCCAAACTGAGCAGCCAATTGGACTGAAATACTCTTTCTTTAACACATCAAAGCATGTCGCTTATGAAAGTAATGTAAGGATAATAGCACTGAGAGGCAAACTGCTGGGGTCCATCCTGGTCCAGCAGCTAACCACGTCAATGGAACTCCAGCCTATCCGAAAGATACGATTCCTTACTATACTGCCATCATAAAGAAAAGAATATAAAAACCCATATTCATTTTTGAACAAGCTGGGACACCACCTCAAAATGCACTTTATTTGGTGATGATGATGGGTGAACACAGTTGTTGAATTAATGCTTCAAAATTCAAAGCATACAATAGCGTCACACAAGCTGAGGCAAACTGCTTGTATCCATGCTATTTTAAAATGGATTTGTACAGGTTTCCAATTGGAACTTTTCTTATTATTATAAGCAGCCCTGAACACCTGGATGATATTTGCTGCTGTAAGCGAATCCCTGCCCCACAGCCCTCCCACTGAGGGCGACTCCCATTTCATGTTATACCACAAACTTCTGCTAGCTGGACCATGCGCGCTACCCATTTTATTTATTTAAAATGACTTACCCCCCACCTTCCTCCTCATAATTAAGGCACCCAATACATTTACATCCCAACATTATTCCATCATGGAGCTCAAGGGCTGCAACAAGGAAAGCCTTTGACCAGACCCAGACAGAAGTAGCTTCAATAAGGTTTTTATAGCGTGCCTCTTCACACCTGGGATCATTTCAAACATCCAAAACACTTCATATCCCCTCACAGGGCAAAACCACACATTATGACACGCACATGCTTGCTTCCCCTCCCACTCAATAGCAGCCACAGGGGGAGGGGGGCTCTAACACTTTGCTCTTGCCATGGTCTAAACTACCGTATTTTGGCTCCATAACACGCACTGGACCATTAGACGCACGTGTATTTAGAAGCGAAAAATAGGGGGGGGAAATGTCTTGCTTTAACAGGTTTTCCGGCCGCATAAAACTAGGCACAGAATTTTATAAATGTACCTACCATTGAGACTGCAGTGTGGGAGGAGGGACACTATAACACAAAAAACAAGGAGAGGGAGGACTTACCGTATTTTTTGGTCCATAAGACACACTTCCCCCCACCCCCCACCCCAAAAAATAGGGGGAAATGTCTGTGCGTCTTATGGACCAAACGTTGCCCAAAATCGGGTCCTTTTAACAAGTTTTTCGGCCGCTTACCGCGTTGTTGTTTTGCAGCTCCAATCTTCGTCGCGCGTTGCCGGCTGCATTGCAGCCCAGCCGGGACTGCCCCCAGTCAACAGATCCAAGACGCGAGCCTCCCAGGCGCTGGACGCGACCAGCAAGCTCTGCGCAAACATCGCAGTAACTGCAATGTTTGCGCAGAGCGTCCTGGTCGCGTCCAGCGCCTGGGAACTTCGCACAGGCGCTGAACGCGACCAGGACGCTCTGCGCGAACATTGTAGTAACATTTCCCCCTATTTTTGGGGGGGGGGGAAGTGTGTCTTATGGACCGAAAAATACGGTAAGTCCTCCCTCTCCTTGTTTTTTGTGTTATAGTATCCCTCCTCCCACACTGCAGTCTCAATGGTAGGTACATTTATAAAATTCTGTGCCTAGTTTTATGCACCAACATATTCAAAAACAAAGTAATCCCTACAGATGCTCACTCCCTGTGTAAGAGTAACAAGTCACCAATTCCCCTTTTAAAGTCAATACAGTGCACCTCCACTTTAAGATGGTAATCCATTCTGGAAACACCACTGTATTGTGAAAATATTGTAATGTGAACTCAATAACACATTTTTTTTATTTTTTTTGCAATTCGTTCCAAGACCTTGGAAGTTGTAGTTTCTGCCACAGAACTAGGCTATTTCCCTCTCTAAAAGGCATATTAAAAAGAAGCTTAATGCACTCTTTAGAGGCCATGGCTATCAGTTTACACAATGTTGTAATTACAGAGCACACATTACAAGGCTGTATCCTTCCCTCAATACCCACAGCCACGATGTTAAAAATGCTGCTGCTGGTTGAGGTGCTACCTAGAAGGCAGTTGCATTGGCTAAATCCTTCCCTCCATATACAACCACGACGTTAAAAAACACTGCTATTGGTTAAGATACTACCAAATGCTTGCATTCGCATTACTGACAGTCTCATTACCCACGAGGTCCTGTTGGTCGCAATCGTGGGCCCATCATAAGTGAATAACTTATCGAATAGTGAACCTTGTTTTACTACAGAGAGTCCTCAATAAGTGATTTGATTGTAAAGTGGGGGGTCTACTGTATATCTAAACGCATCAGGCAGAGGAAAGACATTTAGGAAATGCTGAAATTATGTATGAATAAGACTGGAAAATATAAATTGCAAATATCAGAGGCAAAGAAAAATTATAAATATTATTTGAGTCATTTGTACAATCCCTACTAAAAGGTCACCTGGTTTTCTCTTTTCTCTTGCTGACATCTAGTGGCAGTTTTTGAGTATGCCACTCCATACTGATAAAAGTAATGTGTAATACAAAAGAAAAGAGTGACATGCAGAGAACTATTGCCCAATTTTACTTTATCAAAAGCTGTCAGAAGCGACAACACATTACAGTCACTTCACAGTGAGGAGAGATTAGATCTATTTTGCTCTGCAATATTCACAGTAATAAAAGCAGACAAGAAAAAGCACAAGGCACAGGAAAAGCAAAGAGATGTATGAGCAGCAACCCACTGAATTCCGCCAGAGCCCGTGCTCCCAGGTGCCCGCCATGCAGCGGGCCGGAGGTCTACTCAGAGAAGGGGATGTTTGTCCCCTTCCCCGGGTGTAAACTGGGGCCGGCCCAATGGGCTTCTTTGGATTTCCGCCAGCTAAATAGCTGGCAGAAGTCGGAGGAGGCTGTGTAATGGCCTAGCCAGCCCAGCGGGGACAGGGATATGGAGGGCTGTGCCCTAGCCGTGCCGCAACCATGTTTCGTGAGTGTTCTGCCAGCTTGACTGGCTGTGACCGGGGGGGGGGGGGGCAGAGCTGAGCAGACATCATGTATATGCAAACATTCCAAAATCAGAATAAGTCTGAAATCCAAAACACTTCTGGTCTCAAGAATTTCACATATGCTGCTGATAGTGTTTTGTTTAAGAAAGCCCTGCGGATCCTGGATCCGCGGATAAGTGAATCTATGGATACCAAATCCGGGAGGGGGGGCTATACATGAAAGCTTCAGCACATGCCTGACTCTGCAAAATCCACTAAACCCACCTTCTCAACATGCCATTTTGAGTGAACCCAAGTGCCTATACACATGTTGCATTTTTCAAGGATAACCATTAAAACATTTTTGTAAAACAGCTAGAGCAGGCATTCCCAACCTGTGCTATGCGTACCCCCAGGGGTATGCGGACCACAGGCAGGGGGTATGCGAGGCGCTGCCCGTTATCAGTTGCTGTGATCAGCAGCTGGGTGACAGGCAGCGGAACCGTTTTTCCCGGGTCGCAGTGCGAGCGGGAGGACCCTCCCGCCCGCGCTGCAACCCAGGAAAACCGGCTACAGTCCTCCCGATGTCCCCCTGTCGGCTCTCCCTACCCGTTCTCCCAGCCACCGCCATCTTGGATCTCACGAAATATCACAAGATCCAAGATGGTGGCGCTCAAATCTCATAAGGGCATATGAAGCCCATGTGAGATTTGGGCTCTGCCAACTTGGATCTTGCGAGATTTTGCAAGATCCAAGATGGCAGTGGCCGGGAAAATAGGTAGGGAGAGCTTCAGGGGACATCAGGAGGGCTGTAGCCATTTTTCCCGGGGTTGTGGCGCGGGCAGGCAGGTCCTCCCAGCCGCTCCGCAACCCGAAGGGAAAGGCTACAGCCTTGCCAAAACGACAGGGCTGTAGCCTTTTTCCCCGGGTTGCGGCGCAGGCGGGCAAGTCCTCCCGGCCGCGCCACAACCCAGAGGGAAAGGCTGAAGCTATACCGATTGCGGACTCCGCCCACAGCACGGTGCAGCGCGAGGTGAAGCAAGAGTAGCTGTTGCGTCGCACCGCAACGCACCCTGTCTACACTGGAGTTGCTTCCTGCACATCAAAGTCTCGAATGATTGGTTGCTTGCGGTGGAAGAGGAGCAGTGTTGAAGATATTAAATATCTCAGCAAATTCCTCCCGTGCCTTCTGCCTCGCACTTGGATTCCTGTACTCCATTAGCCTCATGTCGTGCAGACACAGTCTTTTCTGTACCTCCACAATGAACTGAATACCTGAGCTCCAACTTGAACTTTGCATCTCAGCCATTTTCACGAACTAAAATAATCGATTGTGGATTGGCTAAAAATAACTGTTCCGATTGGCTAAAAAACCCTCAATTCTGATTGGCCAACGCTTTGCTTCACATCCCACCCCTGCAGCATCCAACTCAGCCTCTCATTGGCCAAAGTTCAATGTTTCCAACTTTTATCGCATAAAAACACAGCTCTCCTGCATTGCCGCACGATGTTAGAAGACACAAGACACCAAAATCTTCATGCCACTTGCCGACGCTTGTTTACGCACAGCATCGCAGCGTGGCCGGTGTATCACAGCCTTAAGTACTATACAACACATCACGTTATGCAGTTCTCCAGTCTCCATTCATTTTAGTAGAACTTACATAATTCTCCATGTTAAACCTCTGAAAACAAATGATGGTTGTGCATAGCAGTTCCTTGGGAATCACACGCACGAAGTTCCCCTAGCCAAGTTCTTGGCCTAACGAACACATGCATACAAAAACAACATGCAATTCTCACCTACAGCCAGTGCTGCTCTCTGTTTTGGTTCCCAGTCTAGAAAACAGAAGAGGAAGTGGAAGCATTTGCAGTCAAGTTTTAACAAACACTTCATGTGACCCCCACCCCCGCAAACAAGAAAATATTTAAGACAAGCTCTAGCCCCTTTAAAAGGAAAATACAGAATATTTGCAGAAACACACATGCAACAAGTTCCACTTGGATAATGGAATATTTGTTAGAATCTCCATCTTTATTTAAAGAAGATTTTGAGGCTTTGTGGACATAGAGAAAAACATTGAGAACATGAATTAAATGTGTTCCCCGAGTACCTTTCCTCAAAATGCAGTCAATCTGGTTGGGAAGTGTTGGACAGTCAACAACATAACCCGCTTATTCAACAGGTTAGGAACCAGAGTACCGTCGAAAAGCAGTGTAACTGCTGTAACCCAGTCTTTTTTTAGCTTGTAAATGCATTTTTACTGCACAAATATGAGAGACGCACTGTGCACAATTTCTAAGATATGCACTGCGAACGACTTCTATGCAATACACAGACTGAACGAAAAGATGGCACCAAGTCAATTGAGAGAAAAAGCAGCGCGTGCTCGTGGAAACATGACGAAATAGGCCGAAAGAGGGGACAACGCGTCGAATGTATGGGTTCTGTTATAATTGAAAAGGGTCGAAAGGACTATTGAAAAGCAAACCATCGAAAAGCGGGGGATACCTGCACCTCTGAGCAAAAATGGCAATACTGTATAAATACGGACCAATGCAGACATAATGCTTAGCACCATTACTAATCTCTAAATCAGGGTTTCTCAACCAATGATACTAGTATCACCGGCGGTACTTTGGGCGACTGCTGGTGGTACTCGGACCGCCAGAAGCCTGCTCCAATGCGGTGCTTTTGGCAGTGTGTTTTCACTCCCGAGAAGCTCCAGCCTTTAGCTGAGCCTCTCGGGAACGCTGACAAGGGCCCTCCCACCCACCCAGAGTCTCCTACCTGCATTTTCTGGCCTCTGAAAACCTGGAAGTAACTGACGATGATGTCATCGCCAGTCACTTCCAGTGGTACACAGCAGGACAGAGGCGCTGAAGGTGATACTCGGCCGGGAAGGTGATGAGAACCCCTGCTCTAAATCATTGTTACATTTTAGCCATCAACCAGAAAATGAAACTATGTTTTGAAGTGGATTTCCAAACCATAGTTAAGATAGTTTTTCTCCAACCTCTTTGCTTGAAAAGGGGCACGTAGCTCTTTTGTGTCTCCTTAAACAAACTGTCTGGAAACAAACTGTCTGGAAACAGGACTTAGCTAGGCAAGTTAAACCATAGTTCATTTGGGCTCTTAACCAAGACTAAGGCAATAAATCATAGTTAAGAGTTATGTCTACACCAGGCCCATAGCACAGTAGCTTAAAAGTATTTGGTGTGGCAGAAGTATTAAAAGTATTTGGTGTGGTCATCTATAGCATCCAATCACATGGCAAGCCCAACACCAACATGCTCCCACAGCTACTAATGTGAGAAAGTAGGATGAAGAAACAAGTGCCAACACTGGTTTACAGATAAACCTTTGATATCTGGAGTTTGGTGGGAAGCATAAACACAATTTGCCAGTTCAATGCAACAGCAAACTAGTGTTTGTGAAAAAGGAGGTTATTAACTGGGAACACAAGGTCAGATCCAATAACTCCTAACCATAGTTTGGCATTCTGTTGAAACCACACTTTAGTTTTTGTGTCACTATGCTTGGAATTTTAATTGACAGAAGGGATGCGTGTGGCTGGTGGACTTTTTGTTGCCATAGCAGATTTGTTTATAGAAGAAAATTCCACATTATTCTCTATGCCTTCTGGAGGGAGCCAACAGTTCAGTTAGTTCCTTTGCTCCCCTCACAGAACTACAATTCCCAGAGTTCCTTGGAAAAGAAAATTAGTCAGTCATGCAGACATGCCCTATATTTTAGCTCTCAGTTTAATTATCTGTTGAACAGTCACACTTTGTTTTAGCCCCCAAACAATGAGGTTATCTAGGAGTAGTTAAGCTATAGAAAGTTACCCATGTGCAACATTTTTCATTCCTTTCTCTAGGATGGTGGAGGTCTGGTTTTTTTAAAAAACTGTTTTTCCACCAGGCCAGTAAGCAGCAACTTCAGCAGCTCTTGACAAGCGCTGGTAACACTTCCCCCCCTTCTTAAACTTCTTTTTGTCATGCTGTTGCCTCTAACAGCACTGAGAACGTTCCTGGCAGTTGGGTCCTGTCACTCACCATTCCCCCCCCCCCTTTAAAAATGCACCAGAAGTGACCCTACATCATGACACAGGGTCATCTCCTGGCATATTCTAAAGAAATATGGCAACTGGCAGGAGCCAGCCATTGAGAACGTTCCCAGTGCTTCAAGTGCTGTTAAACCTACTACTGCCCAAAATACCCAACGAAAAGGGAAAACCTATTCAGGAAATCATCAAGAGTTACTAAAGATGCTGCTGCCAACAGGCACAGTGACCCAAAAAAAAAAAAAAAAAAAAAAGCACAGCCGCTGCCAATCGCCTGCACATAAATTCAAAGTCAACCAAGGAAACTGGGCAAGTGCTTAAAGCCAACCCTGGGGTAAAATCAATGGCCCTTTTTATTTGAGCACAATTCTGACAACATATGAATGCCCGAATACTGCTCAAACAGACATAAACATTCCCTGTACCTGAGCTTACTCCAGAGAATCTTGCAGCACAGACATACAGGTGGGCCCCCATATCCACGGTTTCAGTTATCCATGGATCGCAGGGACCTCTCCCCCCCCCCACCCAGGCTTTTACTTTTTCCCCAGTAAGCTTTGTTTCTTCCTTAAAGAAACAGGAGAAGCAGACTCTGGCTGCTTATTGCAGGCAAGTAGAACTAGACTAAGTCCTAGAGAGGCTCTGCAAGGTTAACAGAAACCTTGCAGAGCCTCTCTAGGACTTAGTCTCGTTCTACTTGCCTGCAATGGAGGCTGCTTCTCTATTTGTTTTAAGGAAGAAACAAAGCTTGCTGAAAGATAGGTAAGAGCTGGGGGTGCGACATGGAGGGGGTGTTCGCTCCTATCCACGGTTTCAAGTATCCACGGAGGGGCCAAGAACATATCCCCAGCGGATATGGGGAGAATACTGTATACAGAAAGCTAGAGTAGAACATTCTCAGAATGATAGTTAAACTGATATAAAGCATAGATATACCATTACATTCTGATTTTTTTTTTCCTCCAACAATGGACCAAATCTCCTCCACAGAGTAACAGCACAATCCTGTGTAGAGATCCGGTAGGTGGCCCAGGGCCGCCTGCCGGATCCCGTGCTGCCGGGTGCCCGCCATGCGGTGGACCGGAGGTCTACTTATGGAAGGGGACGTTTGTCCCCTTCCCCGGGTGTAAACCGGGGCCGGCCCGATGGGCTACTTTGGATTTCCGCCAGCTAAATAGCTGGCAGAAGTCGGAGGAGGACGGCCTAGCCGGCCCGGCGGAAACGGGGATATGGCAGGCGCCATCCCCCGCCCCCTCCCGGGCCGACTAGACCAATAACCCTCTCCCTTGCCTGGAGAGTGCTTACCTTCCTCCGGCGGCCGTTTCCTCATTCCGGCGACCAAGGGACAGAGGTCGACCTTGTGCCGGCCTCCCTTACTCTAGAGTCGTCACGAACATGCTTTATGGCACGTTTGCGACGGCTTCCAGCAACGGAGCACTCGCTCCGTCGCCGCGTATTTCCGGTGGATTGCGTTGTAAGTATCTGAAGCTAATTCAGTACGCTTAACATGTAGCTTGGATCAGTTAAAACAGAAATCTCACACAGGGACTAGGAAATAAAGATATCTGTAGTCAACAGCACCTCCCTTACCAGGTGACAATATTGCGTTGAAGTCTTTGTAGACTCCTTACAAGACAGATGTAGCAGTTTTTCTGGGAAACCTGAAGAGACAAAAAATAAGACACAATGAAAAGGAGACAACACAATTTGAGGCATATTAGTGTATCACACACAGAAACCGAGTTCAGTCAATTCCAGGTGGCTATATCTAAAACGCTGAATAGAAAAACACTGTAAAGTACCCACACCCAGTGCATGGCTGGGATTAAGCACATAATGTCTCATTATGTTTTATGAATTGGTATGCTGCTCCACTGCTGTGTAAGAGGTCAGTTCCAAGAAATGCACTCCCAGAAGTCCATATTAGATCACATTCAGTCTATTCTCTCTAGTTTCAGTGAGGGTGGGGTGTTCTAACTGTCTGAAGGGTCAAAACACCAAATAATGTGCACATATGGGAGAGGGGAGAAGAGGGTGGTCTTCAGAGGATGACAGGAGAAGATGAACTACTCTGATGGCTGCAGACAGGCCAGATAACTCACAATCACCCACACACACCTTCGGACAAAGACAGCCAAATGGCATGGCCTATAAGCCAGTCATGGTCCACAAACCAATTATATTTGATCTCTGGAGGTTCCAGCAAATTGTAAGGTAATTGTAGTGAGACAGTCGTACACAATTCCACTCACAAAGAAATGGGAAAAAATGTTTAAATTGTAAGATGCAAAGAAAATCCACAATTTAAATGTTCCCTCTTTCAGTTTGTATTGTATGCAATTCCCAGGCTATGTTCAAGCACACGTGCTCTATAATTTTGGAGTTCTTGCTACTAGATGGTACCAATGTTATTATTATAGAGCCTGACCACCAGCCAGCTAGATACACTTCAAGCCCCTACACCATCTGGAGAATAGCAGCCTCCAACAATAAAGACACTGACAATATCTGCCTTAGTAAATACAGTACATTTACCTTCATACATTTACCTTCATACAAGCAGTAGAACAAAAGACAACTAGAAACAAATGTTCTAGGTAGGTGGAACAGCCACCCATAACTTAGAGTCAAAGCAATTTGCAGAGAGCTCCATACACACAGTGGTGCCTCAGAGTCCTACCCAGAATCAACCAGCCTAATGCACCACAGTGCCAACAAGCCACTCCTAACATTTGGGCAATCTCTGAAGCTGCACAAGGAGCTGAAGTCTGGGGGGGAGGGGGACTTCATTAAGAAAAGAGTGTGTGCCCCTAAAACAATCGATGGATTGTGGGCTAACAACAAGGTCTGCAACAACAAAGCTACGTTCACACGCACAATTTACAGTACTTCAGTCTGGCAAATGTGAAGTAATGTGCATCAACTCATTCTCCCACTAAAGAATTAAAACAAAGAATGGGGAGGAGGAGGGGGAGTGACCTTCCCTTTTTACACAAAGAACACATATCTTTCTAACTCTTGCTATAACACATAACAAACCTGAACAGTTTGCTCCCATTAACACTGGCAGAGTAGGGCCTGGCCCATATATTCCCAGGTTGCCTTTTCCCACCACAGAGAGAAGGACCACTTCCTCTTTAGAAGAAGGAACTTGGACAGTCTCGCATGACTTACGATCACATACGATCCTCCCTTAGGTTTAAAAAAAGAAAAGATGCGAGAATACATCCTCCTGAATAGCCACTACAGAACACGCTTTGCCTTTATCTGAATGCACCTCATGTTGTACTACATTGCCCTGAAGGCAGAGGTAAAAACTCCCGTTTACAATGCAGTTTCTCAACTTCTCAAATTTTCTCCTGTTAGCAAAAAAAGGCTGGTGAATTATTCATATTATGCTAAAAATCCAACTGCAGTTCAGGGTATAGTGGTGGAGAGAAGAGAGTGAGACTCAAATTCTTTTGAACTTTCTAGTCCAAATGCTGAGCGGTTGGACAGAGCAGTTGCAAATTATAGTTAATACAATGATTGTCTCCTTCTCTAGTTCTTCAAGAAAATTAATTCCAGTCTCACAGTTGTATAATCACAGCCACGTACTCAAACACAGATCCATACATATCATGTTGCATAAAATGTCTTAAGCCTTTTACTTTTCCTGCCATTCCATGCACTGCCAATCTGATGTTATAATGAAGTATCGAGAGATACTGGTAGAGTGAAAGGTAGAGTGAATGATATATGTATGTTGGTGAGGGTTGAGTGTGTAGGATTGGGGTGGTTTTGGTAAGTGTGGGGGTTCTGTGAATGGGTTAGGGGAGTGCTTAACCTTGGTCTCGGTGAGAGAAAGGCCTAGGGGGGACGAGTGGGACCTCTACCCCGGTGAGAGGGGGGCAAGGGGTGTGGGGTGCAGTGACCTGAGCCTCGGTGAGAGGGAGGCGGGGGTTGCTCGACAGGAGTGGTTGGGGTTTGGAGGGAACGCCTTTAGATAACGGATTGACTGGGGAGTGAGGTGGTGATTGAGAGTGGTGTGGTAAGTGTGTGAGATCTTCAGGTGTGTGGTCAGGAAGTAGGCTCTGCTGAAGGGCTATGTGTTTGACATCTCGAGGGAGTCTGGGGGAGGGGCGGGCGGCCACCATTAGCAGAGTGACGGGTCACGGAAGATATGGCGGTGGGGGCTGGGCAGGCCGTTTCAGGAGAACGAGGGTCAGTCACAGGCAGACTGTCCCTCTTTCTGGCCCTTCTCCCATCCCTCTGACCCTTGGCGGTCTGGGTAACAGTCCCCTGAGTCTGAAACTGCTGCTCTTGAACGCCAGGTCAGTTAACAATAAAATCCTGTCCCGCGGTCCACTGGGTTTGAGCACCTCCATGTTTTGTTGGAAGGGCAAGACAGAATAGGGATTCTGTTGGTGTACTGCCCACCATGCTGCCCAACAGTCTCCCTGCCTGAGCTGACCGGGGTGATCTCGGCGGTGGTGTTGGAGTGCCATCACCCACGCTGAGGCCCCGAGGACAGCCGTGGCTCAGGACTTCATGGCCGCTATGGCAACTATGGGTCTGTCTCAGATAATATCTGCCCCGATGAACAATGCGGGACACACGCTGGACCTGGTGTTTACTGCTGGACAGGTGGATGGTGATCTGAATGTGGAGGAATTAACATCACTCCTTTGTCATGGACAGATCACTTCCTGGTGGGATTTAGGCTTGTCGCCTCCGCAGTGGTGGGGGACCCAATTCTATGGTCCACCCCCGGAGGATGATGGATCCGGATGGATTCCTGAGGGCTCTGGGGGACTTTCCTGTTGCCAGAGTCAGCGACTCACCCAGCGCCCTGGTTGACCTCTGGAATGGGGAAATGACCAGGGCTCTGTATCTGATCGCTCCTGAGCGTCCTCAACCAAGCCGCAGAGTCAGAGCTGCCCCTTGGTTTACTGAGGGGCTGCGGACGATGAAGCGGCAGGGCAGAGGCCTAGAGCAACGGTGGCGGAAAACATGTGCTGACTCCAACCGGGCACGGGCTAGAGCTCACTTCGGAGCCTATTCTGTGGCGGTGACGGTAGCTAAGAGGGCTTTCTTTTCTGCCGGCATCGCGTATGCGGAGAACCGTTCAGCTGAGCTTTTCCGTTTAATTCAGGGCCTGCTCCATCTGCCCCCCCCCCAGTAAATGGGGTGGAACACACGGTGGCTCGCTGTGATGAGTTTGCAAAGCACTTCATGGACAAAGTCGATCAGATTTGGCATGACTTGGATGCCGCGTTAGGAGTATCTAATGATGTCCCTGAGGCACCTATCTGTTCTTCTTCCTGGGATTCTTCTCAGCTTATAGAACCTGAGGATGTGGACAAGATTCTTTGGAGCGTGAGACCGTCTGCTTGCCCACTTGACCCTTGTCCGGCATGGCTGATTAGATCTGCCCAGGCGGGGCTGGCCGAGTGGACGGGGAGGGTGGTGAATTCATCTAAGGAAGGGGGTGGTGCCGCCGTCTTTGAAACAGGCAGTGGTGCGCCCCCTCCTGACGAAACCCTCCTTAGATCCCATTATTTTGAACAACTTCCAGCCAGTCTCAAATATCCCGTTTCTGGGCAAGGTGATCGAGCGGGTATTTATTTATTTACAATATTTCTATCCCGCCTTTCTCCCCAAAGGGACCCAAGGGGTAGTGGTGACTCAGCTCCAGAGGGTCTTGGAGGAAGCAGATTATCTGGATCCATTCCAGTCTGGCTTCAGCCCGGGGTTTGGGACAGAGACGGCCTTGGTCGCCTTGGTGGATGACCTGCGCCGGGGACTGGACAGGGGGAGTGCGTCCCTGTTGGTCCTGCTGGACCTCTCGGCGGCTTTTGACACCATTGACCATGGTGTCCTTCTGGGTCAGTTGGCTGGGTTGGGGCTTGGAGGCACCGTTTTGAGGTGGTTCTGCTCCTTCCTGGCTGATAGATCCCAGAAGGTGGTGCTGGGGGATGCTTGTTCGGCACCCTTGCCCTTGAGGTGTGGGGTGCCACAAGGGTCAATTTTATCCCCCATGCTGTTTAATATCTATATGAAGCCGCTGGGAGAGGTCATCCGGGGGTTTGGGGTAGGGAGTCATCAGTATGCTGATGACACCGAGCTCTTTCTCTCCTTTCTACCCGACTCCAAGGGGGTGGTCGTTGTCCTGAATCGTTGTCTGGAGGCAGCTGGGAGCTGGATGGGGGCAAATAAGGTGAAATTAAATCCTGATAAGATAGAGGTTCTTCTGGTCCAGAAGTCTACGACTCAGGTATTGGATCATCGTCCTGCTCTGAATGGGGTTGTACTCCCTCTGAAGGAGCAGGTCTGCAGCTTGAGGGTTCTCCTGGATGCTGCTCCTGGATTCCCAGGTGGCGGCTGTGGCCAGGGGGGCTTTTGCCCAACTTCGGCTGGTGCGCTAGCTGCAACCGTACTTGGATCGTGCAGACCTGGCCACAGTGACCCATGCCCTAGTGACATCTAGACCAGATTACTGCAATACGCTCTACGTGGGGCTGCCTTTGAAGACTGTTCGGAAACTGCAACTAGTGCAGAATGCGGCGGCCCAGGCAGTGGCGTCACTGTGACGCGCGTCACCTCAGAGCGGGGGACACGCGTCACCCCCCCTGACTCACCCCCCCTACAGAAACTTACCTTTTCCGGCGCTCGTCACCCTCCGGGAGCCGGCCGGGAAGCGCTCCAGGGCCTTCTGAAAAGAAGAGGCCCAATGCGCTTGCGTTAAAATGCGAACTTTGAAGATTTTCGCGCATGCGCAGACCCTCCTGAGGGCAAGAGGGCAGGCCCTTGCCCTCAGAAAAGGGTTTGCGCATGCACGAAAATCTTCAAAGTTCGCGTTTTAACGCAAGCGCTCCAGGGCCTCTTCTTTTCAGAAGGCCCTGGAACGCCGGCCGGGCCGGATGCTCCCCGGCCTCGGAGCGTCCGGCCTCCGGAGGGTGACGCCGTCGCGGAGGTGACGCGCGTCACCCCCCGGCGGCCCGGCCCGCCCGCCACGCTACAGTGACGCCAGTGGGCCCAGGTGGTTGCCGGGGCCTGTTGGTTTGACTCAGTCGGACTGTTGCTTCAGCGGCTACACCGGCTGCTGGTTCGTTTCCGGGCACAATTCAAAGTGCTAGTTTTGACTTTTAAAGCCCTATACGGCTCGGGTCCAGGGTATTTGAGGGATTGCCTCCTTCCTTATAATCCGACCCGTACTCTGAGGTCATCAGGGGGGGCCCTGTTAACCGTACCGCCATTGATGGAGGTAAGCTTTGTATAAAGCACTACACTCAAGAGTTTTTGTTTTGATCTCTCTCCTTCCAATTCTATTAATGCAGCAATGCTATTGTGAAATTCAACCTTCCGATTAAACATGGGCAGGGAAATAGCAGTGATTGCTCTGCATAGCCCGGTGGTCTGTGATTGGCCTTAAGGACTACTGGGCCTGAAAGGCAGGACAAAGACCAAGAGCCACCTGCTCATCTCCACATGGTACTACTGCATGAATTTATGGCTGGTCAGGGTGCAACTGTTAGGACTGGTGACTAGGCAACCTACAAGCAACAAGGCAAGTCCGATTAAGTAGCAGCACTCCTGCATCAACAACTCTTAAGTGTCAGTATCCTAGGTTTACAAAAGCTGTTAAGAAAATACCTGAGGCAGACACAGTATGAATCAGTTAGGGATTGTACCAGTTCCAATGCTAAAGACCTAAATTTAAGAATCACCTGTTCTGGACTAGTCAACAGGGGCCAATAAGATGCCCTGGGGCCGCTTACAAGACCTAAGCCAGACACACAATTCCACCTCTTGAAGATTCTGAAACTCAACAGTATCTTGCTTCTGAATGCGAGGTTGCATTTAGCTGACTTAATAGCCATTGAAAAAAAAAAAACCCTCTATGAATTTGTCCAATCAATTTTTAAGTCATCTAAACTAGAGGCTAAGAGTACCTCTAGAAATAATTAATTTCTTGCGTTAATCATGCACTGTGGAAAATAGTAGAAAGCAGTAGTTTATTACAGAAAATGGAAACTATCTTAAACCAAATTCATACAGAACCAGGGCAGCGTGATTGTCATGCTGCTCTGGTAACACTTTAATGTCAGAAGCACAGGAGCCCAAGCTTTTAAGACGGGTGAGAGGTGATCACCACAAAAAATATGCTTGCAATTGTATCATTCAACTCTTGCCAGAGATGTACGGAATCTGGGGTGGGGAGCGGAGCAGATATACTGCTTAGGTAACGTGACTGGATGCTTGAACACATTTGAAGCAGAGTTTCCGCGGGCCACAAGTAGGCCTGCCCGTGCTTCCATACGGCGGCTACCAGTACTGCACACCTCTTCTGTCCCTAATTCTCACCTACCGTTTTCCTGAAAATAAGACCTCCCCGAAAGTAAGACCTACCGTCATTTTTGCTGGCACTCATAAATATAAGACCCCCCCTGAAAATAAGACCTAGCTAGGATCATCAGTCAGGTGGAGGGCCCCCCCCCGGCACCCCCCGCCCGGTACTTTGACAGATTTAATTCATTCTTTCTTTCTTTCTCGAGGGTGCAAGGCTCTGCAAGGCCTGCACTTGAGTCCTCCACCATGGAGACAACGTGCTAGAGAGACTCTGCAAGATTGCAGCCTCCTTGCAGGCCTCTCTAGCACGTCGTCTCTATGGTGGAAGACTCAAGTGCAGGCCTTCCAGAGCCTTGCACCCTCGGGAAAGAATGAAGCTTTAATCCAGTGGTGGCCAACCTTTCAACATGAATGCTGGCCCTTTAAATGGTTGTCTTGGTGAGGACATTTCAGCAGGTGTAGCTGCTTTAGCAGCACCATCAGCACTTGCAGCTGCCAAGATTCTGTCTTCTACACAACTCTTAAGAACACAGTAGCCCTAATGGTGGAAGGTTGGCCACCCCTGCTTTAATCAGTCAAAGTAAATGCCGGGGGAGGGGGGGTCATGCCACAGGTTGGGAAAATAAGTCCTCGCTGAAAATAAGACCTACTGCATTTTTTGGAGCCAAAATTAATATAAGACACTGTCTTATTTTCGGAGAAACATGGTATGTTCCATCCTGTGCTCTTATTCCCAACAATAAAAATTCCAAAACGAAGGTGTCCAAAGAAAATTATTTTGTTAAATGTTTTATTTAATCCAAGGACTAGATTCAACTTAGGTTTGCTTAAGGATACTTACAGTGGACAACTACTGCCAGGGACAGCACAAAAATGTAGTTAGAACACTTGTACCTTGCCTTTTCACAGCTTGTTGAATGTTAAAATGACAGCAAGTGATAAAATCAACACACATGATACCACAGCACATTTAAAACAGCATTAAACACATTCTTGATCATAAACAGTTCAAAGAAGGTCTCCCTTATTGACAGCACGATCCTATGCAAAGAAGCTCCACTGAGTTCAATGGGACTCACTTCCAGGTAAGTGTGCATAGGATCGCAGTCTTAGTGCCCAAAGGTATTCCTCAGCGAATGGGCCTACCACAGCCAGTTGAAGACCATGACTGAGGTACACAACCATACCATTTAAGGTCATTTCACAGCATTGAGCCATAATGAAGAAACCCTTGCTACAGATGAATTATGCAAAGGGGGTGAGGGGACCTTGACTCTTCATAGAAATATTCAGATGCCTAAAACGAACAAGTGAGTTACTGAGCTGCATTCTCTCTCTCTCCACCCACCATCCCTCTCAGCAAACCACAGCATAACTGCTTAGTGACTCTCGCTAGCACATTAAACAGTTTCAGATCTGATGCTTGCTGATTTTCTTTTCTGCCTTATAAAGAGCTCTTTATAAACTGACAGCCTGCATAGCTTTGAGTCAAGAATTTGATCCCATAGACTAGAGGATATCACCTTACCTATACTGTATCCTTATTCCGCTGAAACCCACCAGCAGGCCTGTCTCGTAAGTAGAACAGGTGCAAGGTCCTCTCCCTCCAAAACCATTCCCTCTCAACTCAGCCAGAAGGCAGATCTGCCCCAGTGAGTCACTTGGTTACTCTGAAGGCACTCCAGCATTGCCTCACCAACGGCTGTGGCAGCCCTACCCACTCTTCCAGTAGACCTCTCCCATACCACACAGCAAATCATCAGTTTGTGCTATGTGGGTGCAGTCTGGTGTCAAAAATGGAAGGAATCAAACAAGAGGGAGACATCAGTTCACAAGTTTCAATCAGAAATGGAAGGAAATGGCTTATGTTGCCAGAGGCTGCCTAATGCATTTCAACTTCTAGGAGCCAGGATGGTGTAGTGGTTTGGGAGTCGGACTTAGACCTGGAAGATCCAGGTTCAAATCCCTGCTCAGCCACGAAGCTTCCTGGGTGACCTTGGGCCAGTCACTATCTCTCAGCCCCACCTACCTCACAGGGTTGTTGTGAGGACAAAAAAAAAAGGAGGGGAGGAAATATGTACACCACTCTGAGCTCCTTGGAGGAAGGGTGGTATAAAAATAAAAAAATAAAAAAATAAACTTCTGAAGGTTGCTTTTATCACCACCAGCAGCCCCACAATGCTGCTGTTGTTTGTTGAACGTGCTTCAAATCAATGAAGAACCAACACCATAACACAATGGCATGCAAATTATTTTTCTTTACCTTTTCATTATGGAGCTAAGGATTTCCCTAAGCAGTAAGTTCCCACGCAAAGTTCTATTCAACAGCAAATAATCTGAAGGTACGTGATGCAGTTCTACTGCTGAAGTTAAGCAAGACTAGTCCTGTAGTGTAGGCGACCTGGATGGGAGCTTGTCTAGAAACCATACATAAATGGTTCTCAGTTCACTAGAGAAAGATCAAAGTATAGTCCAGAAGTCTACAGGTTTTGGCTAGCCTTGGCAGCCAGTTACTACACTTTTGCTCTCTCCCACAGTGCCTGGACACATGCAGAGAGCTTGGGAAAGAGGTCAGTCTCTTATTTTGTGCTGGACTTTGCAGACACTCAAACATTCTAAGTGCCTTCAAGGGATAGTGGGGGAAAAAAAACCTCAGTCATTTCACATCATACTTTGAAGACAACCTGAAGCAACTCTCACTGCTACACTGTCTCCTCCCCAAGTCCTCAGAGCATGCTGGGGATTTTGGCGCATGTGGGCTGGGCGGGGGTTCTACCTCTTCCCTCTGGCACAAAGCAGGAGATCCTTCCTTCCTCTGAATACTCAGCAATGTGGGGGGAGGGGAGGAAGAAAAGGGATGTGTCATGTTGTCCTGGGATTGGGTAGGTGGTTGCCAGGAAGAGATCCAAGGTCACCAACAGCAGCTGTATTTGTGGAACCCAACCCTGCAGAAGTGTAATAAATAAGTTAACTGTCAAAAGGCTGTAAAGACAAGCACTTCCGTACATACTTAAGTACTCTGCAAGAGTCTGCTTTAAGTTCTTTCATAAAATATCAGGAAGTACCGAAACCACTGCAACACATTACGTGCGGAACTTGCTGTACGTCCGAACTGCAAACCAGTTCCATCGCGACTTGGCAGACAAGCAAAGAAACTGTGAGCATCTTCCCTATACTTTGTGTACTGAGTCAGCACCAAAACTATTCAGGTTCAAATCTGAAGTGCTTTCAAAAAAATGCTTTCAAAAGTGCTTGAGAAATTCCAAAGTAGAATTTAGTCTTATACATCTCATCCCAAAAATATGAAGACAGCAGAATAAAATACCTCTTCAACAAAGCAAATCTTCCCCTGTTTTGGAAATCGCAGATACTGCCTTGGGCACGCTGATTAAGGATGAATTGAGATCTCCAGCTTTTCAAGTGATCGACTACAGATGAGAAAAGGAATGCCCGTGTGCAGAAGAAGGCGGTATTGTCTGCACTACAGTCTTTTTTTTTTTTTGCATCCATACCTTGTCTTATTCCTCACCTCTCCTCCATGTATCTTCTAAAAGTTATGCAAAAGCAACCAACATAGATATTTTTATACAGTACATGAAGATGCTTGGACTTCACTCACTGACCAATGGAAGTATCAACAACATTAATAAGTAGTACAGTCAATTCTCGCTACCGACAGGTTAGGTTCCTAGAAACCCCCGCAGGTCGCGAATTCGCGGATAAGGAACCATTGATCCTATAGAATAAAGGGGTTCCGTGCAGGGGGTTGGGGGGTGCCATACCTGATGCCTCCAGAGGATCTCTGCTGATCATGGGCATCATGTTGAATGTCCCTGCAGCATTCGGACCTTCCTGAATGCTGCAAGGACATTCAAAATAGCACCTGCGATCAGCGCGGAGAGCTTTGAAGTGGCCGGGGGAAGCTTCAAACACTTACCCAGGGTATTTCAAAGTGCCCCGTGCTGATCACAGGCAACATTTTGACAATCCCTGCTGCCTAAGACAGGGGTTCTCAACCCCTTCCTGGCCGAGTATCACCTCCGGTGCCACTCTCCTGCTGCATAACAACCAGAAGTGACTGGCGATTACATCATTGCCAGTTACTTCCGGGTTTTCAGAGGCCAGAAAATGCAGGTAGGAGGATCTGGGCAGGTGTGAGGGCCCTTCTCAGCATTCTTCAAGAGGCTTGGCCAAAGGCAGGAGCCTCTCAGGAGCGAGAACATGCTGCCGAAAGCACCACATCAGAGTGGGGTTCCAATGGTCTGGTGGTCTGAGTACCACCAGCAGTTGGTTGAAGTACCACTGGTTGAGAACACCTGGCCTAAGAAAAGTTTCTGCAGACTTCCTTAGACAGCAGGGATCGTGGAAAGTGAGACACACCTCGCAAATGGAACGAGGTAGTCTCACTTCTGCTGCTTGCGGATATGCAAATTTGCATGTGACGAGAATTGACTGTACCTAAGTAAGAGAGAGAAATATGGCATTTGGTACACATCAACCATGACACTCCGTTTACTACAAAAATCTGAACATAGAACACTTTTACACATAACAGTAAACAACAACGTGAAATGGTCTGTCTAATAATAGCAGCTAACTCTCTATAGAGTGCAAGCCAGGCCACACATGCAGCAGGGTGTGGAGTTCCCCTTTACACATCTGAACCAACCTCGGCAGATGGAGGTGGAAATTGCAGAGGAAGTCAGGAACACCAAGTATACACACCGTAAATGTAGAATTATATTCTACTAACATTCCTGAATGCCATTGCAAAGTCTCTTTCTTCACATCTTTCTCCCATTCCAAGGGTTGTTAAAAAGTGTGGCTTGTCCCCGTTACAAAATTATGTTCTGACCACAAGTGCAACTGCTCTATTTCTCTAAAATCCCTCCTCCTCTCAGTTATAGCTGATCTGGCTTACATTCTGCCAGGAAACCAATGATGGTAAATCATTTTCTCTTCCTCCTACCTAGTACAAAATTCTAAGAACCAATACTCTACTATGATAATCTGTACCGTTCAATTCATTCAATGAGCTTCATTAAGTACATAGACAATTACTGTATGTTACTGAGATCAATTAAAACATCACTGAGCACAATTATAATCAACACAATTAAACCAATCAGTTGATATTAACATTTACAATTATTGTACAGTATTTCCTATATTTATAACTCTATTCTTTCTCCACAGAGATCAAAGCAGCTTACATTGGGCTCTTGGTGATCTCTGCCCACACACTGCTGAAGAACACCCCCCCTCTCTTTAATTGATAAATCTTATCAGGTTCATCCTCTAAAAGAGAGACTCCCACGTCCAACAATATCCTTATTTGGCAGATACAAAAATTAAACCAATAACCAATCCACACAAAATAAAATTCACTGACCAGCTATTAATAAGTCAAAGATAAAACAGTCTACCCCTACCCCAATTTTCTTAATGAAGCCAATTCATCTGTCCAACAACAAAGTACATATACAAAAAGGAAGTGACCGCCACTTTACATTTGTGCTTACCTGCACCTGCAACACAGACACTACCTACCCAGGAAACAAAGCAGGAAAACCCGGCTTCATAGCAAGGAGGTAGCCCAAATGAGCAACAAATGCCCCCAGCCTGAATACAGTATATATATTCAGAGTTCCTAATAGCTTTGAAACAGGAAAATTGTCCAGTATCTAGACTGGAATCTAAAGATCTCCATAAGTGCATCCAAGCACTTCAGGGCCTCTGTAGTTTTCTAACCGCATCTCCATGCACTGCAGCTGATGCCAGTGACTTTTCAGACAGCACAGGGACCATGGTCAGAAATGGGGCCATTTATGTCTCACTGCCCACATGGAACACTCGCCACACAGTTCTTTTAATCCCAGATGATGCCACACATTTGGTTTAAGGTAGCCACTACTGATGGGACATAGATAACCAAACTGCACAGAGACTGTTGCCTGCCTATCAGGGAGCCAACATGAGAAACACTAAGCCTGCAATGGGTTATTAATCACTGCAATGAGTAAAACTGAATGAACCTACCCTCAACTTTCTAACATGAAAAAGAACACAGACACTACGCATCAGTCAGTTTCTGTTTCACATACAATAATCACAGAGGCTCATGATTTCATTCAGTTCATAGCTACAACAGAATCTTACAAATACAAAAAGCAACGTAAGACTATGCCACGATATAAAGTATGAACGGCAAAGGTGGATCAAAATGTTAGTACATTACCTATTTTGGTCACATGCACACAACCTCCACTCAACTGTGAAAACTGTAGCAAAATCATATTGTTCTACCAAGTGCACAGCTAGCCTGCTCCGAAAAAAATACCACCCTCAAGCATCAGCGTATCTCAAGAAAGCAGGATACCCCACATTCCCATGCTCTATTTAACTACAGCAATTGGAGCTGGTCATGCTTGCACTTTATTTGACCATTTCTCTCTAGAAGATAATAGACTCTTTGGAGACAGACCCACGTATTTGGAGCCAACCAAGATACAAAGCTGCTAGTGCAAACACCACAGAACCAAAGACTCACAGCGCAATCCTGTGTAACTTTGCACCGGTGTAACAGTAGATGCACCAGTGTAAGTGCACTTATGCCGGTGTAAGTGCACTTACACTGGTGCATCTGCTGTTACACTGGTGCATCTGCTGTTACACTGGTGCAAAGTTACATAGGATTGCACTGTCAGACTGGTAAAAAGTGATCAGCAAGGGTCATTTTTCTAGGCTCTCTAGCATATGTAGGCATCCTGAAAATCCCATTTTTGATAGTTAACATATGCATATTTCTAGGCATCGCAGTTGCAGAGAGAAACTTGAAATAAGATGCTACAAATACTAATCAAACACAAAAAGATTAAAACCGTCAGTTGACTACATCACAGCCATTACAATTTCCAAAACTATGGTTCAAAGATTTTCCAGCTCTACCTTATTTTCATATTGAGGCAAACCATTTCAGAATAAGAATATCCTAAAAGTGTAACGTGTCTATCAATTACACTTACAAAAATGACAAACTAGGTCAATTACATGCAACTGAATGAAGCTACAGTAGTGGGCTGCAAGAGCAACTCGGAAGGTCTTTCCAACATAGCTCACAGGACTGAAAAAGATTACCTACCGCTACATAACCATCTTAAGTACTGCCGGCAAGTAGACGATTTAGGTCCTACAAGCAACAAAATATGTTCAGTAACAACTGTACATAGCAGAAGGTTTGTCATAAGTTCTGACTGCATTCAGTTAGTGTTTCCTTCCTTCTACTGGGTTGAGTCATATCCTCAAGTATAGTAGTTGTGTGTTTTTTAAAGGGAAACAAAGGCTAGGCCTGCAATCCTATGTACACTTACTTACTTGGGAAGGCTTCCTAAGTGCCTCTCAACAATCCTTATAATATTCTGCAGGGCAGGCCATTATCACCACTGAATTAACAGATGGGCTGCTTGCGAGCAGCCTGAATTAATGACAGAGATTAGAACTGGGGGCTCCCAGCATAGCACTCAGGCTGTACACCACTGCCCTACATTAGCTATCATTCTGTCTCCAGTTACTGTAGACCCAGATCTCATAAAGACAACCTGGGAAGGGGAGGGGAGAAACATCGTATTTCTGGCCCCACAGGGGCAACAGAATGGGTAGGGGGAATATAACTGCAAGCTCTTGGTGGAGAATACCAACCATGTCCCAAAAGACTCACCAAGTGAACACTGGAGGGGTGTGTGTGTGTGTGTGTGTGTGTGTGTGTGTGTGTGTGTGTGTGTGTGTGTGTGTGTGTGTGTGTGTGTGTGTGTGTGTGTGTGTGTGCGTGTGTGTTTTGCAGTTTTCACCTACATGTCAGTACACTAGAAACACAGTCTTTGCTTATTGAGAGACATGCATTTCAGTAATGCAAATTCTACGCTAAATTATACACATTAACATTGCAGAAGATAATACGGTTTTGTTTAAATGTTTTGACACAATGAGCCAACTTACAACAGGATTTTTACATGAGTTACCATACATTTCAGAAAGAGTGGAAAACACAACACATTGTGTGGCCCTCAGGGATAAAATATTGGTAAAGAAAATATCAGTTTAAATGTGGGTTTCACATTTGTTAAATGTTGTTGGAAACCAAGTCAAGCTGGTTTCTTATGAGGGTGCTTTGGGACAGGGAAGTGAGAATTGCATATTCATTTTTTTCAAACAGATCCCATTAAAAACAGAAAAAGACTTTAAACACTATTCCAAGAGCATTAAAGGCTTTATTTTTAGAAGAGCTTGAATCTGGAAACAGGCTGATATTAATTTTAGTACTTCCTTCTTTTTAAGGACTGGGGAACTGTTTGTGCAAGAACTTTAATAGCTAACCATTTTAAAACTGCTTCATACCCCTGCTAAGGAGGAAAACCACCACCTTATAAAGTGGTGCCCTCTTGCATTTAGCAGGGGGAGACCTACTGTCCCTCTTCACCCCAGCATGGCATCTTTCCAGTGGCTATTGCTGGTGTCTCTTCTGTATCTTTTTTTTTAATGTCTGTGAGCCCTTGGGGACAGGGAACCATTAATGTTGCTGTGTAAACTGCTTTGTGAACTACTTTTCGATGAAGGGTAGTATATAAATATTCTTAATAATAGTTCTCGGTCACCAATGAGAAAGGGGATAAATAGCTCTGAGGGACACAGATATGGGTACCTGTTGGGAAACGTTCAGCTGTCCTAACCAAGAGAAAGGGATTGGACTAGAAACAGCCCATTTTAGTGCCCTGCAGAATCACAGTACACATTGCTTTTCTGCTCAAAATCTAGAAGGCTATCATCATAATATCAAGATATCATCAGGTTGGGCTACACTACAGCAAACACAAAAGTCAATACGCAGTCTACTGCTCCTCCAGAGTTCCAATGGGAAACTGATGACACATTGATAAGCTTCTCTTCACACTCCTAATGCCAACTATGCCCACCTTGTGCCTAGTGTGTGCTATAGCAGGTTGCTGTTAGTTTCTCTCCCTCCTCAAAGAAACAAGTTGTACTGCTTTAGTAGCCGAGTATAAAGATGACTGACATTCAACCTCTGAACAAGTGGTAGTGCAAATGTCCTTCACAAAGTAATCAAGAGCATTTAGAAAACAGCACCAAAAAAGCTATATAGCTTACAGACTCCTAATCTAAATAAAGTCTATAAGTAGGAAAAGAATGGGGGGGGGGGCTTCTGCACACAAGTAGCTTTGGAATTCAGAAGATGTGGCAGTAATCACAAGCCGAGAACATTTCAAAGTCATGATGGATAAGCCTATAAACAGCTATTAGCTAGGTCAACTAAATAGAATATGTGTTGAAAGGTGTACCACATCCAAAGGTTGGATGCTGGGGACAAATAGGGCAAGACCACCACATTCGTGCCCTCCATGTAAGTGCCTGGAAACAACTGGCTGGTCACTGCTGGAAACAGAATGCTGGCTCAGATGGACCTGGGTCTGATCCAACAAGCACTTTTAATGTCATCAAAACATTCAACAACATCAAAAAAATAGTGTTGCCTTAACATGCCTCAAGGCAATACCATCACTTTTAACTATTTACCTGAACTTCTATCCCACTCTTCCTCCAAGGAGTCCGGCATGTGGTTCCTAGGCAGCCTCTCATCCAGGCAGTTTACACAGCCAGAGCCGTTTAGACGCAGCACTAGGCCTACATCCAACACCTTCAGACCATATTCTGGGCCAGTTATCCAGCGTGCATTCAAAACTGAAAGCGGGGCTGATAAGTCAATCTTCCTGTTAAGGATTGTGCGATACACAAATCATACAGGAATTGCAAACAAACCATATTCCATGAAAATGTACTTTTTTCCATTCGGAATATAGTTCTGAATATCTGGAACTAGTCCTGGTAACTTTATTGATTTATTTTACTGTGTAAACCGCTTTGTGAACTACTTCTGTTGAAAAGCATTATATATAAAATATTCATCATTATTATCATAATTTGAATGAAACCATTAAGGCCTACTCATAATCTAATGAAACAGAGCTTCCTGCATGCACTTCTTGCTTCTTCATTTCAAAAGCAGGCTTCATGGCTAGGTTAACTGCAGCCTAACAACTGTTGCAGGCAACTCAAAAACTGGTTTATGGCATTTCTAATGCAGAAATTGTTGCATCTTTGCACTGTGCAACGAGCATGGTTACTAAATTAGTGCCTGCAATTAAATTTGTTAAATGACAGAAGTCTTGCTATCCGAATCTCGATGATCAGAAGTTGTTAGATACCAGAACTCATTGTGTCTCCTTGTAACCGATTGTGTTGATGGAATCCTTTATAATCGTCATTCGTCTTTGTCGGCAATATCCCTATATTTAGGATAGTTGCCCTGCCAATTGCAGCAATGAAACAATGCTGCATCTCAATTCCTATTTGATAAATATAGCTCTCAATGCTGCTTTCCAACCACTAACTGCCTACGCTTGTTAAAAATCCACAGCAGAGAGGGCACATTTTTCAGAACGAAGTCCCTGCTGTTACCTCACTATGCCTTCCAAGACGAAAAGGCTACGTATGAACCTATAAAATGTGCTTGCAATAGCAGTGGGTGGGAAGCTTTCACTGGAGAGTGTGGGAGTGTTGCCAGAATTCGCTGTAGAATTTAAGCTCTGATTTTGAAAAACACTACCCTGCTCCTTAAAGCAACAGCTCTCAAATTATTTACTGATGGGATTGCTTCTTAACAAGAGCCCCTTCACTCTAAAGGCTGTGACACACCAAGCATGTCCGTGTGCGCTGCACCTAGTGGCGCCCGTGTTCATCTGGTATGTCTGACCCCCAGCTGGAATGCACAGGAGCGCTGGAAGGCACCAGAAGGCACGTTCCGATTCACGCTAATGTAGACCCATGCTCTTCTTTTGCTGACTTATGCCGCATTCAGCCTATCAGAGCCCGTATATGAAACTCTGGGGGACCGGGGGGGGGGGGAGGCGGAGTAGCGCTGTAGCCAATAACAGTCCATTGGTTTTTCTAGCCAATCGAAATCAAGTACTTTGTTCAGCTCCACTAACAGCCCATGTTGTTGCCAAGATCAGATGTTTTGAGAAACAGAGACCTGGCAAATATATTTGGCCCAGTGGTGTGCCTGCTTGTGGTGTGCCTGCTAGTGATGAAGTTGCTATTTCTTTTTGCTACATATCCCTACATATCCCTTGCTACTCTAATAACTGAATATCCATACAAAATTGAAAAGGTGACAGATTTTAAAAACACAAAATCAATAGTGCAGAGGGCAAAGGCAAGTCCCACCATCTCATGTTTCCGGACTTCTGCTCCCATGCATGCCTCTGGATCTGTAATTTCTTTATGACATATTTGTAGCATCTGTACTATTTTAGTTTTGTTTTAGCTTCAGTTGTAGCTACAGCCCAAAGTAGAAGGTGTCCACGTGTTTTGCCCGCTGGTCCATGCTCACAGTGCTCAGCGCTCCTCCTCCACCACGAACGACCAACCACTGGGGACAAGCAAGTAACCAATCACAGTGGACCCACAAGTGATCCAGTGTGCCTGGGGTTTGTACCGTCGCGTTCCGGCAGCGCACCAGACGAGACAAATGCGGACGTGCTTGGTGTGCCTCGCCCTTAATCTATTATAAGCAGGAAGCCCCCACACGAGCAGATATAGGAAGCAGCCTTGTAGTGAATCAAGGCCACTGGCCCATCTAGCTCAGTATTGTCTACATACAAACACCATGGTAGAGCAGCAGCTCTTGAAAGTTTCAGAGAGAAATCTTTTGCTGTCTTACTGGAGATGCTGGAGACTGTACCTGGAACCATCCACATGCACTCTACCACTGAGATATTGCCCCTCCCCCAAAATGTACTTATCCATGTACTGCGTTGTCTGACAGTCAAATACACAGAGAACAGCAGCTCAGATTACTTTTAAAAGGAATTAGACAAATTCATGGAAGAAAGGTCCATGCAAAGTCTATTAGCCATGGAGCTTCCATGAACACAGACAGCCTACCAGATGGTGGAGATAGTCACCAGGGGAAGGCTACCAAATTCATGGCCTGCTTGATAGCACTCAGAGCCTCCTGGCTGGTTGCTGTGGGAATGCTGGGTTGGATAGACCCTGGTGTGATTCAATAAGGCAACTTAAGCCCTTACTTACCAAGAGCTCCATGTACACACCAGAGTGCCTAGAGATCTCTGGAATGAATTCCTGTTCAACACATTCCTCATACCTGAATGCTACCCTCCCCCCTGCATCTGATCCTCAAAAACGAATTACAGAAAGTGTTCAGTAAAACTATGGAAGTAGTTTTGCTTTTGTCATGACAAAATAAAACAACAGAGTACAAGATTAGAAACCACAAAAGCAGTAGTCTGTTTAAAAGACTTGAGCAAATAAGAAATGCCTTGTGTGTGTTTTTTTCCCCAGGGGTTCATGATTCTTGAGTTTATTTTGCAGTTTTAAACATTTAAGACTAGGCATACAAAAGGTCTGGGTCACTTCACTGGCTGCAAGACACAGCTGGCAAAACCAACCTGTGCTACACACTGAGAGAAAGGAAGAGATGGATGTGAAAGTATTTCTGACCAGTTCACAGTGTATTTTCAAGTGAATCAATCTGACACTTTAAATTCTCTACTCTTGCTAACAGCAAGAAAGATGAATTTCTAAATAAGACACACAAGTTCTTTCCCTCTTCTATTTTAAATTAACGGGGTCACAGTGCAATCCTAAGTTTGTCTTGTTGTTGTTGTTCAGTCGTTAAGTCGTGTCTGACCAGGGTTGATTTCATTTAGGATTGACTGATTTGATCTCCTAGCAGTCCAAGGGACTCTCAGGAGTCTTCTCCAGCACCACAGTTCAAAAGCATCTATTCTGCGGCGCTCAGCCTTCCTTATGGTCCAACTCTCACAACCATACATTGCTACTGGGAACACCATAGCCCTGACTATACGAACTTTTGTTGGCATGGTGATATCTCTGCTTTTTATTATGCTATCTAAATTTGCCATAGCTTTCCTTCCAAGGAGTAAGCGTCTTTTAATTTCATGGCTGCTGTCTCCATCTGCAGTGATCTTGGAACCCCCAAAAGTAAAATCTGTTACTGCTTCCATTTCTGCCCCTTCTATTTGCCAGGAATTGATGGGACCAGTAAGTCCCATTGTATTCAACAGGGCTTACTCTTAGGTAAGGGCATATAGGATTGCAGCCTCCATGTTATTTGCTTCACAGACCATAGGGTGATGAATGGCCTGCACAGTGAATTCTCATGTCTGAACCAACTCAGCATAGCGGTTTCATGCTAAAGCTTGCAAATACATATATTAAAATATAGGATTAAGTATTTATAATACCCAGGCACCAGAAGCAAATTTATAAGTCCCTAGTGACCAAGCTATGTAAGATTTCCATAGGTAAAGGTGACCCCTGACAATTAAGTCTAGTCGTGTCCAACTCTAGGGTGTGGTGCTCATCCCCATTTCAAAGCCGAAGAGCCAACGTTGTCCGAAGACGCCTCCGTGGTCATGTGGCCGGCATGACTCTCCTTGCCGCAGCGCGTAGCATGCGGCTGGAACACGGAGCGCTGTTTACCTTCCCGCAAGCGGTACCTATTTATCTACTTGCATTAACATGCTTTGGAACTGCTAGGTTGGCAGGAGCTGGCCAAGCAATGAGAGCTCACCCCGTTGCGGATTTGAACTGCTGACCTTTCGATCGACAGCTCATGGCTCAGCAGTTTAACCCACTGCGCCACCCACTGGCTTTAGCCCTACCAGATCATGAAGTAAAAGTAAAGGAATCCCTTGACATTAAGTCCAGTCATGTCCAACTCTAGGGTGCGGCGCTCATTACTGCTACAAAGCTGAAGATCCAGTGCTGCCCGAAGACGCTTCCATGGTCATGTGGTTGGCATGACTCTCCTTGCTGCAGCACGTAGCATGCGGTTGGACCCGGAACGTTGTTACCTTCCTGCAAGCAGTACCTATTTATCTACTCGCATGAACATGCTTTCAAACTGCTAGGTTGGCAGGAGCCAAGCCGAGTGACAAGAGCTCACCCCGTCGCGCGGATTTTAACTGCCGACCTTTCGATCTACAGCTCATGGTTCAGTGGTTTAACCCACTGTGCCACCCCGCGGCCCATGCATGATCATGAAGGTTAGTTATAAAATGAATAAACTGGTTAGATCCTCAGATTCTGATGGGCTATTAGACTAATATAGATCATAGGGAAAGCAGGAACCTTCTATTACTAATTCATTTTTTGTTGCAAAGACAATTTACGTACAATACTGGAAGTAACCTAAATTAGCTAAAATGGCTACAAAGGTACGGAATGGTGCCACAATTGAGAAATTTCTCCCCTTAATTTACACTAAAGATGCCCATGGCAATAGTAACAATGCAACCCTATGAAGTGGCTTCAAGTCCACGAAATCTTACACCACAACAGATGGTGTCACAGGATTCTGACTTTTTGGTAGTAGCAATTTCTGTTCTGCCAACATACCGAAAGACTGCCTTATGGAAATCAGAATTGTAGACTATGTTTAATCATGCATGTAAAAATAAGAATAGCCCAGACATAAAGATAAAGCTTGACTTAGTTGTACAGCAATACCTCTTATAATACTGTGGATGTGTTCCTGGAAAACAGAGTGCTGTATGAAACAGCGCTGTAGGAGGTAATGGTAACACTGTTCTAATGCAGACGTGTTCACAGTATTGCACTCACCAGTGCATGAGGTCGGAGCCTGCTGCGTAACTGACCACTGCTGCCAGCCCTCCTCCTCATAAGAACATAAGAACATAAGAAGAGCCCTGCTGGATCAGGCCAAAAGCCCATCTAGTCCAGCTTCCTGTATCACACAGTGGCCCTACCAGATGCCCCAGGGAGCACAAGACAACAAGATAACCTGTTTCCCGTTGTCACTCCCTTCCACCTGGCACAGAGAAGCCAGGCTCCTGGCTCCTCCAAGGCAGCGGGAAGAGATGATGGGAAGAGCTACTCCCAGGAGGATGAACCAGACTGTGACTCATCCTCGGGAACTACCTGCTCTTGCTGAAGGCGGCATCTAGGGTGGATTGCCTTGCCTGCTCTTTCGTCTCCCAAAGCACTTCACAGTAGCAAGCAATTGACCCTCTGCTAGCCAGAGTACACTGCTCTCATTGGCACAGCACTAGCCAGAACATGCAGCTTCTGTTGACTGAAAGCATAATGCAGATAGCTGTACTTTTCTGCACTGAACTTTAGAACAATTTTATGGATGTTAATCTTTTTTTTTATTACACTATTGTAAAAATTACACCCAGAACAAAGTGTGATATAACAAAATTGTGTTATAGGAAGCAGCATTATAGAGCATACTATTGTTTTGGATGTAGAAGCGAGGAAGAGCTGAAGGATGAAAAGGCAAATGGAAGCAGGCATAATAATATCAACGTGTGTGTTTTTTAACATCAAGATAAGGAAGTACATCAGAAGAAGTCTAAGCAGAGGAAACGACAGGAAGCCAGAAACATCCAAATTGCGCGATCAGTTCTGCTGCTAGCTTGAAATGTATTTGCGGGCAGTAACAAGTGGTTCCTCATCTGTGAAATGGGACTTCTGCACAACACCTCAAAAACATTATGTGGAAGAATGGGGAACAAGTAACAGAGGCAGTTGCGTGCTTCAAAATATCCCCTGCACCCCCCCCCCTCAAAGTAATCCTCACAGTTAAATTTGACGTGCAATTGAAGTTCTCCATATACAACCACTAAAACCAAACTCATCAGTGAACATCACCAGCACAAGATTATACTTTCACTGTGGCATTTAAAACTAATGTATCCCAAATAGGAACTAGTTATCAAGGAGATTTCACTTGCTTTGTTTCAGGCTCCAATTAAGTTGCTGTTCACTTAAGAGAGCAATGGGATTGTCACTCTTGTCAGCCTAACCACTTAAGGAAACATCCCCCTAGGCAGGGGATGAGCATCTACTAACAGAGTGGGGCAGTTAATGAAGGAAAGTTTAGGTCGGACTTCTTCCCTCAACCATAGCACATTTACTTTGTGAAAAAGTCCCTCTAGTTTCAGCGTGACAGGGTAGGAACACTCCCCAAACTTGCGACATCAAGTAAGGTTTTGCTGTACCTTACCATACAGCCCCAAATAAGATGCGCTCTATTACACACTCTGGACAAACGTTCTACCTAACAGACAGGCTATTGATGATTACCATATCATCAATATCAGGGATGTGGTCATCACTGAGCATGCCAACGCTAAAACTGGGAACCGGGGCAGTTCACTCTAAGGATTGGATCACCTGTGTCCATTAGATAAATCTCCATGACACCAAGATACTTCCAGAAGGTCATCTTTCCTCAGTAGCAGACCTGTTTCCAGAATGGCTCCAAAAGCAGTCGTCATTCCACACAGCTGGGAATCGGAAATTAAGTTCTTAAGCAAGAATCTTTTTGGGGTAGAAGGGGATGCTTTAGAAGACTTCCCATTTAAATACCATAGCGTCCAATCACTGTTGACACTGCAGAATGGATCCAAAAGTGCCCTTTGGCGTGCAGAAAGTATCTCCCACTCATGGAACAGCTGCTTTATGCTTCCTGCCTAGAACTGAAATGAAACTCAAAGGTGCTCTTGTGCTGCCTTTTGCACAAGCAGAATCATGAAGACTGGAAACTGGCAGAGTAGACAGAACGAAAGAACCAACAGTCCTGCAATTCATAAAGCTGTCCATTCTGGTCACCGGGATAGGATTCTTACTTGCCACAGGTGACCAGATGGCTAGCTATTTAGACGTTTGGTTAAACTGCTGAACCATGAGCTGTCGATCGAAAGGTCGGCAGTTCGAATCTGCGACAGGGTGAGCTCTCGTTGCTTGGCCAGCTCTTGCCAACCTAGCAGTTCCAAAGCATGTTAATGCGAGTAGATAAATAGGTACCGCTTGCGGGAAGGTAAACAGTGCTCCGTGTTCCAGCCGCATGATACGCGCTGCGGCAAGGAGAGTCATGCCGGCCACATGACCACAGAGGCGTCTTCGGACAACGCTGGCTCTTCGGCTTTGAAATGGGGATGAGCACCACACCCTAGAGTTGGACACGACTGGACTTAATTGCCAGGGGTCACCTTTACCTTAAGATGACGACAAATAGGTACCAATTAGCTCCCTTTTCTCCTTTGTGCTTACTGCAATACTAAAAAGAGTAAAGAAAATTCTCAGTGACGAAATTTAAGCAGCTTGCTGCAGAAATAACTTAATTCTGCAAGAACAATCTGCTAACCAGCACATCATTCTAAGGAGGGGTACTCCTGAGAGACTGTGGATTCAGGTTCCTTTTCATTTCTGATGGAAAATGCAATTATACACTGCCTTGTTTAGTGATAAACTGCTGAGAAGACCTATGCATTTTCTAGAGCTGAACAGGTCATCTGTATCTCTGGTGCAACTTACAAGCAGTGATTTGCTTAAAGACAGCAGAGCACTGCAGACTAGCTCCTGTAGGCTGAAAAGCCTTTAAAAGAGTGATGTACAACACCCAGTTAGGCTCCAATAGGACTGTGGGCTCCTGGGCGGTGAATCATATAAATGTATGCCATAATATAAATTAACAGTTTGCTCAAAGTTTGCTGTGTTTAAATGGCAAGACAATTATACTGTCAACAGTCCGTACTTAACTTTTTTAGTATATACTGTTCTTTACAACTCAACGCTCCTCCCCACCCATCATCCTGTTTCAGAAATTGAGGATGCAATCCTGACTAAATAACGAATGGCGGATCGAGCACTCCGCTGTTCGAAGTCGCCGCAAACGTTTGCGACGACTTTCGAGTAAGGGTGGCCGGCACGGAGATCACGCTCTGCCGCTGGAAGTTTGCACAGGATTGCGCTGTACATGCCAGAAAGCAGTAACAGCACTACTTGCTGTTTTGTCCTGAAACAACAGATACTGTTTGGATAGGAGATGGTATATTAACTAGGTAGGCCAGTTGCACTACCAGGGTTGGCCAAACTTGCTTAACGTAAGAGCCACATATGATAAACTTCAGATGTTTGAGAGCCTTCATACTTAGAAACCATGAACCCAGATTGATAAAAGCAACTGGTCCGTTTCAAGGAAGTGATGTTTATGCATGCTGGAAGAAAGTTAGGGTTTTTCTTCTTCAAAGCCAGTTATACAATCAAAGGTGGCTTAATCAGCATTTTGTTATCTAGCACAGTTGGTCAATTGGCATGCCCACCTGAGGCGGCAGGCGGAGATGCCATTAACCAAGCATACTGCCTAACTAACAGCGCAATCCTATCCAACTTACACCACCGGTGTAACAGCAGTGCAGCGAGAACGGGAGGTCCTAGAAGAAGGATTCAAATCCCCTCCAAAGGGGGACTCAAGGGGATTTAAATCTCCCCTCCGCTCCAAAGCCTCCCGCCCTGCCCTCCTCCGCTGGTTGCATCGATGGTGTAAGTTGGATAGGATTGTGCTGCAAATGTCTTTTAACAAGACACCCATCCGCCTCCCTCATTTACCAGGTAGGGCTCCCTCTGTGGTGCTACTCTGCCCTCCTTCCTCCCTCAAGAGGGCCCTCTAAGAATGGAAACTCTTGCTACTGTAGGGTCCTTGAGAATGCTCTTTGCAATTTGAGCAAAACGTTGCATTTTATGTTTGATATTGATTTTTACAGGTTTTTATCCTTGTTTTTAAACGTGTTATCTGTGTGTTGTGTTTTTAACCAATACAGGTTTTTCTACGTGGAATCACTGGGTATGCTTGTTTTTATTGATATCCTATATATTTTTTGACATGGCTTTTTACTTGTTAGACCCGTGATGGCGAACCTATGACACGTGTGTCACAGGTGACACGCGAGGTCATTTTGGGTGACACGGCAGCGTTTCCCCCAGGGCCCTGAAACACCTTATATTTTCGCAAAGTTTTACAGAGGACAGGCATTTTGGCAGACCTCTTTCAAATTATTATCTAATAAAACTCAGCAACAAAAAAGTCACTAATTGATGTTAAATAAAATGCAATGTGTTCTACAGTTTTCAGTTCAATTCAAAATTACCGTACTATTAAAAGTAGCAATAGTTAAAGTACTATTAAAAGGGGGGGGGGGCGACACGCCAGCAGAGTCAAGTTAGGCATTTTCAAAAAATTTGACACACCAAGCCCAAATGGTTCGCCATCACTGTGTTAGACTCTAGTTATTTTAAAAATGGATACCTAAGCAGGGCCTTCATCATCAGGAAGGAAGTTAACCATCTCAATTTCTAGAAGGATCTTGGGACAAAGGAGGGAGAGTGGACCAGCACTGCAGACGAGGGCAAAGTTTTGCAAAAGTTTTGTTAACCAGCATATTTGGGTAACCATCAACCCTCAGGCAAGAACTACACCAAATCCGTTTGCGTTCGGGGGGTCGCAAGCGTAGGGAACGGGACACCCTACCCCAAGACACTGCCCTGGCTCCACCAGATATTTTCCCCTCGTAGTGTCCCTGCGTGACCCTCCTGATTGGTCCCTTGCTGGCCCGTGACTGGGTGTGCTCCAAACAAGTGTACTCCGATGGGCTGAAAGTCCCCCCTCCTCCCACTGGTGAAACACGTCGCTCTACGTCCCGCCCACACATCAGCATGGTCGCGCCGGAACATGAGAGAGCAGCGCTCTTCCGCATTCCGTTGCGATCAGTTAAAATGGAAGGCATAGTGCTCCGCATGCGTTGGGGACGCGCCGGAATTCGTGCGGTGTAGATCAGCCTTCATTCCCCTTGAGTGCTGAATAGCAAAGCTGTCACTGTACTCTGATACAAGTATAAAACCTGCTCCTCCTTGGGAAACTCAGAGTGACTTAGAAGGGGCTCCTAGTGGCCACCTATTCAGGCACTCGTCACTCCTGCTGAGATGCCACAATGATGGCAGTTTATTCATAGACCCACCATGTCTAATAGACTAATAGAGGTTTGTGTTGCTAGGCAGGGCCAGCAGGTTTCTGTGGCCTTATTCACTTAGGTTTTAATTCTCAGTATTCTAGGAAGAATATGAACCACATGGATTGTTATTAAATATTATTTTCTCCACTCGAGTTCTTTGCTAGCGGCACATGACACTCTGGATGACAAGGGTTAGTCTGGGCTCATGTCTGGGAAATCCTTTCATAGGGCAGGGAACTGAGCTAAATGACTTTTGAGCTTCTTCCTGTCCTATGGCTCCACGTCTTATATTATATTAGTTTCCTTCAATCAGCAGAGAATTAATAACCTACGCACTTTGTCATTAACTCTCTGAAGTTAGAGAAACAGGGAGATTCTGGAATACGCAGGTTCTCTTCTGGTTTATCAAGACATCTAGATCACAGGTGAAAGTTGCAGCCTTATGATTATTCACAGCTGCCAGATATTTATTCTTCTTTCTGTACAAAACTTCATTACAATGGGATATTATTCTGCCATAACAAGGCAGAAAATCATAACAAATGACGCATTCCACAGAACTCAACACACACTTCTATTCTCTGAAAAGTCTTAAATGATTTAGAAAACGTTTCACCTGGCAGAACAACTAACAAAGCAACAGACCCACTATACTGCTTCTTCCAAATATTACTAAAGAAATACAGGGGTCAGAAGTACAGGATACAGGTCAGATGTGTAACCCTCCTAGGCAATGGCATCAAATTTTAACAAGTCAGCATCAAGTTCTGAGGAACCAGCTCAGTACAAATTCCAAGACACAGACATCAAATTCTTCAGCATATGAAGCTGCTTTATACAAAGTCAGACCATTCGTCCCTCTAGCCCAGTATTACCTGCTCTAAATGCAGTGGCTCTCCAAAGTCCCAGGTATGGTTCCTCTCCTTCCCAGCCCCGTTAAATCCTTTCAACTGTAGATGCCAAGGACTGAACCTGGGACTTTCTGAATACAAACTACCACGGAGAAATGGTCTCATATTTCTAAAGCAGTGATCTTCAACCTTTACCCAAAAGGTCGCTGTAAGTATTCACGATTAGGCAGTGATGGCGGCGGCACTTTTGGGTTTACGACGACTAAGTAAAAACGGGGAGTTTGGACTTACCTGTCTGCGGCGGCGGCGGCGGCAAGAACCCAGGTTGTGCGGAGTATTTTTTAAATAAATAATCATCCTGAAACACTTGTTTCTATTAAGAATATTTACTTACCACTTTGACAAAATGTTCAAAGCAATTTACATAGCAACATAGACACATGGGTTAATATCAATAGTGCATTTAGCATACTACATATTTTATAGTTTTTAACTTGTTTAACCTCACAATAGTCTTGCAAGCTATGGAGAGGTGCTGAGAGTCAGATATTCCTGAAGTTGGCAGAGAAAGGAAAGGGGGGGCACACAAAACAAATGTAGAACTAGAAGATGGGAAAGACAGGAGAAACTGGTTATAGAGAGATGGAGGGAAAGCAGCAGCACAGAGCCATGGAAAAGGTTCATAAACAAATACATGCAAAGAAAAGGCGGGGGGGGGCAGATATGGGAGACAGATAAGGGATCATTCCATATCAGAATGCAAGAATCAGATGGGGAGAAACTGCAAAACAGGGAGGGGTTGAGTCACATCTATCTAAGTTTAGTAAGGGACATACAGTTGGACTTTATGCTGCGGACTGTGAAGTCAAAGAGCCATGGCTCAGTGGTATAGCAAATGCTCTGCATGCAGAAGGTCCCAAGTTTCAATCCCCAACATCTCCAGATAGAATGAAAGAAGCTGAAGCATCGGGGCAAATGGACCGGAATTGGGTTCCAAAAGGGAAGTACGTTAATTATTACTAGGGGGACCGATCAAGAACTGGGGAGACCTGGACCAGGAGGAGCAGAAAGCCTGGAGAAGAGAGAGTATACAAGCGCCAAAGGCGGCGGAAGCAGCTGGGGGAAGACTGGGGGTAAGAGAGACAGTGTTGAAAAAGAAAGTTTGGTAGAGGGAGGCGCGGGCGGGGGGGACCTCCGGCTGGACAAATGATGGAAAGCACCAAACCTGGGGGGGGGGGGGGAGAGAGGATCGCAGAGACACGAGAGGAGAAGAAGCAAACCACGTGGAGCGCGGGCGGGGGAGCGGTTGCTATGGAGACAGTGGAAGAGGTGCGCGCGTGAGGAGGGGAGGGGCGGGGAGGAGGCAGCCGAGTCAGCCTCCTGCCTCCACCATGAGGGGCGAGGGAGGGGGCAGCATCTCTCCTCCTCTTCCCCCCTTTCTTCTTTCTGTGGTACTCACCGCTCTGCCCCCTCCCCTAAAGCTGAGGGGAGGGTCCGACGTGGGGGGAGGAAGAAGCAGCAGCACTGCTGGAGCCGCCCGCGGGGACCAGGCTACAGCGGTAGTGGCGGAGGAGGAGCCGGACCGCCGCCAGAGAGACGACGAAGGCCGCCGCCGGGCGTGCGTCACGCGCGTGCGTATCAGTGACCCGGATGTACCGGGGAGCGCAGCGCAGCTGCCAGCAGCTTGGTGTGCGGCAGGGCGGTTGCTGTGGCGGCGGCCGTCAAACTGCGCATGCGTCCAGGGTACAAGCGCAGTCTCCGTGACTGCTCAAAGCACGTAATTCCCTGTTTCGAGGCTCGGCGATCCCGAAAAGGGGCAGGCGGGCGGGCCGGCCGGAGAGAAGGCGGCAGAGGTTTGTGAGTTTTGAAAACTACAAATCGGTCCGCTTGCGTTTAAGAAAAAAGGGATGGGTTAAGGAAGAGATCCTGCAGCTTAATTTGCTCCAAAACAAGCAAAGTGAACCTCTTGTCGTCCCAGCCTTCCCTAATCAAGGCTTTGTACAAGACGCTGGTTAAAAAAAAATCAAGAGATGTCCAAGGGCTGCAATACACATTGACCTGGGGGAGCAGTTCTGGCGAGGCTTAAAACATATCTATTTCCCTAGCTTTTGTGCGGCGTGGGCTTAACGTATTTTATACTTTATATGTCTTTTGATAGTGTTGTGAGCCGCCTTGGGTGCCCTTTTAGGGAGAAAGGCAAGATGTAAATTGATAAGTAAGCCCAATCATTGAACTCAGTGCAGCTTCTGAGTAGACATGCTTACATTATGCCATAAAGCATTTACTCCCCCAACTCACTAGCTGCCTTTTTTTTTTTTTTTTTTGCTTTTTTGCTTCCAAACAGTTTTCTGATAGTAAAAGCTGATCTACACCAACTCCGGTACCGTTACGTTTGGAGGCTCGCGAGCGTAGGCGACAGGACGCCCCTCCCCACAACGCTGCCCTAGGCTCCACCAGTTTCTTCAAGGCGCTTGTCCCTGCTTGCTTGTAATAAAGCTCAATGCTGATTGCCTGAAACACAAGTGCGCTGCAGTTGGCTGAAAGCCCCCTCTCATCCCATTGGTCAAACAGTTTGTGGTCACCATTCCAGAATACAGCAGCTGAACAGCGTGAGTTCCAGCGTGAGCGAAATTGTTGCCCATCTTTGAGGGGGCGGGTACGCAGGGCTACTGCAGCCACCAATCAGAAGAGAGGGTGGGATGAAAGGGGTTGTCAATCAATCAGAACTCACTTGAGTCTCCTATTTCTCTTGGATCCATTTCTCCTTCTCACAAAAGTTAGCAAGATGAATTCTATTCCTGGCACAGATTGTTTTGTTAGTTTTCTCTCCTTCCTGCCCTTCTCTCTCTTCTATCGGACCGCACTTGTGCTTAGCGAATCACCACTGCGCTTTCTAAGAAGGCGGGACAACAGGAGGGACTATTCGCTGGGAGACACTCGTGGAGACGAGGTCAGTGCGCGGAGGTGAGCAGCCAGATACCTACGCTCGCTCACCTTCGCACCAGAGCTCGTGCGGTGTGTGTCGGCCCTTAAAATGGAAGCTGCTCCGTACACGCCGCACGTGCCTGGGACGCACCGGGATACATTATTATTATTATTATTATTATTATTATTATTAACAGTATTTATATACCGCTTTTCAACAAAAAGTTCACAAAGCGGTTTACAGACAAAATCAAATGATTAAATGGCTCCTGTCCCAAAAGGGCTCACAATCTAAAAAAATATGCAGAACACCACCAGCAAACAGCCACCAGAAAAGACACTGTGTGCTGGGGTGAAAGGGGGCAGTTGATCAATCAAGAAGGAAGACAAAGTTATACAAGAAGTTATTCCATCTAGCTTGGGTTTTGATTGTAAGAAACCCCCAAAACCATAAAGTTAGGCCTCCTGTCATTAATATCATTGTAGTGGTACAGTCTCTCCAAAATGAATGCAGTATAGCTGGAATCCTAAACATACTTACTTACTATGACTCCAGCTCAACTCAGTTAGAACATAAGAAGAGCCCTGCTGGATCAGGCCAAAAGCCCATCTAGTCCAGCTTCCTGTATCTCACAGTGGCCCCACCAGATGCCTCAGGGAGCACACAGCCAACAAGATAACCTGTTTCCTGTTGTCACTCCCTTGCACCTGGCACAGAGAAAACGCACTTCTAAAACCAGGAGGTTGCTTATGGCTTGTAACCTGTGATGGTCTTTTCCTCCATGAATCTGTCCAACCCCCTTTTAAAGGCATCTAGACCACGTGCCATCACCACATCATGTGGCAAGGAGTTCCACAGTTGAACTCAAGGGGATATACTTTTGAGCAAACCTGCTTGTGTAAAGGCTCAGATGCATCCTTTCCCACCAGAATGCTTTTTCCCCACTGAACAAGTGCAGATATTTCCTCTTTCAAATGTTGGGGGGGGGGGAGTGTATACAGTATATACAAGTGCACTGCCTGTGCACAGAGCTCACTGAAATTGGAGTTCCCTGCTGCTAGCAGTTCATGCTGTAAATCTAACTGCATAATTGTTGACCCAAAAAACTGGTGGGAGTAGTGTAGATTCACCTGAGCCCCCATCCCCATGTTTGAAGAGACCACAAACCAGGAACAAGAGAAAAATGGTTTCTAAGGCTATAATCCCAGGATCAGGGAGTAAGCCCCACTGAACACAATGGGATTTACTTCTGAGCAAACATACACAGGATGCACTGCACAAATCACTGTTTGCTCTTCTCAGACCATTGGTACAAAATCCCATCTTTGTTCCTTAGATTGTCACAGTCACTTGCTCCACCTTGTTATCCCCCACTTGAAGGTAAACACCTTCGCCTTGCACAAAATGACAGGGAAAAATTAGTAGGAAGTCACAGATTGCATCTGATATTAGGATCAGACACTGGCTTAGTTCTCACAGAGGTAGCAAACCTGTGTCAGGGCTGTACCATTTTGAGTGAGGGGGTTACATGATTAAAATGTTTTCCTCCACATTTTAAAAAAACCCTCTGCACACAGGCAATGTCAGGAGAAGAGGCTCAGCAATAATATTTTTCCCTGATCTGCTAGTTTTCAGTGTGCAAGACATTACTTTGCACAGAGGAACATTCAATCACATGAGCCCCTTCCTGCAGTCTGAAGTGGTACAGCCCCAGCAAACGTTACCACCTCAGTGGAAATTAGACCTAACCAGCAAGAGCAAATTAAACAACAAAGAACCTTTTTTATTATTCATGCCAATACCTCTCAGTAAGAACTTTTACTCACACAAGAGAAAGAGGAACAGGGCAAGGAAGTAGCTGAGTAGAAAACAATCCACCGGGGTGCTGATGAGAAGTTTCAGCTGGGGTCTTCCAACTAACTTCTGCAAGCAACAACAGGCCTTTCATTGTCTGAATCCTGGCAACACTACAGGCTCTTGGGCAGAGCAGTAATGGCACAACCAGACAGCTGCCTTCTAATGCCAGTAGCCTCATGCGCCCAGTTGGCGGAATGACACTCGAGGAGGAAAAGGCTGTTCTTGCAAGTTAGAGCAGAAGAACAGGAGATCTGCCAGGCCAGTGGGGGTGCTGAATCTGCTTCCAGGAGATGCACCTCCCAAGATTATATTTAACACACACACCCCACGGGGCCTAGCCCTTTCCCTGCCAACCGTTTTCCCCCACTCCAGATTGTCCTCCAAGTATATTCCCCCCCCCACCTTGGTGAAGGTGAAGACACCTTCATAGTCTTCTTCGCCTTCACAGGGGGGGAAAAGCAGCTCTGCAGCTGCTGTTCCTCTTCCATGAACTTCTCCTTCCCGCCAGCATGTTCTGTTAGACCACAGCAGCAGCAGGTCTCAAGCACAGACATCACCAGCATGCAACATGTAGGCTTGAGCTCCAGCAGCCCTCAGTCTGTCATCTCCAAACTGTAACCCAAGTCCCTGTTTGCTTTCGCTCATTTGCTCACATGCAGCCTTTGTTCCCCTTATCTCTCCCGCCCTGTCCTCTCACTCACTGCTCCCCTCCTCAGATTCCATGGAGATTGCAAGGCCTTTGGGGACTGCCCTTCTGCTACCCACATGCCTGGATGGCTCTAGAATATACATAAGAGAGCGCCTCATAGTTAGCGAGCATTATTATTTCCATATCGCAGCAGGGGAGCCGAGGCTGAGAGGGAACAGCTTGCCTGAGGCCACCTAGTGAGTTCACGGCAGAGGCGAGATACAAACAGGGAAGTCCCGATTTGCAGCTCAGTCTTTTAACCACTGGGCTACAGAGCTAGAATATAAACAGCAGCGCCCTTAAGCATCTAGGCTGCAACACCTGTAGCAATGCACTCATTGGGTCCTTACTCATTCCTATGCATCTGGACGTAGCTGGCTGATTCAGGGATGCCAGTCCGTCCGTCCCCCCCACGAAAGGGGCTCCTGCTCTCTTCACAGCTGCAGGAGAGACAGAAAAGCAGTAGGCCACACCTCCCCTGCCCAACCAGGCTAGAGATTCAGTCATAAATTCGTAGAGCCACTGGGGTTCCGGTGTCAGACGAGGGCCAGGAAATGGCCAGGTTCCAATCCCTTTTCAGCCACAGAGCTCAGCAGGTGACCCTGGGCCTGCCGCCACCACCTCTCAGCTGGACCTCACAAGGTTGCTGTTCGGTTTGGGGACTCGAGTCGCCCGCGAGTCCGACTTCAGTTGCGCCAGCAATTTTACTCAGACTCAGCAGCTGAGAGCAGCTGGCCTGACTCAACTCGCAACGTAGCCCTCTTATGGCCAAGTCGCAATCCGAGACCTCAGGGGGCATAGGGAGTTTTAAAAGGGTTTTTAAAAATCATGTTTTTACCTTTGGGCGCCTTCACGTGCCAAACCACTGCATTTTCTTGCTTTACAATCGCATTCTAGCATGGGTCTGGTGGGGGGGAGATGGAGTCACACAACCAGGAAGTGCCTCCTGGACTGTGATTTCGCTTTGTAAAAGCAAGAAAACGCAGTGGTTTGAAGCGCGAAGGCACCCAAAGGTATAAACAAGATTTTTTTAAATTGGCTAGAGACTTGAAATGAGGCTCGAGACTTAGAGTCAAGAATTTTTGAGAAAGACTTGGAGCCCAAGACTTTTCCATATCACTGGTTGCTGTGAGGATAAAATGGGTCACTTGAGCTCCCCAGAGAGGCATCTCTGCCATTTTGGGAAGCAGGACCTTGGAGCCGACTGAATAGGGCCCCATCTGCTATCGAGGTAAAAATGTAGTAAATAAATGGAAAGAGTTTCATTTCTGCCTGCCACAGGACTGCTAAAGGCCCAGGAGCCATGCCAAGGAAATGGGGGGGGGGGGGGGGGAGTGGCAACTCCAGTTGGCATCCGAAGATATAAACTTGCAAATCCCAAAATAAAAACAAGAGCTGCTGGTGCTGGTTTCGTATTGCGCTGGGGCAGGGCGGTAATGATTCCCCTGGCTGAACACGAACTGCCTCCCCTTCCGCTGGTCCAGCTTCCCTGAGAAATCACAATGAGATGAGTTTCATGTATGGTGCAGTTCTGCAATTCTGGGCCAGGGGGAAAAAACCACCCAGTTTAGACGACACATTTGTGGTTTTTGACTCACTTTCACCAACAAAACCTCATCCCTTCAATCCTGGGAGGAGCCCAGGCGTCGCTGCAATGGCAAGGTTTTGCTCTAACTTTTCATCTCGCCAACTGTCTAAAGCCTGGAATAGTGATTGGAAACCATTAAAAAAACCAAACCAGCAATGATGGGGGGAAGCCATCAGTTGTGCAAAGCAATTTTAACTTGCTATACTGTCCCTTGACAACTGTGTTGCTTATCTGGGAGTCCCCTGTCCTGTCCCATTTCCCCCCCCCCCCATGTAGCCAAAAGCTGGCAGAGGATACTTTTGCTCTTTCGTAACGACTTCTGGCTGGTTCCATTATTAGCTGTTATAAAAAGGAAGGAAGAGACTTGGAGATCTTTAAAGTGAGGACACACACACGCACACAACCCCCCACCCACCCCCGTTGTGCAGAAGTGGCTGACAGCCCTTTTCTGGCACCTTCGAGGTTTGATGAGTTATTCTCTTTGATCTCTGCAAGTTTGTTCTCATCTCCAACGTGTGCCGCATTTGGAGAGTCGTCCCATTGGGACTGTGCTGCCTTGTGGAGCTTTTCCACACTTAATGAGAGCTGGTGTAGCAGAGACGCTGAGTGCAAAGGGCTGGGAAGGTCCCCCTGCTTCAAATCTCACCCCAGCCACCAACTCGCCAGTTGGCCTGAGGGTTGCCACCCTCTCACAACCTCAGCTCTCCCAAGCTGCAACGGCCCTGGCCTTGAAAACAGCCCTGGAAGCCACAGCTAGTGCAGAATGCGGCAGTTTGTCTCCTGAAAGGGACCAGGAGACGAGAGGATATACGCAGCTAGAGCCGCAGCTCAACATAGGGTGCCGACCCTTAAAGCCTGGCATGGCTGGGGCCCATAGAGCAAAACATGCCTCTCCTTAAATGACCCCCCTTGCCAGTTAAGACCATCGGAAAGAGCCCTTCTTCACATTAGATCTGCCAAAGAAGTGGATGCCACTGCAGAAGGAGCAGGACTTATTTGGCAGCGGCCCAGAGACTCTGAAACAGCCCATCAGAAAATGTCCAGTTTAGCTTATTCGTGCATACCCCTTCTCTTTCAAAAAGGGAATACCTCCTCTAAAATTGTGCTGTTGCTACGCCTCTCTTCAGATGATATTGTAACTATAAGCACGAAGCACCCATAATTCGTTGGACATGAGCATGCCAGCAAGACCCATCCTGGCACTGATGCACTCTGTTACTCTCCTCGTCCGTCTGCCCCCCCTGCTCTTCCTGGATACAGTATTTGCCTCTGCATACTATATTCAGAGGGGGGGGGCAGAGCTACAAACAGCATCAGCGTCAGGGGTGGGGCTTGCCAATATGCTCCTGTAACTGGGCACATCCCGCTAAAATATGTACCCCACTACAACAAGTGGAGAGGGCCAATGTGTGCACATCATCTAAATCAGGGGTTCTCCCACCCTTCCCAGCAGAGTAGCACCTCCGGCACCACTCTCCTGCTGCGTACCACCGGAAGGGACTGGCGAAGACATCATCACCAGTTACTTCCAGGTTTTCAGATTTCTGGGAGGCCAGAAAACGTAGCTAGGAGGCTCTGGGCAGGTGGGAGGGCCCTTCTCAGCGTTCCCAAGAGGCTCGGCCAAAGGCAGGAGCCTCTCGGGAGTGAAAACGCACCACCGAAAGCGCCGTGTTGGAGCAGGGGTCCGGTGGTCCGAGTACCACCCGCAGTCGACCAAAGCACCACTGCTGGTACTAGTACCACTGGTTGAGAACCCCTGGTCTAAATGTAAAAGGAGCACTTTTTCAGAATGTGTTTTACTCATCCATACATTTTACTGATTAAAATTCTTAGATTGACTAAGGTTTCCGTAACTGGGAAACAGACCTAGAAACAAAATAAATTATAGCGCAAACGTAAGGATCTTTTTTGCAAAACACTTTGAGCAGCGTGATATTATTCTACACCGAAAGTCACTGTAGTAAAATGTCGACAGCATTGGAGGCAGCTAGGGAAGACCTGTGTGCGGATTCCTGCTTCACCATAAAGCAAATTGTGTGACCCTGGGCTAGTCTTGGCCTAACCTACCTCCTATACCTGTTTGCAAGGATAGATGGTGGGGGGAGGAATTGCATGAAGACCGCCCTGAGTTTGAAGGAAAAGTGAGATACAAATATAGTACCACCATTGCCAATTTCTAGAATTAACATACATTTTGGAAGTCTTTGTATAAAAGATGCTTTTCCCCCCAAAAAAATTACTTGCATTTATAGAATGGTGGTGGCCTTTGGCTGCGAGCAATAAAGTTAGTACTGCATTTGTAGCTAAGGAGGAAATTACAACTGGAAAGTGATAGTGCAGACAAAACAGTCTGCCAAGGTCAAGTGATCTCACGTCTAGCTGGATGTCTCAAAGGCTTTCCTGATACCATAAATCCTGATCTCTGGAAACAGTGAGGAAGGCCATATCCGAATCAGGGTTGACTTCTAAGAGCCCTCAAACTTTCCTCTTGACATTAGGAATTGCCACCTTTTTAACTGAGCAAGCCAGAGACGCCCCAGCTAGGCCAATGGGGCAAAAAGAAGCAAGAGCAGGATAATAAGGGGATATTGCAGATTATAGTTAGAGCTGCTTGCAGCACCAACCAGCCAGCCAACCAGAAAAGCAGAGTGCACTGCAACGGGCTTTGGAAGTCTGTCCCCTGACCCAGTCACAAAGTGGGACGTGCGAGTCCCTGCAATATTAAGGACCAGAGTTCCCTGGAAGGCGTTGCTTTCGAAACAACTCGGCTGCCACTCCAAAGCATGAAGCAGGGAGAGCCCTAGAGAAGTCGAAGTTCACACTTTCAGGTCTTGGTATAATTTGTGCATTGGAGGGAGCAAGAGTTCACCGGCAAGCTCCACCCCCAAAGCCCTGCCCCTATTCATCACACACATGGAGGACGGTCTGAACAGGACTCCTAATTCTTTTGTCTCTCTTCCACACAGTGTGTCCTGGGGCAGATTGAAACGTGAAGGCTCCCAGCAAGCCCCATCATGCATCACACTCCCAGTGTGTGGTGCTCTTTGCTTGTCAGGCACTTGGCATCACAAATCTTCCTCCCCACGTTAGGGAGGACGACACAGGAACCTTCCACACAGAGGGAGTTTTCTATGTGAGAGCACTTTTAAACAAGCGCAAGCGCGTGCGCACACACACACACACACACACACACAGTCAATCACACTCCAGGGCAGTATCATGCCAGGGCTTGCTTGGCTGAACCAGAGTGCCAACCCAGCAGTATCAAACAGCAGCAGGCCAATGTTATTCCATCACATTCCATGCATGGTGGGGCATCCCATCCCCTGAACTGCTGTCCCTATGGGTCACTGCTCGTGGTAGCCACGCTCACCCACACCGTAGCCATTGTGCTTCTTTCAGACTGGACATAGGAAGCTGCCTCCTCCCGAGTCATTCACTCATCGAGCTCAGTATTGTCTCAACTGATTGGCAGCAGCTCGGCTCCCCAGGGTTTCAGACAGAAGTCTTTCCCCTTCCTGGAGCGGTTTAGTTGTTCAGATGTGTGCCGTTCTCCCAGGTGCTTAATACATAGCGTGGCATCAGCATTTTCCAATTCAGCACCGACTTAACCATTAGCATTTCAATATTTCCTTTTTTTGCAGGCAGCAGTTTGGATGCTCTGTACTTCAGTCTCTGCAAGAAGAAGACTATTAGCATCATTTGGCTCAAGAACAATACAGATTTATCTATTTCCATGCTAGAAACAGCAAAACGATTTTTGGATCATTACTACTTTCTGATGATTTACTACAATTCCATTGATTGGGGTAACTTCTTACCCCAAGGCATGTCAGGAGCAGACCTTGAAGAGCCACCTGAAACCAGACATAGCGGAACTGCACCTTCTACCAAGCTGAATACAGTTCACTTTGCATCCCTTCCTCTCTCATGGCGATGCTTAAAAGAGAATTCAGGGTTGCCACTTTCCGGTGCAGCCTGGCTGGTGAAGCTCTTCTGAGCGGGATGATAAAGTGATGGGGCCATTTGTCATCTGCTTGAATTCTACCCATCAGTAGGCACAGGAGCAGGGCCAGGAAAGAAACTGGAAACCCTGAAGTCACACTGGATCTACAACGTAAGCACCGCAAGGAGACAAAAGGACAGGAAGGACAAGGTGTACGGTAACTGGATCGCAGCATCGTTTCTTCCTGGTCTAGTTAAGTACCTACAATGTGGATCTGTTATCTTGCGTTGCAGGCACAGCAGTCAGTGTAATGTCACTTTTTAGAGTTAAGTTACACTGCAGTAGGTGAAGAATTTGTCCTTTAAAATGCTTCAGAGGACAATTTCAGTGCCCAAGAAGTTGTTAATGAATGTTTCCAGGAACAGGAAGAGCCAGTGTGGTGTAGTGGCTACAGCATTGAACTTGGACCAGGAAGATCTGGGTTCAAATTCCTGCACAGCCATAGAGCTTACTAGGTGACCTTGGGCTCTCTCAGCCGGGGACAGTGCGACCCAGAATACTGCCCGATACTGGCTCGGGTCCACTGCCCTGCACTAAAAAACAAAACCCTTACTGCTCTCCTTCCAGGCTGCCTTGAAACCCAGAAGTGTGGGACTTCCAGTGAAACCAGAAGCCCTGCACTTCTGGGTTTCAAGGCAGCGCACAAGGCGCATGGTAAGTAGGGGAACAATCTTCACATTTGAGCGAGCACAAAGCAGACTCGACTTAATGCTCACTTAGTGCACAGCAGATCCTTCTTGGATTGAGGGAGGCGGCAGCAGCAGGCAGGGTGAAAAGCACCCCCAACCCGCCACCCCCTTACAACCTGCCAGTGATGCAGCCCACTTCTAGGCCCTGCTGGCAGCTTCGCCTACCTTTCAAGGTTGTTGTGAAGCTACCGGAGCATGGACACTGCCTGGCCTCCTTGGAGAAAGGATGGGATGGAAATAAAGCCCTGGATTCCAAGAGAGGCAACTGGCCCAGACGGCACAGTCTTGTTCTCCTCTGAACTCCAGCACCCGTTTGCCATCTTCCCCAGCCCTGCTATCTGGAATCCTTTAACTAGAGGTGGGCTCCAGAGAAGGTTAAGAGTCCCCGGACTATGGATGCAATCCTATATACACTTTCCCGAGAGTAAGCCTTATTGAACACAATGAGACTTACTTCTGAGTAGATATGCCTAGGATTGTGCTGTATATCAGGTTTACCCTGAATTGTTTTCCTCCCCAGTTTAGGAGTCCTCAAAATGCTGTATCAGTGGGAGAACTTTAGTATCTACCCTGGTTGCTGTTCACGACATCCTTGCCCTCGTCCCTGCCCTGGCCCTACCTCCATTCGGGTTGATAAGTCCCATTTCCGTATTTTTTTCCACATTTTTATACCACCCTTCCTCCAAGGAGCTCAGGGTGGTGTACATGGTTCCTTCCCTCCTTCTGTCCCCCTCACAACAACCCTGTGAGGTAGGTTAAGGCTGAGAGAGAGTGACTGGCCCAAGGTCACCCAGGAAGCCTTGTGGCTGAGTGGGGATTTGAACCTGGATCTTCCAGGTCTAAGTCCAACTCCAAAACCACTACGCCATCCTCAACCATATCAGATTGATTGAATGCTGAAATCTCTCTCAATAAAAGAGCCACCCCACCCCACCCCCCCAAAAAAAACCTCATGTAAACTCAGCAGAGACTTGCTCTTGCATCTCTGCACGGATCATTGGGTCTGCCTCTTTTGACTCAGAAGCACACACCCAGAACATATGAAGATGCATTTTATTGAGTCAGACATTAGCCCATCAAGGTCAATATTGTCTACACTGGTAGCAACATCTTGTGCACTGAAGATTGCAACTGGTAGCAACTCCCTAGGTGTTCAGACTTAGGGCTTTCCCAGCCCTATCAGGAGATGCCAGAGATTAAACCTGGGCTCTTCTGCATGAAAATAACATGTTCTAGCACAGAGCTATGTCCCTGCCCCCTAGAACAGGGTTCTACATTTTTATTCACCCTCCTCACCATGGTAAGAAAGATGCTTCCCCCCAGTAACGGAGCTACGCTGCCCCCCTGTGATGTCACGGCCGGAGGAGGAGTCACAGGGCCTGCCCCCAAGGGACATCATCTGGAGCCAAACGTCCCTCGGAGGTCAGGTGGGAGTCAAAACAAACGGACGCGCTGAGGCGGTGGATGGCGTCTCCTGCTGTCTCCGAGCTGTTCCACCGCCTTTGCAGCCGCGACCTTCTCTGCCGTTCCCGCCGCCATCATAAGACACCCCCTGCGTGCCGCCCAGGGGGGGGACCGCCCCCCCATTCCTACACTACTGCTTCCCCCCCCCCCCGAAGATGTGCAAAACCAAGTTTTTCTTCCCACTTTAAAACTGCAGAGGTGGGCGAGAATTTTCCCACAGCTGTGGGACTGTCTCCCTAGCTCCGAAGTGGAAGGAAAGCTGGGGTGGTTTGTTACGGCACTGGAGCACCTTGACTATGCAGGGTCAAAAAGCAAACCCTTGTGGGGGGGGCCTGCTTGGTCACACTGCTTTGGAGCACCCTGACCAAGCCGCAGCAAAGCAACCTTCTCAAGCAGGAATGGGAGGCACCGGGGGGGGGGGGGGGGGGTTGGTGGACATCCATTAAAATTGTGGCCCCATAGCCTTGAACAATGACTTCTGCAGAAACAGAGGAATGAGTTTCTCTGAGGTATATAGTTATCTTCACACACCTGAAAAGTAAGCCTTTTCAGTATAAAAGTCAAGCTTGATACGGCGGAGGATAGCATCGTGGTTCTGGTGTCCGACTTATGTGGGGGGGGGGGGGGAGTGTGTCCCAGTTACCAGAAATGTGGAAAACTCTAGACTAACCTATGAGCAATTTTGCCCTTTCTATATACTGTAGACATAGGACATATCTAAATGTCAAACTTCTGTTGGCTTCATAGTAGTTTAATTATTATAGTAGTTATTAATTGTTAACTGTCCCCCAAAGAATCCTGGGAATTGCAGTTTGGTGATGGTGTTGAGACATGTCCTTTGCCACCGCCCCCCCCCCCCCCAACTGACCAGTGGTCTCTGGGGAGAAGGAATGACCATTACAGCAAACCTTCAATTTAACAGACGAATAAATCCAGATGCATTTATAACACACACGTGCATCAGCAAAACATATAACTACCATAGTTTTTAATGAAGCAGACAACATCCGTTATTATAAAGTCTGATAAATTGAGCTCCGTTAAATTGAGTTGAGTTTCGCTATACAATACTTTAACTCAACCTCATAGATATATGACGATAGGCAACAGAGGCTGGCAGAACTGTGGCTGAGCCCGCAATATGAAATGACCCCAGCAAGCATTCCCACAGTAGGCTGGAATCACCATTAATAAGTGGTGGAATGGGCAACCCACATTCCTGGAAATTAAGAAATGCCTGGCTCAAATAATTCATCAGTTAAGAGGCAAATGATGACTTCAAAGTCTTTATTGAAAAGGTTTATATGTCCCACCTTTCCCTAGCCAACAGAGGCATCCAAGCTGACTTTACTGATTAAAATACAAATTGATTGACATGCCTAATAGGAAGTACCCTATTCGTAGCCAGTGCCTGAAATCATGGACCTTCTAGTTCCTTGACACAAAAGCAACAGCTTCCCCTATATCAGTGATGGCGAACCCGTGGCATGCGTGCCGCTGCCGGCACGCCGAGCCGTTTCTGTGGGCGCGCCGCGCCGGCCGGCCGCCCCTAAGGACAGAGAGCGCCGCCGGACTCCAGAGCGCCCCGCTCTCAGCTGGAAGGCGGGCGCTCCCAGCTGGGAGCGGAGCGCCCGCCTCCCAGCTGGGAGCGGAGTGCCCGCCTCCCAGCTGGTAGAGCGACCTGCCTGCCTGCCACAGGCGGGGGCTGGTCCAGCTCGCTCCTTCTCCTCCTCGGCAGCCTCCTCCGTGGCTGGGCTGGGCGGGGGGAGGCGGGGCCGGGGAGGCTCTCCTCCTCCTCCTCCTCCTCCCCCACCCGCCCTTAGCCGGAAGTCACCTCCTCCTTCTTTCCGTTAAGGGCGGGTGGAGGAGGAGGAGTGAGGATTCCCACCCCGGCTGGTTGGCTGCGGAGGTGCGGCGCGGCCGGGCCCTGGCGCTGCTGCTGCTGCTGCCGCCTAGCCTGCCTGGCTGCCCGCCCTTCCAGTTCCAGGAGGAGCGTCCCGGCGGCAACGTGGTAGCAGGCAGATGAAACTCCTTGCACGTGGGAAAGGAGCAGCTGCAGGTAAGCCGGCGGGCGGGGGGACACCCGGAGCAGGGTCCCTGAGGGTGCACCCCCCGAAAAAATCACACACGGCCTAATGGCCGCGCGAAAGATCACTCAAAAGGCGCTAAATTCGTTATTCAGGTTTAATTGCAGTGTTAGCACTTTGAAAAAAATAAGTCATTTTGGTTTGCAGTTTGGGCACTTGGGCTCAAAAAGGTTTGCCATCACTGCCCTATATCATGTTCCTCTGGAGCAGATATAGAAAGCCTGGTCCTTCCTACACCATACCACAAAAGGAACTCATTGTCATGTTGTTGGCAAAGCAGAACCATTCTCTCCTCCTGCCTCGCCCACCTTCAAAGGGCAGGTGCAAAGCCACAAAAGCCTTGTCAACAGTATCTCTCTGATGAAGAGAGTGTTGCATGGGATCCAGTAGCAAGAGAAGATTATTCCAGGATATCATGTCACCACCAACCCCAAGCATGCCCCTAACAACCACAAGAAAAAGCCCTTTCAATTGGGCTCCAAAAGAGAGGATGCAGACTATTCCAGAACACCCAAGAAGATGAGAAACCCTCCGAATACAGGGACAGCGATATCTAGAAGCCTACGCAAAGGAAGAGAGAATGGTCTACAAAGCAACTTGCGCATCCTTTTAAACTTTAGTTGGGGTACTTCCTAGAAAAAGCTTGGCCAGAAATTATTCCATTGAATCATGAGGCCATCATAACAAGCAAAACACAAACAGAATAAAATGCCAAAACATTAAAACGTCAGTGATGTTTTCCCACAATTGCTGCCTTCACCCCCAAGCTCGCAAAGTCAGCTCCAATGGACACATCCTAAAATCTACCTAGATATTAGAGAGGACCAGATTCCCACCTCCCTGCTCTGATCTGGTTTCCAGCATTTCAGTATCCTTGGGTTCAATTCCACGTAAATTCTGGCAGGAATTGCAGATCTTGTAATATTAGTAACCAATTATATACACACTGGCGTCACTGGAGCGTGGCGGGGGGGCCCACCAGGGGGTGACGCGCGACACCCTCCGGATGCTCCGAGGCCGGCCCGGGAGCTGGCCTCGGAGCGTCCGACCCCGCTGGCACTCCAGGGCCTTCTGAAAGAAGGCCCATGCAGCGCGTTAATACGGGTATTTTACACAATTTTCGCACATGCGCATGCGCGAAAATTGTAAAAAAATACCCGTATTAACGCGCTGCATGGGCCTTCTTTCAGATCACTGAAAGATCACTGCAGGCGCGAAAATTGTAAAAATACCCGTATTAACGCGCTGCATGGGAGCGCCGGCGGGGTCGGACGCTCCAAGGCCGGCTCCCGGGCCAGCCTCGGAGCGTCCGGAGAGCGACGCGGGCACCCGGGGCAGGGTGCAGCCGGGTCGCCCCCCCCAAAAAAATCGCAGAGCCTCGCTAGGGTGATGCGCGCCCCCCCGCCTTGGGGTGACGCGCGTCCTAGTGATGCCACTGTATATACACATTCTTTCATAATGATAATAATTTAAAAAGCAAGATATTCCCCACCATTTACAACTCCTGTGGGATCCTAAAACAGAAAATGAAACACTCCACCGCTCCAGGTCGGTGTATTTTTTTAAGAAAATTACACAGTTTAAAGAAAACATTAAAAATTAACACAAAGTAATTCTGTTTTCTTTTTTAGTGAGAAATGAAATTCTAGAACTGTATCTCCAGAACCAGATTCTGACATTTTGAGTTCTGCTCTGATAAACATATCTAGTAGAGCAGGGGTTCTCAACCTTCGGAGGCCTGGGTACCCCCTATCACGGTCCAATTTTCTGAAGTACCCCCTGCTAATTAACTGCTAATTGGATTAATCAATTAATTAGGTGATTAATCATTAAATAAAAAATACTAAAACAATTTTAAATGTGAAATATGTCTTATTTAACTCTCTCTCTCTCTCTGTGTTTGTGTGTGTGTAAGTGTGTGTGTGTGCAAAATAAGTACAAAAATAAGCCCAAAACCAAAATCAGAGAGACAGAAGGGCTCCGAAAACAATTAAAATTTAAAATCCATATTAATTAACACTTAATTAGCTGCTGATGGGGCAGATAAGGGGCGGAACGTACCCCCAGCAAGAGGTCCGCGTACCCCTAGGGGTACCCGTACCACAGGTTGAGAACCTCTGCAGTAGAGTGAAACCTCAAGATCTGGAGATGAATCCAGCAGCAAAAGTAGATTCTGCAAGGATCCTGAACAAATAGTATTTGGGGTGGGATGTAACTAACAGATGCATGTTATTTCCAGCCAAAACATTTGAGCCTATGATGGAATATGTCCATCTGCACTGGCATGCACTATGTCAAGACTATGGTGTATAACAATGAAAGCGTCATGGATGAGGAACTTTCATTTTACAGAGAATGTTTGTGGACCTCAGAATTCAGTTTCCGAGTCCTTTTGTGATATCACAGCAAATTGCCCAATGGTATCACTGGAGCAGAGGGGACAAAGGAAGAAAAGGAGAAAGCAGAACTGAGGAGAGGAGTACAGGACTATCAGTAGAGAGACAGGACAACATTCAGAGTGCATGGATGGCACTCGTTTCTTGTATTTTATACCACCCTCCTTCAGAGGAATTAAGGGTGGCATACAAGGTTGCTTCCCCTCTGCTTTTTATCCTCACAACAACCCTGTGAGGTAGGTTAGGCCGAGAGAGAACAGCAGGTCCAAGGGCGCTCAGTAAGCTTCATGGCAGAGTTAGAATTTCAGCCTGGGTCTCTCCCAGCCCAAGTCTGACACACTGAACATTATGCCACACTGTCTCCCATCCTGAGGACTTGCTCCTTTAAGCAGACACAAACACCAAGGGCTGGGATTTGCAGCATTGCCAAAAGAGTATGCAAGTTACTCAGCCGTGTCATTTGGTCTTCCATGTAGTGTTCCACTCTTTCATCTTTTACAGAGAATGAGCATGGCTGGCGAGAGCGAAACAAAACCACCATGGAATGTTTCTTTGGTTTTAAAACCGTTGGCCACAGAAATTGCACCCTCCCCTTTCTCAACTTCTGCATCCGGCCCTCCAATTGTGCGGCACTGTGACAACCACCACTACAGGACCGTCTCTACACATGGGAAAGAAAGCCTCCTCCATTATTTCATGGCATTCACACTTCCATTACAGCAGAGTCACCACCCAACCCGAAATGTGCTGAGCTGCGCTCATGTAAGTGGCTCTACCATGGGGGCAGAGGGCCAAAATGCCCTGGTGGGATAAGCCACCCCACCATCCTGCGACCCCCCCACTCTGCCTGGTAGTTTCACCTGCAGAACTGGCTCCACCTTTTTGAGAGCTCTGTAGCAATTCGGCCTAGAAGGACCCCATCAATCAACCCCTTCATGCTTGGTCCCTCGACTTTTCTTGGTTATTGATCATTATTTATACTATTCATTGTAGAGTTTAAAAAAACATGTTCATACTCCCCTTGGTTGACTTGCAGAGTATAAGCCCCTCAGGGCAGGGGTCTCCTCTTGAATTTGGTAGGAGTACCATGCTCATTCATGGTACTATCTGAAAAATGAGAAATCTGAGTGGGAGTGTTGTGGCATGGCCAGTCAAGTGTGTGGGGCACACAAACTAAGAGAATGCCCGCCTAGAGTCGTTGGGCCTCCAAAAGCAACTCAGGGCGAGCTCTCACTACAGGGGCAATGGCAGTGCAGTCTAGCTGAAGGGCCCTGCGACAAGCAAGACAGAAGACAGCAATGCAGCCTTGCAACAGGCGGCTCCTTCATGGTTCGGGGACACAGCAACTGTTGCATCCCACCATGTTCGACCATCACCTCTGTACTCTTCTGGCAAAAGCATGAATGCCATCAGAGCCACAGGCTTTAGCTGACCTGCAACACTAGTACGATGCCTTGGGTGGTTCATGAGATCAGCACACTGCCCCTGGGATTGCAATGTTGGGCTGGCACAGAGATGCTGAAGCCCATGCATAGGATTGGCAAACGACCAGAAAAACAACAACACCCCAGCAATACTTCTTTGTTGTTTTTTGGACCAGTTGCTTAAAAAGTAAGGGATGAGGCGACTCCCCTTCCCCATCCACGACTACCTCCTTAATTAATTGTATGTGACAGGTAAACAAACAGGTAAACAAACAGCTTCACTCCTGTCCCTCTCAGACATGCTAGACTTTCCACCCAGGCTCTGCCATCAGACCTTCAGGCTCTGGCCAGGTAACAAATTTTCATTTCTAGAGGAGACAGGCCCACTCAGAAGAGTCTCAAATTACTCAAACTTCAATTATTTGAACGCACTGCGATGCCACCGCTCCTAGCTGCTCATTCATTCATCACAGCTACACCACAATTGCAGGCCAGGCTGCTGCAGTAGGCCTGTTATCTGATCCAGCAGGGTTCCTTTTAGGTTCTTGCTCAGAGATATGTGGAACAGAAGCAGATTATAATTACTGTATATAGAAGTAGGGGAGGGGGACCCTTCAGGAGTTTACATAATTAGGATTATCTAGATAGCTGCCCTGGAAAAAAAGTAAGTGAATCTAGGTGCTTTGTTGGTGTCTCTTGAAGCAACTGCAGATATAGGTTTCATGTTGTGGGGCAAATCCAACCATTGCAAATGAAAGACGAAGATTTGTGTCTCTAGCAGGCTGTGCAGAGAAGATAATATATTTGCATGAAAAACTGGAAGTCACGGCTCCAGTTACTAGCAGTGAAGCATTACACAGTAAGAAATACCAATTGGGGAACTAGCATCACACGCTAACAGCAGAAAAACTTCCTGTTAGATTGCTGTGGAAGAATAGCCTACTTCCCCCTTAGGAAAATCATAAGTTGATCTTTCAAAGTAGTTCCATCCAAATCTACAGAGATGGAACAGCTGAGTTATGGCAGGGGAGGGCGGGAAGGAAGAGGAGAGGGTCTACATCACTTTGATCCAGTTGTGTTTGCCAGAATATGTTCTCACATGGGGTTGCCAACTGACCTGGCAACCTGGAACAGCGACTGCTCCTGCACCCAGTCTGCAGAAATCAGCAGGGATCGCTCTTCCCAGCATGGAGATAAGCACAATCACCTGCTGGTACCTGCAAATCAAGCTGCAGTTCTAGTCCTGCAGAGCTGGTTAAAGAAAAACGGTTGGCAATCCTGGTTTCTACCTAGCAGGACTGAGCTGAATTAAGAGCTGGCTTGGTCTGAGACATGATCTGAAAGCACAGGAGGCAGCCACCTTGCTCAGCCTAGGCAGGTCCGAGTCTGGTCAGCAGGAGACCACCTCAGAATCATATCCTATCTACACCGTCTTGAGTTCAAAGAGGAGGGTTGAGGGAAGGCAGCCTTTTTTAAAGGGGGGGGGGATCTCCAGCTGCCAGCACCTCATACACTGTGAGAACATCTGCTCAACAGTAACTTTCACTATAAGGAAGAAAGCATTCATTCATTCATTCATTCTAGGGACTGGCCATTCTGTATGCATTAAGCTTCTAACTGGCTTTAGCCTCTAAACCTCTTACATCCCCTGTTATCTGGTCCCTTCATCTTTAGAGGCAAAGCAGCCAGCCTATTTTTCTCCCTGCCTTCAGTCTACTCAAGCTTAAGCTTGACTAGTTGTTCAGTTATCTACTGCCGTTTTCTTTACATCTAGGGGGCCTGACACTTCCCTACCTTTCTGAACTAATAAGTAATAATTAACGTTTAGAGTTGGACTGTTTTTTAAGCATTCAGAGCCTTTCACATGTGTTGTTCTCTTCATTTGGAACCCGCAGACTGCAGTGGTTCAAGGGTCCAATGAGGACTGGGGAGATGTGGATTCAAATCTCCTCTTGGCCATGAAGCTCACAGGATGATCTTGAACCAGCCATCATCTCTCAGCCCAACCCACTTCACAGGGATGTTCCAAGAATAAAATGGGGGGGGGGGGTAATCTTATGCACCACTCTGAGTTCCATAGAGGAAGGATAGGATAGAAATGTATTGCAACCAACACCACCAATGTCTCAGCAGTGCTTTCAGCAGCCCTGTTAGGTAGGCCAAGAGTACTATTCCCATATTGCAGAGGTGGAGACAAGACTGAGAAAACACTCATTTGGCTAAGGCCTCCTAACATGGTGGCGGCTGAGGCGAGACGTGGACAAGAGGACTTCCCTGCACACCCTCTACCACTGCACAAACACGAGCTCTCACTACAAAGCCCATTTACAGAGCACACACCAAGGACAAAAGGGTCTTGTTTTGCACAATCTTTCAAACAAGCGCATCCGTTAGCCATGGAAGTGCTCAGCCAAGGCAAATTCTAGGTGCCCCAGAAGGACTACGAGCCAGTTCTAAATGCAATTTGGTATAAGAGTCTGCTTTGAGCTCATGCACCTCATTCCTGGTGTATAGAACATTTTGTATGGACCAAACAGCTACATACACACACCCCATAACAACATAGGGAAAGAGCCAGGGGTTCCACCCCTCCAGTCAGGTGCCCCCAGGAAATCACAAACAAAACCACACCATAAAAGCAAACACCCTGCCCCACTTTGTCCCCCCCCCCAGAAATTGGTATTCAGAGGTACACTACGTCCGAGCATGGAGGTTCTCTCAACCTATCATTAGCTATTATATTCAGCCACAACTGGATCCTGATTTCTTGGGAGAACACAGATCCTCAGTTCAGAAGTGACAGGAAATGGTGTTGTTTAACAAACCTGGAAGCTTTGCATTTCAATGGTGTGCACGGAGGGAGGAGAAGGCATATGGAGTTGCTGCTCCTTGCTTCCTTGTTCACAATCCAACAGACTATGGGCCATCTGGACTGACCCGATATCCTCTTGCAAGCCAGCCTGATCACCGTTCAGCCAACAGCCTGAACTGCAAGATGTTTTAGCTTGGAACAGGTGCAACATTTGCATCGAGGCAAGCCTGGAAAGTCTCGGGCCCAGCATCTGCTCTGACATAAGGGGATAATCTGCTTTTATTCAAATGAAATCTAACCAGCTCAGCCCACTATAAGTGGCTGAGCATGCAGGGGATGCTAACACTTGGATAATTATAACCAGCTTCTAAGAAACGCATAAAAAGAGAGAGAAATATTTAAGGCTGCAGCCTGTAACTGCTGTGAAGCAACTAGCTACTGTCGAATTAGTAGGCTGCTGTAACTCGGAAGTGTGCGCGCACTACAAATTCCAGTGTATGGCTGATCTGGTAGATTTAGATTCAAATTCCTCTGAGATTCCCTGAGCAAATTGTTCATCAGCCTTGGGCTTCCGCCTGTGAAATATATGTGTGTGCGTGCATGAGCGTATGCATGCGTTTTATAATTTTTATTTATATATGTTGTAAGCCACCTTGGGTACCCTTTGGGGAGAAAGGCGGATATAAATCGAACAAATAAATACATAAATTGGAACAACTGTAAGAACCAATCTTAATTTTTATAGCACCTGTCACTTGGCAGCTTTTCATTCAGTCTCCTTCCTTAATAGGCAAGTGGGATAGTGGGGTTGAGAGCTAGCAACTTGGATACAAAGACGGCAATAAGTTTGGCAGAGAGCTACTTGGACAGGAAAGTTGGGTTGGCAGGCCAAAGTCCTATAGCCCACTCTATAAAATGGCCTTTGCTTAGCAGTGGGCCAGGGGTCTCCAGCAGCTGATTCAGCCCCTCTCTTCCCCTTCACATTGCCTCTCCCTCCCTGTTCCCCTCTTCCTTTGCCAGTCCAGAGAGTGGGAGGAGCAGCAGCAATGGAGGCAAGCCAGTGGTCAGAGATGGATGCCCCCACCCATCTGCTGCCTGAGGCAACCGCTTCCATTGGCCTCAGGATGGGCCAGCCCTAGATCTGGAGAAAGAAGTTTGCATAAACACCTCAAGAATGATTTACAGTTCATTTTTTTCCCTACATGGCAATGGACGTGCAGCTCAGGTCAGATCCCTCTGGACATTCAGGGCCAGGTAAAGTATGCTTGGGTCCTGTGCACACTCTTGACTTTGTGGTTGTGGTACAGACTCCGCTGAAAAGCACGGTGTAGATGCTGGGAAGTATTATGGGAGGTCTGGTTTGCAATATTTGATCCACAATGCCTCATTGACACATGCAAGCAATAGCCCAAGTTGAACAAACATTCCAGAAACACACTGTGCTCTTCAAATCTTGTTTGAGATGTACTTACATCTCTATTATGATGGGGGGGGGGAGAGAAGGGGAGATATAAAAAAAAATCCTAGCCATTCCATGTCCCCTTAAGGAGCTGTTGCCCTTTTTCTCTCTCTGCTTGAAGGACCCTTCCTCCTTCACAACCTCGATAAAGCAAAATCCTGCCATATCAGCCTAACCAAAAGAGACAGGCGGATATATATTTTATATGGAGCATCTCTCTCTCTCTCCAAATCTTTTTCTTCCCATTCTCCAAACCAATACATCTCAGAAAGCAATACAACAGAGCCCCCAATTCTGCTGGAATATCCTTTAGACTTTTATGGACTTATTGAAGGCAGTTCACCATGACCTCCCCAATTTCTCCCTCCCTTTCCCAGACCTTCTCCCCCCCCCCAGCTGAAAATCCTCACCAATTTCCCAAGGTTTAACAGCCAAGACTCTAAATCAGAGCAGCTATCAAACTGCCAGGACCCCTTTGCTTTGCCCCCATTATACTCCATCTACTATGAATGAGAAATGGACCAATAGCCCTTCTGTTGACACCCACAACCAAAAGAGGGTGGGGAGGTATAGACCGTGATCAAATGCAACCAATCCACAGAAAATATCTGCCCCTTTCTTTACATCTGCAAACTAGGCTTGGAAAAACCAGCAGGAAAAACCAGCAACTCTCCTGTGACAATGTTTTAGCGTCATTCAAGGCACCCCTGCACTGTGTGTGTGTGTTCGTGTGCATAACAAATATTATAGAGCTTTGAGCAATTCCTAAGAAAATCAAAACGAGAAAGATTTATGTTTGAAGTAAGCAGCTGCCAACACTGCAAGGAAGCAAAGATGGTTCCTATTCTAGTGAATCCACAGATCATCATCACCATTCAAGATTTGAATTAACCCCCTTGGGGTCTTTAAAGGGGAATATATCCATTTTTTCCTTTTCCCCTTCAGCCTCTTTTCCCCACGCAAACACTATGGACCATATGCAGATTAGGGAGGGGAGGGGAGAACAGGGGCACCATTTTAGGCTGAGATGGGCCAGATTCAAACTTGCTCTTGGACAAAAGATACTCTGCAAGTCTCCATCAGAGGAGATCCACTGAACACTGGGACTTCTAGGACCAGCACTAGGCCAAATGGTGCCCCAGGCAAGGCACCCCACCCCATTTGTTCAACTTTTGAACACCCTATTTATTATTGCAATTGTAGCAACTTCCACGATTTTGATGCATGATATGCATACCGTACATGATTTAATCCTTGCCATAAAAAAGTTTATAATTGTGTACGCATGGATTTGTAAGCCTGTATCAATTCCTGGCACAGACAGTGAAATAAAAACAATAGAAACATTTTAATTTTAAGAATAGCTGACATGCCCAGTTGTCATCTCCCTGCAAGCCCAGAGCCCCAGGTGGCTGCCTGGGTCACCTGCCCCCTAAATCCATACCTGCATACTTCCAATGCACACAGGATGGGGCTGCATGGCTGGAATTCTCTACACATGCTTCCTTGCTTGGGAGTAAGCCCTACTGGATTCAGTGGCACTTGTTTCCAAGTATGCACAGCTTGGGCTGCTAAAAATAAGCCCAGCATACATTTGAAAAAAAGCCATTTGTAGGGGCTACTTTCCTTTTTAAAAGTAGATCGTAGCAACCAGAAATACGGTAGATAGAGGACCCTAAACGAATTATGACAAGCGATCCGATGGCCCCACTTCCCCCGTTTCCAAAATGACGCGTGGGCGAGGGAGGTTGAGGTCTCACCCTCCCCCCCCCCAACCTGACACGAGGCGGATCCTCAAGTGAAGCCGGCCTATGGGAGGGTCAACTTCCTTCTCCCCTCACCACCACCGCAATCAGAGAAAGAAAAAAGCACACACACAATCCGGATTCGGAATATTTTGCTTGGCTCCTCTTCTCTGATCCCCCCCTCCCACTGCTTGCCCAGGAAGAGATCAAAAGCTATAGTGGCAAACAGATATATCCTGTACCATGGAAGTGCTACAACCGCAAGGCAGGGCAGGTTGGAAATCCGATACACTCCCACTTTTACCTGGGAGTAAGCCCCGTTGAACACAGCGGGGCTTCCTTCCGAGAAATCATGCAGAGGATCGGGCTGCAGATACGAACACAGCCCCTCAGGATCCGTCTTTGCAAAAGGCCGGGGTGGGGTGGGGTGGGGTAGGACAGAGAGGGTGTTGCTGCCAATCTCCCTCCTCAGTCTACACGTCTTTGGGAAGGATTGTTGCTGAATCACCTCCCCCCCGTTTTGCTAGTGAATCAGACCCAATTGTACGAAGCCCCTCCCCCGCACTTCCCCATCCAAGAGAGGATGCTTGCTGCCTGCAAATACGCTTCCTTTCACTGCAACCGGTTTGAATTAGTAGCCAAGAAATTAAAAAAAAATGCTCGGAAGGCAGTCCGAATATGCAATGGTATTTTAAAATAAAATAAAGGGGTCACTCACGGTTTCTCTTCAGCTGATGAAACGAATCAGAGTCAGGCTGGCAGCAGCAGTCAAATCGCAAGAGGGGGAAAAGGGGAACCAGAATGAATCCCCGCAGCCTCTTGCAAGGCAAGGCAAGCTTCCGGGTTGGTCAGTTTCAACCTGTGGTTGCAACGTCACTGCTACAGGTTTGCAAAGAGGAGGAGGAGGAGGAGGCAGCAGCAGCAGCAGCGGCGGCAAATCTTAGGCGAAAAGATAGCTATAAAAGGAAGGGAGCCGCTGGGGAGAGGAAGAGGAAGCGCAGTTTACCTTTCAAAGCTAAATGGCTACTGGCACGGCCTAATCCCCAAGGCACTTACTTAAAAGTAAGGGCTCGTTTATACCACCCATAGAACCAAGTAGCAGAGCTTTTCCTAAGACTGTACCATTTTAGGTGGCAGATAGGGGGGAGTGCCCTGTTTGAATGTTGCCCAGTGAAACTAACTCCCTTCACTGCACGCAGAAAACTAGTGCTTCAGGGAGTTTAGTCTGAATCATGAGGAAATCGCTTTTGAATGCACCTGCACGTAAAATACTCCCTTCAAGCAGAAAGTCAACAACTAGAATACTCCAGGGGAGGGTCAAATATGCGACCACCACCTGCAACCTGTATTGGTGCAGTCTAGGAACAATTTAACCATTTGGTTTTGTTGACAGTGTAAACAAGCCCTCACTGTCAAGTAAGGATGCCACAGAGCTGGGGAAAAAAAGGTGTAGAAAGGGCTAGCTGAGGCCGCAATCCTCTTCACGCTTCCCTGGGAGTAAGCCCCATTGATCACAGTGGGCTTAACTTCTGAGTAAACCTGCATAGACTTGCACTGCAAAATTCATAATCTTCCCATTATGAAACTTCTTAGTGGGGGGGGGGGATTACTCAGAGCAGGCATGAGTCTGGTTTATGAGATTATGAGTGGTGTGGATAAAGCAGCTAGAGCAGTGGTTCTCAAACTTTTTAGCACCAGGATCCACCTAGCTTTACAAGCCGCTCAAACATTTATCCCCCTATATTTACACAAGCTTGCAGCCTGCAGGAGCTCAGCTGTTTGCAGGGTAATTAGCAGCTATGTTGCAAACTGCAAGAGCTCAGCTTTTTGAAGGGCAATTAGCAGCTATCTGGTTTTTGAATAGCCTCAGGGCTTGTGGCAATTACGTATCTGATCTTTCCATCACCTGGGAGTAGGGACCCACCAGAAATTGAGTCACGACCCACCAAGTGGGTCCAGACCCACAGTTTGAGAAACACTGAGCTAGAGGTATTTTTCTCCCTCTCAGTACTATAACTACTGAGTACTATTCAGGACAGGCAGGAGAAAGTGTGTTTTCACACAATGTATTGTTAGTGTATGGAACTCACTGCAACAAGAGGTGGTGATGGCCACTAGCTGAGATGGCTCTCAAAGCAGATTAGACAAATTTAAAGAGGAGAGGAACAGCACAGTCCTAAGCATATTTACTCACACATAAATCCATCCGCTTTAACAGGGCTTACTCCCTAGTGAGTGTGTTTAGGATTGCAGCACCGCAAGTTTCTCAATGGCTGTTGGCCATGATGGCTGCATGGAGGCTATATGTACCACTGGGTGTCTTTTGCAGGGGAACAGCAGCAGGAGAGGTGGGGTACTTCAAGCCCTGCTTCTGGTTTCGCAGAGGCATCCGGTTAGCCACCGTGGGAACCTTGGAGCTGCAATTCTATCCGTACCTACCACGGAATAAACTTCATTGCTTACAGTGGGCTGCAAAGGTGCACAACATGTTTGTTGTAAGTCTGATCCTGTCAAGTTCTCTGCACGCTCCTCTATGCCTTTAGTGGCGGGTCATGTTCTTAGCCTCCTTTTGGCTTTTCAGAGGTAAACACCACTTCCTTTTCTACCACTCCCCATCATCACGTGTCTCTTCCTTTTATAGTTAAATTGTTTTACGTGACACTTGCTGCCGTTTCAGCCTCCTCCACTTGCCGGTGCAAAACATTTTCAATGGGATTTACTTTGACGTTTGTGTCTTTAAAATCAGGGTAGGCATTTCAGAAAGCATACTGCAGCCCTTTCAGACATTTTGCATGCATCCACGGGGGAGATGCAGTGCATCCTCTATCTGTTGAATTTCAACCTGGTGTGCAGCAATCAGTGTGACACAGGGCCTCCAGGGATAAGAAGGCTGACCCTACAACCTCAGGAGAGAAGTGGAAGGAGGCATGTGAGCATTCTGGCATATGTGAGACTGTACAGTAGCCCCCCCCCCCGCCCCTTTGACACATGCAGGTCATCACCAGACGCTGTGGTCATTGCCATAAAGTGGCATGGAAGAGCAGGTGTGGCTGATCCAGGCCCATCAAGACCCATTAGAGAAGCCCCTCTGGAGCAAGTGAATTGGCACCCAGGTGCCTCAAAGGGAGAGAGACACTGAAGCAAAATAATAGAGAATACTGACCAGCTACATGCCAGAATGCACCATCCTTAATGTGATTGTTATCAGTCATGTACAGTGGCGTAGCTAAGGGGGGACAAGTGTCAGGTCTCTGGGGGTGCCATTTAATAAAATAATAATAATAATAATAATAATAATAATAATAATAATAAAATTATTATTTATTACATTTATATCCCACCTTTCTCCCCCATAAGGTATCCCCTGACAATTAAGTCCAGTCGTGTCCGACTCTAGGGTGTGGTGCTCATCCCCATTTCAAAGCTGAAGAGCCAGCGTTGTCCGAAGACGCCTCCGTGGTCATGTGGCCGGCACGACTCTCCTTGCCGCAGCGCGTAGCATGCGGCTGGAACACGGAGCGCTGTTTACCTTCCCGCAAGCGGTACCTATTTATCTACTCGCATTGACATGCTTTGGAACTGCTTATTAGTTCCTGCACCCATGGATGGGAACTGCACCCATGGATGGGTGGCTCTGCCATTTCCCGTCCAGCGCCTGGCAAACTGGGCAGGAGGCCTCACCACCCAAGCCAAGCTCCACACAGCCACTTCTGGGTCCTCAGCAACCCAGAAGTTCTTGCGATTATGTCATCGCTAAACATTAGCCCCTTTTAACAAAAAGGTTCCCGATCCCTGCCCTACATGTAGAAAGCTAGCAATAAGCGCCTTCTGCCTGATGTGTTAGCCTTTTCCTAGAAGGGTCTGGTTTTTGCATAGGGTCATACTTTGTGTTTTAATCCCAGCTCTCAGTCTTCCTTCCCTTCTCTTATTTCATCCTTGCACCAACAGTTTGTAAGGCAGAGATTATGCTGAAAAAGGATGACAGGCCCAAGGTTGCTCGGTGATTTGGGGAGTCCAACATCTTAACTGCTACGACACCCTGTTAGCTCTTATGTACCGGTTGTGTGGCCACAGTCCAGGCTAACCATTGTGGGGAGAACTCAGTCAATAGTCCTGGGTTATAATTCTCCTCTAATCATTTTTTTAAATGATGCTGCCTGTTACTGTATAATGCCCTTCAGCTGAATACCAGTTACCTCTGGGACTCAGAAGCCTTGCTTCTCCAACTCCCTGCCCTGATGAGTTTGCTTGGTTTCCCCAGATGTTGCCCGTTTCATTTTGATGGCTATCAGGACCAGAAACTGCTCGTGTTCTTCCATGTAAGTCAGTGAGGTTCTTCTCGGGATGTTGAATTACATGCTTTGTGGAATTCTAGAAACGAATAAAACTCTGTCTGGGAGGGCTGGTGCAGCCTAGCCACTGGGCCTCCAAGCACGTTTGTGCTGTAGCCAGGATTGCCAACTTCTTTCTGGTAGGGCTCTTGTGCCTTTGAAAACTGTAACATCCGCAGGTAATGCCTTATCAAAAAGCATAACCTGCTACTACATCTTCCCTTTAAACTGTTGAAGGCACAAAAGCTCTTCTGGGAGAGAAGTTTATAACCATTTCCTCAACATCACCTTTGAGTTGTTATGGTCTGTATGTACTGCTAAAACTTAATTTCTATGCAATACTGGGGCTAAGTTGACCAACTGCATCTATATGCAGCGGGTTAAACCACTGAACCATGAGCTGTCGATCGAAAGGTCGGCAGTTCGAATCCGTGCAATGGCTCCTGCCAACCTAGCAGTTCAAAAGCAAGAAATTGCAAGTAGATTAATAGGTACCGCATCAGCAGGACGGTAACAGCGTTCCATGTGCCTCGGTGTTGAGTCATGCCGGCCACATGACCATGGAAACGTCTTCGGACAGCGCTGGCTCTTTGGCTTTGAAACGGAGATTAGCACCGCTCCCTAGAGTCGAACACGACTGGACTTAATTGTCAAGGGATACCTTTACCTTTACACTGGGTGTAGACTCTGAGCCTGGCCTCTCCCAGGTTTTAGGCCCAGCAGCTGTTTTCTAAGGTTGCCACCTGTTTCTATTGGCCCTGCTCCTGTGTCTAATACCTTGTTGCAGAAGTTCAGGAGGTGTAAAGACCTACTCTAACCAAATCCCTAATTGTGATGGTGGCCATCCAGCCTCTGCTTGCAAACCTCCAATGAGAGAGCACATGAGGCAGACTGTTCCAGAGCTGGAAAGCTCTTGCAATTAGGAAATTCTTCTTCTGCTTGTCTAGCCTAGGTCTACTTCCCTGTAGTTTCAACCCATTGGTTCTAGTCCTGCCCTCAAGAACCACCGAGAGTAAGTCCACATCTTCTGCATGACCCCCCTTCAGATAACGTTATGATGGCCATCGTATCTTCTTAGTCTTCTCTTCTCCAGGCTGAATATATCAAGCTCTCTTAAGCATTTCTCATAGGTTTCCAGACCTCTCACAATCTTAGTTGCCCTCCTCAGAACCTGTTCCGGCTTATCAGTGTTCATTAAATATGGTGTCCAAAACCTGATGCAGTGTTCCAACTGAGGTCTGAAACTTTCACTGGTTGAGATCTAGTGTTGAGATGTAAAAAAACAAAAACAAACCCTACTTTTAGCAGAATTCCTTTGTATGAATAGCTGATATTGCTAGCCATGGGCATTCTCTCTAAAAAGCCCGTGACACACTTAGCGTGTTGTGTCCGGTGGCAGCCGCTTTCTTGCGGTATGACGTTCCTCTGGCTGGAACATTCAGGCCCACTGGGAAGGACGTTCTGGGTCACGCCTCCCTTGGCCAATGCCCAGGTTTTGTCGCGTCACGTTCCCGTTCAGCCAATCAGAGCCCTATTTGGAACTCCAGGGGCAGGATGCAGAGCAAATGTGGTAACCAATCAGAATAGAGTCAGAAGAGTCTTGATTCTGATTGGCTAAAAAGAGGGGGCAGGCATAATGTCTTCCCTTTCTCCATGCAGCTTTCATTGGCGTGCCTGGGGTTCCTAGTGGCACGTCGGCCACGAGGACGTGCCCGGTATGTCACAGGCTTAAAGCTTTTATGAATCTGCTATTAACAGCTAGGTGAAGCCTTTGTGCTTTCTTCACATGACTATGTATGTAGCAGGGATGTGGCTTTATTGTATAAGCCTAGAAGTCAGTGCTTGTATGAGACCAGGCCCATCCAGGTAATCCTTATTCCATTGTCTTGGTTTACAAGCCATTAATACCGATTCAAAGATTTGCACAAATTCTGGTAGCCTAGTGAAGCTCATCTGTTTAGGGTTCTTTTCCTCTTGACACTTGTGAAACTTTAACTACAGTGGAACGTTGTGAATTAGCTTTTGAGACTTGCAGTGCAATCTAATGTTTTACTCAGAAGTACCACTATGTTCAGTGGAGCTTACTCCCAGGTGTGTATAGGACTGAAGCCTTAAGTGCTCTATACATGGTTTCCAACTTTATTTTTTAAGAAAGGCTGTGGATTAATGACTTCAATTACCCCTTCTCTCTTACTCATTATTTCACTTTATCCTTCTTCCAAAAGTGCTGTCATCCCTAAAGACTGAGATTTCTAATAGCTCAAATTCCCCAGCTTACCTCTTGCAAATGTGCAATTATTGTTTGTGTGTTGCTGTGAGCATCTTAGTTCAAGAGGAACAGTGGCATGTAAATCTTTTAAATATACCTCAGTGTATTTAAATTGCTGGTGCAGAATATGCACTAATAGTACTAGTCTTAATAGTAATTAGCTGGACCAAATTCTGCCTTTTATGGATTTAAGTTTATTTTAGCCATTTCTAATATAATGAACACGCAGCCCTGAGGTGTGGGTGATACGTTTAAAGGACCATCCATTTTGAACCAAATGAACACGTGCAACTATCATCAGTGAATTATTGACTGGTGGACTGCTGTGATCCTATGAAAGCAGAGGCAGCTCAACAGCTAACGTTTGAAGAAGAGGGATGGTAATGCACAACCACTGACCTAGTTTGCCCAAAATATTGTACCAAACTGGTTTAAGAAAGTATAAATTCTCCCCCCACAAGCATCCTTTTCAGAAAGACAGAAGCAAATTTCAAAACAATCCAGCCTGGATAGAAGTACTCTAGAGTGTCATCAACTATACAGATTCTGAAGGATGAGAGAAGCTGTAAGACTTTGAGGCTGGAGCATTGCCAACTGCAAGGGGCTCTAAAACATTGTCCTGCATGTATGCTGTGGTTCTCTCCACAATACAGGGTGGCCACAAAGCCCCTATGCATGAGACTATGTGGATTTGGGATTGGAGCCATTTAAGCCTGCATAGGGACGTTGTGGCCACCCTGTACATACCAAGTCAGTGCTAGAAAGGCCCCAGCTTGGTCAGCAGTTGTTTTCAATCTCTCGGGTCAAATTTACACACAAATAAAGCCACCATGGTTGCAAGGATTGGATTGTCCACCCGCTATCAAAGTTACCACTTCAACAGTAACTTTGGCTCTCCCAGCATTAACACCCAAAATGGGGTGGGAGCAGCAAGCTGTACTGAAACGGGGGGGGGGGGGGAACTGATCGTAACCACAGCTAAATAGCAAACAGGATAAACACACACTAGTCAACATATGTTTTTCAGTGGACAATGTGGACGACCAGGGGTTCCCAACCCCTTTCCAGTCAAGTACCACTTCCAGTGCCACTCTCCTTCTGAGTACCACCGGAAGTGACTGGCGATGACATCATCACCAGTTACTTCCAGGTTTTCAGAGGCCAGAGGAAGGAAGGCGGCTCTGGGCAGGTAGGAGGGCCCTTCTCAGCGTTTCTGAGAGGCTCGGTCAAAGGCAGGAGCTTCTTGGGAGCAAAAATTCGCCACCAAAAGTGCCGCGTTGGAGTGGGGTTCCAGTGGTCCAGTACCACAGGTTGGGAACCCCTGGACTAGACTATATCTTTCTTCCTAAATCCATATTAGGGCTTCTCTCTCCTATTCTTGCCTTCCTCCACCCCCATTTTCCAGTTCATTGTAAATATGAAACAATCTATTCATTCTTCTGTAGCCTGTAGACTCACCCAAGCTACTATTTCACATCAGTTCAATGAACTATGCTTCAATTTTTGTACTAGCACAGGATGATAGGAGAACCTTAGACAACACTTGGAAGTTAAGGACCAGAAGCAGACTAGTATTTGGTATACAGTATTTACTATGGAGTTCCCTAAAAGTGGTTCTTCTGGGGCTTCATTTACCGTAAATGCAATCCAATACCCACAAACGTCTGTATTAATCCATTGCGCATGATGTCCTAATCAAATCTGTATACGAATACTGAAGTTAGCACCCTGTGTTTTTGATCTTATCCTTAAGGATCTCTGCAATAAAGTCTACTCAACACAGATGCTAAAGAAACACACACACTCTAATTTGTCAATGAACCTACTTTTTTCTCCTACATATAGTAAACACCAGTTGATAAAAGGCCATTCATATGTCTGGGATCAACTGAATACATTTATTTAAAAGCAATTTTAAATATTAAAAAAGTAGAAATTAACACAGTACTCAAATTGTCACATTAAACACATGTGAGGAGACAAGTGTACTGATGTACGATGATCGTAACATTCAAATGAGACCTCAGTTCCAGCTAGTGGCACTACCAGATCAGCTCTCTATATGTGTTGCTGCACCATGTCTTAAAAAAATAAATAGCAATTGCTGTTCAACAGTAAAACACACCCTTTACGCAACATATGCCCCTCTCCTGGGGAGGGTGGGGGAGCCCCCAAACCAAAAGTTCCCAAATATGTCATGTACAAAATTGCAGCTAGTGGCTCTGAGTTTAAATATAATATTGTACTTAAACTCAATCTATATATACATCATATTTTAATTCTTCTATGGACTCTCAAATCACCCAGAATAGTCAGCTCTTGTTCCTGATGGAACTCATTTTATTTTTTAAAAAATTCATATTATACTACTTCAAAAGGCATACAAAATAATAGACATTTGACTCTACATCATTATACACATCTGGATCTTCTTTATACGGTTTGCTTTTTTTAACCAGTGGATCTTGAGATTTAAAATATACTTGACAAAAGGTAGATCAGTTTTGTTTAATGCATCTGAAGCACACGGCGTTAATGAGAAGATGGAATGCAAAGTCATTTCTAGTTCTGGCTTTTGGAGAAACAGCATCAATCTGAAAACACTGAAATCAGTAACACTGCAGAATTGATGCCAGCAGGCTCACTCACTCACTAGTATTTATATATCTTATACTGTGTCATGATGATATGGATGAAGCAATTGTTTAAAAACCACTTTCCAGTAATAGCTGATAAATATTTTGCTATTCTTCATGCAAGATTTCTTAAAATTGGTTATGTTTTGTAGGTTAACCATTTAAATAAAAAATAAATATTCACTGAGTACAGGTTTGTAAAACATCAAAAGCAAAAGCTTCAGAGAGATTAACTGGAATGTGTGCTTTTGTGAAATGAGACTTTTTGACATGAATCAATCACATAGAATCTGCTGGAAAGGAAAATAAATATGAGCTTCTGCCAAAGATACCTTTTAAAGCCATATTATAATACCAGACAAATTTAGCAAGACACAGAACCACATAATAAAATTGTTCTATTGATTATAAGCAAAATAAAACCACTCTTCTTTGCTTATGATCAATAATAAATAAATGGTATCGTATATCATGAACGTTTGTAACACATCAAGTGTCTTCAATAGGCTAAAGAAAAATGTTTTAGCTGCATAATGCAATTTGAAAACTATGAAGCTACTATAGGTCAACACACATCCTTCCTAAATTAAGTCTGTGGTTCCATGGTTGTTGACAGATGCTCAGAGTTCATACCTGAACCATAATTAGTATTTAATAAAGGCAAATGTAATTCCAGATATTATTGTCTGGTTTCTCTAACAGCTGACGGTTTGCAAGCAAAGTCTTTCACACTCATTTCCACAACCGTTTTAGTAGTTTTGATTTTTCCAGGCAATAATACTAAGTGAACATTATGGCTTCATATCCTCCAATGGGTTGGGAGGGAGAAAAGAAAAACTCTCAAATCGCTCACTGCAAAGTTACTATCTCGATGAGCCAATTAGAAAACAAATAGTCAAGTAAGCTCATCTTTTCGATCTGGGCACCAAAGCATTTCACCACAAGGTTGCATTCCTCAAACGTAGTCCTGCATAACACACAGGTTACAAGGAAGTATCACAACACATGCAAACGGGAATGGAATATTTTTCTTCTATGTTCTTGATTTAGTGACAGTAAACCTCCAGCCAAACGTTCCAGATAAGTGCCTTCATTAGATAAATGAATACTTTTTTTTTTTTATTAAAGACTTTCAGATGATGTTAAGTGAGGTAAATATCACAGGGAGAAACTGCAACTACATAGTACAAACATGAAATGCTGTTCACACACCATAAAATACTACTGGTTATCTGTAGCGTCAGTGAATATTTCTTTTGTTTGATGCATACATTGAACACGTTTCTTTGACAAATACCAAGGAAGTAGATTTTATACGCTGTAAATTGTGTACACTTGTAGCTGTAAACTGGGCTGTAAATGAGCCAGAGCAGTTCCTGTTGAAAACAGAATCTTAACACTCTCCTAGTTATCTATTTTAAGAATACTGCTTTATTAGGAATGGTAATTTCTGTACAGTTAAACAGGACTGAATAAGACCAACCATATTTAGAGAGCTGGTAGTTCATACACACAAAGAGATGTAAGTGCTTGATGCCAAGGATGGCTTGAGCAAACCCAATAAGGCGTGCCAGGTCCCAAGGCTACCATAATACTGGCAAAGGCAGAGTAACACCTTCTATTTACAATACAAGTACAAGTCACCCCACAGGGTTAGCCATAGATGAGTTCTCATTCTGTAACAGCAGTTATATATATACATATATGTATCCACAATTGTGCACAGAATTACAGGTAGGCAGCAGCTGTTGCTTCGTGCTAAACGCCCGTCTTGCAGAAGGATGTGCAACACTCAAGTTTCTGATTTGACTTAGTCTGACAAAATGTGGACAAAGGATACCGGGAAAACTCCTTTCCTCTTCGGCTCTCCTTCAATGTGGCCAATCTACAAAGAACAACAACCAACACTGTTTGGGAGCCATCAGTTGTGCAACATACATTCTTGAAATTGTTAACTCACAAAGCTTTCAGGGTCTTCCACAATGCACATTATGTGCTAGTTTCAATATACTTATATGCTTCATCACCCTCAATTTGAATTTCCATCACTTACCCACTTTTATTATTATTATTATTATTAACAGTATGTATATACTGCTTTTCAACAAAAAGTTCACAAAGCGGTTTACAGACAAAAATCAAATGATTAAATGGCTCCCTGTCCCAAAAGGGCTCACAATCTAAAAATAAATAAATAATACAGAACACCAGCAAACAGCCACCAGAAAGACACTGTGCTGGGGTGAAAGGGGGTCAGTTACTCTCCCCCTGCTAAATATAAGAGGAGCACCAATTGAAAAAGTGCCTCTTGCCCAGGTAGCAGGGCACATGTGGAAGCACGTTTAACTGATTTTAAGGACTTAATAAAATTATCTGGAGATTTTTACCCCACCTTTCTACCTTCAGAGAGGCCCCCAAGGCAGCCTGCACCATTAAAAAATATACACACCGATACAATAATTATCAAAATATCACTAAAAATAATCCCAACTCCCAAAACCAAAATCACCAACTGAACTGAGAGACCAACTACAGAGCAAGAAAAAACAAGTACATATAAGAACATAAGAAGAGTCTTGCTGGATCAGGCCAAGGGCCCATCAAGTCCAGCTTCCTTATCTCACAGTGGCCCATCAGATTGCCTCTGGGAGCACATACAGGGGCAGAGCAATCCTGCCTAACTATCCAGTGGGCGGCAAAGGCCGCCTGCCAGATCCTATCCTCACTCTGGGCCAATCAAGATCGGCTCGGAGGTCTACTCAGGGAAAGGAGATGTTCATCCCCTTCCCTTGGTGTAGTGCGGTCCGGCCCCAATGGGCCTCCTCAGATTTCCGCCAGATATTTAGTTGGCAGAAGTAAGAGGAGGCTGTGTAAAGGCCGCGCCGGCCGGGACGGGGATATGGCAGCCGCCATTCCGAGCCGGCTAGGCCAATGGCCCCCCTCCCTTGCCACCCGGTCCGGTCCCGCCGGGGGATCTCTTACCTCCTCCGGCGGCCACAGGAGCGATCTGGCGGTGGAGTAAGGGCTGCTGACCTCGCGCCGGGGGCCTTACTCTAGATTCGCCACGAAATGCTTTACGGCACGTTTGGGACTGCTTCCGCCGGCAGCGGGCTTGCTCCGCCACCAGAGGTTTGCGCAGGATTGAGCTCTAAGACAACAAGATACCCATATCCTGTTGCCACTCCCTTGCATCTGGCATTCAGATTGGCTACCACTAAAACCCGGAGGTTGCATATAATCATCATGGCTTGTAAAACCCGGAGGTTGCATATAATCATCATGGCTTGTAAGCTGTGATGGACTTTACCTCCATAAATCTGTACAATCCCCCTTTAAAGACATCTAGGCCAGGTACCATCACCATATCCTATGTCTGTTCTAACTCTCCCACCACTTAATTTTAGTGGATGTTTCCTGGTTATGGTGTTGTGCAAGAGGGAAAAGAATTTGCCTCTATCTATCCCATGCATAATTTTATGTCTCAGTCATGCCCCCCCCCCCGGTTCTTTTCTGAAGAGCCCCAAAACATTGTAGCCTTTCCTCATAATCTTCCAGATGTGGCTTTCCCAACAACTTGTACAATGGTATAATAATATTGTCTTATTCTCATTCCCTATTTAATGATCCCGAGCATATGAGGGCATTAATTTAACTGAAATGCCTGCTTGAACAAAATATTCTTCACTAGCTGGCAAAAAGTGACCAATAAAGGGGGCAAGTGGGCTTCCAGGGGAAGAGGGTTTCAAACTAGGAACTGTGACCAAAATGGTCCTGTCATGCTCAGTTATAACACCTATTGAATTCAATGTTTAACATTTGGCATGGCTGACAGAATTATTATTATTAATAATAATTCTTTAATTCTTAATAATAATAATAATAATAATAATAATAATATTCAGAAAGCTGCTGACTTTCTGAAATGCTTGATGTTTGATAGTCTGCCAAATACTTTCAAATTACAGACCATCACCTCCATCATAGAAATGTTGGGGCCAGACTGGGGCATTTGAAAGCAGTTGCTCATTGTTTAGCTGGAGCAGCTACTGCTCTGTATAATAAATAAATAAATAAATAAATAAATAAAGACACTCTGAAACACTCCGGACTCTGCATCTGTCTCATGTCTTCAAAAAGTATACAGAGCAGTAGCTGCTCCACAACTAAACAATGAGCAACTGCTTTCAAATGCCCCAATCTGGCCCCAACACTTCTATGATGGAGGTGATGGTCTGTAATTTGAAAGTATTTGGCAGACTATCAAACGTCAAGCATTTCAGAAAGTCATCAGCTTTCTGAAATGAGATATGGAATACTTCTAGCCAGCTGAATGGTAGCAGTATGGGTTTCCTGCATCGCCCTTCTCCTCGCCTTGAAGTTATGTATAGGTGCAATCCTTAAGACTGCAGAGAGAAACATTGCAGAGCCTTTGCTCTCCCCCCCCCCCCACACACAATGGCCTTGTCCAGTTGGTTTTATAAGGTTGTATCACACTTGTTCATAGGATCACGAAGGGTCGGACACGACTTAACGACTGAACAACAACAACATCACACTTCAAGCTGTATGCAATTCCTCCCCCATGAAAAATTACAAAGGACATTTCCAGAGGGCGCAATCCTATCCAATTTATGCCACCTGCTGAGCTCTGCTCAATCTTATCCAATTTACGCCACCGGTGTAACCAGCGGTGCAGCGAGAACGGGAGGCCCCAGAACGGAAATGGGATTCAAATCCCCCTTGAATTCCTCTTTTGGAGGGGATTTGAATCCCCTTTCCGTTCTGGGGCCTCCTGTTCTCGCTGCACTGCTGGTTACACCGGTGGCGTAAATTGGATAGGACTGAGCAGAGCTCAGCCAGTGGCATACGTTGCACAGGATTGCGCTGATAGATTGGTTTTAATTGGTTTCAATGATGTATTAAGTTTTTTTTATATGTTTATTTTTGTTATACACCACTTTGAATTTTAGAAAAGCGGTATAGAAATCTTTTAAATACAAATAAAAAAATAATAGATGTGCATATGACAGCGGTGGGTATCTCTTAGCCAATGTCCATAATGTCACAAGAGTCAAAGTAGCACACAAACCCATGCCTTCAACAGTTTGCAAATGTTGTTAAAGTTTTGCATGTTTAATTTTAAAGTTTCAAAGAGTTTTAAAGAGAAAACTCTGTTTGCCTAACACAGTAGTAGTGAGTAACTTGGATTCAAATCCATCTCCCGAAGTAATCAATGGCAAAAATGAACACTAATTTTAATGAAGCTGCACTTTATCCTTAAACTGCAGAATCTGACTTGCAATTAGAAGCAAAATTTAAAAGCTAATTAGGCTGCAATCCTATAAGCACTTTCTTGGAAGTATGTCCCATTCAAACAATGGGACTTATTTCCAAGTAAATATGCATATGATTACACTGTCAATAATTCAGCATATGCTCTAACTATACTGTGACACCAATGAAATAAAGCAGCTGACTAAGTGTTGGATAATGCATAAACTGTTGCATGATGGAAGCTTTATTTATTTGTTTGTTTATGATTGCTTAAGAACGGGTTTAAAAGCCATGTAAAGTTTTTTAAATTATGTATTAAAAACAAGAATAAAACCAAGTTTAAAACACACACTGGGTTCACTATATTTCTTTCAATTTCCATGAACTTCATCAGGTGAGCAAGCAAAAAAGCTGCAGAGATGTTAAGTTAACCCATACAAGCAAACAGCAGCAAATATATAGAGAAGAACTTGCTTATGTAGATATAAGAACTTGTTAACAAGAACTTGCTTTATGTAGACAAGATCTGGATCCCTGCTTTAACTAAATTGTCAATGCATAGTTGGTAAACAGCAAAAAAAGGGTTAATCTTCTAGGCCATGTTTCACTCTCTGGTGCTTCCAGGGCTACTTGCAGTCAGCCTGCACAGCTTAATTGCTGGCACTTGTTGCCTGCTGCTTGCTTCTTCTCTACATATTTGCTGCTGTTTGCTTCTACGGGTTAACATCTCTGCAGCTTTTTTGCTTGCTCACCTGATGAAGTTCATGGAAATTGAAAGAAACGTAGTGAACCCAGTGTGTGTTTTAAACTTGGTTTTATTATTGTTATAATAAACCTCCTGGTTTTAGAAGTGGGTATTCTCTGTGCCAGGTGCAAGGAGTGACAACAGGAAACAGGTTATCTTGTTGTCTTGTGCTCCCTGAGGCATCTGGTGGGGCCACTGTGTGATACAGGAAGCTGGACTAGATGGGCTTTTGGCCTGATCCAGCAGGGCTCTTCTTATGTTCTTATTGTTTTTAATACATATATATTTATATATTTTAAAAAACTTTTTACATGGCTTTTAAACCTGTTTTTAAGCAATCGTACATACTGGCTGAGCATGAAAGCTTCAGATCATATTTATTTATTGTTTTTTAAAGTAGAAAGATACATACCCACCACTCTTGGTCCTCTTCACCTGTTACGACAATAACTTCTCCTTCAGCAAATGTAAGTTCATCATCATTATCTGCTTGGCAATCATAGATTGTCTTCACTCTCCTAACTTTGTTCTTACCCTTAAAAGGAAAATCACATTTTAGTTCAGAGACTGTTGAAAAGAGGGGGAAATATATATAGTTCTGAAACTTACAGTTTGATATCATAAACCTAGAATAAACCTCATTTCAAATATTAATAAATAATTAATGCCTTCCCAAGTGCATAATATTTAATTTAATATTTTAAAAAATTCAATTTTCCAGTTTTTCCTAAAACTTTTAACATCCAGACTCCTTAAAGTGACAATATTAGGTTAGTTAAAGCATGTCTGCAAAACAACCACTCTGATCAGGAGAACCAGAGAAGCAGGCTTGGTGCACGTAGATACAATGGGGGATACACAATACTGAGGGCATAACATCAAGGGATACATATGTATGCTTCTCTGGTTGCAAGATGATTCATTCTCCCCTGTTTCCTCACAACATAAATCTGTTGCATACTGAGCACCACAGGTCTACTAGATCCAAGCAGCTGTAGCGTAGGATTGGTCACAAACATTATATGAATCCTGCTAAATTCAGGAGAGCTCAGTAGGACAACAGAAGATAAATATACAAAGAAGATAAATACTTTTAACAATTAGGAAAAGTAGAAGCTTAGTGTTTATTTGTTTGAAGGGGTCGTACCATGCCTTTCAACCAAAGGGTCTTCAAGGCAGCTTGTAATGAATTGCAGAAATAGGAGAAGGCGGCATTTCAACAGTCGTCCATACCTCGTGCTGGGGCTAGGACATTCCCATATAGTTAGGAATGCCCCCTTTCTCTACCAGGGAACACTGCTCCACACATGTATACAGTGGTGTAAAAATATTTGTAATAATAATAGTAGTAACAGTGATATTATACATGAGCACAAGTCTGGAGCCCTGGGGCAGATGACAGCGATAACAGGGTGCTCCGCTTTCCTGATAGGGAAGGGGACGCAAACTCCCTGCAGGGGGTCCTTCCCTTTAGAGTCAAAGCCAGAACAAACTACTGTATTACTTAGGCTCTTGTGACAGATGCTAATTACTGACCTACCAACAGTTAGAATATTGACCTACCATCATACTGCTAAACGAAGGGCCAAAAACACCCCCTTTATAATTAGTATCTTTTGAATAAGTTAGTGAAAAATTGTCAGTGAAGTGCCAATGAACTTCAAACTTTAATTCTGATTCAAATGCTGTGCTTGCTTCCAATTATAAAGCAAACCTGGACTATTTCCAGGCACGTTAGTACAGTACTGCAAAGTGGAATGTGACCTGTGCCTGCACAAACCCTCTCACTTTCCACCTCCGTAGGCCTTACTGTGGACAGAGATTGCCTTTTATTTTTTGTACAGCACCTAAACTTTTAAATGTATAAATAAATCACCATCATAATGACTGGTATCCAGAGAAGTCCATGCATTGGTACGTGCAAAGAGGGAGGTGTTGTCTTTCTTTTCTTTCTAGCAAGAGCCCAACCTACTTCATAGTGATCTGCTCTGGAAGGTCACCTGAGGGAAGGTGCAATGGGCTGATGGGGAGAGGGGAGCTGAAAAGCTCCCATGCCACTTTAGATCCCAGTCGCTAATATTTATTTCTAATGTTTCATATCTGGTGAAACTGCTTACTTACTATGATGCTTAGAGCAAGACACCCAAGAGAATATATTTAAATGTTAAATCTTTATGGCCATAATCCAGGATGCCTATTAAGGTGCCTGCAAGAGATTTTGAAAAAATTTTCTTGTCTGGTACTAACTACAGCAGCACCTAATTATCAAAAGTGACCTGTGATGCAGCAGCAGCAGCTGAAAAAGAAGCCAGTCCCATCGTGCATGTCGATGTGGTGGGCACAGGCTCTCCTGCGAGTGCCACCTCTATCTCAAGTTAGAGGAATGGCAGCACATGGGCAAGCCTTCTCTGTTGTGGCGCCATAACTGTGGAACTCCTTGCCAGGGGACTGAGAACTACCCCCTCCCTCATGGCTTTTCGGCGAGGGCTCAAAACATTTCTGTTTCGTCTAGCATTTGGGTGGTGGATTGATGTCTGACTTCTGGGTCTCAAGATGTTTTGCTCCGCTGCTTCTCTGCTTTATATTGTCGCGCCCCCCCCCCCCCCGTGGATTTTATTGTTTTTAACTTATTTTATGCATTCTTTTATTTATGTGTATTTTTATGTTGATGTTGTAAGCCACCTTGGGCATTTGCTTTGACATGGGATAAGGCGGAGTATACATTTTTAAAATAAATAAATAATAAAAGAACACTTGGGGCAAACCTGATATTACATGCTGTGTCAAGCACAGCAGCCAAGCATTTTTGTTCTGTCCCCTCCCCACCATTATGGCAGGGATTTGAGAGAAGACACTCTCTGTAGTAGACCCCTCCCTGTTGAACAGTTTTCAGGCCACTTCCCTCCTATCATTTCGGAGAAGGCTAAAAACGTATATTTTTCTGTTAGCTTTTCCCGGTTTTGTTTGATTTTTTTCAGTTGCAGGTTTTCATGCTTTCTTCTGTATTTTGTTTTTGATTATTTTGTTTGCATGATCTTTATTGTATTTTTAATCATGGTTGTGAGCTGCCCTGAATTCCCAAAAGAAAGGAAGGATTTATACTATTTATACTAAATATAAACCTTTCAAAATAAATTAATATTGAGAACTGACATAACATTTGGTGTTTCCTTGTCACCCCCAACAGCAGTGAATGATGTGGAGTGGGAACAAATAAACACATAAGTTCTATGAGATTTTACAAAGGAGGAACGTGACTGCCATCTTCAGGGGCAGCCATATGCTTAACAATGTTGATTTTCACCTTTACAGGAGCAGTCTCGCAGATGGCCCCTTTAGTTATCAAACTCTCCCCCCTGTGGGGAATGCCCAAAGTCCAAGGCTGGCTATTATTTGGAATGCTGTTATCTGAGTTGGTTTTCTAATTGACCAGTTTTAAGGTGGCACTCGATGGCTTTTATTGCACAGTATTTTTGGTGGGCATTTGACTCTGTAGCTCTCTTTCTTTATCATATAAGTCTTGTTAAAGGTAAAGGTGACCCCTGACAATTAAGTCCAGTCGTGTCCAACTCTAGGGTGTGGTGCTCATCCCCATTTCAAAGCTGAAGAGCCAGCGTTGTCCGAAGACGCCTCCGTGGTCATGTGGCCGGCATGACTCTCCTTGCCGCAGCGCATTGCATGCGGCTGGAACACGGAGAGCTGTTTACCTTCCCGCAAGCGGTACCTATTTACCTACTCACATTGACATGCTTTGGAACTGCTAGGTTGGCAGGAGCTGGCCAAGCAACAAGAGCTCACCCCGTTGCGGATTAGAACTGCCGACCTTTCGATCGACAGCTCATGGTTCAGCAGTTTAACCCACTGCGCCACCCGCTGGTATTGTTACCTGTCCATAAATTCTAAGTTAAAAGTATTATTAACATTATATGAAGCAGAAGTTGCTGGTTCTAATTTCAGCTGAATTACATACTGGGTGACCACTATCCTAATCTCAGTCCTCCATCTGCAACATGGGTATTAACAACACTGGCCTACTTTGCCAGGTTGGCAAAGGATTACCAAGATAGTGTGTGTGAAGCACTTTGAATACAGAGGACAGGGGCTAAACAATAACAATATTATTAATAATATTATTCTGCCACTATCAATCAATACGTTTCTGGTGATGATATATTTTGATTAATAAGACATGAAACTTTCCAACTACCATATTGGTCTGAGTATAAGACTCAGTTTTTTCTCCTAATTTAAGTTTTTAAACTAGGGGTGTGTCTTATAATCAGGCTGTTGCAATTTAATGCCAGTGATTTAATTAATTTTTTTTAATAGCACCAAACTTTAAGGGTGCGTCTTAGAATCAGGTGCGTCTTATACTCGGGACAATACGGTAAGTTAAAATTAAAACATGAATTTTCAGAATTATCAGTACTGATTAAAAATTCTCTCTTCCCTGCTCCTTACAGTTTCTCAGTATAAATATCATGGTTGTGCCTGTACAGCTAGTGAATAAAATCAGCCAAGAAACAGTGGGAAAGCTATCAGCAACTTAGGGGAAAATGCATCAGGAAAGCTAGGCTGTCTCTCTCACTGAAAGCACAGAATTCCTGGTGTCCTGTCCCGTCCCCCAGATTGGGAGGACTCCTACCGCAATCTTGACAGCAGCAACGAAGTCTTGCTGTGATAGAAGAGTAAAATTTCTACCTACCACATTTATTTTTCTAGGAAGTGGCACTGGGGTCTCTGGCAATGCATGTGTTACATCATTGGAGTCTTCAGATGCCTGCTTTTGGACGGCCTCTCTAGACTGTACCTTTGGAGAAAGATCCACAGAGTGAGATTTCCGATTTGCCTCGGAGGGCTGAGGCTTTGGCGATACTTCTCCAGCTGGAGTTTTAGCCAAAGAGTCTCCTAGTTGAGGCTTTGGAGGAAGGTCCTTCATTTGTGGTTTGGGAGGCAAGTCTGCAAGTTGTGGTTTTGGTGGCAGATCTCCTAGTTGAGGTTTTGGGGGTAATTCTCCTGGTTTGGGGGGTAAATCTCCAATTTGAGATTTCTGGGGTAGATCCAGAGGCTGAGGCTTTGGGGGCAAATCTCCAGGTTGTGGTTTCTGTGGCAGATCAATAGAAAGTGAAGCTGACTTCTGAAATATTTCTGAATGTTGACTGGACTTATCTATTGAAGGAAGGTGAATCGTTTCTATTTTTCTTAGTGCCACTGAAATAGAAAGTAAACATATGGAGATAAATTTCAGAATTAGTCTCCTTTTTCTTATACTTCCATCAAAGGAAATTTCCACCCATTCTTGACCTCTCCTGCTGCTGCCACCCTCTATAACCACTGAGGCATTATCCCAGAAACCTGTCTGGCCTAGGACCAACAGCAGAAATAAAGATGTTTACACAGCCTCTAAAGTCCTGTCCTGTTAACATATGGGATTGCTACATGTGAAGCTCTTATTCTCCCTTCTAGCTCAAGATGCATGTGTAGTGTACACTTAAACACAGAGAAGCACTATAACAACTACATTTATAGTTTTTGCCTCTCTTAGTGGCAGTGTCTTTAAAAAAGAAGAGAACACTTAAATTCAAAGCGCTGCAACACATCTGGCAAGTTGATTACAGAGTTATTAATTTATCAATTTTAAATGTTTATATTCTTACAGGTGCCCCCACACACACACACTCTAATTGAGCTGAATGTTTTTAGGGGGCTGCAGTCAGGCAGAGCAGAGAATGATGTGCTAGATGGCCCAGTTGTCTGATTTAGTATATGGTAGCAGTGGTGTTGTTGCACCCCCACGTGGTGGGGCCCGCCAACGCGACGGCGCCCACGTGACGGGGGCTGTGACGTCAGCCCCCCCCCCCGCAGTTTGGCTTCCATTTTGGAGCCAATCGATGCCAGGGCGGGCAGGAGGGATGGCTGTGGAGGAAAGGTAGCCTGGATGGCTGTGGAGGAAAGGTAAGCAACGCGCGAAATCGCGCCCCTCCCCTGAAACAGCGCTTGGTGCCCAGGGCACCAAGGCTACCCCCAGACGACGCTACTGTATGGTAGCTTCATGGCAGCTTCACTCACACAAACTTCAAGCATTCCTTACCTTTTTGAGGTAGTTTCGGAAGGACTCTGGGACCCAGTGCAGTCTTAGCAGACCCGGTGCTGATGAACAAATACATAAATATGTTACAACTTAACTCTCTAATGAAGGAACAAATGCCTCATATTTAGAGTTCCAGTCATCAGCTTCACCAGTGCAAAGACTTTTCACAGAACAGATCAGAAGTCTCACAGAAGTGTTGACTGTGGGATTGCCTTGTTCAAGGAGAAAAGCTGTACGCACCCATAATACAGCATTGTGGGTGCATGGCAGATATGATTACCGTAACAATATCTGAGAGCGCAATCCTATCCAACTTTCCAGTGCCGGTGCAGCTGTGCCAACGGGGCATGTGCTGCATCCTGCGGTGAGGGGGGAAGTCACGGAGGCCTCCTCAAGAGAAAAGAACATTTGTTCTCTTACCTCAGGGCTGCATTGCGGCTGTATCAGCGCTGGAAAGTTGGAAAGGATTAGGCCCTGAGTATACATATATTTAGAAAATGGCTTACTGATAAAATACTGGAGTACGTAACTTATGTCCTTGTGGCCTTTTAAAAGGCACTGCTAAGAACCATGTTGGATTCTGAAGGATTTCAACACACAAACATGCTATATGATAAACTCTAGGTAGTATTAACAGCTACAAATTTGTGCAAGCTGTACACACAGTAATCAACTAACAGCACAGTCCAGCCTATCTTTGGGCTGGCAGAGCACGCAATCCGCCAGCCTTAGGTGTCGCAAAAGTGTCGTAAAGCACTTTCATGGCACTGAGAGAGTAAGCTGCGCCGGCATGGAGGCTGGCACGGTTTACTGTGCCATCCCTCGGACTCCGCGCCGCTGGACATAGGTAAGCCCTGTGCTGGGCGGTAGAAGGGGGCCAGTGGCTGGCCAGACCTGGGAGGGGCGGGGATATTGCACCGACATCCCAAGCCCCTTCCCGGGTCGGCCTTACACGGCCTCCCCAGTTGTGTGCATCCGAGGAGGCCCACTGGGTTCCATTTCAGCAGGCCGCCGCATCTTAGACAGGATTGGGCTGTACGAATTACATGGGACAGAATTCATGCTCATAGGAGCATCCATCTGCATTATGGAGGCTTATGATTGTTTGATTTCCCACTGCAGCCTCCTATAACTCCTGAAAAGCTCCTTCAGGAAAGGCCCACAGAAATGGCCACTAATGCAGTTTTGATGGATATGTTTTTCTTATACAGTTAGTCCTTGGTATCCATGGGAGTTCTGTTCCTGGAACCCCCGTGGATGCCAAAACCCGCGGATAATCAAATCCACGATGGGTGGGGCTGTGGGGGCGGCACCACAGTACCTTATTTTTTTTAGCTTCGCCAGGGCCCGCAACCGCTTCTTGCCTCTCGTGCCGCATTCTAAAGGCCCAAAGTGCCTGTAAAAAGAAAAAAAAGTGACCAGAAGCTACTTCCGGTTGCATTTTTTTTCTTTTTACAGGCACTTTGGGCCTTTAGAATGTGGTGTAAGAGGCAAGTAGTGGCAGTGGGCCCCAGCGAAGCTAAAAAATAAGGTACTGTGGTACCACCCCTGCCCCCAGTGGGAGTCCCTCCTTCACAGATGGCCATCCGCGGATAGTCAAATCCATGGAACGGAATGCTCGTTCCGGCACCGGAAAGTTCCGGTGGATTGGGCTGATAGTCTCTGGGCTTTACATAACCTACTCTTTGTCTAGAAAAGCAGTGAAATGGAATCAATACGTTTAGTTTCGTGAGTTCTACTATAAAATAAAGATATTTTCTACATATTCATTAAAGTCTAGCCATTTCTAGATTAGTTTTTTTTATATGGCTATAATGATATGATTAAAAAAGGTAATATAAATTGCCTTAAATAATTTAATGTTAAGTAAAAAGGAATATAAAAATAAAATCTTACCCTGATTGCTGAGACATGCCCTCAAACTTGTTTGTGGTCTTAGGGGCTGGTGGACCCAAATCATTACCTAAGAATTAAAATATTAAACATGTATTTTCATTTCAAACTGAAAAACTATCAGCAATAGTATACAACTTTCCTAGCAGAATTCATAGAGACCCATACCTACATTTCTTATGCATAATGAATTAAAGCCAAAAGGACACCTATGATCTATAATCCGGCCTCTTGTGCAAACTCAATTCCAGCCATTACAATCAGGCCACTGGCAAGAAAAAAGTATTTAAAAAAAAGGAATTCAATTTAACTACAGATTATACTATACAATTCTTATGAGAATGTGACTGTACTGTTCAACGCTGCCTGCATATGCATCTATGTGCTTGTGGCCAAGGTGCTATGAAGGAAGTCAAACAAAAGTTAAACATTTTAATCTCGCCTCAAGATTTTTCACTTTGTTATAATTTATTTTGTTACAGAAATCACTATTTCTGTGAATTTTCTAGAAATCATGGAGCCTATAAGTTGTGACAAAAAGCAGCAGACAACATTTTTGAATTGTACATTAGTAGCGCACTGGGCATACTGTGAAAATGTCATCATTTGAGGTTACTAAAAACTCTTACACTAGGTTTTTGTTTGTTTGCAAGAGCTGTTACTACTGTATAATCCACAGATTCTCAGATGTGCTACTTACCAAGACATTATGTGTATAACTAAAGTAGCTAGAAATACTGTACATTCAACCTCTCTGGGTGGTTAATTAGATCCTAATGATCAAAGTGAAGAACTAACTACATGTAGGCCTGATACACTGAAACACCAGCACAGCAATCATCTAGTACCACTGCAAACTACCACAATGCCTCACAAAAAAAAAGATTTTCAGTGGAGCAGTGAAAGAACACAGATAAAACAAGTTGCTCAAAACATAAACCGCACACCAGGTACAACAGCCTCCACACTGTTGCCTGTGAACTGATCTCAGATAGTGAAACAAAGCAGAAATAAAAGCCATATTCTTGGCAATAAAAGGGTGAATATGATGGGCAGCATTAGAAACATTTACTTTAGAATAAATATTCTATTTTAAGAACTACTCTTTGAGAGCAGAGTTATTGCTAAGAAAAACAAGGAATATGCTAATGACAAACAGAGGTAAGAAATAAAGTGATACTAGATTAAAGAGAGGTATTCTATAATATCAAGTAAGATCTCATCTCAGGAATGGAAAGCAGCAAAACTAGCCAGTTGCCAACATTTTTAAACAAGAAGATGTGGGGACCTTCTCATGACTCAAAGCACAATACTGCTGGACATGAGAGTTTAATTGTGTTTAAAAGCTGTGCCTCTTATCTCCTAAACATATTGAAACTATAAGTTTTATTCTAATTTCAATGCACGGTTGCCAGTTCTTGTGAAATGCTGCTGCTTACTGGTAATTTAGAGGTGACCCAACACAGATGCAAAAACATCTTAAGACTTCAAATCACAAGCAGCACGCATACATAACAATACAAATAAATTTAGTAAATAAAAACAGGTGCTTTCATTTTGTCATGCAACAGCTGATGATTTAAACACCAAAAAACAATGCACAGTATGCTATTTGGTTGGGTTTTTGCCAGCTAGAAAAAGCATCAAAAATTGATTAAATTCTGTTACCAACTCTGCGACAGACTCTCAGAACACCTGGGATAAGTTAGTAACCTCTTTGCCTTAATGAAGAAGAGTGTCACATGCCCACTTTTGCAGAAGATTACAATGTATGGACAGAAACGGTTACCAGTAGTTTAAATTGAGGGTTGGAGTGGTTACAAGTACTCCCCCCATATCCGCTGGGGATATGTTCCAGGCCCCTCCGTGGATACTTGAAACCATGGATAGGAGCGAACACCCCCTCCATGGATTCCTGAGGGCCCTCTGCCCTGCTTCCCCTGCGGGCAGGCATGCACACACCCCCAGCTCTTATTTTTCTTTCAGCAAGCTTTGTTTCTTCCTTAAAACAAACAGAGAAGCAGCCTCCATTGCAGGCAAGTAGAATGAGACTAAGTCCTAGAGAGGCTCTGCAAAGTTTCTGTTAACCTTGCAGAGCCTCTCTAGGACTTAGTCTCATTCTACTTGCCTGCAATAAGCAGCCAGAGTCTGCTTCTCCTGTTTGTTTAAGAAATGGAGCTTACTGGGGAAAAAGTAACAGCCGGGGGGGGGGGGTCCCCGCGATCCATGGATAACTGAAACCGTGGATAGTGAATACGGGGGCCCACCTGTGTATTCTATTTTTTTCCAATCCCCTATTTAGATTGCATATGACATTTGACTGCTCACCAGTTTACAGTTTACTTACAAACTGAATCTATTAACAAAGGTACAGCAACTTGCTGTCTGCTCTAGTTCTTCTTAGCACAAGTTGTTAACAGTTGGAAGAATAACTGCTGCCTTTGCCAAGTTCCTTAAAGGCATACCACCATTTTATAACAAAGTTCCATAGCTGCAAAGATTTTCCAGATATAAAATGGGGTAGCAAAGCACAACAGCCTTCCCTCGTGCAGCCAATCGTTGAGAGCTTAAACAGCCACGCAATGTGAAAACTACTTAGGTGCTAAATTATCTGCAATATTAAAGCAGTCTTTCTCTCGGTTTCTTGTTGTTCCAACCCACACCAATACTTGCATAGGGAATCAAATCACCATCCAGCCCAAAAGAACAGCCTAATTTTGGCTGGATGGTGATTTTGGCTGGATGGTGATTTGATTCCCTATGCAAGTATCTATTGGTGTGGGTTGGTTTTCTGTAGACTTGATACCCTAATGTACCATCATCTTTTCTTTTAACCAGCATATCTAGGAAAGGTAGTTTCCCATCTTTTTATTTTTCCAGTGTAAACTATATCGAAGGGTGTTGTTGATTTAGATGTTCCAGGAAGCTGTCCAGTTTTTGATCATCATAGTCCCAAACTGCAAAAACATCATCTACATATCTAAGCCATTTTTTAGGTTTGTATTCAAATCACCATCCAGCCCTAAAGAACAGCCTAATTAATACTTTACTTTATAGAGCTGAGAAAATAAGTGAACCAGAGCATGTGCAGAGTAAGAAACAATACGTGGAAAGAGTCTTACAAGCGAATGGTTACAAATGAAAAGAAATTAGAATGATAGAATTAAAAAGGAAAACACCAAAGAAAGAGAAAGATTTACAATTAGAGTTAGGCAATGTTACTTTGCCTTACATTAAAGGAACAACAGACAAAATTGGGAGACTACTGAATAAGTTTAACATCAGGACTTGTTATGCTCCAACCAGCAAAATTAGCAATTTTTAAAGGAACCCTAAAGACAAACTACATCCATGGTTATGTGCCGGAGTTTATAGAATCCCATGCAGTTGTGAAAAATGTTACATCGGGACTACAAAAAGAATACGCATAAAGGAAAACTAGCTATATTTAAGGTTGGAACAAGCTGATAAATCAGCTATTGTGGACCATGCATTAAAAACTGGACACCAGATTTAACTTTGAGCACACCCAAGTTATAGTTAAAACCAAACAATATCGTTCCCGTCTGAACAGGGAAGCAATCGAAATAAAAAAAAACATCCAACTGCAGTAAATAGGAAGGGGGAATCTGTAGAGATTAGCGATAGTTGGCTTTCAGTCATCAAAAGGTCTCGCACTTTGACAGATCACAGAACAACAAGAAATCGAGAGAAAGACTGCTTTAATATCGCAGATAATTTAGCACCTAAGTAGTTTTCACATTGTGTGGCTGTTTAAGATCTCAACGATTGGCAACACGAGGGAAGGCTGTTGCACTTTGCTACCCCATTTTATATCTGGAAAATCTTTGCAGCTATGGAACTTTGTTATAAAATGGTGGTATGACTTTAAGGAACTTGGCAAAGGCAGCAGTTATTCTTCCAACTGTTAACAACTTGTGCCAAGAAGAACTAGAGCAGACAGCAAGTTGATGTACCTTTGATAATGTTCCTCATGGTTTAGGAGCGAAACGTTAGGACAACCCCTTGTTCTCTTGTTAACTGAATAAAACGACCAGAAGAACCTGGAAAATGCTTCCTTTTATTAATTCAAAGATATGTACCGGTCGTGAAAACCTCAGAACATACATGAATCTATTAAGTTTCAAATGTGCTTTATAAACTCTTCCTAAATGCTAAATACAAATCAAATAGAGATCTGTGTTTACTCCACAGGGAACAATCTTTTCCACTAATGGCACAATCCTATTGAAGCCCATGTGCCATAAAGAGCATTGCAATGACTTGTGAGGCAGCAGTGCTGGCAGGAAGGCCTGCACTGTCCCGCTGGAGCTTAATTCCATCGCCGGTGCCATGGAGCAGGCAAGTCCTACTCCAAGAGGCGTAGGGGCTGGGGAAGGGCAGGGAGGGGGCAGGCAGATCGGGCCCAGGAGGGGGATGAATCAGCAACACCACAGCATGCCGTATCCTATCTTTCCTCCCAGGCCCTTTCTGCTGACATGGGGCTGCTTGGTTCTCCGCCAGCGAAAGAGCTGGCGGAGAACCAAGCAGCCCCAATGCGGCGGCTGGGGTTTACCCAGGGTAAGCGGAGATGTCCATTTATCCCGAGGAGACCTCCAGCTGGGCCTTCCCCAGATGCAGCGGGGGCCACACGGCCCACACTGCATGTCCCAGGCTGGGGGGGGGGGTAGGATTGCACTGTCTGTCAAGTTATAGAGTTTTCAGTTTACTAAAATTGTTGTCACTGTGGTCCAAACTGTTATCATGTCCAAGTACACAGCGGAAATAACTCCGTAGAACAATTTTAGAATAAAAGCTGAAAGGTTTAAAAATAGTCCTGCCAGGTGAACTTAATGCACTGAAACTTCACATTGGTTTAAGGAGCTGTGTCAAGGGGTGGGCTTGAAACTTGAAAATTACTTGGCAGAGAAAAATCTACTTTGGGCTGCATCCTAAGAGCTTCTTCCATTTGCTGAAGGAGCTGTTTGTACGAGAAGTCAATTTTTGATCTCTACTTTTCTCTGTAGCCCTGCATGTTCCCCTAAATCTGCTCCTGATGGCAGAAGGACCCTCATAAATAGATTTTAGTAAGGGTGCTCCACAGGGAAGGACAGATTTGGTGAAAAATAATCCCTCCCCTTCTTTGTGCAAATGGAGCTTCTTCTGTGAACAGAAGTTGTCTTCTTTTACAGCAACTCAAGACATTAAATGAACAGACTATGGACACTTGGTTACATTTTCAGCAAATTACAAGATTACAGATTACAAGCTGATTACAATGTGGAAAGGACAGTTGTGCTAGGGCAGCCACTTCACAAGTTATGAAGAGAGTTTTGTTGAGGAGGGTCAAGTGAACAGTCAAAACTTACAGCTCTGCATAGACTGGTTGGATCTTCCAGTCCTTACTACAAAGAAAAAATTCCTATTAATCCAAACAGCACTATGCTATGAAAATATCCTGTTTTACAAATTTATTACTGTCTCTTATCACCAAAGAGGAATACATGAAGCTTAATTAAGCCTTTGCAGTTGGAAAGGAAAGGTCACAGGAAGTCAGGCAGTTTGTCAGCTGAAGTGGTTAATTTATAATTAACAGGCTATTCTTGCTCAATTCAGACATTACACCAAACCACTGTTTGCGTGACTCTCCTTTAGAACTGAAACTATAGTTTTGTACAGTTGTAATATAGTACAAATGTATAGGCAAACCACTGTTTACAACTGCTTGTCTACTTTCATTTTCCATTTGCTCTGCACTTCAGTCTCTAGGTGCAATGACTTTTGGATTACAATGACTGTAACTAAGATTTGCTTAAGTCGGACATCATGCAAAGCCACAATTAAATTTCTTTAACTTTGGTCTGGGATAATTTCTGAATCGAGTTATTATGAATAGCCTCAATATTAATACCAGACAGAAAAACCAAATAGCACTGAAAATAAAAATATATTCCCCTTCCATTCTAAAATATTCCCCTTCCTTCTTATCTTCAAGAATTGTCTTTCTTTCTTTGTTTAAAAACATTTACATCCTTTTCTGTTAATACTGAATATCCAAAGCGGCTAACTCACCCCAAGGAATTTGGCCCTTATTCTGGGGTCCATGAGGTAGTGGGCTTGGTGGGTCAGAGAGGGTTCTTTTGTGTCCAGGGGGTGGGGGAGGGGGTCTCTTCTTAGACAGAGTGGAGCTGCCGCTAGTGGTTTGAGTGCTTAAAGGGAGGGTTGAAGGTGGGCCAGATGGACCTGTAAAATCAAACAAACAGCTGCTTACCAACATGAGGATGGGTTAACACCAAAGTAGCACAGAAGGAACTCAAAATCAGACAACATTAAAGCATAGCATAGGACTGCAAACAAACAAAAATAAGTTTAGCAACATTCTCAGTACGCTTGCAAGTCTCTTCTGGCTATGTGAGTATTTTGACTGGAACAGGGCACGTATACACACATACAGCTTGGAGTATGAAAAAGAAGCTATTGCAAAGGAGTTTTGGTTTAGTATTCAGACACAGACAACACGACTTAAATTACTTAATCATTAAATATTTAAGTAGCTTGAAAGCTACTTTCTCCTGGAAGCAAACTATGTATGACATTATATATGTCACTATGTAGTAGGGACTTGAACTTGCTTTAGTAGCAGGTGCATGGGGCTGCAATAGTCGGAGGGGAATAAACCCCTGTTTATTCAGGGGTTAAACAGCCCAGGAGTACATCAAAAAAGTCAAATAGCCCCCTGACTTTACACTGCAGCCTTGATCCAGCTCGCTGCTGCTTGAAAATAAGCCTCTAATGACACTGTGATAATTTAAAATCACTTGCATGTAGTGTGACCCTAAGACACACCATTATCAAAATCAAATATGGTTTCTGTTTGATTTATATTAGGAAATCCTGCAGTTATTAATATATTGTGTGTTTATGCTTTTTCTATGTTTTTTTATTTATAAAGAACTCTTAGGAATTTTGCAACACACAACTCTAATTGTAATAATTTTACTTAACCTATTTGAAAAATTAAAGTTAAAAATACAGTGGGACCTTGCCATCCACGGACTGGCCATCCGCTAATCTGATTTTACACGAATGGCCATCCGTGGAGGGGAGTTCCTACTGGGGGCGGCGCCATTCTTTCCAGTATCTGTGAGTGCTGCTTCCGAGACATTTTATCCATTTCATCTTTTTCTTGATTAGCTACATGGGCGATTCTAGCTGGTTGAGAATGATATAGCAGGGCTGTGGAGTTGATATACAAAACCTCCGACTCTGGCTCAATTTTTAAATCTCCAACTCCTTCATAAAAGCTCAATAGTACTGTATTAATACTAAAATGGTAAGTGGCACCATAAGAGATTTCATCACCACTACATGAATCATCAGTCTACTTTTTAGACTTATAACCTACATTTAAGTATAAGTAGATTTAAAAAAGATAATTGTGTATTAATTACATAACTCTATCGTGACTGATAAACACATAAACATGCCACCTGCTCGTCTTAGTTGTGATTTTTCAGCAGTACTTCATTTGCTGCCTAGTGGTCAGACTGGCCACTGCCCATTTTAAGATTACAGTGATTATAGACTGCTCAGGTCATGAACTATTCCGTGCAGAGGGGGAAAAAAATCAGAGAGACATTGCGTGACGTGCCAACGTCCTTGAAGAAATCAAATGATTTGTAGACAGATTGTATTCTTAAGTTGCAAAGCATTATTCCCACACCATGCGGCTCTACACATCATTGAATCTCCCTAAGCGTCAGGCTGCTGGTGGCTCACATGATAGAAGTGTTAAAATAGTATTTTCTTAAGATTTTATATCAAGGCCAGAGTCGGTATGTTTTTAACGACTCAGACTCCACCCAAAATTGGTTTTGACTTTACTGTTCTGTTATATAGTGAAAGAGATCACATCAGGATGCTACATAGCTAATCAGATTTGACTACCTACTGGTGCGGAGGCCAACGCCACTCACTCAGCTGTCACCTGACACCCAAGCTGCCGGACACAGTTAAATCCTGCACCAGGCGGCGGGAGGGTGTGGGGAGGGCGGGTCGGTGGGGGAGGGGACCATTGGCTAGCCAGGCCTGGGAGAGGGTGGGGATATCAGTGCCGCACTGCGCCGATATCCTAACTCTTTCCCCAGGCCTGGCCGACCTTACACGGCCTCCCCAGTTGTACGCCAGCTAAATAGCTGGCATGCATCCAAGAAGGCCCATTGGCCCCGCTGGCACGGACCACATCCTGTGCAGGATTGGGCTGTAAGTATCTGATCGTTGATTGTGGTCCACTATGGATTGGATTAGGTGAGCTGATGTATTTATCTGGTTAACAGTTAATTTCATATTTTTAACTGTGAGCATAATAGCTGTGAAACCAATAAAGCATTAACCAAATTTTGCTTGAGTTTCAATTTCTAAAGGTTAAAAAAACCCACGGGCTGATGAGACAATACTACTGAATACTTGCAACTTTTTAAAAAGCTAAATACAGAGTTCATAGCCTTCAAACATTAAAAATAATAATGACCATTTTTAAAAGGTCACTAACTGCTTTACATGTGGGAAGAAATTATACCCATGAAGATTGCCACATCACAACAATACCCAGTTAGGCCTGCAATGCTTGTGTCAACATGTTCCAAGCAGCAATTGCAAAAGCAACAGATACGCTACCAAGGGGAATGATTGCACTAACCCAGCAACAAAATATTGTTGTCCAAATACTGGAAAAATAGGATATCCCTCACAACAGAAGCTCAATATCCCTCAATAAAGGATGAGTGGGCGGCACATTAAGTGGGAAAAAAACTTGTTTATTGAGGTAATTGTGTAGAAAGGCCCTATTGTTACAATTACACACTTGGCAAGTGCTCGGCTTGATGGAAGTGACTTATTTATACACTTCACTTACGACTTCCAGAGAGGCTTACAAAATTATTAAACACAACAGTATAATTTATAAAACAGTATAATTTATAAAAAAACAGCTAAAAAGTATCAGCATTCAAAGAGCTAGAAATATTTAAAAGTCCTGATCAAATAAAAAGGTTTTCAGCTGGTGCCAAAATGACATCACGTTCACCTCCTGCTACGCTTCCCTAAGGAAAGCAGTCCAGAACTGAGGATGTCACAATTGAAAGTGCCCAATCCCTGGTCCCTACCTGCCTCACCTCTGAAGGTGGGGGAACCCAGAGAAGGGACTCTTGGGCAGGTTCATGCGGCAGAAGCTGATCCATAAGTTATCCGGATCCAAGCACTGACAAACCCTTTTGCTCAAACTGTAGAACGTAGCATAGCTATAGTAGCACCATGACTAGAATGAGCCAAGTACTGTACTTTGCATAAATGTTTGCAAATGCCTTCTAAGAGTATATTTATTCATATTTCTCTATTCATATATGAATATAATATTTATTCATATACTCTACATGCACAAAGTTGTTCTTTAGCCTCGTTCCCTTGCTTTTCTAGTGTCGACAAAGACCTACAGCATGGCCTATAACAAAATTTTCAGATTTGGGACTTTGACCGTAAGAGTCCAATGTCTGCTATAAAAGTGAGACAAATTGTTATAAATATTGAAGAAACAGAAATAACTGGTTTGCTCTTCTAAAAATATTTTAGTTAAATTTAAATTTCTTACTAGTAATCACATGATTTGGCAAATCTACTTCCACTGTAAATATTTCCTCTGAGGACTGAAAAATGTAACCTTTCAAATAACTAAAATAAACCAGTTTATTTACAGAAGGAAAACGCGATGAAAGGGTTACAGCAGGGGCAGCACAACCATGAGGTTGACCCGATGTGACTTGTATCAAGGCGGGTGGTGGGAGAAGTGGAAGATTCAGAGCGCCCTTCGCTCTGAGTCTGCCACTGCCTCCCTTCAGTCTGCAACAGATGCGAGTTGCATTGATTGCTTCCCACTCTCTTGAGCAAGAAGGAGATAATCTTTACTGTGCTGCCTTTTTTGTAAACCTGGAAGTGTGGCACTGCGCATGAAGATGGCGAGCACGAAGGATCTCCTTTGTTCACATAGTCCCTTTTAAATAAAACCAGAAGAGCAGCACTTCCAGGCTTGTGAAAACTGTGCAAGGAGGATAGTAAGGGGCTTTCCCCACCCCCACGTGCCATGGCAAAGGCAGTGGCAACGTCAAGCAGCATCTGAGGTTGCTCTGCCTCTGGGCCACAGTGAATGCTTACAATAGTATTTAACAACATACCTTTGCCAGCATTCCTAGGAGGAAGTGGAGGGGCGTCTGCAGCTGTTGGGGAAGTTGTTGAGTCGGTGCTTACAGAGACAAAAATCTGATTGGGAAAGGCTCCGTAGGAGAGTCTTTGTTTATCTCTAGGAGTGCTGAGACCAGGAAGAGCCATTTTGTCTTGAGGAGAAATACTGGAAGAATGACAAAAGCTCTGGGGTCTGGGAGAACGTTCTTTCTTTATTGGACTAGGCTGTGAAAAAAAAAATAACACACTTATTACAATGTGCACTATCCAGTTCATTAAAAGGTAATGCTGATAAGCCAAAAATATAGAAATAGGTTTATAATATTTTTTAACAATTCATAGAAATATTTTTGAATGGTGCAATTCCTCCGTGTTAAAATAAAAGAGGTCCTTGATGAAGATCCTGAAAAATAGATTCATGCATATTACCAATGGATACAAGTAGCTCCTGTGTACTTAAAGGACTTCCTCATTCTTCAATGGCAAATGAAGTTTTACAGTATGCATCCTATTATATGAACAAATCTGCTTCCAGCAGTGAAACAAATGGATAAAATTGTGAGCATGTTGGCGGGCCACCACGGGCTCATAGAAGGTCGCAAGGATCTTGGGACCAGCCATGGAATTGACTAGCTCTCAGCTATAGGCAAAACATTATTTCATGAATACTGTAAATTATTTTTTTAAAAAATTAGGCCATTCTTCAGAAAACCCATCAGGGTGGCGTAAAATAAAGAATAAAAATAACAATAAACAGAATAAAATTAAGAACAAGTACAATATTAAAACACAGCATGGGAATACCACAGAATAACTGAAGTTCAGCAGCAAACATAGTAAAACTGTGAACAAACAGCTGGCACTTGGGGCTGGCTATACATTATATGCAAATGACTGTGATAGAGTTGGGATGTCAGCATTCATCTTTTTCTTCTCTCCACCCCTCCCTCTGCTTAAAAAAAGAAAAGAAAAGCAGGTTGAGGAAGAATTTTGAGCAGAGAAATGGTAGGCATGTTTAAATGTTTAACATTCCCCCATCCATCCTTCCTTTTCTCCAAATTACTGTCCCAGTGGGATTCAACATACAGTTTGAATCCTGGGAAGGGGGTTGGATGTTTTTGTGATTTGGAACATAGAAATAACTTTTACCCTGTGGGGTTCAAAATGTAAGGTTACCCATGCAATATATTATTAATAATAATAATAATAATAACAACAACATTATTATTATTATTAATTGGATTTATATCCTGCTTCCCCCCCCCCCCCAGGGGGACCATATGGATATGCTCAAAATCTTTCTACTCAAAATCCTACCCTGTGGAGTTTCTCTTCAGGGCTTCTTTACACATCTTTGCACATAATATATAGTAATATATAATTCACTTTATGTAGATGGAACAAACAAAAATGCAAAGTCAAACTGTTATTTTACTTTCCTGTATTCAATTTTTTTATAAAGATTAGAGAATGGAATATGAGTTAGGGCGCAACCCAATCCTACTTACGCCACCGTTGTAACTAGCGGCACAGCGAAAACGGGAGGCCCCAGAATGGAAAGGGAATTCAAATCCCCTCCAAACGGGGGATTCAAAGGGGATTTGAATTCCCATTCCGTTCCAGGGATCTCCCGTTTTCACTGCGCCGCTGGTTACAACGGTGGCGTATGTTGGATTGAATTGCGCCCTTAGACAGCTTACAAATGTGCTCCATACTCTATAGGCATTTTAAAAATGAGTAGACATCAGGACTAGAACATAAATGGGAAAAAATTGAAAAATGAGTATTTCACCCAAGTTTATTCAGTACACTCGTCAACTTCCATAGACGTAGGGGATTTCCGGAAAACAATGTGTGGATTAATAAGTAATTTATAGTTTGATCACACTATTTCTCCAGTTACTGAATGAATTTGTGTGTGATATTAACAGCGCAATCCTACCCAGCTCCTCCACTGGTGCAGCAGTGGTGGAGGCAGGAGGCTTTCGGAGGGTAAGGGGATTTAAATCCCCTTTAAAGGGGGATGTACATGGGATTTAAATCCCCTTTCCCTTCCAAAGCCTCCCGTTCTGCCCTCCACCACCGCTGCACCAGTGGAGGAGCTGGGTAGGATTGCGCCGTTAGTGCCCTTGTTGGGAGAAAGGCGGGTTATAAATTCTTTAAATAAATACATAAATAGGATTGAGCTGTAATACAAGTTAGTTCACTGACACAAAGAAAAAATAAATTCAACAGCAAGTATTATGCATGCTGTTCCAAATGGCTGGACAGTTTCCTGATCCAATGTTCCTCAAATGTTTTGGCCTCAAGTCCCACTTCTAAACTTACAGTTTCCGCCCCCTTCCCATGCAGCTTACCCACCAACCATCTGTTCCACTGACAAACACAGGAACACTCTCACATACAACAGCATGAGTGCAGTCTACTCTACAGCTATGTGTAAGGATCAGTGCACTGGAGCATGAATCTGCATTAGCAGCATTCAAAGAGGAACAGAATGGAATGTCTGAGCCCCTCCTAAAACCACACACGGATGCCTCATTAGCTCAAACTGGTAGGTCTTATTGACTTCCCATATGAAGAGATCAAGGAGGAACAGGCTGAGGCTGCAACTAAGGCTGCAGTCCCTGCCACAAATTCAGTGTGGAATGTCATGACTCATAACCCAAATTACATCCTCTTTACCTTGTCATCCAAGTCATCATCACTTTCATCCATTTCTTCCTGCCGAAGATTCCACTCATATTCTACATGTACATGTGGATTTAGCTTTCCTGCTTTGGCCTGAGAAAGCTGAAAAAGTATACAACTTAGAAATATGAATTTTATGTATTCAAAGATAAGCTTATTTTGTTCTTTAGATAGGTAGTTATGGTTTTTATATTCCATATAAGAATACAGTGTATAAAATATTAAAAGCAGTTATATATTTTAGTTATATGGTTCATCCAAATTACCCAGGTGAGTTAAGCCGTCAATAGTACAGGACACAAAATTCCCAAATTCTTGTATCAAGGAATATAACTCAAACACACACACACACACACACACACACACACACACACACGGTATTATCTTTGCAAAAATGAGAGTTTGGGGAAAATTAGGAAAGGGGAGATGGATACAGGTTTCTGGATTTGGAAAATACATGGGTATGAACCCATGGAATAGTGAATACTGTATACCAGAGGTTCCCAACATGTGGTATGCGGACCACAGGCTGGTGGTACATGGGCTGCTGGTGGCTGCCATCCTGGCCGCGCGGCACTGCACCGGAGCCCAAAAAGCGACGACTCGAGCTCTGCTAAGTTACTTACTTACTGCCCAGCAGAGGCGTTGCTGCGCCCCGAGCAGGTTGGGGCGCCCCCCCCCGGAGCCCCCCAATAAAACCTAAAATTTGCGTTTTTTTTTTTACTGTTTTCCGGGGGGGGGAGTTAGTGTTAAAGGGGCATCTGATCTGTGTGTGTGTGTGTATGTGCTTTTCCCCCACTTATCTTGTATATGGAGCCGAATGAACTAGTCCGTAAAGCGCCCAGCAGCGCTTTCTACAGCTCGCGCAGGCGCAGAACGTCGCTTGTTGATTGAAAAATCAAAAAAATCAATCAAAAGCGCTGCTGATTGAATCCAGTGCCCTTCTGTCTGCGCCCGGCGCGGACTCCGGAAAGTGCCCAGCCAGTTCGCACAGGCGCAGAACAAGCAATGTTCTGCGCCTGCACGAGCAGTAGAAAGCGCTGCTGTGCGCTTTCCAGAGTTCGCGCCCGGTGCAGGAAGAAGAAGGGCGCTGGATTCGGCTGTATACACAAGATAAGTGGGGGGGAAAGCACACACACACAGAGATGCCCCTTTAACCCGGAAAACAGTAAAAAACAGTTAAATAAGTGCATATTTTAGGTTTCGAAACCTTAGGAGGCCTGCGCCCCCCCCCCCCCGGAGCCTCAGCGTCCTATGCCCTGGGGCCCACCGCCCCCCCATCAAACACCTCTGCTGCCCAGCACTTCCGGGTTTGCGGCTGCGCCGGAGCACAGAACTACATGGTAAGGCACAAGGGAGGGGCATTCCGTGCACTAGAAACCCATGCACTTGATCCGGCAGAGCTCAAGCACATCATTGATGATGTCATTGGCACTTATTTTTGGTGGTACGCGGCAGGCGGGAGGCCCACAAAGGTGGTACACAGGTGAAAAAGGTTGGGAACCTCTGCTGTATACTGTATGATATGGAGACCCCTGTTCCTAGCCAAGGGAATCAACACTTGACTTAAACGCCTTCTGTGGCTACCAGCCAGATGTTTTCAAGGTCTTTTAAAAATGAACTCTGAATTCTTGTTTGGTACTAGACACACTCATGAACATGAAACTATGAACTAGACACACTCATATTCTATAAACATTGTATGTTTCCTTATCCTAAACAATGAAAGCAACTTTACCCCTGCTCCACCCCCTCAATCTTGCAGTTTCAAACCAACATCCCCCCCGCCCCTTACCAAATCTTCACACTGGGTAGCTTTCAGCCTCTTTGCTGTGTCCAGAGCAGTCTCTCCAGTTTGGTTTACTGTAACATTTAAATATGAAGTTAAATATTTATTCAAGCTATGCTGCAAATTATTATAATGACATCCACTGTTATGAAAAACAAACATTTATAGGGGAGATTAAATGAACGTCTAATTACTGATATGAATAAGAAGGATTCACTAAGAATGATCTGAGAACAGTATCTACTCTTTGAAACTTCAGGCTTTTCAAAGCAGAACCCAAAGACCAAGAGGAGCAATTCGAGGTTATAAAATTATCACAGTTCACGTAGATAAGGAATGCTCTTTTGGCTAGTCAGGAAAAGGATCCCTTGGAGAAGAAAAGCAAGTACTGAAGGTATCTTGGCCTGAAGTAAAGATTAGAAGCTGAAATCTGACCTTCTTGGATGTGGAAAGGCAACCTGAACTTGATGGAATCTGAGACTGTATTTATTTATTTTCTGTATTTATATACCACCTTTCTTATCCTCAGATTTCTCTTCAGATATTACTCAAGGCAGGTTTGTCTAGCTCCGATAAGGATCTTTACAATATTGTTCTATATCAGGGGTTCTCAGTGTCTCACCGACTGCATACTACCTCCGGCACTGCTCTCCTGCCGTGTACCACTGGAAGTAACTGGCGATGATGTCATTGCCAGTTAATTCCAGGTTGGATGCCACGTACCACCAGCGCTCGGCTGAAGTACCACTGGCGATACATGTACCACCGGTTGAGAACCCCTGTTCTATATAGAACCCTTCAACTCCAGATGGTTTCGTTCCACGGTGTAGTCAACCTCACCAGCTGCAGAACACAAGCCTCAAGCATTCCGCAGGCAGCCACAAATCATGCCGAACAGGGGATCTTCCAGTTGTTATTACTCTGTCACTGACATTCTCAGCATTCCAGTCCATTCAACATGCACGCAACAGCAACTCCTCTCTCTCACCGAGGGTCATGACAGCTTATCAGTGACTTCCGATCTGTCTCCCCTTCCAGCATGAAAGGCTACTCCTGCTTATCTTCCGTCAGTCTTCAGGCAGTTCAACCTCAGGACCACATCTCCTGCCCTATTGAATCTACTCTGGGGGATACTACCTGTTTCCCCAAAAATAAGACCGGTCTTGTATTAATTTTGACACACACACACACACACACACAAAAAAAACCAACACAGTAGGTCTTATTTCCAGGGGATGTCTTATTTTTCATGTACCGGTACATCAATTTACATTTATTCAAATGCAATCATGTCATCTTCTTCTGGAACAATGTCATCGTAACTCTCCAAACCCCGCATTTCAGCCTGAATTTCTTGCGACTCCATTGCCTGTAGAACCATTGGCCCAATCTCCTATGTCCAGCAATAGAGCAGGCGAGTATCTTCCAAATAACGCTGACTCCAGTGCCTGAGGAGAGGCTCTGGACTTGCAAAGGCGGAGGGGATAGTCGCGTTGAAGGAAGACTGAAGCCATGCAGCTCTGGCGTGGGCTGATCGCTGCTCTCTGATCGCTGCTTAAGAACATAAGAAGAGCCCTGCTGGATCAGGCCAAAGGCCCATCTAGTCCAGCTTCCTGTATCACACAGTGGCCCCACCAGATGCCTCAGGGAGCACACAGCCAACAAGATAATTCCTGTTTCCTGTTGTCACTCCCCTGCACCTGGCACAGAGAAAACCTACTTCTAAAACCAGGAGGTTGCTTATGGCTTGTAACCTGTGATGGTCTTTTCCTCCATGAATCTGTCCGAACACCTTATAAGAATCTGTCCAAACCCCTTATCTTCCTCTTCTTACCTTATCTTATCTGCTTATTCTTATCTTATCTGCTTATCTTCTTCTTCATCTTCCTCCACCTTCCCCGGAGATTGTAACCAGTGCGGGCGGCTCAGAGAGGCAGCGATCAGAGTGCAGACGGTGCAGGCGGCTCAGAGAGCACTGGTCAGCCTTCGCTGCCAACCCCTCGCAGCTGGAGCTGCGTGGCTTCGGAGCCTTCAGTCTTCCTTCACCCGTTCCTTCAGTGGCTTGTAAAAGCCAGGGACTGTTGCTACACATTCTAATGCTCGTTCAAAGACCCCTGGGACCTTCTTTAACTAGTACGGAGCCTTTAATGGTTTCAATTAAATCATTTTAATATGGTATTGTAATTGTTTTGCCGTTGGCAGTCGCCGCCACTTGCAGTTGCCGCCACTTTAAAAGTAATTTTCAGCGCCTGCGCGCCTCACCCTTGGAACACCCAGCAAGGCTCACTAGAGTGCCGGCGGCTGTACTGAGCAGTTGGCCGTGGCACACGGGAGCAGTTCCGGCCGGCCCAAAAGAGCAGCCGGCCAGGGCAAAGATCTGTGTGGTTCAGCCATTGAAGATGCTAGGTCTTATTTTCAGGGAAACAGAGTATTTTGTGTGCTGCTGACACCCAACTTCTCAACTGTAAATTTGTAGTTTTTCAAGATATATTTTAAAAACTTGTATCCCCAAAAAATCTAGTCAGAACTAAACACCATCGAAATTACTGAGATATGTTAGTCATTACTAACTTGACTAATTTCTGACTAACTTTAGGATGCAACCTATTGAAACCAAAGTTATGGAGGAATATTTTCGAAAAAACAAAAAGTTGATCTTGTAAAGACTGATCTGGATTTTCATTATCTGGAAAGGGGTGGGAGGGGGAATGATTTTTTACAAAGTTACCATCAAAGACAAAATAGTGGAGGTAAATCAAAGGTGAATTTGAACTATGAAAAAATGCAAAGCAGGAGCCACCAAGAGAGTAGCTACAGGGAAATTACATAGGAAAGATTTTTTAATTACTTTATGTTTGTGTCTAAGTTGAAACACTTTCCTTACATAACGACACAGTTATAGGTTATTTTGTGTGTGTGTGTGTGTGTGTGTGTGTGTGTGTTTTGCAATAAATCTAATGCCCCTGTTTAAAGCTTATACTCTTAAAATATTCTGTATGGAATACTAAAAATAACCCAAAGAAACAAACTTGCTCACCTATACCAACAGTTGGCTTGCCCTTTAAAAGCAATTTCAAACATTCAGGCTTATTGTATATACTGCAGTAGTGCAGAACTGTATTCCCCAATGCTGTTTGTTTATCCAGGTTTCCACTAAAAAAATCAAAGTGAGAAATAGTATTAGTGTTCCATGACAAATAATTTATCTTCATATTGGGTGCATCCAAATTTGTGTGAGCACTATTGAAGCTCATACAAAGGATCTTATGTGTGTCACCTTCCCTCTATAGTTCTCGGAGTTCCTCAAAAGCTTCCCTCAAGAGACTGGGACCCCTCCAAAATGGTGTGGCATAGGGAAGCTGTAGGAGGGGAGGGGAAGAATATCTCCTGGTAACAGCTGGATGCACCTTCCACAAGCTGAGCTCCAATGATCCCCCCTCCTACCACAATCCTCCGCTCTGTATCATGTCACCAGACCTTCAGGAGCAGCGTGTCAGGAGCAGGGTGCATATTTCTTAATCGGGTTTTATTGCACTTTGCCCCACTTTGCATGTAACCCATTAATACACAGTGTGACAGGTTATCTTCAAATGAGGGCAAAATGCATTTCTGAACACAAAAGGTGTGTGTTGTGATAGCGTAACACTTTTTATACAGAATATGACTTTGATGGTTCTATTCTGTGAGATCATAGGGTGGTGAAGAATCCAGCATAAGTATTATGTTAGGGCAAAATGCCCTATGGCAAAATACAAAATGCCCTGCTAGGAACCTTTCTTCAAGAGTACACAGGAGACTAGCTTTTGAAAGAATAAAACACAAAGTTTATTACCACCCTAAAAAGTGGGCAGGTGGCATATTACAGAGTTTCCCAACCTGTGGTACGCGTACCACCGGTGGTACTTTGAGCGACTGTTGGTGGTACGTGACAGGCTGGTCCTTATCTGGTTGTCCAATCTCCGGTCTGACTTGCAATTTATTTCAAAACATCTCTGATTTGCTGGTCTCACCTTTGGAAAGCTGATTCCCCAAGGCAAGAGGACAGGCTTAATTAGCTGCTAGGAACATCAATCAGCTGCTAGGAGATCTCTTATATGTAGTTCGATCGAATGTAGAAGCGATGTTCGATCGAATGATTATATGTAGAAGCTCTCAGCAGCTTCTGCTCCTTATCTCCAATCTGTACTGTTTGGTATTGCTTCCTGTATATACACCACTGAACCACTAGGTGGCGAACGCAAGAAGGAGCAGGCAAGGTTTTTTTCTCGTTTCTTTTATTTCTACTTTTAGCTGCATTTGAGAAAGTTGCTCAAATTGCTGTATTTGAACTGTCTCCTCTGAGAAAGCTGCTGCTCATATTTGTAGATATTCAAATCAATAGGCATGGATATAGGGGATTCAATTGGGGGGGGGGAGAAGGAATGAAACATAACTGTTCTGAGGAAACATAGGCCAAAAACCAGAGACACTGAAACTGAGGATGCATGATATTCTAATCTTGAACTGAAGTCTATATATCTGCTCTTTTGGATAAGCTTCCAAAGCAGGAAATGGATCTCCGAGTACTACTGTTTGAAGGGGAAAAAAACCCCACAGTGGCTTAATTGCTGCATTTGCTGACACTATCACCTATCTAGTGCACATTTAAATTAAATATTATACCTGCGCAAGTGGTACTTTTGAAGATTTGACTGTGATAGGTGCTCCACCTGGCGACAAAGGTTGGGAACCTTTGGCATATTAGGTCACTGTTTCTTTAGATTTAACACAATGTTACAGTTTCATGACTTCTGGCTGGGCACAGATACTGTTGGCTGAAGGGGTTACAACCCCAGTTCACAAACTGTGTGCCAGAGTGCCCCAGGGCGCAGTGAAAAGAGAAAGTTTGGGAACCACTGGGTTATAACGACTGTTGGAGTGAATCAGAGAAAGCTAGCATCTCAGAATGGGAATTTCTGAGCTTTTTTAATTTTGCTCTTTACAGACAGCTTCCTATTACACGGAGATTATCAGTATTTGTTAAGCATTATAACAGAACTGGGAGCATGGATCTGGCAAGACCTCAGCCTGCTCATCACAGTACTAGTACGCTAACTGATTGTGTTACAGGATGTGATTTTCTTTACCAAGTCACTCCTATCCTAGTCTGAGCTTATATGCAGTGACAGACCGGCCTGACAACAGACTCCGGTCTCTACACAGCTCTAAACAGGATAAGAAAGTCAAGGCAGCTACAAGGAAAAGGTTACACACAGCCTTATAATGGTGGTGAGATAAGGTGCCAAGGCTGTGGCAGCAGGTTGAAACCAGATGCATAACAGTAGAGGAAGAATAGGGTGGTTGGTGCATGTGATAGAGTATGTAATGTACACTGGGGCAAAAACGAAATCTGAACTTCATGTATGCAGTGATGGACCTGAACTGGCAGTGACATCCAGAAAGGAGGTTTTGGAGCTAGGGTGGATAGCTCAATAAAAAGGTCAACTCAGTGTCCAGTGGTGGTGAAAACAATAAATTCCATGATAAGGATTTAAAATAGAACTGCCAGTATCCTAATGCTGTTACATAAATCTAAGGTGCAGCTGCTTTTAGAGTGCTTTTAGGTGTGAAATTCTCACCCCATCTCAAATAAGATATTATCAAGCTAGTAAAAGCAAAGCAGAGAGCAACCTGAATGTTCATAGATTTTGTTCCCTTAATATCAGAACTTTGGTTCAACCTTCACGACAAACAAAAGTCTTTTTTCACACAACGATGATGTAATGGTCCTAGTTTAGATGGCTTTAAGAGCAGATTAAACAAATTCATGGAGGATTAGGTCTATTAATAGTTATTATGCAAGATAGCTTCATGGGACCTCTGTCTTCAGAGACACTAAGTCACTGAATATTAGCTGCGAAGGGGGCAACAATGGGAGAGGATTATTGCCTTCATGAACTGCCAGGTCCAGGCTGTTGGGGTCCCTAGGGCAAATGATGGCATTACCTGATGAGTACTACCATGCTTTTAGTTCTGGGGTCAACATAGCTAAGTGGGCTCTCTGACAGGCGTGGGCCTTCAGTCAGCGCTCTACCTGGTCGACTTCTGACATTACACCTGCCTTTTTATCTTGCTTGTGGGCTTCCCAAAAAGCATCTTAGAAACAGGATGCTGTACTAGAAGGACCTTGCTTTAATCCAGTTAAGGCATTTTTATCCAAGGGTGTATATTTATTTATTTATTTATTTATTTAATGGATTTCTACCCCGCCTTTCTCCCAATAAGGGCAATCAAGGCGGCTTGATACGCAACAGGAGTTGCGCAACAGATATACGCAACAGGAGTTAAATGCGGACACCTGTGGGCTGGGAGGAAATGTGGTAAGTTAGGGTAGCATGCGTGATTCAATTTTCAAAGTTCTAGAAAGACTGTTTTGATGCCTACAATCCAGAATACAAGCAAATACAGAAGGTGTTAAGTGAATAAAGAAAAATAATGATAGTAGTGGCCTTTACCAGTTTTGTACAAGGAAGTCAACCAAATGGAGTGAGGTTTGGTCAGCAGTCCGGACTGCTAAATGAAGGGCTGTTTCACCTGGCTCCTAAACATATATAACAAAGAACTGTAAGATTATGAACATGAGTATTAATTTCATCTGGATAAAAATGCTAAGTTACTAAAATGATAATTTCTCATCCAGAATATTGTAAAAGACTATCACAGAATTCTTCACATTTTCAAAAAACATATATAAATTCACCTCCTCCTTGCACAAGCATTTGTAACAAAAGAAATTAAATTTCCTATGGACAAAAGAATATACAGCATAACAACTCCTCATGTTAGGATGTAAGCAATCACTATCATCAACTGTTCTTATATAACACATATATGATATACTGTATCTTTATAGGGTTTGTATTTGTTCATAGTCATACCTTTCAGATCACTTCTCTCATGTCTTACCTGTCCAGGATCCACCAGTGGCTCCATTAGCTCTGTCCCTTCTGCATAGACTTGAATTAATGCAAGTAAATCCCTGGATTTGACAGCCTCAAGTAATTCATTCAATTTAGCTGCTGCAGATGCACAAGTTTTTCTGGAGAACTTATGATCTACATATTTAGCAGTAATAAATTCCTTACGTGCAGTCCTGAAAAAGAGAAAAATATTGCTAGTAGTTCTGTAGGCACCAGCAGATTTCTTTTAAATAAGATTAAATTCCACATTGTCTTGTTAAGCCAAGTTTTATTTATTTATTATTAAATAAGATGTGTTTTCCCTCCATGACAGGCCTTGGACTACAAAAGTTCAATCTAGAAACACAAATGACCAGCCACAGAGTATTATCTGGGTAGACATGTATTAAAATCCTTGGATTATCAGTTTTCATTTTTTTAAATAATATTTCCAAACCCACAAAAACTATGAAGAAAATTGTAACAAGAAAATTGTAAGCAATTGTAACAAGAAATTGTAAGCAACGTTTCCCAAACAAGAACGGACCATCTCACCGGGATTAAAGGTCATATCAAAAATATAGTTTACTGTTTAAAACAACCATTAAAAACAATAAAGATCTTTCAACAAAGCAGACGTTTCATTCATTTGCCATGAATATTTTCAATGCTAAGCAGCCGTATGGCGAAGCAAACGATGGTACAAATGCAACTTGCTAGTTCGTCTTTATAGCAGAGTACCACTTACCACTAGCGGAGGCAATTAACATAGACACAGGCAGACATGCCCTAATGATCTGTAGTAACCTGTAGATACATTGTATTTTCATAAGTCACACCACCTGAGGTGATCTGTTTCAACTCAGCCCTAGTGACGTGAGTAGAACTAACTCTTTCACCAATATCCTGCAAGGATATCTATAATACAAATTATGCAGCTAGGCTAAATTGGAAGCAATTCAATTTTTTTAACACGGAAATGTGGATGTAAATTGAAAATAGGAGATGTCCGTAATCAACAGAATTTGGACCCCTTTATTGTGTAAGACTAAGTGCTTTGGCTGGAAGGAAAGCTATGGCAAACTTAGACAGCATAATAAAAAGCAGAGATATCACCATGCCAACAAAAGTTCACATAGTCAGGGCGATGGTGTTCCCAGTAGCAATGTATGGTTGCGAGAGTTGGAACATAAGGAAGGCTGAGCGCCGAAGAATAGATGCTTTTGAACTGTGGTGCTAGAGAAGACTCCTGAGAGTCCCTTGGACTGCTAGGAGATCAAATAAGTCAATCCTAAATGAAATCAACCCTGACTGTTCCCTGGAAGGACAGATACTAAGGCTGAAACTCAAATATTTTGGCCACCTAATGCGGAGAGAGGACTCTCTGGAGAAGACTCTGATGCTGGGAAAAATTGAAGGCAGAAGGAGAAGGGGAAGGCAAAGGATGAGATGGTTAGACAGCATCACCGATGCAACGAACATGAAAATGAGCGAACTCAGGAAGATAGTGGAGGACAGGAAGGCCTGGCAGGATATGGTTCATGGGATCACGAAGGGTCGGACACGACTTAACGACTGAACAACAACAAGTGCTTTGGCAGCTGTTAACTAGTGATTTAGGATAAGTTTATATTATGATACTTAGGGGCCTTAGGCAGCCTGAATCCAACTACATTTGTAGCTGGATTTAGGACAGGTTATAATTTCTTTTTTGGATCTGGAGGTTCAGCTTGTCTGAACCCAGCTATACAGCGGCCTTGTCATTATAGGTTGTGTTCAGTATATAGACATCCTTGCAGGATATTTGTGTAAGAGTTAGTTCTACTCGTATCATTAGGGCTGAGTTGAAACAGGTCATATTTTTTGTCCAACATGGTAATTCATATGGTCCATAAACATGGGTCGTCACAAGGAGCACACTGTTCTCCCCCCTCCTCACAGTTATGCTTATTTTGACACTACAAATTCTGAAGAAGCACTCGTGATGCTTATGACTTTTTCAAGAATACATCCCCAGTCTTATCTACTCAGATCTGCTATGCCCCAACCCCCCCTACGGACATATGTATGCATATTGTGACTTCAGACAACTATGCCTCCAGTTATATCTTCAAGACAGCAAACTGAATGGCAAGGGGGAAAGACTGGATTCCATAAAGAATTTTATATGAAAAGTAATCTGATGCCAGTTACAAAAGTAATTTCTCGGCTTAGTTTTATATTAAATTCTCTCTTGTGCCATGAAAAAAAACACAGATATTCCCCCACCCCCACTCCAAATGTAATAGTTATTACAGTACTTACATATCACTTGATGGAGTAGGTTTTGGAGAAGGGCTTGGTAAATTCCCCTCCATAATCTCATTAAAACTATTGTTTCCTATGTTCTTGGCCAGCTGTGAAAGATACAAAAAGTGGTGTTATTAAAAAATTGTTATTGATCTAAGATTTTCAAAACAGAATATTTGAACAGGAATGCACTTTTAACATTATTTTATTATACAGGCCAACCTAATATACAGGTCAACTATTGCAGAACAGACATTGATATGGTTTGATATGATTAATACCTATTTGCCTTTTTTTGTAAATCCTATCGTATTTTATTTGTAAATCTTAAAAAAAAACAGTTAAAATATTTTCCTTTCTAGTTTTAACTGTATTCAATTTATAGTTATAGTGCAAGCAAAAGAATCTATCATTCTGTACAAGTATCCAAACTCATTAAAAACCTGTTCCCAAACCACTTTTTAAAGCTAATGTCTGAACTGCAACTAAACCAGATAATCTGAAATCTGGATGAACTTGAACCAAAAGTTAATTCAAATTTTTAATGGTACAAATCTGCTGGAAACACCTTTTTCTTAAAAATAGTAAGGAAGTTAAGTGTCATCAATAACTTCACATTCGAACTAGTGGTTATAAAATCAAACCCACAAAAGAGCACCAGACACTGAAGGGAAAAAGAAAACATCAGTTACTATTCCCTCCTCCTCACAACAGATAACTGCCCCAATTCACAAGCTTTAAAGTTGACTTTTAGTGATTTTATAATGTTGCTTACCAAGAGTTCAGATGTTCCTAATTTGTCTAGCTCTAAAGACTGGATTCGAGAAATATGAACACCCATTTCTCTATGTATCCCAGAACACTCTATACAAGTTAAAATGCCCAGGTTAGTGGAAAGCCATGTTGGATCTGAACAAAAAGCAGAGGAATATGTTAAAAACAGTCATCTTTCCATTCACAACAGTTTACTGTAATATATATTGATATCAGATATCTGTTATACCTTGAATTTGTTGGCTTATGTTTCTTAGAAACAATTTTCATATTAGCTAAAATACATAATAATATGCACATAATAGTACCTGGTGATCCACAATCACAACAGACATCATTCCCAGGTAATCTCTGTACGTCATCAATAATGGCTTTTGTAAGATCCTCTAAACTATTTTCCCCTGTGCTCTGTTCTCCCCGGAATGCCATGTTTAAAGCTTCTTCTTTGCTGTTGGTCAATACTGATATCCACCTAATATAAAATACAGAAATGTTTAAAGGATGTTTTCCCACATAATACTTTATTTAAAAACATTCTGAAGATGTGAAAGAGTAGAAGGAATAATTGTGTATCGACAGCTTTCCATTAGTACAGGAGGGCGAATGGCAGGAAACAAAATAATAATGACAACATAGAATGCAAATGCAAAAGGCTAGAATAAAAGAATGGGATAGGCAAGAAGTGGGGGAAAGGTTTATTTCTATCAAAAAAGATTACATTGAAAATGGTTCTGGAGCAAGTTGTTTTAACAAGTCACAACACTTTTATCCTGAAATAAAATAAATAAATAACCTCAGATTTGTCCCATCTACTGAACTACTGGAAAGTCAGTAGACACACAGTCTTCAGGTATCTTTGTCAGTTTCTTCTCAGCCAAATTATAATTTTCACAGGAAAACAACAACCTGAATCTTAGATTAAATTATATTACTTCATTTTCTTTTTAGCATTCTAAAAATATGCTCATCTCTCAAACTCAGAGGAATTCTAGAAGCTTTGCAGCCAAAAAGCAACATTGGCTCTTTCTATGGCAAGGGTTCTAAGACAGTAAAAACTTGCTTAAGGTCCATGTAGTCTCCCTTTAACATTTATCCACTTGTGTCCATGTTGAGGAGAAGAGTGCAATGCTGTCAAGTTAATTTCCTATTTTTGAATGAATTTATTAAGCCTGATCCACAAGAAAAAAAATTGACAGTATCCAATACCAAGTCAGTGCAATTATTTGATGTGATGCGGCACCAGGACAGTAAGACACCCCAAATGTCAATTCAATGTAGCAATTCAGGACAGTGCAATTACACTGGTGAAACCACACAACAAAAGGCCTGGCCTAAATATTTTGTGAGCAGAAAAGAAGAAGCACAAAGCACAATCCTATATAATATATCAACAAGACAAGAAATTATCCCTGCATCCATTCAATGTTGCAACCACAACATGGCTAACAATGTGCTAGCCTGTCCAAGCAATTGACCAGGAAACAAGGAAGCTTTTCTCTGGTAGTGGATCTGGATGGGAGATGTCAACTCTTAGGGATATCCTATTACCTTGGCTTTGTCTGTCTGCAGAGGCCCAGTCATACAATCTAAAGTCAAGAGTCTTAACTGGAGATATGAATTGTGTAAAATTAGAGTGCAGAGTTACCTAGAATGTATGGTAGACTACTAACAAAACAATAGCTTACTTTGAGCTCACAATGTTTCCTCTGCATGTAAGGAAAGACAATAAGGAAGAAGACAACAACATATTGTAGCTGTGGTCAGCCTGCATTGGCAAGGGGGTTGGACTATATGATTTTGAAGGACCCTTCAAACTCTATGATTCTATGTACCGGGTATGTATTTTTTGTATCGTGAATGGTTTTTTTATGACATACTAACATAAAATCAAGCTAAAGCAGGGCACTAAATGGACAACTAAAAATCCATCATGCAACTATAAACCTTTCTACTATGAAATATAAGGAGATCAGAAACTGGGCTAGAATTGGAAGAAGTCAGCCATATCATGTTCCCTGCCCCCACCTTCCTACTGTGGCAAATAAGCTGGAAGTGTGCACCAACCACCCAGTGAAGCAGACCGTGTCTCCCTTACAACTGAAATTGCATGGGTTTATTCAATTACATGCATACGTATGGTGTTGTGCTTTAACATGTAGCATAAAAAGAACATACATTTGCTCCTGTGTCATATTTGCATGGGCTCAGGTTAGGAAGAAAGAATATGTTAATAAGCAATGGAAAGGGAAATGGGAAAGACTTAGGAAAGAAAAAGGACCATCTTTTAAAAAGAGTACAGGTGTCTTCCACTTGATGGGGATACGTTCCTGTAACCCCAAAGTTAAGCAGGCCCATCGTTAAGCAGGTCCGTCCCTACCTTAAAGTTTGAGGCCTCTCCATGGTTGCAGGCCTCTCTGGAGGCCTGTTCCTGGCCTCTGCAGGCCTCGGAATGGCCCACAGAGGCTTCCATAACGCTCTTCTGGTTTGCTCCGATAAACGTTAGAGAGGCCTCTGTGGGCCATTCCAAGGCCAGGAACAGGCCTCCGGAGAGGTCCATGACCAGGGAGAGGCCTCAAACTTTGAAAAGGTGGGGAAATAGACCCATGACGTTCTGCTAATGACCCCCGTTGTATATGCGGGGGGGGGTCGTTAAGCAGAACATCGTTAAGCAGGGACACCTTTACATGAAAGATGAGAGGACAAAACAAATGTAAGAAAGTCTAAATATATGGCAGCTAGGATTGTATATATATATAAAATCTCTATTTAGTATCCATCCATCCCCCCAATTAATGGTTGAGACCTAGCTCTTAAAATACTCTCATTTGTATATGAGATAAATATTTACTATTAAATATCTGACTAGTCATTTAGAAGGCACACAGATTTATGGATCACTTTGATAGAAACATTTTAGCTAGCTTGTTTGTCTGAGGTATTCCCTGAGATATTAAAAAAAATCTCCAATGTAGTCATTCATTTCCAGCTAATAAATCAAGTATGCTGCAATACCAAATTAAAAACGTCTCACAAAAGTAAAGGATGCTATTTGTTTCATTTATAAGTAGTTGCCTAAAACAAAACACAGTTGCACAAACAGCAGTACACAGTTATTTGTAATACTGGCTTAAATTTCTAAGACAGGAATAATGTTATTCATTTTCATTAATTTACTGCTGCCAAATCAAGCAAACAACTAAATTCTATTTGAAGGCCTAAAAAAAGTCCCATTTCAAACCAATGGTATTAAACCATGCTTTTAGCTGCAAACACATTCCAGGCCACTGAAGCTGTGGCCTGGATAGTATTTCTTTGTTCTGTTGTAGGTAATGGGAAATCAGATTAGCTCGAGATGTTACGGTACTGAGTAATCTCTCTCTTTTTTTGCTTCTTCCATGATGGGCAGCTGTGCCACCAGGTTGTGCTCCTGGTTAGTAAAAGGAGGCACATATCCACCGATCAGACAGCTCACATAGTTCTCCCCCTTTGTACAGTATCCTGGGAGAAGGAAAAGAGGAAGCATAACTTGCGTTTCCTGTTTCAGAGTGCTGGCATAATTCACAAAGCTGATTGTAGTCAAAATTCCATGTGTGGAAGGGGTGCAAGAAAATAAACTATTTCACCTTTTTTCTCTCTTTATATGATTGGAGGAAAGTTTAGGGAAAAACATTTTCAGGATTAGGCTGCTCTTTGTGGCAACCCACAGAGAGAGAGAGAGAGAGAGAGAGAGAGAGAGAGAGATTCCATTTTAGAAAATCTCATGTATTTGCCCTATCCTACAGAGAAATATAAAAAGGGAAAAGGCAAAGAGAAATATAGCAATGAGGATTAACTAAAAGCTGTTCCCATAAATACCCATGCTTGATAATTCTGCAGTCATGCCACAAGAGAGAACAACTTTGATGAAAGTGGGCAGAGAATCTCCTCTCAAAAGTGAACTGCCAATGTATCTAATTGTGCCTGCAAGCCACAGGAGGGGCATGACTCATTTCACATGAGGCCAGGAAATAATATGATTTTTTTTTACTGATGACATACTAAAAATTGATTGACTGCAAATATTTTAAGCTGTATGATTCATCTTTTATATAATATATCTCTGATACAGTAATGGAAGTAGAGTAAGTTTGCATGTCTTCTCAAAAACAGTTTTTGCACACTGTAAGAACAGGACATTTCTTTTTTCACAATTTAGATAGCTATTGCTAAATTCAAAGTACAGTAATTGCATGTGCCAGTCTACAGTAATCTCTGGCTGACTGTACTTTGAAATGATTGCTTCTCCACAATATCTATTTCTTCAGGAGTTACAAATGCTGATGAAACTATATAAAAGACATGTAAGAAACAAAAAAGACTAATAGCTTAGTTTAGGACTAAAACAAGAAAGAATCTAAGAATAAAGAGGACTTTGAGCAATCATTTTATTTCTGGAATTGTAAACAAGTTGGATGTAGTGCACTAAAATTAGAAAAGTAACAAAGGGGTACTTATGAACACAAGGCAATTACCATACAAATCCTGAATGTTAGAAAATAAAGTAAAAACGTAATTCTGCATGGGCAGGAAGATGATTATTTTCATCAAGTCAGATGGTGGAATTGGGCAGGTTACCATAAATGGACTGCCTTCTCCCGCTGGATATTTTATTTATTATGAGTCTTTCCATTAGTCGTTCATCTAGTTGCCAGTAGTAGTTACCCCTCCTCCCGTGATAGGCCTAGAAATTCAACGTACTGTGTACTGTGATGTGGACTAGGAGCATAGCTCCCTTTGTTACCTGTTTGCCTTAAAGGAATTCAAGATAAATGGTAGTTGTGGTAAAGAATTGGTTCCTATGCTCAGTTCAGTTCCCTTTGCAGGGAAAAAGGTGGACATAGCAAGCAACCACCACTTCTTTTGGCACTGGGAGCACTGTGGCAAGTGGCAGCAGCAGAGGTTTGGTCCTTGTGCTCAGCTCTCTCCCTGTGGAGGGAAGAGGACACAGAGGCCTGTTTCAAACATAATGCTAACCCTCAGGCTCACACCCTCCCCCTTCACCTGTGAGAGGAGGAGATTCAAAATTTCCATCTGCAGTTTATACTAGATTGCAATTTTCCATTGTGGTGTGTTAACAAACCAGAATATCAAATCACATTATGACTGAACACATCAGTCACTTTGTTCATATGTTGTGAGAAACTGCAGTTAAACCAGTACCTATACAATAACAGTTGCAATTACGTGCTTGCCTCAATGATACAATATAGTTTTATGGTTTACACCACGGGTTCTCAAAGTGGTGGGTCACGACTCACCACTTCTTCCAGAAGTGGCCGATATCCCCTTAAGGGGGGGGTCGCTGATATCCCCCTTAAGGGGGGTGGCCAGCAAGAACAGTGGTGGCAGCGGCCGCGCTCCAGGATCGCGCCCACCCCAACCCAAAAATGTTTTTAAAGCATACCTGGTTGTCCTGCCAGCTCCCTGAAGGGCCCGGGGGACCTGCTGCAGTCTCTGCAGGCCTCCCCAAGGCTCTAAACAGTGGCAATCGTGTTGAAAAGCCCACTTCCAAGGTTTTTAACCTTGGAGGCCTGCAGAGGCAGCAGCAGCCCCCCCCCCCCGGAATCTTTGGGGAGCTGGCAGGACAACCAGGTATGCTTTAAAAAGAGCTTTTGGGGCAGGGCGGGCGCAATCCTGGAGCGCTACCTCTGTCCCGCCCCCGCAAAGACTTACAGGGGAGTAAACTCCCCTGTACGACTTTGAGAAATGCTGGTTTACACGTAAAAACAGGTCAGGAGTTGAATTGCCAGCTCTGACTGAAGTTATTCCTGTAGATTTTTTTCCCCCCAACATGATGTAATGTTGGGAATTCGTGAAGACCCTGTTAAAAACTCCAAGATTGCTTTCAGTAGGCACCCGAAAACTGATGGTGATTCCTGGAGACTCCAGGTCAATTCTGGTGGAGTGGCAATCCTAGTTAGGAGCCAAAGTATCATACACGTAAATTTACTATCCCCAAAAGCCATTCCAATGCTCAAAGGGTCCTCTAGAGCAGCACCTTATGAGGGGATGGCACAGGAAGGGAAAACTATGCGATACCCAGAAATACTTAGCTCATATACAAACACTTCTCTGGAGCCTAGTCAAAATATGAAAAGTGGCTCTAAACAAAACTGGTTTTGCAGGCAAACATTTATTAAAAGCAGACAAAGCAAAACTTTTACACCGAGTCAAGGAAAGAAAACATTCTTACGCTACATAGTCTTGCTCATCTTCTGCCTGAAAATGGTATGTTCTGTTATCTGGAACACAAACATGTATATCTTTAAAACACTAAACATAGCTAATAGATTTTACATTCAGTTATTGAAAGGTTTCAAAAATTTGGCTAACATAGTCAGTAAACCTTTTTGTGAATAATTGGAAACCACTTATCAGGAACGTCATTCGGGGGGGCGATGGCCCCCCGGATGGCAGGCGGGTAGGGGGTGTCAGGGCGGCCGGAGGCAGTGCAACTCGCGCTGTTCGTTGGGGCGAGCGAGGAGCGGCGGCAGGTTGGCCCTCCCACCTGCCCTGCGCCTCGGTCGTGTCCTTAACGACCAGAGGGCGGTCCGCGGTCCGCCACTGCCACTTATTGACTTTTTACAAGAGAGAGAGAGAGAGAGAGAGAGAGAGAGAGAGAGAAGGATGATGTGGTGATATGTGGATTTGATGAAAAGAGAGTTGGAAGATATTTTGGCTTAGTTGGATATTACAAGTAGAAAGTAGAGATTAGTATGCTAGTAGGATATATTGCTTCACACTTTCTGTAACCTTTCAAAATGCTATGTATTGTTTTGTTTCAATATTATATTGATAAATATAATATATATTGATAAAATAAATATATTGGGAGAAATTTGGCTAGCATTTACTAACTGAGGACATACACTGAAATGAGTCAGCAAACCTACAAAATACTGTACTCATTTTCAGCAGGAAACATTTTCATCACACTAAGAAGTTATGAATACTAGTTAACTGGTTAAAAGGTATGAAGAGACTGACAAGTGAGGAGATGTATGTGAGACTTTAGCTGCAATCCTATACACACTTTCCTGGGAGTAAGCTTCATGGAACACAATAGGACTTACTTCTCAACAAACATGTCTAGGATTATACCGTTACAATAATTTGTGTAAACCCAATGCAGCTGACTGGACAGATTACAAAAGCTACAGAACTTTAAATACAACATACGTGATATCAGGTCAAATGATTTCTTGTCTTCGGCATTTGGTTTCACCTGGCAAGTTAGTAAATTCAATTTAGCAGGTTGCCTGTTTGACTAAAAAAGAAAAAAAATTATTTGCAACACTCCTGATTCAGAGCCAACAGATTATAGCAGTCATTTTCTCTGTGGATCTCTCTAGGTGCTCAATAAATTATTATATGGAGTATAAAACCCCTGGTAAGTGGACAAACAGGAACCTTTTTAAGTGATGTTCTCTTATCTTTAGCAGGGGGAGAGCTACTGTCCCTCTTCACCCCAGCATGGCATCTTTCCCAGTGGCTGTTGCTGGTGTCTCTTCTGCATCTATTTTTAAATTGTGAGCCCTCTGGGGATAGGGAACCATTCATTGATTTATTTTGCTATGTAAACAGCTTTGTGAACTACTGTTTTGTTGAAAAGCGGTACATAGATGCTCATTATAACAGTAGTAGTAGTAGTAGTAGTAGTAGTAGTAGTAGTAATGCCTATTTCCTTCCACTGTTGCATCTTATGTCTCTTTTGTGTGCAACAACTAATCTACACACTGAAATATAGACATTATGGAACAGAACAATTGCATCTTTGTCAGCATTCCTTAATACCATTCACTAATAATCTTAGAAATGTTTGGAAGAATGAACTTCAAAATAAAATCTATTAGATGAAAACGTTCAAAACACTAAACAATCCATTTATTAAGACTTGCATTATCATCATCCTTCACAACCGTTTTAGATTACTTGAAATCTCTTTTAGCTTCTGCTGTGAGAGTCCAACTACACCTACATGCTCTCTAAACATGATTTCTCGGGGGTAAAGGGTCCCATTGGGATTCAGTAAACCATGTTTGCATGTAATATGTGCTCAGGCAGTGCATCGTATACATCAAGCATTTATTTTTTTTTGTAAATCATGTCAGAAATGGTGGAACCGATCAATGTCAACTCCATGCATATACTGTTATGAAAGGGGAAAGCGTTCTGTCATTGCCCATGACCCCATTGTCAAATATTGAATATACCTTTTCAGTACCAAATTTGACACTTTCAGAATATTGAAATACTCAACATTTATCTAAAAATGCATCTAATCCTCTTGGTTGGGGAGGCAGGATGAACACTAGAGGGCACCATTGACAAAAGGCTTGTAAATCAGAGGGACACTTTACTACAGTATATCTGCAATCATGACCCTCCCACTTTACATCTATTTTTTACTTGTATCAACTCTTGTCCCCGCTTTCATTTTGCATTCCATTTTCTCAAACCTGCCAAAAAAAATCTGCTATATCTACCCCAACTTCAAGTTAGTTTATTTTTTTTTTTAAATTACACAATAGCAAGACTAGCATTTAGTAGTTGGTGCTTCCAGGTTCGGTCCTGAATGAGAGAGCGGAGTACAGAATTTTGAACACTTCAAGTAAAGTCTTTATTACATAATAAGAATAAGCATGGACATTAACCTTTTCAAAATGAATTTTAATGGAAAAAAATTCCCATGGGTGAGGAAACGTTGTGTGGTCTTTAAGGTACTCATATTCCCCTCTTTGTTCTGTCATAACGACCCACCACTACTCCTACTGTCGTGTCTTTAGGGGCTATGGATTTGGTTTTGCTCTTCTGTGTGACTCATCTTCAAATTCATCTCTGTGACAACAGATTAATTTGCTAATCCACCTAGACAATTCTGATCTCTAATCCTATATACCAACAATGTTATTCCAAGAGTGACCCATTAACAACTTGTACCCTTGAAGTAAATTGCAGAACTCACCATATAAGTTTCAACAGAACTTATAGCCCAATCCTATCCTCCCCCCAGTTTGGGCTCTGCAATGTGGGCCAAGCAGCCCATGATGCATTCTATCCGGAGAAGGGTCCTGCTGGAGGTCTACTTTGGGGAAGTGGACATTTATCCACTTACCCTGGGTAAACTCCCAGCCGTCACAATGGGGCTACTCGGTCTCTGTCGATTCCTCCCCCACCCGGGCCTGATCCGCCCCCCCCCGACTTGTTAATGCCCCTCACCCAGGCCCTGTGCTGCTTGGAGCAGGACTTACTCGCTCCACGGCACTGGGTCTTCTGCTGCTTGGCGGGCGAGCAGCGCAGGCCTTGGAACCACCTACTCACAAGTAGTCACAAACATGCTTTACAGCACATTTGCGATGCCCAGCATCAGCACTACTGAACTATAGAATTGTGCAGTCAGTTTCACATAATTAATTTAGAATTGGGCAGGAAGCCTATGTTTATACTTTCTACTTGCCATGATCTCCATGTAGAATAAGGACTGCAGCATCCTTTTAATCTAGGATCCACAGCTATTCTCTCTCATTATTTGGGTCATCCCTTAGTGGAGGAAAACCAAAATTCTGTTTCTGTATATGGAAACAGGTTTCTGACTGCAGAGTAGCAATTTCCCTTCTGCAAGTGGGTTAGCAAATCAAGCCACATCCAAGGATTCCCTTTTGCATGTGGATGCACAAATCAATGCACAAGCTATATACCCATTTTAGAAAGTTGTTCATGCAGCTTGTACAAGGTCATCTGCCCGCAGAGTTGCACAAGCAGCATTTGTTCTTCTGCTTGCAGCCCTCTGGACCTTAACCAATGTATATTTTGTTTTAGGGTTTACAGAACTTATTTTCCACAGATGTTCGGCAATCTAATGCCTGTGGACAAGTCCTAGAAAAATGGTAATAATGGATACACTTGAGGAGAAAGAACACTGGAATTTCTAGGCTAAAAACATCAAACATGGTCAAAGTTTTTTTTTTTTTTACAATTATCATATTTTCCTCCAGTATTTCCCTAGGTTTACTTAAGAGAATGTCATGTTGGACTAGGTTGAATGACTTACTGATGTCACAGTATTACACTCATAAGTCCTTGCCAAAGAAAAAAATTAGGGTAGTGTGGCACAATCCAGTTCTTTATAAGTCCATGCTGGCTTTAATTCACTCTATTAGCTCCTAAGCACTTATACCAGCGTTTCTCAAACTGTGGGTCACAACCCACTTGGTGGGTTGCGAATCGATTGTCAGTGAGTCGTGTAACGCAGCCTGCCAAGTTCCGGGTTGCCAAGAGGAGCAAGCATTGATCTCATTCTGCTGTGGTGGCAACTGCTGCTATTCTGGGCTGTCTTTCCATCTGTCTGCCTTGCAATTCCTTCTCCCACCACCAGCAAACATGGTCAGTCAAACTTCCAAGTAGCCTGTTCACATCTTCAGGCAAAACAATCTGATAGAAATCCATAATAACTGGAACAGAGAGCATATTGGCCTCATTCTCAACTCACCATGGCATCCAGATCAGGAAAAAAATGAATTTAACATGAGGTCTAGACAAGTACACTAATATAAAATATATCATTATTTCAATTGTGGGAGTGTATATTCTACACATCAGAAAGAAATAATGTTTGTGGGAGGAGAGGGAAGAAAAACTACTTACAGTTGCATGTGATATAGTCAGAATACCATTCTTGACAGTGCATTTTCTTCTTTGCCAAACTTTCCTTAGTCTAAACATTAAATAAAAAATGTGACATAGCGAGAAAATGTCTTGGAAGAAGATTACTACAGTTATGGATACTATTGCAAGAACTACTGTAAACTAAAGCTTGATCCTACAATTCTCCTAATAATTTATACAAAAGATATACTATACAGTACTGAGAATTAATTTCCTATACGATAGTGGCAACAAGGATTTCTTCTTCTAAATGTAAAGTATAGACAGTTATGTTTGTTTCTGAACAGGAAATTTAGATATATATCTAATCTAATATGCTAAATTAACCAAATATATAAGACTTAAAGAAGACTTAGCTGTAATCAATTCGTTTCGAATTCAGATTCTTGTACTAGACACTGACAAAACACACTTATCAGGTAAAACTCGCACACTTACAGCGCAATCCTATCCAACTTACACCACCGATGTAACCAGCGGGGGAGGACAGGATGGGAGGGGAGATTTAAATCCCCTTTGAAGGGGCTTGAATCCCCTTTCCGTTCTGGGGCCTCCCATTCTCGCTACACCGCTGGTTACACCAGTGGCGTAAGTTGGATAGGATTGCGCTCTTATGAATAAACACACTTTATACTTGCATCAAGAGCTGCCTATTTTATAAAATATATAAAATTTATATATAAAATTTTATAAAATATGAATTAAAACAGGACGATCTTTTCATAAATTAAATTTATATTTATTAATCTCACTGCTGTACAAATTAAATTTATCAGTCATTCTTGGATTCTTGGACAAATACAGTACATTTATGGTTTACTGGTGTAGTCAGTCCTCACCATATATACCTATCCACACCCACTAAATGAGCATACAAGCTCGTTTTTACCATTTTACAATTTAATTTCTAAGTCCATCTTTTCATATCATTGCAAATATTTCTATACCAAACCTTCCAAATTAAACAGTCAAGCTGCTCTGTCATTTTTTCTGCATGTATATTTCACAAGTTTATTATACTGTTTCTGGGGGGAGGTGACAAAAAGGGCCAGAATCAAACAAACCCTGAACTTGCCACAGGATGTGGTGATGGCACCTGGCCTAGATGCCTTTAAAAGGGGTTTGGACAGATTCATGGAGGAAAAGACCATCCTCCAGGAAAAGGTTACAAGCCATAAGCAACCTCCTGGCTATAGAAGTAGGTTTTCTCTGTGCCAGGTGCAGGGGAGTGGCAGCAGGAAACAGGTTATCTTGTTGACTGTGTGCTCCCTGTGGCATCTGGTGGGCCACTGTGTGATACAGGAAGCTGGACTAGATGGGCCTTCGGCCTGATCCAGCAGGGCTCTTCTTATGTTATGTTAACTTTACACTACAAACGTCTCACTGAAGAAAAATGTAATTTTTAATTACCTGCTAGTTTTCCAGCTGACCACTAAGGATAGAATAAGTTACACTATCCAGATCAGTCTGTTAAATGCAGTCACTTCTCCAATATTTAGATCACTCCCTCAGTTTATAAAATAGGGTGCCCACTCCCCTAGTGTCTAATAAGGAGTGAAGGAGGACAGAAGTGATGTCATTAATCAGGAAGTGATGCCATTAAGCTGGTGATGACTAGAAACAAGCACTTTTTTCTCACTTAGGAACTCAGCTGCAAATGACAAGAAAAAATACACAACTCTTGATCATATTTTCAAGTTATGGGAGAGCCCAATTATCACGTGGGTCACCCTTTCAGCAGCTCTGCTTCTGCCAAGGCGTCACTTTGCAGTTCAGCAGCTGAGAGGTACTCTGAAAAGTAATGCCTTGGTAGAAGTAGCACTGTTGAAAGGGTGGTCTGCACGATAATTGGGCTTTCCAAGCGCATGCGCAGCTTCTCCTTTTCTCAACCCTCTTGGTCTGCCTCTTCCCCCATACCATTCCTCACCTTCTGAGGCCTCCTTCCATCTCTCCCTCCCAGCGCGTTGGCAGAAGTGGCGCTGCTGAAAGGGTGGCACTGGGAGAGCTCAATTCATGTGGGCCACCAGTGACACCTCTGCACTGCTGAAAGGATAGACCACATAATTGGGCTCTTCTAGCATTGCCCTTTCAGCAGTGCTGTTTCTACCAACACGTCACTTCGCAGCTCAGCAGTCAATAGTGGTGCTGGGAGAGCCAAACTATCATGCGGGTCGAATAAAGAGCTTCCATGGGCCACATCCGTCTCGCGGGCCTTACGTTTGACACCCCTCATATAATAACATTTTTTAAAAAATCATTAAAAAAATTAACTGTCAGCAGGTTGGATCCAGAGGAGCTTCTTCCAACAGAGGATGCTCCTTAGGTCCAATGTGATGTACTTAAGCAGAAACTCAAAACGGACCATACACTGTGTTGGGATCCAAAGGAACTTCCTCTTCACTTTGGATCCATCACTTCTGCTTGGCGCCAGCAAGATAAACTTAAATAAGGTAATGGCGGCCATGGGAGGGGGGAACTCGGCATAAGTGAATCCGCAGATGCTGAATCAGCAGATACAGGGGCCCTACTGTACTAAACTCTTATAAGATGTTTACTGTCTGTATAAAGAGGAGGTATATGATGATGTGGTTAGCAACAACTTTTCCTTCCCAGCCTCCCGGGTCCAATACGCATTTAGGAAAAATCAACTTTGATTAAGCCATTTTTCAGTCATGTAATTTTTAAGATTTTATAAGCTGAATGCAGAATGCTCAGTTAAGCTGTGTTTTGGTTTGATCCAGATTTCATGCAAGAACCCACCATGCATTGATAGGTTCCCAACTTATCTAATACAGGATTATGTTCCTTCTCGGGTACATACCCATCACTCTTCTTTAAAAGATAGCCCTTTTTCTCACTGCCATATTCTTTATTTCCTTGAAGCTGGTGCATGCTATACCCTCCTTGCCTGCTCTGGGAATCCTAAAAAGAAGAAAATGGAACAGATAAACGTTTGTCTTCAATATTAGTATGCTTGCTTTATTTTACTTTAATTCCTCCATTTTATCACAATTCAAGAACAGAAGGTCCTGCTTTGTATAAAACTTCCAGGTTGTTATATGGAGCTTTTAAGTGAACATTGCAGAATATTTTAGTAAAAATAAAAGTAAAATGTTTGACAAACATTATCAACAGAAACAAGTGCAATATGGTAGGCATATACAGTACAATTATCTTCATTGTTTATGTAAATTTACCAAGAAGCTACATGGTTTAGTTCATGGTTTTAAAGGAATGAAATGAAATCTAATATATACATGTGTTTGTGTTCACTAGGTCCCTGAGTTACAGACATCCAAATTACAGACAACCATACTGGTGCTTTTGCACAGGCACAGTCGGTCAGTTGTGGTGCTTTTGTGAATGCGTGATAGCGCTGGGCCAGTGAGATACGTATGTTCCAACTTCCTGGCAAACCGCCAGAACTCAACCAGTATGTATCTTGGGGACTTAGTATACCTGTATGTACGTGTGTATATACAAACATACACACGTGCCCCTGATGAAAGAATGCATTGGCTAAAAACCTGTAAATTACTGTAACTATGAAAACAATGATTCATTAAAGCATTGACTTACTCTCCTAGACTTCGATCAGGAAAGGCAAAGGCAACATAGGAAGAAAAAAGCAGAACATTTTAAGACAGTATTATTTGTTAAAAGAAGAATATTCATGTGCTTGTAACCTCTTCATTTTAATAATTCAATCTGCAGCAAAAGCACAGAAGCAGCAAGAAATAAGGCATATTTAGATTCTCATAAGTGAAGCTTTCTCAGTAACAGGCAAAACGACATATCTTCTTTTGAAAAGGGTATTAACAGAAAAAGAGACGGTGGTCTAGCGATGGTGAAAAATGAAAGTCAAATAAAACTTAGAACAGGGCTCACATATATTTAAGTTTTGCTCCCTCATGTTTTAGGGCCTCTGTCCATAAGGCTGTGGACAGAGTGCTGGATGGTTCATTATAAACCTAGTGATAGTGGGTTAAGAAAGGATATCAAGCCCACGAGACATCAAGACAGGAAAACAGTAATACTGGGATAAAAATAATTCTTCACAAATTGATAGGACAAAATACAATTCAGCTCATATCTTGATTATTCACAATGTTAATACCATAACGGACCCTTATAAGTTGAAAAACACCATTAATCCTTCCAAAACCATGCCCTTTCCTTAAAAATGAACAGCTTAAATCACTTAGAAGATTACAATACTACTATAAGATGAAGAGAGGCTTCTTAAAAACTGAACCACATGCTTCTAGTTTCTAAACCGGGGTGGCCAACCTTTCACCATTAGGGGCCTCTGCATTCTTAAGAGTCATGCAGAAGACAGAATCTTGGCAGCTGCAATTGCTGCTGACAAAGTAGCTGCACCTGCTGAAATGTCCTCACCTACACAACTATTAAAGGTCCAGAAGCATTCATGTTGAAAGGTTGGCCACCCATTCTAAACCATCCAGCTGAGTAGCATTCGGTATTAGTTTAGTTTTAGTATAAATGACTGAAACCACTAAGATGCATTTCCTATAAATAAACTCAAATGCAACTCCAGGAGGCTCCAGTCTGAGGAAGAAGAGGAGGGGAAATGCTTAACCATTTCCTTGCCAGCCATTTTTCCGCTGAAAATCCCATCCCATCTGATTTTGCCTCTACAGAGTTCTAGTTGTGTATTTATGAGGCTAATACACTTTTGGAACCTACTGTATGAAGAAGGAAGCAATTAGAAGAAAATCATGCTGGGAGGAAGAACTGGAAGGGAAGGGTTTAAGCACCCCTTTCTCCCATCTATGGTGGGAAGGGGCCATAACTCAGCTATAGAGCACATGCTTCGCATGCAGAAGGTCCCAGGGTAAGGTCCCAGGGTAAGGATGCAGAAGGTCCCAGGGAAGATCCCTTGCAAGGATCACTGAGGTTACTCTAGAGTGCAACCAGCAGCTGTAAGTGATACTAATTGGTGAACGTTCCTGGCTGGAGGGTTTATAACTGACTAATGCTTCTCTCAGTAACATCTTGACAGCCTTCCTGGCTCTCAGTCGTCCACCTGATGAAGTCCATAGAAGTTGGACGAAACGTTGTGGTCCAATGCGTTGTATGTTTTTTGGAACTATTTTTGAACTGTTTTAGATGTTTTAAACTTTGTTTTTAAAACAACTTACTTTTAACCTTCCTCTGGTTTTTAATTAGTTAAAAAAAACAACAACAACGTATTACTCTACATGGCCTTTATTCCTGGATATAAACCTAGGACTCTGCACATGCCAGTCACTATCTCTCAGCCCCACCTACCTCACAGGGTTGTTGTGAGGACAAAAAGGAGGGGAGGAAATATGTACACCACTCTGAGCTCCTTGGAGGAAGGGTGGTATAAAAAATGTGAAAAAAAATCCTTTAATCTCCACGTTTAGCCACTAAGAGCCTGCCAATAAAAGCCTGTCTACACTTGTCTGGTATACCCAGCCATGCTGGCCACTGAACACCCCCCCCCATCCCCAGTCAATAGTGATGAGGCTCACGCCATTGCTATGTCTGGCACTACAATCTATAAATGGGAGTACCCCCTCAGATGCCCCTGTGTCAAAACAGAGCCTCTAGGAGATTGTCTCATCAGCCAGTGGGACAAAGAGAAGCTACTGCACAAATCTCTTGACCAATATACCTCAAAAGCCTAGTGCATGGCTTTACCTCAAGGCCCCCAGCAATATGGTGCCAGCACAGTTTGCAGCTACAGACCCTTGTTGTTTCAAGTTGGTATCGAGAGAGTAATCAAAAAAGCACTGCCAATTGGTCTGATGGAAGAGGTAGCCTGTAATGTTGCTTTCATAAGCAACATAATGCATTTTTCTTGCTGACAAGACTGTTAGTACAAACTGAGCTACTTATATCATTCTACAAACTGAGCTAATTATCATTCTCAGCTGTGTCTGGCTGCAAAGTTCACTATTTAAGCTTTCATAAGTGCAGGTTTTCTCCACCATCTTGCTTGTTCCAGGTTTTCTCCCAGGGCTTGCAGCTTGATAATATCTAGATGAAATATCGCTTTTTGATATTTTAAAACTTTGTTCTTTAACTTGGCCATGGTCCTTAATCCTGTACATTTTATTTGTTCTGTGAAGAGGGTGGTACATTTGTGAATACGACTGTATGAAACAGTCCTTTTAAATTCAAATTAAAGTCTCTTGCTAGCCAACATGATCCCATCAATATGCATTTCCATGTACTGAAAGGACCCACTCTTAAATCCAGCAATTCCTCCAACAGCAAGGGGGATACGTTCCCCAACTGTTGAGTAGGGCATGAAACAGTGCTATAGGATACACACTAATTTAATAGTCAGGAAACATGCCAAACTGGCCCCCACTGGTAGAATGGCTGCCAATTACTCCAGGACAAAGTGCTGTTACAAATCAGTACTAAAGGAAACTGTGTTATCCAAGGTAAGTCTGTACATGGAATTAAAAATGAAAACTCAACACAAACTAAGTTGCAAAGTCCATATAAGTTCTATACATTGTACTATGGCAAGTATGTGCACATGTGGCAGGAAGGCATTATGAATCCCTATCATACCCATCACAACTGAAAGCATGTGCTTATTGAATACACATGTTTCTAGACATAAATGTAATTAACTGGATGTATGTCTGAATGCTGTCTGTTTCACAAATTTCTCATCTCTGACTAAAGCTATTCCTGTTGATCTGTTTTTGCAATGTCCTTAACCTCCGAAGGAGATCCTGTTAAGATTGCTTTCAACAGTCACTTAGAGATTGATGTAGATTCCTGGAGATTTCCAGGCCAACTCTAAAGAGTCTTCTACTTTAGTCCTCCAACTATAATTAATATACTTTTTTTCTTTGAAATTCTTACCTCCTTCTGATCAAGCTGTAATGAGGATTTTATCAAATCTCTGAGTGCAGTGAGTTGTTTCTTTTCTTCATCTTGGGTCTGTTTTATCTAGAGTACAAATATTTCCAATTATATTGATTTTCCAAAGCAGTACTCATGTTAATTAAATAATAAACATGAATCTACTGTGAAGTTAAATGTAGAAGAAATAGTCTGCAGATGCGTGGCATCGGAATTCAGTCTGAAGGAGCAAGGCATAGGCGGGTTGCTGCTGAGCATTTACACAGCATTTGACTTAGTTTCTCACACAGTCCACTGAGACACTAGCTTTCTGAGACACTAGCATTTCCTCAGCTTTTCCAGGGTATGCTCAAAGCAGCCTAAAGTGGGCAGTTTGCTCCAATCATGGCTATCTTCAGCAAGTTGGTTACCCTATGGACCTGACTACAAAAGGCAGTATTTCCATCAACTGGAAAAGACCACCACCCATTTTTAAATTTAGGCTCTGCATATGGGACTATCAATGGGGCTCTGTCTATGCACATGTGTATGCAAGGACCAACTGGTTCAGTGGTTATGATGGGGGAGGGCAGAGCTGCTCTGTACTTCTGTTGCCTTTGGGAATAAGATTTCTTCATAGCAACACCTTTCCATAGACATGAAAGAAAAATGTTGGGACTGTACACAACGCACTCAGACAATATTGTAGAGAATGTTTAGATGGATCTTCAAATCTACACAGCAAGAGGCTTTTTGGGTAGGTTGGGGAGAGAGAAATCAATTCATATTAAAATCCTCACAGAATGTTCAATAAGGAATATGTTTTCAACCCACTGCTGATATATAGCATGCTTATTAACAATGATGAGTGCTGACTGGCGAGGAATCTTTTCTCTTAAGAACCAAGAAGCACCCAGTCAACGATCACAGATTACCTCCAGAATTATAAATTAACACACAAAATCTCTGTACGTTTTCAGTTATTTTTAGAAAAAGTTACCAAAAAAAAGAAAAAATTACATAAACCTATATAAAATATTCAAAGCATAAAGATTCACAAACTGGTGTGCATATAATTAAACGTATCACTATATACTTGGGCCTTTCCAAATACTGGCACATGATGGAATTCCATTTTAAAATTTTAGTTCAGTAGTTCCCAAACGTTTGAGTGCCGTGACCCACCTCGTCCTCTGCTCAATGTCTGCAAAGCACTTTTGCGAGCCTCTGGAGGCCGCTTCCAGGTTGCGCCGGCCTGCAACCCACTCCATTGGCCTCTGCGGGCCTCAGAACGCCTCCCACAAGCGATTGGAAGTTGAAGGTGCAAACCGGAAGTAAACTGGAACTCGCTTCCAAGAGGCATTCTGAAGCCCATGGAGGCCAATGGAATGGGTTAAGAGTCCAGTGCGGCCTGTAAGTGGCCTCCAGCGGTTCCCAAAAGTGTTTTGTGGGCGAAGCATTGAGCATCAGGTCTCGACCTACCACACACTGGGCAATGGGTCACAACCCAGTCTGGGAAACGTTGTTTTTAGATAATTCAGTTCTAATAATGAACTGCTTCATATATAATCAAATTAACATTTTGATTAATTTTCCGTGCCTATTTGTTTTATAGCAGTATCATTTCATTTTTGTAATATACCAAGACTTATTGAGCGAAACTACTAAAATATGGGTCTTGTTTCAAGCTAGCCAGCATTTTTCAAATAAATGTGTACAGTGACTAATAAGACAATAGGAAACAATTTCACTGAACTTCAAACTGAAAATCGTGACTCATTCTCTTCAAAGTATTCCAGTACACTTAACTGGTTTGAAGGTAGCCATCTCCAACAAAAGTAAGTTGATTTTTTTTGGTAGGGGAAGTAAGAGGAAGTTATGCGCCATTCTCTCATTCTTTAGCGTGCATTCCCAAGATAATACGTTTTCCAAGCAAACAGGCAATTATCCTACCTTATAAGTGACTTACATTATATAAATCAGCAGCCAGTTTTTCAATATACTGTTTTAGTTTATCAGCCGTTTTCAAGCCATCTTGGAAGAAACTATAATGGAAAAAACCTCTGATTTATCAACAATATACGAGATCCTTGTTTTAAAATTACCTGCTTAATTAAGATTCCAAATTTCATATCTGAACTGTATTGTCTAACGTTTCACCACTGTGCATTATGCAAGTGTAGAAAGTTTTAAAAAGAAACATTTGCATATCCTTTCAAAGCTATAGTTATAAATTACTTCAGTCACTTGAAACTTGTATTATTAATTAACAGTATTTATATACCGTATTTTCCGGCGTACAAGACGACTGGGCGTATAAGACGACCCCCAACCTTTCCAGTTAAAATATAGAGTTTGGGATATACTATAGAGTTTGCTCATAATAACTAATGGGCAGGGGGGAGTAGTAGGAGGAGTGCCTGCACTGTGCAGAGGAAACACTGACGTTGCTCGATGTGGGGTGGAAAGCTAAGTTCTGCAGCTTTCCACCCCACCGTTACTCTCCTGCACAAGGCGCCCTGCCCACTCGTCGTAGAAGCCCGTCAGCAGAGAGAAAGCAACGTGCAGGGGAGTCCCTACGCGTTGCTTTCTCTCCGCTGACGGGCTCCTACGACGAGGGGGCACGGCGCCTCGTGCAGGAGAGTAACGGTGGGGTGGAAAGCTGCAGAACTTAGCTTTCCACCCCACATCGAGCGAAGCCAGTGACTCAGGAAAAGAAGGGCCGGGGTTCAGCAGCAGGGCCGAGCTGAGGAGGCGGAGGAGCCTTTGCTCTCTCACACACACGCACGCACACACCAGGAGCGCGCTCTGAATGTACCGTATTTTCTCACAAAAAGCGTCCCAGTTTCACGGCAAGATCCAACACACGCTGCCACGCCTTTTCCAGTGGGGGGGGAGAGCAACACCCGCCCTATAAAACAACCCCCAACTTTTGAGAAGATTTTCCTGGCTTAAAAAGTCGTCGTACGCCAGAAAATACGGTGCTGCTTTTCAACAAAAAGTTCACAAAGCGGTTTACAGACAAAAGCAAATGATTAATGGCTCCCAGTCCCAAAAGGGCTCACAATCTTTTATTTTCCTCATAAAGAGATAATACATCTCTGAATGAAAACCTATCAACTTTGACCCATGTGTCAGTAATTATGGTTGTATAATGGCATATACATTTCATATATATATACATTTCATATACATTGTATATGACATGTATAATGTCATATACAATTATACATCTATAATTATGGATGTATAATGTCAATTCCAAAGAAGGGCAATGCCAAAGAGTGTTCAAACTACCGCACAATTGCACTCATTTCACATGCTAGCAAGGTTATGCTCAAAATCCTACAAGCTAGGCTTCAGCAGTACGTGAACCGAGAACTACCAGAAGTACAAGCTGGGTTTCGAAGAGGCAGAGGAACTAGAGATCAAATTGCCAACAAGCGCTGGATCATGGAGAAAGCACGAGAGTTCCAAAAAAACACCTACTTCTGCTTCATTGACCACGTAAAAGCCTTTGATTGAAATCGCAAGCTGGAATCAAGATTGCCGGGAGAAATATCAACAACCTCAGATATGCAGATGATACCACCCTAATGGCAGAAAGTGAAGAAGAACTAAAGAGCCTCTTGATGAGGGTGAAAGAGGAGAGTGCAAAAGTTGGCATGAAACTCAACATTAATAAAACTAAGATCATGGCATCTGGTCCCATCAATTCCTGGCAAATAGAAGGGGCAGAAATGGAAGCAGTAACAGATTTTACTTTTTTGGGTTCCAAGATCACTGCAGACGGAGACTGCAGCCATGAAATTAAAAGACGCTTACTCCTTGGAAGGAAAGCTATGGCAAACTTAAACAGCATAATAAAAAGCAGAGATATCACCATGCCAACAAAAGTTCATATAGTCAGGGCCATGGTGTTCCCAGTAGCAATGTATGGTTGCGAGAGTTGGACCATAAGGAAGGCTGAGCGCCGAAGAATAGATGTTTCCGAACTGTGGTGCTGGAGAAGACTCCTGAGAGTCCCTTGGACTGCTAGGAGATCAAACCAGTCAATCCTAAATGAAATCAACCCTGACTGTTCCCTGGAAGGACAAGTACTGAGGCTGAAGCTCAAATATTTTGGCCACCTAATGCGAAGAGAGGACTCTCTGGAGAAGACTCTGATGCTGGAAAAGATTGAAGGCAAAAGGAGAAGGGGAAGGCAAAGGATGAGATGGTTAGACAGCATCACCGATGCAACGAACATGAAAATGAGCAAACTCAGGAAGATAGTGGAGGACAGGAAGGCCTGGCGGGATATGGTTCATGGGATCACGAAGGGTCGGACACGACTTAACGATTGAACAACAACAACGTCATAGTTGTAGTTAGTTCTCCAACTAGCTCCAAGGGAAAAGAAAAATACTCGAAAAATAAACGTTTGGGCTTAGAGTCCAACAGCTGACGACCATACTCGACCATACTCGATGCAAGGTAGGGCCGAACTGGATCCTACTGTCAGTCCTCTGTGTGGAGGGGACTGCATTTTCAGTTGACCCTACCTCGTGCTGGCACGAGGGCATTCCCATACATTAAGGAATGCCCTCTTCCTCTGCCAGGGAACAAATTTAAATCTGTTTAAATCTGGGGCTGGTTTGCGAGTGAGCCCTTTCAGGAGCAGCGAGTGGCCTCACTGGGACCAAGTGGCTCACTGGGACAAAGTGGCAAGGTAAAAAAGACACTGCGAGTTAAGCAGCTGTGCGAGGAGAAGGTAAGTGAACTCTCTAAGTTGTGCAGCTTTGTCTAACTTTAATTTACCATTAACTGTAAAGGACTTGGTTAAAGCTACCTTAAACTTAAGATAGAACTAAGCCTAGCTAAGTAGAACTAAATATAACCTGAGGAGGGGAATTTTAAGGTCCAGTAGCTAGGACACAGGCACAGAAGCTAGGTGGGGAAATTAAATAGATTCAAATAAACAAACAAGCACCTATCTAAAAGACAGGGGCAGAAACTGGACAAGCCTGGGAGCTGATTCCAAAGAGAATTGCAGTCCAAATCTAAACAGGTCTACTCTGAGTAAAACCAGTGTTTACTCAAGAGTAAAAGCCCAGGGCAGAGACCTGAGTCTACTTTAGAGTAGGAGCCCAAAACAAAACAGGAGGAGGCTAAAAGAAGGGGAGAAAGCAAGCTAAACTACACCTTAAGCAGAGTTAAACCTTAAGCAGAATTTAAAACATACAGACCGCATGGTATAGTAGGCCAGACCGCATGGTATAGTAGGCCAGATGTAAATTGAGGCAGCAGCAGGAACAATAGCAACAGGAATTTCCTGCCAGTAACCCCCATCAGGCCCCACCCCCCTTAGAGGCCAATCTTTTCAAACTTTCAGGTAGGCAGAGGGAGGAGCCACACAACAGTTTAAATCTGGGGCTGGTTTGTGAGTGAGCCCTTTCAGGAGCAGCGAGTGGCCTCACTGGGACCAAGTGGCTCACTGGGACAAAGTGGCAAGGTAAAAAAGACACTGCGAGTTAAGCAGCTGGGCGAGTTCAGCAGCGGGGCGAGGAAGCCAGGCCCCACACACTGCCCGGCACGTTCCTTGAAGAGAGGACAGAGGAAGAGAGGAGAGCTCCAACAACATTAAGGTACCAAACTTTGATAAATCCACAACTTACAAAAAAAGCTATGCAGTCAGACAGCCAGCAGAAGGGTGGGGGCTATCCAGTGTTTTGCACTGAGTGTCACATGTATGGCTATCTGCCTCTTGGGCACAAGTCATGGGTGTGTGCTCGGTGCAAAGAGCTCCAGGCTCTCAGGGAATGGGTTCGCTCCCTTGAAGCCACGGTTGCTGACCTGGAGAAGCAGAGACAGGTAGAGAGGAACCAGGGTGAGACTTCTAGGGACGTGGAGGCATCGTCCCACCCTCAGTTGGCCAGCTCCTCAGCTGTCAGGAAAGGGAGTCTCAGGGCTGGAGGACGTTGCTCTGGAAAAGAGGGAAACAATCCCACAGTGGGGACCCCTTCTTCAGGTGATGGGCCCGTATCCAGTCGCACTATGGATACGCCTCTGGGGAGGGGGCGAAGGGGGCTTCTTGTCGTGGGTGACTCTATAGTCAGGAACATAGAGAGGGGGGTCTGTGACGGATGTGAGGACCGCACGGTGACTTGCCTACCTGGTGCGAAGGTTGCGGACATCACCTCTTGTCTAGATAGGCTGGTAGAGAGTGCTGGGGAGAAGGTAGCGGTTGTGGTGCATGTTGGCACCAACGACGTGGGGAAATGTAGCCGGGCGGTCCTGGAGGCCAAATTTAGGTTGCTAGGTAGGAAGCTCAAATCCAGGACCCCAAAGGTAGCGTTCTCAGAAGTGCTACCTGTTCCACGCGCAGGGCCAGCTAGGCAGGCGGAGCTCAGGGGTCTCAATGCGTGGATGAGACACTGGTGTCAGGAGGAGGGGTTTAAGTTTGTTAGGCACTGGGGAACGTTTTGGGACAAGCCGGGCCTGTACAAGAGGGACGGGCTTCACTTGAACCAAAACGGAACAAGACTGCTGGCGCGTAACATTAAGAAGGTGGCAGAGCAGCTTTTAAACTGACTCCTGGGGGAAAGCCGACAGGAGCCGAGGGGCATCCGGTTCGGGACTCCTCATCCCTAGGGAATGAGGGTGCAGAGGATGGGGAACAGTCAAATAATAGCAGAGTAAAAATTGGGAGTGGTAGCGTGATGGGACATGACAGCCAGTCTAGCAGGACAGAAGGCTGCAGGAATAAAGGTGCAAACATGCAGCCCTTCTTGGGGGACCAGGTACATAAGTGCTTTTATGCAAATGCCCGAAGTCTACGGGCAAAGATGGGAGAACTGGAATGTTTGGTGGCTAGGGAAAACATTGACATAGTAGGTATAACAGAAACCTGGTGGAATGCGGAGAACCAGTGGGATACTGCAATTCCAGGATATAAACTCTATAGGAGGGACAGAGAGGGGCGTGTTGGAGGTGGGGTGGCCATCTATGTCAAAGAGGGGGTAGAATCCACCAGAGTAGAGCTGGAGGGGGGCTCTGACTCCTCCGTAGAATCACTGTGGGTTAGATTACCAGGCTCAAAGAGTGAGGTAATAGTAGGGGCATGCTACCGTCCTCCAGATCAAAAACCTGAAGGGGATCTTGAAATGAGGAAGCAAATCAGGGAGGTGTCAATGAGAGACAGGGTTGTAGTCATGGGGGACTTCAATTATCCTCACATCGACTGGGTCAATTCATGCTCAGGTCATGAAAGAGAGACTGGATTTCTGGATATGTTAAATGACTGTGCCTTAGAGCAGCTTGTCACGGAACTGACCAGAGGACAGGTGACTCTGGACTTGATATTGTGTGGCACTCAAGATCTGGTCAGGGAGGTAAATGTTACCGAACCGTTGGGGAACAGTGACCATGCTGCGATCTGTTTCACCATGCATGTCGGAGGGAGAGGGCCGAGCAAATCTGACACGAAAACCCTTGACTTCCGAAGGGCTGACTTCCCCAAAATGAGGAGACTAGTTAAAAAAAAGCTGAAAGGGAAGGTAAAAAGAGTCCAATCGCTCCAGAGTGCATGGAGGCTGTTTAAAACAACAGTCATAGAGGCCCAGCGGGAGTGTATCCCACAAAGGAGGAAGGGCTCGACCAAGTCCAGGAGGGTGCCGGCATGGCTAACAAGCACAGTTAAGGAGGCTATAAAAGGCAAGGAAGCTTCCTTCCATAGATGGAAGACTTGCCCTAGTGAGGAAAATAAACAGGAGCACAAACTGTGGCAAAAGAAATGTAAAAAGATGATACGAGAGGCCAAGCAAGACTTTGAGGAACGTATGGCAGGCAACATAAAAGGGAATAATAAAAGCTTCTTCAAATATGTTAGAAGCAGGAAACCTGCCAGAGAAACGGTGGGTCCGCTGGATGGTGAGGGAGAGAAAGGGGTGATAAAAGGGGACTTGGAGACTGCAGAGAAATTAAATGAGTTCTTTGCATCTGTCTTCACGGCAGAAGACCTCGGGCAAATACCGCTGCCGGAACGTTCTCCCCTGACTAAAGAATTAAGTCAAATAGAGGTTAAAAGAGAAGACGTCTCAGACTTAATTGACAAAATAAAGATCAATAAATCACCAGGCCCGGATGGCATCCACCCAAGAGTTCTGAAGGAACTCAAGAATGAAGTTGCTGACCTCTTGACCCAAATATGCAACTTGTCCCTTAAAACGGCCACTGTGCCAGAGGATTGGAGGATAGCTAATGTCACGCCAATCTTTAAAAAAGGAAGGAGGGGGGACCCGGGAAACTACAGGCCGGTCAGCCTAACATCTGTTCCAGGGAAGATGGTGGAAAGTCTCATTAAGGATAAAATCTTAAAATACATAGAAGAACAAGAGTCAGCATGGCTTCTGCAAGGGGAAGTCTTGCCTCACAAACCTGTTAGAATTTTTTGAAAAGGTCAACAGGCATGTGGATGCGAGCGAACCCGTGGATATTATATATCTGGATTTTCAGAAGGCGTTTGACACGGTCCCTCATGAAAGGCTCCTGAGAAAACTCCACAGTCAGGGAATAAGAGGGCAGGTCCTCTTATGGATTAGGAACTGGCTGAAGACCAGGAAACAGCGAGTGGGAGTCAATGGGCAATTTTCACAATGGCGAGAGGTGAAAAGCGGTGTGCCCCAAGGATCGGTCTTGGGACCGGTGCTTTTCAACTTATTCATAAATGACCTGGAGTCGGGGATAGGCAGTGAGGTGGCCAAGTTTGCAGATGACACTAAACTTTTCCGGGTGGTGAAGACCAGCAGGGATTGTGAAGAGCTCCAGAAGGATCTCTCCAAACTGGGAGAATGGGCAGCAAAATGGCAGATGCGCTTCAATGTAAGTAAGTGCAAAGTGATGCACATTGGGGCAAGAAACCAAAATTTCACATATACACTAATGGGTTCTGAGTTGTCTGTGACGGATCAAGAGAGAGATCTTGGGGTGCTGGTGGACAGGTCGATGAAAGTGTCGACCCAGTGTGCGGCGGCTGTGAAGAAGACCAATTCCATGCTCGGGATCATTAAAAAAGGGATTGAGAATAAAACGGCCAATATCATTCTGCCTTTGTACAAATCGATGGTAAGGCCACATCTGGAGTACTGTGTCCAGTTCTGGTCACCACACCTCAAAAAGGATATAGTTGAATTGGAAAAGGTGCAGAAAAGAGCAACCAGAATGATTCGTGGGCTGGAGCACATCCCTTATGAGGAAAGGCTACAGCGTCTGGGGCTTTTCAGCCTAGAAAAAAGGCGCCTGAGGGGGGACATGATTGAGACTTATAAAATTATGCATGGGATGGAGAGAGTGGATAGAGGAAAATTCTTCTCCCTCTCGCACAACACCAGAACCAGGGGACATGCACTAAAATTGAGTGGAGGGAGAGTTAGAACAGACAAAAGAAAATATTTATTTACCCAGCGTGTAATTCATCTGTGGAACTCCTTGCCACAGCATGTGGTGATGGCACCTGGCCTAGATGCCTTTAAAAGGGGTTTGGACAGATTCATGGAGGAAAAGACCATCACAGGTTACAAGCCATAAGCAACCTCCTGGTTTTTAGAAGTGGGTTTTCTCTGTGCCAGGTGCAAGGGAGTGTCAACGGGAAACAGGTTATCTTGTTGTCTTGTGCTCCCTGAGGCATCTGGTGGGGCCACTGTGTGACACAGAAGCTGGACTAGATGGGCTTTTGGCCTGATCCAGCAGGGCTCTTCTTATGTTCTTATGTTCTTTAATTCATGTTGGAGAGGGACTGTACTTCAGTGGTAGGGCACATGCTTTGCATTCCTTGTGTCTCCAGGTAGGACTGAAAAATGCTCGCCTGTAACTCTAGAGAGCGACTGCTCATCCAGGTTATTTATATAACAATCCTGAGCTAGTGTATGACAATCCTGAGCTAGATGAACCTGTATAGGGCTGATTCAGTATAAGGCAGTTTCCTATGTAACTTATGTGTGCCCATTGAAAATATATGCAAGAATCTCATAAAAATTACAATTAAACCTTATTGAATAGGTTCATGTAGTGTCCAGTTTTTAGCATTTTAAAAATTAGTGATTACTAAAGAACTATTAAAAATGTTTATATACCACTTAGCAACAAAAAAAGTTCACAAAGCAGTTTACAGAGAAAATAAAATACATCAGCAATCAGCCACTAGAATTCAAGGGCTTGTGCACTTTGGAAGTGCTATATTATACCCTTCATCATGTTGAAGAAGAAGATGGAGCACAAGGCCTGGATAGAATCCAGGGGACATAGTATAACCTGAAAAGGCCCCAATCCTTTCTTCATATGAGTTTAGAACCTGTTAGATTAATCATATTCTAGAATGTTAAAAGAATAGTGATAGTAAAAAATCTAGTACACAAGATACGCCTACATATTCAGTGAGCTAAAAATCTGTTTCCATGCCTAAATATTTCCTTTTCGCTAAGAACCTCTTTCCATTTCTCTTTCTGGAATAGTTCTCTGTATCCCTGTACAAAGCAGGTCTGTTTTGATTGAATTTGCGCCGAAAGTAAATTTTAGTTTCCTTTTTAATATTTATTTTTATTTTTTATTTACAGTATTTTTACCCCGCCTTTCTCCCAGAAGGGACTCAAGGCGGCTAATAAGCAGCAATATCTAAATCTTGCAAACCTACTGCAAAAGAATATGACACGATCAAGACAAAGGTGAAAAGGATGTTCATTTAAAATTCTTATATTGCAGCAAAATAGTAACAGATTATACTTACTTGCACTGTGCATGATAATACTTAATAAGATTCTGTAGAAGGTCCACACCTTTTTTTGTCTTGATTTCATTAACCTTAATGAGATACTGTAGAAAGAAAAACCAAAGCTCAGTAGATAATTATATATTAGGACCTCAGCTGTGTTCAAATACAGGTTCTATTTCAGATCTGTTTAACAAATTTAGCAATTATCTTGGAGGTTGCATTGCAGCTGACATTTAGACGCACTCTACCAATACAATGATTAAGATCTTAGTGTGCACAGATTAGTATAACATAGGAAGCTTAAATTTACTTAGAATTAATTAAAACAAACACTGTAAGAAAAAAGGAAATGTATTACTTTCCAAATTGTTTGAAGTGGTAGCTTTTCTCCTTCTGCAATTTCTAACCTACCCTTTAAGTTTAGTAGCTTTTCTTACTTTACTGAAGGAATTACTTGAAATGCTCTGAGCAAATATTTTTGATAGTATTTCTGAAAAATGTATCATTGAAGCATCACTGTTTAGAACCATCTATCAACTTGGCAGGTGGCAGTTATTGCACGAGTTTCACTCAAATGATTCATCTTTTTACAAAAAATCCTGAAGCATAACATGCTTATTCATTTATAAGATTTGTATCCTCTCTTTCCACTTGCACAGGGAGGTGCTCAAGGTGGCTCAGAACATATTTACATATCCTGCCTTTTGATTAAAATGATCCCCGAGGAGCTTACAACAACTCAGAAGCCCCTTAGTTCTCTAGCTGATACCTCCACTTGCTTCTCCAGTTCCTGGGTAACTGGCAGTTGGATCAGTGTTTTCAGCCAGGGAAATCAGTTTTAACTAAGATTATTTTTAAAATGTGTACGTTGCCATTCACCCTAGTATCTAAGTCAATGCACCAACTGGCATGACCCTGAAAGCAGGCTGAGATGGGACAAACCAACGTGAGCTACGTTTGGGTAAATAATGAAGCTGACATTTTACTGCACCAATAATGGTAGGCTGCATCGAAAAATGTAGATTTCCATTCAGTCACGTCACTGTAGTGTGGTGGGCCGCCGGGGGGGTAATGCGCGCAAGGGTGACACGTGCCGCCCCCGTTCCGCGTGGAGGCTCCGAGGCAGGAAGAAGGCCTCGGAGCGTCCGCCCCATCTGGGGCCTTCTGAGAAGGCCCAATGCGTTGACGCGGCATTTATTAGCTTTTTCACGCATGCGCAGACTGTTTGAGGGCAAAAGGGCAGCCCTTGCCCTCAGAAACTGTCTGTGCATGTGCGAAAAAGCTAATGCCGCGTTGACGCATTGGGCCTTCTCAGAAGGCCCCGGACTGCCGGACAGGGCGGTCGCTGTTAGAGCCAGAGGTAAGTGTCACCCTAGGGCAGGGGTGACGCGCGCCCCCGCTCCAGGGTGACGCACCCCCTAGTGACGATACTGTTTCCACTTGCACTACTAAACCAGTATACACAGCTGCCACTTGCACAAAATCAACTTACATCTATTTAGTTGAAACGTTTACATGTTATTCAAGTCAAGTAAAGCTTTTTTTCCTAAATAGTGCATGGAGGTGGGAGGAGAGGGCACAATCCCAGTCAGGACCATGGTGGGGGAATTAAAACAAAACACACACCCCCCATGTTGTGGTTTTGCTGCACATCCTCATGTACTGTGTCAGGGGTTCTCAAAGTCATGGGTCGCGACCCACCACTTTTTCCAGAAGTGGCCGATATCCCCTTACGGGGTGTGGTGAGCAAGAACGTCGACAGCGGCGCTCCAGGATCGCGCCCGCCCCAACCCAAAAACATTTTTTTAAACATACCTGGTTGTCCTGCCAGCTCCCTGAAGGGTCTGCGGGGCCTGCTGCTTCCTCTGCAGGCCTCCCCAAGGCTCTAAACAGTGGCGATCACGCTGAAAAGCCTACTTTCGGTTGCCCAAAAATGAAAGGTCCACTTCATCCAAAAATCGGAAGTGGGCTTTTTGCCACGATTGCCGCTGTTTAGAGCCTTGGGGAAGCCTGCAGAGGCAGCAGCAGCACCTCCCCCCCACCCCGGACCCTTCGGGGAGCTGGCAGGACACACAGGTATGTTTAAAAAAGCGTTTTGGGGACGAGGTCAGGTGTGATCCTGGAGCATTGCCTTAGACATCGCCATGCCCCCGCAAAGAATTACAGGGGAGAATTACAGAGGTTAGCAGGACTGAGAACTCCCCTGTAGGACTTTGAGAAACACTGTACTATGTTAAAAAAAATGAGAACGAAGCAGTCAAAAACATTTATCCCATGCAATGTGTAATTTACCCCTAAAACAGCATTATCTTCGGTCACATTTCAGGATCATGTGAATCAGCCCTAAGAAGAGTGTGAAAACTAAGATGTGACTGAGAGATGGGGCTTTACTTAAGATTTATGTATCAGTGGGAACAATCATCCTCAAATTGATATAGCAATATAGAAATAGAGTATTTCAGTGGAAGTATTAATTAAAAATGTATATGAAATAAAGTTACTTACTTCACACATCTGGAGCTGAAATAGACGCCTTTCTTTCTCCATTTCTTCTGCTATCTCAGCTCCAGTTATTTCTGTCCGTATCATTCCATGCTGTTTTGCATGTTCTCTTTTTTCCTTTTCAATTTTTGTGCTGTAATTGCAAAATCATACATTCAGGATGCGGTTTAGAACAAACTAGTTCTATTAATAATAAAACAAAGATGTATGCTCTCTTATTATAATACAGTAAAACAAGTTTCAGCAAGAGATGAACCCAAACTAAGGCCAGCTCCCCCCCCCCATTATCCTGAAAACCACTGAAGTCCAACCAACAAGTGTGCCAAGAATACACATGTTCAGCATACCCATGCCTAGTTGCATACTGAATGGGTATAATCTTTCCCATGCTACGCTGTGATCTACAGGAGAATCTTGCTCAAAGAACTGTGACACGGTCCTCACGTTAATCTCTCTTTTGACTACAGGGCCCCCCAGCTATCAGCGGATCTGCTAGCCACAGATTCACTTATCCGCAGATAGTGAGAGCCCCCCCCTCCGCCTGCCCCACCAGCCATTCTTTTACCTTCATTATCTTAAAAGGAAGCAGGAACTGGAAGTGCTTCGTGTTCTTCGGCTGAGCCTCTAGCACTCAGCCGGCATCTGTGCTATAAGCATGCTGCTGCTTATAGCATCTGTTTAGAGGAAGACACAGAGCAGCTAATTAAGGTAAAAGAATGGCTGGTGGAGGGCGTGGGGGGCACGTTCACCCCTATCCGTGGTTCTCTGGTATCCGCAGGGGGACCCTGAAATGGATCCCCGCAGATACCGGGGGGGGGGGCGGCTGTATATAAAGGGTAACCTTTGATGAAGATAGGCTGCTTTTACTATCACACACATCCACGGTGACAACAAAGCTCTAAGTCAGAAGTGGCCAACCTTCCACCATTAGGGCCTCTGCATTCTTAAGAGTTGTGTAGAAGACAGAATCTTGGCAGCTGCAAATGCTGATGGTGCCGTGCTGCTAAAGCAGCTGCACCTGCTGAAATGCTGCCCTCACCTATACAATCATTAAAGGGCCAGGAGCATTCATGTCGAAAGGTTGGCCACCCCTGCTCTAAGTGGAATCACAAGGTGATATAGCAACAATAAGAATAAAAAACTAGATAATGCAAAAAAAAAAAAAGATACCAATGCATCTACAAACATTTGACATACACTGTGTACCAGGAATTCACAGGTATCAAAAGACTTTATTTTTCAAACTAGCAAGACAGAGCTTCATGTATTTTAACACCAACAGCATTAATTCTTAGGGCAGTCTATTGTTGCTTTATGCAGTTTTGCCCAAATGTACCTTAGGGCATATTCTCGTGAAAAAGTACTACATAGCAGCTGCTTAGAACTCACTCCAATGTAGTTTTATCTGCATGATGAGACCGGGTCATGCGACCCGGAAGAGGCTTCAGGAGCACGATTTCAGCTCGTGTAAGCAAGAACATGCAGCAGTTTGCCTCTAAAAAGGTAAAAACTCCACTTTTTAACCTTTTTTTTCCTTTTTGCAGTGGACCTTGCGGATCCAGGATCCGAGGTGAGTCAAATCCACAGATCCTAGATAGAAAGGTTCCACTGTACATAGTGCGCTTAAAGAAGCTGAAAAGGCTGAATACAGATCAGGATAATCATCTGAACTCAGTGTTTAATTGCTGATGAGTGCATATGTCGTGGGCATTCCAAAAGTGAAAAGAAGCTGAACTTGCCCTTCTGGGGTAATATGCATTGCAACTGCTATATCTGGGTTGGAATTTATTTATTGTTCTCCTGTTTGTGACTTTTTAAAAAGCATTACCAAAACAACAGTTGGCATTCTATCCCTTCACATCATTATTTCACTCTTACGTGAGTCATGGAATAGAGAGTAATAGCAAAATAAGAAGCACAAAGAATGAAGAAGAAAGTAGAACAAATAAAGATGAACTTTGTCACAATACCACTCAAGTAACAAGATCATATTTAGTCCCAAACGTATCAACTGCTGATCCTTTTGACTCTACAATTTTATAGTAATACTGTATGAATTCAGTCAACTGCATAAAAATCTAGCACAGATCTAGAATTCTCTGCTTCCATGTACTCCCTCATGCACAAGTTGTTTTATTTTACTTTTCTAATATGCTGCTTTTGTGAACTCCTCAAAACTAGAGATTTTTGCTATAAAGTTATTTTGCAAATATTACAAAACAAAACAAAACGCAGCTAAAAAATAAGAGACAGAAATGATGTACAAGGGGTTCCCTTTATCAATTGGAATTAGGTACCGGAAACCTTGGACATATAGCAAAGTGACTTATAAAGGGGAATTCTCCCTTATAAGAAACAATGTAATGTAAAGAGGGGTTAATGGTGACATCCATGCCCTTCACTGGACTTAAAGAAAGGAATGTTATCCCATAAGATACAATTTAATAAGGTAGGTATAGGGATGGCAGAAAGTGGCATGCAGCCCTGAATATGTGCAAATCAGGGGCAGCCTGTCCATGACATGTTGAGAACTTCATGTCAGGCAACGAATTGGGGGAGGTGGAGGGCGCATCACACTTATTTATTCCCCCCACCCTAGCACCGCCATAGAGTCCAGACCGGCTCCCTAATCTTCTTGCGCTGTAGAGTATGAAAGGAGGACGGGGAAGGCTTACCTTTCTCCCTTGGAATCCAGTGCCACTGCTGCCTCGTCCTCTAAAGGCTGGCAGAGGAAATGCTGCAGGCCCAACATTCCCTCGTTACAAGAAGTGGCAGCAGTTCTGGAGATGCCGAGGAAAATGGGGGGGGGGGGGGCTTACCATTCTCCCTCAGCGTCCAGTACCAGCTCAGCATCTTCTGTGGCTACAGAGGAAATGCTGGGCTGCCAACATTCCCTCAACTCATCATCAGAGCAGGAGACAGAGGTAGTTGCAATGCTGGAGGTCAAGAAGAGGAGGCAACGGTGGCAGCCCTGGACACCAAGAGGGCTTGGTGGGGAGAGCTTACCTCTCTCCCTCAGCATCCAGCACTGCTGCCTACTCTTCCTCTAATGCAGTGGTTCCCAACCTTTTTCGCCACAGGACCCACATTTTAGAATGACAATCTGTCGGGACCCCTCAAGACCATGGGCTGGAAGTAATTTCATTAAGCAGGAAGTGACATCATTGTGCCAGCAGGGCCAGAAGTGATCTCATTAAGCAGGAAATAATGTCATCGTTTTTAATAAATTACACAAGGGGTTCTTAACCCTCCCCTCTCAGTGTACCACCAAAGACATCATTAACATACCATTATAAGTCTCCCTGTTTTATGTTTCACCTTATTAAGTTGGGGATTAATACGACGAAACATAACAGGGAGACTTATGGAAACCTATAGTATATTAATGATGTCTTTAATGCTATTTTAACGGCAGTTTCCAGATTGTAGGCTAAGCAAAAGCTACTCAAGGCACACCAGGTTTATATGTTGAATTCCTAACCAGCAGTTCAACTATGATTCCTTCAGGCAGCAAGATGAATTTTAGCCTATTTTAAGATGTCTTTGCAGAATAATTACAGGTGGGCCCCCATATCCGCTGTGGATATGTTCCAGGCTCCTCCGTGGAAACTTGAAACCGTGGATAAGAGTGAACACCCCCTCCATGGTTTCCTGAGGGCCCCCCCCATCCTGCCTCCCCTGCAGGCAGGCATGCTTCCCCCCCCCCCCCCAGCTCTTATTTTTCTTTCAGCAAGCTTTGTTTCTTCCTTAAAACAAACAGAGAAGCAGCCTCCATTGCAGGCAAGTAGAACGAGACTAAGTCCTAAGTCCTCCTGTTAACCTTGCAGAGCCTCTCTAGTACTTAGTCTCGTTTTACTTGCCTGTAATAACTTCTCCTGTTTCTTTAAGGAAGAAACGAAGCTTACTGGGAAAAAAGTAAAAGCCTGGGGGGTCCCCACGATCCGTGGATAACTGAAACCGTGGATAGCGAATCAGTGGATATGGGTGCCCACCTATATTTAGTATTTATGTCACACTGATGTTCATTAAATGAGGAATAAACCCAGATTTCTCAAAAAACCAGAAATATATGTTAATTATTTGCCTATTAAATAATTACGTCATCTATCAGCACTGAAGAAAGTGATAGACATCCCCAGGACAGCTTAATCATCGAAGTTTGAAAGACAGAAGGCCACATATGTTAAGGTTGCATAAAACGTTTACCCAGCAAAGTGTATAATACTTACAATTTGGTCTCATAATCCTTCCAGGCTTTGTCAAAAGGTTTTTTAAGATCCTTAGGAAAGAGAAAATGCACTTGAAATAGGTTTACAACACTGCTACGTTAAAAATGTATATACTTATCATTCCAGGATTATAAATGACTTTTTTTTTCTAAAAATAAAAAATGCTTCTTTCCCATGGATCTTAAGGCACATATATGTAAAGCTTTCAAGAAACATGAAAATTAAGCATGCAACAGATTTAATTTCTACAGGACTGCATGCAGATGTGATATTACCACCACAAGAACATTGATGGGAAAACAGCTAAAGCCCATGCACCAATTGTGTAATAGTTATCGAAAAATCTAAAACTTACCCCTTTGACTCCTTTCAAATCTCCTTTTAAGAGGGAATCCAATGTGAAGATGACATTATGGCTCAAACCTTGGAGCTAGGAAGAATTGAATTCATTTATTTAAAAGATTTTTATCCTGCTTTTGAGCTAAAACTCTCATAAGGCAGTAAACAATAGAAAGGAAACGAGAAAAAAAATACATAGAACTTAAAAATATGGACTTAACATGAGCTGCAAAGCTCTATCATTGTCTTGTTTCTACCAAGGCAGTTACTCCTACAACAGAAATCTTATTTTTTCTACCAAATTAGCAGCATACTAATATCAGTTAGAAAAAAGTTAATGTAATAAAAACAGCACCAAAAGAACTCTAGGATACAAAATTCTGTAACCTTTTTAAAAAACGCATAAAAGTGGTAGCAGGGGTGGAAACAACTTATTTGACATAGTGAAAAGCACCAGAACAGGCTTGGGGGGGGCACACTGTGGATTTGCAGCAGGAAAACCCTGTTCCACAAGCAGTTGTTAGGATCCAATCCAACATTTTGCTGTAAACAACATCCCAATCCTGCGTAAGGATACCGGGCCGGCCCACAGGGTGGCATGATTGGAAGTCAGATTTCCTTTTCTGTGGGGGTTCTTGTAATATTTATTTTAAAAATCCATCACCTGAGCTGTCCTCTCCTTTAAGGAGATGCTCAAGGCAGTTAACAGAATAAAATCTAAAAGCAACAATACAATCACACATGCACACAATATCAATAATACCAGAAGCAGCAGGTAGAAACACCAAACCAACTCCAAAATCAAAAGGAGACGACCAATGGAAACAAAAGGTTTTAAGCTGGTGCCAAAACTGTATTAGTGTGGGACACCTACTGCACTTCCTACAGGAGGGAGTTCCTTAATCTGGAAGCCACCACAGAGAAAGCACTTTCACCTGTTGCCACCAGATGTACTTTTGTTGACGACGGAACATATAGAGAGGCCCTCCCTGAAAGCACAAGGGACAGGCAGTATCATGTGGGAGGAGGCAATCCCTTCAATACTCTCAACACAGGTCATTTAGGACTCTAAAGGTTAAAACCAATAGCCTGAATTGCACCCAGAAACAAAGCAGCAGTCAGTAAGCTGAAGTTTCTGAATGATCTTCAAGGGCAGCCTCACACATTACTGTAGTCTACTGAGGATGTAACTAATGCATGGACAATCATGGTTAGGTGTATTTGACCCAGAGAAAGATGCAGCTGGCACACCAGCCTAAGCTGGGTGAAAAGGACCCTGAGCCAAAGAACACCTGGGCACTCAGGTGCAAGGTTGGGTCTAGACGTACTCCCAAGCTGTGAATTTGCTTTTTCAAGGGGAATGCAACCCCTTCCAGACCTGGCTAACAATCTATAACCTGGATCCCAAATTTCCTCATCAACAGCACCTCGGTTTTATTTGGATTTAGTTTCAATTTGCTGTTCTCATCCAGTCCGTTACTGACCACAGACAGTGGTTCAGAACATCCACAACCTCTCTATTACCAGATGAAAGCGTGATATAGAGCTGAGTGTCATCCACATATTGATGACACCCAACTGAATACCCCCTCATGACCCTCCCTAGCAGTTTCATGTAGATATTAGAGCATGAGGGACAAAATGGAATCTTGCTAAAGGCCAAGGAGTTGAGCAGGAGCTTCTGGAATCTACCTTCAAGGAAGGATTGAAGCCACTGCAAAACAGTCCTGTCCTGGTCAGGGGATCCAGAAGAATATTCAGGATAAACTTCTTTCTAACTATTGTGTGTACCTCTGCTGATTGAACCCAAGCACGGGGTAAAAATTCCTCAAAACATGATGTCAGAAGTGGGACGAGTGGAACACCAAGAAGACGGACCTGAGCAGCTGAGTTGGTGGACTCCTCAAGGTGCCATCTTCAAGAGGTAAGAGACAGTTTGTCCCTTTACTCCGAGTAATGTGCCAGCCGCCCCAATGGGGATACTCAGATGCGCGCCAGCTATTTTGCTGGCACAAGTCCAAGAGCCCCGTGTAACAGTGGTCAGGCCCGGGAAGGGGGATAGGATATGGTCAAGGAGGCCACCACCGATCCCTCCTGGGAGGAGGCCTGGCCAACCAATCCCATCCCCGCCTTCCGGAATGCCCTGTTCCGCGCTCCCCACGCCACCCGGTGGAGAACTTACCTTCCCCGGTGGGTGCAGAGGTGACTGCCGTGAGTAGCGCCGGCTACACTCCTGGTGCCGCAAACGTGCTTTATAGGATGTTTGCGACACCCTAGAATGGCGGAGCGATCGCTCTGCCGGTCTATTTCTAGACAGGATTGTGCTATAAGAAAAGTAAAGCTAAACAAAACACTGCTGCTCCTTTGGTTGATGGTAGCACAGGAGGGCGGTGCCTGAATATTAGTGCAGGATGAACGGTTACACAGGAAAGTGGGTGTAAAACAAATCGCTAATGTCAGATAGGGCACTGGAGGTGAGCTCAACAAACACTTTCTAGTATGCATATTACACAACTCAAGTATGCACACTAAATGGAAATGAGGACGCTGGGAAAAAGAAACAGAGTCCCTTTTTACATGGCTTCAAAATTATGGTTGCCATCAATTTGATGTCTGCTAGAGTTTTTGTTGCCATTCAAGTAAAATATAGTCTTATGGGGGCTTATGTAGAGAGAATGCAGGATAATTATTTGTAAAACCCAAACATAAATCATAAACTTATGGTTACATCAATCAATCAACATAAATCAAACCCCCAAAATAAATAATAAACGTATAGATGATACTGAGATAAATTCAATAGAGAAGGCTAAAATGTTCTTAGTAGTTTATAGAGCTGGAAAAATTCTGAGTGCCTGAAGATGTAATCCTAGTAATCCAGAAATGAGACACTTTCCCCATCCCTGCACAGTCAGTACCAAAAGGTTAGCGCTGCTCTAGGAAACTTTATTTTCTCCACTATGTGGGGTCATCTCATATAAATGTATTGTAGATCAATGTGTGTATAATAATTTATTACAAAAACAATTCTGGTTTCAAATCTGGATATTGTGAAGAAACAGAACATTAGAAACTCCTTACCAGATTTTTCAGCAGTGTTGACAATTCCTTAGTCAGCGTGGAAAATTTTACAAAAGCAGTGCCAAGATCCGGATTATCTCTACTTAAGAAGTTACTTCCAAATTTATCTAGTACTTGTGCATAGTTCTCTTCATTTTGAACATGTTCTGAAGAGGGGGAAGTACAAAAAAATTAATTATTAAAACATAGAAAATCAATGTTTCTTTCTAGTAATGAGAAATATTATTGATCAGTAACATACAAGCATTTCTGAAGAGCAGCAAGTTTTAAAGGTAGCCTTTGTATGTTTCAAAGACTATCATTTAGGGTTTATATGGCTTGAAATAAGATACCACACACAAGAAAGATTTGTTTTCCTCATAGCCCTTTGGTCTAGTAAGGAGAACTGGAATTCACCAAGTTAATTTCAGAGCAGGAATTTGAGGAATGGCTTGCAAATATGAATTCAGTACAAAAAACCACAGCAGTACCACAGGAATTTCTTGCAACAGTATGGTAGCTTACTCTAAGTAGCATGAATATCACTGCCTATTTATACAGGCATACAAAAAGTCTAGAACTACCATGTTTCTAAGACACAGTATAACAAAACTGAACATACTCCTTTGGCTAAATGGCTTTGTACAGACCATGGGGAAAGTTTGTTATTTGTGGTTAGTGACAGATGGTAAACAGTAAGAGTGGTGAGCTCCCTGATTGGGTCTTGATTAACTGAGGGCATGACCTAAATTAAAAAGAACCAAAAGAAAAACCATTATCACCACAACTAAACCTTTTTTTTTTTTTACACCATCCAGGTAAAGGATAAACAACCTTAAGCAACAATGAGTAAGCATTATTGGATCAGTTTGGCCCCTAAACCCCCTTTTCCTCAAGATCTTTGTGCTACAGTTTAGAGCAGTGGTTCCCAACCTTTAGGAGACCGTGGACCAATGAGGCAAAAAATGGAATCGTCATGTACCAAATTGGACCCCTCTTGCACACAAAAAAATACAATTAAATTTGTAATAGAAAGATTTATTAGGTCTCAAGCTTACATTTATACGTACATTATTATATTATTTATTATTATTTATTGTATTATATAGTATTATTTTGTATTGTGATTTAAAAAAAGAAACAAACAAAAAACCTTAATGGGGTAAGTATCTTAATGTGATGTTTGTTCTTGCATTTGCTTCACTAGCTGCGATATTCTTGAGTTGATAGGTAAAGGCGACCCCTGACAATTAAGTCCAGTCGTGTCCGACTCTAGGGTGTGGTACTCATCCCCATTTCAAAGCTGAAGAGCCAGTGTTGTCCGAAGACACCTCCGTGGTCATGTGGCCAGCATGACTCTCCTTGCCGCAGCGCGTAGCATGCGCTGGAACACGGAGTGCTGTTTACCTTCCCGCAAGCGGTACCTATTTATTGAGGGTTGGCAGTATTATTATTGAACTTTTATCTTTGTTTGAATTCAATTTTAACTTGTTTTCTCACGTATTAAAGTTTTTAATTCTTTCCACCTTTATCCTACTTGTTTTTAACATAAAATACATTTTTTAAATTTTACATGGCACTGAAACCCGTGGCAACCCAGTCTTTATATATAATAGCAGGCCATGGAAGCTGTAGATTGTTTTGCTTTTGTTTACTTTGTCATTCCAAGACCACTTGCAAACTTCAGTTTCACTATACATTGGAATTTGTATACTTTGTTCCTGAGTAACATCTCAGCTCCATCTGCTAGGGCTAGGTGTTAATGGTTATTGCATCCCTTTAGACAAGCTCTCTCTGCGCCCCTCCAACCAAGCTCAGGCATTTTCCATCAGCCACGTTATATTATTCCTACTCCCCTCCCCCTGCCTTTTCCCGTTTGGTTTAATTACCTTTCTTTTGGATTTTTAATTAACCAATTCCAATTTGACTCTTTGCTAGCCTAGTCCATGTTCATGTGCAATTCAATGGGTTGTCACATCTGATCACCCCTGCAGCTCCTACTGTGGTTTTGATTTTTAATAAACGCTCTCTTGGGAAGGTTTTTTCTCAGATGCCCCCCCCCCCCCGGGTCTGGTCTCTGTAGGCTGCGATGGTGGCAGTGGATAGAAACTACCAGTTTCCCCCCATTCAGCTACTGACCCAGTAAAAAAGGAAGCAGGGAATAGGAAGGGTTGCATGAGCACTAACTACTAGTCACTAATCCCCTTAGTCAGCCTACCTTGTTCCAGTACCTTTCCTGACAACAGCCATTCACAACAATGTTCAATTCAGTAAAACAGTAAAAATAGTTTTACAAACACTGTTAAAGAACTTCTTATTGGAATTGAGAGGAAGAAAACTTACCTTGCCCAGAGTTATATATTGCTTTTACAGATTTTTTCACTTTTTGTAGTGCAGTTCTGTCCTGATCTAATGCCTGAGAGAGAGAGAGGAGAAAGAGAATGACAAAGGCAATAAATGTGAGGGCAGGCCAACTTCCCGTTTTAAATTGTAGATTTGAATACCAAGCATAAGCCTCTTATAAAGGAAATGCTGAATAATTTCAACAAGCACTGTGGAATGCACTACTGCCCTCTGGGGAGGTCTTTGGTCACGCAGCCTGTTCAAATCAATTAAAAAAACTTTGAACTGAAGAGCTCCTAAGACACAAATCATCTTGGAAAACTGTTGTGACAGAGCTAGGACAATTTTAAGTTCAATTTGAAATCTGATAAATATTTTTAAAAATTCAAAGCAGCTTCAGATGTTAACCTCTGGTACAATTTCTCTGATTTAAATAGCACATTTATTAAGATTTTCATGGCCAGCGATGATCAACAAAGATTGCATATCCATTTATAGGTTAAAAAGCCAAGATAAAAATATTTAATCCATTAAAAACAAGGTTAAAATGTAATTGAAAACTCTAACACTGTTTTTAACTTTTTTTTTCAATTACGTTTTAACCTTCTTTTTAATGGATTAAATATTTTTATCTTGGCTTTTTAACCTGTAAATGGATATACAATCATACAAAGTCTTAAGTTTGAACCCAGGAAAATCTTGAGCAAATACAATCTTTGTTGAGCACATTTCTCCTTTACTTAAATAAATAATCAAAGTAACAAACAAAACACAAGGACAAGATCACACATGAATTTTTTTCTAGACAAAGATTTTTAATGTGGAAAAAGTATGCAAGAGTCTGAAATTCATCAGAAAGAATATGAAGTTTTCAGTTATTAAACAAAATTTCTATCCAACTCCTTGTCATATTATCACATTACTAAATGTCAGTACACTTCAACTGCAGTTCTCAAATACAGTATTCTCACTATGAGCCTCCCTTAAGTCAAGAAATCAACTATCCAGGTCTTTCCACAGTTTTGTCAGCCTTGCATACTGTTTTTGTGTGCTCCGCCTGATAGACAGGCCTAGAACTTAAATGTAAGATCCCTGGATAAATGACCAACAGGAAGAAAAGAACTTGCCTTACTGAAAGTCAACAAATAATAGGGAAAGCATCTGTTTTTATTTAAGATATTTATATTTATTTATTTATTTAAAGAATTTATATCCCGCCTTTCTCCCAGCGAGGGCACTCAAGGCGGCTTACAACATTAAAATACATATACATTAAAAAATTAAAAAGTAATTAAAAACAATTAAAACAAACAATTAAAAACAACCCCAGTGGGTCAACCTGTATTTACTATGTTAAGAAGCCTGTGATAGAGGCTGTGCTGGACTCAGGGTGGCCATAAACCCCCCTTCTCTACAAAGCCATCTGTTAAAACGCCAGCCCACCATGTCAGATATCGAATGCTTCCCTAAATAAAAATGTCTTAAGGCCCCGCCGAAAGGTCTCTAAAGAGGGAGCCGTTCTTAATTCCAGGGGGAGGGAATTCCATAATTGGGGTGCCACTGCCGAGAAGGCCCTATTCCGCATCGCCATTCCTCTCACCTCCGTCAATGGCGGCACGGTTAACAGGGGCCCCCCTGATTACCTCAGAGTACGGGTCGGATTATAAGGAAGGAGGCAGTCCCTCAAATACCCTGGACCCAAGCCGTTAAGGGCTTTAAAAGTCAAAACTAGCACTTTGAATTGTGCCCGGAAACGAACCGGCAGCCAGTGTAGCCGCCGGAGCAATGGTCCGACTGAGTTGAACCGACAGGCCCCAGCAACCACCCGGGCAGCCGCATTCTGCACTAGTTGCAGTTTCCGAACAGTCTTCAAAGGCAGCCCCACGTAGAGCGCATTGCAGTAATCTAGTCTAGATGTCACTAGGGCATGAGTCACTGTGGCCAGGTCTGCACGATCCAAGTACGGTCGCAGCTGGCGCACCAGCCGAAGCTGGGCAAAAGCCCCCCTGGCCACAGCCGCCACCTGGGAATCCAGGAGCAGCTGCGCATCCAGGAGAACCCCCAAGCTGCGGGCCTGCTCCTTCAGAGGGAGTACAACCCCATTCAGAGCAGGACAATAGTCCAATACCTGAGTCGTAGACTTCTGGATCAGAAGAACCTCTGTCTTATCAGGATTTAATTTCACCTTATTTGCCCCCATCCAGCTCCCAACTGCCTCCAGACAACGATTCAGGACATCGACCGCCCCCTTGGAGTCGGGTGGAAAGGAGAGAAAGAGCTGGGTGTCATCAGTATACTGATGACTCCCTACCCCAAACCCCCGGATGACCTCTCCCTCTTCATATAGATATTAAACAGCATGGGGGACAGAACTGACCCTTGTGGCACCCCACACCTCAAGGGCAAGGGTGCCGAACAAGCATCCCCCAGCACCACTTTCTGGGATCTATCAGCCAGGAAGGAGTGGAACCACCTCAGAACAGTGCCTCCAAGCCCCAACCCAGCCAACCGACCCAGGAGGACACCATGGTCAATGGTGTCAAAAGCCGCCGAGAGGTCCAGCAGGACCAACAGGGACGCACTCCCCCTGTCCAGTCCCTGGCGCAGGTCATCCACCAAGGCGACCAAGGCCGTCTCTGTCCCAAACCCCGGCCTGAAGCCAGACTGGAATGGATCCAGATAATCAGCTTCCTCCAAGACCCTCTGGAGCTGAGTCACCACTACCCGCTCGATCACCTTGCCCAGAAACGGGATATTTGAGACTAGCCGGAAGTTGTTCAAAATAGTGGGATCCAGGGAGGGTTTCTTCAGGAGGGGGCACACCACCGCCTGTTTCAAAGATGGCGGCACCACCCCCTCCCTCAGTGATGAATTTACCACCCTCCCCGTCCACTCGGCCAGCCCCGCCGGGCAGCTCTAATCAGCCATGCCGGACAAGGGTCAAGCGGGCAAGCAGACGGTCTCACACTCCAACGAATCCTGTCCACATCCTCAGGTTCTACAAGCTGAAAAGAATCCCAGGAAGAAGAACAGACAGGTGCCTCAGGGACATCATTAGATACTGCTAACGCGGCGTCCAAGTCATGCCGAATCCGATCGACTTTGTCCACAAAGTGCTTTGCAAACTCATCACAGCGAACCACCGTGTGTTCCACCCCATCTACTGGGGGGGGGCAGATGAAGCAGGCCCTGGACTACACAGAACAGCTCAGCTGGACGATTCTCTGCAGCCGCGATGCCAGCAGAAAAGAAAGCCTTCTTAGCTGCCGCCACCGCCACGGAATAGGCTCTGAAGTGAGCTCTAGCCCGTGCCCGGTCGGAGTCAGCACAAATTTTCCGCCACCGTCGCTCTAGACATCTACCTTGCCGCTTCATTGTCCGCAGCTCCTCAGTAAACCAAGGGGCCGCTCTGACTCTGCGGCTTGGTTGAGGACGCTCAGGAGCGATCAGATCCAGAGCCCTGGTCATTTCCCTATTCCAGAGATCAACCAGGGCGCGGGTGAGTCGCCGACTCTGGCAACAGGAAAGTCCCCCAGAGCCCTCAGGAATCCATCCGGATCCATCATCCTCCGGGGGCAGACCATAGAATGAGCTCCCCCACCACTGTGGAGGCGGCAAGCCGCGATAAGCCTAAATCCCACCAGGAAGCGATCTGTCCATGACAAAGGAGTGATGTTAATTTCCTCCACATCCAGATCACCATCTACCTGTCCAGCAGTAAACAGGTGGTACATTTATATTCTATTATTTGCAACCTGGGCCCAAGATAGCTAACATCAAATCCAAAACTACAATCATTAAAAAAAATGAAAAATATGGTCTCATGTAATACAATGTTAACCCAGCACGTACAGATAGGTTGTAAGGCATGCACAGATGGACTCAGGTGGCCTCTGCCAGAAAGTTGTTCTGAAACTCAACATGAATCAATTATATTTGAACTCAGTGAGTGAGCACTAGTTTCCATGAGGAGAGACCATGCTCTCTCTCTTTTCTCCACAACATCTGACAATTGCCATTGCCATATTATGAATTTATTGAAGAATGACAAGGACAAACTTATAAGAACTGTCTTGTTCAGTGTAGACTATGGGGATAAACAATGAGATAGATTAATTTAATTTTATTATGTCGTTTCAAAATTTCTTTATCTTCTAAATTAGTGTTTTTCTAAAATAAAAAAAATCAAAGGTAGAATTATTTTAGAGAGAAAGGATGAACTTGTGACCGACATGGTTTAAAAAAGCTGGGGGGGGGGGGCAGTCAAGTGTCTTCCAGCCCAATCCTATCCTACGTTCTGTTCAGCGATCCAGCTATGCCAGTGCTGGCAATGCTGGATCCTTAGCAGAGTAGGCGGGTTTGGAGGTCTCCTGGAGGTTAGGGAACTTTTGTTCCTTTACCCCAGGTAAAACCCCAGCATCTCAAATTGGTCTCCTCAGATCAGCTATTGAGTTGGCGTAAGTCTGGGAGGTCCATGTTGGGGAAAAATAGGCATTGGGAGGAAGATAGGCTACTTGTGTGCGCTGCTGCTAATCTCGCCACCCCCCTCTAGGCCCAATCCACCCACCCCCACCCTGCAATGTCCCCGGAAGGCCCTCTTGCTGCCCCTATGCATGTGGCCCAGGCACAGGCACTGCTTTATGGCAGCTTTTGTGACAGTCCTGGGCAGGTGCAGAGGTCCTATGCTGGCCTAGTGGCCAGACAGGATTGTGCCCTTAAGCTTATTGTGGCTACTTCACTACAGATTGATGATGATAAAAGATTTAACTAGCTTGAAACAATGATAAGCTGGCTGTGAGCAAAAGCCATTTAGTCTTGACAGATGGACAATTAAAAAGATTTATTTTTCAACTGTAACGTGCAGTTTCACTTACAACTTTCATTAAGTGATAAATAAAATCTGATCCCTGTTTCAAGAAGAGAACCCCATGAATTAAAAATATTTTCAGCTGAAAAAATATTTCACAATTTAGCATGACAGCAAACAGAATTACAAATATTTCTAGAATAGCATATATACAACGTGTGTGTGTAGCACATAACATATATACAAAACCAAACAGGATGCAAAATATCAACAAGCAAAAGCAACTTTGCTGTCACGGATTTTTCACTGAATTGGTCCTACACATGAAATCTGGTTCTTCGTCTCTTACAAGATACGGTAATGGGATAGAAAGCTTTTCACCTCTGGGTCACCAGACTAATCCCACTCAGGACAACAACAATTCACAAACGTTACCATCTGTTCAGTGTCTGGGACAAAGTGATTTAATGCTTTCAGTTCATTTCTAGTGGTAGTAAAATAACAAATGCTGATGTGTGGCATCTTTATTGACAGTCTCAGTAGAGGTCAACACATTACTGGAGTACTCTATCATCACAACAGATCAGAAATTAAACTAGAAGAATTCAGAATTCAGAAACCTTTATTGGCATTTTGTACAACATATAGAATATCTTAACCCCAATCAATCCTACTAAACCCCCCACCCATACAGTTCAAATCTCCCAAACAAGTTACCCACCTCCCACTCAATCACAAGAAATTTAACTGGAGTAATCAATTGCACGACGGCAGTGCAAAATTTGGACAAGGTATTTCTCAACCCGACGTCTGCGTGCCTCGTCCTTTCCTGTTAACAGGCAACGCAGCACTGTAGAATCAGACCCACCGGAAAAAGGAAGAAGTGGGTTAAGCAGTTGGCTGCGTAAATCATACCAGTTACAGTTTAATATCAATCAATCAATAAACCTGTATTGGCATAACAGACTTGAACAAACATAAAACATAAAACATAAAACTTAAAACAATAATAGATTATACATAATACAATGAGCAAACAGAAAGAAAAGAAAACACCTATAGTTATGAGTGAAAGGGAGGCATACCGAAATATGCAATTAACACCTTTCCCCAAGTTCCCTAATGTTGACCACTGTAGCCGCTCTTCGTTCTGTGGCTAGTTGAAAAAACTTTGCTAACTGGTTGATGGTCCAATTGTTAGTAGACGAGAGTAGGAACCGAACAATATCAGAATCCGACCTCCCTTACAAATTTGCTAACAACGGGTTCAGAATGTTATGCCGGAGGTCGTCATACCAGACGCAATGTAAAAGCACATGTGCCAGAGATTCTATATCTACCAGGTTACAAAAACAACGGCCTTGAGCCTTGGAGGATCGATCAAATCTAAATTCCATTAAGCTGGAAGGCAGGGCGTTACATCTGGCTAGGGAGAATGCACGCCTCGCCTGTGGATTGTCGATCGTAAAGAGGTACCTGGGACATTTACTGAGAGTACATGGAAGCTGCAGATATAGAGGCGAGCAGGATTTAGCAGCTGCCGCAAAAACTTTTTTTGTCTCAATATCAATTAATCTGTTCAGGGAGATCTTAATAGCAGCGGACAGAGTAACCGAACCTAAAAGGTCCGGTGAGAGCCCAATAGAATGAATTTTCTTGATGAAAAGAGTATACCCCGAACAGTGAGAGAAATCAGTTAAATACCCCTAAAAAAAAAGGAACACACTCTACCAAGGAACACACACGAAACCAAAATTTGAAAAACCTGACCCATATCAAAAATTGCAAACGGTATTGGCCCGCCTCAAGACATACTGCTGCATAGGGTACACAATGAGGAAGACCAAAAATTTTGTAGAGAAAGGAAGACTGGATTCGGAAAGGAAGACTGGATTCGCTCCACGTCAATATTAAAGGCGGAGAGTCAAATCTGGGAACCGTATAATACCTGGTTTACTACCTTAGCATTAAATACTCGCAGGGCTGCTGGAATATAGGAAGCACCCTGGGTGTAAAAAAACCTTGTTATTGCCTGAGACGTTGTTTTGGCAGTTCTTAATGCTACTGTACGGTGAGTAGACCATCGATGTTGGTAGTGGTAAAGGATACCCAAGTACCTGAAGGACTTAACTTGTTGTATGGCTCTTCCACCAAATTGCCATGAACAGGGCCTCCAAGACTTCCCAAAAACAATTATTTTGGATTTCTCAAAATTGAGCTGCAGTTGGTTGGTATGTAGATAACAAATACATCCTTGGATGAGACGTTTCAGGCCTATCCTGGTTCGAGAAATTAGCACCATATCATCAGCATATAAAAGGATTGGAACTGGCAGAGAGCCTATCTTAGGGCAATGCGAGTCCAAATTGGCCAAGAAGGGTGCTAAATCATTAATAAATAAGTTGAAAAGGGTTGGCGCCAGAACACAGCCTTGCTTTACACCCCTGTTGGTAGGAACTTGATCAGAAAGCGTACCGTCTCTTTTCAGCCTGATACGACAGGATGTATTGGAGTAGAGTTTTTGAATTAGTTGCAGCAACCTTTGGTCAATCCCAAGTTTAATCAGCTTACTCCAAAGTATATTTCTATTAACCGAATCAAAGGCAGCTTTAAGATCAAGAAACGCTGTGTATAATCGGGTATGTGCTTGAGATGCTTGCTTAGATATTAAATATGATAGAACGATACAGTGATCCAAAGTGGAACGGCCTTTTTTTACAGTTTAATAGCATATGAGGCAGAGATTCAATGTCCTGAGAGTTACACCTACAGACCCTAGATTTCACATCCAAAATCTTGAATCTGCCCGCCATAACATTGGATGAAAAAGCATTACAATGTGACAGAGATAACACTCTCCCCGTTCCTGCGGATTATCCAGAAAATGTAGCTAGGCAGCCCAGCTATCCAAAACCGGAGAAAGAGACAGCTGGAAAGGGGAGCAAGCTGTATATGCAGCTGCTTAGAGCTCTATGTCTTTCAACAGCGTCTTCACTATTTTTAAAGCTGATGGCAGGGGGATAGCTCCCAGCAGATCTGTCGCAAGGCCCCAAACTTGTCTTTTTTAAAAAACAGGGGAAAGAATAAACCAGGGGATAAACCAGGGGAAAGAATTGAATCTGTTAAAATGCCTCTAAGTAAAACATCTTGCTCTGACATATAGCACACCCTCAGCCAAAATTTGCAAAAACGTATCTAGGCCATTGTTTCTAATTTATGTTGGCCTGCTTCCAAGAACATCACCGCGTAGGGGACACAACGAGGCAGAGCAAATATTTTGTATAAAAAACCTGCCTGGATCCTCTCTGCACAAGTGCCAAATGCAGACATCCAGATAGGTATTCCATACAGAATTTGCATATTTACTTTAGCATTAAAAATTTGCAGAGCAGATGGAATATACGAGTTACCTCACGCAAATAAGAATCGTACAATACCCTGATGATGACGACAATTTGGCCATGTGCACCCTTGCCTGATGATGCGGACTCCACAAAAAGGCTATAATGGAACAAACCCCCTAAATAATTAAATTACCGTATTGGCCTGAGTACAAGACTCACTTTTCCCCCTAAGATAAGTCTTTAAAGTAGGGGTGCGGCCTACAATCAAAGCCTAGCGTTTTCTGCCTAGTATTTTCTGCAAAGCACTTTCAAGCCAAGCCTCTCCAGAGTCTCTTTTCAAAGGTAAAACGGGCTTTTTTTCCCTCTCTCTTTTTTTAAACTGCAAAGCTGCGTTTTCAAGCCTTTCAAGCTCTTAATCACTTGCTAAATGGCCGAAAACAATGATCTGTCAGCAGCCTCTAGCCTCTGGAAGCATTTGAAAAAAATAACCCTTAAGTTCTAGCCCCAGGACTCTGGAAACTAAGATATTTATTGATCTTGCAGTTTAAAAGTTGAGAGTGCAGTTTGAAAGTTGAGAGCAAGAGCTCCTGCATAGGCTTACCATATCCAAAGGGGGACAGAATGCCTACCTTTAGGCTGCAATTCTCTGCACGCTTTCCTGGGAGTAAGCCCCATTGAATGCAATGGGACTTACTTCTGAGTAGACATGCATAGGATTGTGCTGTTAACCATTGAAATTTGGGCAGGCGCAGCTCATCATCATGGAAGGGTGCAACAAGCTGCACCTGCCCAAATTCCAAAGGTTAAAGGTAGGCACTCTGTCCCCCTTTAGATCTGGGAAGGCTACTAATACTAGGGTGCCCAGATTCAATAAGGGACAGGGTGCCTATGCCTTTAACTGTACTAAAGCTGTACTGTTTTACTGTTCTACTAATGTGTATATTTAAGTTAAAAAAAGTTAAAAATGTATTTTTAAAAAAATAGCACCAAACGTTAAGGGTGCGGCATATAATCAGGAGCATCCTATACTCGGAACAATACAGTATTTCACTTGTGTAATTAAATTACCCTTAAAAGGACCAGACTCAAAAAATTTCCTCAAAATTCTTAAACCAGGTTTGACAGCTTTTCAGGAATAACTAGTTTTGTAAATGGATGCTGGTAAGTATCTAGCTTCCCAGGATAATAAATTTAGGGCCCAATCCTATCCAACTTTCCAGCACTGATGCAACCGCAATGCAACCCCGAGGTAAGGGAACAAACATTCCCTTACCTTTAGGAAGCTTCTGTGACTTTTGGCTGCATCGGCACTGGAAAGGTGTATAGGATTGAGCCCTATTAATCTATGAATGAAAATTACCAAAACATATTCTGAAATATGATAATAGTTGGGCAGACAGTCCATTATTTAATTTAAATTAAATAAAGCAAAAAAAGGCCTGATCTAAAATGTGGTTACCTCAATAAGTGAAACCTAATTCTCATTAATAACTTATTTGTTTAGTAAACTTAACTGAGCAAAAAAAGGAATTTCCAGACTGAAGATTGTTTTATTTATTTATTTACAATATTTATATCCCGCCTATCTCCCCAAAGGGACCCAAGACAGCTTACAACAGAGAAAAATACAATACCAAAAAAATACATAAATAGTTTCAAAACAATAAAAAACAGGTAACAAAAATAAAAACATCTAAAAATTGATTTAAAAATTATTACAATTAAAACAGATCATAAAAACAGCAGCGCCCCACCTGTACCAGCAGAACGTTTAAAAAGGCAAGGACTCAGAAGGCTTCTTTGAACAAGAAGGTTTTTAGGCCTCGCCGGAAAGTGTCCAAGCAGGGAGCAGTTCGTAAGTCAAAGGGGAGGGAATTCCATAAGGTTGGTGCCACTACTGAGAAGGCCCTTTTTCTGGCTGCCGCCCCTCGCACCTCCCTGGCGACGGCACCCGCAAAAGGGCCTTCTCTGATGATTTAAGGAGACGAGCCCGACTATATAGAAGTAGGCGGTCTCTCAAATATCCTGGCCCTAAGCCATATAGGGCTTTAAAGGTCAAAACCAGCACTTTGAATTGGGCCCGGAAACGAATCAGCAGCCAGTGCAGTGAACAAGTTTTCTTTTCCAGTTAGCTCTCTATTAATGGATCTCTCTGACTAGCAACTGAACTTAGTACAGTGAATCAAATATGTCCATTCTTGTCACCATCAAAAAATGAAAGATGACCCAATACTGCACATTTTGGGAGAGTTTATAGTGTGTGTGTTTGGGGTCTACTTTTTGCAAAAACCGGAAGCACCCGAAGATCATCATTTTGAAGCGATCCGAAGATTGGGGAGCACTGGCGTTGCTCGAGGTGGGACGGAAAGCTAAGTTCTGCAGCTTTCTGCCCCACCATTACTCTCCTGCACGAGGCGCTCCGCCCCCTCGTCGTAGGAGCCCATCAGCGGAGAGAAAGCAACGCGCAGGGACTCTCCTGCGCGTTGCTTTCTCTCCGCTGACGGGCTCCTACGACGAGGGGGCGGGGCGCCTCGTGCAGGAGAGTAACGGTGGGGCAGAAAGCTGCAGAACATAGCTTTCCACCCCACCTCGAGCGACGCCAGTGTTGGGGAGGGCCTGCAGAGGGTTGTGCAGGCCTCCCCGAAGCTCCCCAAGCCCCAGTAAGTGCAGCAATGGCCGTTTTGGGGGCAGTTTCGGCAGCGACCCCCCCGGATTGCCGCCGACGCCGCTGGCTCCGCCCCCACAAACACTCAAAGTTCTCCCCGCCTCGCGGGAGAACTTTGAGGAACACTGCATTAGAGCATTCTATTTTCATGTATACATGCAGTGACAGCATGCTAGATGATGAGGAGCTGTGCACACTTGCTTCTCTACATGGAACGGGCCAGACTACGCAGACATATGATCCAATACAGGCTAGTAATATCATGGTACCTGAAGTAAACACACTGCATGTCAAAGTAGAAATAAAATTGTTAGAACAGTGGTTCTCAGAGTTCTCCCTGCAGGGGAGAACTTTTAATCTTTGCGGGGATGGGAACAGCGGCGGCAGTGATCCTGGGGATTGCACCGCTGTGGGGGTTCTGACAGCTTCCAGATGGTGCAGGGAGGCCTGCGGATCCCTCTGCACCCTCCCCTAGCTTTAGATCGTCACAGAGCGGCGATTATGGGCCACTTCTGGTTTTTGAACCAATGTGTTGAAACATTTACATTCATAAATGCTGCTTCTTTTTGGCGAAAGCAGGGTATCTATATAGCAGAAGTAGAGCATCCAAGGTTAGACAACATAACAGACTAAGGGGTCAATCCTACTGAGCCTCTTCGCCGGCCTAGCCTGTGCTAGGCCGGCGCAGGCTGTCACAAACCTGCCGGAAAGCACGCTGCAGCAGCACAGCCTGGGCGGGAGCAGAGGCCTGTGCTGGCCCAGGCTTGCCAGAGTACCGCAGGACGTGCTCCAACTCAGGTAAGCTGGGGAGGGCGGAGAGGGAGTCCAGGGACGGGGGATCGGAGCGGGGATTGGGTCCAGGAGGGGGGCGAAATTGGCGCACACCAAATCCTATCCCCCTTCCCGGGCCATTTTTCCTTACACAGGGCTCCCAGATTTGCTTCAGCAAAACAGCTGGCACAGATCCAAGGAGACCCGTTGCGGGGGTAAGGGTAAGGGAACAAAAAGTTCCCCCAGGGTGACCTCCCAGCTCCACCTTTCTGCACAGGATGCAGCATTGCCTGCACCGGCCTTGGTGGATCACTGGGCAGAAAGTTAGGTAGGATTGGGCTGCAGATTTCTTGTAGTTTTCGAAAGTGAAAGCATTTTTTAGAAATTTGTAGCAATTTCTTTTTTTAAAAAAACTGTGAATTCAAAACTCTAGGATGCCAATTTTCACATCTCATGGTTCAGCAAAATGGTGTCCCTTCCACAGACTGAAATAATCCCCCACCCACAATCATCACTTTTCATAGCAGTCAGTTGTTCCTTAACGAAAACAACTAAGGTGCCAACCTGCAGTTTCTTTTTGCTGCAGCTAATGCCAGCAATATGGAACATTTTTAAAATTTTAAAAATTGATTACTAAACACGTTAAATGTTTATTCAACACATACTTTTACGTTAAATGTTTATTCAACACATACTTTTACAAATTCCTGTTAGGCTGGCAGGATAGATTGGAGGGATAGCAAAAGTATCCATCAACCATTTGCACAGTGCTCATCTCCATGCATTTTATTACCTTATACATTTATTCCATGTGGAATTTTGAAAAGGCTTGAGAAATGATTACTGAATAAACGTTATTGAAAGCACAAACAATTTTTTTTAACAAAAAAACGATATTATGTTGAACACAACTTTTGTTTACAAAATCTCAAAGTTTGATCAGCATATACTTTTTAGTTTCATTTTGCAAGTTCAACCTGTTTTTTCTGTTAACACACATGGTTTCTGAAGCATGTTTGCACGTTGGGATTATTTTCACAACTGTTATTTTCACAACTGCATTTGTGCATCCCAAATTCCTTTTTGTACACATGTATTATTATTTCTGTACAGGAGTTTAGCATCAGACATGAGCATAGGTTATAATTTGTTATTGTTTAAGGTTCATGCCATGTTCAAGGCTTGAACAGCAGAACTTAGCTTGTTTGCTTGCTTCCACGTTATGCTCTGGTAATGAATCCTTTTAATATGCAGATGAAAAGCATTCTGTGTAGGTGGCATTGATTCCGGTTTCTTTGCCGCTGTAATCATACAGCAAATCTGACTGACATCACATTATGACTGTACAGTTGACAAACAATTTTTTTTACCATCAACTAACCTAGTGTCAGTTCACCTTTTCTTAAGCCTTTCAACAGATGATGATGGGTAGGAAATCCCTTTCGTGCCGCCTTTAAATCTTTGTGCTGCTGAAGTAGGAAGTATTATCACAACCAGTCCAAGCATGAAAAAGTAACAATGTTGCTCCACAATCAATTGGTTAGCATCGCTGGGCTTCTCCTACATCAGGGTGGTCCAACGTTTCGTACCTCGAGGGCCACATTTGGACTTCGACACGGAACCCGGGGGCCGCACAATGAATTAAATTATTAATTAATTAATAATAATTACAATGCACATGTAATTAATAATAATTACCAATGTACACGCTTTGGCAATATTTATAGCACAGAATTTAACGCAGTGGTTCCCAAACCTTTTTGACTGTATCCCTCTCTCCATGATCCCCCCCCCCAAGGTTCTGGGGACATATCAGCCCTAAGTTCCACGCACATAATTACCTTAATACCCACAAATTTGCTCCCCTCTATTTCCCCCTTATTTTTCTCCCCCATCCCCAAAATGTCTAACCCTCCATATTTCAAAAAACAAAAACAAAAACCCATACCCAAGTTATTAATTCTTGCTTCTACACACCAGTTGAAAGTAGAGTCGCCCTGGCACTTTGGCAGGAAAGAGGGAGGGTGGAAGGTAAATGGAATGTTGCTCCTGAAGCATGTGCACAAGAGAGAAGGGTCCGGAAAAAATCACGAGGCAGTGACAAGGATCCCTATCAGTCTTAACAGCATTATGGGCCTCCCGGGCAAAGCAGTGCACTGGGCCCCCCTGCCTACACAACACAAGTCTCCGTCAGCTTCTCTCTCACAGTCTCTGCATCAGCTTCTCTCCCCCAGCTTCGCGGGCTTTCTTGAAGAGCCGGAAAATACTCCGGTCAGCTAGGACTCACTCGGGGGACATTTCAGCACCTGCGTGAGCCTGCGCTGTGGCCAATTCTGTCCCTGCTATGCCGAGCTTTTTGAAAAGCCGCCTGGCACAGCAGATCCCAGCTCTTCGAGCATTCAGCTTGCTCACAATGCGGAAGTGTGGCACGGCAGGCTCAAAACAAGCTGAATGCTCGGAGACCTGGGATCCGCTATGCCAGGCGGCTTTTCAAAAAGCCCAGCACAGCAGGGACAGAATTGGTCATGGTGCAGACTCACGCAAGTGCAGAAGAGTCCTGAGTGAATCCCAGCTGGCTGAAGTATTTGCAATTGCTTCACTCGGACGGAGTACTGTATTCCGGAGCTTCCAGCCATGTTGTGCACCTGCGCGGCTAGCTGGAAGCTTCTGAATACTACGTCCCAGGGTTAAAGGCGTCTTCTGAGGCCCAAAGCCACTCTTGGAGCCCCTCCCCCCCAAATCACTCACTGCTTCATGCCGGAGAGCGTTCGTCGCTGAAGCGCATGCCCGGCACTCCAGGCAACGATTGGAAAAGTACTCAGAGGCGAGTCTGATTGTCGCCTGGAGTGACGGGCATGCCCTTCAGCCAACGAACGCTCCCCGGCATGCCCCGCCCATGCTCCCCTGATGATCGGAACGACGCTCGAGAGCCAAGCATCGTTCCGATCATCAAGGCAAAGGAGTGTGGGCGGGGCATGCCAGAGAGTATTCGTTGGCTGAAGCGCATGCCCGTCACTCCAGGCGACGATCAGAAAGGCACTCGCCTCTGAGTACTTTTCCAATCATTGCCCGGAGTGCCGGGCATGCGCTTCAGCGACGAATGCTCTCCGGCATGCCCCGCCCACGCTCCTCTGAAGATCGGAACAACGCTCGAGAGCCGAGCGTCGTTCCAATCCTCAGGGAAGCATTAAGCAGTGAGTGACTTGGGCGGGGGGAGGGAGGGGGCTCAGAGCAGCTGGGGGGCCGCAGAAGAGGCCTTCGCGGGCCGCATGCGGCCCGCGGGCCACGGGTTGGACCACCATGTCCTACATCAAAAAGGCCCTAGTCATCATCTGGTCTCGTACTGTCTTCCACTGCTCACTTGCTTGCTCCCTCCCTTGCTTATATAACGTAAATAGTAAATCATTCTTTTCCGCCCTATTTAGTTAAAAAGAAAAGTGTAAACACATCAGTGGAAATTAGATTCATTTTCATGAACATTTGCATCGCAGCTTCTCTCACTAAAGTACCGTACTCCTCAGCAGGAATGAAACATAATATCAGGTAAAAATAGGATTATTTGAGTGGAGGCATGGACATTTAAACGAAGGGGAAACCCATTTGTTCCTCCACTGATAGCGTAGCAAACTTGAGTTTAAATGGAAATGGATGTCTGGGGGGTTTCTAAAAGGAGTTATACCTTCCAGAGTGCTAGTTGTGTTAATCTGCCACAGATTCTCCTTGCCACAGGATGTGGTGATGGCACCTGGCCTAGATGCCTTTAAAAAGGGTTTGGATAGATTTATGGAGGAAAATACCATCCAAGGTTACAAGCCATAAGCAACCTCCTGGCTTTAGAAGTAGGTTTTCTCTGTGCCAGGTGCAAGGGAGTGACAACAGAAAACAGGTTATCTTGTTGGCTGTGTACTCCCTGAGGCATCTGGTGGGGCCACCGTGTGATACAGGAAGCTGGACTAGATGGGCCTTTGGCCTGATCCAGCAGGGCTCTTCTTATGTTACGGTATGTTCTGTAGCAGCAAACACAACAAAGAATCGTGTGACACCTTAATGATTAACAAATTTATTTTAGTATAAGCTTTCATGGATACTGTTATATGTTCATGCCCCATTTTCTGAAGTGGTGAGAAGTTCAAAGAGCACGGTACTAGTAAGGTTCTGACTTCCTTGTTAGAGGATATATCACTGAAGGCTTAAAGGTGCCTATGCAAGATTTGCTTTATTTTACAAATATCCAAGTTGAGTTTTGGATGGAGTCCAATAATAGGCCACTTCTATAAGCAACAACATGGTACCTCCCCAGCTAACAATTCTGTACCTGAAAAAGTTCCCTAGCTTCCAACTGACTCTTTCACTTATCTTCTATACCAGTCTCTTTCTCTCTCGGAACACAGAAAACTCCTAAATTCTCATGGTAGCTAAAAGACTTACTAAAACAGTGGGAGGATAAGTGCCCCCTTACTATTACTCAATGGACTGAGGTCCTTTTAATCTTATCAACATTTGAACGAATAGCTTATAGATAACAGTTACATATGGATATGTTTTTGGATATTTGGAAGTCTTTTTTAGATATTTATGCATATATTACTTATGGCTTATTATAATATATAGTAGAAAGCTTGCTTTTTTACTTATTTCATCTATGCTATGTATTTCTCTTCCTTTGTTATTTTTATTCACTAATAAAGGAGAAGAAAATATCACAAAAGAAAATGCACAAACATCGTTGTCAGTTGAATGAGTTAACTGAGAACCCACACACTTCAGTGCAAATTGATTTTCGATTGGGGAAGTCACTGGTATCACCAGAATTACAAATCTTTGCTGCCCCTCTGGCAAGAACATTAAGTGCATCCCAGACTTCCTCCCAAATTTGAAACTGATGAAGTGGACAATGATCAGGCCTCCACTTGTGCAAAGATCCATGTCCTCTCCCTAGCTGCAAGCACATCTAGCCTTTAGAGCAGTGGTCACCAACGTTTTAGGCCTCACGGACCACTAAACTCACATTTTTTAGTCCCATGGACCACCCACCCCACCCCATTTTGGGGATCATTGCGTCGGCCCGAATTTTAAAAAATAATTAATTATTGTTTTGCGACTTGCTGCCGCTTACCGGGGGGGGGGGGGTATTGACAAGTGGCAGCAGCAAGAAAGGGGGCAGGCAGTCGCTGCCGCAGATGCTGCTCAAACGTATCCCAAGGCTGTGGGCGGGCAGGCCATCCTTAATCCACACGGAAAACCCTTCTCTGCAGCGAAACTGCTATTACTGACCTAGGGAAATGCAGGGGAGGGGGCAGACAAAAAAAAGAATGAACTGAAAGTAAAAGGGCAAAGGCAAAGGACAGAGGCGTCACTGTAGCGTGGCCCGCGGGGCTGAGGGCCCCAGGGTGACGTATGCAGAAGGGTGGCGCGCGCGCGCACACACACGCACACGTCACCCAAGAGGCTCCACGCGTCACCCGGGAGGCTCCGAGGTCGGGAGAAGGCCTCGTACCGTCCTCCCGGGCCTGCGCTCCTGGGCCTTCTGAGGGCTGCCCTTTTCCCTCAGGAACGGTCTGCGCATGCGCTAAACACGTTATAAATAACGTTCGCGCAGCGGGCCTTCCTCAGAAGGCCCAAGACAGCCGGACGGGGAAGACGTCCCCGAGCCGGCTGCAACAATTGAGTGGTTAGAAGATTATTAAAGGGGGTGTGGGGGGAGGGGTCACTAGGGTGACGCGCGCGCCCGGTCCTGGGGCAGCGCGCGTCCTAGTGACGTCTCTGGCAAAGGAGGGAGTCCAAAGGAAGTAGAAAAATCAGAAGGCAAGCGGGGAGAAAGGCCATCCTCCCCCTCCTCTTGAGGAGGTAGGGGCAGACAGCGAGTGCGAACCCTACAACAATAGCCCTGGCCGGCGCACTGCAGCTCCTCCTCAGACGTCACACCATCGGGCACTTATTTTATTTATTTATTTTAAAAAATTATATCCCGCCTTATCCTATGCCGAGGCAAATGCCCAAGGCGGCTTGTAGCTGCATCGCCTCACCTCGGGCTGCGGAGGCCAAGGGGGATTTCACACCACCAGCAGTCGGCAGAGGGTTCTGTTGGAGCGCCAGCCGGCCAGGCTTGCTCCTGGGCGGCTGAGCACCTCCGCTCATGCCCACTGCCACCTCGTGCAGCAGCCACAGTCAGAGAACGCTCTGCTCAACACCCGGCACAGGCACAATCCATTTGGAGCGCCAGCTGACCAGGCTTGCCCCCAAGTGCCTCCGATCACGCCCACCACCACCTCCATGCAGCAGCCACAGCCAGGACACTCTGCTCCGTACCTGGCGCAGACATGATCCGTCAGCCCTCCCCTCCCTCCCAAGTAATCCGTCCTTGGGCTTGCCGGCACTTACCGCTTGCTGTCGCTTGCCGTTGCCGACGCTCTTCGCCCCTGGTTGAGACTGCCCACGTGTCCCGAGGCCAACTGCTTAGTGCAGCCGCCGGGACTCTTCTTAGTGCATCCCAGACAGCCAGGCTTCAAAGTGCTTGTGCGCGTATCACACAGGCACCAGTGGAGCAGTCTGGGCCCTGGGGCAGTCCCGACCGGCCGCAAAGAGCAGCCAGCGCGCAGGGCGAAGAGTGTCAGCAGCGGCAAGCCTGACCGGGGCAAAGAGTGGCTCGGGGGGGGGGGGCGGCAGCAGCAGCGGCGGCCCATGGACTACCCAGATTTTCACACAGACCACCAGTTGGCGACCTAGGCTTTAGAGTCCTTTCCAGTTGGAGCATGAGTGGCTATGATCTCATACAGAGGCACGATATGTCAAAGATAACAGATGTGGCAAGATCTTGACCATCATAATTTGTCACTTGGCTACCAAGACCAGTCAAAAGGCATGGACCCTGGATATCGCTGGAAACAATCAACAGTTATTTAAACTCCAAGTGTAATGAAATTAGTAAGACAGAAAAATCTTTTAATATAAGGGCAACTTCAGATTAAAATAATTTTCCATCAAATATGGAAAGTGTTCTATTATTGTAATACAAGGCGTTGAAAGAATGATCCTTAAGCTCCTCCTGCTCTGCCACGAAGCATTTTTCATCAGTGTTGCAAAGAAACATTGACCATGACACAACATTCCATTGGGATCAGATGAACTGGATGCAAGCAGGGGTTGCAACATTCTCTTCAACATCTGAAACAGTTCAGCATGCCGTGTAGGTAGTTCTACTTGAGTAAGCTCACATATGCCCACTAGAGCCCTCCTGCACCCACTGAAGCCAACTGAGCAAGTTTATTACTTTGAAACTTAAAAATAATTTATGAAAATTCCGTATTTGCCAGGGAAATTGACTGTTCAATACTATTGAAAGTCATTAATTTTAGACACAGATTACAACTTGTTTCTTTCCTCCACCAGCTGCGCGTTCACTGATTAGGTTCTAGTAACTATCAGCGAAAAAAAGTTCAAAATTCCACATCAAGGAATCACCATCAGTATACACAGATGATGATGATGATTATGAACAGTATTTATATACCACTTTTCAACAAAAAGTTCAAAGCAGTTTACAGACAAAATAAAATGATTAAATGGCTCCCTGTCCCAAAAGGGCTCACAATCTAAAAAAGATGCAGAACACCACCAGCAACAGCCACTAGAAAAGACACTGTGCTGGGGTGAAGATCAAGAAAAAAAGAGAAAACTGTATGTACCGTACAGACATTGCATTACTTTTGTCTTGACAGCTAGAATTTGACAGAGAAAAGAATAATTGTGCCAAAGAATAGATGTCGTGAGGGCAGCAGGATCTTGAACAAGGACTAGACATTACATGATTTACAAATAATTTATTTTCACCTCCAGTCTGAATTCTATAAAACTAAAACAAAATAAAACCTTTCAGGTGGACAAAGTTCTGTGTTCTTATGAACTTCCAAACTCCCCTTACATGACAATCCCTGAAAGTGTTTCATGCAAAAAAAAAAAAAAAAGCCAGGATGGTGTAGTGGTTTGGGAGTCGGACTTAGACCTGGAAGACCCAGGTTCAAATAGCTTCCTGGTTGACCTTGGGCCAGTCACTATCTCTCAGCCTCACCTACCCAAGGGTTGCCTCACCTACCTCACAGGGTTGTTGTGAGGACGAAAGGAGGGAAGGAACCATGTACACCACTCTGAGCTCCTTGGAGGAAGGGCGGTATAAAAATGTGAAAAATAAAAAATAAATAAATAAAAATGCTAAGCCTATGATCTCCAAACCCTCCAATACAACTAGCATATCAAAAACAGTGGACCCCCACTATCTGCGGATCTGGCATCCGCTGATTTTTCTCAATGCGGATATGGGGGTTCATTGTAAAACCCAGAAGAAAAAAGAAGAACAGGGTAAAATGCAGTTTGCTAAAAAAAAAAATTAGATGCAAACAGCTGAATGTTCTTCCTTTTACAAGCTGAAATCGCACTCCGGAAGCCTATTCTGGATTGCGTGACTCCCTTTCCTAAAATAGCTCTAGAATGTACTGCAATGCATTCTGGGGCGATCTTGGGAGAGGGGAGGGAGGAGTTGCACAACCCAGAAGAGGCTTCCGGAGTGCGATTTCAGCTTGTAAAAGAACACACAGCGGTTTGCATCTAAAAAGTAAGCAAACCGCATTTCAACCTTAAAAAAAACTTTTCATGTTAGCCCCCGGTATCCGCGGATTTCAGTATCTATGGGGGTTCTGGGAACGGAACCCCCGTGTATACTGAGGGCCAACAATATATGTTAACCATAATTAAAATGAACATTACCAATCTTATTTCACATGGCTTCCTAAGAAATGCATAGTAATTTATATATTATTCACATTAAACAGGAATTATGAAACAAAATTAATAATACAGTACTCCCCCCATATCTACTGGGGATATATTCCAGGCCCCTCCATGGATACTTGAAACCGTGGATAGGAGCGAACATCCCCTCCATGGTTTCCTGAGGGCCCCCCGCCCTGCCTCCCCTGCAGGCAGGTGTGCACGTCCCCCCCCCCAGTTCTTATTTTTCTTTCAGCAAGCTTTGTTTCTTCCTGAAAACAAACAGAGAAGCAGCCTCCATTGCAGGGAAGTAGAACGAGTAAGTCCTAGAGAGGCTCTGCAAGGTTTCTGTTAACCTTTGCAGAGCCTCTCTAGGACTTAGTCTCGTTCTACTTGCCTGCAATAAGCAGCCAGAGGCTGCTTCTCCTGTTTGTTTAAGGAAGAAACGAAGCTTACTGGGGAAAAAGTAAAAGGCTGGGGGGGGGGGTGTCCCCGCAATCCGTGGATAACTGAAACCGTGGATAGCGAATCCGTGGATATGGGGGCCCACCTGTTCTTGTGAACTTGAGATGGTCTGACATTTTTGGTATTTACTGCCATGGTTCCTCCTCTCCCTTTCACCTCACACACACAGTTATTTTTCAATGCCCTCTTCTTAAGCCAGACCTATAGACTTCCTTTACGCACTAAGCTACTTTTCAACACTGCCTCAGTCTTCGTGACAAGAATCTAAGCCATCTGTCAACAACCAGCTTGTCGGAAGCTGCAATTAGTGCAGAATGCGGCGGCCCGGGTGGTCACTGGAGCTAGGCGGTTTGACTCTGTTGAACTGCTGCTTCAACGGCTGCACCGGCTGCCCATTCATTTCCGGGCCCAATTCAAGGTGCTGGTAATGACCTTTAAAGCCCTTCACGGTTCAGGCCCAGGTTATCTGAGGGACCGCCTTCTCCCATACATTCTGGCCTGCTCTCTTAGGTCATCTGAGGGGGCTCTCCTGCGAGTTCCACCTCTATCGCAACTTGGTGGAGTGGCAACACGTGGGCGAGCCTTCTCTGCTGTGGCGCCACAACTGTGGAACTCCCTGCCAGGGGATCTGAGAACCACCCCCTCCCTCATGACTTTTCGGCAAGGGCTCAAAACGTTTTTGTTTCATCTAGCGTTTGGGTGATGGGTTGTGGTCTGCCTCCTGTATCTCAAGATGTTCTGCCATACTGCTTCTCTGCTCCATACTGTCAACCCCCCCCCCGTGGATTTTATTGTTTTAATTTTTTTTGTATGATTATGTATTGTTTAAACTTATTTTATGTATTTTAAATTGTGTTTTAATTTTTGTTGTAAGCCGCCTTGGGCATTTGCCTTGGGCATAGGAAAAGGCGGGATATAATTTTTTAAAAAATAAATAAATAAATAAAATAATATCTTTGTAAAAACTGCCTCAACGAGTTTTAGTAAAGCCCAGATGAGGTAGAGTTCAATCTGGTATGGTATAAATACTGCCGGATGAGAACTCCATGTGCAAAGGGAATAACCAACCAGCTATTCTTCTATGAACCAATGGTCAGTGTATTTGTAATAGGGGAGTTATAGAAGATGTACCGCATACTCTTTTACACTGCCCTATCTACAATGATTTGCATCAGACCCCATTCATTCATATCCTTATTTCTCAGCATACATAGAGAATTTGGATGAATCCTGCATTCGGTCACTATTGGCTGCAGAATCCTACGTTTTTGTTAGCTATACAGTATTGCCGAGTATCTCCTGTTAGTTGTCCAATGACGACAAATTGCATTCAATATTTCCCCAAGCTTTAAGAAAACACTGATTGCTAGGGCAGAAGGGTCTGTTAATCTATACTTCACTGATTTATTTGTGAACTGTTTATTTTGTATAAGCAATGTAGTGGAGTGATTTGTTTGTAATTATTTTGCTCTATTCCTTTTTGTTTTGTTCATCTGTTTGTTTGTGTATGCCAATAAAGGTTTGTGTGTGTATGGATAGTGAGGATCCAATGTACGTACACACATGCATATTAAAGGCTATTTTCCTCACATGATGAATATTGGCAATTGCAATGATGAAAAGGTCAATTTGTTATTAAAGCACTAACACAGATTAACATTCTTCATACAACTGCATCACACTGAATTTCATGGTACTGTACAAACCCTCACATTTAAAAATATAAGTAATACAGCTTGCTTGAATTAGAAGACTTATTTCAAAATTTACCAGCAATTGTACAGGAAGGGACAACAATAACCCTACTCTGCCAGCATGATGTCCCAGCGTGCTAGGAATTTACAAAAACCACAGAAGAGGAAGTGAACTTCCAGATAAGTTTACAGGTTCTGACAATGGATACTCAGCAACAGATCAAACTTCACAATCAATCCATCATACAGAGAAAAGCGGGCATCCAAATCTGTGACCAAGCAAAGAAAGCAGGGAAGGCAATGGATCTGTGCATGGAGCATGGCCAGAAGTTTATTGGACTGATTCACATATCCCAAAACATCAGGATTAGGCATATTGGGTAGGAATGCAGTGTGAAGTTTTGTTTTGTTTTTTAAATTAAAATATTTTTATCCCACCTTTCCAATAAATGCACATGGCAGTCAACAATTCAATACAATAAATAGACATACCAGAGTTTCTCAAACTTCTCCCCAAAAGATGGGGAGAACTCTGAGTGTTTGCGGTGGTGGGGACAGCGGTGGCGGTGATTCCAGGGATCACCACCACCAGGAAAAATGGTACATTTTTTACTTACCATTGTTGATAGGGTTGTGGATGCAGTCTGAGGTCTCCTGAACTTGTGCACTCCCTCCTCCCACACTTCAGACAACCCCTGGAACTGTTGTTTAAACAAACCAGGATGTCAACACCGGAGCTCTGCACTAGAGTGGAGGAATTAAGGGGAGTGTGATGGAGGGAGCATGTGAACTCAGTGAACTATGTGCTGGTGTTTTATAGAATTTTTACTAGATTAATTATTGGAGTAATTTTATTGTAGTTTTACTGGTCATTTGTATAATGCATCGGTTCTCAAACTGGTGGATCACGACCCACCAGGAGAACCGGATGCTGTCCCCTGCCAACTTAAAGGGTGGGAACAGCATGACAGCGGCGGTGGCGTGTGTGTATGCCATTTTCCGTCTGCCCTGGTTAGAGAGTAGCAGGTGATATGGTAAAGTAAATGTGGGGTCTTGGTTTATCTATACCTTATTAGTTTGGTGGTGGTAGGAGTACGGGGAGAGTGGGGGAGGTGATGCCACCATTCAAAGGATGAAGGACCATGGGAGATATGGCAGTGGGGGTGGGGCATGCCGTTCCAGGGGAAGGGGGATCCACCTTTCCAGCCCTTCTCCCAACCCAAGGTCCACTGGCGGTCTTCGTGATGACCCTGCTAGCCTGAATCTGATGCCGTTGAATGCCAGGTCGGTGAACAGCAAGACCAGCTTCATCCAGGATTTAATCTGAGATGAGAGAGGTGATCTGGTGGGCATTATGGAGACCTGGTTAGAGGCATGTGGGGGAGTGGGTCACTCACAGCTTTGCCCATCAGGTTTTTGGATACTGCAGCAGTCACTGCAGGCGGGGGGGGGGGCACAGAGCTGGCCTATCGTGAGAACATTCCCCTCACCAGGTACCCTGTCCAGCAGATTGCTGAGTTTGAGTGTATCTGTGTCATGTTGAACGAGACAGAGTAGGCCCTGTTGCCTAACAATCTCCCAGTCTGAGCTGGGAAGATCGCAGCTTTGGCGGTTCCTCGCTTATTGGTGCTGGGGGACTTCAATGTTCATGCTGAGGCCCCCAGGGTGGGTGCGGCTCAGGACTTCATGGCTGCCATGAGAACCATGGGTCTGTCTCAATTAATAACGACACTGAGGCAAGGCGCACCTTAGATCTGGTTTTTACTGCTGGGCATATGGATGGTGATCTGAGGATGGAGATGAACATCACTCCTTTGTCATGGACAGATAATTTCTTGGTGGGTTTTAAGCTACTAACTGCTCCTTACCTCCACAGAGGGGTTTTTTGGGGGGGGGGGAGGAGAATGGTAAGGTCCGTCCTCGGATCCTGATGGTTTACTGAGGGCTTCGGGGGATTTTCCTGTCACCAAGGCCGGCAGTTCATTCACAGTCTGGATTGACTGTGGCTAGGTTTCTGGAACATTCTGGAAATGGCTAGGGTTGTGGATGAGACTACCCTTGAACGACCTCTACCCTACCATCGAGCCAAATGGCCCTCTGGTTTCCTGGGGAGCTGCAGATGATGGAGACGGGGTAGGCATGTGGAGCGATGGTGGAGGAAGACTCGCAGTGGATCTAACCAGACACGGGCCACAGTCCATTGGAAGGCCTACTCCATGGCGATGATGGCGGTGAAGAAGGCTTTCTTCTCTTCCACCATTGTCTGCTGAGTGCCATCCAGCAAGGCTTTTCCATGTTGTGCAGAGCTTGCCTGGCCCAACTCCAGGGGGAAATGACATGGATGTGAGGAACTGCTAAGTGCTAAGCACTTTGCAGACAAAAATCGGTCAAATCATCTGTGACTTGGGACTCCACTTTGGCAGGATTAATTAACGTCTCTGAGACACATGTGGGCTCCATTGTTCTGGATTCCTTTCAATGTGTACAGCCTACAGATGTGGACAGAGTCCTTTGGAGTGCACGGCCTTCAATGTGCCTGCTGGATCCTTGCCCAGCATGGCTTTATTAGATCAGCCGGGGAGGGGGGGAATGGCCAAATGGGTAGGGGAGGTGGTGAATGCATCACTGAGAGAAGGTTTTGCCTGTGCCACTGAAAACAGCAGCAGTGCACTCCCTCCTAAAAAATACCCGCCCTTGACCCCATGATGCTTGATATCTTTCCACCTGTATTAAATCTCCCTTTTCTGTGCAAGGTGGTTGAGCAGGTAGTGGTAGCCCAAGTCCAGAGGATTCTGGATGAAACTGATTGTCTGGATCCCTACTAATCTGGCTTCAGGCCAGGCTTTTGGACAGAGACAGCCTTGATCGCCCTACTTGATGACCTGCGCCAGGGTCTGGACAAGGGGAGTACATCCCTGTTGGCCCTGGTGGACCTCTTAGAAGCGTTTGACGCCATCGACCATGATGTCCTTCTGGGACGGTTGGCTGATTTGGGGATTGGAGGCATTGCTTTGCGGTGGTTCCACTCCTTCTTGGCTGACAAGTCCCAGAAGGTGGTGCTGGGGGATACCCGTTAAGCACCTATATCTACATCAGGGGGTTACAACATTCAGAGGCCCGCATACCCCCTACACGGGCCTCCAACCCCCCACACACACATATCCCGAGCGACTCCCCACGCATATCCCCCCGGGTTGCGGTGCAAGCAGGAGGACCTGCCCCCCCACACCGCAACCCGAAAAAGAAGGCTACAGGCCTACGCTGCCCCCTGCAGTACAGGCCTGCATGAGGCTGCCTCATGTGCCCTCACGAGATTTGGGCGCTGCCATCTTGGATCTCGCGAGGCTGGGAACGCCTGGTCTACATGAAACCACTAGGAGAGGTCATCCAGGGATTTGGAGTTGGCTGTCACCAATATGCAGATGACATCCCGCTCTATCTCTCCTTTTCTCCATCTTCGAGGGTGGCGGTTGAGGTCCTGGAGCATTGCCTGGAGGCAGTTGGATGACAACTAACAAGTTGAAACTAAATCCGGACAAGACAGAGGTCCTCTTGGTTCAGAAAGCTTCAATGCAGGTGCTGGATCAGCAATCTGCTCTGAATGGGGTTGCACTCCCTCTGCAGGAGCAGGTTCGCAGTTTGGGTGTCCTCTCGGATGAGCAGCTGCTTTTGGATCGGCGAGTGGCAGCTGTCGCCAGGGCTTCGCTTGGTGTTCCAGCTGCGACCATACCTGTGCCATTCTGACCTGGCTACAGTGGTCCATCACGGTTAGACTACTGCAACGTGCTCTATGTGGGGCTTCTCTTGAAGGCGTTCCAGAAACTGCAACTGGTATAGAATGTGAAACTCGACAATTTGACTCTGTTGGAACTGTTGCTCCAACAGAGCAACAGTTATATTGGCTGCTGGTTCGTTTCCGGGCCCAATTCAAGGTGCTGGTTTTAACTTTTCCCCATATAGACTGGCTTTTCCCCATATAGACTTTTCCCTTTTCCCCATATAGACTGGCTCGTCCCCCGAGATCCTCAGAAGGGGGTCCTTCTTTGTGTGTCCCCCTTGACTGAAGCAAGGGGGGGAAGCATTGACAGGAAGAACGTTCTCAGTGGTAGCTCCGTGAATGTGGAATTCCCTCCTGGGTGAATTATGATCAGCCCCCTCCCTGGACACTTTCCGACAGGGCTTGAAAACTTTTTATTTCAAATAGCTTTTGGTAGTGGGTAGGATGGGGGGAAGTTTCTGATTGTTGAGGATATTGGGGTACCTGCTGGCCTTTTTTTTACCTGTTACCTGCTGTTTGTTTGATATTTTAAGCTGCCGTTTTTGGCTACTCTGATTTTTTAAGTATTTTTTATGTATGTATATAAATCTTCTAAATAAATAAATACACAACTGAATATAAGAAACTATATTTAAGTCTCAATGATACTACTATATAAGATAATGGTCTTTTCTTCACTGCATGCCTATGTTATGACAAGAAGTAAGGTTAGGAGTAATCAGGTAAACATGATATTCTGCAAAACTAAGTTGCTGCTATTGCACATCCTTGCTATTTTACACTGGAGACTAGCAGCCCAATCCTATTCTCCACACACACACCACCGATGAAGCAATGCCAAAATGGCTACCACTACGTCCTACAGGGGAGGGGGGGCAGTTGTGGAACATTCATTCCCTTACCTGGGATAAGCTTCCACAGCACAGAGAGGTCTACTCGGACATTTTATTTATTTTATTTTATTTACAATATTTCTATCCCGCCTTTCTCCCCAAAGGGACATGAGCTAGTGAATTCATTGGCTCAGGTCAGCATGGACCTGTGTCATGGGATCGGGTTCATGAGGGAGACCAAGATTTGGCAGCAGCTGCTGACGTCAAACACACCTCCTTCCCAGACCTGATCAGCCCTCTCCCCACCCCCGCTCATCTCTCCCTGTCGTGTCCCACCTCCTCCGCCACCTTACCTACCTCGGCAGGTCCAAGGGGATCCGCCACTGTACACAGGAAGCCTCTGGCCTTCCCGTTTCCACGTGCTGTTGGAGTGTTGTTTATGACTGCTGTAAGGCAGTTAACACTGGCAGAACGCTCATTCTGCCAGCAGGGTAGTCCGATAGGATTCGGCTGCCTATGCTACTTGTCAAGTATTCAAGGAGTCATTCTATAATAGTAGCTTTTGCTTTACAGTAGAAAAATTCAAAATTTCTCCTTTCATTTGCAAGAACGGAGTTTTAATTCAAGCCTATGTCTTGCTTTTACAAAACGGCCACTTCTATGCTTTAGATAATTACAGTAGCTCAGAAGCAGACAAGCCGACTGGAGGGTAGAGAGGCTCAGCAATTAAAAAGGAAGCAGTTCCAGTTCCTGCTTGGGCTGAGCCTCTCTACCCTCCTGTCAGCTTGTCTGCTTCCCTGCTAGTTAAAGCAGATGTTTTGTAAAAGCAAGACACAGGCTTGAACTAAAACACAAAAAGGTAATGGGGGGACACGAGGGGCTTCTTCAAAGCATTATTAATGCGTGTGGCTGGCTGAGTCAGTCAGTCTTTGCAAATGCTGAGCCTCTCAACCATCCAGTTGGCTTATCTGCTTCTGAGCTGCCATACTTAAAGCATAGACGTTTTGTAAAAGACTTCAGTTGAAACACAACAAAGGTAATGGGGGGGGGGCCCCACAGGGGAATTCTTCAAAGCGTTATTAATGCGTGTGTGTGTTGCTGGAGGGGAGCTCTGTGTGTGTGTGTGTGTGTGTGTGTGTGTGTGTGTGTGTGTGTGTGTGTGTGTGTGTGTGTGTCTTTCCGGCTGTTATTGCTGATTTGTGAGTGGCATGGATATCTTCTTCTTTTTTTTTAAAGGAGACGTTCATGCATGTATGCGTGTGTGACAGAGGGAGGATTTTTAAAATGCAGCTCCCAGGGTGATCTTTGCAAATGGCAGCCCCCCCCGGCAGCATTTATTTATTTTTTATTTAAAAACATTTATACCCCGCCTTTTCCTATGCCGAGGCAAATGCCCAAGGCGGCTTACAACAGTTAAAATACATAATTTAAAAACAGTACATAGAATAAATTTTAAAAAACAATAAAATCCACTGGTGGGTAATAATGTGAAGCAGAAAAACAACAAGACAGAACATACTGAGGCACTGGAGGCAGACAACCACCAAAACGCAATACGAAAACCCATCACCCAAACGCAAGACGAAACAGAAACATTTTGAGCCCCCGCCGAAAAGTCATGAGGCAGGGGGTGGTTCTCAGATCCCCTGGCAGGGAGTTCCACAGTTGAATCTTTAAAATACAGTACAGTGGCTGTGATGAGACTGAGTGGCAAAGCTGCTCCCTCTGAGCCTCCACTCCCAGGCTACAGTCCCTTGTCTCCCCTCTTCTTCCAGACACCCTCCTCCAACCCTCCAGCCATCGGGGAAAACCAGACCAAATTATCTAATTCAAAGAATTCCATAAATCCTTAAGTTTTACCCTCGACTTATCAAAAGATCATAACAAATGTCAGGATTTTTGGCTCAAAACCTGCCCCCTCGTCTTATATGCGAGATCGCCTCATATGCGAGTATATACGGTAGTATAACAGCACATATAAAGCATCTTCCTGGCTATGCCAAGTTATTTGAAGTACTGAAGTAGGAATTCTATTGGAGCCTATACTGGTGGACCTAGACCTGTTATCAAATAGAATGCTATAATTCAGTGGTTTCCAAACCTTTTAGCACTGGGAGCGATTTTTTAAATTACACTCTATCGGAATCCACCTAGCTTTATGAGACTTTTAAAAAAGGTCATCTAGAAATAAATACAGGTGTCCCCTGCTTAATTATATTCTGCTTAATGACCCCCGGCATACATGAAGGGGGTCATTAGGCAGAACGTTGTGGGTCTCTTTCCCTACCTTTTTGAAGTTTTGAGGCCTCTCCCTGGTCATGGGCCTCTCTGGAAGCCTGTTCCTGGCCTCTGTAGGCCTCGGAATGACCCACAGAGGCCTCCGTAATGCACTTCTGGTTTTCGGAGCAAACCAGAAGTGCCTTACGGAAGCCTCTGTGGGCCCTCAGAGGCTTCAAGTAGGGACGGGTCTGCTTAACAATGGGCCTGCGTAATGATGGGGTTACAGGAACGTATCCCCGTCGTTGAGTGGGGGACACCTGTAATTTTATTTATTTATAAGCACTGTAATATTTTATTTATTTGTTTGCAAAAAAAAACAAACCCACCCTTCAATCCATTTCTTGTAATGAAGCAGCCCTATTAGCTTCAAGGCATGATGTGCTTAGTTATGTGACCCAGTCTTTACCTGCCCCCACTACCTCTCATTGATGGACTTGGGGAAAAAAAAACATCACAGAAAAAAGATGCTCAAACATTTATCTACCTATATTTTTAAAAGTTTCCAAACTGCAGAAGCTCAGCTCTTTGCAGGGCAATTAGCAGCTACAGTATCTAATTTCTAAATAGCCTCAGGGCTTGAGGCAATTACAGCGCAATCCTGCGCAAGTTACGGGTGGCGGACCTAGCATTCCGCCGAGTAGTCGCAAACATGCCGTAAAGCACATTTGCGGACTACTTTAGAGCCAGGAAGGCCGGTGCAAGGCCGGCCTTCCCAGCTCCGCCGGCCGAGGACTCGGGCCGCCGCCAGACCCAAGCATGGTAGGATCCAGCGGACAGCTGGGAGGGTCGGCGGACAGGGGGGAGGGTCAGCGGAGCCGGGAGGGCGAAGTCCCCAAGTAGACTTTCCGCCGCGGGCTGCCTGCTGCAGCTTATTGAGCTTAGTGGGAATTACTTCCAACTAAACATGCAGAAGATTGTGCTGTAACCTGTAAGAAGTGGTTGGGGGGGGGGAGATTCTGAGACAGGAGCTATTGAAGTAGACAGATGAGAGCATGAGGAGCAAAAGGAGGAAGAGAGAGATTCTGTGGGACACACGTGGAGGAGACAGACCTCTGCAAAAATTGAACAAGATGTGAGACAAGCAAGGCACTGAAGGAGCCAGCAGCAGGGTGGACAGACACTGGAGGAGCAGGCTGGGGAAGAGAGAGGGAGCCACAAGTAGATGGACTTTCAAGAAGTTGAAGACGGAAGAAGTGGTTCAATTTAAAGGACACACATGAACAGTTGGTGAAAGAGAAACACTGTAAGAGATGCAGAAGGAGTGGGTCTCTTAAATGAATCTCTACCCCAATCTTCTACCACCTTCGTCTCAAATGTGCAGAGCTTCTGAGCTTAGCTATCAAGAAGGGAATACAGACTGCCATTGCAATAGAGGAAACCCCTCTCTTCGTCCCAATATCAGGCAATACCAATGATAATCCTCACGGGGGGCAATATGGTGTGTGCCCATTGTAGTAGAGGACCACTGTGCCTGGCAACTACTGCCACAGTAATTAAACTGAGCACAGCAGGAAATGGCACACCAACTCTCTTGAGAAGTGCTAGTGTTGAATCTACAGAGTTCTGGAAGATACTCACCCTAGATCCTGTTACCAACAGATCTGTCAGATAAATAAATGTGCAAATATTACCATACCGATTTCATAATTATGAGATAAAGTACCGAGAGGAATAAGTTCAGCTGAACAGGACATCCCCCTGCCGTTCAGACTTTAATTACCTCCGTTAAAGAAAAATTGTAGGAGGTATCTGGTACTCAAGCAGTGAAATAGAATCCAAGATATTTTTCATCATCAATAAGCAAAAGTTCAACAGAACCAGACATTCGGGTACAGATTTTTAAAATTCAAAATCTGCTTTCCATTTTTATTTTAAACTGACTATGCCTATAAGCATTCCCAGTTCATCAATATATTCTACAGAATATAGTACAGTACTTCTTTAGAATTCTTCAGAGTTTTAAGAAAAACCCAGAAGACTCTACAACCCTGACATCTTTCTGACCCCGATTATATGTTTCCTTTTTTCCTATTACATAAGAAGTCTGAACTAACATAGCATACCCACAATTTCAGTTTGCTGTATAAGAGCACTCAAATTCTCTCAAACTCTGAGGTTTCCCCTATCTAAATAATGCTAGTGCTTTATTAATAAGCTATCTTCACAAAAAACTTGCCAAGGGGGAAAAAATTATCGTCCACAATCATTCAGAACAAATATCTGCTCCAGTGTTTCCACTGAATGCAGTCTTTAAAAAACCATCCCAAGGATCCTCTTTCCTCCGGCAAAGTGAGAGGCAGTACTTAACAATAAAATCATAAGAAAGTCAGAATAAAAACTGAATAATCAGCAATCTGGCTTGGCTTTCTGTTTGGAAAAAGAGGAGGAAACTATAATCAATAAAGCCAATAAGTTTCATCACCTTTTTCCTCTTAAGAATTCATTTCATTAGTTACGTCATGAAAATTATGAATTTTCTCTCTGAAGTCTTGACAGAGGAAGAAAAGGGGGGGGGGGAAGCATCAAAATTATATTTTGTCACAGTTTTAATGCTTATTCAATAACTAATTGAAAAAAAGCAGATTAAATTGCTTTTGGGAGGTGCTAAAGAAAATAGGCTTATCCTTATTGGCGTGGTTATTCTACTGAGGCGTAATAGAATTTTTGAACACCCTCGCTTGCAGTGTTTCCCTACAGAATCAACACATTTCTTATTCTTCTGAATTCACTGTTTTGAAAGTTCCCCAACATTTGAATACAGGCATGGTTGCCAGTCCAGCTTGTTTCAACAGAATCTACTTCCCCCATAAACGTGTTTAGGATTTTTGTTGGAATTCCTCATATTTTTGTTCAATATTTAAACATCTTTTTACATTACTTTTTAACCTATATAAACTCTACCTCTTTTGTGTTTAGGATTGTAGGATAACATAAAATATTTTTGTAATACATACTAATACAGTTTTAATGGTGTTTCCTCATCTTGGTTGAAACGCCTTAGAAAAACTAAAGGATTTTTCCACATTCTACAACAGAACACACAAGAAACAAAGCCCATTGCAAATACAGATTGCCTATAAAAAATCTTTCCTCTACCAAAATATTTTGGTATCTGAAAATATTTTTGTTTTCAGAAGTTCCAGTACTAAAGTTACTGTCTAGAATTGCCTTCAGGAGAGAGGCAACCTGATTCGGAGCACCCAGTTTGGAACGCCCAGCCACCACCAGGTGAGTGGAGACGACGAGGGCCAGCAGCAGCCACCAAAGAATCCCTTGAGCCATGTGTGAGAGCGCTGGCCGGTATCCCCATTACCTTGGTCGCCAAGGCGCAGAGGCAGGAATGAATGCCTGCACACATATGTGTGGGAAGTTTAAACCCTGCCCCAAACTGCAAGTAGGACAGAATACATATTACAGTAGAGAAACAACCTGTTTGGATATTGTATGATAACTGCATTAAAATGGTTGCCCAGCATCCTGCTGCCGTCTCATCTGAACCCTGAAACCAAGGGAGGAGGGAAGGGAAATAAATTCTTGTATTCCTCTTCCAAGGATTGACTTCCTGTTCGTACGTCAGGGCTTACAGATGAGACAGCAGAAGAGCATGCCTCCTTGTGAGGTTGTGCAAGCACAACTCTGACCACCTTTTTCTTAAAAGGGCTGCTAAGTCTCTCAGTAAAAGAAAGTCTAAAAGACTGGCATACAGCCTAGCACAAAGTCAGTCAGTTTGGTATGAAGACCATTGCCCAGTCAGGTTGTACACATATCTTTCCAATTTCCTTCTTTAAAAAGGAGCAGTAACTCTACATGCAAGGGAAGTTGATGCATGCAGTCTCAGTGCTCTCTAAAGCCATGTGAACATCAGATAACACTTGGGAAATTTACACATTAGGTGCTCATGAAGGAGCAATCACTACTCACCCCTGGAGATTGCAAATCTGAACCAATTTATTAATACCAATCCAAAAACAAACAAGATGTTCATGCACAACTGGTCTTACTTTCCAGCTCTATTACCCAATTAATTAGTAGCACCAACGCTGTTAACGTACTATTTTAACAAGGAGGTAATTATAGGTAATCTCTTAGAATGTTATTTTTATGCTCCCCAAAGCAAGAGTGTCCGTACAATTTAATGGTGCATAAAATAAAACTCTTCTACCATTTCAACAGGTCTTGAGAAAACATATTCTATCTACTATAAGTAGCAGAAGGCCTTTGAAAAAGAAAAACAAAGATGCAGCCATTTAAGAAGCCATGTTGGCACAACATGCACGCTACAATATACCGACATCAAATTCTTTACTTTCTTTTAACCTTGCTGCAATCCCTCCTGTAACCTTGCTTTTATTCACAACAAACACAAAATTCAACGCTTCTGTTTTAAGTGACAGTTCATTTCACATCATGTACATCTTGCAGATGCAAGAACTGTATAAGCATGTTCCTGTTTAGATTTAAAATGAAAATATGCAGCTGCCAATAGGAAGAAAAACCTAGGCTGACCAGTTCAGTGCTACATCAAACAGCCAATGCCAGTGTATTATCTCGTCACTTTCTTTCAACCATCCTTCATCTGTACCTTCACCACAATCTCCCATTTGAAAAAGATCTCTTTTACAGGTTGTCCTTGCCATCCAAGTCTCTATTGCTTCTGTGCCAAAAACATCATCAAGCTTCATTCATTCTATATAGCCATTTGCTCTGTATAATCATATCATCAAACATTCCTGCTGCTGTTGACACTACTATCTCTGCTGAAGCTATCACAGAAAACAGGACACAGAAGATAGAACATCCAAGCTTCTTCAACACCCAAAGCCTTATAGTTCATACAGTAGATGTAAAAAGAGGCGTGAGCTCTGCGTACAGTTTTAATCCAAAAGTTGTGCGTGATAGTTGTGAAAAAGCCGGGGCAGTATGGATGCCAGAGAGCTTCACACATGCATGCGCATGCACACGCGCGCACACACACACACACACACACCAAGCAGAGATGACAAGTGTTTATTTACCTCTTCAAGCAACGTGACCGTATTCCTGCAGTTCTGTAGCCGAGTGGTAAAACTAGATGTGGTTGGGGAGTTGTAATCCTCTGTGGTCTCAGCAATAAACTCTGACACAGTGATCTGGTCCGGCATGATCCTGCGCAACAGACACACAAGGATCACAGCAAAGGAAGAGAAAAAGAAGAGATGAGCATTAAACACAAGAGAGAGCACACATAAGCTTTACGTGAGAGAGGAGCGTCAATAGAATAAGTAATTTCTTTCTGCATCCAGTTTGTCTCTTGACCACACTAGCACTCTGCTGGGAATAGAGGAGAATGGAGATGCCCTTCAGAGCACAGCCTGAGGATGGAAGGAGATCTTCACTGGACTGGCTTAGTCCCCACGACATCTAGGCTTCCTGTTCTTCTTTCAGGAGAAGGCTTCTCAGTGCCTTACTGATCCAGATCATTTCTCCTTGGGGTGGCAAAAAAAGGAAACCTCTCTCACAAATCCAGTCCTCGCTGCTTCTGGATCTCCCAATATATAATGCCTGGATCTCCTTTCTAACTTAAAAGGACATTCTCTTCTTCCATGGCTGCCCATTCCAGAACTAATGCCATGCCATGCCCCCCCCCAACAGAAACAGAATCTCTCTAGCTGACTCACTCTCAAATCATCCTAGGTACTATTGTGGGGGGGGGGGGGGAGAGAGAGAGAGAGAGAGAGAGAGAGAGGAGTCAGGAAGGTTTCAGAAGCTCACAAGACTATCGAAAGGAAGGGACTAGCATGCAAACTAATGCACAGAATGGGATAACCTTCAGTCACTTTGACCATCACCCCCTTAAAAAATTATTTTACCTCACCTCAGATCCTTCTCTTTTGGAACTGCAGAATTCCTCTCCTGTTTTTCATCCCACCCACCTTTTCTGAAATGCAAATTTCTGACTAGATCTCTTTTTTCCCTTTATTAGAGAAAAAAATATTGGGACTAATTTCTCAATTCATCTCTGGGGATTCCCCCCCCCCATGAACAAACAGGGGTGGCTCCCTCGGTACCTATCTCTGGACTTCCCTGTTCACTCTCAATGCCCCCCATCTCCCCCCCCCAGGAAAGGGAGAGGGCGTCTCTCTTCCCCAGTTTCTTATCTCTCTCCCTTTGCCCTCCCCACAAGCAGAAGCAGCTGGAGGGAGAGAAAAGCGCCTCTTCCTGAAACCTGCCCGGCTGCCCCCTCCACGAAGCTGCTGGGGGGGGGGAACGTCGTGTGCGAGGGATTCCTCCTCTCTTCCGCCCCCTCCCAAACCGCCTCCCCGCCAAGAAGAGGGGGCCTCCCCCTTTTTCCTCACAGGAGTACTAACTTGCGCAGGCGCCCCCCCCCCTCAGTAGCGCCCCCCAAGCCGGAATGGGGGGGAGGGAGGGAGATGAGGCGGTGGCGCAGCAGCAGCAATGGAAGAAGAACAGCAGAGAGAGGCGGCGGCAAGCCCGGGTCCCGGAGAAGCAGCAGTCCCTCTGCCTGCCTGCTTGCCTGCCCGCCTCCCTTCCAGCTCAGCTCGGCTTGGCGCGCGCACCCGCGCGCTCCCCCACCTCAGCTCCCTCGGCTCGTCCTCGCACAGGCTCCTGCAGCCGCCTCCGCCTCCTTCTTCCTCTACTCCTCCAAGGGCGCGCGCGCGCGCACAGGCACGAGGAAGGAGCACTCGCGCACTCCAGATCTCTCCCCACTGTGTGAGTGACACGCGCCAGCTCGCCAGAGGAGCCCGCGCTCGCGCTGCCGTCACGTGAGGAAAACAAGGAAGTGGCCCTGCGCACGCGCCGGGCGCACACCCAGGCTCTCGCGCGCGCCTGCGGCCGGTCGCTGCTAAAGCTCGAGCGCTGACGGCGGCGGAAAAAATAGAAAGCGCCTTTATCCGTCCCCTGCTCGCAACACCCCCCCCCCCCGCATGCAGTCATATCATAGTATGCCCTTCTGTTATTAGAAATTGGATAGCCCGCCTTTTCAGTTTCCAAAACGGAAGTGTTTCAAGGCGGCTTCTTCAGAATGTTTTCTTTTTCTGCAGAACAACTGCAGAATGTTCTTCTTAAATGTTTTCTTTTTCTGCAGAACAACTTCCAGGAAAAGACATATACTGTATGTATATTGCCATTCAAAGCAAACGCAGAAGTTAAAAAAGGAAAAGAAAAATGATAGAAATCCTATTGATGATGAATGAGCATACTACCTAAAGATTGCTGGTTTTAAAATAATTAACAGGATTCTTCAGCAATAATTTTAAAAACCTAAATAAATAAAAAAGCAGATAGAAAAAGGCCTTGTTTCTCCAGGTTTTTGCTTTTCAGATAAATGGGTGGCAAGCAAGGGCTAGTCTCAGACCATCTGGGGGCTGTCACTGGCTCTCACTCCTTTATTGCCCAGGTACCAGAATTTTTAACTAATTTTTCAAAGGTTGGCCGTCTTGAAACATCACCAGGCCCCACTCAGAAATCTCAGGTTTTCGGATGCGTCTGACTTAGCAACCCGATTAAGCTGCAGAAATGCTACATTTCTCCCTTTACACCATTTTGTGAACATTATTAAGGAGGCAATCCTATGCATGCTTACTTGTGTGTAAGTCCCATTAAATTCAGTGAAATAAATGTCTAAATAAACATGCATAAGCTTGGGCTGTTGTTTATATTTCTGCTATATTTGAAGCCTGCAGCTATCCATTTTTAACTTACAGTATATATATGTTAATATATTTTTTCCCTATGGGTAGGCTTACCATATTTTCCCGGATCCAGTTTGGGACCCCCCATTTTTGAGGGGCGCCAATTTTTTTTTTGGGGGGGTTGCTTTCTTTCAATGGATTTCTTGGGGAGGATTATTTTTTAAAAGTATTTACCCCCTTACTGTAGGTGCCGTCGCTGCTGCTGCCACCATTTTAGCCAAGGATTGCCGTCCACAAGCGGCCCGGGAGCCCTTCCGAACAAAGGACTTCCAGACCGCTTGTGCGCATGCGTGCGGCTCACAAAGCCGCACGCATGCGCACAAGCGGCCCGGGAGCCCTTTCAAATGAAGGGTTTTCAGGTCGAGGCGCCTTCGTTCAGAAGGACTACTGGGCTGCTTGTGCACGGCAATAATCCTTGGCTAAAATGGCGGTGGCGGTGCTGGCAATCCGGGATGGCACCATACCTCCCAGGATGCCGGGACCCGAGCCCGAAATCTGGAAGTGTCCCGGCCATTCCGTGACGTATGGTAAGTCTACCTATGGGGGGGGGGGAGCAGGGTATAAATCTAATAATAATTATTATTGGTATGTTCATTTACACGTGTTGCAAACCACTTTGATAGTTTAAATTTAAAACTAGAGTGTGAATTAATTCAATAATAAATACATGTATTCCTTCTCTCTCCCCACCCCACCCCTTACTTTCTGTTTCGCTCTAGAGATGTTGTGTATTCTCCAGGATGATACTGCCCTACTACTAACACAGGCCATTGGGAGAGTCCCTGTGAAAGTTTCAAATGGCTGGTACATGGAGAGGACCTCCTCCATAACGGCACCCAGACTCTGGACCTTCTGATACTAGGACTTCCTGTTGACCCCCTTCCCGGCCGCATGTAGAGCAAAACTAGATGTGATGTGGGACCTCCATGTTTGGAGCACCCAACATATTTGTCTTTCTCAAAAGTGCAGGTGAGAAGAACTTAGATTGGAGAGGATTAACTCTTTGCCCTGCCACCAAGTCCCTGATTTACAGCGCAATCCTAACCAACTTTCCAGCGCTGATGTAGCTGTGCCAACAGGATGCACACTGCATTTTGCAGTGCAGGGGGAGTCACGGAGGCCTCTTCAAGGTGAGGAAACATTTGTTCCCTTACCTCGGGGCTGCATTGCGATTGCACTGGTGTTGGCAAGTTGGTTAGGATTGCACTGTCAGTTGCCTTCCGAAGCTGCTATTAGCCCTAGAGTGGAAATGTGGGTGCAATTTTCATGCCCATCTGTCTCTCCTCTATGGCTAATAGCAGCTTGGTGGGGAGACGCCATCCGCTTCCACTACAACCCTGATCCAAATCCACACCTACCCACAGCTCCGTTTTGCAAAGTAAAAGACATCAGGAGTTTCAGCTGAAGACCATTCTGTACTGGTGAACCTGTGGCAGGTCTGTTTTCTGAGCTCTGCCCTCATATCATTAAATTGTTTGTTTTATCTGCTGTGCTGGCTGGCCTTTTGTGTTTCATTTTAATCTCATCATTGTTCTACATTATGTGGATTGTAAGCCACCTTGGGTTTTTATAGGACGAGAAAAGGCGAGACTGATATTTTAAATAAAATGAATCAACGAAGGCTATAATTCTTGCTTCAAGGCTTCTTTTGCCAGTGTTTTACATGGGAATGGCATATTGCTCAACCTGTACTGAATGAGGGATAACACAAATACAGTTATAATAACAATAAAAATATGGTGGCTTCCCCCCCCACCCCCCCACACACACATTTATCAGGAAAGATCTTAAGAGCATTGTGGAAAATAAGTTGGCTTGGATTCATTTTTGGGAAAAAAAAATCTAGGTTAAAGAAGGGCAGGGAGGAAGACCTGTACTCCTAGTGGAAAGCATTGATGTAGAGTCAGTTCTCAGAGAAAGCGACCCCAGGCAATTGTGAGGCAAATCTGGGGGGGGGAGGGGGAGGCCAGGAGATTTTCTTTTCCTTTGTCAAACCAGATTTTTTAAAAAGCTGCCTGACCCACATTTGCTTTACAGATTTGCTCCAATCCCTTATTGTTGGAAAAAACACTGCAGGCACTCAGCCCGATCCTCAGCCTCACTAAGCTGAACTACAAGGATTTAAGAGATCTGGGTAAAAGTCAAGCTGAGATAAGCCTTGGCTGCAGTCACTCCTTACTGTGGACAAGTGCCGATTTGAAAGTCCTTGAAAAGTGCATCTGTCCTGTGCTATCTGCACTGCAAATATCTGGGAAGACAATAGGCGCAATGTTGCTATTGTACCAATTTGAAAAGAGGCAGGCCAGTCTGATTCTGCTTGATCAGGTTTCAAGATGTGCACACACAAGATACCTGCATCTACCATTGCAGCTATCACCCTGGGAGAGAACGGGAGAGCCAGTTGTGCCTTACACCGCATACATGAGATTCCACTTTACAGCTTCAACATCAGTAGGTTTAAGGCTCACCTAGTAGCCTTTAGAAGGCCAGCGGGTGGCACAGCGGGTTAAACCGCTGAACCATAAGCTGTTGATCGAAAGGTCGGCAGTTTGATTCCCGCGACAGGGTGAGCGCTCGTTGCTTGGCCAGCTCCTGCCAACCTAGCAGTTCCAAAGCATGTCAATGTGAGTAGATAAATAGGTACCGCTTGCGGGAAGGTAAACAGCGCTCCGTGTTCCAGCTGCATGCTACGCGCTGCGGCAAGGAGAGTCATGCCGGCCACATGACCATGGAGGCGTCTTCGGACAACGCTGGCTCTTTGGCTTTGAAATGGGGATGAGCACCACACCCTAGAGTCGGACACGACTGGACTTAATTGTCAGGGGATACCTTTACCTAGTAGCCTTCATTTGGGTTGTGCCCCTACATTTTAAAAATTGTATCTATTTATGATCCAACCCTAAAATGACCTGCGCCAGCAAGTAAATATATAGGGATGGAGCTAAAGCTTGGTTTTGCCAGCACAGCACCACAGAACATGACGTTACACGGGTGTTGTCAACAGCACAGATGTTTAGCAGATGTCACAAATTCAAAGCATTGCGCAATCAGCTCCACTGAAATGAAGCAGCGCTTGGTAGATTCTTAACCACTTTCTTAACCAGTTACATACAGGATTCCTTAACAGCTGAATGCTAACACAGAAGCTGAGGATATCCTCCACTCCTCAACTGTTGCTGTTAATTTCTGAAGTAGCAGGAGAGGCAAGAAATAAATGTTTAAAATACATGTACTGTAGGGGAATGACAGGGTATAAATTCATTAAATAAAAATAAATATATTTTCAAAGTGAATTTCATTGACTGTCACTCATTGGAGTGGAGAAACACAGTATGATGAGAGCAGGCTTATTTATATGCCACCTACATACATGGCACAGGCAGTCTCCCATGCGGGCACTGTGGAGCCTGCTGAACTTGTCAAGATTGCAAAGGAAAAAGACTTACACCTGCATAGCTTCAGCATGAATGTTCCCCATATGCCCACTTTCTGGTCCCTCAGAAGCAAAAAGGGGAAGTGGTTTCAGTGGGAGGCAGCAGGGGTTGCCCTAGTTTCTCTTAATTTCTAGCTCTACCTAAATGACTGAACTATGAACCAGGAAGTCCCTGATTCAACTCTCACCTCTACCATGACCTTGGTAGGGCAGGGTCAGGCAGGCATTCATAGGTCTCTGGACGATTTGTAATAGGTCAGCAGGGTTTATTGACACCCGGTTGTTTAGCAATAGAAACAAATTCTCCATACAACACAAACTAAACTTATGGAACTCAGGGCACAATCCAAACCTACTTAGGCCACCGTTGTAACCAGCGGCCCAGTGAAAACGGGAGGCCCCAGAACGGAAAGGGGATTCAAATCCCCTTTGAATCCCCCCTTTGGAGGGGATTTAAATCCCCTTTCCGTTCTGGGGCCTCCCGTTTTCACTGGGCCGCTTGTTACAACGGCGGCCTAAGTAGGTTTGGATTGCGCCCTCACTGCCACAATCTGCGGTGATGGACACTAGCTTTAAAATGGGATTAGGTAAATTCATGGAGAAGGAGATGTCTGTCGCAGATTGTTAGTCATGATTGCTATGTGGAACTTCCATGGTCAAAGGTAGTATGCCTCAGAATATCCTGTTTCCCTGATAGTAAGACATCCCCCGAAAGTAAGACATCCCCCATTTTTCCCAGTATGTATGTTTTTCCCAGTTATATAAGACATCCCCTGAAAATAAGACATCCTTCTTCGTCCCAGCCAGCTGCTCTTTGTGGCCGGCCAGAACTGCCCCCATCTGTGAATGGATTGCTGACAGGAGAGCAATCATCTCTATTGCTGGACATGAGAAATTGGGGCCAATGGTTCTACAGGCAATGGAGTTGCAAGACATTCAGGCTGGAATGTGGGGTTTGAAGAGTTATGATGATGTTCCAGAAGAAGATGACATGATTGTATTTGAATAAATGTACCGGCAAACTGTTGTAAAAGAAAAATATAAGACATCCCCTGAAAATAAGACATGCTACATTTTTTGGTGGAAAATAATAATATAAGACATGCCTTATTTTTGGGAAAACAGGATACTAGCTGCTGAGGAGCAAATGATAGAGGCGGGCTACTGTCTTCAAGTCCTACTTATGGCTTTCCTGTTGACCATTATGAGATACAGAATGCTGGACTAGATATACATCTGGTCACATCCAGCAGGGATCTCCTTATAAATGCTAAGTACGGTCTCAAACAGCAGGTTTGAAATTGCTGTGGTGTATAGTCACATTGTTTCTGAACTTTCCATCATGAAACAGAAAGTGACACATACATTTTTAGCTTGTTACTGAGTCAAGACAGCAGTGATTTCCATAGTATTGACCACCAGAGCTTCCTCCAAGGGTGAGATAAAGCAGCACAATAGTTCCTGCTAGATAGGATGCAGTTAAACCATTATCAGGATTACCTACTTCAAATATGTGGCAAATATGTGGCCTAGCATACGTGAATCAAAATGTGTATCGTTTTTTTGTTTGTTTTTCTGCATTGTTTCTTGGTCTCCTTGCGTAAAAAAAACCAGCAAAGGTTTCAGTCTCATTCACTGTCCCATTGGTTGAAGTGGAGCTAGACATACAGAACTGGCTGGGAGTGATTTACATGCATCATAATCACTACTACCACCCCAAATGTGCAAGATGAAATGTAGTGGAGGGAGAGGCTGCAAAATGCACGACACTACCTTGAACGCATAAAAGAGGGGAAAAAAGTTAAGTATAAGAGCGTCTACTGCTTGAATCATCCATGTAAGTGCAGTTTTCCTGCATTCCTGCTCCAGCCTCCCTGAGACAGACTTGGTTCCAATTCTTGCCTTGGACGGAACTTGGTCTCTCAGCTTGCTCTACAAGTTGTGCTACCTCTGCATGGCCCTGATTCCTCCTCTACAGCAGCTGGCAATGAGCAGCCTGTCCTGGGAGGCAGTGTCTACCCTGTGGAAAACAAAAAGCGGGAGACGCTAGGATCCACAAGTGCTTGGGTGCTTGCCTGATTTTTAGGTGGACTCTGACTCGGTCTTTAAAGGCCCACCTAGAGCTGATTTCCACCTCGAGGTCTGCTGGTGTGGGAGTGGCTGCAAGTGCTGAGAGTTCAGGATGAAGCAGCCTTTGCTTCCCTCACCTGAAGCTGCTTTCCTGGGACTGGTTAGGAGGAAGAGACTGGAAATCCTCACACCTGGATCGCACTCCAGTCCTCTCCCAGTGCTCCAAATCAGCATTAGGCTGGTTCTGTGTGAAGGCATGCAGTACTGTCCTCCAGTAATTCTGAATATTCAGCCTGCCGATGTCCTTTAGAGGTCATTTGAAGTTTACATGAATTATGCTGGCTGGATCTTGGTTTGTACTCTCCTTACTTCTGCCCTTCGCATTCAGTGATGACTTCGCTCCTTTCTATGTTGTCCGTGCTGTTTGTGTCATCCAGCTCTCTTCCTGTTTTTACATTCAGCGGCCTCCTTAGAACACATCTATTCAGTCAAGCCTTCCCTTCCCTTATGTCCCTTCTCTTTACCCCTAAGACTGTAAGTTCAAAGCCGGTTTTAGTTTTAATTTCTATATTAGTACTTTTAGGTGCTTTACAGCCCAATTCTGTCCCATGTATACGGCAGCAGATCTTATGATCCACTGCCGTAAGTACATTTACGATGGCATAAAAAGAGCGCCACCATCAGGCACTTTGGAGCCACCATTACAAATGGCCAGAGACTCTTAGCCAATGACCCACTCAGGCTGCACGGGGTGGGGGATCGGGGTTGTTCAGGGGAGGAACTGGGGGCAGTTCGGGGAAGCAGAGGTTGGATCCCAATAGCAGCAGCACATGACAGATCCTATCCCCTTTTCACAGGCCAGACCTGCCCCCTTCCTCTCCTCGGACTTATGCCAGCAAAATAGCTGGTGAGGGTCTGAAGAGACATATAGGTGATTAGGTGGCCTACCGGGAGGTAAGTAAACCGTTTTTCACTTACCTTTTGCTGGCCATCTGGTTGCCCACCCCCCATAATATGCAGCATGTGCTCTGCTGGCACGGCTACATACTGTGGACTGGGGGGGGGGGATAGAACTGGGCTGTTTATTAATTATAATTATGATGATGATTATGATGATGTGAGTGTTGTGAGTGTAGGAGAGAGAATGCAGAAGGTAACTTGATTGCACATTCTAGCCAATGCAGATGTAAGATGTACAATCATCTTACAAAAGGCAAATAACCTCTCATGTTTTGTTCATGCAGAACAAAATGCATGATAACGTCTCATGTTTAATACCCTTAGCTTGGGACAATTCAGGAAGTCAGTGGCTGAGCTCATCCTCTAACAGCCCAATTCTATAGGCTTTGAGCGCTGGCAGAACACGCATTCCGCCAGTGCTGGGTGCTGAAAAGCAACCATAAAGCACATTCCGGCAGTGCACAGAGTAGCACACTGCCGGGGCAATGGTGCAGGACCTTCCTGTGCGCATCGCCAAAGCTCCAGCTGCCCCCCAAGGAAGGTAAGATGTCGGGGGAGGTGGAGTGGGGGGAGGGCAAAACGAGGCAGGGAGGGGCAAAACTGGGCGGAGAGGGGGGAGGAACGGCGCAGGGAGGCTGCAGGAGGGGTGGATCTGGCGGCAGCCTCCCCACCCTCTTTCTCTCCTCAGACTTGCACTAGTGAAACCACTAGTACATGTCCAAGGAGTCCCATTGTGAAGCGGGAGACTTACGGAGGGGTAAGGGGATTTATTCCTTTTCCCTCCAAAGCCTCCCAATCCACACCCCTTCTGGATACAGTGTGCCCATTTTCGGCACGGCTGCACCAGTGAGGAAGGGAAAAGATAGGATTGGGCCATCAGTACAATATACATGCCTAAGATTGGGCTGCTGATTTAGCTAGGCTCCAACAGCGAGTGGGAGGGGCCACTTTGCATCCCCTTGTAGTGCCATGCAGCACTTACCACGTCCCCATCCCCCCTTCTATCTACGCTACTTGCTCAAACATAGTATTATATCTTTCCTGGCAATGACTCTCCCAGCCCTGCTACCCATGTTCCTCTAACCTGGAGATACCCATGATAAGTGATATGAACATATGAAACCGTCTCATACCAAGTCAGACCTGTGGGTCCATCTTTCCCACTGTTGTCCAGAATGACTGGCATCCACTTTCCAGCGTCTCAGGAAGAGTTTTTGCCCATCACCTGCTACCTGATCTCTAAGTATCTAGAGATGTTATGGGGTAAATCTTAAGAGATTGACTTATGCAGATGTTATTTATTATAGTCATTCTAGACTGTACCTGAAGTCTGAAGGAGGCTAAAGGCCCTTAGGGAGAAGAGCGCCCCTTCCCGGGGCACCTCCAATGGATGGCTTCACGAGCCATGACAGTGTGCAACAATGACAGACAGGTCAGAGGTGACCAAGTGCATATATCTCAGTGATAAATGACATGTTCCGATGCCTTTGGAGCATCTCCAGACAGTCATGCACTCTCTCCTCTGCCCTCTTCACGTTTGGAATGCCGTCTCTGACTTTTCTGCTTGCCCTGCCTCTCTTGCGGACGTTGACCGATCTGCTCTAATGTGAAAGTGGAGCTTGGTAGGCAGAGGTGTCCCAGCTTCTCGGGCTGCCTTTGGTTTAATGACTGTAAAGTCACGGAAGGGCAGCCTAGTCTGGAGCGGCACAGCTGAGTGCTAAAGAGAACTTGAGGGGCCGTAGAACTGGCAAGTTGTGTGGCCACTGAGCAACTCTAGTTAATTGCAATATAAATACTGCCTACAGGCCATGGACTTTTGAATGACATTTTGTGCCAAACTAAAGGGGGGTGGGGTTAAACCTTTTCATAGCAAGCCATTAGCCACAGAGAGACACGGCAATTTCTACGAAGTGATGTCACCATTCAATTATAACCAATCAAATATGTCCCATCGCAATGGCTTCAATCCAGCTATCTGAGCATGGGGATAATGCATATGGCAAGCTGTTCATTCCTCATCACTGAGTGGGAAACGTATGTGCAGTCTGTTGCATAATTGAGCATAGCATAAAGTGTATTGTGCCCTGCCATAACCCTATTTTCACAGACATCAAAAACAGGAGGTTTTAATAAGTCCCTGGTGGGCTGCCTTACATAGTTGGTGGGCTCCGTTCACAAGTTATCAATATCTATTGAGAGGCCTCTGCTTGAAATGTTTCTTTGACCCTATTGGGTTGGGTAATTGAATCCATTCCATTCTGTAGAAGACAGAAGAATTAGTGGTAGTGGTAATATTCATTCATGGCACTCCTAGGCTGATGGGAAGAGATTGTAATTCGTTTGTCCATTTGGATGCAGCTGGGACCGTCCATTTCATTTCACGCAGGTCAAGCAAGCAATAGCCCAGCAGGTCATTCTCCTGTTGCCATTAGTAGATAACACCTCTTTTGCATCATTGTACACTTTTTCCATCTATAATACTCAACTCCGCTCAACGGGTTCTCAAATATCATCAGTCTCAGCCCCTGAACATTCAGGGGGAAAAAATCCTGACTGTTTGATCTTTTGGATGCCTGAAAAAAGGCTGCTGTTGCATCAGCATTTGTGGTCTCGGTAAATTGCTGCTTACATATTTGGTGTCAGAATCTGCCAGATGCCAGAGCCATCATCAGATGAGATCAGATGAGGATCCCACTGGGAGTTCCAGCATGAAACAGGACCAGGGCACTCTCAGGAAACCCCGAAGACCACACTCTGAGATGATACCCTGCCCAGAGACCTTGGGCAAACATTGCAGCCCTCATTGGATGGCTCTTGATACTTTTGCCCTAGGGAAGGATACCTGAAAGTAATCTTTGATGACCTTTTATGCTTCAACAATGCTGAGAAAATGATTTACGATCTGGCCAGGATAAAGACCTTAACACACAAATTTGCTGTGTTTGCCCTCAGCATTAGGTATTAATTTGTCTCGCCAAATGTGGTACATTGTGATGGGGATTACCTATGATAAGCTGTAATGCTGTGCTCCTTTTTATGTTGTACCAGTCACCCTGTGCTGTGCATAAAATGATGTTTAATTCCCGTTTCCAAGGACCCACAGTTTTGGGCAAATAGTGTTTCTCTTGACTTGTTTTGCACGTGTGCGGGGGGGGGGGAAGGGCAGCAGAATCAGACTTCTGCTCTAGGAAATTGTAATTCTGCAGCCTCAATAATTTTGGGTAGATTTGTTTGTCTTGCTTTATTTATTTTGCCATTTCAGGTCTTGGGAAGGAAAAGAGGAAATCTGTTCTCCTTCCCATGAAGTCTTCTGGAAATTCTGCACACCTTCCCCCCCCCCCCCCGAGCTTTTATAGCTTTATCAGATTTATGGCATTTTATCCCATGCTTTCTCTAAGGCTATATTCCTCAAAGTCTGCTCCTAGGAGCCCTTCAGCTCCCTTTCAGGGGCTCCACGAGAACACTGAGTGGCCGCCATCAGTTTGGTGCTGTGTCACTCTGCACATGCACCGGCGCTCTGGGGCTCCGCTCCCCAAGATCCACGCATGCACCGGTGAGGCTCCCCAAGGCTCTGTTTAGGAGTGTAAAGGGCTCCAGAGACCGAAAAGTTTGAGAACTGCTGCTTTAAGGAGTACAGGGTTCTCCCATTTTGTCCTCACAATAACCCTTTGAAGTATATTAAGCTGAGGGAAAATGACTCACCGGTGAACTTCAAGACTGAGTGGCATTTGAACCTGACTTTCTGTACTCCTGGTACTGTTGTTGCAATACTTTAATCACCACACTAGGCTGCCCTCACATCTGTTGAATCTGAAGGACTGTCTCTTCTTGAAATAGTGCTCTTAACATTCTGTGTGCTTATCTGTCAGGTGAGTTAAGTCTGTCTGAGACTGCAACAAACACAGCACATCGGCACTTTTTTAAACCCACAACTCACTTGAGTGGAAAAGCAATCCAATGACAAACAATTAAAGTCAAAATTGAATATTGCTCATTTCCTTCTAAGGAAGCTGCTGTGTTTGGGAGCAGGGAAAAAAGAAAGCTCCAACACAACTTAAAAGGTTCCAACACAGCTTAAATACAACTGTACAGCCCCCCTCATCCATGGATCCACTATCCGCAGATTCACCTATCTACGGATCCCCGCCCATTACTTCCTTTTAGCTGATATCACTGGCGCCAGGTCAGGGGGCTTCTTGATTCACCAAAACACTATAAGCAGCAAGCAGCCTGGGTGCTAGAAAGTCTCTGTTAAATAGAAAGCAGGAAGCTTCCTACTTCCTGTTTAACAGAGACTTTCTAGCATGCAGGCTGCTTGCTGCTTAGCATTTTGGTGAATCAAGAAGCCCCCTGACCTGGCGCCGATATCAGCCAAAAGGAAGGTAATGGGTGAAGGGGGACTGTGCGGGGAGAGGGCGGCGGCCAGTATCCGCAGGGGGGGGAGGAACCGATCCCCTGCGGATACCAGGACCCTTGTTGTTGTTGTTCAGTCGTTAAGTCGTATCCGACCCTTTGTGATCCCATGAACCATATCCCGCCAGGCCTTCCTGTCCTCCACTATCTTCCTGAGTTCGCTCATTTTCATGTTCGTTGCATCGGTGATGCTGTCTAACCATCTCATCCTTTGCCTTCCCCTTCTCCTTTTGCCTTCAATTTTTCCCAGCATCAGAGTCTTCTCCAGAGAGTCCTCTCTTCGCATTAGGTGGCCAAAATATTTGAGTTTCAGCCTTAGTACCTGTCTTTCCAGGGAACAGTCAGGGTTGATTTAATTTAGGATTGACTGATTTGATCTCCTAGCAGTCCAAGGGACTCTCAGGAGTCTTCTCCAGCACCACAGTTCAAAAGCATCTATTCTTCGGCGCTCAGCCTTCCTTATGGTCCAACTCTCGCAACCATACATTGCTACACCAGGACCCTACTGTACTTTTATTGTGACAACAGCCTGACTCAAAACTCCACCCCTCAGCTACTACATGAGCTGAAAACTATGAGCTGAAGAGGTCCAAAAACCATTAACTTTAACCACACACACACACGCACACAGAGAGAGAGAGAGAGAGAGAGAGAGAGAGAGAGAGAGAGAGAGAGAGAGCTGGCATACATAACACTCCTCCCCTCTCAGCTGACATAGTCTTACAACCAACAAGGGACCCTTTCACAAGTCTCTGTGTTCTGCTGGCAAGTGCAGAAGTTTCAGGTGACTCTCCTTCGGCAACAGATCGGGGCCGATCAAGGAAGAGAAGCCAAAGATGCTGCCGCCCCCCAGCTGCTTACTGGGCGGCAGCCGGTGCTTCACCTGGGGAGGCCTGCCACCCCCACCCCCCAGTGGATGGAACCTTTGAAACTAGCTGAATTATTGTATTGCCTGATATGCACTTGGAAGGAATATTATCAAGAAGCACATCTTGCTGAACACACAAGCTGCAGAAATGTTTCTCCCCCTCTTTGGCAGTGTGTGCCTATTTTAGAGACACCCACCAGCTGATCTCATATTTGAAGCAACCAGCAGCTTGCTTTGATCTGAAGGGCTTCTTCGGGGAGGTGGAATGAAGAGGGTTCAGCACTTACAATTAGCCGTAGAAACACAGGCAAACTATTTCGGAAACTGTAGTGCCAGAATAGGGAGCACTTGAGCTGTAAGCTGGTGCAATGAATAAAAGGCCTATTTAAAATTCCACACCGCTGATATTAAAATGGTGGTGGTGAAGGATTGCAAAAGGAGACTATTGTTTCGGTAAGTTAGATGACATTTTGCTAATGCTAACTTCTTAACTCCATAAATGCCAAACTAGGAAAAAAAATATCCTTGCAAAATATCAGCTGGGGTCAAAAGAGACCAAGGACAGAGCCTGCAGGGCACAGAAGCACAAGAAAGGAGCCAGTGTATGGTATCTTGGATAAAGTACTGGATTACAGAGGCTTGAGTTCAAATCCCGATTCAGCCATGAAGCTCACTAGGTGACCTGTGGCCAGTCATTATCTCTCAGTCTAACCAACTTCACTGGGTGGTTGTGAGTAAAAAGTGAGAACACTCAGCCCAATCCTGCCTAAGATGTGGTGGTGCTGAATCCTAGGCCCATTGCAGGCTGTGCCACCATGACCTGGGCTCACCTTGGTTCCCCTGGTGTAAGCAGCATGGGCCCCAACGGACCTCCTTGGATGCGTGCCAGCTCTTTAGCTGGCACACATCCAGGGAGGCCATGTAAGGCTGGCCCGGGCTGCGACAGGGCTTGAGGTATTGTCACCAATATCCCAGCCCCCTTCCAGCCTGGGCTGGCCAATGGCCCCCCTCCCTCGCCACTCCTGCCTGCCCTCCCCCTACACCGACCTGCATGGGACTTCCTGCATCGGCCAGCACAGGTCCAGCTCTGCTTACTCGAAAGGAGCCACAAACGTGCTTTATGGCACGATTGCAACAACTCCTTAGGCTGGTGCAGAGCCAACCTAACTTACAGCGCAACCCTGCGCAAGTATACGTGGGCAGCCTAAAGGGGTCGGCTACTGCATCCTGTGAGGATTGTGGGTGGCCCGGGCTCACCTCTGGAGAAGGGGACATTTGTCCCCTTCCCCTGATGTAAGTGGGGCAAGGCCCAATGCGCCTCCTCAGTGGTATGCCAGCTTCAGAGCTAGCGTGCATCCGGGGAGGCCATGTAAGGCCGGCCCAGGCTGCAACGGGGCTTGGGATATCGCTGTTTTCCCACCAGGCTAGAAACTGGATTTGTAAACCTGATTTGCTCCCCTCTAACTCAGAAAATAGCTTGGTTTATTCTAAGCCCAATATTAAGCCACAGCAGACCACTTTGTGCCCCTGATTCTGTCATTCATTCATTCATTCATTCATTCATTCATTCATTCATTCACATTTTTATACTGCCCTTCCTCCAAGGAGCTCAGAGTGGTGTACATATTTCCTCCCCTCCTTTTTTTTTTGTCCTCACAACAACCCTGTGAGGTAGGTGGGGCTGAGAGATAGTGACTGGCCCAAGGTCACCCAGGAAGCTTCGTGGCTGAGCAGGGATTTGAACCTGGATCTTCCAGGTCTAAGTCCGACTCCCAAACCACTACACCATCCTGGCATCCATTTGGAGTGTAGTGAGGTCCCTCCCTCTAATAAGCCCCAGTGTCCCTCCATACTACCCACCTACCTGCCACCTGCCTCCCTCCAAACCCCCTCCCTCCCAACCAGATGTTAGTAGCAATGGGAAAATGACATTTCCTAGCATCCCTGGCACCCAGCTTGCAGCCACAGAAACATGCCAGGTACCAGAGAGGGGAGGGAGAGAAACCTCTCTCCTGTCCTCAATCCCATCACTACCGCAGAGAACTGTTGGAGGAGCCATCATCCCTGCCTTGTATTTGAAGTAAGCATTATGAGCTGATGAGATTCATCCTTCCAACGCAGGAAATATATTTAGTGCTATTGTGAATTAAAACAGCTCTGGTGGCAGGACCAGGTTGAAATCCAGGACTAGGTACATATTAAACAGATGTGCAAAGCTTTCCTGGAGCCTCATATAGCTCTTTCAGTGGCTGACGGTGCTGTGAACACTGAATGGGTTTCATCCTTTCAGGCCTTTTTACCAAAAAACCACCACTTAGCTTTAAACAGGCAGGCATTGGAGTAGCGGGAACCATTCCGTGTCACAGGAAAAATGTTCCCCAGCATTATAGCCACTTGGGAAAATGCATTTGCCTCTTCTCCAGCCTCAACTGTCCCTTAGAGTGCATTAAAGGAAGTGGTTTGGATCTAAGTGGTACCGTTTAAAGTGCTATAAAAACCTCGACATCAGTGACTCGGAGTCCAACCTTGTTATTACTGAACGGCATGGTGAAAAAGAAGTATCATCCCATTTCTACGGCTGCTCTCAACAAGCTGTCTTAAAAGATTGCTGAAAACAAAAACAACCAACCCTGAAAACGAAGCTGAGCGTTGACTTGCATGTGATAACGCTGACTGATGTGCTGATTCAGTTTTGCCTTTTGTGTTGTTTTTTTATGTTGTCATGCGAGCGCAAGTCATGCTGACAAACACATTATGGCATTCCAGACTCACGGGAAGAACAATAAGCTATAAGGCCAGTACTGTGAAGCCTCTATATCCAGCAAAGAAACAGAAAACACAGCAAATCGGAAACGAATGCCAAACAATGAGAGGAGGGGTGGGGATGTGCCGGGCAAAAATGATGGCTAGGATAGTATGAGCTTTTTGTCACTGATTGGTTCAACAGGTTTTTGTCAATGCAGAGGAAGGGTAATAGTATGTGGTAGATAAGAAGACGGGTAGCCGAAGCCTATGCCGGCCTCCACCGGTGTGACTAGGCCCTGCGCCGTCACAAACGTGCCGTAAAATATGTTGTTGCAAGCATAGAGGCCCAACGTGTTCCTCCACCAGTGCAGGAGCAGCGCCCGACGGAAGCAGGTGAGCTCCACACCGGGTGGCGGGGGAGGCCGAAACAGGGGTGGGGGGTGGGGAGGAGCGCAGAAAGGCCTGAGAGGGGGGCAGGCTCGGCGGAGGAAGCCTACACTGAAGCCCATCCCCCTTTCTCAGGCTTGGAAGCCCGACACGGGGCTGCTTGGATTTGCGCAGGCCATTTAGCTGGCGCAGATCCGAGCAGCCCCATAGAGGCTGCGGGGGCTCAACATGGGGTAAGGGGACAAAATGACCCCTTACCTCGAGGAAGTCTCCAGCAGCTTCCAGCCCTGCGCTGGATGCAGCCGACGCCGGATGTTCCCTTGCCCCGTTGTAAGCCCCTGTCAGTCCACCGGGTCTACTTGGACCTGTTCCAGTTCTATAGATGGTGCAAGTCTGCGTGACCCAGGTTGGTGGGGGATCGCGGTCAGGAAGGGGGTAGGATATCAGCATGCACTGCTGCTGCTGCTGCTATCGCCCCTTTTCTGGCACCGACCCACCTTCCTCCTGCCCTCATCGCTGCCCCATTCTTCACCCTCCCTACTCTGTTCTGCCGACCCCTGCCACCCTCCCATCCCCTGCACTGACGTACTGGCGCCAGCGGGTGTCCTCTAGCAGCTGGTGTGTGGGGCTGGCCACTCACCACTTGCGGTGGCGGCCAGGCTGTGTGGACTGGCATGCCGCATTTTGCAACAGCTGGAAAGAGGTTTACGCCGCCAGAACATTCATTCCAGTAGTGAAGGCAGTAGCGTAGCCACTACACTGTAAGGCGCGGTTAAGTGCTGCACGGTGTAATATGGAGGTGCAAAGTGGCCCCTCCCACTCACAGTCAGAACCGGTCCGGCAGCGAAGGCAACGCTGGCTATACTATTTGGGCGTAAGGCCCGAATAGGATCGGACAGTCAGATCCTTGCATTTGTAAGACAAGGTGAACTGAAATGCCTTTTTGTTTGAAATGCCTTCAGGAGAGGAGGGCTGGCAGTCAACAGAAACAGCATCGCCACCGTATCAATTTGGAATCCTTGTCTCAGGGCGGGCCGAGCTCCATATTACACTGGAGTTCAAAATAGGGCCGGCCCATTCCTGAGACCGATTGAGGCAGGTGCCTCAGGCAGCAGATTGGCAGGGGAGCACCCACCTCTGCCTGCCCACATCTGCACCCACAAATGTGGGTAGGGGAGCACCCACATCTGCCCACTCCTTGGATTGCCAAAGGAAGAGAGCGAGAGAACGGAAGAGGAAATGTGGAGGAGATTGATGGGCTAGAGCTCTAGCCTAATGCTCTAGTCCAGGGGTTCTCAACATTCTTCCCGTGGGAGGAGAAGGACTTGGTGTATCACCAGGTAAGGGGAGGCAGCATTTGGTGTGCCACTGTTGGTTTTGGTCCAATGTTGGTTTTCCCCTCTGTGGTAAATGGCAGCTTTGCTGGGCCAGAGAATTGGCACAGACAGTGACAGGGCAAAGAGTTAAAGCCCCCTCCCATTGCGCCATGGCCCCGATCCAAACTGCCTTCCCCGCCCACAGCCACGTTTTGAAAAAGAGAGAGACACTGGGAGTTTAAATCCCAATAACTCCCTAATCATGTCTAGTTGGCCCTCAAGAGCCTCAGATGCTGTCTTATATGGGGGAAGGGAAGCCTTCACCACCTCTTGCATCCTTCCTCTTCCTTACCCAGCGCCCCCAGAAGCCAGTTCATCTCAGGATCATGTTTGGCAGGACCATGACAGCCATGATCCTCAAGCACTGGCAACCCCACGGACTGATTGATTGACTGATTTTGAACAATTTTTATCCTGCTTTTCTATCAACAGTACTCAGAGAAACTTGCAGGTTGCAATAAAACAATGGAAAATAACATCTATAAAACTGCACATTCAGACAAATAAAAGCACACACACACACACACACACACACACACGTCACCTTGGGGTGATATTTGTCAGGAATTTGTCAGGAAAGGTGGAATATAAAACCTGTATAATAAATTTGATAGCCAGACAGACACATCAGAAGCATCCAATAAATCATAATCTACTCAACAACAAAACACTTCTTTGAATAGATACATGCCCTGCAGAAAGCTGCCAATGATAGAGTCAGGTAGTTCTCCATTGGAAGAGCATTCTACTGTCTGGGGGCCAATACAGAAGAGGCCCTGTCTACTGCACCCACCTACTGAAATTCTGACGGCAAAGGGCAGCAAATGTTACCCCCCAAAATAATCACTAGTGTTCTGTCATTCAAAGGCAGCCCAGCCCGGCGCAGGGCTCCCCCGGAACGTTTCACCACTCAGGGAACCGGGGACCATGCAACATTAGATTACTGAAGTTTTGTACCAACTATTAGTAGTTACTATGCTAATACAGGGGATTAATTAATATGAATATTTTAATTAACATTCTCCCAAGTGTGGGTAGTACAGTACACTCTTTTTAATTAAAAAATGGAGCTATTAATGAGCTTGTCTCACTCTTCAACATGACAAACTGTGGAGAGACTGCAGTCATTGGCAGGCTCAAGGGCAGCTGGCGCATGAGGATTGTGCAGGGAAAAAACCACCACCCTGGAGACAGCTCATCAAGCCATATTGCAAATGTTTCAATATTTTCAGTTGCATTCATCTCCCATCTGTATCTAGGAAGATCTCCAAACCATACACATCAAGCAGCGGAATGCCGACTGAATAGCCTTGTGTGTTTGGTCTGAAAGAACAGACTGTCGTCTCTGGACTCTGATAAGAGGAAGCCATGTCTAGGAGACCAGTCACCATGGCTCAGTTCAGACATCAAGTCAAAGCATGGTAAAGAAGCTTAATTATGGTTTGGTGTAATGTCTGAATTGGCAAACCATGGTTTACCGTTAGCTGGTCATTTGCCAGGGGAGTTCTGGCGGGCAGTAGTGGCCCCCTTCTGAGCTCAGGGCCCAATCTTGCTGACCCTTGATGCCTCCCCTGGCCATACAGTGAACATTGTGGCTTTTGAAAATATAAGAATCTCAGGCCCTGGCATGACAGGCTTTCCCCCAGGGCCCCCAGCAACCCGAGACCGGCATTGGCAATGCTGGGGGCCCTGGGGAAAAAGTCCCTCATGAAAAGCTCCTGTCCCTCATGAAATGTCCCTCATGAAAGGCTCCTGAGAAAACTCCACAGTCAGGGAATAAGAGGGCAGGTCCTCTTGTGGATTAGGAACTGGTTGAAGACCAGGAAACAGCGAGTGGGAGTCAATGGGCAATTTTCACAATGGCGAGAGGTGAAAAGCGGTGTGCCCCAAGGATCGGTCTTGGGACCGGTGCTTTTCAACTTATTCATAAATGACCTGGAGTCGGGGATAGGCAGTGAGGTGGCCAAGTTTGCAGATGACACTAAACTTTTCCGGGTGGTGAAGACCAGCAGGGATTGTGAAGAGCTCCAGAAGGATCTCTCCAAACTGGGAGAATGGGCAGCAAAATGGCAGATGCGCTTCAATGTAAGTAAGTGCAAAGTGATGCACATTGGGGCAAGAAACCAAAATTTCACATATACACTAATGGGTTCTGAGTTGTCTGTGACGGATCAAGAGAGAGATCTTGGGGTGCTGGTGGACAGGTCGATGAAAGTGTCGACCCAGTGTGCGGCGGCTGTGAAGAAGGCCAATTCCATGCTCGGGATCATTAAAAAAGGGATTGAGAATAAAACGGCCAATATCATTCTGCCTTTGTACAAATCGATGGTAAGGCCACATCTGGAGTACTGTGTCCAGTTCTGGTCACCACACCTCAAAAAGGATATAGTTGAATTGGAAAAGGTGCAGAAAAGAGCGACCAGAATGATTCGTGGGCTGGAGCACATCCCTTATGAGGAAAGGCTACAGCGTCTGGGGCTTTTCAGCCTAGAAAAAAGGCGCCTGAGGGGGGACATGATTGAGACTTATAAAATTATGCATGGGATGGAGAGAGTGGATAGAGGAAAATTCTTCTCCCTCTCGCACAACACCAGAACCAGGGGACATGCACTAAAATTGAGTGGAGGGAGAGTTAGAACAGACAAAAGAAAATATTTCTTTACCCAGCGTGTAATTCATCTGTGGAACTCCTTGCCACAGGATGTGGTGATGGCACCTGGCCTAGATGCCTTTAAAAGGGGTTTGGACAGATTCATGGAGGAAAAGACCATCACAGGTTACAAGCCATAAGCAACCTCCTGGTTTTAGAAGTGGGTTTTCTCTGTGCCAGGTGCAAGGGAGTGGCGACTGGACACAGGTATCTTGTTGTCTTGTGTGCTCCCTGAGGCATCTGGTGGGGCCCTGTGTGATACAGGAAGCTGGACTAGATGGGCTTTTGGCCTGATCCAGCAGGGCACTTCTTATGTTCTTAAAAGTGCTGCACTGGGCCTCCAATGGCCCTCCTTGCCTCCTGGTGGTGCATTGGAAGCTACCTTTGCCACGGATACTGAGAGTTGGCCTGGGCTGGCCACGTGGGCTCTATGATGGATGTGGACCTGGCCAGCCCTGATGGCCAGTCTAAGATGTTTAGACAACACTGCCCAGTACCTATGAAAAAATTCAAAATACAAAAATAATGTAAGTTTTTCCATCCTCAGCCCCAGCAGTGTCGTTGCGACACTGGGAGTCTTGGGAGTCTTCCTTGGCCTCAGTGGCAGGGGTAGAAACAAGGGCAGGGATCCTGGTCCAACACCCAGGATCCCCTAACCAGGCCTCAGAGTCAGCAGTGGGGAGAGGGCTGTTCCACCCTTCCTGGCTCCTGGGCTTGCCCCAGCCCTAGAGGAGCAGAGACAGAGAAGCCCTCAGGTAGCCACTCCAGAGAGCTCTCAGCACTGACCCTGAGTGCCTTATGAAGCCCTGGGCCCTCCCCTTCCTGAGCTCTCTCTCTCTCTCATCCACACTCTCAGCTTCACCTGGTCCAGCCCTGAGGTTAAAGGACCAACACTGCTCCAGAGCAGGGAGGCCCCCATCCTGCGAGGAGCAGCCAACCTTGTGTCTTGCCGACCCCGGGGACATTGGGAGATCCAGACTTACAGCCATGCATTGGCCGTACGGTGCTGGTGGCTGCTCCCCTGCCAGGGGTGTGAGGGGCCAGCTGGAGTCCCCTGGATAGTGGGGCAAGTCCAGAAGCGGACAAATAACATCCGTACACTAAAATGACAGTCCGCACTTACTGGACAGTAAGTGCCATTAAATTCAGTGAGCCTTCTTTCCAAGTCTATGTTCTTAGGGTAGGGCTGCATACCTGCAATTCTATCTATGTATAGCGGAGAGTAAGCCCAACTGAGCATAGTAGGACTTTGGACAGCCCAACCCTATCTGGACAGAATTCCACTGTCGTAAAATAGCTGCCGACGGAGCATGCAGCGCTCTGTAGACGGCCATTTTGGGAGCGCTGCTGCAAGAGGCGGCAGCGCTCCCAGGACGTTAGCAGATCTCCCTGGACCCAGGTAAGGCAGCAGCAGGGAGGGGGTGAAACTGGGCAGGGAAGGGGGGAGGAACAGGGGCAGGGAGGCTGAGAGGCAGGGTGGATCATACCGTGATGTGATGGCGCAGACCGGATCCTATCCTCCTTTTTCGCAGCCTCCCCGCCCCCTTTCTCTTTTTGGACTTGTGCCAGCTGAAGAGCTGGTGCAGGTCTGAGGAGACCCACAGCCCAATCCTATGCAGGTCTACTCAGAAGTAAGTTTAGTGGGTCCTACTCCCAGGAAAGTGTGCATAGGATTGTTACCCCATTGAGGATTCTGGAGGCTTATGAAAGGGTAAGAGGATTTATCCCTTTTACCTCCAAAGACTCCCAATCCACCCCCCACCCACCCCGCTGGATACAGAACGCCTTTCAGCGCAGCTGCACCAGCAGGGGAGGGAAAGGATAGGATTGGGCCGTAAGTTTGCCTAAGGTTTGGCTGCTGATTTAGCTAGTATCCAAATACAGTAATTGATATACCGTATTGTCCCGAGTATAAGATGCACCTGATTATAAGACGCACCCTTAAAGTTTGGTGCTATTAAATAAATTTTAATTAAATCACTGGCATTAAATTGCAACAGCCTGATTATAAGATGCACCCCTAGTTAAAAAACTTAAATTAGGAGAAAAAAGTGAGTCTTATACTCAGACCAATACGGTAATTATGCCAATAAAGGTGATGATGATGATGATAATGATGATATAATTGATATATTGTGAAAGGGAACACTCTAAAACAGGACTGGCCAACCTTTCAGCGTGAATGCTCCTGGCCCTTTAATGGTTGTATAGGTGAGGGCATTTCAGCAGGTGCAGCTGCTTTAGCAGCACCATCAGCACTTGCAGCTGCCCAGATTCTGTCTTCTACGCAACTCTTAAGAACGCAGAGGCCATAATGGTGGAAGGTTGGCCACCCCTGCTCTAAAAGAAACTGCATCCTTGGTTATGTAAACCATTTGTGAACTCGGAGAGTGATGCCCAATTGATGTGGTTTAAAGAACTAGCTAGAGAATCTTGTCTTCTCTAACCGCCTTGTGGGGACCTTATGGTACACTGTTCCTTTTATTGTGCCCCTTATGGCAGCAGACTTCAGACTCCTGCGCAAGTCACTGTGGGCAGGAATTGCTGATTTTACAGTTCCTTGCAATTTGGCTTTTAAAGTTCCCTAACTGTATATCTTAACTTTGCAGTAGAATTTAGTAATCTACAATTTCATCCTTAGCTCTTTCTTTGTTGTTTTTAAATAGCCATGGGGTCAGTTCAGGATTTCCACGTTAACTGAGTTGTAGTTTTAGCGGTTTCATAAAGTACACTACAGACTTTAAAATAGCATTTGGTCACCCGCCATTCACAGAATGAACAAACAGAAAGGATAGGAAGGCAACTGTGGGCTGTTCCGCATTCTACACGTTTACAAGGGGAGGAAAAATGTGCTCTGCAAACCACCATTTCCCTCCTGCACACCCACAGCATTCCCAACAATGTTTCACATGAATTACATTCTGATAAGGAGTGCATACAATTTTCAAGGATTAAAAGAACATTATGGTGCATTCTTAGACCAGAGAATTAAATCAGATATCTTTTCAGCCAAATCAAGAAAACCAATCAACCAAAGGACAGGAGATAGGCTGGAACGGCCATCCTACATCACACCAATGGTCCATCTAGCCCAGTATCTGATTTCTAATGGTAACCAGTACCAGATGCAAATTGTCTGTTGTTCCTTGCTGTTTCTGCCCAGAATTTGGATGTGAAGGTACCTAGCATTACATCACTGTAAACTCCAAACTGTCTCTGTTTATCAGGAATAGAAACTTGTCTCAGATAAATCATTGTCCCTGTCTTGTCCTTACATTTGTTTTTTTCTGGGAATGCCTTCCCAGTAATTTTGCAAGTATACTGTAAATTGCCATAGTCACCATTCTTTAGGATTTAGTTCCCTTCCTCAGGACTCTAGAAGCTGAATCTTTTGACTGGGGAGTGAATGCAACTACCTGCTCCAACGGCACATACATGTCAACGTACACACATGGGCACTAGCAGCACAATCCTTTCCCCTATATATATTTATTTTATTAATATCATATTAAAGCATAAAAACAATACATATTTCGTAAGTTTTTAGCAAGCACGAAGCAATATATCCTACTAGCATACAGAGGGCAGAGGGGTCTGGCTCAGTCAGGAGAGCTGCCGCCTTGTAAGTCTGAAGATCGGTGATATGACAAGTTCGAGACACGCCGCCGACAAAAAGCTGTGAAAGCCTCTGGGAGGAGAGATAAGAGCTGCCAGCTGCGTCGGTCGAGTGTGGGAGGAGGCGACGGCCAGTGGAAAAAAGCCAGACTGCAAAAAGGACACCACCTGGAATGTAGCCGTTCATCAAAGATTGGACATTTATATATTGTAAAAAAAACCAAGGGGGGTTAGGACAGCCTGCCCATGTACACCGCCTTGGATTAAAGTCGGAGGAGAAATCAATGACCAAGAAAGGCGGTGTGTGTGTGTGTGTGTGTGTGTGTGTGTGTGTGTGTGTGTGTGTGTACTATTCACTATTTTTACATATAACATCCAAGCCAAAATACCACCAACATTCTATTCATTAAATCCGCATTTCATCACATCATTCTTCCCTCTCTCTCTTAAAAAAAATCAATAAATGGTTTCCAATTATTCACAAAAAGGTTAAGTGACTTTTCCTTAATTAAGTTTATCCATTTCAGCATAATCCAAAACTTTCAACCATCAATCTTCCAGCAAAGGTATCTCTGAATTCTTCCAATATTGTGCATATAAAATTCTTGCCGCGCTTATCATATATAAAAATAAAGTTTGAAATTTTTCGCCTACATGATCATCCCTCATACCCAATAAAAAGATTTCCGATTTAATTTGCACCTAAATCTTTAAACTAGCAGCCCAATCCTAACCAAGTTTCCAGTGCTGATGCAACCGCAATGTAGCCCCAAGGTAAAGGAACAAACTTTCCCTTACCTTGAGGCGACCTCCGTGACTGCCCCCCCTCCACTGCAGGATGTAGCATGCGCCCCGTTGGCACAGCTGCACCGGCCCTGGAAAATCGGGACATCCTACTGGGTGGGCTCATCCTGACACCTGCCTTGTCATAGCCTGCATTTGTTCAAGCATACTCTTGAGCTGTCTAAAGCTGTTGCAAGACAATGAGATTTTTCTAGCATATCTTTGTTCAAAAGAGCAAACGCACTCTTGGTTTTTTTAAAAAATGAATAAATACAGCTGTGAAGCAAGTAGCAGACTCTTCAATGTGAACTGAGAATGCAGTGGCTTGGGAGGGGGCATGTCCTCCTTGGTAAGAGAATTGGGCTGTTATAAGTACGCCCCTATTGAGTCTGTGAAATATTGGGGTGTGTGCATTACAACTACACCTGCTGGCCTTAGATAAAGCACTACGGTTCCTAAGACACTAGCAACTTAGACTGTAGCCCCTCCTTTCGTTCCCCCTATATATATTTATTTTATTAATATCATATTAAAGCATAAAAACAATACATATTTCGTAAGTTTTTAGCAAGCGCGAAGCAATATATCCTACTAGCATACAGAGGGCAGAGGGGTCTGGCTCAGTCAGGAGAGCTGCCGCCTTGTAAGTCTGAAGATCGGTGATATGACAAGTTCGAGACACGCCGCCGACAAAAAGCTGTGAAAGCCTCTGGGAGGAGAGATAAGAGCTGCCAGCTGCGTCGGTCGAGTGTGGGAGGAGGCGACGGCCAGTGGAAAAAAGCCAGACTGCAAAAAGGACACCACCTTTTTGCAGTCTGGCTTTTTTCCAGACTGCAGAAAGGTGGGGATACGGGGATAATAATGGCCTCCCCACAATATGGGGATAATAATGGCCTCATAGGGATTTTGAAAAGCTAAAAGTTACTTATTATGAAGTGCTTTGAACATGTGGAATGTACTGTGCAAAGGCTAAGAAAAAGCATGATCATCATTATCACTATTCATGTAAAAATCTGCAAGGATGGTAAATGGTATAAGATGCTATTTTAAACTGAATCCGTCTAGTGATGTACCAAGTTAAATACTGTACTGTCTACTCTGGCTGGCAGTAGCGTGAGCCAACCCAGAGACTGATCCTGATTCATTCATACTGATCCATTCACCATGGCTGAGCACGGTGTTCCTGAGTGAGTTAGTTTACAGTCTGTAAAATGGGCATACAATGACAACATTTACAGGGAAGGTTGGTAAGACTGCAAAGCACTTTGCACCTTTTCCAACTCCAGCAGACACAAGAAAGCCATGATCTGGCGGATATTGCCTTACTGCTTTCTTACCGATTCCATAATGAATCCCTTGAGGAAAAGCTCGAGAGCCTGGAGGCTGAAGACCTCATGTCTCATCTGTCACCACAAGAATGTTACCTACGTAAAGGAGAAAAAAAGAGAGATAGATAAAGTAATTAAAAGTAAACATGGAATATATAGAAAGGAAAACACACACATACAACCTTGCAAGATTGCTCATTTTATAAATGAACAAGCAGGAACAATGTCTAATGCAGAGGAATGCAACTGCAACAGAAATCACTGCCAAGTAATTTGACATAAAAGTTGCTCCAAAATACACAATTAAACTTGTTCTATTGTAGCTGACACAGCAATTTTCTGTTCAGCATGGCAGCAATAGTTTAAATATGGCAGCTTCATACAACAAGAAGAAAGAAATGATGCCCGACAGCTGTGCTTGAGAGGGAAAACACTAGTAGAGACTTAAAGCAGTTGAACAGTCACAGGGAAAGGATAGAGCTCAGTGTCAGAGCATCTGTTCTGTATTGGCAGAAGGTCCCAGGTTCAAACCGGGACTGCTCCTGTCAGTCCATAGAGATAATAACGAGTTAGATGGCTCCGTAGAAGCAGTGCCGTAGCTAGACTGGAGCGGAGGCAAGTAGTTCTGCAAGACTCCATTACACCGGAGTCAGCGGCCCCTCCCCTTTGCTATTGGAGCCATTCTGGTGGCAATGGCAACACGCAGGACACTCCCGTCGCTGCTGGAATGGCTCCAACAGCAAAGGGGAGGGGCCGCTGACTCCGGTGTAACGGAGTCTTGCAGAACTACTTGCCTCCGCTCCAGTCTAGTTTCACCTCTGCGTAGAAGGCAGCTTCATATATTTCCTCTTCCTGGAAAGCTCTGTGAAGACCGGCGGCTAAAGCTCTACAACAGAGACTGTTATTGGAAGGTGCAAAGACACGTTGCTAGCTCACAAAAATCTGTCCTCCCCTATCAAGTATGGCATCACTTCCTGGTTTTCTCTATTGCCATAGTGTCTGAATGGACAAACTATGGTTAGTGCCTTGCTTCTGCATGATGGTTTGAAGTGGGTCTGCAAATCGTGGTTTGGAGGCAACGCTAACCTTAGGGTCAGTTTACATCAAACGACAACCCATTTGCTATGGGAATGAGCCCTAGTTGTGTGTGTGCTCTCTTGCTAAGCACCACTTAATTGGTTCTTCCCTGGTTTGTGGTAAATCATAGTGTGACATTACATTTGCACCAGCAAAATGTAGTTTGCACTTGTCTTCTAAACCAGGATTGCACATGGTCACATGGGATAACCTTCTGTCTATCATCCAGTGAGCTCCTTGGAGGAAAGCAGGATACAAATATGATGAATAAACATATTACAAGGTCTTAGATTGGGGGATAATTGTTGTGTCAAAGCAACAGGTGGAGACTTCAACTTTTAATGCACTTATGATGACTCCTCTCAAGAGCCTGGTGGAACTTCTTAAGCTCTGAAAGCATTAGTCGGTTAAATGGTGTAGTTAATCTGTCCATCACAGATTAAAATGAAGATCTAACATCCAATTTTAATTAATTCTCCTGTGAACGGGTGTTTAGTGCTGTTGGAATTATTATTGTAAGCAATTTATTTACACCTCTTTATTCAGACAATGCACATCAGGTGCTTCTCCTAACATATTATTTGTCTTGGAGAAAAGCATTATCTCCATCAGCTAACCGCAATATATCTTCAACATTGCTTTATTTTTATATTCATTTTAATTGGGTGAGTAAGCAATTAATTGGCTGTGAGGCAAAGCATTCAAAAGCTTTTAATGGGCTTGCAACTGTATTCTTAAAATACAGGGCATGTGATTAAGCACTTACTACCTACCCAATCATATACCCACCACTCTGAAGCATGCCGCCTCGCTAGGAGGTGTACACTGCCTGCTATGGGGGGGGGGGGGTTGATCAGGAGGCCTGTGAGAGGTAAGGGTAATATTCTCACTGACCTTTGCATAGGCCCCCTGATGGCCTATGGGTCTCCTTCAACATATGCCAGCTATATAGCTGGTGTAAGTCTGAGAACCAGGGGACAAGGCGGGAGGAAAAAGGGGCAATAAGATCTGGAAAAAGGGGTAATAAGATCCGGTGTGCATGACTGCCACCGGATTCACCTCCTTCCTCCACTGACACACCCCTGGTTCCTCCCCTGATATGTCCCATCACTCCCCCTCCATGCCCACTGCCCACCCCCACCGCCAATGTACCTCCTCCAGTGGTGGCTGGGCACTCTGGTGGCACATGCAGACGGTCACCAGCAATTTGTGCTTGCGGCCCTGTTGTGCATGTTGTCACGGTGTCTGCAGGGCTGAAGGAGAGGGCCTTCCACTGATGAAACTAGTGTTCCATCAGCGGAAAGCGCCCATAGGGTTGGCCCCTGTGTGACACAATTAGAACTCAGAGATAGTTATTTATTTCAGGATTGCTACCCAGGAATGAATTACCGATCTGCACTTCCAAGACCTTCCAGTGTGTTCCAGCTGTTGGTTTCAAGTCATTCACAGATCACTAAGTACTTCTCAGGACGTTTCAGCTCCACCGATCAGTGATAACCGTTCTGTCTTTTCTTTAGGCATGAAACTATTTACCACCCTAATTCCCTGTTTGTTCCTGGGCATTAAGATATCTGTCAGAGAGGCCATTCTCTAGGAACCCTCCCCCATGTCATGGCCCTGATCCAAATAACTCTCTACTGCGTTTTGAAATTTAAAAAAAGTCGTCAGGCTAGCAATCCAATCATGGATTTAAACAATGTATGGTTGGTTTAGCCCTCTAAGACCTTGCAGTTTGCCCAAGCAGATTAGCTTCTTAGGGAAAAGTGATTTGATGAGAACTTTCACATGGAGTGGTCTCATTAGCTGTTTGATCTGGTGGTTTATCTTGATCAATGTTGCTTTTCTGTTTTGTTTTAGTTGTCTGTTCTGCTGTTCCATGCAGTTCTGTATATCCGTTGTTACATCCCTGCAGACCTGCCAGCTAGGGAGGGCTGCAGGGGAAAGGCTGGAGCCTTCCTAGCAAGCAGATCTGCTTGCTGTTTACTGGTTAGTATTCAGTTGCTAATCTTTTCTTGTGCAAATTCTATATGGGTGCAAAGAGCAGCAGCAGAACCATCACTTGCTCTGCAGTGGTCTCCGTTGATATTGTGCACATTTTGTTCATTTTTGTAGAATACTAGCTCTTTTAAAAAGCAACCCATATTTTATATTTCATCTTTCAAACTTTCCTGGCATGGCTGAGCTGGAGTTAGCCAAAGAAGAGAAATGGTATCAGGCCATGTTAACATTGTTGCTACAATAGTAGCCTGCCAGTACAGCAAAAACCAACTCCCTTTTATCTCTAAACAATGGACTGAATCACAGAGTTTTGACCTTGATATATAATGCAAGCAGAGAGTAATTACAGCTCTGCTTTCTATGTAAGCAAACAATTTTGTCTGTAAAGGTCTGAGAGCTGCTGGTTCACACTGCCCTTTTTCAACAAATGCCTGCAGGAAAGACCTCACTTTATCCTACCAAGCTTAGAAACTAGAAATGGCAAGTTTCAATGGGGAAAACAATGAATCAGTTAAGGAGAACCAACTGGTAGCCTGTGCTACTAGTTGCAACTGGGAGCAGGAACATCCCTTGATCAATGGCACCTCCTGAAAAGTGAAGCTTCTTCGATAGCTTCTCCTATTTGTTCAGCTTTTGAATACCATATTTTTTTTATTGCAGCTATAGCCCCCTTCACAACTTTGAGGCACAGTCTGCAAGCATGACTCATCCCTGTTTGCATGCATGGATCTGCAAATCTGTTTTTATTCATGCAGAAGATTAACTGAAATGATCAAGACTCCCAAAGACTGACATCCCAGAATCTTAGGAAATGGTGTCTTTGGAGGTCCATCACAGCACTGGAAATGGGATCTTCATCCGGAGAATGGTGTGAAGGTGAAGGGTTTAAACACCCCTATTCTGTGTGTCAATCCCACTTTGGCTCAGGATAATCACACACCTGCTATTTTGCACAAACAGACCAATCCTACCTAACTCCCCCTGTGCTAATGAGTCGCTCCAACGGGGCACGCATTGCATCCTGCAGGAGAGTTTCAGGCCCTGGCGGTCTCCTCCAGGTAAGGGAACATTTGTTCCTTTGCCCAAGGGTAAGCCTCTGCCACCTGCATGGGTCTACACAGATCAGTGCCAGCTACTTTGCTGGTGCAAGTCTAAGTGGAACCAGGAAGGCGGATTGAGGCTGGGAAAGGGGATAGAATATCAGCAGCACTGCTGCTGCTGCTACCGCCCCTTTCAGTCTCAATCCGCCACCCTCCCCACCAGAGGCGAAACTAGACTGGAGCGGAGGCAAGTAGTTCTGCAAGACTCTGTTACACTGGAGTCAGCGGCCCCTCCCCCTTGCTGTTGGAGCCATTCTGGCGGCAAAGGCAACACGCAGGACACTCCCCACACGCAGTCTAGGAAGAGACTAGGTGCCTCTCTAGGACGCACATGCAGTCTCGTTGGTATTGTTGGTCCTCCAGAGTCCTCTCTAGGATCCAGAGGAACTGCCAGTGAGCCTGCTCTCCCTCATGGCTATGTAAATGCGATCGAGCCGAACGACCAAACAAGTTAAGTACAGTCAATTTCGCCCCCGTGCCTGGTCAGTAATACCCCCTCCGGGCCTAGGGGGTTGCAAATGAAGCAGCTGCTGCCCTGGGGGCGCTGCATGGGGTGGCAGCTGCTTGAAAAGGGGCAAAAAAAAATTGGAAAACGTTTTTAAAAGGTAAAAAACCAGACTTTTGGTGCGGGGCGCACGCGAAATGCTTCCTGTTCCAGGTGCCGTCAGCTCCCATTAAGCCCCTGTTGTAGAGATCCCCATTAGGTCTTATTTTCAGGGGGGTCTTATATTTTTGAGTGCCAGCAAAAATGAGGGGAGGTCTTACTTTCGGGGGAGGTCTTATTTTGGGGGGAAACACGGTAAATGTTTAGATGTGCGTCACTGAAACAGAGATGGTCATAACAAACATGCAAATTCTCTGGAACTGATTATTTAGCAATACTAAACTGATGCTAATTGAAGCTGTCCAGAATTCAAAATTTCTGGAACCTGCATTAAAGATTAAAATAACCATCACATTTTTCCAAACAGCGCAGTACATGAAGTTCTCCAGTGTAACATCTATTATCTCTTGATGCGTATACAGTATATACAGTTCCTGATTATGTCATCTCATATTTTGGTAATAATTATTTTGCACAAGCATAACAGGCATCATGGGGTGCAGGGCCAGACATGTGTCTCATACAGTTTGGAAAGCCAACTTTGAGCCTGAGCTACTCACGCTGGTTGATAGTGATATAGACTTAAGCTCATCTTGAATGTGCAAGAAGACGACAATTATTCCCTGCTCTGAGCCTCAGCTCTGGATTGTTCCATACCCATCTCTCAAAGATTTCTGATTCATTCAATCAAAAACTTTATCAGTCTAGCTAACTGAGAAAAATCTACAGTTCCATATTTATGGATCACAGTTACCCATGCTTTGGTAACATCCCGGCTAGACTACTATAATGCAGGTTTGGGGGAATATGTTGTCCCAATATCATACCAGCTTCACTGGTTGCTGGTTTGTTTCTGAGTACAGTTCAAAGTGCTGTAAATCCTTATTTCTGAACCCCTAAATGGCTTGGGAGGACCATCACTCCTTAAGGACCATCACTCCCATATGAATCTGTTCATTAAGAGCAGCTGGAGAGGGTCTCAGTGTATCCAGTCATCTTCCGAAGTTTAGTGGGAGGTGACATTTAAAAGGACCTTCTCTATGATGGTACAAAACTTTCCTGCCCCAGGAGATCTGTTAGGCTCCCAGTTTACCTGTCTTTTGGCGCTTATTAAAGTCGTTTTGGTAGACCTTCAATAGGTAGTGCTTGAACTCTGTTTAATTACTGGCTCTCTATTTGCATTTTTGGGTTTTTCTGTTGCTATTGGAATTGTTGCTTAAGAGCAGAACAACTATTTCCCAAATAAACAAACACTGTAGTGACTTAACATTACATCTAGTTTGGCTGCCCTGTGGTCATCCTCAGAGGCCCATCTCTGTGTGTCCACCCCTTCAGAGGTATGGTCAGTCCGTGGCTACGGGAGAGAGGGCCTTTTCCGTTGTGGGACCCTGCTTGTGGGACTCTCCCCCAGTTATATTTGCCAGGGGCCATCACTGTGGTCTTTAGGTGATGGCAAAGTTTGTTCTGTTTGCCTGAGATCTGAATGGTGCTTAAGATCCTTGCTGTCATATCTGCTGATCATGTGTTTTGACTGTTCCTTGATGTTTCATTCAGTTTGTTTCATTCTCATGTTTGTGCGCTGCCTTGAGTGTGTTTTAAACAGCAAAGTTGGAATAAAAACTGTTTGAAACAAATGTTAGCAGACATTTACAAAAGATATCTTGCCTGCTCCTCTCTCCAAAGCATGTGCTGTCTGTGGCAAGATTCAGGCCAGTGCACAAGTTGAGATTGGCACAACAGGCCAAGTTGAAGCAGTGCACATATTTTTCATTTCCCTTTTTTTCAGCACTCATGCACCACAGCATCTGCCACCACCTCCTCCTTACCTACCCAGCCACTTTTCCAAAACAAGCTGGGCGACAAGCTATAATAAATTAAAGCTTAAGTTGCCTTTGTATTCTACTGTGATTTAATGAACTTTGTGAGTCACCCTGGGCATCCCATTATTCGAGGAAAGGGAGGGGTACAACTCTTTAAGAAAGAAAGAAAGAAAGAAAGAAAGAAAGAAAGAAAGAAAGAAAGAAAGAAAGAAAGAAAGAAAGAAAGAAAGAAAGGGATGCTCCTCCATCCAGTCTGGGCAGGCAAGCAAGAGGCAGTGAAGGGGGGCACAATTCTGTTTTCATGGCTTTCCTGTAAGGGAGATGATCCGAGTGTGCGCCACCCCTGCCAATTCACTGCGTTCCCTAGCCCGCTATTCAAAGAAGGCGCTTCACCTGACTTCGTGGGGAGCGCCACGGCAGCCCTGTAAGTACAATACAAGATAAGATGTATACTCAAAAGTGAGTCCCACCAAGCTGAATGGGATTTACCTTCTAGGAGTACAACATCCAAGTGCTTGGGGTGCTCACTGTTCTGAAAACTGTGGGATGTATGCTTCACAGCACAATCCTAGCAATTGTCGGTACCAACAAGCAGTGGGTGTTGCAAATGCGCCCGTAAAGCATGTTGCGACACCCGGAGATTGTGCTGGCAGGAAGTGGATGACTGCGCTGTGGAGCGGGTGAGCAGCGCAGAGGCTGGGGAAGGGGGCCGTGGGGGGAGGATGGGGGTGGGCAGATTGGACCCAGGAGGGGACAGGATCAGCGACTGCATCACACACTATTCCATCCCCTCCCAGGCCTTTTCTGCCTACACGGGGCTTCTCGGTTATGCCCCAGAATAAGAGCTGGCGGAGAACTGAGTAGCCCCATTGCAGCAGCTGGGGGGTTACCTGAAGTAAGGGGACAAACATCCCCCCCTACCATGAGTAGACCTCCAGCCAGCACCTTCCCCACATAGGATTCAGCCTGGGCCTGGGGGGGGGGGGAAGGATAGGACTGGGTTGGTCATCATGTTTACAGTGCATCATGGGGTTCTGTAATTTCAAACTTGTATAAACTTATACAAGTACTTATTTCATTCTAGATACTATGTGGTGTGTGATGGGATTACAGATGGCTTGGCATGGAAGTGTTAAAATATTGAGAGAACACATAATGGCCATCCGTTGATGTCAGTGTGCCAACAATGAAAACTTCCTATTCCTGAATGAACACGTAGTATATTTGCTAAACACATGGCAAAATCTTATACGCAATGTTCAAAGCAGGATTTGCAAATATCAGAACAATAATATTCATGAATAATGTTGTTCTTTGCAGGTTTTGGCAGCAAATCTACTGGCCACATCACTTCCTCTGGATGCAGCTGTAGTGATCCGCGGCCCCACGGTGTTCCCAGGGGTCAAGGAATACTACAGAGTGGCCGACACTTGGTCTGTGGTGACCGGCAGTAATGTCATTGATGGGTGCTGTGGGAGGAAGGCCACTTGTCGGACCCTGTAGCTGGGAGGGGCGGAGCTTTGGGAGAGCAGGGAATGTAAGAGGGGGTCTGGCAGGCAAGGGGAAAGGCGGAAGGGAAGGCAGAGGGAGTGAGAAAAGAGAGGAAGTAGATAAAAGGGGGAGTGCAAATGTAGATTTTCATGGCTTGTTGCTACATACAAAGAGGTAATCTTTATGGGTTTTTTAGCCATGTGAAAACAGCTCTTAACTTGAAGAAGCAAAAGAGTTCTTACACTTAGTCCGTTGAGATTCCTGTCCCTCATCTTTCAGTACATCTTTCAGCGCAGGCTGAGTTCTCTATCTCTGCTTTTGAGAAAATCCGAAGGGTCTGGATGAAACGTCAAGCAACAGAAGATCAAAAGACTTGTCTCACTGCTTTTGTCTGCTTTGGAGAATCCACTCAGATCGCCCGCTTTCTAACATCGGTAGGATCAGAGGGACAGAAATCTCAACGGACTAAGTGTAAGAACTCTTTTACTTCTTCAAGTTAAGAGCTGTTTTCACATGGCTAAAAAACCCATAAAGATTACCTCTTTGTAAAAGGGGGAGTGAGCAAGGAGGAGGAGATGGAGAGCCGAAGGGGGAAGTGACAAGGCAGGGAGGAGTGGCAAAGTGACCCCAGGGAAGGAGAAGGTGGATGAGGAGATGAAGATGGGCAGAAAAGAGAGAGGCAAGAAGAGGCAAGAGAGAGGGCCTGAGGAGGGAGGTGGAGAGGAGACGAAGCAAGAGGGCCAATAAAGAGGGAAAGGGAACCCCTCTAGCCAAGGCAGTACCAAAGGTGGCCCGCCGTTCCCCAGCTACAACTAGTCAGTGAGCCAGGGCAAGCGAGCCACCTCCCACCCATTCGGCCTCAGCACTGCCGGGCAGAGGGCCTGGGAGGAGCTGGCGGGTAACCTAGGGAGAGAGGGCCTGGGAGGAGCTGGCGGGTAACCTAGGGAGAGAGGGCCTGGGAGGAGCTGGCAGGTAACCTAGGGAGAGAGGGCCTGGGAGGAGCTGGCGGGTAACCTAGGGAGAGAGGGCCTGGGAGGAGCTGGAGGGTAACCAAGAGCAGGATAGCAAGAGGACAGGACAGAGAAGTACCTGTGACTCCAGCCCCAAGTTGCCAGCGTGTGAGTGCAAAGAAACAAGAACTCATAGCAGACTTGGTTTCCCACTGGTCGTCCATCCACAGGTCTCTGGTGACAACACACCATACCTTTCACCTCACCATATCACATGGAACTCCCGGTGTGGGAAGAGCACGAGGGGGCCAGGGCGCCTACAGCAGCACATACATGAAGGCCCCAATCCTATGGGGCCTCGTGCTACCAGAACTAGCTGGCAGCACAAGTTCCTTTATGGTGGCGTGAAAGCTGAGCTGCTGTTGTGCACAGCCAGGCCACTGCTGCAAATCGCAAGTGGTTCGGCGGCACATTTGGCAGATGCTCCAGGAGGCTCCACAGGCACCAGCAAGTTGGTGGCAGGGGCAGGTCATGGGCGGGGAAGGGGAGTAAGGGGGTGCGTGTGTTAGGGGAGGAATCAGGGGTGTGCCAGGGGAGGAAAAGAGTGAATCGGGTGCAGTCACACATCTTATCCCCAGATTGTATCCCCATTTTTCTGCCTGCCCATCTCCCTGCCTCTCCTCAGACTTATTCCAGCAAAATGGCTGGTGTATGTCCAAGAAGTCCCATAGGCGATCAGGCAGACTACCGGGGGGGGGGGGGTAAGTAAAAAATATCTCCTGCAGGCTGTCCGATAGCCTCTGCCACCATAGCATGCAGTGTACCCTTCGTTGGCATGCTATGATGTGGTGGGGGATAGGATTGGGGAGTGAATCTCATTTATAAAGACTTCATGTGATTTTTTTTTATAAACAATCAAACGCTGTTGTATCCATCTACTGTTTCTCAGGTTCCAATGAGAGAGCACATTTTGTTGGAATCCATGTGTCGCTAGGATGTCTGCTTCCTCCCTTTAGAGCTCTGAAGAGCATTCATTGATTTTGACAGCAGTGTCTTTTCTATATTTGATTACACTTTTTGCCATCAGCAATCCAAGAATGTAACTTAAGCAATTTGCAGTTCAGCCTCAGACATCCCCAAGAGGTAGTCAGATCAACCAGGTTGTTTCCATTCCATCACTGCAGTGCCAACAGGGAAAGCTTCTTTGTCGAGAAAAAATCTGCAGAAAGCCCTTGCAATTTATCCAGGAAGAGCACACACAGGGTCTGGATTAAATCTCCCATCACTCTCTCCAGACACTGGTTTAGCACATCTGCTGTCTCTCTGGAGATCAGGTGACAGACAGACAGATGATTGCATGTAGATATTAAACAACATGGGGGACAAGATGGAACTCTAGTGAAGAGATGTGGAACTTCTTGCCACAGGATGTGGTGATAGCACCTGGCCTGGATGCCTTTAAAAGGGGATTAGACAGATTTATGGAGGAAAAGTCCATCACAGCTTACAAGCCATGATAGGGATAAGCAACTTCCTGGTTGGAGGAGTAGGTTTTCTCTGTGCCAGGTACAAGGGATGTTATGTTCTTATGTTCTTTTGTAGTGGTATACCAGTGGCTTTAGGGGTGGGGGCAAGATTTGGATCAGTGTCATAGGGTCAGAAAAAGAGTTAGACATCCTCCACCCCCCATTATGGCCTTCCTCCAAATCACCCTAAAAAGGGAATGCCAATCATGGAACTCCCACGTCACGTCTCATTTTGTCCTTTCTTTCCACTTAGGGTTGGCAACTTTTCAACCAGCTTCTGGAACTGTACCTTTAACCACAGCTTGATCTGCAGCAATTAGTAGACAATAATACTTAACTCCATGTCATGAAAAGTTTTGCCTGCTAATTCCAGCATAGCCAAGCAGGAAGCACAGCTGCAGAGGCCAACAGAAAAGTTGGTGACCCTATTTTCCGTTGATCTACATCAGCGTTTCTCAAACTGTGCTCCTAGGAGCTCTGGGACTCCATGAGACCCCTTCAGGGGTCCCACAAGCACACCATAAGTGGCCACCATCTGCTCAGTGCCGCACCCCTTCACACATGCGCTGGCACTCTGGGGCTCCCCAAGACTCCACCCATGCGATGGCAGGGCTCCCCGAGACTGTATTTAGGAGTGTAAAGGGCGGTGGAGACCGAAACGTTTGAGAACTCCTGATCTACATTAACTATCTTATTAATATATAATTAGTTTATACTGACTTGTCCAGGATCAGAACTTGCAATGAAATATTTTATATAATAAAATACCTTTTATTATACAGTGGGCTCTCCTTACCTGCATATTCCCTATCTGCGGATCTCACCATCCACGGATCGCATGGGGCAGTATCTGGCACTCCCAGAAGCTGCTTCCGGGTTGCACTGAGGCCCATGACCCGCTCTGTTGGCCCTGTCTCGCCCCAGAATGCATTGCGGAAGCGTTTCCCAACGGAGCAGGTCACGGGTCTCATTATACTGTAATGTATACTGTAGATTCCATTTCAGAAATAAGAGCAGGCAATTAATAAGTCCCAAATCCTCAAAGAAATTTGAAAACACCTGTTGCCCTATGAAATGAAAAGGCTACCAAAGTGACTTTGTATGCCAAGGACTTGTGAGCTGAACTTGTGAGCTGAATTTGTGAGCTGGACTGTGTTATGACACAAGCAAGGGTCATGCTGTTTATGTTCCTGCACCATGCGTAACAGAGTTCCTCCAGAAGGGTAAGAGAAGCCAGGAAGGGAAGGATCTGCTCACCATTCAGCATTTCAGCACGCCATGAATCAAGGTGCCACGGAAGCACATTCCATTCTCCCCCCTATGCCAATGATGTGCAAACTACTCTACCAGGAAAGAGACAATATGCTAAAAACCAACTGTCTGGCTCCCAAGGAGGGCAAATCCACATGAGCAACAATGAAGTCATCTGTCCTCTCCCTCCTCCCCACCCTCTCATGCCCCCTCCCACAGATTTACCCCCAGCCCAATCAAGGTATTTCTTTTTGCAGCGTAAGAGCCAAAAAACTCCTCCCTTGTGTGCAGGTTTAAGAGGGCAGGCAGCCACCCAATTTCTCTCTTGACACTAACCTCCTGAACTATGGACTCTTTGCGTGCCCTCTGGCACCAACCCCTCTCCTAGTCTCTTTGTGCCTCAGGCCTCCTCCTAGCTTGTGCTCTGCTGGTTGGAGCCCTAGCCATCCCTACCCCTCTCCTTCTTCCTCCTCTCTCTCTCTCTCTCTCTCTCTCTCTCTCTCTCTCTCTCTCTCTCTCTCTCTCTCTCTCACTCACTCCATCACTGCTGCCAAGGACTCCAGGAACAGGTGAATATTACCCCCAACGCTTCAAAAGGGAACCTGCTAATGCAAATGTCTCTATACCTTCCTATCTAAGTTTCCCAGATCTGTATGCTGTGTTTATGAGTGAATTGTTTCATTTGTATGAGTCTGACTAACTATTTAGTAAACATTGAAAGCAACCACGTGTGTTCTCAATATTATTTAAAAGGGAATTCTGCAAAGGCCCAACTCTGGTATACACAGGTAAAGATCCCAGAACATGCCAAATTGCCATATTTAAAGCTATTTCCCAAAATTAACTGGCATTTTGGCTAACACACCCCTAAGCCTGGCATGGTTTTTCTTAAACACTCTTTCTTTCTTTCTTTCTTTCTTTCTTTCTTTCTTTCTTTCTTTCTTTCTTTCTTTCTTTCTTTCTTTCTTTCTTTCTTTCTTTCGGGGCGCTTGGGAACAAGTGCAGAGTCTTCCTCCATGGATGGATGAACGCTTTGTAGTGCACCGAATGATAACACGGAGCGCCCTTTGCCAGGAGGTTGCAATGGAATGTGCTCCGTTTCCTGTGTCTGCATGTTGTCATCACAAAGAAAAGCTTTTCCTGTTCAGGAACCACACTGTCTGCAAACACTTAAAGACAGTTTCTTGGGAGTGACTGAAAGCCACATCTTCAAAAAGATTGGCGGTTAGCTCCCAATTCAGTTCCTACTGATGGTGTGTGTGTGTGTGTGTGTGTGTGTGTGTGTGTGTGTGTGTGTGTGTGTGTGTGTGTGTGTGATACTCTGTTACAATGAGCCACCTCTGTTGAAGGGCAGAACAAATACGTTTTCTGCTTGCCAGATGCTGGTGGAGGCTGCTCCCCTATAGTATGGGGCAGGTTAAGCTGTAGTCTGTTCCTAGAAAATAGGGCACACCTTTATTGAAAATGTATCAGTATAGTAGTCATTTGCCTGTTTGCATATTTATTTATTTATTTATTTACAGTATTTTTACCCCGCCTTTCTCCCCGAAGGGACCCAAGGCGGCTTACAACATGGGAAAGGAATACAATACATATGGTCAACTGGCCCTCTTTATGAAGATCTTGGTAAGTCTCTGCCATTCTGATTTTTTGCAGTTGCCTTTTAAAAAAAATTGTTAGTAGGAGGGCCACAGTATGTACATGAGTAGTTTGGTCCTGCATGCTTCCCCCCCTCAATCTAAATAGCAGCTATGTGCGACCAGGAGGAGGAGGATGGCATGCAAGAAGGGGGTACCTAACACTTTCCTGGACTAATGTCCCAACACAAATAAAGTGCCTAGAAGTTGCTACTTGCCCTAGACGTAGTTTTTCTTTGTAGGGAATGTGCTCCAGCCTCCTGATCATCTGCATGCCCTGTCTTGGACCTTTCCCAGCTCTACAATATTCACTATGAGATTTGGCAACCAGACATGAGGCTCCACCATGATAATATCTCTTGCCAAGATAATATAAAATGCAGGGGGGAAAGGGGGGGGGAGGGCACTACCAGGAAAAGTTCAGCTGCTTGCAAAACACACATAGTGACTCTCTTCTCCAAATTCCTCATTAAGAAGAATGTTCCTTGTGAAGGCTGTTTCCCTAAGACTATCCTAACAATCCTAAAAACAGATTATGGGCGCAATCCTGGAAACTTCCGCTCTTAGAGCGGAAGACATTGCACAAGGCTGGCCTCCCTTACTCCGGCGCTGGATCTCCATGTGGCCGGCAGCAGAAGGTAAGAGCTCCGCCGCCGGCCGCATGGGCAGTCCGGCTCAGGAGGGAGGGGGCCATTGGCCTAACCGGCCCAGGAGTGGGAGGGGGATGGGTGGCATCGGCCACATATCCCCATCCCCGCCGGGCCGACCACGCCGTTACACGGCCACCTCTACTTCCACCAGCTATTTAGCTGGCGGAAATCCAAGGAGGCCGATCGGGCTGGCCTGGATTTACACCCAGGGAAGGGGACGAGCATTGGACCTCGCTATCCATGGGGTAGACCTCATTCTGAGTCTCATTCTGAGACCTCATTCTGAGCTATCCATGGGGTAGACCTTCCCTGAGTAGACCTCCAGCCCAGCGTGCGCCGGGCAGCCCGTGCACAGGATCCGGCGGGCGGCCCTGGGCTGCCGGCCGGAGCCTTATGGTGGATTGTGCTGCCCGAGAGACATTTTCAGGGGGGAAACAGTGGATTGAGAAAAAGTTAAGCTCCCCTTTCAGCCTACTGATTCCCCTTCACTCTATCCCATACGTTACAGGATAACGACGCAATCCTGCAACATGCGCTGCCCCGGGGCAGGGTGTCGTGCAAGTGCCATAAAGCACTTGTGTGAAACCCGGAGATCAAGCAGCGCTGGCGCTGCAGCCTGTGCTGCTTGCCCCACCATCTACCCGGCTCTGCGCCAGCCGGAGCAGGTAACTCCTACGCCGGTCGGGGCAGAGGCAGGGGAAGGGTGGACTGGGCGGCAAGGGAGGGCGGCCATTGGCTGCCCGGGGCCTGGAGGTAGCGGGGATACCGGGGGCCGAGATCCCCAGTATCCCGAGCTCCCTCCAGGCTCCAGATACGCCGATGCGGCCAGCATTACTGTGCGCAAACTCTAAAGCTCACGCACATGCAAGGAGGGCCTTCCGCAGCTTACACGGGGGGAAGGGGACGCTCGTCCCCTTCTCCCGAGTTGTTCCCGGGCTGTCCCCGATAGGATACGGTGGCTGGCCCTTTAGGCCAGCTGCCGTATCCTACACAGGACTAGGCTGTAAATATGGGACTGGGAGACGCATGTTCCCCACAAAAAGCAGGGCCAAAACATTTGCTTCCTGGTTTGCTACGGTGAATCTGCTTGCTTTCTTGAATTTAAGCATTTCGCAATTTTTAGTATTTAAGGAAATGAGGCATGTCTAATTGCTTTGTCATCTGCCAGTGTACATGAGGGATGGGGAAAAGGGTCTTGACATGCAACAGCAGGAAGGGAAGATCCAGTATTCAAAGCCAATACTGTGAAGCTTCTATTCCTGTGAAAACTGCTTGTTCATCCTTGCCAGCAATAACAAAAACAAACCCTGGTGAATTGGCAGGCACAAGAGTGAATGAGAGAAATGGCTCATGTTAGCCAGTGAGCTGAGGAGTCCTTTATTATACACATTGAAAGACAGAATGAAGGGGGGGGGGGGGAATGCAGAAACATCAGTGAGTTTGGGTGAAGAAGACAGAGGTCCAGTAGCATTAGCAGTGGTCATAGATGGTTTATCTCCTGCACCTGGGCTTTGCAACTTGTATTCCTTTACATACAGGTATACAAGTTGCAAAGTGTGTGTGTGTGTGTGTGTGTGTGCATGCACGTGCATATATATAAAAAAATGACTCATATATATAAATATGAGGTTGCCCCAGAATGCATTGCAAAGGTTTGCAAAGCATTCTGGGGTGACCTGGGGAGGGGAGGGGGGTCAACGCGACTTCAGCATGTTTACAGCAAGAAAATGGAGCGGTTTACATTGAAAAGGTTTTTTAAAAATGCAATTTTTAACCTTTTTTCCCCCTTACAGTTGAAACAGTGGACACGTATACAGTAGAAACACTTATACAGTATACGTGGATCTTCACTATCTGCGGGAATCCCCCATGGATAGCGAGGTCCGATTGTACTCAGAGACAAATAATTTGAGTTCTGATATTTCCCTCAACTGAATTTTTACAGTCCAATCCAATGCATATTTACTCAGAAGTCCCATTATGTTCAATTATGCTTGCGTGCAGGTAACCGTGCAAAGGATTACAGTGTTACAGTGCATATCTACTCATATATAGCCTTACCAGATTCCCCCCCAATGCAGGGGGGGCAGAAGCACTAATGGCCAGGACACGACCGGGATTGGGGGCGTGGCCAGGGGCGGGGTTAGGGTTAAATGCAGAATGCTGGGGTTTTAACAAGGAACAAGAACAAGACGACCTGTGTACCAAATTTTACATACCTGCCGCCTGCTCCTGGGCTCCTGTGCGGCTCCCCATTGCTTCAAAGTGCTGTAATACTAGTAAAAAAACCCGATTCACAGTAACTTCCGGTTTCGCATTGAAATCAGAAGTAGCTGTGAATCGGGTTTTTTTTTACTCTATAGAGCCCTTCCCAGGACTTCAAATGGCTCCAAAGAGTTAAAGAAAACACCAATTTATAGCGACTTCTGGTTACAACGCAAAACCAGAAGTTGCTGTGAATCGGTTTTTTTTTTACTTTTTAGAGCCGTATGAAGCCCTGGGAAGCCGCGCGAGCTGTATAGAGTTAAAAAAAATCCGATTCACAGAGACTTCTGGTTACAATGTGAAACTGAAAGCTGCTGAAAATCGGGTTGTTTTTTTAAAAAAAACGTTTTAGAGCTGTTTGAAGCCCTGGGAAGTCGCGCGGCAGCCGGGATTCTGGGGAACAGCTGCAGGGATGACCGGGATTTTCCTGGATACCGTGAAAGTCCCAGTCATTTCCGGGACTCTGGTAAGGCTATTACATACGTATGCAGGACATATACGGGCAGGAGGTGTGGTCTGGAGGATGAGCTGCTGCCTTGTCTGAGAAGCTAAGCAGAGTCAGCCCCGGCCTCACTATGGAAGAGGGACGAAATGCCACTGATGGCATGCCGGAGCCGACAGAGCTTGTGGTTGCCTGTGGAAGCTTGGAAGGCAAGAGCCATGGGGTCAAAACGACAACTGCACTATGAAGGAAAACACCTTGAAAAATGAAGGGTTCTATGAGTTTCTGTTAGAACAACATTGTAAAAACCCCAATTTGAAAAAAAGCAGGAGTTTATGTACAGTATGTAAACCACCTTGAGTCTATGAGAAAGGCGGTATATAAATACTGTAATAAATAAATACATAAAATATCTAGAAGTAAATTCCATTGAGTTCAGTGCGTTTACTTGCAGTTAACCCATCTGAGTGTGTACAGGGTTGCTGCCTCAGTTGATGAACTGCTTGACTTTTAACCAATTCATCAAATTCAAATACCTCTGTGTGTGTGTGTGTGTGTGTGTGTGTGTGTGTGTGTGTATTTCAAATCTGCCATCTGTAATATTTACTTGTTCATTCCCAATTACAGTGACACATGAGTACCAAGAATAGCTTCAGCAAACAAGCAGAGTCTCTTTCACCACAATGATCTGACTCAGTTTCATATATTCCAAATGTGATTCTAGAGCCTATGCCCTATTTTCCTCCACATCTCTCCCTGCACCAAAACGTAAGGCTGTCTTTTCAAAAGGTGATTGAGTCACTTAGGAATTTGAAGTATCTGTCCAGCCCTGACCTAGTCTTACCTCCAGTGCTGGATTACCTGGGAGGAGGGATGATGGAGACAGATGTGACAAATCCAAAGGCAAAGGCTGCTCTCCCACATTTCCAAGTGCTGGGTGTGACCCAAAGAGGAAATACCAAAATACCACCAGTAAGGCTGTTCCCACAGTGTGTTCTGCCTAATCAAAACCAGGAGGCCTGGGCCCCGTCCCTGAAAAGGGCTGTTCTTGCCAGGTTTTCTGATCAAAGAGGAATCAGATGGACTCTAGATATATTCAGCATTCCTCCCAAGTGACCCTTGGATTATGCGAGAGCACGAACGGCTGCCCAAACTCTGTGGAACAGACCCCAGAGTGCCACGATGCAGCCTCTTCCTTGACATTTGCTGCCGCTGCTGCTGCTTCCAAAATGGGGTTCGCATCCGTAGAAATCAGCAGGAGGAGAGGAAGCAGAGCACGCTCTGCTCCAAGGTCTCAGGAATGGCGACTTGCAACTGTACTGGCAACCCCAACTATGCTCCTGTGCTGAAGCTGCTCTATGTGGCAACATAAATAGGAGTTGCCTCTTGCCTGGCACCACATTGGCTTCCTCGCATAAACCCAGAAGAAGTAGGTTTTCCCTCTCTGGCTAACAGCAGCTTCTAGGGGGTGGGGCAACTTAAGTCAAGAAACAACACTGGGGCAAAGCCAGGGTTAAACCTTCCCTCCCCATACACTGTGCTCCTGATCGAAATCACACTCCCCTGTGGGCTGGCTGCCTCTTAAAAAAGAAAAAAAGAGGTTGTGAGTTCCAATCATGAAGCTCCCACAGCATGTGTCCTTTGGCCTAGAAGAATTAGAAGTTTTGTGAACCCAGCCTGGTGATTCCAGAAACAGCCTGGGGAACTGAATCACTTGTAGCATTTTCTCAGTTAATGAGTAAATACTGCATCTACTGTGCCCACAATTCTGCATTAGAAAGCTTTGCTAGGGAGCATCACATTATCCCCGTGGTTTAACTCACACTGAAAAACAACAGCAAACCAATGTGTAAATGGGCTCTTTTTGAGGCACCAAGAGCATACAGTTTATAGAGCTTCAGTGCTGCTATGCCCAAGAGCAAAGATCCCTGTGTTGTGTCAGACTGAGCTCCAATGGCCCCATTTCAAAAACGAGTCGCAGTTTTCTGTATCTAAAGCACTGAGCCAGCGGGTGGCGCAGTGGGTTAAACCACTGAATCATGAGCTGTTGATCGAAAGGTCGGCAGTTCGAATCTGTGCGACGGCTCCTGCCAACCTAGCAGTTTGAAAGCAAGAAATTGCAAGTAGATTAATAGGTACCGCGTCAGCGGGACGGTAACAGCGTTCCATGCGCCTCGGTGTTGAGTCATGCCGGCCACATGACCATGGAAACGTCTTTGGACAGCGCTGGCTCTTCGGCTTTGAAACGGAGATGAACACTGCTCCCTAGAGTCGAACACGACTGGACTTAATTGTCAAGGGATACCTTTACCTTTATCCCCCCCCCCCCACACACACACACTTCCAACCCCGCAGTATGTTAGCACCAGAAATGATATTGACATAAGCTTGTGGGAAGGAAAACAGCTTAAATTTGGAAGCCACGCTTTCGTCTTTCCAGATGTCACGTGCAAAACCACAGCAAGCAACCGGGTTCAGATGACCTAGTTTGCTAGCTCTTTTTTTTTTTCCCAGAGGGCATCTGAAAGCTCTCCAAGAATCGGCCATTCAATATGCCTACAAAATTAATGTCAAAAATGCAAGACTGCATCTAAAGTGTGGCGGTGGAAGCAAAACAACAACCAGAAGCCCGCAGCCCAAGAACTGGCTGGCTAGCTCAAATCCATATGTGGAATAAATACAGCATCCACCCCCACCCAGCCCCCGCTTCTTAGGGATGCTAAGTCACAATGCTGCAGTGACAGGAGAAAACACCACAGGTAGGATTTCCCTTCTGGGCCACTCTTCAAGGTACGGTTGCCTGGTCAGGATCTAGACTAGACCTAAGGATCCTATATGCTTTTGGATACTCAACCCACAGCCCTCCAATCCTCCACTGCCTGCCAGCAATTCACAAACCCTCCAGTCTCTAGATTAGAAGCACACACACACACTTTGGGCCCAATCCTATTCAACTTTCCAGCAGCGTTGCAGCTGCAATGTAACGTTCCCTTACCTTGAGGGGGCCTCTGTGACTGCAGGATGCAGCAGTGGCGTCGCTCCGGTAGGGGCGGGGCCGCCTCCTGCTCGCTCGGTAAAGGGTCTACGACGGAGCGATACTTACGGCCCCGCCCCTACCGGAGCGACACCACTGGGATGCAGCGCACGCCCTGTTGCCGTGGTTGCATCGGTGCTGGAAAGTTGGTTAGGATTAGGTCCTAATTTTTAGACCCCTCTTTTCTTCAGCTCCACTTTCAACCGATTGGCCAGTCTGTCCTTTTTCTTTTCGTAACCTCATGCCAGGCACCTGGGGGAAGTCTCAAAACAGCAACCGGGCGCCCAAAGCCCTGCACTTCACAGGCAGGGCTCCGATAGAGAGAGCTACTGACTTTATCCTTGGCCAACAATAGTTCATTGTCATTTGCCAAGCAGGTGATGACCAGAGAAGGCGCTGCTGCTCATTGGCCCAGCCAAGCCAGGTGATCTAGGAAGCCAATAGGGTTGGAACCTGGCCTGTGCTCTGCCGCTTGTATCTAAGCCCAGCTAAGGCTTGACATCCTGTCCTTTGGCCAGCCTCCCCCTAGCACTACTTACTCTCCCCAAGAACCTTGAGCACGGTGTGGTTTCTTCTTCTTTGTGCCTGCTTGCCTGACTCCCTGATGATTCAGTTCTTTTCCTTAAGCCTCCATCTCCTCAGCCCCCACATTTCTTTTGTTTTTCAGCCCATTCAGGTGTTCCTCTTCAAGCAATGCCCTGGCTCTTTTTCCCGACTTATTCCAAGCCCTCAGCCAGCCTAACTTAGTTTGCCCTCATTTTGCTTTTCACCACAACCACTGCCTGCCTTACAGCAGTGGCCGTCTGCCGCCATTTTTTTCACCCTAATGGCTCCTCAGAAGAACCATCCTGTATGATGACTTAGCGTCCTCCCAAGAAACATTTGGAGGAAAATGGCCAAGTGGCAGCCACCAGGAGGCGCAGTGCTGCTGGTGGGTGAAGTTTCACCTGAAAAAAACCACCAAAACACTCCCCTTCACCCATAAATCGACTGGCAAAATGAAGGGGGGGGGGCATTTAAACTCAGCCCTGTATTAAAAGTGCAATTCTGCTTCTTGCCCATGCACAGCGATGGCATAAAAGTCTAGAGACTAAAACGTTTGCCTGAGGCTGCAATCCTAGGCACGCCTACTTGAGAGCACGTCCTGTTGCATCTTTTGTTCGATTGTGAGCCCTTCTGGAACAAGAAACAATTTGTTTGTTTTGCTATGTAAACCACTTTGTGAACACTCTTGTTGAAAGGTGAAATATCTAACTATATTTCTTAACAACATCAGCAGCAGCAGCAGCAACTTACTAGAGCTTATTTCTTAGTACACATGCAGATGTTCACTCTGTAAGAGGCAGATGTAACGTTTTCCCTATTTCTAATAAAGGTTCCAATTTTGGATTGCAGGCTTAGCCTGGGAGGCACCCAGAAAATATAAGAATGACAATTTGAAATCAAAAGTAGATTCTAGCCAGTGGAGATCATACATTTGAACTATAAACACTAGAAGTACCCGGGGGGGGGGGGGAATCCCAACCAACTAAAAATCAAAACTCCACGGAACCACGCCAAAACTGAAGTAACCATCACCTGTGAAAATGTGCAGGGTACTTGTGTGGAGTGGAGTACATATGGGGTACTGTGTGGGGTAAAATATGCATGGTTAGGAAAGGATCTACGGTAACCTTGTGGCATTTAAACTCAAATTCTGTTAAAAAACGCTCATGCTAAGAACACCCCAACCTTTTAGTCAAATATAACTGTAAACTATTATCTAAGATGGCTATAATACACGTGAATGCATTTTATTCATACTTTTACCCCTGCCTACTTCTCGGGAGAAGAGACTGTGGCTGAAGTTAGCCCCTTCCTGGCCCCTCGCATTTGCTCCAACCTTTCCCTTTTAGCTCAGAAATATTTGAAAAGACAACAGAGAAAGAAATATGGCATGTGCATTGTGCTGAATTTTTATAACTCAACCAGAGTTTGATGTACAACAGGCCTTCAAGGAATGCAAATAATGTTCATCCACAACGATCTCGTTATTTAAAGGGAAAAAAACACACCCTGAATCTGAATACTAGTTTTCTGCCAATATCAAGGCAATGAGTTTGAGCATGTGGCTTGTCTGTAAAGCCAGATCTGGGGGGGGGGGGGGGGAAATGCTCACAAGATCAGTTCTTAAAATGAATGAGTGTTTTTTCTCTCTTTCTCATGAGTCAGATTACTGGGCTGAGAATGGATTTGCAGAATGAGACCTTCCTTATGCTTCACAATTCATGCTTCTTATTAGTAATTTTGTGCAATAAAAACATGCATTAATTGCAGGCAATTAAAATATACAACCAGCATACCAAAAACAAATATTTAGTTATTATCTATGATTTGCTATAATACTAGCATTAAAACAGTCAAGCTTCATGAGCACTGATGTTCTGAATCTTTTTTCATTGTTTGCACTTAAAGCCAGCATTGATAACTCACCAAGACTTGTCCAGTTTGAACTTCCATTCCAAGAGTGCCTGCCAAAACGAAGGCCATCATTCCATTTTTTTTAAAATGTTAAAATTATTTTCCCACAGGCAGCTGGGGAAAAAAAGATCATACTGCTACAATTATAATTCCCAGGAATTTGTGTTGTAGTTGTTGTTATTTGCTTTGTAGTTTTTAAATTGAAAGAAAATCGAAAGTCCAGTGGTCCACAGAGGTTCTCTGGGAGCCTAAAAGTTTTGACTTGCATCCATAAAAATCCTGGCTAGTAAGGAGGCACACAAATACAATTGGGAAGGAGGCAGGAAGGAAAGTCTACCCATGTGAGCAGAAGGGGGGGGGAGGCCACTCAGTGGACACCCCTTGGACTGATAGAAGAGATTTCAGGAAATCCAAACACTTAAACAGGAAATCTGAACGCTGGATAAACATTCCATAATCTCCACTGTTAACATGCAACTTCTCTGGTTAACCATTCCCCTGCTCTGGGCTAGATGTGAAACCCAATCGGACATGCTTTGTTGTAACTGGATCTGTCTAACATTTCACAATGTGCTTGCGTATATCTCTAGTAAAACCACTATTCTGGAAGCCTCCCCCCCCCCCCCCTTTCAAAATTTACTAGCATCTGGTAGAGTCTGAAAGCTTTTCCTCTCTGCATTGTTCCAATCACTACCTGGCAAAGTTTTAGTTAAATTGTGGCATCTTTCTGTGGTTAATATTTTCCATTGCACAAGCACGTTTCTTATGTAGCTTTGGCTTGCAGCAGAAAAATGAATGCTTGTGTATATATATTAACCATGCCCTCCCCCATAGCTCTTTTTGCTTTGTTTCCATTCTGTGGGTCTTCCCGCTTCTGCCTTGCTGAATTTTCTTTGCACGGCCTTAGGTGTTAATTTCAGGGTCTCATCTTTGGTTGGTTTTATTATCCTTCTGTGTGGGGTAAGAGAGAGAAGATAGGAAGAGTTCCAAAAGAAAAAAAACAAAGAAGTCACTTAAAAGAATGGATCATTTTGTCAACTTAAAAAAATCCTGAAATACCTCGTAAGAGCCCAGAAGAGAAGACATGGTGCACACTTTATTATCTCAACAAATCTATTAAACCGAGAGACAGTGACTCGCTGAAAATACAATGTTTTGCCTGGAAGTTTTCTCCTCCACAGCTAATAGTAGCTTGTAAGTTATCAGTGGTGTCACAGTCCACCAGATGTTTGGGGGCCTCATCAGTTCGAATTGTTGTTGTTGTTGTTAGCAATAGCAATAACAATATTTATATTATACTGCCTTTCAACAAAAAAAGTTGAAAAAGCAGTTTACAGAGAAAATGTCTCCCTGTTCCAAAAAGGCTCACAATTGAAAAATATACAGAAGAAACACCGACAAACAGCTACTAGAAAAGACACTGCATTGGGATGAAGAGAGACAGTTACTCTCCCCCTGCTAAATATGAAATGAGCACCACTTGAAAAAGTGCTTCTTTGTCAATATTGACCAGGGATTAAGACCTAATTTTGGGGGAAAACAGTAGCAATGCTGCCTTTGCTGCCAGACTGGCTCCGATGGCGAGTGGGAGGGGCCACTTTGCACCTCCGTGTAATGCCGTGCAGCACTTATCGCGCCATCCCCCTCTAGCTACGCTACTGGGGAAAAAGGTTAGACCCCATCTCCCATGCCATGGCTCTGATCCCAACTGCACCCATAGCTGCTTTTCAAAAAATAAGCTGCAAATTCCAATCCAGAGACTCCCACATCACATGCAGTTTTCCCCTACTGATCTCTGAATGGTAAAGGTCTTTGCTTTCACCAACTGCAGTTCTGGGGGATGGGCAACTAATTGCCCAGGGAACTGGTGCAGTGAGTGGAGTGATTAACCCGCCTGTTGCTTGACGTGCTCCTTTTGTTTTATGTGGATGCTGCATGTCACATTTGTTTGCACATGTACGTGGCGCTGGGTGCAGGCCAGGAGAGCATGAAGCAGGCCAGTCTCGTGGCTCTTGAATTGGGCTGATGGCAATAGCTTTCTGACTTGGAGCAAGGTCATTAGCCACACAAAAGCAGGGCCCCCAACCCTAGCTTTCCTCACCTACTCCACGGCCAGATCTAATTATGGGTTGCATGTTGAGGCCCTGGCCTTCAGAGCAAGTTAAGAGTTCATTGCACACCCGCAGCAGCAGGGTGCAGAACGATAGAGGTACCCATTTCAAGTGGAGATGAGCCATCAAGGACGATCATATGGCACAAAGAAAGGTACTTGGCTTGCCTCACATTGGCTTCTATGCTTCCCTATGGGAATTTTAAAGGATAGAAAAAGTTGGTTCACAGGCCCTCATTTTTAGCTGTTGCACTAGTTATTGCTCTTGCATCCAGCTCACTGTTTTTTGCTGTGCTCATGGATTGGTCAGTTACGCACTGGTGCCGAGTCCAGCACCCCCATTCCACCCGCTACCCAAGCGCCACCATGCCAACCGACACTGAGGACAGGTATCCAATCACTCTCTTCCTTTCCCACACTAAACTGAAGCTGAGATGCCTCTCAGAAAACCCCACTGACCTGGAAAGCAGTGGACGGGCTCCTTTGCTTTGCTTATTTTCCTCCCCGAAGCTAGATCTGGCTACTGTCTAGTCCGCCTGGGTTTGCTTTTCAAGCCCTTTTCTGCTTTTCTCCCTACCTTTGCAACTGGAGATCGCTGTGTCTTGGCACCCTTGCCCCACAATATCTGCAACACTTCAGACCACTTCAGCAGATGTGGATAGTAGTAGGTAACCTCTTGGTCATCATTGGCAACCTTGTCCATTGACACACAACCCCCCCATATCTTCTATTATGTCTCATGTGCTGTCAAACTGACCTGCTCAGTGCCTCCATCTTTTCCTCCTTTGTGTGAGTGCTGTGTATGTGTATTGGTGAGTCTAGGATTTTTAGTCTATTATTTTTAAACAGTTTTGGGAGGAGGTCTGAAAACTGGCCCGTCTCCAGTTGGGAACTCCCTTAACCGTCACAGAAGCTGCTTGAGCTGCTGGACTGCTCAGAAAAACAGTGTCAAGGAAGGAAGTCCCTTCGAGCATCTGCAGTGCTGGTTAAGACGAACCACATGGCGGGAGAGACTAGTCCTCCCACCGCAAGTGAGCAAAGTAATTTTCAAAGGGACAGGAGGCGTGGTCTGGAGGTTGAGCTGTTGCCTTGCCTGAAAAAGCTAAGCAGGATTTACCAAGAGTAAAACATCTTCAGCGGGGTTATGGTCATAAAAACGTGAAGTTAAAAATGCTTAAAATGTATAAATTTAAAAACAGCTTTATAAGTCAATTTAAAATGCAATGTATGCAATAAAATACTTAAAAAGTCAACTTCAAAAAATACGATAAAAACAATTTAAAACATGCTGCATGACGTTTCATTCATTTTCTAGGAATATCCTCAGATGCTGAGCCTAAGTGGGCATAGAGATGGTAAAGAGCACCGTGGTGCTGCCGCTATTTTTAAAAGGAACTTTGGCACACATTTTTTATGAAAACAATTAGCAACCGGAAACAAGACGTCAGGAATGACCGCTAGTGACCTGACTTTATAATACCCCAATGCTGCCTCTAGTGGCTTCTCGTATTTTTGCAGTTCTATTTAATGCTGGTGTCCAGATCCTATTAATTAAAGATACTGGTAATTCCTGTTTACGGTTCAGGACCCGCTTGCCATGTTTAAAAATTTCTATACCTTCTAAACTAAGTCTTGCTTTACAGTTAGACTCATGACACAGTCTGTCCGTGTCCTCAAATTTTATGCAATGACCTGTGTCCATCATGTGTTGCGCCAGGGCGGATTGTTCTACATGCCACAGTTTGCAGGCTCGCTGGTGCTCCTTAACCCTAGTAGTGATGAAACACTTGGTGGTCCCTATATAGACCTGACCACAACTGCATGGCACTCTGTATACCCCTGGTGTAGTTAGTGGTGGTCTCGGGTCCTTGGATTTCCTTAGCATCTGGTTTTTTTTTTGTTTTTTTTTTGCGTTGGTTTAAATATTATTCTAATATTATGGTTTCTCATTATTCTTCCAATTTTATCCGTGGTGCCCTTAATAAAAGGTAAACATACAACATGTTCTTCAGGTAAACATGTTCTTCAATATCCTGCCCCTTAGCTGTCTTATCCAGTTGTTTTCGAACCTGCCTGTCCCTAAGCAGGATTGGTTGCTTGGATGAGAGACCAAGAGGCCACTGGTGTGCTGTGCAGAGGAGAGGAGTGTGGAGGGGTCAGCTGGCAACCCACCCACCCCCATGATACATTTCATTATTGCTTCCCCCCTCCCTGGTATTGTCTTATTACCCCACAATGAAAGTTATCTATTGTTGCACCTTTAACCTCATCTCCCTCCTTTTTCATGCCATCCCTCCCCCCCCTCCCCGGCTGTGTCATTGGCCACTGCACTTGATCCATGCTGTGCACACATAATAGATTTTCCCTGTGTGCACATGTTACACATGTCTTAAGAGCACACCCAGTAAATTAGTTTTTCTGATCTAAATCTCCTCAGCCTCCGTCTGGAGCAGCTACTTGTTCTGTAGAATTAAAAATAAATAAAAATGCAGGAATGATACAGGCCCTGCCGAACAAAGAACAAGCTTGAAAGGAGCAATTTGGGTTGAAAAACGAGCTCTGCAAAAGGATAAATGCCCTCTGCAACTTTCCTGATCAAATTAGCAGACCCCTCTCCCCCGCCATCTTCACTTAGTGTTTTAAGAAGTTGGGAGAACAATGTTTGACCCCCACCCCCCAGTTTAATGTATAATTTTACTCTGAGTAGGGATTTGAGTCTGGGTTTCCAAATTTGATGTTCAAGCCAAACTAATGAAGATTATAATATAAGCATCAGAGACTGTACTGACTTGAGGCATGCACATTCCTTGATTGAGCACTCTCTCTCTCTCTCTCTCTCTCTCCTATACTATACATCTTTTTGGGAGTAAGCCCATTGAACTCAATGGAACTGATTTCTGAGTAGATATGCACAGGATTGGGCTGTTAATTGCTTCCTGAAGTTTGCAAATATGCAACACACCTGATTTGGATTTATATGATATGAACAGTTGTTTATACTGAACAACAACTGCAACAACTGCAGCCTCTTATTACTTCTATGACTGCAGCCACTTTTCCTCCTGAACAAAATGGCCACAATTCAGCACAGTATGGTATAGTCTTAGCCCCATTGCAACCAAGGGATTGAAGCATTCCTCATTCTGTAAGCGAAGCAATACCAAGAACAGATGTGACATAGCAGGGCATATGGGGGGCAGGGAGAAAAACAAAACACCTTTCTCAGTGGTATGAGGCTCACCCCAGCACGTTTTAGCCAGGCAAAAATCTCAGAAGCAATCAAGAAAAAAACTGATTTAAGACTCGAGGCGTTGTTCTCATTTTCTGAAGATATATAATTATGCTGCTCTACCCACAAAACAATTTACCAGTCAATTCCCGCAGCAGGTTTGGCAAACTGCTTGCCTACAAGAAGCTGTGACTCACTCATTCATGGGGCTGAGGAGCCGCCATCTTGGCATGCAATGAACTGTGGACGAGCAGGTCTGCGTGCCTGAATAATTCACCATGTGGCGCGGAGGTGGGGGTGGGGAGTCCACCCCACATCATCACCATGTCAAAAACAGTGAGAAATGGGAAGAGTGCTGTGAACGTGATACTTTTTCTGTGCTGGTCCATTTCTTTGCAATGAGGCAAGGCATGGTTGTTGTGGTTACTGTCCTTTTATAGAGCCCAAACTTTACTTTAGGAGTTCGGAAAGCAACTCTGTTTCCCTCCTTATGTATATTTCCCTAGTGACACTTACTCAGCAAAACCTACTTATCTCCCTGTTTCCATCTGTTGCCCAGTCATGCTTAAGCATCCTGAAATGCTGGAAGGAAATTCTCCATTCCTGTCTAGATTAGCTCAGAGAGATGCAGCTATGGTTGCAAGCGATTCTTCCTGCAAACATTCATTTGAATGTGCACAGACAGCGGGACCACTTTCTTCCACGGAACCTCCCGGTTTGGTTTTCCATCAGCCCTACTTTGTCCTGTCTCAAAGGACTGATTGATTGACATCACAAGTGTATATACAGGGGTAGTGCCGGCCGGGGGTCAGCCCAGTGATGGTCCATGATGACCAACAGAGGGCTTCCCTGGCTGGACCAACTCCTGAACCCTCTTCAGGGTACCAGAGGCAATGGTAGTTGCCTAACGTGTCAGCCGGGGAGGGGCTGGTGGGGGACTATGCACAATGGGGCCCAATGCAGGGTTTTGCGCCAGGGCGCCCAGCAACCCTGGTGTCAGCTCACCCATGAGCTCACCCTGAACTGAAGCAGTCGCTCCAGGCAGCAGGTTGGAGCACGGCGGCCATCTCTGCCTGCCGACTTGCCTCTACTGCTCCACCTTCTCCTTTCACTCCCTGGGTTGGAAAAGGAAGAGGGGGACAGAGAGGAAAAGGAAATGTGGAGGGGAGGGGAGTGCTGAGGTGAAGCATCAGAGAGTGGGAGGCGCAGAGGCTGGCACATCATCAGGTAGTGGGGGCAGCATTTGGCATACTGCCTCTCAGGAGTGCTTGGGGTGCTTGGGGTGCATGGTCCCTTTTCTCAATTCTGAGGGGTTTTTGAGGTGGGACTTCAGTGACCTAAAAGATTGATTAAGAGATTTAATTTGAGAATGTCCTTGTGGTGAATTAATTGCTATGAGGCAATTTTCTATTCCTGTTTCTTTGCTCTTGGACAACATGCACATCGGGCAATGGAAATTAGCTGTCTGCCCTCTTTGTCCTTGAATATTACTGTGTAAAATGGACTTTAATTCTTAGAACTCTGTAATTCTGGCAAATACTCCAGTGAATGCACAATGAATGTGGAGGGGGGGGGGGAGGGAGAGAGAGAGGGGGGGGGATGAAACTTCTCCAGGTCAAGAATTGTCTGGACACTGCTGCCAAGAAGGCCCAATCATACATTTCTATTCACAGCACTTCATAAGTCAAGGAAGGATCTCCTAAAGAGGTAGTCTTGCTTCACAGCAGTGGGTTTGACTAGATGATCTTTGGGTTCATTCCTACTTTATGATTCTAAAACCAGGACTTTCCAAGCCATAGAACAAGCTAGTGTGGGTGTCAGGTTGGAGCATCGTCAGATTCTTCCTCTGCCACACCATTATCTGTTGAAGTGCACATCTGAGTTGACAGGTTTCATCTCAAACCAGGAGGTAGTAGGAGTCATGGGCCGTATTCCCTGCAACACCACAACAGCTCCCAGGCAGGGGAGAATATCAGACTGATCTCTGCTGCACTGCAGTGTCACCCATTTAATGCAGCTCTTCAACCCAAGAGACCTGAAGAGCCAATAGCTGGCCCAGCAATAGCAGTTGCTCTAGGCTTCGTTTCGGAGTCTGAGTGAGCAACATCGTCATCAGCAAGAGCCTTGCCTAGCCTCATCATCAAGCACAGCACGTCACCTGCTCCCCCGTCTGTCCACAGACACAACTTCTGCTTCTGGTCCTTTTGCTCTTCATCATCTATCTAATTGGACACTCAGCCCCGGCCGGCCGGCCTTGACCACATCTGCTGCTTTCAGGGATGTATCTAAGTAACTAGGTCGCGAGTGCGAGTGCAAGTACGAGTCATTTTTGCACGAGTGCGAGTCCGAGTGCGAGTTAGTGCCAAAATTTTTGGGCAAGTACGAGTCAAGTGCAAGTCATTTTTGCACGAGTGCGAGTCGAGTAGGAGTAAGGCCAGAAACCACGAGTCACAAGTCACGAGTCGAGTCACTTTGGGGAAAATGGCTTTTTCCCCTGAAAATGGTGTGTGTGTGTGTGTGTGTGGGGACCTCTGAGGCTTTTAAAGCACCCACTTGGCTTCCCCTATGACTTGGAAAATGACTTGGAAATGGCAAGTCGTTACCCCCACGAGTGCGAGTCAAGTGCGAGTCCCGTGGGTCACGAGTACGAGTGCGAGTGTGAGTCAGTGGGTCACGAGTATAAGTACAAGTACGAGTCAGGGAAAAAGTGGCTAAGGCACACTTGCGAGTCGAGTCATTTGACTCGAGTCCCCATCCCTGGCTGCTTTTAGCTCCTTTGCTGTTGGCGCCACAATCCTTGCCAAGGCTTGATACTGAGACCAGCCCCCAAAAGCATGGCACTGTGCCTCTCTAGACCCACTCAAAACCACTGTCCTCCATCCCTGGATCTGCTAAGCATATTCCGCTCGAACTTAGATCTATTCTGAGCTCTGCTCCCCGAGTCAGAGACCTTTGTCCCTAGATTCCATTCAGGTACCAGATTTTTTCTTCTTCTGTCAACTGCAACCCTAGATCAGTGGGAATTATAGAAGCTCCAAGACCTGGAGGGAAGGGGGGAGAGAGGGAGGTGCCATCTGACTCTTTTGTCTGGAGCTTCAAAAATAGCTCACCCTGCCTTTAGGAAGCTGGGGAGGACATACACTGGCTGATTGTTTTGCTGCTTGTACAGGACATGCTTCGGGGCTCCAGTGCTTTTCAGATTTGTACGTACACACCAGAACCGATGTAACCAGACTGTAGCAGTTATCCAACTGTGCAGAGAAGGGCTGAATAAAAGCTCGGGAACACAAGCGGAAAAGACCGGAGCCAAAGTAAACAGCAGGACATTCTGCATAATTGCTCAGAATGAAATCTATCTAATCCTCCAGCATGCTTCTGGTGGTGAGAATGTCACATTTAGTGGCCACAAAAACTCAACGCTCCTTATGAAATCTTGTTTTGCTTTTCAGCCTTGGAAGAGAGAACCTCCCTGAGTGGAACTGTGCATGCCACCTGGCTGTTTTCAAATGGATCCAACCTTTCTGGTTTTTAATTATAGTTCTTTATTGTTCAGCCCCAAATCAGTGATTCCCGTGTGCTTACAGTACATTCAGTATCCAAGCGAAGTGTTTTTGGTTTATTTTAAAGAAAATGGTGGCCAATAGCATAAGACTACTTTAAATATAGGCCAGCGGGTGGCGCAGTGGGTTAAACCGCTGAACCATAAGCTGTCGATCGAAAGGTCGGCAGTTCGAATCCGCGACGGGGTGAGCTCTCGTTGCTTGGCCAGCTCCTGCCAACCTAGCAGTTCCAAAGCATGTTAATGCGAGTAGATAAATAGGTACCGCTTGCGGGAAGGTAAACAGCGCTCCGTGTTCCAGCTGCATGCTATGCGCTGCAGCAAGGAGAGTCATGCCGGCCACATGACCACGGAGGCGTCTTCGGACAACGCTGGCTCTTCGGCTTTGAAATGGGGATGAGCACCACACCCTAGAGTCGGACACGACTGGACTTAATTGTCAGGGGTCACCTTTACCTTACTTTAAATATGGGTTAGACAGATTCCTGGAGTGTGTGTGTGTGGAAAATCTACCAGTGACTACAGTATTTCCCATGGGAGCTAAAAAGGGAAGCTCCATGTGACGTGTGCATGCTTTGTACCTCTGAGGGACACATGCTGTGGTTTCCTAGCTCCATCATGTCTTCTCCTTATGACCACTCCAGGAGGGTCTGGCTGGTTGCTCTAGATGCAGAATGCACTGTTGAACTGAATCTTGGTTGGTCTCCGCCAGCAGGATGGCTCTTGTGTTCTTTAACCCTCTATGGCAGAGGTGGCAACTTTATATGGAACAGCAGGTACATGGAGCAATTTAAAGTCACTTCCATGTGCTGATCAAATGTGTCAACTGGTCCCCAGACCTGACCATTTTCAAACGGAGGGTTTCGACTTCCTGGAGGGTTGCAAAGCATCAACATGTGTTGATGTTTCGATGCAAGATGCAAGACTGCAAGGGTCTGAGGGGGCAGTGGATTCAAAGAGCCTTTCATCCCAAGTCTTCTGCCCCCACCACCCTCCAACCTACCATCCATGCAAGCCACACTGAACTGCTTCCCGCTCACTCGAGCAAGAAGCAGAAAATTCCCCTCCTTAGCGTGCTCCTTGCGCAGGACTTCCAGCTTTCATGGCGGCACGCAAGGAGCATGGTAAGGGTTTCAGCGTTTAAATGGAATGCTGTTAACTGGGCAAGTTCAGGATCACAGTACCATCCTATTCGGGGCCTACAATTTCTTTGACAAAGCATAGAGTTAGTGGACCTGAGATAGCATCAGGCTGCATTTTGGGGTCGCCCCACCCCTATAGAAGTGATGTACACATGCTGGAAGACAGGTGGCGGCTGGGGATACCGTATCCCCAGCCGCCACCTGTCTTCCAGCATGTGTACCCACCTCTGTCTGATGTCCAAGCAGGATCAATTCTGAAAGCAACAGTTGGTGCGAAATCACTGTTCGTTTCCTGTCCTTCAGGTCAACGCTGAGAACAACCATGGGCTCTGTTGCCAGTCAAGAGAGTAGGGGGAGGCTGGATGAGAGGGGAAGGAGCGCTCCAACTCAAACCATCTTTCCTGTCCATGTGCCCTCATGGGCAGATTCTCATATGCAACCAACAGGAATGGGGATGGAGCTCAATGGAAGAGCACCTGCTCTGCATGTAGAACGTCTTAAGATAAACCGTCTTGGCAGTCCAGGTAGGACTGGGAAAGAGGACTGCTTGAAACCTGGAGATGAGCCACACAGACAGTTAAGACAGTACTGGCATCAGACATGTATGTTCACATGCCCACAAGAACCTTCACCTGCCCACTCACCCACGGAATAGTTAGCACAGGCTGGGAGTTTATCTCGGAAGGCAAACTCAGCTGCCCCACTGTGGAGGACACATCCCTGTGACCGTTGTGGTTTGGGTCGGATGCACTTGCAGAAGGGGAAAAGGGCTGATCTTAAAAATGATGGAAAGTAGGGGGAAAGATGCTCCCATAACTTCCTTTCTTGACTCAATCCACTTTTCAGAGTTGCAAAGATGCCATGATACATATGGACACATTCAGGGCTGCTGACCAAAGAAGTCAGGATGCCAAAAGAAGTCACTACGAGGGTTCCACAACACATCAAAAGAGGCCGCACGACAGGGGCCAAAGGATGGTCCCTTTGCACTCTCTTCTGATGAGCTGTGATGGGAAAAGACGCAATTCATCCTTGCCTGCTACTTTCAAAGGTATTGCAGCCTTCTCAGGGCCTGGACTCAGCAGCTCCAATACTAGTTCGGAGATTCCCACCTGCAGGACGCTTCCTCTCAGACTTCCTCCAAATCTTCCCTCAAAAGCTGCCCTTTCCATTAAGCCTTTAGCACGACCCCCTCGTCCTTCTACCTTACTGGAATAAAGGTAAGTGTGTGTGAAATCATTGCGTACTCTTTCCCATGCACCCTGGTGACACTCTCATCCCCTTCCCCTGTTGTCTCCCTCATGTCTGTTTTTAGATTGTGAACTCCTCAGGGCAGGGACTTTACTTCTACAGTAAAGCATCATGCACATTGCAGGAGGTCTGGCTCAGTTGGTTGAGCGACCGTCTCATATATGCCTGAAGATCTGAAGGACGGCAGTTCAAGATGGCCGGAAGTGTCTGTGTCTGTCGGAGAGCTGCCGGCACGCCGAGCTGATAAGCTTGCAGAGCCTCTGTGGGGGAGTGGAACTGCAGCTGCAGCACTTGAGTGGCAGTCAAGGTTGCCTGTCAGCTGAAGCGTGGTGAGGCGAACACCAGAGAGAGAGCTGGACTGTGAAACTACGAAAGATTAGAACATTATGTACAGTATTGTAAAAAAAACCCTTGGGGTTTAGAAAGCCTGCGCATGTAAACCGCCTTTGAATTAAAGTCCGAGGGGAAATCCGATGACCAAAGAAAAGGCAGTATATAAATACTGGGGTTTTTTAAATTGTAAATACTGGTTTATTATTGCTGACACAAGAATCGATATATAATAATATTTCTCAGATGCTAGACACTGACACGCAAAACTGGACGCTGAGACATACAAACACAACCTCCGGATCTTTCATCTGCATCATCCATTGTCAACACATTTTCAAGCCTGTCTTCGTGATCATAAAGGTTAGAATCTTGCTTTTCTTAAAATGGAAGCCGAGATCAGAATGGTGAATTTGACACCTAATTTTTGCACTTTTCCTGCTTCTATGTGGCAGAAGACACAGCCTGGCCGAAGAATGCCTTTTCTTCTATTGTGAACTGGGGGGAGGGGCAGGAGAGGAAAATTAATTTACTGCTTACACTACACATTAGCTTTGACCTTTCTTGCAGGATCTTCTTGTACTAGCAGTGTCTGTTAACTGTTTTGTCTCTCTTCCCTTGCCTCCAAACACACACACAGCCCTTAAATTAAAAACAACAGCAACAACACGCCACTGAACGTAAGACAGAAATTGCAACGCAGCCCAAGAATACAGCTGCATGCATAATCTTCTCTTGAGCAGAAAAGAAGGGGAAGAAATGCTCTCTCGCCTGACAGATGCTTTTCCCAGCTTCTTGATTGCAATATGTACTTTCTAACCTACACTGCAATGAAAAGCGAGCAAAATTCCAAGTCTATCATGTGACTGTATACTGGATTTCATAACACGCACGGATGGTTGGCAAACTCCTGCTGAAATGACTAAAAACCGCATATGGAGAGGCAGCGTAAACACTGACAGCTCTGTTATTACACAAACAGGGTTTTAATCACAAAGTTTGGTACTTATGTGGCTTAAGGACTCCTTGCTGGGGTTCAAACAATGTGGCTTTGTAGGCTGCCTTTCAGCATCTCACCCGCTTCTTGCCACTTCTTCCGAAATGAGCAGTCAACGAGGTTCCTCAAGGGCTGCATCGCTGCTGGTCGCCTTTTCCCTTCACCAAAGCAAAGGGAGGAGGGTCCTTTTTATTCGTCAAGCTTGACAGGAGTTCTGGCACTGAACAACAAACGGTGCTGTTTTCCTCCAGTGCTCATGCAGAAACGCACCACGGAAATGGAAATTCAACAGCAGCGGACTGAACAACAACAACAACTTTGTGTGCATTTCTTAACCTGATTAGCAGCCTGATCCTGTCCTCCACGTTGCTTCTCAGGTGGTTTTTTTGAGGTGGAACGATGGGTGGTGGTAGATCTCTCTTCCCCATCTCTTCTTTGACACCTACTACAGGCACCTGGGAGGAAGAGACCTCCCGCTCTTCCCTTGCTGCTGGAGCCACAAAGGGTGGTGGGAATGGGATGGTCTCAAGGTGTGGGGTGTGGAAGGGAGCACTGAACGTTTTCTCCAGATTAGATTTTAAATCCAAGCTGGTGAAGAGCCTCTGGTCCCATAATGTGAGCCTTGCATTTTGAGCTGCCCAAGACTTGAAATACAAAGTTCAGTACCATCGCTAATTTGGAACATGTGGCTCTACATCTGGGAAGAGCTCTACTGAGCACTGAGGTTCTACCTTCTAGACAGCCAGCCTGCTTAGCTAGCCCCACCTTGCTACCTCCAGCTGCTGAGATCTCAGACCGCATTGCCAGCACAATTTCAAGCCTATGTTTGCATCGTTAAAGCTAGAAAGCCTTTCAAAAGCTGGGCTTTTCAGGATGCTGGCTTCTGTCTCCAGTGCCAAAGTCTCTGTCTGTGTAATGTGATCTCAGCATAGCAATGACCCAGAGCACACTATCCGATGCTAGGCTCTCTCTGACATTCCCCAGGGGTGGGAAAATGCATTTTATACGTTACTAAAGGTTACTTGGGAAAGAGAGGTGGTGACTCCAGGCTGCTGCTTTCTGGAGGTAGCCATGTCCATTTGCTAAGTCTAGTCTTGGATGCAGACTAAACAACATGGCTGTAGATGAATCCATGGCCTGCTTTCAGTAGGACGACACTTTATGTGCTTTTAGCTCCTGTGCATGAGAACGCTTCTCTTATTACAGGTTGATTACCCCTTATCCGGACATCCAAAATCCAGACTATTCCGAAATCCAGACATTTTGGGGCTATAACTTTTTTTTTAACTTTTTCCTAGCACCTGGCTGCCATAACACAAAGCATGCTGGGGCACAAAATTATTTAAAATGTTGTACCTTCAGGCTATGTATATAAGGTATATGAGACATAAATGAATTTTGTGTTTAGACTTGGGTCTCATCCCCAATAGATTATATTTATGTAAAAATGCTGAAATCCAGACAAATCTGAAATCCAGACAATTTCCCGTCCCAAGCAGTCTGGATAAGGGATACTCAACCTGTATGGCAAAACTCCTTCTTTGGTACGGAGCCAACAGCAGCCATTGGCTCCTTTGCAATACAAAATGCTTTGAATGCATTCCTTGAAAGTCTGAATGCATAAGACATACTTTTTTTTAAAATTACTCATAAATCTTCATGCAAACATAGCCAGTGCTGATTTAAGTCTACAACTGATTGTCATGTCAGTTTGTGCACTTCTGTAGCAATCACACATCACGTTTCTCACAGAAGTGCTTGGTCTTGGCTATCCCTTTCCTTTACCCCCACACCTAGGTGGAAAGTTGAATTTCCACCTAGGTGTGGAAATGTCATACGGCATCTTACATTCAGCGCACAGGTACTGCGTGTACACCCGATTGTGGATCTGTATATTCGTAGTTAGTCACACATCATGTTCAAAGCACATAAAACAATACACATTTTTGAAGGGCTTGACTGACTTTTAAAGTGAACAGAAGTACTGTACTGTACAGTCATTCATACAAAAACATGCATGCACATACAGACTCCCCTATACACAAGTACAGCATACTAGAGACAAACCAAAGAAAGCAAAGACAGAAGAAAAACATGACCAACAGGCTCCTTATTCTAGCTCTGAATTCTTGCCCTGGTTTTATCAACTAATTGGTTCCTACTGTGGGGCCATCTGCATGGGCTTCCTGGGGCTGAAAAATGCTGAAAGACATAGACAAAATGCAGCCGTTTGTGCCAGCACTAATTAGAATTCCTTTTCACATTCTGTGAACACCTGCAAACTCACAGAGGCTGTATGCAGATCTATTTCTAAAGACAAACTAGACTTCTGTGGAAAGAGACTTCTAAGGAATGCTAGCTTTGGTTAAGGAACAGGAACATGCAACACACAAATCAAAAATATTTTGGCTCCTGCAGGGCTATTGTTTCACAATCTGCTTTCAGATTTCCAGAACTGCATGCTGGAATAAGTGAACAACAACAAAATTGCTCCTGAGCATATGCTGAATGCCTTTTCTTCTCATATTAGTAACACATCCTGTCCCCCACCCCTGACACACCATGCATTTGGAATTAGGTAGCAGTGTTTCCAAGGCAGTGTGAGCTCCTGCATCTTTCTTACAGCCCAATCCTACCCCCCCCCCCATGGAGCCAGCCGCATCAAAATGGCTCATGTTGCATTCAGCGCGCACAGGGGGGGGGGGAGTTCCAGAGGTCTCCTCTGGGTAAGGGAACAAATGCTCCCTTTCCTGGGGGGTAAGCCTCCGCAGCGTGGACAGGTCTACCCGGACCTGTGCCAGCAAATCCATACCGTGGGATTGGGTCTGGGAAGGGGGGTTGGATTTGGTGACCACAGGACCCAATCTGCCCCATCACCACCCTAATTGCCTCCGCATTCCACCCACCCCCTGCCTCCTCCTCCCGCCCCATCCCACCTGGCTCAGTAGGTCTACGACGATCCTCCAGCGTGGGGGGGGGGGCTCTGGCCTTATTGCCACTGCCCACTGCTCTGGCAGCACGTGACTCCATGCGCTACTGGAAAAGATTTTACGACTGCCATAAGGCAATTAAAGCTGGCGTTACAGCCCAATAGGATTGGGCTCTTAATGAAATTAAACACTAGGCTCCTCTTTAGGGGATGGAGTGCAAAGGGAGAGAGACAGATAAAGGCAGATATATACGATAAAAATAAAAAGTGCATTTTTTACAGTTGAAAAAGGTGGATCTTGGATACAAAAAAGCTGAAGACAGCTCATTTAGAAAATCCCTCGATCTGCCCACCAGCTCTTCACCACCAATATTAGTTTTCATCCCTTAAAAAAAAAAAAATCACAACTCATCCTCAGTCACTTGTGCACCAAATTCACCCATTCCCTAGAGCAGGGGTTCTCAACCTGTGGTACGGGTACCCCTAGGGGTACGTGGACCTCTTGCTGGGGGTACACCAAGCCCTGCCCCTTATCTGCCCCCATCAGCAGCTAATTAACTGTTAATTAACATGGAATTTTTAAAATTATTTTCAGAGCCCTTCTTTCTCTCTGATTTTGGTTTTGGGCTTATTTTTGTACTTTGGAAAATGTACTTTGGTGGGGTGGGGGAGGGAGGAGCTGATTTTGGGAAGTGTGACTTGGAGAAAAAAAGAGATTCTTGCATGTGTGTGTCACACACACAGTTAAGACATTTTTCACATTTAAAATTGTTTTAGTACTTATTTATTGAACAATTAATTACCTAATTAATTAATTAATTAATTGATTAATCCAATTAATTAGCAGTTAATTAGCAAGGAGTACTTCAGAAATTGGACCATGATAGGGGGTACCCAGGCCTCCAAAGGCTGAGAACCCTTGCCCCAGAGAGAATATGCCGAGACCTTCTGCTAATTTACTTGGGGAGGGGGTCTCCTGATCTTGCATGAGCCTTCTGCTACCTGTTAATTCCAAGGGGTTCATTCTCAAGGCACTCTCCACCTGTCACTACTTCCATTTTTTCCCATTCTACATCACAGGTCTTGATGCATGCAAGGACATACAGCATCAACTCAGGCTCAATATTATTTATTAAAAAATGAAAAATCCAAAGCCCACTGAATGGAGGAAACCTGCAAAATGCACAACATCTAGTATGGGAGAAATGTGGAAACAATGCAACACAGTGCAAGGAGAAGCCCTGGTGAGACCTGGCCACATATTCATGAATTTCCAGAATTACCCTCCCACCCACTCATGTGGGAATAGAAACCGATATGGGACAAGTGACAGAAAGGGGAAATTAGCTACTAATCAAGAGGAAATTACTCAGGAATCTCCCAGCAGGATTCCAAAGGAAGCAATAAAACTGGCTAAACCTGCAAAGAGGAAGTGTTTAATTTACACAGGAGCTCTGAAAAGCAGTATTAATGTTTTGTCTGTCCATTCTAGAACACTGGAACTGTAATGTTTTATTATTTAAAAAAAAACCCAAAGAAAGTATCACCAAAGCAAATCTGATTTGGAAACAAAATAATGTAGATGCTATGTAAAAAAAAAGTGGTGAACAAAGGTTCACAATTCCAAAGAAATGGGCAAGTGGTATAGCGTCCATTGTAAACATTTTTAGGTGTAAAACGAAATGAGCCTCCAATTTTAAATCGGGGGGGGGAGCAACTCCACAAAGATAAATTTAGAAAGCTCCTCATGAAGGATGGCAATCCAGAGCCTTCACCAGTCGCCGCCCCTCTCATTTCCCTTCTCCCATACCATCTGTAAACTGGAGTAGCCACGAAAGTAAGCTAGAGATCATTTAATTGGACATGCAGGAACTCGGCTCTCACACACGTTTCCCTTTGTCACTCGTCTCCTCTTGGCTTTCAGCCACAAGCGCTGGCAGCTAAACTGGCTCCACTCCAGGTTGCCATTGGCAGATCTCAACGCCTATAAATTCCAAAGACTTAAATGATTCCACACGGAGGCAAAAATTAGGGTATATATTTTCCAGCTACTTGACTTTGGCTGGACAAGAGTGATAAAGCACTCTGGAAAAAATCCAATATCTAAGACTTTGCCTTTGAGATGTGAATTGACTATTAACCCGAGTGGCTCCCATTTGCCCCAGCTGGGCAGTCTTGTTTTATATGTTTGAGCTGCCTGGACTTGTCTCTTCACGTTTTCCTACATAGGCAAACTTGGTGTATGCAGGCAAGCAAGCCCAGTTTGTCTTAACTACAACCCTTTGGTTGCTTTCAGAGATTGTGGCACGTTCACAATAGATATAGCTGTTCTGTGCATGGCATAGTGATATTTCTATATGATGCTATTTATTTATGATATTTTCACCCCACTTTTCCTCCAAGAAACTCAGGGCAGGGTGCACGATTCTCCCTGGCCCCATTTTATCCCCACAACAACCCGCAAGGTGGGCTAAGCTGCCAACGAGTGAATGACCCAAGATCACCCGCTGAGCTTCGCAGCTGAGCAAAGTCTCTCTCTGGTACTACTCTGAAACTGAGCACATTGACATACTGGGTCTATGGGTCCCATGAACATATGAAGTTGTCTTCTGCTATTGGAATATCAGCAGTGGCTCTTCCGGCGGCTTGCAGGGAAGTCTTTCCCAGCCCTGCTAGCGGAGATCATCATGTTTCACATTGAGTGAGTGAGCGAGCCTGGGGGATCCCAGAGAATCGCGCCCGGGGTTTTGTATATGCAAAAGGTGAGCTCTGCCACATTGAGCAGTGGCCCCCTTCCCCAAGCTGAAGCAGGAGTTAAAATCTCCTAAAGATTCAGGGCCTCTGTCTCTCCCTTTTAATGTTGCAATACTCTCCAACAAGCCTTTGCTTGTGTAAACAAATCAGATAAGGAAGCAAGTGAATCATGTAAGCAAGACCTCGGAGAAAGGAAAGGATCGCCTCCAATGGGGGAAAAATGTGCCAGGGATGATGTACAGTACTCGTAGATGCATCAACAAGATAACAGGAATAGGAAAATATTGTTTAAAAAATGCAAAGAGGCTAGTCATCATTCAAAACAGAAGAGATCACAGGATTTAATTCCTACTGATGACTTGTTCTCCTTCTCCACTTTTTTTCCTGCTTTCCACATGCAATGCGCTGCGCCTGAACGGTTGCTGCTTGTCTCTCAGGCAAGGCCAATGGAAAAAGTTTGGGGTCAGCTGACTGTGTCCCATCTCTCCTCTGTCTGTCTTGGTGTGTCTGCAGACACACTGGTGCACACCAGCTGGTGCTGTGAGAATGCCAAGAAGAACTGCAGCCCACACAAACCATTTGTGCCACTTTATGCATCACCAATAGCATGCCAACGCTGCGGAGTGTTATGCTGATGCTCATACATCTCTCGTCAGTGATGCAGCATATGCTTGGAGGGGAAATGAAAGAGCTGAGCATCATTTCTTAGATCCCCACTAATTGCTAGTGATAGGAGGCGCAACAGGGGAGAAGCCCCAAAGACCAGCATGGATAGTCAGAAGTGTACAGGAACAGGGTCAGGCCTGGACCTAGAACAGTGACGGTGAACCATTTGGGCCTGGTGTATCAAAGCTTTTGAAAATGCCTAACTGGACTCTGCTGGTGAGTTCCCCCCCCAAAAAAACTTTTAATAGTACTTTGACTATTGCTACTTTTAATAGTAATTTTGAATTGAACTGAACAGAAAACTGTAGAACACATTGCATTTTATTTAACATTAATTCGTGACTTTTGTTGTTGTTGACTTTTACTAGAGAATAATTTGAAAGAGGTCTGCCAAAATCCCTGCCCTAAATGTTTAAGACAAGCCTGTAACACTTTTGCGAAAATATAAGGTGTGTCGGGACCCTGGGGGGGGGGGAATGCTGGCGTGTCACCCAAAATGACCTCGCGTGTCACCTGTGACTAGGCTTACCATCAGTCCCAGGGATGGTCCCAGAATCTGGCCTTGGGTCCCGGAACCATCCCGGAACAGTTCCGGGCCAGTTGGTAAGCCTCCGTGCTGCCGCCGGCGCCATTTTTAAACTGTAAAAGAAACTTACCCAATTGGGCACCGACATGTTGGATCTCACGATCCAAGATGCCGGAGCCCAGGTAAGTTTCTTTTACAGTTTAAAAATAGCGCCGGCGGCAGGGATCCGGCCAGCCAGGCAAGACCGGGCTGGCTGGCAATGATGAGAAGAAGGAGCAGCAGCACGGTGGCAACGGGCAAGGACAGGAGGCAAGTCAATTTAATTAATTATTTTAATCTTTGTGCCCCCAAAAGAAAAAAAATCTAATTTATTTATTTATTTATTTATTTATTTAGTTGTGGGGGGTGTCCCGGTTTAAGACCAGGAAAATCTGGTAAGCCTGGGACGTCAGAATCAGTAGCTGGTGACGTCTGCAGCACAAGGAGCAGAAGAATGTTATCTTTTATCAGGCAAAGTTGCAATGTTTTAAAATTGCAATGTTGTTTTGCAAAACTGATACTGAAAACAAATCTATTTAGAGGAGCACAGATAATATAGAACACGTGTTGCTGGCACAGTTTCATGCAGCATATGCAAAAGAGACTGAGTTTTTTTTTTTTACAAGCTTTTCAAAATATAAATGCTAGCAATTTTTTTTTTAACACTTCTGAGTCCCAAAATATTGTTGTGGGTAATGGAATGTAAAAAGCAAATGGTGTCTACAGGCCATCCTTCCAATAATAAAAATGAAGTTGTCAGGAATATTACATTAAAAGAGCATGTTGATGAACTCATTCAGGATGACTCAACAATACAGATGGAGGCCTTATCTTAGAATCAAAACCTTTCTCTTAAGGATGCTACACCTTACCAATTTGGGAGGGACCATATGTTTGGTTCAGTTCACGACATCTCATATTTAAAGGATCTCAGGCAGCAGGGCTGGTAAAGACCTTCTGAGCCAGTGATGGTTGGAGTAGACCAGGGGGTCTCCATACTTTTCTGGCTGCAGGTTGGACGGACATGATTGACAGGCCTCTGACCGCACCCCTTCCGGCCACATCCATCAAGCACGAGCGGCCAGTGGGGAGCCGGCCGCCTCAGCTGTTCGCCAGCCTTCACAGGTAGGCTCGGGGAGCCGGTGGTGGGAGCTGGAAGCCAGATAAAATTGGAACCGCGGGCCGGATAAAATTGTGGCCTTGCTCATCCAGGCTGGCACTTGCCTTTCTTTGTACAGGAAAGACTATAAAGGACTTTCTGTCTGGGCTGGATCCCTGCCTGAGCAACAAGGTCTCCTTGCCTCTGGTGCGCACTGTGCTCTGACTCCTTGCTTGCTTCCTGGTCTTGATCTCTGACCCTCCATTATTTTTGCCCATGGTCCAGCCCTGACAGGTGAAAAGGATCCCTGATGGGTACCAGGGACCAAAATATTGTTCAACAGATCACTGGCTAATTTCCAGGAAGCACAACAATGCCTCTCTGAATGATGAGACTCCATTCTCCCTTTCATGAATGTTATGGGGCAAAGGTTGGCCATCCCCTGTCTTGTGTAGTCAGTGAAAGAACAAAGGCAGTGTGTCCTGCCAGTTTTGGGGAGAGATGGAGACTGGAAAATGGAAGCTCAAAGAAGGAGCTGGCACAGCCAGCAGCACCTCGCAGCTACAAAAGATACCTTAAATACCTATAACCTGATATTGCTCGCAGGAGTGATGGATGATGGAGGTAGAGCCACCCATGTCTACCTCCACCCAATGCTTCACCCAGACATTTGTAAGTAAAGAAAATACTACAGATAGCACAATCTTACACATGTTTACTTGAAAGTCAATTCCATTTTGTTCAGTGGCGCTTACTCCCAAGTAAGTATATTTAAGATTGCAGCCAACGACACTCTAACAGCTCACAGAATTGGGCTGTAAGCCCCCAGTGATCTCTACACTCGAGGAAGCCAGAACTCAGGTAAATGCTGGAACTTCTCACTGCTTGGGGATGGTGCAATGCAATTAAGAAAGGTTTCTTAAATAACCTACGATTCTAAGGAATTAAAAAACCACACAGCTCTGTTCAATGTTTTGAAGGTAGAGGAATGCCACTTGATGGTTATACAGATATATCCCTATTATTATCATCAGTACCTGAATACGTGGATAAACATATGAAGCAGCTGCCTTATTAGAGTGATGATGTTAATGCATCCACATTACGTGGGAACTGAAACACTGCCTGCCTGCCTGGATGCATTCATGGGCAGAAGCCTTCCATTCAGGTGGGCCCCTGCCCTGACAGACACAGCTGCCCAAATCTTGGGTTGATGACTAATCCCCATGGAATGTTTCCACATGGAGGCAGTCGGTCCCCGATTGCTCTAAGAAGTCTCTCTACGAGGGCTGAACATCATGTTGGAAATAACTCAGATCTCTCTCCATCTGTTCTTGCCAACCCATGCTCCACATGCTTCTTGTGCCATTTCTTGGGAGATGACTGCTGCTCATTTTCTAAATTAAATTTGTCCAAGACTGAGTTTTTGGTTTTTCTTCTTGCTCACAGCGTCTTGCATTTCTCTCTTGCTTGGGCTGCCGCTGTTTCTCCAACTTCTGTGCTATGAGTTTGGGCCGCATGATCTTCAACTGCCTTTCTTTTTCTTTGTACATTCAGACCACAACTGCAGGGGATGATCAACAACACAGACTTGCTGCTGAAAACAACGCTCCACTCCACTCTCTCTTTCTTCCCTCCATGTACTTATGCAACTTGCCCAGTGTCCTTCGCTCCCACCATGGAATCCAAAGAGGTGAAGTGAGGACAGGAAATGCACAGTCAGTCGTCTCATGATTCCAGGACATGAGGTCAGGTTGTACTGCGTGCTGTTGGGCAGAGGAGATTTCCATTGGCTCCCCTGCCCACATCAGAATTCAATTTTCTTTGTAGGTTCAGTTATCTTCATTTTGTCACTCCAGATTCTTCCTCTCTCCATGTTTCTACTGGCTCTCTCCAGTCCTCGGGGTATCTGCTTGTGCTTAAGGTGCAAACGCAACTGACTGTCCATCATATCTGCCTGCTCCCCTTTCTACCCACCCATATCTGTGGAGCTACAACACCGTCTCTACCTTTCTTCCAAGACACATCTCAAAGCGCACTTCTTCTTTTCCTGTTCTTTTTCCAGTTTGGGTCCGACTTTGCACTTTTTACTCTTCTGCCACTTCCCCTGTAAGTTTTTCTTGCTACCCTTCCTCCCCCTCTTTGGTTTGTCTTTTTTAGATTGTAAGGCTGCAGGCAGGTACAAAACTCTGATTTGTATAATACCCAGGTTCTGCAGCTTTAAGGAACAATTTATTAATTACCATATTGTCCCGAGTATAAGACTCACCTGATTATAAGACGCACCCTTAAAGTTTGGTGCTATTAAAAAAAATTCATTAAATCATTAAATTGCAACAGCCTGATTATAAGACGCACCCCTAGTTTAAAAACTTAAATTAGGAGAAAAAAGTGAGTCTTATACTCAGACCAATACGGTATTATTATAGACAGGGATGTGGAGAGAGGGTGCCAGGAGAGAGGGCATCCATCACCCATCTGTGGAAGTCCTGCCCTAGGCAGGTTTCTGAGGCAGCAGCGTCAGTGTTCTCTGGGTGTCAGACCAAGAACCTTGTAAGGCCACAATCCGATGCGCACTTTGCTTGGAGTAAGTCCTATTGAGCACAGCGGGCAGACTTGCTTCCAACTCACAGTGCTGTGCCTAGGACTGTGCTGCACGTCTTTTAATTGAGGGTCAAACCAAATGCAGTGCTAAGCATGGCATTGATGTGTCTGCTTTTTTGTTCTGAAAATTAGAATTGCTGCCCAGGGATGGGCAATCAGAATTGGGACTATAGTGTGCTGGGAGGTGGTATTTAACCCTTTCCCTCTGTGCTGTGGTCCAGATGGAATTCTGCAATCCATAGCTGCAATCAGCACTAAGAGGAAAGGTACATGTGGGAGTTTTGTTCTCAGGGCTGATAGCAGGGGAGGGTTTTTTTTCTGGACTGCAGAGTGGAAGGAAGGGATGCGTGCGCTACAGTTTCACCCTGATTTCCCCCCCATTTGAAAAAGACAGGTGCACCAAAGAGGAGTTTAGCTCATATCCAGTTTGACTACATGCTCTGCGTCCTTGTTGCTTTTATCTGTCCCTGCCACTATTGTAGTTTTTATCTTTGCATTTTTATTATTTTAATCTAGATGGTTTGTTTTTGTAAGTCATTTTGAAATGGGAAAGGAAGATACCAATACAGTACTCCTCCCATATCCGCTGGGGATATGTTCCAGGCCCCTCCGTGGATACTTGAAACCGTGGATAGGAGCAAACACCCCCTCCATAGTTTCCTGAGGCCGTGTCCCCCAGCTCTTTTTTTTTTTTCTCAGCAAGCTTTGTTTCTTCCTGAAAACAAACAGAGAAGCAGCCTCCATTGCAGGCAAGTAGAACGAGACTAAGTCCTAGAGACGCTCTGCAAGGTTTCTGTTAACCTTGCAGAGCCTCTCTAGGACTGAGGGCTCAGTCCAGCCCAACTCAGCCCAACTCAGGCACAGTTGAGGCCCAATTGTGGCACAATTGGGGCCCAAAATAGGACCGAGTTAGGCTGCAACTGTGCCTGAGTTAGGCAGGAGGCAAGAGCAGTGGGCCAGGATCGAGGCAAAACTTACCACAGAGGCAGGCAGGCACCTGTGGGGAGCTGTCAGTCTTGTGGAAGCGAAGAGCCCCCTCCTCACCTCGTCTGTGTGCACCTACCACAGCTGCTGCAGCGTTCGCAGCAGATGGGCAGCCACAGGTGGGCCTGCAGGCACTGGGCGTGCGACAGTCAGCAGAAGGGCAGAGGTTGTGCCAGTGCCAGCCGCCCCAGGGCACCCTGGGCATTAGCCACCTGCCGCAGGGGGGAGTGCCACTGCCCTCCCTCCTGCAGAAGGTGATGCCACCCCCAAGCCACGTTGAGGCTGCACGTGGGAGTCATGGGGGGGAGGGGGGGAACGTCACACACAAGGGGGGTCTCATGAAGTCTGGAACCACCTCTGCCAGGACATGCCCGTGCGCTGCCTGAAGCCCTGGGCCTCCAGGGCCGTGGCTATGCCCACAAAGAAGGCATCCCGGCATGCCTTCTGCTCCGTGCCCCGGCCAAGACCGAGAGATGCCTTGGGCTTGTCTGCTGCGAGCGGGAAGGGCTCACGCAGCTCATCACACCCCCAGATGGGGCAACGTCGGCGCCTCGCGGCAGGCGCTCCAGCGGGGTGGGGGATGCCAGCGTCCATCATCAGGGAGTGGGAGGGGAGGCAGGCACACAGACAGGGGGTGCTGGGGAGGGGCACGGGTGGGTCAGAAACAGACAGACAACAAGGCTGGTGGGAGAGGGATACAGGGAGAGGGGTCTGCAGAGACCAATAGGGACACAGGGGTCACTTCGCAGATGGAGGCAATGCAGGAACGGGCGCCTCTCATGCAGACGAACCGAGGGCGGAAACAGACGCCATTGACGGGCGGAAACGGACGCCGTTGACGGGCGGACTGAGGGCGGAAATGGACGCCGTTGACGGGCGGAAACGGACGCCGTTGACGGGCGGAGCGAGGGTGGGTGAGAGCCCCGGTTGCTGAAAGGGCTCTTCACGGAGGTGGCGGACTTGCGCCATGTCGCCTGTCAGTGGTTGCCTGCCTGAGAGGCCCCCCAACTCCCCCCTCCCCTCTGAGCCCGGAGGGTCTGGCAGCCCCCCTGCTCTGGTCTCCCTGGGCTGGCTGTGGCAGGCCCTGGCTGGGATTCATGCAGGGCCTTGTGTGCTGGGCGCTGTCTCTCTGTGTGTGGAGCAGTGCTTGTGTAACATTGGGGTCATGTTGTTCAAGAGGCCTTTGCCCAAGGGGCATATTTATTGTTCTGGAACATTGGCAGAGATGGCCAGGCAAGGCTGCCAGGGGTAGGCACAGCAGCCACTCAGAACGTAGCAGCAGCAGCAGCAGGCATGCCCCATGGACCTGGAGACGCAGGCTCTTCCCCTGTGGAACCACAGCCTGCTCCATAGAAAGGGGAGGGACAGCAAGTAGGCAGCCAGGGAGGTGGAGCAGCAGCAGCAGCTGAGGAGGGTTGCAGGGCAGGCTCCCAGACCTCTGGCAGCAGACGACCATGGGGCAACCAGACTGCGGGCCCAGGGGTGCTCCCCAGAAGGTAGGTGGTGGTGGACATTCCTGGGGGGACGAACAACACAGGGTGTTCCATGGCAGCTGCTGTGTGGTAGCAATCACCATTGAAGGAATGCCAGTGTGCCGGTTGCAAAGGCCTGCAGGGAGAGAAATCAAACACAGCTGAGTGGTGTGAGACACATAGCGTGGTCTGCGCTCCTTCCCTGGGTGTAAGGTGAGCATGATCCTGTAAGGGAAAAGGGTCAAAGAGAGAGAAGACAACACAACTTGGGGGTCACAACCATGGCAATCCTAGCAATACTGACCTGTCAGTAGACCCTGTGGAGAAAAGGGGGGGGGAACAGCTGGTGTCTACATATGGGTTACAGTTCCACACTCATGGCATTGTGTGCTCACATTAATACAGGCAGCTATGAGACAAGACATTGGTAAAGAGGCATCTCATGGCAGGCATTGCAGGCAGACATGAGACAAGACATTGGTACAGAGGCATATCATTGCAGGCTATGCAGGCAGCTATGAGACAAGACATTGGTAAAGAGGCATATCATGGCAGGCTATGCAGGCAGCTATGAGACAAGACATTGGTATAGAGGCATGTATCCTACCTATATTTCTCTATGCAAACAGGCAGAAGTCAGACCACATGTCAGCACGAACCCTGCTCTTACCTGCACTTACCTACTGGTGTTGTTGCCTGTGGGGGGGGGGAAGAGGGGCTGGGAGAAAGACATGGGTTAGCAAACACTTGCATGGAGACAGCTGCCCAGGCACAGCAGTAAACAGTTTGGCCACAGGCAGAACAGCCCTCTCTGCCCTAGAGGGGGGCAGAGAGGAGAAGAGAGAAGTGGGGTGTTAGAAAAGTTTTCAAAGTCCCACTTTGTGGCTGCTGGGGGACAGAACCCCACACCACGTGCTCAGAGAGAGAGTGAGAGTGTGGAGGGCTGGGGCTGGGCTTTTGTGGGAAAGAGGCTGGGTGGGGCTGGGTGCTGATAGGGTAACTATTTGGTCCGGTTCCAGAGTTAGGCCACAACTGTTCCGTCCTAACTCAGGCACCACTCGGGCCCAGGGTGTTAGTACTTTTCAGGAGAGGGCTGGTGTGGGTAAGGTAAAATGGCTCCTATGGGTCTCCTCACATTTGGGTCCACCCTTTTTGTTGACCCACATTTTGTGCCTGAGTTGGGCTCGAGGGGGCGTCAGGGGCTCTCCAGCGTCTGGAACCGGAACAAATTTGTAACCGCCCCCGTCACTCCCCCAACACGCCCCCAACACGCCCACTTTTAGGCCGCAATTGTGCCTGAATTGTGCAGTTGTGCCTGAATTGTGCCGGAACCCAATTCAGTCACAATTGCAGCACAAATTCGGCCTCTCCAGCACAATTCAGGCACAACTCAGGCCTAAAGCACTTAGGCTGCAATTGTGCCTGAATTGTGCCACTGAGGCCTTGGGCTGGACTGGGCTGTGAGTCTCGTTCTACTTGCCTGCAATAAGCAGCCAGAGGCTGCTTCTCCTGTTTGTTTAAGGAAGAAACAAAGCTTACTGGGGAAAAAAGTAAAAGCCGGGGTGTGTGTGTTTCCCCATGATCTGTGGATAACTGAAACCGTGGATAGCAGATCAGTGGATATGGGGGCCCACCTGTACATCAAACACATGAATGAAAAATAAAATAAGACTAATAGGAACAGAAGATGCTGCCTTCTACTGAGTCAGACTATTGGTCCACCTAGCTTAGTATTGTCAGCACTGACTGGCAGCTGCTCTCTAGGGTTTCAGAGAGGGGTCTTTCCTAGCCCTACCTGGAGATGCCGCCAGGGACTGAACCTGGGACTTTCTGCAGGAAAAGCAAGTGCTCTTCCTCTGAGCTACAGCCCCTCCCCAAATATTGTCATTATTATTATTTCCACATAATACGCAAAGTTGAGCTTCCCAGGAAGATTGTATGACACGATCCTTCTGAATATATAGCTTGGCTCCAAATGACTGAAGGAGTTGCACCTCAGTGTTTTCATCTCCACCACCCAGCTAATTGCAATGGCCGCAATCCAATGCAGAGTTAGGGGCACTTAAGCCCATTGATTTCAAAGTGCTTTAGCATGCTTAAGTCCACACTGGACGGCGGCCAACATCTGTTTCTGCCATCTAGCTATTTTCTTCTCCCGCCCATCTGCTCCGTTTCCATCTCCAGGCCAATCCAGGAAAAGAGCCAGCATCATCAGCTACTTCTTTGCTGATCAGCAGGGACGCACTCCCTGGATCATAATGGTAGAGATTTTCTGCCACGAAGAATTGGCATTCAGCTAGGCTAATCTAAGATGCAGGTTGCTAACACATCAAAACATTCATATTTAAAAAGCCATTATGAAGACGTGCAAAAGGAGGACAAACATCAATCTCCCCACTATCTTCAGAGGGTTTAAGAAGCCAGAATAACTTACTGCACAGAGCAAACAACAGGATGGCCCTGGGAACCAACAGTCTGCTGTTACAGCTACTTTGGTAGCTAATGCTGCTTTTTGCTTGCAGCTGGGGTTGGATCCCAGTTGGAAAGATGAGTTATCTGATGGAGGAGGGGGAAAAGTGGTGACAGTATAGCAGCAGGAACGAGACTCTCCTCTTCACCTTTGGTGCAATAGGCAGGTAGTACCTTCACCTTCATTGGCAATGGAAGCAAAAATGCATGTTGCACTGATGGGCACACGCAGAGATAAGGGAGAGGAGCCATACATTTGCCATATCTTCCATGCTGGCAGTGTATATAGATACAATTTCTTGTAGGTATTATTTTTATGTAGTAGTTCCTGTCTTCTGCCAGCCCTGCCGCTATGCATAGGCTTACCATATTTTTGGTGACCCAATCTGGGACCCCTCCCCGATTTTTTTTGGGGGGGGCACCAAAATTTTTTTTGAGTTTTTTTTTTTTGGGAGGCTTTGGGTCTGGCTTTCTTTCAACTGGTTTTTTTTTGGGGGGGGGTTTTGGAAAAAAACCAAAAGACATACCAAAAACTCAGCCTGGAAGCCCTTCGTTCTCAAGGGCTCCTGGGCTGCTTGTGCACGGCAATCCGGGAGATAAATGGTGGCGGCCATGCTTTTTACATGGCGGTGGCCATTTTTTATTTTTTTTTATTTTTTCTGTCATGGCTTCTGGGGGCCTCCCAGGACCCCGTCCGTCATGGACCCCCAAATACTGGGACTGTCCCGGGTGGACCAGGACGTCTGGTAAGCCTAGCTATGCATATATCAGGAGTCCCAAAGCTGTAGCAGGGCCTGAAAAGATGGGGACTCCTGTGCACAACCACCTGGCTCGGGTCAAAGGAAGGAGCTTCAAGGAAGCCTCAACGCACCAACAGGTGTGCAGTCAGTGCAAGTCTGGTGATTCCTTAAACGCTGCAGGGTCAGTCTTGCTTGGTGATCTGGATACCTGGATCTGGATGGTCTGGAGACCTGCAGGACACCTAGAGTATCAGACTCGAGACAAACTCAAATCCCAAGCCAGCCATGAAGCCCAATGGGTGGTCCAGAGCCACTCACTATGTCTCAACCTAACCACCTCACAGGGTTGTTGTGAGAATAAAAGGGGACTGAAGAATCATGTGTAGCACCCTGAGATCCCTGGAGGAAGGGCAGCATAAAACAGTCAAAATCATTCCATCCTGGCCTTCTAAGGCCCCCCTTCATTGAGCACTTGCCTCTTCACATAAGCACTGAAGGGATGCCAGGGAAGGGGGCATTGCCAGGAGCACACTGGCATGGAGGTGTGGCTATCCAGCACACTCCCACACACCCCTCCTGGCATTCAGTGAATGTAGCAAGATAACTTCTGAAGAGGACTCTTGATATTTTAGTTGGTCTATACTGGAAGTGGGGAAGTGCTTTAGAACTTGCATTGTTGACCTGTTGTTGAGCCCCCAGGTAACTGCTTAGTTTTTGTATCTGGAAATAGATGTTTTACACACAAAGACACTTCAAGACTCCAGCGTTCTCCCCCTCCCCAAACCGATGCTACGATGTTGGCCCTGGCTGGGAGAAGGAGGTGAGAGAGGACGTTAGAATGGCTTGAACTAGAGGAAAGTCCTGTTCCATTTCAGATCATCCGCATAACTGGACTCAGGTACTGGATCATCGTCCTGCTCTGAATGGGGTTGTACTCCCTTTGAAGGAGCAGGTCCGCAGCTTGGGGGTTCTCCTGGATGCGCAGCTGCTCCTGGATTCCCAGGTGGCGGCTGTGGCCAGGGGGGCTTTTGCCCAGCTTCGGCTGGTGCGCTAGCTGCGACCGTACTTGGATCATGCAGACCTGGCCACAGTGACCCATGCCCTAGTGACATCTAGACTAGATTACTGCAATGCGCTCTACGTGGGGCTGCCTTTGAAGACTGTTCGGAAACTGCAACTAGTGCAGAATGCGGCGGCCCGGGTGGTTGCCGGGGCCTGTCGGTTCGACTCAGTCAGACCGTTGCTTCGGCGGCTACACTGGCTGCCGGTTCGTTTCTGGGCACAATTCAAAGTGCTAGTTTTGACCTTTAAAGCCCTATACGGCTTGGGTCCAGGGTATTTGAGGGACCGCCTCCTTCCTTATAATCCGACCCGTACTCTGAGGTCATCAGGGGGGGCCCTGTTAACCGTGCCGCCATTGACAGAAGTGAGGGGGATGGCGGCACGGAATAGGGCCTTCTCAGCAGTGGCGCCCCAATTGTGGAATTCCCTCGCCCTGGAATTGAGATCGGCTCCCTCCTTAGAGCCCTTTCGGCGTGGCCTTAAGACGTTTTTATTTAGATCAGCTTTTGATGTCTGACATGGTGGGCTGGCTTTTTAACAGATGGCTTTTAACATGTAAATGTGGATGACCCACTGGGTTTGTTTGTTTTAATTGTTTTAACTGTTTTAATTTCCTGTTTTTAAATGTATAAATGTATTTTAATGTTTTTATTGTAAGCCGCCTTGGTTGCCCTTGTGGGAGAAAGGCGGGGTACAAATTCTATAAATAAATAAATAAATAAATAATAACGAGGGATAGAATAGGCACCAGCTCTTTGCATGTGATGATTCCAGGGAGTGCGTTTTATTGAGCTCACGAGGAGTTACTTTTGAGTAGACCTGTACCAGATTTCACTGTCAGGGCCTGCTGATGTGAAACGCATCGGATGTGCTGGTAATTGTTACGAGTTGCCAGGGGGATTTCCGGCAGATGAGTCAGGACAGCGATGAAACCACCAGCAGCCTGAAAAGAAAGACAAACCAACTTCCAAAGTAAAAGCTGGATACAGATGCATTTTAGGATGCCTGGCTGTGCTCTCCCCACAGACTAAATGCAGTGGCTTTTCTGGAGGCACTGAGCATGAGAAATGCTTCACACGGCTTCCTGTTTTCCAATGGGCACACTACGGCATGGAAACAGCAGCCAGCTGTTCAAGCAGGCTGTGCTACCTTCCTCTGCTACCAAGTCAGGGATTCCTGCATACCCCGATGCTGATGCGAAAGACGTGCATCCTGGCCTCGAACGTCAGAGTGGAGATTGTGGGGAGGAAACATGTGGCACCAAGGAGAGGTGGTGCATCATTTTGCACGCTCGGCGGGAGGCACACCAGTTGATTGAGGGTTCAACGAGATGCAACATGGGAATTCATTTTTTCTTTTTCAAGAGCTGCCATGAGAGTGATGTGCATGTGGGTGTGTGTGGGTCTGCTTCCTCGATGTGATGGCTACAACCCAAATTGCCTCCCCAAAGTTGCTATTATCTCTGGAAGAGAACACTTATGAGGCCAAATTTTCCCCACATAAACTTTTCCTTCTGGGACTAACAACAGCTTCGGGGATGTGTGATTTATGTTATCAGTGCCTTTCCCACACCACAGCCCTGACCAAATCGGGGGGGGGGGATGACTTTTTTTTTTAAGAGTCCCAGGAACGTGCACACCACATCTAGCCTGCATGTCCCCTTAGGTCAGGGGTGGGGAACCTTTTTCCTCTCAAGGGCCATTTTAATATATACAAATTTGTTTGTGGGCCGGCCATAAGGCCGCCCGTAATTATTTATTTATTTAATTAATTTTTGCAAACACCCCCCCCCCCGGTCTCCGGAGGCTCTGTGCTCACCGTCCGAGGCCACCGGCTCCGCGGCTCCACGCGTCACCCCCCGGAAGCCAGGAGAGGGCCTCTGCGCTGCCTCCTCCTCAGCCGCTGGCTTGGCCCCTTCTGACCAGGCCCTCGTCGGCCGTTTCGCACATGCGTACAACGCCGATGAGGGCAAGAGGGCAAGCTCTTGCCCTCATCGGCATTGTACGCATGTGTGAAATTGTACGCATGTGCTCTTGCCCTCATCGGCGTTGTACGCATGTGCGAAATCGCCGACGAGGGCCTTGGTCAGAAGGGGTCGAGCCAGCGGCTGTGGAGGAGGCGCCAAGCTCCTCTCCTGGCCTTCGGGGGTGATGTGCGGAGCCGGCGGCAGGTGAGCGCGGAGCCTCCGGGGGCCGGTTGGGCGGCTTCCTGGCAATCTCTCGGCTGGCTGGACCAGATGGCCTCGGGGGCCTTAAATGGCCCGCGGGCTGGAGGTTCCCCATCCCTACCTTAGGTCTTGAATCCCTGCTTCAAATCTCTGGCATTAGTTGTCCTCTGCATGGCTGTGTCCAATTGGTCATCATCAGTCTACAATGCTTGAGTTCTACTGTAGCCCTTATCTCTATGAGCCGTCTCAAATACTGTATATAAACAAATGTCTCTCTCCTTCAGTGCTAAAATTATGCGGGACGGAGTGGGGGCCCTTCATGAAATCAGCAAGCCCCACCCCTTACACCCAATTTCAGTCTAGTCTTACCCTCCAAACCCCCCCCCCCCAGGCTTCTTAAACACTAGGAAAGAGGGCAGTCAGACAGGCTAAGAGGGCTGGTCCTCTGTAATTCAGGCCGATGCCCTTGCCTTCCACGAGCACAACCTCGTTCCATGTGCATTCCCAGCCTGGACAACTGACTGCAGGAACTCTGGCTTAGAGAATTCCTGGTATAGCTGCTCATGGATCCATTCCAGCCCAGCCTTGGGAACCTGGGAAGTCGATGTTGTCCAACAGAAACAAGGGACACTGACTGTCCCACACAGCTTGGCGACAACTGGGCAGACGTCTGACCTTTAGAATCTCGTGATTCTTTCTTCATTTGATGAGCCTTTCATACCAAGGAACATCTTTTTATTTGTCCCTGAACAGACGTATTTTATGGTCTATGTTTCTGGCAACGGCAAGGGAGATCCTAACTGAGCTGATTAGACTTCTTCACCAGCAATCCGTAAGGTCATTGACCTTCCAGCTCTCATCTCGTCTGACACTCTAGAGATGTGTTTAGGAGCAGTAAATTTACAAGCTTTGATCTAGCCTCCCCTGGGTCTGCAGTACTCAGTTTCATTTATTTTAAAATGACCCATTAAATGGAACATTGGCAGTGATCCATCTTCCCAGGTGACATCACTTAGACTGGTGAGCTCATTTTTATTTTACTTACCAGTAACAATTCACCGAACTGATCATAAAACAGGATCCAACTGTCAGTTGGTGCAAATGGACAGAGGAGATGTAGTGGACGACAGAAGCTTAGACTGGAGCTTGGGAGTCCTGCGTTCAAATCCTCTCCTCTTGTCTCCAGCATTAGATAATTAGGAGCTGCCAGGGCAAGAAGCAGGAACCAACATTCTGCATGCATGGTGAGTCCCAGCTTCCTCCTCTCCCACTAAAGTCCTGATCTGAATCACGGCTCCATATGGTTGCTATTTACATTAAACAAACCAGCACACAGAACCCAATCATGCAGTAGATGTATGTTCAGTTTGGCCCTCAGTAGTGCTGGAATGAAGGATTCTTCTGCCACAAAGCCGAAAACAGATTAAGACAACAACAATTACAGTGTTTTGCCAGGGACAGATACCAGAAAACTGTAGCTATCCCAGAAAAACAGGTGTACATTTGGCCTTGCTCAGAGACCTTGATTGCCTGAGGCCTCCAAAGATTAGGCTGCAATCATAAACACACTTACCTGGAGAGAAGGTTTACTGTCAATCCAAGGTACTTATTTGCAAGTAACTGTGCTTAGAATCTGGCTGTATTTGCAATGGCCTTTATATTTACAGCTCATCTGTGCTCCAGGGCTTTTCATTGTTGCATTCAAGAGAATATCTTGAAGAGCCTGAAGAGCCCAAAAGGCATGCCTAATGTTGTGTAAATTTACACACCAGGTGCTTCTAATGGAGCTGTCTGCTTCACAAAACGTCACAGCCGTGAGAGTCAATCCTTCAGGCTATGGAAGCACGTGAAGGTTATTATTTGCGATATACTCTTTTTGCAACGTCTTTGAGACTCTGCAGATATGCTGCACTGTGGGCCCTTTTTCCTGCCGGTTTGCAACCTGCGGATTTGACTCACAGTGGGTTCCGAACCCACGGAAGGACGGCCTCAGAAGGCCTCCTGGAGGATTCTGAAAGGCGCTTCCAGTTTTTCCGAGAAACCAGAAGTGCCTTTCAGAATCTTCCCAGAGGCATTTTGAGACTTGAGAAGGCCACACACGGCCTCTGCGCTCCTCGGAAAGCCTCCTGGAGGCTCTGAAACGTACTTCCAGTTTTTCGGAAAAACCAGAAGTGCCTTTCGGAAGCCTCCGGGAGGCCTTCTGATGCGCGCGGAGGCTAAAGGTGACCCACTCTACAGGAATCCCGGCACGTTACGGAGATGTGCGGAGCTCTCTGTCATCACTGCGGAAGCAAGCGGAGCAGCTGCGATCACCCGATTTCCAGCGCGTACATAAAGCTTTTGAGGGGCGGGTTCGCGGAGCTACTGCAGCCAACCAATCGGATGAGAGGGCGGGATGAAAGGGGCTGTCAATCAATCGGAACTCACTCGAGTCTCCGATTTCTCTTGGATCCATTTCTCCTTCTCACAAAAGTTAGCAAGATGAATTCTATTCCCGGCACAAATTGTTATGTTAGTTTTCTCTCCTTCCTGCCCCTCTCTCTCTTCTCTCTTGTATCGGACCGCATTTGTGCTTAACCAATCACCACTGCGCTTTCTAAGAAGGCGGGACAACAGGAGGGACAAGAGGAGGGAAGACACTCCTTCCGACCAGCTCTGCGCGCGGAGGCAGAGAGGCAGAGGCCTCCGCGCCTGAGCTCGTGTAGTGTGGGTCAGCCTTAAGTGCGACCTCCCTGCACCTCAGAAGGCCTTCCGAAGGCTTCTGAAAGGCACTTCCAGTTTTCTGAAGCTGGCTCCCCCGTGGATTTCCTTATTTTAGAGATTAGGGTGACTCTTCATGGTCTCAGTAATGCTTGTCTTTCTCAGCCCTGCTACTTGAGTGGCATTAGGGGGTGGCATCATTGGGCAGAGGCCCAGGGCCTTCAGAAAGGCCCACTGCCTATTCCTGAGGCCACCTTGGTGCCCACAGTCTCAGCATAGGGGTGGCAGTGCAACTCTCTTTTTGGGGCATTCCCAGGTAGGAGGGGCCCCAGGTGTTGGAAATGGGCAGCGCTCAGCTGCAGGACACTGGGGGGGGGCACTGTGCCATCTGGGCACCTCTCACCTGTCTGTCCTCTCTATGGTCCCTGGCAGGGGTGTGGCCCCTGACCCTGTTTCCTTCCTGTCCCTTCCCAGCCACATTCTCTTGGACCTCAGCCTTCGGGAGGAGAAGGATATGTGGCGATGCGCTCCTCACCAGAGGGCCTTGCATCCACCATACCCACATGCAAAAGGGACAGCTATATAAGGTTCCTTGTACTCTGAATGTTAGACCTATGATCTCCTAATCAGAAGATGTATATATGCAATTTGTAAGTAAACTTTCTTTTTGTAACTTTTACCAGCCTCTGCTTCCGTGTGTCTTTTACTGATAATTTAGCCTGGGTGCTTGGGATAATTCTTTTTTACCACAGGAGAGGGGTCTTCCGCTATTACTCTGCTACAAAACCCCTATATTCTCCAGTACCAGGGAGGGCCGTTTGCCAATGGCTCCCTGAAACCTGGAGCCAGCCCTGCTTACCTAGTTGAATTTCAGGCTCTTTCCAGCTCCCTGTCATAATTCCCTGTCTCTCCCTTCCTCCTCGAAGGAAGCTGGTTTTTTAAAACTTGGTAAGCAGCCAAAGACAAACTATGGAAAGGCTCACTCATTTGTGTGGATATTAATCTTCTTCAGCTTGCCTGTTTTCCCATCGTAGGTGATCTAAGCCAACAAATGCTAATCAAGCTAAGTGCTCCTTCTCTGTAATCATTCTCAGCCTCCTTCTCCCCCCACACATTTAACCAGAAGAAAGGTGAAAAGTTAAAGAAGCAGACTTATGCGGTGGGTGCTCGGAAAAATGTGTCTGATATACGACATCCATTTTTTTTTGCCCCAATTACATCATTTCAGTGATAACATAAAGCCAACTGTGCAATCTGCAGTTGACCAAAGCAGACCACTGAACCTCGAACGGCAAACCCCACACAGTTTGCTAGTGTTGGGCATGATCCATTTGGAGTGTCTCCTGCACAAGCATTCTTTGTGCTCTCCCATTCACAGTGGGACTTGTCAGGAGAAATTCTTAGCCAATGTATGCACCAATAATCCTGCGTCTATTTAACAACACTGATATGATTGTGTGCTAAGTGCTGCATGCTACACAGAAGTAAGGCTGCCCCAGCAACTGACAGTCTACATTACCCAGTAATTGGAGTTGCATTGCGATGATGACAGACTATGAGGAAGTAATTCTCAGGTAACTCTTCCAAACCTCAAGTGCCATGCATATACAAAACCAGTTGGGAAAAGGAGTTGCCACACAGAGTCAGTGAATCATCAACCAGCCTGTGGACTGCAAACTGGATTATGAAATGTTACAGGGTGAAATGTTGCAGGGTGACGTCAGTTTTGGAACCACTCAACCTCCACCCCCCATTTCTCGTTCTCCCCAATCAGGGATAATGTTCCTTTAACCACTATGCTCTTTATACCAGGATTATCAAAAGTGATAGCTCTGTGTTTGCTTGGTGAGAGGAATCCTCATACAATGCACTTTAGTGTGGCCCAATGAATTCTAATACACTTGGAATGAAATTGGAGAATGCCCAAATTCTAGAATCTTCTCTTCTCCCCCAGGCCAAAGAAAAGATACTTGTAGATGATGAGTCTTTAATGTCTTTTATACTTTGAAGAAAAACAGTCTAAATTTGTTCTCCTCCTCCCACCTCCAAATATATATATATATATATTAAAAAAACTGGGAACAAATTGCTTGCCAAAAAGCAGCTTGCACTGGCTCTTGGATCTACGCTGGGAACAATGCCAACTAGAGGCCTGTGTGACAGTGTGTATAATATGGGGGAGGGTTCGAAATTGGGGTGGGGGATCCAGAAGATGTTGGGAGTAAACATTGATTTGGCATGCAGATTGAAAAGTCCATCCAGGATCCATCAGCAACATCTAAGGTCTAACGTAGAGACGTAATGTTGGACATGTCACTGTTTAGTTTTGTTTGTCTTTTTTTATCAGTCAAAAGAGCAGCTGTGCAGGGGACCAGTCCAGATCAGAACTGTGGCATGGAACTCTGTCCTGTTTCATCCTTTTTCTCAGTGTTATTTTCCTGCTCTCAGCTGGCTCATGAGCTGGGATCAACTGAGCTAGCTTCCCAAGTCCCAGGTGGGATTTCTGGAAAGAGGAGCTGAAAAGTGTCTGATGGGTTGGTGCCGTGAGGGCAGGGAGACTTGATTTCTGAGTGTTGTGGGAGGGGACTTTTGCTTTGGGGTTTGGGGAAAGAGATGTGAGACCACAAACTAGAGATGCTAGAAAAGGGAAGAGGCAGGTGATGCAGAGCAGATGCTCCAGTGGCAGCGACTAAAGGAAACCAAAACAGATGAAACGAAAAGGCAGCTAAAGAAAGAAAGAAAGAAAGAAAGAAAGAAAGAAAGAAAGAAAGAAAGAAAGAAAGAAAGAAAGATGGCAAACAGGACATGGCAGTCAGCTACGGAAAAAGGGAGCTGTGGGAGGGTCTTAAATAGCTGCTTAGTGCTGTCAAGGGAGAGGTGCAGAAGAGTGCACACCTCCCAGTGACTCTAGAGCAGGGGTTCTCAACCCCTCGACAATGTTGTACCACCACCTGAATCTTCCGGAGTACAACCAGAAGTCACTTCCAGGTATCGGAGCTCAGGCACAGGGGTTTTCGACGCTGCAGATCTCAGAAAGTGCCGATAAGAGGCTCAAGGCGGGTGGGCCTTTTTCAGCACGTGAAACTTGCATGCTTCACCTCTGCTCGCCGGCCAAGCCTCTTGCTGGCACTTTCTGAGGGTCGAAAACTTCTGCGCCTGAGCTCTGATGGAGGGGTGTTTTGGAGGGGCTTTGGGGTTCCAACTGATGGCGTACCACCAGAGGTATCCCAAAGTACCACTGGTGGTACATGTACCACCAGTTAAGTACTCCTGCTCTAGAGCCACTCACCCTGGAAACATAGGAACCTCAAGGGAACATTGTGATATTATGTGGCTCTATCCTACCCCAGCATTGCTGGGAAGTATATGTACTGTGGACTTCTCCCTCATGATTTCCAGCTCCCACTGTTACCAATACAACGTGGGATGATGAAGCCACACTGAAGCAACTTTTGTGTCACTAAGGAGCTAGACTGAAGGAAGGAAGAATGGAAGGAACATTTTCCAGCAAAGAGCAGATGTGCAGCATCTGTGCCTGGCTGCAGCAAGTCGTTATCTTGGCCTAGCAGGACACAGTCTTCTATCCAGGAGTGAACTGATACTGTCTGAAGTGATGAAACAGCCAAAACATAAATAGATAGCAGACTGAGCATCCTGATCAGCATAGAGCCATTGGTAAGTGTGTGCTTGCTTTGCAAAGGTGAAGGGGTAAAAAGAGAATATAATAATAATAATAATAATAATAATAATAATAATAATAATAATAATAATAATAAACAACCAGTATTTATATACCGCCTTTTTTTTGGTCATCGGATTTCTCCTCTGACTTTAATTCAAAGGCGGATTACATGGGCTGCTAGTTTAAAGATTAAGGTGCAAATTAAACCGGGAATCTTTTTATTGGGTATTAGGGATGATCATGTAGGTGAAAAATTTCAAACTTTGTTTTTAAATATGATAACTGTGGCAAGAATTTTATATGCACAATATTGGAAGAATTCGGAGATACCTTCGCTGGAAGATTGGTGGCTGAAAGTTTTGGACTATGCTGAAATGGATGAACTTACAATTTTAATTAAGGAAAAGTCAGTTAACCTTTTCGTGAATAACTGGAAACCAATTATCGATTTTTTAAGAGAGAGAGAGAAGAACGATGTGATGATATGCGGATTTAATGAATAGAATGTGGGTGTTATTTTGGCTTAGTTGGATATTATATGTAGAAAATAGTGAATAGTATGCTAGTAGGATGTATTGCTTCATGCTTGCTATAACTTTATGAAATATGTATTGTTTTTATGTTTTAATATATTAATAAAATATAAATATATGGGGAAAAAGGTGGATTACATGGGCAGGCTTTCTAAACCCCAAGGGTTTTTACAATACTGTACATAATGTTCTAATCTTTCATAGAACCCTTCATTCTAGATGTTTCTTTCACAGTTCAGCTCTCTCTCTCTCTCTCTCTCTCTCTCTCTCTCTCTCTCTCTCTCTCTCTCTCTCTCTCTCTCTGACGTTCACCTCACCATGCTTCAGCTGACAGGCAACCTTGACTCTCACTCAAGTGCAGCGGCAGTTCCACTCCCCCACAGAGGCTCTGCAACTTATCAGTTCGGCGTGCCAGCAGCTCTCTGACAGACACAGACACTTCCGGCTGTCTCGAACTGCCGTCCTTCAGATCTTCAGGCATATATGAGACGGTCGCTCTACCAACTAAGCCAGACCTCCTGCCCTTTCTGGGAATAGTCCCTTCTGGACCAATGTAAGAGATAATGCTAGAATTGGGGGATAGGCCCTTTTATCACCTGCACAGGTGGGAAAATTGCCAAGGCTACATCAGTGCAGTGCAAGTGGATGTGGTCCAGTTTAGAGGATTGTGCTGCCCTCCCACTTCCTCTCATGCCCTGAAGCCCAACCCAGTTTAAGCAGAACAGATGTAAGCACATCACTTGTACGGAAGCCCAATGGGATTAATTGACTACTTCACTCTAACTGGGTTACAGAGTGGCTGACAAGTGTATTTCTTTTAAGTGCTCATTATTTGCCTAGATGATGCACTTTTAGAACTGATGTGTCATTAGAGAAATGCTCCTCTTCCTCCCCTGCGATGCTCATTGTAGCTAGATGCTGAGACTGGCTCATTTAAATTTTAATTTCCTGCGAGTCATCGATCTCAGCAAGGCAACCAGGGAGCTTCCTTGAAGCTGGAGCAATTTGCATCTTCTTCCATCTCTGAGTAAAATAAAATTGTGTTAGGAGGAAAAACACACACGAGTGGACCAGATATTTACATGGGGGTACATCCTTCTCTGCTGACATGCTCTCACCCACAGGTTAACCTCAGCAGGCTTTGCAAAACCCATCTGTTTGTGAAAGCAGCAGCGGGCCGGACCCCTCCTGAACATTCAGAGTCGCATGTTGCAGCTGATGCACAAAGCGCACTCATGATGCATACAGATGGGCTTGAACCCTCCTCCTCTGGGCCCCCTGGGGTGCATTTTGGTGCCTCGCAATATTCTGAAGAGCTTCTTCAAATTGGCCTAACTGGTGAGGGTTTGAATGTAAATGAGGTGGGTGGAGGGTGGAAAACCTGAAGAGGCAGAGCAGGCACAAAAAGGTGGACATCTCTAGATGTCACCTGGAAGCCCTGGACTGAATTTACTGGGCAGCCCCTGCCACGTCCTCGCTGTCCCTCAAGGCTTTTGACGATGCCTCTTCATTGGAGGGATGGTGGTGTACTTAGCTGTGGGCGATAATACAGATGGCACAACTCTCTAGGCCAGGGGTGGGGAACCGGCGGCCTGCGGGCCGGATCCGGCCCCCGGAGCGATCCGGTCCGGCCCGCGCGAGACCGGACCCGAATCAATCAGGTCCGGCCCGCGTGAGCAGACCGGAGGCTCCGCCAGCCCCGCCGGCCCCACGCGCGCTCCCCTTGGCGCGACTCCTTTGGAACCCGGAAGCAGCCGGATTCAAAAGGAGTCGCGCCGAGGGGAGAGCGCGCGGCGCGCTCACCTCGCACGACTCCTTTGGAACCCGGAAGCAGCCGGATTCAAAAGGAGTCGCGCCTAGGGGAGAGCGCGCGGCACGCTCACCTCACACGACTCCTTTGGAACCCGGCTGTTTCTGCGCATGTGCAGAAACAGCCGGGTTCAAAAGGAGTCGCGCGAGCAGCGTGCGCGGGGCCCGGCGGCAGCTGCCGCCGCCGCCGCCTGAAAAAGGTAAGGAGAGCAGGGGGGGGGAGATAAGGAGAGCAGGGGGGTTAAGGAGAGCAGGGGGGCGGTGTGTGTGTGTGCGCCCCCCCGGGGGACCCATTTTCGATGGAGGGGCACACGGCCCGCGGGACATTTTCCCCATGGGAAAATGGCCCTCCATCGAAAATAGGTTCCCCACCCCTGCTCTAGGCGGTTCTTTTTCATTGCAAGGACCTCTGTACTCAGCCCATGGTCCCTTCTGAGTCTGCCCTGTCTGGTCACATAATCCTTGGAGATCTGAGTTGCATTTGGTTGGCATGCTGGTGTAGTGGTTTGGGAGTCGGACTTAGACCTGGAAGATCCAGGTTCAAATCCCCGCTTAGCCACGAAGCTTGGGCCAGTCACTATCTCTCAGCCCCACCTACCTCACAGGGTTGTTGTGAGGACAAAAGGAGGGGAGGAACTATGTACACCACTCTGAGCTCCTTGGAGGAAGGGTGGTATAAAAATGTGGAAAAAAAATAAAAAAATAAAAAAGATGCTGGAGAAAGCCTCTTCCTGATGACTATGAAATTCCTTGTCCAGGGAAACCTGCCTTGCTCCTCTCTGATGGCAAAAGTTTTGAACAGAGTGGGCACTACATGCTATTTAGGGGGGGGGACCAGACAGTCCAGGTAAAGTAAGTAAAAACTTTATTACTTACTTCTCTGTAGGCTGCCTGGTCTCCAATGGGTCTCCTTGGACCTATGCCAGCTCTTTGGCTGGCGTAGGACTGAGGAGACTCCTAGGGCTGGGAAGGGGGGACAGGATCTCAGTGTGTGCAGCTGCTGCAGAGGTCCTCCTTCTCCCGCCCCTGAAAGGCCTCAGGCCTGTCCCGCTCTGGCGGAGGGGGTTGCGCGGCCTGCAGCTGCTGCTGGCTCAGGGCTTCCTGGCTCCCGTGCTGTCATTGGTGGGCTGTAGTAGGAGCATCTGCAGTGCCAGTGGTCCTAGCTGTCTGCTGCTGGATTGTGAGATCTGCCAGCATAAGACCCAGCTAAGATTGGGCCGCAAGAGACTCAGAATTGGGCAGTGTTAAACCATGAGTAAAGAAGAAGCATTGCCTTTTCGCCTTCCCCCTTTTCCAGTTCCAACAGAATCATTTCCCAGCTAGAGCCGTATTTCATGTTTTTGCTTATTATTTGGCATCCTCTTGGCATCGGATTTTATGCCACATTGCACTTTGTCATCCACTGACCACCTTAGACTCAGTTCTCAGAAAGCCCACAGACCCCATCAGCAGGTTGGCATGGAGGAAGCCCCTGTGTTGTAGACTCTCCAAGCGCATGGGGTGAACTCCCTGGTTCTGCACACTGAGTTACTCTTGCTACAAACAATTGCTTTAAAATCAAGTTCTCATTTTGGGATTATTTCTGGATCTGGCTTTGTGTCCGCAGTGGCCTGGGGTGCTTTTGCCCAGCAGAGCTGGTGAGCCAGCTGCCTGGCTGCATCCGTTCCTGGCTCAGTCAGATCCGTCCACTCTCGGTATGTGGCTGGCCTTGAAGACCATCTGGAGCCATCAGCTCATGCAGAACGCTACTGCACAGCTGCTGAACAGCACGAGGCACGGAGAGCGTATCGTGCGTGAGCTGTGTTACCTGCATTGGTGCCGGTGCTGGCTTTCTTTCCCATCTGGTAAGCTCATCCCCCTGACCGGTGCCACTTTGAAAGGTTCTCTTTTTCCGGTTATGGCATCAATGGCAGTTCTCCAGGTTTCCACTGTCTGGTGGGTACCATTTCCCCTTCAGAATGGCCTCTGTGAATGACACGGCATCATTGCATAGCATCATTTTCAGGAGGCATTGTGGGAAAGAAATGGTGGCCTCCATGAGGGTGTCTACTTCTGCCAGCACACAAAATTGGCAGCAGAAGAGAGAAGGCAGATTTTATTCCCCTCCCTTCAACCCCTGACCCTGTTTATTGAGAACTTTCAGCTCAACCCCCCAAAATACTGATTTCTGAAGTGGTCCATGGGACAGAGCTAAGGCCAGCCTAATTGGACCGGAATCTGACCCATCAGGGTGCAATCAAAAGGAAATCTGTTGGGCCAGAGCAGAATTAGAGCAGGTTAAGGTTGGCGCTTGCTAAATCTGGAGGGCCATAGGTAGTACCTGGCAAAATCTAGAGTTTATTTTAGATTTTATGTATTTATTGTAAAAGTTCATAGATAATATTTCTGTTCTAATCAAGAAGTCACTGGGGTGACTTACAATTTCAATAAGAACAATTTAACTGCCAAACAAAAGGCTACAACAAATAGAGCAAAACAAGCCAAATAAAACAGTACAAACAGATAACAGCAAACAGCATTTGCAAAAATGAAAGCAAAGCACACATCAAAGGAAAGCATATATATATATATATATATATATATATATATATATATATATATATATATATATATATATATATATATATATATATATATATATATATATATATATATATTCACTGCCCGCTTAAAAGCAGACAGCAGTGGGGCCAGTCAGGCCTCATGGGAGAGGGAACGTCACAGCAAAAAGGCCCTGTCCCATATCTCCACCAGCTGTGCCTCGGTATGTGGTGGAATGCAAAGCAGAGCCTCAAGTAGTGAATACAGTGTGCGGAGAGGAATAGCGCAGTCCTGCAGGTCCCCAGGTCCCAAGGACCAACACTAGGTGACACCCAGCACCGTAAATTATATTCAGAGACATACTGGATGCCAACGGAACTTGCGCAGCATTGGTGTAATGTGCTTCAACAGACCAGTGCCCCAGATGTTCTGTCATCAGGACTGCTGCTTCCGTGCAGCTGCCAGAGGCTGGCACATCACCATTCGGCGTGCAGCCTCAGGCACCTGCAGGTCTTGGACTGGCCCCCCTGTCTGTCATGGTTTTCCTTCTGTGGTGGCACTCGGTTCTTTCACTTGGGAGAATAAGGTCAAAGAGGCTGTAGCCGTTGCAGAGGGAAGAGATGGATTCCGAGCAAGTTCTTTGTGGCCGTTAGAAAGAGCTCTGGGATTATTTAGCCTGGAATTTGATGCGTTGAATGTTCAAATTTGGCACACACGTGCATGCATACACAGCGCAAGCTGCATTGCCACCTTTTCATTTATTCATTAAACTGCATTATGACATGTTATAAAGTAAGCATAAGAAGTACTTTAAAAAGGTGCTGATTTTTTTTTGTACTAGTTTAATCCTCATCACATTCAGAAACAGGCCTTTATATGTTGCCAAGAACCTTCCATTCCCCTCATTTCCCCCTCCGCATCTGAAATACTCCCTTGGCTTTGTCATCTTTGTCTGATTCTTTGGCTAGATCCCCTTCAAAACTAGTAACTAGGGAGGGATTTGTTACCAGTAACAACACAAGAGAGGAGGGCTATTGCTAAAAGCACGACATCCTTCTCTGCCACTGTTGACACAAGAGAAAACCTCCATGTGGCAAAGTGCGCTGGGTGTGCTGATTGCAAACCCATATAAATGCTTATAGGACACTTTGCGTAGATGCTGCTCACTAATTAATCTGTGGAGTAGCAGGAAAAACTGTTGGTGACAAGGAATCCAGTGACACAGAATTCACTTCCCAGAAATCGCACGCAGACCCACTTTTCCCTCCCACAGCTCTGATACAGGCTCAGTCAGCCCATTTGTCACGGGTTCGTCAGCTGTTTTGCTATGAAATCGAACTCTCTCTTTCATATGGGCTCCTCGGCACAGGCAGGTCTACTGAAAGGGTCAACTTGTGTTGATGTGCAACAAACAGTTGACGTTTTAGGATTGTTTTGCTTCTGTTCTGGGTTTTTGAAATGGGTTTGGAGGTTTTTTGTTCTCCTGTTTATTATTAATAATAATTTTATACTGTGCAATCACTAAGGTTCATGATGCATTCAGAGTTATGTGTGACGCTTAGAGACGTCCCTGCTCCAAAAGAGCTTAAAATCTACGATATATAGTGGGAGGGAGAAAAGAGTGGGGGAAGGGAGAGAAAGAGGCAAAGATGCAAGAGTTGGAAGGGAAGAATGTAGGTAAATTTATTTATTTATTTATTTATTTACATTTTTATACCGCCCTTCCTCCAAGGAGCTCAGAGTAGTGTACATATGTTCTCCCCTCCTTTCTGTCCTCACAACAACCCTGTGAGGTAGGTGGGGCTGAGAGATAGTGACTGGCCCAAGGTCACCCAGGAAGCTTTGTGACTGAGCGGGGATTTGAACCTGGATCTTCCAGGTCTAAGTCCGACTCCCAAACCACTACACCAAATGCAGTCACATGTCCAACAGCAGCCTCGTAGCCTAGAGGGCAGGGGTAACTTTTCATACTAGAACCTCTGCCACCAAAAGGGAGAATTTGTACCCCCAAATACAGGGTTTTGGATACAGCATGCCTGTTTTTAGTGTGGCTGCACCAGCAAGGAGGGGGGTAGGATACGATTGGGCTGCTAGAACTCACTTAGATGCATTTTTTTCACTCACCTCTAGCAGGAGCAAGATGGGTTCTCACGAATGGACAGGTAACACCTGTAGGTGCTTGAACAAAGATGTGCCCAGATTCAAACTGGTCCGCTCCTTTAAAGGCCTTCCTCTTGCAACAGTCCACTACTTTGTTCTGATTGGCTAAGCCAGAGGCAGGAAGCTGTAGGTCAGTCCCTCGAACCTCCCTTTGACCATGGTCAGGTGCATGGACTTGACCAACGGATGCCACTCTCAGCAGGTGGGCCAGGTTCTGTCATACCTCTGCTGCCAGACAAAGAAGATGAATGATACACAACAGAGCTGGCAGAGGCTGACCCCGTGGCCAGCCTCAATGGCGAAGGGTCCCTCACGACTCTGCTCAGCCCCTTTCATGTTAAACCCACTCCCCTTTAAATGGACAGGGGGGAAAGGGAAACCAAAGGGGATTCACCACACTTGTATCTGTGTACTCACCACATGGAAAGCCTAGAAACGGTGCTGGTTCCCTGTGAGTTACAGCCCAGGCTTATGCCAACGCACCTTCACATATACTGTACCTGTGTATTTCCATGTATGCTGGTGCAACACTGGCCCCACTGGTGTAGACGTGGATGTGCTATGGATGCTGACATGACAGCAGAGTAAAGCTGTGCAATCGTACCTTGGATGCCAGCACAACTGAGACGTTTCCTGCTTCTGTCCCCTTGCTGCTTAAGCCCCAGTAGCTCCAGTAGGGGCTGAGGCTGCTGTGGCATGCATGTGTGTGTCAGTGTCAGTCCTTGTTGTGTTGCTCATTCCTAGGGGCTGCTGAAGGGGGGGTCGCCTTGGTGGTGACAGGCTCATTGAACCTTGCACTTGCCCCGCCCCCTTAGTTTACCCTGGCAGCACTCCTCTTGCCGTTGTTATTGGGGCTGGCTGACTGCTGTGATTGGCTCCTTGGACACCAGACCGACATCGCTCTGCCGTCGAACCGATGTTGGTCCGCTGCTCCGTGGATGAGAGGCTGCACCATGAGTGCTAAGGATGCAGGTGGCAATACTGAGAGGGCTGGTGCATCAGTGTGGCATTGCCTGGCCTCTGATGTTTCTCCTCCCTCCCCCTTGCTGGAGGGGCTTCTTAGGATAGGGTGGCGGGTGCACTTGTGTCAGTGTGCCATCACTACGGTGTCTGAATAGGATTGGGATGTAAGGAAACCTGTGTGCTGGGATTGATAGAGGGCACCCATCCTTCAAAAAAAAAAAAAAAAAAAAAAAGGAGAGCGGCTCATGGGGGGGGGGTTAGCGGGGCTTTGGAAAAGGAACGAGCATGCAGATATCTAGCTCTTAATTTCAAATAAGTGAGGTTTGTTAATTGGAAAGCTTTTCTCTCCCTGTGCAAAGCCAATGAATTACAGTTAATGGGGCTCAGCGGAGCATTTGTTTCAAATAATATATCTGTTTATCTTCCTCTGTTCCTTTCTTCTTCCTTAAACACTTAAAAACAAAATTGCTTTTTTTGATGCTGGAATTATTTTCCAATTAGCTAGCACTGATTTCCTAATCTCTGGGTGATTCCATGGGAACAATTGTTGAAAGACGAGTCTTTTTCTTCATTTTTCATTACAGGGATGAGCCATCCAATAGCACTGTTGTACGTATCCTGCTTCCATTTGGCACCCAGACAGCCTTTGCTAGGACATTCTGCATTCCACATTAATGCAAATATTGTGATTAATATGCAAAAGTATGTTTTTTTCTGCAAGGCAACCTAAATTATCTTTCTAACCACAGCCCCTTCCAGCTGACTTAAATTGGGTTTTAATGACACAGAATGTGATATTCTGATGGCCCCTCCTCTGCCAGAATAAGCCATTCCGATGGCTTATAGGGGGAATAGCTTTGCTTCAGAGGGGTTGAAAGCCTCCACGGAGGATGTGAAGGGAATGGCCCTCCCCTGTTGTTCCCCCCTCTCTATCAATGTGTTGTTCCCCCCCTCTACCCCCTCCATTTATTTAGCCATCACAACTAGTAGCCATTGAGTGCTGTTTCTTTCACAAATGTATCCAAGTATGATCTGATTAGATTTGAGTACAGTACTCCCCCCATATCCACTGGGGATATGTTCCAGGCCCCTCTGTGGATACTTGAAACCGTGGATAAGAGCGAACCCCCCTTCCATGGTTTCCTGAGGGGCCCCCGCCCTGCCTCCCCTGTGGGCAGGTGTGTGCCCCCCCAGCTCTTATTTTTCTTTCAGCAAGCTTTGTTTCTTCCTGAAAACAAACAGAGAAGCAGCCTCCATTGCAGGCAAGTAGAATGAGACTAAGTCCTAGAGAGGCTCTGCAAGGTTTCTCTTAACCTTGCAGAGCCTCTCTAGGACTTAGTCTCGTTCTACTTGCCTGCAATAAGCAGCCAGAGGCTGCTTCTCCTGTTTGTTTAAGGAAGAAACGAAGCTTACTGGGAAAAAAGTAAAAGCCTGGGGGGTCCCTGCGATCCGTGGATAACTGAAACCATGGATAGCGAATCCGTGGATATGGGGGCCCACCTGTACGTCCTGGCTTTTCTTAACTTTGAAAAAGTGGAAAGTCCTGATTATGACTCTCGCCATGTCACGTCTCATTTGACCCTAAGAAGGAACATCGAGTGCAGCACGGAAGGGCAGCCGTCTCCTCAGTTGTGCGGAACAAGGTGTGCCACCACGTGCTTCAGTTAAGCCCAGTCTGCAGAACTAAGCGCCCAAGTTTGTTTAGAGCAAGTCAAAGTGTCAAACTCAAACTTGGTTGTGTTGCTGTTACTTTGCAAAACCTCTAGTGGCAGTTGCTATGAAAAACCCCCTTCTGACGAGGCTGAATCACCGAAAAGAAACTGGTGGTGGAATCGTGAATATCTGGAAATGCCTTCAATGTGGGAGCTGCAGCTTGCTATTGAGATGCTGGAAGCCGTTTTTTCAGTGCAGATGTCCCAGCTGGGAGATGAGGACTCTTTTCCACACATAAATAATGTGGGCAACATGGATGACTCTCACTGCCTGGAATTCCTCCCTGCTCATTATACCAAAGTCAATGGAAAATTGTAGAGAAGACTTGGAAAAGCAATGTGGCATTTTGACACTTGAGCAGATGGGAGAACAGGGAAAGGGACAAGGGACTTTGTTAAGGACAGAAAGTCTTGACTGGCGGCATCCAGGAAACTGAAATTATCAAGTTAAAAAACCCAACAAGTTGAACTGTTTCCCCCTCCTCCCCCCATATATCCAAACATGCAACAATGCCTTCTTTCTAATGCCATAATGTCCACTCCCCATTTCCTAAATATGGATTGAATCTCATAATGGAATCCTGCACAGAATTACTCAGAAGTGAGGCCCACTGAGTTTAATGGGACTTACTCCCAAGTGTGCAAAAGTTTATAGATTTACAGTGGAGTACATGTGTGTAGGATTGCAGGCTTAATCTCCCTGGCTCAATTCTAATACTGTCCACCAGCCCATACTGAGGGTGAATTTATATGAGCAGTCGTAACAGGGAACCAACGCTACAAAGTGATATTTTCCATGCATATTTCCATGTTTACTCATTCTTCTGAACATGGGCTCCATGTTGCAAAAGTCAATGTCTTAATGGAAAGTTTATGGCTGGCTTGCAAATGCATGCTACTTCCTTGATTTTTCATCAGTGGATGAGTCTACATTGGAGAAACGCATTCTCAATGCAGATGCCCTTGGAGAAATGTCACTTGTTTTATAGAAACTGATTTACTGCCCAATCCTATCGAAAGGAAGCGTCAGTGGAATGCATGTTCTGTCGGCGCTGGCTGCTTCAAAAGCTCCATGAAGCACTTTGCAGCAGTGCAAGCTGCTTGCGGGAAGGCCAGAGCAGAGCCTTCCTGTGTGTACTGGTGGACATTGGGAGGTCCGCCGGAGCAGGTAAGCGTGCACAGGAAGTTGGAGGGAGGTGGGGAAAGGAGTAGAAGGAAGCGGGGTGGGTGGAACTGGGAGGGGTGGGAGGAATGGTGCAGTGATGGGGGCGGGGAGGAGGGCGGATTGGGCCCGAGAGGGAGGTGGGTTTAGCGGTGGCACACGCTGACTCCCAAGGCCATTCCTGGACCTGATCCATCTGCACAGATCAACGTGGACTGGCGCCAGTGATATCTCTGGCGCAGGTTCACGTTGACCCATTGCGGTTGCTGGGGCTTACACCGGGGAGACCTCTAGCAGCCAACCCCCCCCCCCCTGCTGGATGCAGCAGAAGCTGCACCAATGCCGCTGCATCACAGTGCAGAGATTTAGGTAGGATTGGGCTGTTAGACTGGTTCCGCTTGAAAATTATCAGATGTTCCTCCCTGGGAGGAAAGTTAAAATTTGCTTCAAAGATCACTTCTTTGAAATCTCAGTGCGAATCCAATACTGCGGTTGATGACCGGCAGCTGACCTTGTGAGCTGATTTGACCACAAAGCATTGTGTTTGAGAAGGTGTCAAATGACAGGAAAGTTCTGTCTCTGGTGTTAGAGCTGAGATGGCCCCATTCACACATGCGAGTCATGAAAATAACAGAACATTCATGTCTGAACCATGGAGGCCCTCCTTAGTTGCACTTCAACTCAACGGTGGCGGTGGTGGCAGTGGCAGCAGGGAGTCACTGTTGCTTACACAGATACATACCAAACCTCATTTACAGAGGAGCAGAAATTTCCAAGAATCATTCTTCACACACAGCAAATTTAGTTTGTGCAGTTGAAAAATTGAGTTTGTGCAGTCGGGTTTCTAGGCAGTTCTCAGTAGAGTACAAACGCAGCTTCTAACAATTGTACAGACATCCAATCTCTGTGGGATCTTGTACAACCTCAGCTGGAGAATATATAAAAATAATTCTTAACATATTTTTTGTTATGGCTGTTGGTGTATATTTGTGACATATTCAAGAGTTCCAGGAGATTCACAAGAATTATCTCAGTCCTGTTGGGTACAGTGGTACATTTTGAAGCGCAGGAGCTCTCATGATGTGGCCGAAAGCCATGTCCCTCTGCCATGGGCCACTAAAACTACAGGGTGTCTAAAAAAAATCCCACGTACACACATTTTAAGGAGCTCTACTTCCTACATCGTTAATTGTAGAAAACGTGCAACACTTGAAGATCTAAGGGAAGCCATTGAAGAGATGTGCGGAAGCATCCCAGCGCACAAGTTGGTGTATTTCTGCAGATCCTTTGGTCAATGATGCCAGCAGTGTATAGATGCCAATGGGGAATATTTTGAGCACTTGGTCTAATTAACTAACTAATTAATTAACTAACAGGGTCAAGCACCTGCTTTTGTGTACACCATATGCCGTATATGTGTGAATTATAGTATTATAGTTAGAGGTGAGGAAAATGTTTTTTTCCCCTGCAGATTTCAGTGTTTAACCCAAATGAAATAGCAGAAAGCAGTGTTACATGTGTTTATTCCAAACTTCCCCCATTTTTATCCATTGTAACCACTTTAAAAGTGTACTAGGTAGGTGGTATAGGTTGTACAGTGTTAGCAGATGAAGAATGAAACACAATTACATGGTTTTATTTTTCTGCAGATTTTTTTGGCAGAAAGCGGTGTTATGTGTTTTTATTTCATTATCACCATTTTCTCCTGCCCCTAATTATAGTATGCATGTGAATTATAGCATAATAAAGTTGACACTATAAAATGTGTGTACATTTTCTTGAGACATCCTGTATAACAAAAAAATCACCTTCATGTATCTCACTGGAGCATTTTCTTTTCTTGACATTTATCTCTACTTTGAAACTTGGACTTCATTTAAAGATGTCATTTCATCCCAAACTCCTGGAGGAGGTGCAATAGTATATAAGACATGTATTAAAATTGAAAGGAGAGATAAAAAAAATCATATAAAAATATAATGGCCCTCAATCAGTGAAAGCTAGCAGGAAAAAATAGATTATTGGGCCAGACAGGCTAATGGAAAGGGTCTCTCTCTCTCATAAATTATTATTATTATTATTATTATTATTATTATTATTATTATTATTATTATTATTATTAGTCGTAGTAGTCGTCGTCGTCGTAGTAGTAGTTTGACGTAGGATTTGAACCCAGAACATCCAGTTTCTAACGACTTCCAGAATTGCAGCATAAATCACTCTTCCTTTGATTTCACATGCTCTCAGCCTAACAATGTTTCTTGTCCTCTCTTCTCTTCCTCGCCCCGCAATATGGCATAAAATGTATCTCGCATACCATGCTGGTTGCATATACTGAACATGTGTGAACAGAAGTCTCACAGACTTCTCATAACTCAACTATTAATTCCTTACAACTGTCTCGAAAGTCATAGGGCAGAAAAACTCAGACTGATGAATTAGTACAACGTATCTGATTATTGTCTCTGGTTACTGTCTTTGGTTACTGATCCAGCTGGGCTTAGAATTGTTCAGGTCATTCACATTCGACCACTCACAAGGTCTCTGCTGCAAAATCTTTGTTGTGTGTTGATTTTGTATTGTTTCATGTTTTTACTGTGAACTGCCTTATGCAGATTTTAAAGGCAGAAAGTGGTATATAAGTATATTAAATAAATGAATTACATAAAAGTGAAACCATTTCCTTCTGTTCACTCACATGGTCTGTCTCACGCTGAGGCCTTCTGAATTTGCCTCTTAAAGAGACAATTCCCAGCAGCACATATAGGGCTTGTGGAGCTTCACATGTGTATCTTTGTAGCTGGCGCATCTTGATGAAATTAAGAGTATTCTTTCTTTGAAGAAAAAAAAGAGGAAAAAATATTGTCTCTAATTTGCTTGAGAACAGTTGGCATATTAATCACAACGTTTCGCCTTTTCCTTCCCCTTGCTCCGTTCTTTGGCTTGGTGCCAAGTCTGCTTCCTCTTTGGCGTGGGCTGCTCCGTTTACTCCTGGCTGTCCTTGTCCTTCGACTGTTGTTCTGCTTCCTCTTCGCATAATAATAGCTTACGGGATCTGTCATAAAGCAAATTACTAGCTGTGGGGTACAATCACTCAGCTATGAAGGATGGATCCGTCCTCGTTGCTCTCATATCCAAGACCGTTTACAAGTCTAAGACAGGAGACTGCCGGGACAGTCGACAAACTGATAGGGCTATTCATCCACCCTATTCACTGCACACCCATACAAGTGTCTCTACGAGAGATAAGGCTGGCATGGCAACTGCAGCCAGCCCTGCTGTCCACCCCTCTAGAAGCTGCCATTCTTGTGTCGTATTAATCCCCATGGCACAGGATTCACTGCCAGCTTCGATGGGTGACTGCAAGGGGACAGGGGGTCTCCAGCCTGACACACAAGAGGGGAAGCGACCCAGAGTGGGCATTGAGAGGCCCAGGGTGGCCATGTTGGCCAGTCCAATCTACTGGAGAAGGCCAGCCATATCTAGTCTTCTCCGGGATTCAGAAATCTGCCTTCTGGGAACCAGGTGATGCTCCAGCCCAACCTGCTGCAAACCATCAGCAACACTGCTTGTCAGTATGATGCTGTGTTTACTCAAAAGGAAGCCCGAATGGTTTTGGATGAACGTCTTTCCTGAGAAGTGATCCGTATGCTCAGGCAGCTTGCTGCCTCACTGTGTGTCTGTTGTAATTCTGGTGTTGAGGGGCCAGAGATAACTCACAAGGAATTCCCAGATCCTTCCCTCAAGAACAGCTCCTAGGATTCTTTGGGGAAGACTTTGTTAGGGCTGGTTCAGATGATACTTTTGTTGCCAGACCAGGCAAGATTTAGATCCCTATAGATTAGGCTGTGAGGAATTGGAGACGGCAGGTCAAAAAAGTTTGGGAAACACTGGACTAGAGACATGTAGAGAGTTGGTGTTTATTCACTTGCACAAGCGGACTGCACCCCTGACCGTGATAACAAGATGGCAGTGAACAGCAACAAATAACAGAATGGTTCTTATACTCTTCCCTGGACTACGCATTAGCCTCAAATCAAGAGACCCTCTAGCAAACATCCTAAGAAATTTGTCCCAAGCAAGACTAGATTCAGCCAGCCCTGTTGTTACTGATTCACTTACACAAAAAGCAGGAGAGGTGGAGTGAGGTGCATTCTTTTAACTACTTTCGGTCCACACTTTCAGTCCAGAACTGGCCCCACACAGTCACAGTCTGCCTGCTCCTCTCTCTTCTCAGTTAGTTTCCTCAATCATGTGAGGGCGGAGTTTGTCTGAACTGAATCTACAGGGTGTGTAGAGGAGGAGTCTGGACAACCCACCATCCCCTGCCCCATCCCACAATGCAGGTGAGGAAGCTAAACACGGAACAAAGGGAGATGCTAGGACATGTGCATGCCATGAGCGAGCTCAACCCAGTGGCGTTCCTGGAGGGGGTGTGGCACGGTACGTGCTGCAAGAGTGGCCCAGAGTAAGAGCACGCCTTCTCTTTGTTTAAAGAAGACCCCTTGAATCCAGTGGGAGACTGCAGCACACAGAGTGATCTCATTGAAACCAAGATAACCTAAAAGGAGAAAAGCATGCCTTCCTTTCCTCTCCTGGGAGTCATTTATCCTCAAAGCCGGTGAGCCTTTTGCAGGCCAGCAAATCTTGTACTCCACCAACATATGACCTGGACTTGCTGAGAATGACATGAGGAATAATGGGAAAAAAACATTTCTGCTATTTCAGATATTCAGCAGCTGGTAGATGTGCCTCCTTAGTGGTATTGGGGTTATTTGAGTTTTTGTGTTCCCCCTTACACCCAGGCAGACTGCTATACTTAGCTAAATAAACACACGAGGCATAGGCTGAGTGAAAAGTAGTTCACTCTTGCAAAAGAAAAATAGTTTAAAAGAAAATTCTTGCAAAAGAAAAATAGTTTACTCATGGTTCAGTTCATATATACAGCATCTGGTTAAGACCAGAGGTCACTCTAACTTAGGATGGAGCGCCCCTGTAGCTGGCGCTCCCTGCATGCGGTGTGCTGGAAGATGGCTGCTGGGCAGGAGACCACAGCCTGGCACATCTTACCTCGTTGGCAGTCAGAAGAAGAAGAGAGAGACTGAGATAGGAGAAGGAGGAAATAGGGCCAGGGGCCACACCCCTTCCTTGGAACACAGAGAGGTCAAGGTAAAAGGCCTTTCAGGTGACCAGACAACACGCTGCCCCCCATTGTCCAGCAGCCGAGCAGCCGAACGCTGCCTATCTCCAACAAGTGGGGTGTTTACTGTTAGTCCTTCAATGGTAGAAGTCAGAACACGCTTTCTTTGTTAGCACTCATCTGTTTGGCATCTTGGAGCACGTAATCCATTAATTGCAAACTCTCGTTGCAGCCGAGCCGAGCCACATTCTTGAAAGTCTCCTCTTGCAATGTACAAGGAGAACAACGTCACTTATCAAGGTCTGGGTTGTCTGATGTTGCTAATTTTATGCTTTGAAAAGAGAGAAAGATGAAGAAGAGAAAGTTTGGAAAAAAAGCAATCGAGTTAGACTCAATCCTGCATCCTAACGGTCTGTTCCAGGTCATTGAATGAACCTCCATGTTTGTCCTTGGAAATTCTGGCTGTGCCATTTGCAAACTACTGTGTGTGCATCTTCGTCTCAAGAAAATTGCAGGTTATGGACAGTAATTTTGAGCTTTCTCAAGGTCATGGCTACTCATAAAATGAATGGCTGGTTCTAGCAAGACCACACCTGGGAGCCGTGTTTTGTGGCTTACTCCGTGGTGGGAAGTTCCAGTGTCATTTCCTTGTGAGAAGAGAGTAGGAGAGCTTTCTGCTGTTTTCGTAATTTCTGTTTATTTACAAATGTGCCCGTTGAGTAGGCAGGCAAAAAGAATTTGCCTTTCAAGCTGCTTCAGTCTTCCCAAAAACAAGCAGCATACCCTCCCCTTCTTGCTGTCCAACTGCAAAACGTAGGCTTCTTTCTCCTTTACTGGCTCCATTGCAGCTGCCTCTGAAAACCTGGAAGTAACTGGTGATGATGTCACTGCCAGTCACTTCCAGTGGTACATAGCAGAGTGGCTCCAGAGGTGGTACTCAGCCTGGAAGGGGTTGAGATCCCCTGATTTAAATAAATGCACACAATAGAACCTCAGGATAGTAAAGAAACCTTTTTGAGATCATCCTGGAGAGTGAGATCACAGACAATTTAAGAAACAAAAACTGCTTTGCAGCAACCAGAATCAAAATAACTCCCCCTTCCCATCAAACTGTTTGTGTTCTTTACCAGGGGTTGCCCCCTACTCCATCCGAAACAAGAAAATGTTGCATGAATGATGCAGGCAATGCAGTTCTACACCAAGGAAAATGGGATACATGATGCAATTGAGGGGTTTTGCTTATTATCTGAATAGTTTACACTGCACTTTTGCTGCTTCTAATTAATTAATTAATTCTTATTTTGCTAGTCATGTGAGGCACAGGGACATTGAAGTCCTGCTGGAGCACCTGGAAATCTTATTTCTGACTTGTAGATCTTCAGCAAGCATTGTCCATGCTCTGTGCAGCATGTTGACACAAAGGACTAGAAACCTTCTGTTTAAAAAGAAATCTCTGCCTTTAATTCCCTCAGCCTTGTGACGGTGTCTTGTGGCTCAAGAGTGAGAACTAGGGGATGGGAAAGCAACGTGAACTAGCTTCTTAGCTGTTAACTTTGAAAATAAGAAATCATTGTTTCATCTGGCAACGATGACCATAATTGCTAGTAACTCATTGACTGGCGGATTTAACTGCGCTGGCAGCCTGGCTGCTGAAAGTCTACATAAGACAGAGCAGGAAATAAATCCTTGGGTCAGCCTGGCAGGCGTTCAACATCCAAGAGGAAAGAGATTCTTGAGCTAGACGCCTTCTCCAACAGCATCCTGTTAAGCAGTTGGAGCTGAGTTGCTCAGGAGGCTATTCTGAGTGCAACAAGCACCCAGTACAAAAGGCTGGTGAGAGCTGAAATGCCACAAGTAAGAAAAGTTCATGTTATCCCAGGATAAGAGTATAGGGATTGGCAGCCAGCAGTGCTGCCAAGATCCATCTTGCCCCGATCCACCCTATCTTGCCCCGATCCACCCCATCCCGGCCTTGTCTGCATCCTGATCTGCCCCTATCCCAAGCAAAACTGTGGCGGTGTCTGGTCTGTGGGGCACTATTGGCGGCATGAGGCCTTCCAGGTCTTGCACCCATGGCGGTGCTCCACAGACCAGCAAAATGGCTGCCATAATGGTGTACCATGCAGATACGATTGGGCCATAAGGCTGTAATCCTATGCATGCTATCCTGGGAGCAATCTCCACTGAATATAATGGAACGTACTGCGGAGTAACCATGCATAGCATTGTGCTCTTAGCTTCCTAAGAAGGAAACCAACACACACCATGGACAAAATTGGGATGGTGATTTATCAGGGACCTAGAACAGTAAATAGGGACTGCTGCCCCGTCTCCTGGTAAATAGGAGCAGTTGGAGCATATGGTGGGTACATGTCCCACCCATAGCCCCATAGCCCCATAGCCCCAATTCAATGCAGTCCCAGCTCCTACTCCCCACCACACCTTCCAGCTCCCTAAGAGAAAATTCCGTATTTAAAAATTGCAACCCCCCTGCCCCAAATATAATTCATTTTTGAAATGGAGCACTGACAGCTATATCAAGCTTATAGTAGAATAGGCTAGCTTGGTGGGAGGAGTCTAAATTCTTTGTCTAATAAACAAATCATTAAATTACATAAGATGCATTAATGGAAGTGTTCAGTTCAGGCTAAAGGCATTCAGGTGTTCAGTTCAGGCATTCCAACTGCAGACCCTGGTGCCTAAATTTAGAGCTTCACATAGAAAAATGGAGTGGGCTTTAGAGCTGGGAAAGACCCCTTACAGCTCCCCATCCTGGTGCTCTGCAATGCCTCTGTTTCACTGCTGCAAAATATGTAGTTATTACTTGGCATACGCCAGGGAAAACAGGAACGGGGTGATCATAAATGGGGAAATCAAATCCCTCACAGAAACAATGTGATTTCATGCTTCATGCAAAGGGTACTTTTATGTACTCTAAACAGCCGAACGCCAATATTCTGATATAATGGAATTAATTGAAGCACAAATTGGACTCATTAGAATTGAGAAGACTGAAGAGTCCAATGAACTTGTCTCAAAAGACAGAATTGCTCGACTAATACATTGTTACGGGTAAATTCTCTGAAATAGAAGAACAAAGGAACATTTTCCCAAGGGTTATGGTCTGTTAAGAAATTAGTGATGGGAACAAAGTCACTATGTTGCCTAATGCAATCTGGGTGAAATCCAGGGCTTGAGCCAGGAAGAATCTTCCTAGAATTGGGGGCCTGTGAGCCTAGTGGAGCCACCATGAATAATGGCCATTGTCTTGGAGTGGTATCTGGGGTATGGGTGGGCCTCAAGAACCGTCCAGAACAGAAGGGAGTAGTATCAACATCAAGCCTTCAACAGGCAAGCAGAATGAAGCCTCTGGATTGGCCAATCCTGAGCTTAGTACTACCTTTCATTCGAATTCTTTCCCTGAGGATGCTTAGGGCAGAGGCAAACAGCTGGCAGCCAGTGTCCTGGCTGCAGCCCCATATGTGCTTCAACCAGGGACAACCCCCCCCCCATTTTCTTCCTATATCGTTGTCCCTTTTGGGGAATGCCTGGCGACTTTCTGGAGTTCTCATTCTTCAGGGTTCAACTCTCTTCCTGGGATTTCCAGACAACGTGAATGTGCATGGGGGATAGGATGAGTCTTGCCTGTAGTGCACAGGCATGTAAACCTATGCACATGAACCCAGAGACACATGAAATGCACAGTCCGCCACTGTATACTGCACTGGTTCATTTGGAAATGTTGAGAACAATATAGTAGGACGCCGATATTTTTCTCAGCTATCTTCAAGGAAAAAACATTCTAAACATTCTAAATCACTGGAGGAGAGGCCGGGGTTGGTGACAGAACACAAAGTGTAAGACCCCCTCTGTTTCTGTGTGTTTTCTAAAATGTGGTGATACAGTATCTCTTTTGTGCATTTTGCATCTTATTTGATTAGCACTATGGATCTTGAAGACAATGTGTTTTGCAATTTGCTCACGTCAAACTTAAACATTGGTTTCCGTGTTTCCCATCATGGTAATGTGAATGTGAATGCAGACTTAAGGCTGAAGCACACCGGCTGCGTTCTCCGTGCGTGCAGCCCGTTGCGGCCGGCTGCGTCTGCATTCTTTCCGGCAGGAGGCAAGTCCCACTAATGCTGGTAGCCGCAGAGAGGTCCGTTTACGTTTGACGCTTCCCCTGGAGAATTCTCAACTTTGGCTGTGTTTCCCGCGCAGCCGGTGTGCTTCCACCTATATTGTTTGCTTCCCTTGAGATCTAGCACATGCACACTGGAGCCCTCTAGTGGCTTGGCATGTAAAGTGCATACCAGGCCTTCCTCTATCTACCCTACATTCTGGTCAATCCGTAGCTTGAGGTTTTAATCTGACGTTAAAAAATCTACACTGGCATCTCCTGCGCTGCACATGGGCATTTGGTTAGCTACTTCAGGATGTGTTAAGCATGTGCATTATGCACATGGTTGCAAAACCAGTTGTACCAAGATGAGGCTAATTTGGCAAATAATTTGGGACACAAGTTCTCATCTGGGACCCAGATAGCCTTGTCTGAATTCTCTGGAGTAGAAGTGCTGCTGAAACTGGAAATTCTTTTTTGACTCAAATACCTCAGGAACACTGAGGAAGACCAAAAGGGGCTTGCTAAGGCTAGCAAAATTCCTCGGGGGCAGGGTTCACACATCCTAATGCTGCCACTGAATTCTGTCTCAAGTTAAATGAGCCATTGTTGGTCAATCCTGGACAAAACTGGGCTCAGTAGCCCAATAAGCTGACTTGTAAGCTGGTACAAGGCAATTTAATGTGCTACCAACATTTTGAGCAAAATGCCAGTTGCTGGGAGTTACAGCAGGGGAGGGGGCTACTTTCATAACCTGTTTGTTGGCTTTATAGCCACCATTGGAAAATGGATGCTGGATTAGATGGACCTTAAGTCTGGTGTTCAGCAGGGCTCTTATGCGCTTGGGAAAGGGGGCTTTCCTTTGGTCATCATGAGGCGCTGATGTCGCTCATTTCTGTTGACCCAAATAGCCAGCAGCAGCGTGTTGTGTTTAGGCACAGTAATCGACGATGCCCTGTCCCCATATAAACAGTCTAGCACTCAGATTGCTCCTCCCTCTTGCATTAGGAGCTCTGCCAGCCAGGGAGCTGCCACTGACCTACAATGGGAGCCCTCTTCATTCGCAACTGAATATCAAAAAACAGTATACAGGAATGTGTGGAGGACCCCCAGGATGCTGCTAGCTCCACGTTTGGGGGAGAGTCTCTCCCCACACAGCGTTTGTCATTGCAGATGAATGCTGAACACATGGGGGAAGTTCTTTGAAAGTGCATCAGTTGCAGGCATGGGGCTAGCATGGCATGATCCAATTCCAGGAGCCCTCCACACATTCCTGTTTAGTTTTAAAATATCTGAAGCCGGCTGGTGTGAAGCCGGAATGAGTCGTCAAGGCTCAACAGACAAGACAGACAGGGTGATAAGCTCACCGCTTGCTACTGTATAGCACAGTGTTCTTTCTTAGGCAAATAACGTAGCCCCTACAAGAAACACAGGTCGGTCCGAACAGGCCGTCTCCTGGTGAGCACAGTCTCAGCTAGGATATAGCCACGAAACCAAAAGCTGGCAATTGAAAGGTTTGTTTGTGTTCATGTAGATTAGCTTTTTCTGAGTTGATTGCTCTATCCTGCCATGGGTCTCTGGCTCCCCCAAGGTGTGCTGACTATACCCCGTGAGCCGCCCCAGGGTTTGAGCACTTTGTCCTCTGCAGCATTAGTCTTTGTCAACTGTCAGAGACAGGAAAATCCGCCTGATGGATCGATCTTCTGGCTCTGTGTGAAACCGTGAATCATTGTAGTAATCCAACATCAAATGATGGATCACCAGCCAGTTTGGCAGAATCAAAGTGATAGAGAAGCTTCCTTGTATTTGTCACATCCTCAGAAGAGAGCAGAGAAAGAGGCTGGGAAGGATGTCGGTACCCCATAATCTACGCTTCAGGATGAACCTTACCAGTAGGAGGATCTCTAACATTCAGGCTGTGTATGGGACCAAAACTGCTGTGGTCAACCTAAATCAGTGGTCTCGAAGCAATTTCTGGTGCTGGAGATGACTCCTGAGAGTCCCTTGGACTGCTAGGAGATCAAATCAGTCAATCCGAAATGAAATCAACCCTGACTGTTCCCTGGAAGGACAGGTACTGAGGCTGAAGCTCAAATATTTTGGCCACCTAATGCGAAGAGAGGACTCTCTGGAGAAGACTCTGATGCTGGGAAAGATTGAAGGCAAAAGGAGAAGGGGAAGGCAAAGGATGAGATGGTTAGACAGCATCACCAATGCAACGAACATGAAAATGAGTGAACTCAGGAAGATAGTGGAGGACAGGAAGGCCTGGCGGGATGTGATTCATGGGATCACGAAGGGTCGGACACGACTTAACGACTGAACAACAACAACAACACGGAACGTTGGCTGGATGGCCACATCCAAGATGGCGGCTCACTCCCCCCGCACACTTCAGAGAAAGAAGTGTCTGATGCTCTCTTGGGGTTGGTTTGCTCACCTTTTGTTACTTTCTGCTTGCCCTTTAGCATCTCTGTTAATATCAGCTCACTCCGCCCCCCCCAATAGTGCTGCTTATGAGTACAACTTTAATAAATTTTAAAAGTGTGATTTATTAAACAGTGGAATTTATTAAAAACAATGACATAATTCCTGCTTACTGACATCACTTCCGGCCCTAGGTCTTAGGCGGGTCCTGACAGATTGTCATTCTACAAAAGGGGGTTCCGGTGCTAAAAAGGTTGGGAACCACTGCCCTAGATGATGGGCTGGAAGAAGGACAAAGGGAGAGGGACCCTCTTAATGTGACCATGGTAGCCTGACTGCCTGTGTTGGTTGGGGTTTGGAGGCACTGCGCTGCAGCGGTTCCACGCCTGTCTCAGAGGTAGAGGCCAAATAAGGGTTAAACTACACAGCAGTCATTGGAATGATGTGAGTGCGCATAAGCCAAAGGAATCCTGTATAAAAAGACCCGTCGTCGTCAGTGTCCATTTAAAAAGACTGAAGCCCCAAATCTGGCTTCTGTTAAAGGCGCAAAAGCAGAGCCAGTAAAAGCAGTTGGTGTTCAGAAATTATGTAAGAGAAATTTTCTTTATCGCCCTTCTAGGTTTCATCTGATAAGTTGCTGTGTGTGTGTGTGTGTGTGTGTGTGTGTGTGTGTGAGTGAGAGAGAGAGGGGGGAGACAGGCTGTTGGTCAAGGCACAGGAGCAGTGCCAGCAAGAAGATGGCAATCCTATCAAGCTACAGGATCAGACGTTTTAAATGGCCATTACCACCCAAAGAGATAGAGTCGTCAGGTCTGCACCATGCGGGCAAAATGACAAAAGCCGGGCAAATAGAGTTACCCTGGAACGTGATGGCGCGTTAACAGCCTGGACCACCTACATGCTGTTGGACTGCAGACTTATGCTTTGGCTCTCTGAAACCAGCCTGGTTGCCATATGTCTGCTGCCGAGCGTTGCCTTCGACAGAACAGCCTGGTAATCCAACAGCCTGGGCTGAGCTCATATTTCATCTGAAGCTGCTGCTGTGTTTATAAGAAACAGAACCAAAGCAATGACCTGATGGCAGAGTATGATTTATAGTTTTTTGCTTAAGGAGCGTGGATGAAAATCCTGCTTCCTGGCAGGCAGCTGCCTGGCCCCCTGCATCCTTGCAGTCGGTTTCCATTGTGGTAGCAAATGGAGAGAGAGAGAGAGAGAGAGAGAGAGAGAGAGAGAGAGAGAGAGAGAGAGAGCACTCCACAGTGTTGCCTGAGTTTTCCATTTTGGAACGGCTGGGTGGAAGTGCCTGCTGACTGTACAGTCTGGAAGGCAAGAGAAGCATTTCCTTAAACCTTTAAAACTGAATATTCCTTGTAAGTACAATTCGTTCTTTACAGCTAGTTTCTCTTTTAGAAGAGTGTTCCTGGATTTTGGCCGCCCTTGGGAAGAAAAAAAAAAAAGGCAGAGTCTTTGGCTGTTAAGTGTTTTCTTTAAAGCAAGCTTAAAAATAAAATACAACGCAAAAAAAAAAGACAGAGAGAAATTTACAAACTGTCTATGAGGAGAGCTGCTGAAATTTTCTGATTTAAAAAAAACAAGGTGTTGCGGGGGAGTGGGGGGCCGGACCGTCCTGGACGACGCCCATTGAGGGGGTGACAAGAGTCCACGGTGCTGCCTAAGGCTCAGTGGGCTTCCGCCCGTTCCAAGCCCTGAGGGGTGTCACTGGCTGCTGCAGAGCTCAGAGTGGAGTGGGGAGGTGAGTCGGCTGGTCTCGGAGGCTGTTCCAGACTCGCTTTTTCTCTCCATTCTGAGTTCTGCAGTGACTGGCTCAGAGGCAGAATGGCTGGGCTGCAAGCAAAGAGGGGAGTCAGTCAGGCTCTCGCTACTTTGCTCCGCTCCACTCCGCTGCTGCACCAGAAGTAATTGGCAGTGACGTGGGGATGTCATCATGTCACTGCCAATTAATTCCACATCTGTGCACTGGGGATCGGGGTCAGTCACCGCCCCGGATGCCACCAGAGGTAGAGAGACCGCTGTTCAGGGGAGCTAAATCCTAACATGGGTGAGGCAGCTGTCAGGTTTGTGGCGCAAAAACATGGGTAGGTAGAGTCAAATGGAAAATTGAGGCGCAGCAGAGATACCCAGCCAGTGAGAAAGCTTGCCCTCTTTCATCTCTTACAATGTCTGGCGGTATGGGTATTCCCCTGGTCCGACTCATCTCTAAAGGAGGCCACACCAAAGGAGAATTTCCCATTTGGGTCATGGTTTTAGCAGGTGGGTGGTTTAAGTGAGAGGACTTCTCACCTTGACCTGTCACAGATTGGGCAAGAGACTGGTTTGTATGGTCCACCACCTCCAGAGACGGATTCCTGATGGCTCTAGGGGAATTTCCTATGGTTAGGGCTGCTGACTGATCTGTTGCTCTGGTTGGCCTTTGGAATAAGGAAATGGCCAGGGCTGTAAATGAGATCACTTCTGAGCAGCCTCTGCCTCACTGTAGAGGAAAGGTAACTCCCTGGTTTCCTGGGGAGCTGTGTGCAATGAAAGAGTCTAGAACAGCGCTTTTTAATCAGTGTGCTGTGGCACATTGGTGTGCCACGAAAGGTCCACAGGTGTGCCACGGGAGTTTGTAGCACAGCAGTTGAAAACCACTGAAAAGCTCTTCTGAGTTCTGTGGCTCTGTTTCTAGGGCAACTGTCTTTAGTAACGAATTGTTTGTTCCTCTTTCTCTTCTGGATCCTTAGAGCTTCTGGAAGCCGGAAGTGACATCACAAGAGGCAAAGACCATAGAGAAGACCATAGGGGTTAGTGTGCCATGAGAAGAAAACATTGAAAATTGCTGTTCTAGAGTGATGGCGGTAGAAAACGTATAACCAGTCTGGTTGAATGCATGTTAGAGCTCATCCTCAGGCCTATTGGGGTGGTGATGGCAGTGAAGATAGCTTTTTTTCTCTGCCACCGTCGTGCCTATGGACACGAAAATCTTGTGAGGGCACATGAGGCAGTAGCACACTGCTTCATGTGCCCTCACGAGATTTGGGTGCCACCATCTTGGATCTCACGAAATCTTGCGAGATCCAAGATGGTGGAGCCCGAATCCTGTGAGGGTACATGAAGAAGTGTGCTACTGCCTCATGTGCCCTCACGAGATTCGGGCGCTGCCATCTTGGATCTCATGAGATTTTGTGAGATCCAAGATGGCTGCACAGGAAAAGTTTTAATATTTTAAAATCGTCGGTGAAGCAGCGGCGGCAGCGGACCCAGAAAACTGGGACTGCCCTGGTTTCAGCCCAGTGGCCGGGACCAGGGTCTGGAACCCGGGGCAGTCCCGGTTTTTCTGGGATGAATGGTAAGCCTAGGCATAGGATATTGACGCATCTCAGTGCCTCCGCATCTCAGCCTGGGCTGGCCAATGGCCCCCTCCCTCACCAGCCCAGCCCACTCTCCCCACGCCCCTGCACTGACTGGCGCAGGACTTACCTTAGTCGGTTGGCACAGGTTGTGGGCGATGGCCTAGTAAGCGGTACCGGCCTCGGTGCCGGCACCGCTTCCTCTCCGGGTGCCGTGAAAGTGCTTTACGGCACTTTCACAACACCCAATGCCGGCAGAGCATGTGCTCCGCTGGCGTATAGTTACGCAGGATTGTGCCCTTAATGTGAGATCCTCCCCCATCAGGAAAATCCCAGAACCTTCACTGACGCTACTGTATTGAAGACTGTGACTTTATCTAAACACTATTTTTTTCCTTCAGAACTTCAAAAGTCACTTGTGAAAATTGCCCCTGGCTCAAATGTGGAAAAGCAAAACATCAAATCCAAGCTAGGAAAGAATGTTGTTCTTCCCTTCCTGCTAGTTATTCTAGATTTTCAGAAATGCTTTTTGAGTAAGATTTCTGCCATAAAGGCAGGGATAATATGTTGCCATCAAACAGGAAAGGCTTGGAATGTATGCTGTGAAATAGCTCTTTAATTTTCAAAACAGAAATGTAGGCATTTGTTACATAAAACAACCTAGATTTATTTGTTAGAGAGAGAGAGAGAGAGAGAGAGAGAGAGAGAGAGAGAGAGAGAGAGAGAGAGAGAGAGAGAGAGAGAGAGAGAGAGAGAGAGAGAGATTTAGCTTTCAGCGGAAAATGGCTGAGTCACATTTGCCTGAAAAATCACTTTGCTGGGTGAGACTATTTCTTCGCTGCTGGCTTTGCTTATTTATTTTTAGTGCTACACACACAAAAAAAAAATCCAAGGAAATGCAATTTTTTGTAGAGGATTAGGACTTGCTCTGATGTTTTTAGCAGGCTGTTGGAATCCATGTTGTGGGAGTGCAGAGAGAGAAGGAAAGAAAAAACACAGTCATCGCTGGGCAAGAGAGTGTTCCCTGGAGCACCTCTTTCAGCAGGTTCGCACATGCATCTCCTTCACTTGATGACGCATAGCTAACAACGCAATCCTGTATAGAGTTGTGCCGGGGAGCATGCGCTCCCCCAGCGCAGGGCACTGGCGTCACTGGAGCATGGCAGGGGGGCAGGCCTCCAGGGGATGAAGCGCGCCACGGGGTGACACGTGCACCCCTGTGCGCGCCACCTCCGTGACGCGCGCCACCCTTCGGACGCTCCGAGGCCGGCCCGGGAGCTGGCCTCAGAGTGTCCGACCCCGTCGGCGCTCCAGGGCCTTCTGAAAGAAGGCCCATGCAGCGCGTTCATCCGGGTATTTTTTCAAATTTTCGCGCATGCGCAGAGACTGTTTTGAGGGTTTTTTGCCCTCAAAACGGTCTGCGCATGCGTGAACATTCGAAAAAATACCCGGATGAACGCGCTGCATGGGCTTTCTTTCAGAAGGCCCTGGAGCGCCAACGGGGTCGGACGCTCCGAGGCCGGCTCCCGGGCCGGCCTCAGAGCGTCCGGAGGGCGACGCGGGGGGGGGGAGCCGGCTCCCCCCCACATCGCGATGTCAAAGCGTCACTAGGGTGACGCGCGCCCCCTGCCCCAGGGTGACGCGCATCCTAGTGACGCTACTGGCGCAGGGTGTCATAAACGCACCGTAAAGCGCGTTTATGGCACCCAGAGTGTAAGGGCTGCCGGTGCAGAGGCCGGCAGCCCTCTCTCCCCCGGCTGCACACGCTGGACCGGGTAAGTTCAGCACCGCATAGGGCAGGGGCAGGGAGAGGGCGGACCGGGCGGACCGGGCGGGCAGGGAGGGTGGCCTTACCGGCCCGGCCTTACCCAAGTGGCGCGAATATGCGTGAGCTCCAGAATTCGCACACATTCAAGGAGGCCTCCTGCTGCTTACACCGGGGGAAGGGGACAATCGTCCCCTTCTCCTGAGTTGTTCCTGGGCTGCCCTGGAGCAGCCCGAGAACTCGACAGGATACTGCGGCCAGCCCTTTAGGCCACCCGCTGGATCCTGCACAGGATTGGGCTGCCCATGTTTGAACTGCCTCCATTGGAGAGCCACATGCTGATACCCATAAAAAGTCTTGTCTGTAGGGTGCGTCACATATTGGTAGGTCTGGGGCAGCAGATCCTAGCCTGTGGGGCAGTTCTGTTATTATTTAAGTCATTTATTTAATAATAATAACTACATTGCATTGATATCGAGCCTTTATGTCATGGTATTCACTCATTGTTGTTGTTCAGTCGTTAAGTCGTGTCCGACCCTTCGTGATCCCATGAACCATATCCCGCCAGGCCTTCCTGTCCTCCACTATCTTCCTGAGTTCGCTCATTTTCATGTTCGTTTTCGGTATTCACTCAAGTGCTATATAAAACAAACAGAATAAAAATACAAAATTACATCATTAAAATGAATCGAAAAACAAGCAAACATCTTTTGAAAAGCCCCAGTAAACTTAAGAAGCAGAAGCAGATAGATCTTAGCAGAACGAGATAATCTAGCGGATATTTTAAAAGGTGGATGAATCTAAATAATTCCCTGAACTAAAAAGGCATCTCAGTTGCCTACTGAAAATAAGCAGTGATGGAACCAGGGAAGCCTCCCTTGGGAGGGTGTTCCAGATGCGACAACTTCATGATGTTACATCACTCGCACAGAGACATTTGGGGAGAAAATGGTGGCCACCAACTGGCAGTCTTTCCAGTAGCTGTACTACACCAGCTCTACTACATTGTCCTTTTTTTCTCCTGTTCCTGCAGTTCTTACTGTTGCTCCTAAATAGTTCTTAAAATCTGGAACATTTTTATTATGGCATTATATTGTTTTTGGAACCGGCCATGGAACAACTGATTGGTTCAAAATTGGGAAGGGAGTACGGCAAGGCTGTATATTGTCACCCTGCTTATTTAACTTATATGCAGAGTACATTATGAGAAATGCAGGGCTGAATGAATCGCAAGCCGGAATCAAGATTGCCGGGAGAAACATCAACAACCTCAGATATGCAGACGATACCACCCTAATGGCAGAAAGTGAAGAAGAACTAAAGAGCCTCTTGATGAGAGTGAAAGAGGAGAGTGCAAAAGTTGGCTTGAAACTCAACATTAATAAAACTAAGATCATGGCATCTGGTCCCATCAATTCCTGGCAAATAGAAGGGGCAGAAATGGAAGCAGTAACAGATTTTACTTTTTTGGGTTCCAAGATCACTGCAGACGGAGACAGCAGCCATGAAATTAAAAGACGCTTACTCCTTGGAAGGAAAGCTATGGCAAACTTAGACAGCATAATAAAAAGCAGAGATATCACCATGCCAACAAAAGTTCGTATAGTCAGGGCGATGGTGTTCCCAGTAGCAATGTATGGTTGCGAGAGCTGGACCATAAGGAAGGCTGAGCGCCGAAGAATAGATGCTTTTGAACTGTGGTGCTGGAGAAGACTCCTGAGAGTCCCTTGGACTGCTAGGAGATCAAATCAGTCAATCCTAAATGAAATCAACCCTGACTGTTCCCTGGAAGGACAGGTACTAAGGCTGAAACTCAAATATTTTGGCCACCTAATGCGAAGAGAGGAGTCTCTGGAGAAGACTCTGATGCTGGGAAAGATTGAAGGCAAAAGGAGAAGGGGAAGGCAAAGGATGAGATGGTTAGACAGCATCACCGATGTAACGAACATGAAAATGAGCGAACTCAGGAAGATAGTGGAGGATAGGAAGGCCTGGCGGGATATGGTTCATGGGATCACGAAGGGTCGGACACGACTTAACGACTGAACAACAACAAAATTGTTTTTAGCATGTTAGCTGCCTTGCAAACTTTTAATCAAAGGCAAGTTATGAATATTTTAATGAAATAAATAAAAGATGCATTTTCTGTATATTTATTAAAATATTTATATCCTGCCCCTGTGTTGTGATTTTTAGGCAGCTCACGGCATTATTAAAAACAGCCAACTCAACTCAACAACAACAAAAAACTAGTGCAATAAAAACATTAAATTAAATGAAACTGAAATAGCAGCAAAATGAATTAAAAACAGGAGCCAAGAACAAATCGGAAGAAAATGAAAGGAGAACTCCAAACTGCAGGGAAAAAATCTAAACACAATTCGACCTCAGTTATATCACAGATGCAAATGGGGACATAATTGTAACACCCCATTTCTTATCCCAAAGAGCACTTTGCAAGATTCTGTCTGCTGTATATTGTACCCATTTACGCTGCAACAGGCCTCTCTTGCGCCGATGTAGACGCCATAACAGAGTGCTTGCGCGTTGGGTTGCAGATACAGTATGCTAGAAAAACATCACTGTCTGCTAATATGCTATCCTGGCTCAAACTGCACCTCCGCAACTGCAGTGTGTGAAATGGCAGGCTGTATATTTCATGCACTGTAATTTATTTATTTTTTGCGCTAGCGTTCGCTACATGTGCATTTGAGACAAGATATACCCAGTGATGTAGACTGGAGTCTATGGACTCGGACTCGACTCGGACTCAAGTCACGTCAATGACTCGACTCGGAGATTGTAAAAGACTCGAAAGACTTGACTCGAGACTTGGAGCCTTTTATGTCAAGTCCAATTTTATTCAGGTTTAAACTCGTTTTCCCCATTAAATAGATAGGGACTCGCAACACGCAACCAAAGACTCAGGATTTGGGGACAAAGACTTGGGACTTGACTCGAGACTTGGAGTCCACATCCCTGGATATACCCCCTTCATACACACATGGACTTAAGTTCTAGAGACTGCGGGGTGCGGACTAACCTTGAAGAATGACAAGCCCAGCAACTTATGTTTAATGAAATGTGGAGACAGAATGCTCCAAAGGCAAGAAGAGGGGCAGTGATTTTCCAGGGACAGGGACCAGAAAACAAGGACTGTTCCTGGTAATCAGGGCCAGTTGGGGTATCTGCAGATGGTCCTTCATCCGTTAGAGAGGCCTGGACTCTTAGTTCCCAGCAGTAGCCGCGCTGGAGTTATGAAACGTTCTCCCCAGGGTCCGGGAAGCTTTGTGGGCAGCATCTGCCATGGTGTTGCTGACCAAGGCACAGCAGGCAAGCCGGGTCAAGACCTTTGTAATCTTAGCACTAAGACTAAAAATAAAATAAAACCCAAGAGCTTTTTGTTTAATATTTAAACACGGTCATATTTTTATTTGGTGTTTAATATTTCATGGTTAACTTTCGTGCCATGATCAGGAGAAGGATATTGAGCTGCACTGGCTGTTATTTTGGTTTGGTTTCTCGTACGCATTTTTAGACCTCTTCAAAAACCGGATCTTAATATGTACCCTGCCTTGAACCTTTTACGGGGAGGCTGTTAAAGAAATAAATTCATGATTACATTTATGGATTGCTTTCAGTTTTTTTTTAAATGAATTTTGCATGTTGAGAAACCGAAGAGGAAACATTTCCACAATATTCCGCAAGAAGCCTAATGAGTCAGAATCCAACCCAAAGCAGTGACGGTAAGTGATGTTTCAAAGGTGTCCTCCATCAATAAGAACCAATTAATATAACAACAGCAGTGGCCAGCCTGAACAACTTGCACATGTGCTCGAGTGCACAGGCAAAATGCCACATGAATGCAGTCTTGGTACAACCGAAGTGTTCCATCAAAGCGTTCGCTTACTTGCAACATTGTACCAGACCTACACAACTCGTGATCCACCAAGGTGAATGACGCGCCCCCCCCAGCTCCAAAGGTGCTTGGTGACTCCTTTGTTTTGCCAGGAGGCTTCTTGAGCCCTAGATGGCCACCACACATAGTGGGTGGGCTAATCCACAATGTCATCATTGAACATTTGGAGACGATGCCATCAGGGGGCAGGTGGGAGGCTCACCTAGAACCCCAGCATGGATTTGGTTGCTCTGTTCTGCACCTTTCCCAACTCTATAGTATCCTTTTGAAAGACAACCAACACGGTATACACTAGTATTCCAGATGTGGCCGCACCATAGATTTGTATAAGGGCACTGCATTGTATAAGGGCATTGTATAAGGTGGTTTTATTTTCAGTTTCTTTCTTAATAATCCCTAGCATGGAGCTTATCTTTTTTCATAGCTACTGCACGCTGAGCTGATGTTTTCATCAAGCTATCTGCCAAGATGCCAAAATCCCTTTCCTGTCCAGTCACTACCAGTTCAGATCCCATCGTGTGTATCGTTTCCTCTTCCATTATGTTCCCTGCTTGATATCCTCTCCAGCCCTGCTGTAACTGAGCATATTCCAGCCCCAGAGGGGCTGAGAATAATCAGCAAGCTCACTGACTTTTATTTTGTCATGTGTACTGAAGCATTCTGCGCTTTGTGCCTTCGATATGGCAATCAGATTTCGAAGCTGGATGGCTACCCATAGCATTGTCTCCTTGCCCATGGTGGCTGAGCAGCGAATCTCTCTGCCTGGCCTTGTCCTCTGTTATTGCAGCAGCTCCAGGGCTAATATCAAGGTTAGTGGTCGTAGGGAGCCTCTGCAGGTGGAGTTCACATTCTGGGCACGTGGAGTCATTATCCCATTGGCTGCCAGCCATTCCTCTCTCATGGCAGCCAGCCAGCCATACTGTTTTTTCCCCTCTTCTTTCAGGAGCAATGCAGCATTTGTATACGCTGGAAAGGTCAGAAAAATCAATTAGTAATGGGGGACGTTTACAAAGGCCAAGACTAAGAAGATGCATTTGCTATTGATGCGCTAAAAAGTATCTTGAAAAGTTAGCTAGTTCATCATGTTCTTGAGACTGCTAATATTTGTTACTGAGCAGGCAAGACATCTGATTCTGTCCTCTTGCCATGGCTGCATGAACAATATTCAAGAAAGTATCATTGTTTTAGAATTCCTATTGACCACAGGGATGACAAGAGAGAGGGGACACTTGCACCAAGTGTGGAGAGGTGCATCTCTCAACATTATCAACTCAGAATAGAGAACATGTGCTTTATATGGACATTAAGAGTACAAAGTACAGCAAGTCCTCACTTAAAGTTGTCGATAGGTTCGTCTCGGAAACTGCAACTTTAAGAGAAATGACTTATAATGAAACCAATTTGACCATAGGCTAATAAACGTAAATGTTCCTATGGCATTTTCCCATCAACTTTAAAACGAAATGACTTTAAACCAGAGGTTCTCAACCTGTGGTACGGGTACCCCTAGGGGTACGCGGACCTCTTGCTGGGGGTACACCAAGCCCTGCCTCTTATCTGCCCCATCAACAACTAATTAAGTGTTAACATGGATTTTAAATTGTAATTATTTTCGGAGCCCTTCTGTCTCTCTGATTTTGGTTTTGGGTTTATTTTTTGTACTTTGGAAAATGTACTTTGGTGGGGTGGGGGAGGGAGGAGCTGTTAAATAAGTTAAATAAGTTAAACACAGTTAAATAAGACATTTTTTCACATTTAAAATTGTTTTAGTACTTTTTATTTAACGATTAATTACCTAATTAATTGATTGATTAATCCAATTAATTAGCAGTTAATTAGAAGGGGGTACTTCAGAAAATTGGACCATGATAGGGGGTACCCGGGCCGCCAACGGTTGAGAACCCCTGCTTTAAACGAAGCGACTTTAAGTGAGAACATACTGTAATATTGAAAGACACAAGAAGGTCCATTTCATCTAGCATCCTGCTTCTCTCAATGTTTACCCAGATCAGGGCCAGCTGAAGCTTTCACTTTGGACAGCAGATTTGGAGGGGGGGGGGGCACGTCCATCTTTGTCTACCTATTTGCCTCCATTGCTCTTCGTTCTCCCTCCACTCCTTGGATTAGAAATAGAAGAGGGTGACAGATAGGAAAAGGAAATGTGGAGGGGAGGAGTCTGCTGAGCTAAGATGTCAGAGAGTGGGAGTAGCAGAGGCTGGGACATCATTGGGTAAGGAGGGGCAGGTGTCAGGAGTTCTTGGGCCAGTCCTGACCCAGATGCTGCCAGGTGGCTCACAAGCAGGGCATGAAGGCAATAGCACCCTCACCACTGCTGCCACTCAGCATCCAGTACTCGGAAGTGGACGGCTCTGGATTCTATTTAGCCATCGCGGCTGATAACTGTGGATTGCTAGTTATCTTCTTCAACATTTTCAGATCTAGAATTCCCAATAGGGAATTTTAATTTTCTCTGCCTGCATAAGGACCTCTCATCAACCCTTCGGTGCCTAGCTCCAGAGATAGCCCTGGATGTGGAACTAATTCCTACAAATAGGAAAGCATTTAGGGGGTCTATTAACACTAAAGAGGTAAACAGCTTGAGCAGTTTTTTCATCTTCCCACAGAGCCTTGCGAACTGTAGTTCTGGGAGAGGGATAGGTTCAAGACTTTGCAACACCTCACCATGCTACACTTTCCAGAATTGCTCGGGACAGACAAACTACAATAGTAGAGATCGGAGACTGTTATAACCCGCTATGATGCAAATAGAACGAACCATCATCGGGATTCAGGGTTATAAAATATTTTATAACCCTGAATCCTGATGATGGTTCGTTCTATTTGCAAACTACAATAGCTTATACCACATCTTTGGTCCACTACTTAACCAAAGATTGTCTTCTCTGATTGGGCAAAAGTTACCACTACACCACTGTGCACCACTGCTACAAGCCTGTAGTGGGAACGCTATTCATTAATTTGAATTTCATACCCGTTTAGTGTTGCAAGTAGCCCCAATCTGGTACCAGGACGTTCATGGTCAGGCTGGTATCCGTGCCGGATGCATACTTGGGAATTATGGAAACGACATCTATTGGTATATGTGTATAGTTCTCAGTCTGCAAGGACATTCTTAGTAGATTAGGGGGAAAAATCTTTTGCAACATCTCTGCTGTGATGTTCTTTTCTAACTGAATATGAAAAAGTTATACCTGTTTCTAAGCCAGTGAGCTCCCCCCATTATGTGATGCTTCGGTGGACTTCCAAAAATATGCAGCTGTGCATCCTGTTCCATTTCCTCTGAAAATGTGACACAGGCAGTGGGGATTCCATGTGAAAGGGACATCTTGTCCTGCTCTTGGTACTTCCTTGTCTACCCCTCCCTCTTATAATCAGATTTAAAGTATGAAATGAAAAAAGGCAAAGGTGGTTTAAGTTCACGCCAACAATATTTTGAGAGAAAAGATTTATGAATTCCTGTTCTAGAAATTTTCCAGGTGGTCTGACATAATAAAGGATGTGGGAGACAATGTCTGTAGCTTTTTAGGCAGCATGCAGTATTCTTGTTATTGATTATTTGTTTGGCTGAAAAGTCAACCTAAATATTGCATGAAAATAAAAATAACACCAACCCCTGCCAGTCCCTTGCAATTGATTAGATACAACACAACAGAGAGATAATAGAGCCATAGATTTCTGTTCTTTTTTTTTATCAGATAGTTGCCCCTTGCAAATAACGTGACCCACCCACAAGCCGAGACCTTGAATAGTTTTGCAGATGAGAACAGACCCAGCCTCTACCTTCACCTGCCATGCACCATCCTTGAGCTCCCAAGTTCTACCTCTCAATGAGGAAACCCTGTGATACAAAGAAATGACTGGATTTCAAGCCCAACGGCTGTTTCTTGCAGTGAAAAGCAGCATCAGGGAAGAAAAGGTGGTGGTTGATTGGGGTGCTCAACTCTGTCCTAAGCTGTTGCTTCTCGGCTGCAATCTCCCCTAAGTTGATCCACTCCTATGGGGTTCCAGATGTGTGTTTCCCCTCTGGAGCACTTTGGGGGGAAAGCAAGTGTAGGGGGAAGATTTTCAGTGGAAAGGTGGCCATTAGGGGCAAGATTAAGCCCCGGCTCCCCACCCTCCTCACGCAACTCAGCACGTAGAAGGTCCCAAGTTCAATGCCTTGTATCTCTAGATAGATGGAGCTGGAAATTCCCTCCTACCTGAAACCTGGAGAACTCCTGCCTGCCAGTCAGTGTAGAAAATACTGAAGTAGGTGGACCAAGGGTCTGGCTCAGGATCAAGCTGCTTCCTGTGTTCCCTTCCCGTAGCTGCTTTTCCCCACTAAAAGTAGCCGTTGGAATTCACATTCATGCATTTCTGTGTAATGTGTAGCTTGGCCCAAAGTCTCAGGCTCGGAGCCTTGGGCGAGCTGGCAACCCCCGGAGCAGAATCCTGTCAGGTGACATCCTGATCAAGAGGAGTTCATAAGGAAGGTTTAGTTTTGTTTTTGAAAGCAACAGAACAGTGAACTGAGCATCCAAAAATAATACGGTAACTCCTTTTCGTACTTTTGTGCTCTTTGACATTTGATCTGTCAACGATCTGCCCAAGGCTCTTTCTTGGCTCAGCCTAGCAGAGCATGAATATTCAGTATTTGGAAAAGCAATGAAATGCATTTGGAGCGCAGGGAGGAAGAGGAGTGAAACACCTGGGGCAGAGACTGGGAGGGAGGAAAGAGTCTGATTGGCGTCCTGCCTCCCTTTGCAGGTACTTAACAGCACCTGTGGGCCAGAGGCGTGAGCTACAGTGTTCTTGGTCTTTAGCTTTCGACTAGTGCTGGGCTCCTCTGGAATAGCAGCAGCAGCAGCAGCAGCAGCAGCAGCAGCAGCAGCAGCAGCAGCAGCAGCAGCAGCGAGTTGTTATTGTTTTTATTTTATTTATTTTATTTTTTACATTTTTATACCCCCCTTCAGCGAGTGGCGCAGTGGGTTAAACCACTGAACCATGAGCTGTCGATCGAAAGGTCGGCAGTTCGATTCCGCGCGAAGGCTCCTGCTAACCTAGCAGTTCGAAAGAAAGAAATTGCGAGTAGATTAATAGGTACCGCATCAGCGGGACGGTAACAGCGTTCCATGCGCCTCGGTGTTGAGTCATGCCGGCCACATGACCATGGAAACGTCTTCGGACAGCGCTGGCTCTTCGGCTTTGAAACGGAGATGAGCACCGCTCCCTAGAGTCGGACATGACTGGACTTAATTGTCAAGGGATACCTTTGCCTTTACCTCCTCCAAGGAGCTCAGAGTGGTGTACATATTTCCTCCCCTCCTTTTGTCCTCACAACAACCCTGTGAGGTAGGTGGGGCTGAGAGATAGTGACTGGCCCAAGGTCACCCAGGAAGCTTCGTGGCTGAGCGGGGATTTGAACCTGGATCTTCCAGGTCTAAGTCCGACTCTCTGCCAGCCTTCCCTCCAGCAGGGAGTTGTCTTTACTGGGGGCAGTAGAGGACTATCAGCAGCAGTGCTGGCAAAGCGGATATCAGAGCTGCCTGCTCCAGTGCCAGCCTGCATTGCTTTATACCATCTGCTGGGGTGGAAGACTGATGGGAGCAGGAGTAGAGCGGTGGCAGGAGAAGAACTGTCAACTCAGCTGCCTGGCTATAATAGAACCAGCTCTCCCCCCCCCCCCATCTGGACTATCTGTTGAGGGGGAGGAGAAGGAAGCAGTGGCAAGCTGGCAGTGGTGGTGAGTGGGACATTGGTGGTGCAGTGGTGCAACTGCACCATGCCACCATCTTGGCCAGCTGCATTGGGAGCTCTGCTGCCCCCTAGAGACTGCTTCTGGGGTTGTGGGTGTTTCCTTTGAGAGAGCCTGCGGAGCCCCTTTGGTTTGCCCTTTTGGTGTGCATTGAGGGCAGTAGGCCCTCCCCTTTCTTCCCCTGGGTTGTTTCTCTCTCTGGGGAGATCAGGGTGGGTTTATTTCCCTGGGGGGTTGGGAGGGCTTTTGGGTAAAGGACCATCGCTGGGGAGTAGCCTAGGTCAGGCCACCTTTCCCCTTGTTGTATTTAGCGACCAGGGGTTGGGTTGGGTGATGTTTGGTTGGGAGGCTGGGGATGCATGAGGAGAGCTGGAGAGGGAGTAGCACATGGAAGGGTTCTCCTTCCTTTCCCAGATGGCTCTTGCCTGGGTGAGAGCAGGGTGGTTCTTACAACGGGAGACGCAAGCCAGTTTCCGCATCAGCTCTGTGATAGCAACTGCTATTGGGCCTGCCCAACGTTTCTCTAAGATTTAAGTAGTTCAACCAATGGCAACCAGCAGAGACTCTTCTGCTTCTGTCCCCCCCCCTGGTGCCCCGCCCCTGGTGACATTAGGACACCTCAGTCAATCACATGCACAGCGCAATCCTGTGTAAAGGCTGATCTACACGACAGCGTCGCGGAGCGTTTTTTAATCCGGCGGAGCCGCCGGACCTCCGCCCCACTGCCGCGTACTCCAAGTCGAGTGTTCTATTTTTTAGGGGGCGTGACGGCAGAGCTTGGAGGTGGCTCGCGGAGCTGCTGCAGCCTACCAATCACAGGAGAGGGGGGGAGGGTGGCTGAATGCCAATGTGAACGACAACCAATCACCTTGGAGGTTACATCCACACAGCAACTGCGCTTTCTTAGGAAGGCGGGACAACATGAGGGGCAACAGGCTTGAAGACACTCCCCCGCTTCCAGCGCGGAGGCGCCAGGCAGAGGCGACGGCGGAGCCTCTGCCTGTCGTGTAGATCAGCCTTAACCTTGCACCGGTGTAACAGTAGATGCACCGATGTAAGTGCAAATTACACTGGCATAATTGCACACAGGATACCAAGGTTACACAGGATTGCGCTGCCAGAAACTTAGTTTATGAAGTCTGCTCCCGGAGTCACGAATGGCAGAGATTTTGTGTTGGAGATGGTGCTATCTATTATCGTACAAAACTGGCCACGGGTTTGATTCAGTGCTGATTCAGACACATTAGATTCAGTGTTGATTAACTGTGGAATCAGTTTTGACTAACAAAAATTTCATGATATTTTTGTCTGAAGCAGAATTGTTTTAAACATCTGTTGTTATCGCAGAGCAGATGCAGAAACTGGCTTGAGTCTCCTAACAGTTAACGCAACCAACAGTGACGAGATCATGATTATTCAAGAGATCATGAATAAAGAAACCAACCGATTGTCTCCTCATGCTTACATAGGTATTTTTAATATATCTGTTTTCCATATAAAGCAACCACTTGATCTGGATCCAACCAGGAGTATGTCATTATGGGCACAGTTCAAATGCTTGCAAGAAGCTGTTCAGCTTTTAATGCCCGGAATAGTTTTGATTTTATTTTGCCTTCTCAGCAACGCTTGGCTGACTTTCAATGGCTTAATTAACTTCATTGTGTACAACATTCTTCCACTGCATTGTAATTCTTATGATGAGTAAATGGGAACCTACCTAGACAAATTCCCAGAGTGCTGCTTGCTAAATAAAGAAATAAATTATTTTAATGAAAGAAAATAGACTTTCATGTTTGTAACTCCCATTAGTTGCAGGAAGCTTCAGGGACAACATGTATTTAAGATTTATATCTTGCTTTCCCCCCAAAAATGTCCAAAGTGGCTCACGTTTTATTAAAACAATATAGTAAAGCTACGCTACAGCAGCCAATAAAATGTAAGCCAAGGAGAGTACATCCAAACTAATTGGAGACAGTTAGCAAAAGTTACCTTACCAGAAATTGAGAAAAGTGCACCTTCAATGGGCAAACAAGGGGGGGGGGGCAATCTCACCTTCTGCAGAAGGGTAGGTACTGCAATGGAGAAAGGCCATCTCATACAAACAGTTCACCAAACAGGCCTCTCAGAGCCACTGCTGATGTCACTAGGGTTGGTGTCAGCCAGTGCGGTAACTCATGGTGTCACCCCCGCCCATCACCTTTATTTATTTATTTATTTTAATACAGGGGTTCTCAATCTTTCCCATGCCGCGACCCACCTCGTCCTCCACGGTGGGTCACGATGCAGGAATGACTCACTAGCAGGCCCTGGAGTTCTATTCCAGGCCTTTCTGGGCCAGCAGAGGCGTCGCTCCGGTAGGGGCGGGGCTGTAAGTTTTGCTCGGTCGGAGTCCCGTTTACCGAACGAGCAGGAGGCGGCCCCGCCCCCTCACTGTCAGAGCCATTCCCCTGCGGAGAAAGCAGCAGGCAAAACTGCTGCTTTCTCCGCAGGGGAATGGCTCTGACAGTGAGGGGGCGGGGCCGCCTCCTGCTCGTTCGGTAAACGGGACTCCGACCAAGCAAAACTTACAGCCCCGCCCCTACCGGAGCGACGCCTCTGCGGGCCAGCAACCCACTCTATTGGCCTCCGCGATCCTCAGAATGGCAGATTCATATGGAAGATGGTGCTCCTTACGCTGCAATCTTATGTACACTTACATGGGAGTAAGCCCCATTGAACTCAGTGGAACTTCCTTATGAGTAGACAAGCATTGGATTGCACTATTAGTTCCAAGGCATTTAGGGCTTTAAAGACAACAACCAGGATTTTGAATCGTGCCTGGAAACGAACCGGCAAATTGGAACTTGGCCCATGTCGATGCCTGATCGGGGATGCATCAGGCTGCCATGGGGGGCGGAGGGCAGCCACTGGCTCTCAAACCCACAGGGGGCAGGGAGATATGGCCCAACTGCTCCCATTTACCAGGGACCATCCCTGTTTCTGACTGGTTTCCCTGGTAGATTCCTGGGCCTGTTTTGCCTTTTGAAAAGGCTAGCAAACACACCTGTGCACTTGCTTCCTTTCCACCCGCATGCTATGTATTATTTCCATTGTTTCTGAGTTGCTTTTCCCTGTTGAAGATGAGGGACTGGCACCCCTTTCCTCCTGTGCCCTCCCCCCCCCCCAAGTAAATCCTGCCTAGGAAAACTGCTTTTGTGCTGTAGGGGAAAGAAGACAAGTGCAGATGCTGTTGCTGTCTTCACTCCACTTCCTGGTGCATGAATAGCCATTTCAGGGGAGGAATTTACAGTGGTGAAAGGGTTACACACCCTACGTAGGAGGTTAGTTTAAACAGAGTCAGATCATTGGTCTGTTGTCGACATTGATTGCTAGCTTCCCAGGAGTTCAGCATGTGGTCTTTGCCAGTCGTTTTGGACCTGCTGGGGACTGACTCTTGGCCCTTCTGCATGCAGAGACAGTGCTTTGCAGTTCAGCTATGGCCCCACCCCTGGTGGGGGTCCTAATCATGCATCTCCCCATCAAGCACCTTTTTGGAATAATACAAAAGGCTAGGGAGCAGGGAGCTGCTGGCACACACAGCACTTAACAACGGCAATTTTCCGGTGTCTGCCATGCACTCAATGGTTATGTGAATCCTTTAACTGAATGGATGTGATATTCCTTAACAGCTGCCCCCATCACCCAAATAGCTGTATGAGAACTTGCTCGGGGTTGTAGTTCTCCTGTGTTTGTTCAGCTTCAGATAGGGAGCTCACAATGCTAGGTGCTTCTTAGCCTCTAGTTTTGAGAAGTTGTATAAGCAGTGTTGAAAGAGCAAAGAAAATGAGCTGTTATTCAAAGAGGCATAAATGTTTAAATACCCCCTCATTCTTTGCATCTGGAATAACACATTCTATTTTTAATCCAGTATGAACTGCCCAGACAACCGTCAGCTTGCAGAGACGAGATATTCATCTTTCATTCCAGAGCTTGCTCCAGGACAGATTCTCTTCGACTGAGCGAATGTTGGATAAATCTTCCTGTTCTCCGGGTTGACTGGGAGGCATTACACTGTATGGTTTTGAGGCGTGGGCCGTCTGCCCTCTAATGAATTTACCTACAGAAAATGAATCAGGAATGTCCCATACGGAGGACCCAAAATAAGTTGAGGCTAGTGGGAGATCTTGTGCTTGTAGTATGGCATAATGTTTACAGCGTATCATTCATCTATGGAATTTGCTGCCACAAGATGCCCCCTGGCCACTGGCTTGGGGGCCTGAAAACGGGATTATCACTAACACAGGTCCGAGGAGACCCATTGCAGGGCAGGAGGCTTATGCAGGGGGAAGGGGATTTAAACCCCCTACCCTGCCTTCTGATCTGCCCCCCCTGCTGGATACAGCACATCTATTTTTGGTGCGGCTGCACCAGCACGGGGGAGGGAGGAGGAGATAGGATTGGGCTATTAGGCTATTTTCATGGCAGCATACAATAAATAAATTACAATGTAAATAAAATGTGTTCACTGTAAATTAATTCTCAAACTCCTCTCTGGATGCCCAATGTATCTTCGTTATGTATTTCCTTTTGGAGTATTTCTGCTACCGCTTTGGGCCAAAATACATGTTACCTGTAATGCATAGTTGGCCTCTTCATTTCTGCATTTTTTAAAAAATAGTTTATGAGGTACATGAAAACCACGAGGAAAGGGGGCTTTAATACGCTCCCCTCTCTGGCCACTCTCCAGTGATGAGGAAGATCACCACCACCACCTCCCACCATCTCCTCTCTTTCCCCTCCACACTGTCAATAGCTAGGCAGGGCGGATCGTGGAAGTGGACCTCTGGAAGACCCTCCCTGCCCAGCCTGTTATGAAGATATGGTGGAGGCAGCAATGGTGTGTGCAGGCTTGCACATGACCAAACAAAAGAAAATATTTCTTTACCCAGCGTGTAATTGGCTTGTGGAACTCCTTGCCACAGGAGGAGGTGATGGCACCTGGCCTGGATGCCTTTAAAAGGGGATTGGACAGATTTATGGAGGAAAAGTCCATCACAGCTTACAAGCCCTGATGGGGAAAAGCAACCTCCTGGTTGGAGGAGTAGGTTTTCTCTGTGCCAGGTGCAAGGGAGTGGCGACTGGACACAGGTATCTTGTTGTCTTGTGTGCTCCCTGAGGCATCTGGTGGGGCCACTGTGAGAGACAGGAAGCTGGACTAGATGGGCCTTTGGCCTGATCCAGCAAGGCTCTTCTTGTGTTCTTATGTTCTTAAACACCCATGGCTGGAACTGGGTGGCACTTTGTCTCAGGCCAGACCTGCCCATAACAGGAGGGCACTGCCAGGTTGATCTCCACTCGCGTCCTAGCAGTGAAGGTGAACGTTCTGCTGGATGGTTGTGGGGAAGCATTCCAAACATGGGCTTTCTTTTCCAAACCCACATTCGGAAAGGGGTGTGCAAGGATGTGACTTCCCTGCCCTACCACTAGGGTGCGCTTGCTGGGCCCCTGCCCACTGCCTGGGGCTTTCCCTCACCCAACAGATGGGCGGGCAATCTCCTTGTTGGCAGTTCTGTTCATGACTATGTACCCTGGTCTGCCGTGAGAAGAGTTCTATTTCAAGTCGTGGACTGGAGATTCCTTCGTCATGGATTGGCTCCTGTGAAAACATCCTTGCCTGTCGTTGGGAGAGGTTCAACATGCAATGGTCTGCAAACCACCTTGCGAGTGGATTTACACGTGCGTGAGCACCCCAACCTGCCACGTGAAATGACTGCTGAGATATTTTCTCGCCTAGATCCTGACAGGCCTGCTTCGAAAGTGGGATGTTCTTATGATTCAAGGCCCTCCTGTCTGAACACCCATTCTTCCTACTCCTATACAGCTGCTCACTCTGTGCTTCCCATTTAGTGCAAACAAAACTGGGTCTTAATCACTTAGGCATCATATGTGGAAAGGTGAAAAAGTAGCTTGTTTAACAAGAGAGGGTTTAAAGAGGAAGGGATAACTCAGACCTTCCGAGGGAGAGAGGCCTATATCCTGTTAGCATAAATATTAGATCGTGATACACAGATATTATGCGTCATCTGCCAGAGGTGTTAAAAGGCACAGAGTTTATGCTGTTGCTAGTTGAATAAATGAAAGCCACTGATCAAATCTTATTAACTCTTGTCACTTAACAACAGCAGTATCAAAGAGAGAAATTACTGCCATCTGACAGAAGTCCCACACGTACCAGAAACCAACTAAGACAAAAGATGTGTAAGCAAGAACGATGAATATTAGAGCCATCAATCAGGATGGGATTCTAACCACACACACAAGAACTGAAATATAAAATGCAATGGATGCTCTTTTTGATCGGCAGAAAAGCACCTGGGATACACTGGGGAGATGATTCAAAGCTTGAGAAGTACGAACAGCAGGATAAAATATTCTTGTCTCTGCAAAATGTTCAAGTGGATTGCAGTTGAGTGGGGGAGTCAGGGGGATACGCACTGAGTCACAGATCCTTGCCCTGCTATGGCCTTTTTGGCAAGGGGGACAGTTGGGAACATAGGAAGCTGCCAGGGATGTGGATCAATTCAAGTCTACAAGTCAAGTCCCAAGTCTTTGCCCCCAGGTCCCGAGTCTTTGGTTGTGAGTTGCGAGTCCCTATCTATTTAATGGGGGAAACGGATTTAAACTTGAATAAAATTCAACTTGTCATAAAGGCTCCAAGTCTCGAGTCGAGTCTTACGAGTCTTTTACAATCGCCGAGTCAAGTCTGAGTCAATTCATTGATGCGACTTGAGTCCGACTTGAGTTCGAGTCAATGGACTCCAGTTTACATCACTGGAAGCTGCCATAAACTGAGTCAGAGTATCTCTATCTAGCTCGTCACAGACTGGAAGAAGAGGCTCTCCAGGGCTTCAGACAGGACCCTACCTGGAGATGTCCCGGATGATGATAAAGATTCAACAAAGATTCAACACATTTCTACTCCACCTTTCTCTCTTGGGCAGACTCAAGGGAGTTTGCAACAGCAGTTAAACCACAATCAGCAAAACATACAGCAAGGCAACTGATGACGACACAACAAATTAAGTGGACTCAGGGAAACTGCGTACAGAGCCTTTCTTGGTGTTGAGTCTTGCTTATAGGTGTGGCTGTGGTGGGTGCCGTTCTGTCCGTGGTAACTTAGTGGAAAGAATGCGGGCAAATAAATTACACATACTTACTTACTATAGACTTGGTTAGAGCTGCAGTCCCGAGGTAAGGGAACAAATATTCCCTTACCTTGAGGAGGCCTCTGTGACTGCCCCCCCCCAGAATGCGGCACTCAACCACTGAGCTAAGGGAGGCCCACCTCAAAACTGATTCTGTACAGCAGTAAAACCTGGCAGGCTGAGCATTGAATTCGAGTGCAGGCACTGCAAAAACTTTGCTTTTGTAGACGAGCAAGGCACAGTTGCAATTGCAGCTGCAGAGCCTGCTCACTTGAGATGTGTAAACAACAACAACAATAATAATAACGCTCAGATTCTCTAGAGTAATGGCTAATGCAATGAGTAAGAAGAACAATCCCAGTGGGTGTGGTGAGGACGAGTTCTGGGAGCTTCCAATATGATTTTTGTGGAAATCATTTAAATAGGATGAAAGTCAGTTCTGCTACATTTTCATTTACTTGTTTCTGATGCCATGATACCTTCCAGTGGTAACAGGGGCTGCAGAGATGGGGAACGAATGAACATAAAGGGGGGGGGGGAATGAAGAATGGAAATTCCCACAGACTGTCCAAGGTCTGTTCTGCCTAGAAATACACCGGATGGAGGCAGACCTGTGCCTGTAAAGTGGATCTATCCCAATCACGTGTCATAGGGCTGGTGGCTACAAAGATCCAGATCTGCCTCCGTGAGAATTACATCAGATGTAATTCAAGCATTCAACACTATGGTACCCTAGGTGTAAAGACACATCTACATAGCATGTACAGTAGCCATTTAATGCTGGGCAGCCCAATCCTCTCCACATTTTAGACCAGTGGAGCGCCACTCCACTGGTCTCAGGTGTGGCAAACGTACCCACTGGGCGGTGGAAGGGCATGGGGAGGGCTAAACGGGGCATTCCGAGGGGGGATTGGTCAGCTAGGCCCAGTAAGGGGGAGGGATCAGCGGCAGCCTTCTCCGTCATATCCTATCCTACCCGGGCCTGGCTGCCATTACACAGGGCTCTCGAATTAGCTTTACCTGGAAGCAGGGAATGAACGTTCCCTCCCCCTGAAGTGACCTCCCGGCAGCCTGTCTCGCGTGCCCCGGAAACTACACCAGCCTCGCTGCATCGCAGGGTGCGGGGTTAGACAGGATTGTGCCGTAAATCACTGGTTAATTTGGACTCCATTAGACAAATGGCAAAAGTTACAAATAGTGCTAAGCAAGAGCAAAATTCCTTTTGTTTGACCACGAATTCTCTCTTGCCAATGCTGTCAAGTAATAATTGCCACAAGGCATCATTTTAAATATCTTCAAGGCCACAGGGAAGAAAGGAATTTTTCCAGAGGTGCAAAACGTTAGCTGGAGATTTGCATGTGTTTTTCGTGGGAAGTGCATTAAGTCCACAAGGCTGCGTTGGGAAGGATTTTCTGTTGTTTTTGGAAGAAAATCATAAGGCTGGCTTTTCTATCAAAGCTGGAGACTAATGGATCTCATCATTTAGGGAAGCCAGTTCTAGACACACAGTTTCGTTTTTTTTTCCTTTTTTTTTTTTTTGCAGATCAGGAAGAAAAAGGTAAAAAGAGCACTAAGCTATTTCATGCTTCCAAAATTCTCCTCCTCTGACTTCCTCCCAACATTGGGTTATTTATTTATTTATTTAAAGGATTTTCCTCCCTTTCTTCAGCCAACAAGGCTTTCAGAACAGCTTACCTAAAGTCAATAAAACAAATAATAAATCATTTAAACAATAAAACGTGTGTTTGGGCTGCACTCCTAAACAAGTATGAGGGAGGAAGCGAGTGCTAACTCAAAACCACCACCACTATTTTTGTTGCCCCCCCTTTGGAGGCAGTGAAAATTGGGGGCCTTGTCGGTTTGGGAGTGAAGCTCAACATTTTCTAAAACTGTCAGGGTTGGAGAGCAGTGTCTCTTGTTTCCTTTTAGAGAAAGCTGAGCATTTTGTGGACAGTAGTGACAGCGGGTGGCGCAGTGGGTTAAACCGCTGAACCGTGAGCTGTCGATCGAAAGGTCGGCAGTTCGATTCCCGTGACGGGGTGAGCACTCGTTGCTTGGCCAGTTCCTGCCAACCTTGCAGTTCCAAAGCATGTTAATGCGAGTAGATAAATAGGTACCGCTTGCGGGAAGGTAAACAGTGCTCTGTGTTCCAGCCGCATGCTACGTGCTGCGGCAAGGAGAGTCATGCCGGCCACATGACCACAGAGGCGTCTTCGGACAACGCTGGCTCTTCGGCTTTGAAATGGGGATGAGCACCACACCCTAGAGTCGGACACGACTGGACTTAATTGTCAGGGGTCACCTTTACCTTTACTAGTGACAGCAATACTGTACTTGAACTTGAAGCACTACTGATCTTGTTGGGGAGCAGCTTCTGCTGGTCATTGTTTTTCCCCCCAGAATGTACCAGGAAATGATTCGACATAGTGATATCACACAGTTCCCTGGTGCATTCTGGGAAATTCCTTGAAACCATAAATTGTGAATTTTGCCTAGTTCATCCTGCCCCAGAGCCCCTTCAGTGCCCCAGAATTATCATATACCGTATATATTGTAGCTCTAGCACATGAACCAACTGCATGACCAGGGTTTAGTGGGATGAAATTTCATCTGGACCAGTCCCAAGTCTTCAGTCACTGTCTAATTAACAACAACAACAACAACAACAACAACAACAACAACAGTACATAGGCAGGCTTTTCTAAACCAAAGCGATTTTTACATTGCAGATGTTCTAATTTTGCATAGAACGCTTCATTCCAGGTAGTTTCTTTCATGGTCTGGTCTCTCTCTGGCATTTGCCTCCCACGCTTCGACTGACGGCAACACTGTCTCCCACTCAGTGTGCCTGCTGCAGAATTCTCTCTCACCGAGGCTTCTGTAGCTCATCAGTGGCGTGTCGACAGCTCTCAACAGCTCACGGATACTTCCGGGCGTCTCGAACTGCCATCCTCAGATCTTCAGGCTATCAAGTTCTTCAGGCTTCAAGATAGCTATCAACAGAAGGCACCTCAAGCAGAAGAGCACCTGGCTTGTCCTTGCTTTGGCCCCTGGGACATTAAGGTCCCTAACCTTAGGAGAAAAGGATCACACACGCCATCCAACTAACTGCTATTCCATGGTTAAAATAGCATTTTAAAATGTCATAAATCATTTTGAGTCACTTGTCATAAGCCAATTTGATGGTCGAAAAACAGTGTATACATCTAACTAAGAAACAAAATAAGGTGAAATATTTCAGGATTAAATGTTGCTAATCTGTCAAGATGGTGTTTTTTTCCTGAGGGCTGCTTCTTGCAGAGGTTGTGAGCCAGCACAGTCATGTGAGCAGTCCTTCAGGATTGCTACCAGGCTAGGTAGGGGTTTCTAGGGGTGGGGTGCAGCTCATCTCATATTTATGAAGAGGAGAGAAAGCTCCAAAATCCATGTTTGCACTGTAAACCACAGAAGCCCTTCTGATAATTGGCTTCTGGAGATGTTGTCATAGATGTAGATAAGCACCTTTCCTCCCTTGAAATCTAATTGAAGGTGAAAATGTGTCAGTGCGAAGGTCCACCTGCTTCCTGCCTTCATCAATCCTCCAGAATTAATTGCTTAATGAGCTCCATTCATATATTTATGGAGAACTGAAAGCAGGCCTTTGAAAAAACACCATAAGTCACTATGACGATGAACTCATTTCCATTCCAAATAAACCTGTATAACCCAACTCTGACTGAAATTAATTGGCTCTTTGCCATCAGCTCTCCTAACAGCAAACTCGGACGTGTATTTTTCCTTCGGCTCTACAACACACTATGCCTTAGAGAAAATTCATCCGCCTTAAATAATATATGGCCACAGTTGAGGGCGTTGAAAAAAAGTCTGACTCTCCAGGATATGAAAACGGCCAGATCTCATTGTGTTGAAAATCATGTGTGAGTTTTTAATTTATTTTATCACGAAAAGTATGTGATATACTTGGGCATATGCTTCGACATGGGAAAGGCGGGGCACAAATCCCTCAAATAAATGAATAAATGAATAAATCTGTATCCTGCTCTTTATTGGAAGAGCCATCAATGGGGCTGGCCCATTTTATCCACAACAAACCTGAAAGGTAGGTTAGGTGCCAAGGGATCATTGTGACCACCAAGCATAGATTTGAGCCAAGGATTCCCCTCTTCAATTCCAACTATAAGGCCTGCTCTGTGCATGCAGGAAAAGGAGGTGGCAGAATGGCTTGCACCACTTCAAACTACAGTTGAGGGAGAATCACAATTTTAAAAGCTCTCTTCACTTAAAATCTCCCTGCAAACAGATAACTAAGATAGCAGGCAAGAATGCCACAGATAATTCAAAAGTGGTAGCCCCCACCCAGAGTTTGATGTGGTATAGTCTGTTCTATCACCGCAGTGTTCTACCCATTGGCGTTGCTAGAGGGGGGGTACTGTAAGTGGTGCACAGCGCTACTCGGTGTTACATTGTGGTCATGCCCACTTGCCATTCGAGTCTCCTGCGCATTGCCTTTACCGCCCAGAATGGCTCCGATGCCGAGTGGGTGGGACCACCATGTAATGCCAAGTAGCGCTGTGCACCACTTACAGTATCTTCCCCCCCCCTTAGCAATACCACTGGTTCTACCATCTCATTTTGCTGCATGTGTAGACCCACCCTTAATCTATAGTGGTCTGAAGGAAGCCAGTTTTGTTCATGAGTAATATGCAGCTGGAGCCAGCGGGTGGCGCAGTGGGTTAAACCACTGAACCATGAGCTGTTGATCGAAAGGTCGGGAGTTCGAATCCGTGCGACGGCTCCTGCCAACCTAGCAGTTCGAAAGCAAGAAATTGCAAGTAGATTAATAGGTACCGCGTCAGCAGGATGGTAACAGCATTCCATGCACCTCGGTGTTGAGTCATGCTGGCCACATGGCCATGGAAACGTCTTCGGACAGCGCTGGCTCTTTGGCTTTGAAACGGAGATGAGCACCACTCCCTAGAGTCGGACACGACTGGACTTAATTGTCAAGGGATACCTTTACCTTTACTAATATGCAGCTGAGGCAGATCATTGGGCAAAGCTTATTAATGAACTACAGCTCATACGTTTTACAGTCTCTGGGTCTTTTCATAGACTCTGAGGTTCCAACCAGTTTCTTTTCTCACTATTGGTGTTGGTACAAGTAGAGCTGGCCCATCCATGAGGCCAACTGAGACAGTTACCTCAGGCAGATTTGGCAGATGACACCTACCCTTGTCTATCCACACACTTCCGCTGCTCCTCCTTATCCCGCTCCCTGGGTTGGAAACAGAATAGGGCAGAGCAGAATAGGAAATATGAAGGAGAAGAGAATAGGGGGATAGAGCGTCCCTGATGCTCCAACCCACCACCTCTCCCCCAAACTTTCTCTTCTGCTCCATCCGCTTCTTCCTTTTCCATTTCAGGAACTGGAAGGAGCAACGGCTGGCACATCACCAAGTCTGGCAAGCTGCCTCAGGCACCGGCAGGAAGTCTTGGGTCAGCTCTGAGTCCGAGTGAAGCTGATGATGATTTCTGTTCATTGACTTTCAGCTTTCTGTGACTCAGAGCTCAATTCTGTCACCCCCGTTGAGTGAGAGAGTGCCATTCCGGGCAGCAGCCTTTCACATGCATGGCCAGTGATGCACATCTGGATACAGCTGAGAAGCTCATCCAGGCCCCGTTGAACTAACTGGATGTGTCTTTTGTTGCAAATGAGGACTCACAGGCATCTCCAGGGTCACCCATTGTCACTAGAGTCATCTCCAAAATTCATAATTATCTGGTTTGGTATATGACTTCATCTGGTTAATTTAAGTCAAATGCCATCTCTTCCAAATGGTCTTCTCTGGCTTCAAAGATTAAGCCAACCCCTTCCCAACTAGGTCTGAGTACTTTGGATAGGTAAGTGTGACCTCTGCTAGCCAGCTGCAAGATAGTAGTGGGCGGATAATGCAGGAAAACATGGCAAACATGTTGATTGCTGTGAATGGCATGACCAGATCACTCAGCCAAGGCTTCTTGTGTTTGGTTGCTGTATCTCTCTCTGTTTGGGACAATCGTTTCAAGCATCTTTATGCAGTGGTTGTGTTTCCATTCCCAGGCCAAGACGCTTGCTTGTTCCTGAATGTGTCTGTTTGCAGGAGGGAGGAGCAATGGTTGAATTTCCAAGTGACTCACCACCCCGGCCTTGTTCTAACATGTGAAGCCAATCTGCCACTCCTCAGGGGCAATGCGATAATGCCAATAAGAATGAATATGCCTCAAGAATACAAACCGGATGGAAGCTCGTCTCCCAAGTCAGAAAGGCTTTCTCCAATTGCTTGCCAAGAAAGATCATAAATACTGAGCTACTTCCAAATAAGCACTAGGGAGTTACCTGCCACTTATCATGCATGCCGAGTTGCCTGCAATCACACTTGGATCAGGGCCTGTAGCAAGGGAAAGAGGAAGGGGGAGCGTTGTGTACTGCTGAGCTGAAAATTCTCTGAATGACTTTTTCAGCTCAAATTTGGGTTGGCAGGGAGTGGGTGGGGGAAGTTTCACGACAGCATACCACCCTCCCTCTCCCCCCCCTTTTTTTTTTTTGCCATTGCTTCCACCGGTTTGATTGCTCTCCTTGCTTCCTTTTTTAAAATCCTTCTATTTCTATTCCTTGGCAGACAAGAAGCATTGCTCACATTCAACATTCTGCCCTTACATCTTGAAAAAACCATACCAGAGTGACGGTAGAATTAGGACATAATGCTCCTGCCCTCATTCTGTTGTCTTCTGGGTAGGAACAAATACTTGTTATCTTCAGAAGAAGGGAAATGGAAGACACTTCAAGAAAAATCTCCAGAAGCATCGGGGAGAATTACTGTAAGTCTCCTCCTCAGGCAAATGGAGTGAAAATTTCACCTCTATTCTTCCCCCCAAATTGCCAACGTTCAGGATCTACACTGCCTCAGATTTCTTTGAGGAGGATGCAACTATTACTCATCTATGTTTTTGTTCTTTTGTTTGTGCTTGTGTTGCTTTGTTTCAGTGTCTTTTTTTCTTCACTCTCACTAAAAAATAAAAATCAATAAAAAACAAATCGCCAACATTCCTCTCACCTTTAAAGCCGGCAAATGGGTTGGTGAACTTGTGGAGACCATTTTACCTCAAATTTGTGCATCAAAGGCTGCCCTGTAGAGGTGGTTGGTTCCTGTGACTCTTCCCATCCTTTCTACTAGGGTTACCAACTCTTGAAATTAGAAACTGATGATATTTCTGTAGACTCTGAGGGAGACTCCAACGTGTAGGTGGCACTATCAGACAGAGGCCAGCATTTTTTGGGTGGGGATAGGGCTGAAGCCTAGCACAAAAACGAGCTATTTGCTGAAAACGTACAGCAAAGGGAAAAAAAAGATGGGGGAAGCCTTGCCCCTTTGTTTTTCTGGCAGCTGGCCCAGAAGCAAACACTCCCCCACCCCGGCCAGGCTGTTTATTTCCCCTGGTCTGTTTGTAGCCCTACCCCCTACCCTCTCAAGGATTTTATCTGGGCATAAGCGCTGACAGGAGTTTTGTTTCAGGCTGTTTTTAATTTTACTGACACCTCAGCAGCTCCTTCCAAAACAACATCCTGAAAGAGTGGCATCTTGTGGTAGCCCGTACTAATAACAGGATGCTCCAATATCACTCTGACTGAGTATTAATTCCAAGAGCTTAAAAACTGCTGTTTTATTACCCGTTAAAAGAGCATTCCGTTCCTGCTCATTGATTTATTTAGACAGAATACTTTGCAATGAGGGACTTAATGACATTCATTAAAATTTTGCATGAACGTGAAAAGAAGGAAAGCTTTATAGAGAGCGATGGCTCTTTATGCGAAGGTGGTTATCTTGGGAAGAACTGTAGATAAAAGCGTTCAAGCAGGGATGTGTGGGGATAATTGCATTGTGTGTGCTTCTGCGTGTGGGGGGAGAACAGCACACCACCACAGAGAGCATGCACATACGCACACGCACACACACACCTGTGCACCTGCAACATGCTCTCACACTCTTTCACACATGCCATGCACATATTAACATATACTCATGCACATACATGGCATGTTGCACATGTATGCAGTTGGGGAGGGGATTAGTGCAGAAGGAGGGAGCAGGGGGCTTAAGCAGCATCTCTCTCATACAAGAGACCAGTTGCTTGGACTGAGCAGCCCAGATCAAAACACCCCCAATTTTTCAGGCTGCAAAGTAGCAGTGGGGAATTTAGGGAGTGAGGATGTGTAGTTCTGAGGAGGAATGAGAGGGGGGAATTCAAAGTATGCCTTCCAGTGGCGATTGGTGGGCACCAAGTTTATGCTCCAGAGAGTCCCTCAGAATGAGGCTGTCGTCCTCATTCCAAGGGGCATTCTGGGACAAGGTGACTGCTGCCATTTGGCCTTGAATGCTTTTATCTACAATTCTTCCCAAGATACCCACCTTCGCATAAAGAGCCATCGCTCTCTATAAAGCGTCCCTTCTTTTCATGTTCATGCACATTTTTAATGAATGTCATTAAGTCCCTCATTGCAAAGTATTCAGTCTAAATCAATCAATGGGAGCCATGAGGAGGAGCATTGCACTGCAAAAGAGATGGTGGTTCTCTTCTCCCTTACCTTTCCAAAGGTTGGTGAGACATGCAAGGAGCAGATGGCTAGCAGGCATTCCAAACTGAGTGGACCTGCTCATCACAGCAGGACAGGGAACTGTGCTAATCCTCCCAGCGTTCAGCACTTGACAAGTAAAACCTAGATATCCATTTGGGGGTTGCTGTGTATAGGTAGAGACCCTTTCTGCACTGCCTGAACTCTTAATTCCATTCCTGCATTTGCTTGCCAACGCATACACTGAAGAGTTCAGAAATATAATATGGATTAGACCAGTTTTTTACCCACTTGGTGGGTCATGACCTGATTTCTGGTGGGTTCCAGGTGATGGAAAGATCAGCTAAGTAATTGCCACAAGCCCTGAGGCTATTAAAAATTAGATAGCTGCTAATTGCCCTTCAAAAAGCGGAGCTCCTGCAGTTTGCATGATAGCTGCTAGTTACCCTGCAAACAGCTGACCTCCTGCTGTTTGTCATGAGCTGAGCTCCTGCAGTTTGCAAGCTTGTTTAAATATAGGGAGATAAATGTTTGAGCATCTCGTAAAGCTAGGTGGGTCCCGATAGAGTGTCATTTTAAAAAGTGGGTCCCGGTGCTAAAAAGTTTGAGAACCACTGGATTAGACTGTTCCTTCAGGTCACGCTGCTGAGGAGGAGCTGAAGAGTAAAGCTCTGTGCTTCTCCTAAGCACATGATCACAGCCAGTGAAGCCTCGTAGGCAGCCATTTTCTTTAGGGGAAAAATTCCGGCGGCCATTTCCCCCCCAAATAAAAAAAATCAAAATAAATTTTAAACGGACCAGGGAGGTAACAGGGGGCCGAGGGGTGGGTGGGACAAATCCGGGACAGGCTCCCCAAATCTGTGACAGTCCCAAAAATTCCGGGACGAATGGCAAGCCTACTTTTAATACCATGATATTCCATGCTAGGCCTAAATGTTTTGGGAGTTGGAGATCTGAAGGATTGCCTGAAGTCCTATAAATGTGCCCACACACTTTGGTCTTTGGATGAAACCCTCCTTCATCTTCCAGCACCACTGCATTGCGGATGGTGGGGGTCAGGGATAGTACCTTCTGGTGGTGGCCCCCAGGCTGGGGAAGTCCTTGGTGTGGAAGATCAGGGTGCTTTCAGATGCTTTCTGATATCTGCTGAAAACAACAGTGTTTAGATGTGGTTTTCCAAAGACATTCCTGAATAATTGTAATATCTATTTGTTTATTATTGCTCACTGTTTCTTGTCTACATTTTGGGAAGTTTTGCAGTTGCAATTATATTGATTATTGTTATTTTGATGATTGTTAGCCACCTCTGGAAGCTGGGTGCTGGGCTAGATGGACTTTTGCTGGATTCAGCCATGTTCTTCTTATGTTTGAAGGGATGGATAGATAGATATAAACATACTGTACATACATAGATGTATACATAATGGAGGATTATTATTCATGCCCTGTTTGTGAGCTTCCTGGTGATGTGGGGTTGGTTGCTGTGAGAAGCAGGATGCTGGTCTTGACGGACCCCTGAACTAGATGGACTCTTGGATCCAGCAGCATCTTCTTGTGTTCTGATTTTTCAGTCTCCCACCTGAAGCATTGCGAGGCATATTGTACTCCTAAAATTATTTTGTTAAAGCCATTTATATCCTTTCTTTCCATTTTAAAATAGGACTCTCAAGGCCATCATTAAAACAATAAAAAATAAAAAAGTGACAGCAACGAGATGAAGAAGACACAGGTGAAATGTGTGCTTATTGTTAAATGTGCACCAAAGAATATTGTTGTGTTACCTGAGTGCTCTAACAAGCTGTACATGTCATTTTTAGGATGGGTTGTTTTCTTTCTGTTGTCTGATGCACTTGGATGGGTCACAAGTTCTAATTTCAGCTGTAGGCGATTAGTCGGACTCACTGCATTAAACAAGTCTGGTTTGGGATCCTTACATAACCTCTGTCGCTTTGATGTGGTGATGGTTTATTTATAACAGCTCCCTGTTAGTGAATTATCATTGCTGCTCCCGAGCACTTTGCAGTTTGCAGAACTTTCTTTTCCTGCTCTTGCTTGCCCTTTGGTATGAGAAAAAAAAGCCTATTGTTTATTTGGGTCCAGCTTAACAAAATGTCTCAGGGACAATTTATGAATGACAGCAACCTTTATGACTTTTCCAGTTGTGCTCAACTTGCTTACTATCCATTGGCCAGTACTCCAAGCAATCTAACCAATCACAAGAGGAAACTAGCCCTTTTCACCCATGAGTCAATGACATCCAGGCTGACCCTTCTGTTCTCCTCCGTATATTTTTAGTAACTTTTGCCAAAAGAAACTGGATGTTTTTACAGATGAGTTTGATGACTTACTACTAGGCAAAATGATTGAAGGTGACATTGGAAAGCAGAAAACCTTGGATTGAAGGGGAGGGAATCTTATCTTTCTTATCTGCTCTTATCTTTTATTACCTGTGCCTGGTAAATCAATGTCCTTGTTTTGGCCCGTTGGGAATTACTGTGGCGGGCGGCGGAATGAGCGTTCTGCCGGTAAGGATCCAGCGGGTGGGCGGGGGGCAGATTAAGGGCAAAAGGAGGATGGCCATAGGCCCAGCTGCTCCGGGAGGGGGCGGGGGATGGCTTTGGCTGAATCCTGTCTCCCGCCACATGGGGGACAGGATTAATCCTGTCCCCCGCTATTCCGAGGAGGCCGATCGGCCCCAGTGCCAGTTACACCCAGGGAAGGGGACAAGCATCGCCTTCCCCGAGTAGACTTTCCTCCGCACAGGAGCCTGTCTGCAGCGGAGCATGGGATCCGGTGGGCGGCCTGGGCCTCCCGCCGGATCCTTAGGCAGGATTGGGCTGCCCGTTTTCTAAAATGCATTGCAACCATTGTTATTCTTCAGGATTTGGCTCCCTCCCCAGGTTTCTGGAGGTGAAGTCTTCTAGTTGGGGAGGGATGCACCTTTGTCTCTAGTGTGCTTGCATTTAATGCAAGCACATGAACACGAAAGCATCATACAGTGCACAATTTACCATTTCACACATTGCAGATGCTGATATACATTTTGACCTGTGATACCATATTATCAGACAATGATGCTTTTCTAATATACCTTTAGCCAAAGGGACACACCCTGTCTTGACTTTTAATTCAGTGGATTAGACATTATTGCAGTGTACACAAATACAGCAATCAATAGAGAGCACAGAGACTTCAGCGTTGCCTAATGTGGAACACTTGGACAGTGATTTTTAACATCATAATAGGAATGGTAGAAGTATGTCCCTATTTTCATCTGTGAAATGTTGAGAAGCATGAGAAAGGCTGAAAAATGTGTGCATGCCATAGGCAGAGTGATGGATTATTATCTTCTAGGATACTTGCAGCGCAATCCTATCCAACTTACACCACTGGTGTAACCAGCGGGGTAGGGCACGGTGGGAGGCTTTGGAGGGGAGATTTAAATCCCCTTTGAAGGGGTTTGAATTTCCTTTTCGTTCTGGGGCCTCCCATTCTCACTGCACCGCTGGTTACACCAGTGGTGTAAGTTGGATAGGATTGCGTTGTTGGGCTTGAACATTAGCTTAGAAGTGTTCTGTACTTTACACGGTAATGGTGACACCAGTGTTTCCCACAGCAGGTACGTACAATGTGAATGACAGGTGGCCTGTATCCATTGGATCTCTCTGTCCAATCTACCTCACTAAGCAGTGCTTTCACCGCCTTGAATGGTTCCGAAGGCGAGGGGGCAGGGCCGCTTCGTGCTCCGGTGTAACGGAGGGTCGGAGCCTCGGCGGAACTTAGAGCTCCGCCCCCCCTGCAGTGACACTAGTGGGTACACAGATGTTCATGGATGCATACCTGTTATTTACACTTTACATGGGAATCGTGTTTGCCATGGGGTCATGGTGTTTGCTGCAGCAAGCATATAAAATGTGGAGCTGCTCTTAGCCACGAAGCCATGGGCTAGCTGAAAATGCAGAGCACTACAGGAAGCCTGAACAGACTCTGAAGTTCTGCTGGTTTGATGTGCTCTCAATTACACAGCGGCATCAGGATATGGCCCATTACTGTAGTACAATGCCTGGCATCTCCAGTTAGATGATCTTTAACTTGGGGTGGGGCAGTAGGAAATTTGGGGGCTGGGTGGCTGGGTTGAGGACTAGCTGATCCCAGAGATCACCTTCCTTAACCCAGAAGCCCCCATCCATCAGAGAAATACGATGTCATCACAAAGCATTATTCTGGGGGCTTTGGAGTAAAAAAATAAAAAGGTGCCACCAGCATGGCTTAGGATCCATGCTGTGCATTCCCCCAAATTCCTCCCAGATACTCCCCAATTTCACCACAGTGGGCAGTGAAATTGGAGGGATCAGTTGTCTTAGCCATAACATGAAGATGCACATGCCCCAATGCGCATGCATTTCCACTCCATTATCACCCAGTCCCCTTAACTATTGTTCTTTGGCTAAATGGGTAGAGTTGGGGGTGGGGGCTTTGGCATTTTATTAAGGGCTTCCTTACATTACCCCCGTCCTCATAATTCAAGGTCTGCCTCTGGACCAGGGGTGATGTCTCTGTCCAATCTACCTCACCAAGGTGGAAGGGAAAACCTCATGCTGACTATTCTGAGTTCTTGAAGGCATGATGGAATATCACAGCCCAATCCTAGCTTTCTGGGCACCGATGCTGCAGCGAGGCCAATGCAGGCAAAGCTGCATCCTGCACAGAAATTGGGAGGTGGGAGGTCTCCTCAAGGTAAGGGAACTATTGTTCCCCTACCCCGGGTAAAGCTCCAGCCCCTGCAATGGGTCTCCTCAGATCTGGGCCAGCTAGTTTGCTGGCGCATATCCGAGAGGCCCGTGTAAAGAAAAGTGGCTCAGGAAGGGGGATAGGATTCAGCGCATGCCGATCTCGCCTACCTCCCGGACCTGATCCATCCACCTCCCACCCCAGTCGCCGTCCCATTACACCTCCTCCCTGCCCTCCTCCTGCCTTGTTTCGCCCCCCAGATCAGCTTACCTCCACCGGAGCACATCCCATGACGTGCTGGTGCTGCTGGCCGGTGCAGGCCTCTGTACCGGTGTGGGCCTGTGGTGCGCTGTCGCAATGTGTATTCCAGCATGTTTGCAACAGCCTGTGCTACACTAGCACGGAGGCTCAATAGGATTGAGTCATTAGTGTGTTAAACAATGTTATGCCTCTGTAGTTTAAAAACCAAAGGGGAAGTAGGTTTAGTCTTGAAGGTAGAAAGACATGAATACCGTATTGGTCTGAGTATAAGACTCACTTTTTTCTCCTAATTTAAGTTTTTAAACTAGGGGTGCGTCTTATAATCAGGCTGTTGCAATTTAATGCCAGTGATTTAATTAATTTTTTTTAATAGCACCAAACTTTAAGGGTGCGTCTTATAATCAGGTGCGTCTTATACTCGGGACAATACGGGTATATGTCCCCAAGTCTGGATGTCCTTGTTAAAGTAACATCATAAACTGAAACGGCACAGCCTCAGCAACCAAGGTGCTGTTGGGAGCATTGCTGAGTGTGCTTTTATTAGAAACATGGAGAGTTGCATAAACGTATGCTCATGATTCATCATGTTTCATGTTAGATAACTTGTATAAATACTGACAAAGGGACCTCATGAGATCAAGGTCTGGCCAGGAAATGCTATAAATTGCCTCCAGGTGAAACGAGGGGAAATGTCATCCTGCTTATTTTTCTCTAACGCAGTGCATCACCATTTGGGCAGTCCCAGAGGTCCATCCTTTTAGCTCCTGAATCCACTTAAGAAGGCACTGCAGCGAAGTATCAGCAGAACCAGTAGGTACTACTCTGAAATGTTTTGGTGATGTGGCAAATTCATCCATTCTGTTTGATGGAGATTTCAGAGTGGATGATGGCATGATGGACTCTGGCATCCCCTGTGGCCATGTGCTTCCTTGGTGCACTGGAGTTCTCATAGCAAACGAAGTGAGGCCAACTGTGGTCCCCTGGTCCCTTCTATGCCTTCCTCCTGCATCTGCTCAGAGGTCATTAGCATGCTCTACAAGCAGGAGGGGACTCACCTCATCTGTTGAGGACTGCAAGGGGGGGGGGAAACGGCATAAAAATGTCACCCCCGTGACGTCACTTCCGGAAGTGACATCGCTCGCCCCATCCCCGGTGATGTCACCGCCACCAGAAAAGGTACCCGTGGGGTGGGCAGGCGTTCTCACTGCCACCTGCCTGCAAGGACACTTCAGTGCCCTCCAATAACCTCCAAAGCATGCAAAATACCTTGCCGCTGCTGCATTGCCGCTGATGCGGCGGCCTTGACCCCCCGCATGTCGCCCGGGGTGGTCCACCCCCCACCCCCTAGCTACACCTCTGCAGTGGTCACAGGGCATGTTTATGCCAACAACCTAGGAAATGTACCAATGAGGTCCTGAAAGCCTAATTGGCTAAGTAACATAGTCAGAAAGGCTACCTGTTCCCCATTCAGGATCAGATGGATAGACAGAACTGTGGGGTGTCGGTACATGTATGAGACTGTGCTATTGAGAAGAAGGGTTAGATGTGTAAGAACTGGGGAATATTTTGGGCCCATTTGAACCCGTGCAAAAGGCTACCACTTGAACTACAAAGGAACCAGGCCACTGGCTCTTAACATCAGAAGATGCTCTTAACATCAGAAAGGTTGCAGAACAGCTTTTAAACAGATTTCTGAGGGAGAGCTCACAGGAGCAGGGAAGCATCTGGTTCAGGATAATTCATCCTTCAGAGACAATGGCGTGAATGTTTCAGATCTTCAAACTGGGATGAGGACAGAACTTGGCAATGAGGATACAGGAAGAAATGATCGCAGTTAAAAGAACCAAAGAGTTGTAGAGAACGTTGCACTCCAAGCCAAGAGCAGAAAGGTTACTATGAAAAGAAAACACGGATAAAGCAGGCATATCAGAACCTTGGTGATTATTCAGTTTATACTCCACTTTTCAACCACATGGCTTTCAAAGAGGCTTTCAAAATATAAAACAAGTGTCAACCAGTGACGTATGTACAGCTCCCTCTTGGAGGGTCTCGTCTCGAATACCCATTGCGTCATCGGATGCAGCGCTATATGGTGGAGGTTATTTTTTCATAGTAGCGACCATTTGTTACCCACACTGCTCTGGGATGCTACTGCATCCCAGGGTGGTTATGGGTTCAAAATGACTGCCATTAAGAAGTGGCTGTCCAGTGGAACTCCTGCTACCATCTATATAGAAACTACTTGCAAAAGTATGGTTTTTTTAAACACACCCGTATGCATGCACACACACACACACACACACACACACACACACACACACACACACACACACACACACACACACACACACACATTCTCAGAAGCAAGATTTGTACTGTCCTTCAGCGGCCAAGCCAGGAATGTAAAAGGCCTGCTTGCCTAGTCAGATGGGCTCCTTCTGCCCCCATTTCCTCCCATCCCTTGCAAATTATACATTAAATATGATTTCAGACTTTCATGGCCAGCAACAATTTTAAAATAATTAGAGTCTAAAGGGTAAAAAGCCACGTCAATAGATATAGAAGATATCAATAAGAACAAGCATACCAAGTAATTCCACGCTGAAGAAGCTGCATTGGTTAAAAACACCACAAAAACACGCTTAAAACCAGGATAAAACCTGTAAAAATCAATAACACATATAAGGCAAATAGGCTCTTCTCTCTCCTGTTTGTAGCAATGCTTTCGCAGCGGGTCTGTTAATATCTTTCCCTGCTACTATAGGTTGCTTGATAATGCTCTCTGCAATTTGAGCGAAACGTTGCATTTTCTGTCTGATATTGATTTTTACAGGTTTTATCCTGGTTTTAAACGTGTTTTTGTGGTGTTTTTAACCAATACAGCTTCTTCTGCGTGGAATTACTTGGTATGCTTGTTCTTATTGATATCTTATATCTCTATTGACGTGGCTTTTTACCCTTTAGACTCGAATTATTTTACAATTATACATTCTCTTAATAAGCCCACCCCTAGCCCCTATATGATGGAAGGCAGACAGGCAGGCTTCAGGCAGAACTGCTACCAATCAGTGCTGCGGGGAGGGCAAGAAGAGAGTCTGCTCAAGCTTCAGCTCAGACCACTAGGGGAGCCTGCTAGGACTGAAGATCTCCTTTGTTCCAAGGCTCAGAGCTTCTGAGCTGTGCCCTGTGGGTTAGCTTAAGGACTGCACAATTTAGTATTGGAGCCTTAAAACCCAGCTTTTAGGAAGTGAGGTTTTGACACACTTCTCTCTGGGGCAAAAATATTCAACATTTCACAGGGGTGATCAAAAGCCCCCTGACAAACTGAGGTGCTCTGTGACCATAACGGAAACGAGACAAGACATATCTTTTGTCTTATTAGGAGGGAGCACAAAACAGAGCTTTCTGCAACCGCCTGAGCTCATTCGGTGCATGAGCTGCCATGATTCCTTTTTTGAAACATGTCTCTGCAAGTAAACAATGTCCCTTTGAAAGCCTTGCAAATAAAAAGAAGATGAGATGGAGAGAGACAGAAGAAGGAAACCGCTCTGTGCGCTTGTGGTGTGTGAGAGTTTTTCATAGCAACAATTCAGGTAGCCTGAACTACTGCAGCTTTATTTAAGAAGAGCAGCAGTATGTATGTTTCTCTGCAGTCCTGGGGATAATGGCAGGGACTGTCACAAGTGATGTTCTAAAAATACTGGATCAGATCTTTCTGCTTCTTTGAGGAGACAGGAAAATTCCTCTGCGGGAGGCAAAAGGATGAAGTTGGCGATTGTCAGAGGAGCTTGGCTGAATGTCACGGCACGCTCACTTGCCCCCTTTGAGTAGGTAGCCGAACATTGTCAGTTTTGACTTGGTACAAATCAAAAGGCAGGATGAACTAATTTGTCCTTCCTGAAACTGGGTATGGATGAAAGAAATGAGAAAAAAAAAGGCTCTTCGCTGCCTACTCATTTATGCAAACTTTGATCTCACATCTGCCTTCCTTCAGATGCTCAAAGGCACAATCGACCGCTATTATTCCTGCTGCATAATTTCTATTCATTTCAACGCAATTTAAGCATTTGCAGCTTAGAGGTTGTATCCAAGAGCTTGTAACCACAGTTTGGAGGTTTGTGAAGACTACGGAGAATAGAAGAGCATGCACACATGTGTGCGTGCACACACATGATGAGAAAGAGTGCAGTACTCATGCTTCCCAGCTTATACAGTTCAAATCTCTGCTGCTGACTCACTAGGTGGCCCTTGGCATGTCACAATTTTCTCAGTCTTTCTTGCAATGCCAATAATGATGATGATGATGATGATGATGATGATGATGATGATGATGATGATAATAATAATAATATACAGTATTTATATACCACCTTTCTTGGTCATTGGATTTCTCCTCCGACTTTAAGGTGGTGTGCATGGGCAGGCTGTCCTAACCCCCCTTAGTGTTTTTTTTTTTACAGTATATAAATTCCAATCTTTCATGAACGGCTACATTCCAGGTGGTATCCTTTTTATAGTCTGGCTTTTTCCCACTGGCCGTCGCCTCCCACACTCGACCAACGCAGCTGGGAGCTATTATCTCTCCTCCTGGAGGCTTTCACAGCTTTTTGTTGACGGCGTGTCTCGAACTTGTCATATCACCGATCTTCAGGCTTACAGGGCGGCAGCTCTCCTGACTGAGCCAGACCCCATCCCTTCTATTATGTAATAGCTGTATAGATGTACCTAATAATACTAAGTCTCCCTGCGCATTGCCTTCACCCCACTGAATGGCTCCGAAGGCGAGGGGACGGGGCTGCCTCGTGCCGGTGAGTAACGGAGGTCAGTGTGGTCGGAACTTAGCGTTCCGCCCCACCTCCAGCGACGCCACTGCTCGTAGCTTCTGATAGAAGCCAAATTATGCAAAACAGGTATGTATGTGGTTAAATTGGTATAATTTACTGAAATTTCTGAATGTGGCTTCTCTGAATGCACTACTCTGGGAGACGGGGACAGCTTGGCAATATTCAAATGCCCTTGCCTTTTCATAATGAATGGTGGCTTTTGTTTATTAAGTTGTACATTTCCTTTCATATTTCAAGGAGCCTGCACTGATGCAACTTCATGGATAAATATCAACTGATTAATTTGTTCAGAAGTTGAGAACTTCTACAAATCGTTTGCTTCACCCCGGCCAGCACCTTACCTGCTCTGACACGGGCTGCGTCCGTGTGAGGTGGGTGCATGGAGCCTCTGGCCATTTCCACTGGCGGCTCCGACATGCATGACGGCAGCGCAAGAGTTGTGCCACTGTTAGAGGCCTTATGGCAGCAGAACGGGAGATCCGCTGCCTTAGATCCTCATTGAGCCGTAAGACTATAAACTGCTGTAACACTCCCATTTCTCAGCAGATTTGCACACAATATGGTAGGGTGCTAAAGGCTGCCACCTAGTTCCTGTGCAAAGTTTGAAGAAGATTGAATGGAAGGTTTTTGGATGTTGTGAGGTATTGAGTATTCAGAGCTTATAATGGCAGAACCCTGTTATTACTCCCCAGTGTCATATACAGGAACTGGACTGCCTGCATAATACTGGGCAAAATGGAACAGTGATCCTACAGGGTGTAACCTGGTTCATGCATTCAAAATGAAAAGGAACAGAAGGCTGCCGCAGAAGGGAAATATCCAGTCAGGCCCAGGTTCAATCAGTCATCCCTTCTATTATGCAATAAAAATATTCCAGTTTTTCTAAACCTAAGTAAAGGGTTGACCGAGGTCTTCTAGCAGCCTCTTTTTGTTGCTCCACAATATGTCTTTAGTGTCAGATGATGAAGTCTGGACTGCCTGACTTTCCGTCAGCCTGAAGTACCTGCAGCCTGACCCTGCTCACAGCTGGCTGGGATGAAGGACCAGAGGTTCCATCTCGGAACATATGACGTCCAAGTAGTCCAAGCTCCAGTGCCTCTTTTTTTCCCCACAAACAGCTGCTTTGGCGGGGATGGGGGCATGTAGTGCAACCCTTTGTTCAATCAAAAGTAAGCTGCATTGTATTCAATGGATTTATTTCCAGATAACCTAGAATCACAACCTTAATTTGTCTAGGGTAGGGACATCAATCCAATGTTTCTCACTGTGAAGGAAGGTGAAAATCTGGACTCAAAAGCAAGGCATTCTGCTCATCAGAAATTCACAGGAGGGAATCTTAATCTGCCCCATATGAAGCAGCCCTGGCATCAATTGCCATTCTCTTGATTGGACTGGAAGGAGGGTAATTGCTGTGGCTTCTTTTTGTTGATTGCTGACTCTGTAGACGGCTGGAGTGGGTGTAATGATCATGCTCTCCAGACAATTGACAGTGGTTTTTTTTAACCACTATTAGCCGTGGGCAGAGGGAGAGGGAGAAATAGGTCCATCATGAAAATGTGCAAGGACTTCATCTTGTTCCTCATACAGTGGAGAGAGGGTGTTTTCATTGCTGACATCTTATCCAGCAATGAAAACTTGTTTATGTTATTAAAAGGCCATCTTGTGGATTTCCACTTCCTTTTGTGTAATGGCTCCAGTTGTCAGAGGCTGCAAAATTTGGAATGGCACAGGGTTTTTGCTTTACTGTATGCAACATGCATGATGGGCTATTATATACATGTGTGTGTGTGTGTTTGTGTGTATGTGTCTTACATTTATATGTCATCTATCTTCAAGGAGCGTAGGCCAGCATACATGATAGCCAATCCTGACTGGGCTAGAATGGAAGCTTTCATGGCCCGCAATTATCTTACATGTTTTTGGTAGTATGGGTAAAGATGCCATGTCGAAAGAAAAAGCCTGGATCAAAATAATCTCCTATGCCGATCGCGGGTCTCCAAGTACTGGCAGCCATGAACGGGAAAAATATTAAAATCCAAGGTTTGCAAAGAGTCCAACGTTTCGTTCCAATGCCTGGAACTTTTTCATAGGAACAATCCTGGGGGATTGCAGATGAGACCATCACAGGTTACAAGCCATAAGCAAACTCCTGGTTTTAGAAGTAGGTTTTCTCTGTGCCAGGTGCAGGGGAGTGGCAGCAGGAAACAGGAATTATCTTGTTGGCTGTGTGCTCCCTGAGGCATCTGGTGGGGCCACTGTGTGATACAGGAAGCTGGACTAGATGGGCCTTTGGCCTGATCCAGCAGCCAGGCTCTTCTGATGTTCTTATGTTCTGTGGATTATTTTTCTCTTCTTGACCTTACTGTTGAACATTCTATTGACTAAACTGAGATCTCTATTAATCTCTCATTAACAGCTCTGTAGCCAATTACAAGAAATCAAGAGGATCCTTTAAAATACTACATAGTAGGACAGCACAGGGAGGACTGGCGGTTCCCAATATGAGAGGCTGTTGCCGTATTGACAGCTGCTCTGCACTGGTTGGCCATGTCATAAGGTGTGTCTAGAAAGCAATGGGCAGTTGAGCAGGAGGGGATAAGATCAGAGGCGTTGCTCCGGTAGGGGCGGGGCTGTAAGTTTCGCTCCTTCGAAGTCCCTTTACCGAGCGAGACCCTGCCTGCTGCTTTCTCCACAGGGGAAAGGCTCCGACAGTGAGGGGGCGGGGCTGCCTCCTGCTCGCTCGGTAAAGGGACTACGGCGGAGCGAAACGTACAGCCCCGCCCCTACCGGAGCGACGCCTCTGGATAAGATCCCACCCACTTTCTGACTAGTTCTGGACTCTTAAAAGTGACAGGAGGACTATAAAAAGCTCTTCCTCTCCACTTTCTCTCTCTCTCTCTCTGTCCAATGTTCTATTATTATGATATTGGACAAATTTAGAGATGCTCCAGCTCTGCTGTTATAATCACCCCTAACATTCGATTTCAGAACAATTGAAATAAGACATACAGCCTGCAGACTTTAATTTATGGGTTAATAGAAGTATGATCAGGGTTTGTGACTTTATTAAAGTGGGGCATTTTACGAGCTCTCAGGAATTAAGCCAGGAAGGCTTTGACCCACTGTATTTTCCATATCTGCAGATAAGGAGCTTCTCACAGGTTTTACAAAGAGGATCAGATGAATTTAGGTCACTTACGAAATTTGAACAATGATGTCACCAGCAGCAGTCTCCGAAGGGATTATTCTCCTGGGTTTATAAATTACTCTTGGAGGCTGAACCTCATGTAGACCGTGATAGAAACAACTGGGAAAAGGGATTCTTCAATAAAGCTTAGTGGCCCACAATGAAAGTTGATTTGTCATCAAGTGGTTGGATCTTTTGTAGATATAGGGTTGCTAAAGAAAATGTTTATGACGTGTTTTGTATGTGGAACTGCATGCCATTTAACATTCAGAGAATGCGGAAATGTGGAAGAAATGGGACTGACTTTAAGCGTATTTGGTCCAGTGGGAAAATGTCATTACTGAAAAGAGATGATAGGAGTAATAAAAAAAACTCTAGCAACTTTTGAGTTACCCTTAGAGACCCTCTTGTAATCCCACTGGGTGAGCCATTATAGTAGTAGCAATAAGGCAAAGTCAAGTTAAGTTAATGGCCAATGTGCTGGTTGCTGCCTGTATTTTAAGAGCTTCAGAAAGAAGCCTAGTTTACTCCAATTGATCTAGTAGATCAATGGAGTTGGAAAGTGTGGAATCAAAGTCTTGTGCACAAACTCATGTGCTATATATAGAGATATGGGACCAAGTTCCAGAGGGGCATCCATATATCGGTCTGTAGCAGCAGAAACAAGAGTCATGTGGCCCTTTGAAGGCTGACTGACAAATTAACAGCCCAATCCTATTTGGACGCCACGCTGACATTGCATGGACACTGGTGCAACATCTGTCATATCCTCAGCCTGCCCAGGCAATGCCACGCCAGCACAGCCCTCTCACTAATGCTGGTGCAGCCCTTCCCAGGAACGCAGATAGTGTCCATGGAAACCCTGACACAGCTTGTTACGCATGGAGCAGCATCCTGGCACTGGTGTGTCATTCACACGTCGTCGACATGATGTCGGTGCATCCTCTTTCCCACTCCACTACTAAAGTCTTTGGCAGAGGTGTCGGAGGAGCCCCACTCCATCTTACCTGCAACCTTCTTACCTGCAACCATCATCATCTTGGCTCTGCCACTCTCTGTTTTAAAACAGAGTAACCACAACAAGGTAGAGCAACCCAAACAAGGAAGTCAGGACTAGTTTTCTCCTGACTTCCTCCCCTGACTTCTCTTGACTACTGCCCCACTTCCAAAAAATGAATTTTCTTTCCCTTTTTGGTAGTGGGGTGGTGCTTCTCCCAGCTCCCTTTTTTCGGGTGCTCTGTTGAAAAACACAGAGCAGCTAAGTGAAGATGACAGTGATGACAGGTAAGTGGATGCAAGGTAAGGCAGCTTCAGAGGTGGCCAATGGTTGCAGGGAGCCATCCGTGCCCATTTTCTGCTTAAGGCAGCCTGCCTCACCTCACAACCAGGGCTGGGTTGGTCCTGGTGGAGACTGAACCATGAGCTGTCGATCGAAAGGTCGGCAGTTTGAATCCGTGCGACGGCTCCTGCCAACCTAGCAGTTCGAAAGCAAGAAATTGCAAGTAGATTAATAGGTAACACGTCAGCGGGACAGTAACAGCGTTCCATGCGCCTCGGTGTTGAGTCATGCCGGCCACATGACCATGGAAACGTCTTCGGACAGCGCTGGCTCTTCGGATTTGAAATGGAGATGAGCACTGCCCCCTAGAGTCGGACACGACTGGACTTAATTGTCAAGGGATACCTTTACCTTTACCTAGATAGCAGAAGGGCACAGTTGGCAGGGAACAGCATACATCATGGTGGCAGATGAGCAAATGAGTGAGCCCCTGATAGTGGAGCTGACGTTGTTGGGTCCTGTAATGGTGCCACCTGATTAGATATGGATACAGATTTGCCAATGTTGTTTGAGACAAGTTTTTGTATCTTTCTTATATAGTTTGCTGTTGCCAGTAAGTAGTCTTTTATGATCAGGGGCCTATCTGTAAGCAAGGACAGGCCTACCACTCAAGGTGATAGGGTGCACTATAGATTCTGATGATACATTGGAGTGGTTTGCTGGGAGCTGCAGGTGGCAACCAATGGTGTGTATGTTTGTTTGTACAGTATGTATGTATGTACTGCATATATGTACTTATTTTTTCGTGCATGCGCAGAACGTTTCTGAGGGAAAAAGGGCTGCCCTTTTTCCCTCAGAAACGGTCTGCGCATGCGCGAAAACGTTATAAATTACGTATCGCCGCATTGGGCCTCGTCAGAAGGGGAAGATGTCCCTGGAGCCGGCTGCAACGAAGGGGGGTTTGGCTGGCGCCATTAGGGTGACGCGCGCGCCCCCGCTCATGGGCAGCGCGCGCCCTAGTGACGCGCCTGGCTGTAGACAATGAGTTGCATGCTGTATTCTGTGTAAAAGTGGGAAGCATGTACTGTAATTAGTGCAGTGATCTGTGGGTTTGTGGTATAGATTGGTGCTTATAAGTCCATCATGTCATTGCACAGTGGTATCCAGCATGGGAACCTGCTCTGGAGTGGTTTGATGGTGGGGTGAAAGTTGAGAAATTTCTCAAGAACCTCCTGTCCATGGGTCCAATTGCAAAATAAGTCAATAATGTCTCTCAGGCAGGGCCACTCAGAGGAATTTTATCAGGGGGTACAAAGTTTCTTTTGGGCCCCTTCCCTTCATGTGAATTTGGCTCCTGGGCCCCCCTTTTTTGCTCCGGGCCCCTTTTTGACCCATTTTTGGCCCTGGGCCTGGTTATGATTGTACCCCCCTCACAGAGGCCCTGCTCTCAGGTCCAGGAGACATTTTTGGGGATAGGAACTGAGGAAACGTCGTCAATCAGCCATGAATATATTAGCATGCTGTGAAGCCACAAGTCAAGACCTGTGGCCATGCAGTTGACCTGAAGGTACAAGTTGTGTACAAAATTGAAGCAATTATGGGTGAGGACAAAATGGCAACACTTGGTAGCCAGATTAGCAGTAGTATTGTCTGAGGTAATACTCCTGATAACTTATAATTCATCTCTGTGGGGGATGTTGGTGTGTAGAGCCTTTACATCCATGGCTACTAGGCTAAGAATCTCTGAGAGATAGTCAATTGATTTTAGTTTCCACAAGAAGTCAGTGATTTGGGAGGAAACACAGCAACAGAACAATGCACTTTGGCAGCCTTTTACCAGCTTTTGGAATAATACGAGACCATATGAAAATGTCAGAGAGGAGGTGCTGAATATAGGTTTATTTTCATATGCTGTTACATTGTGCCTATGGAATATATACACACAGTATATGATTTACACGAGCTTCAGTTTATTAGTTGCTTACGTACATTGTATAGTTGGAATAAGTTCTAACCATGTGTCCAGGCCCTGTACTGTAAACTGATCTACCTTTCTTTTCTTCTTTGTTATGTATTAAAACTAAAACCTTCATGCATTCATCTCTGAATACAGAGAGAACATCTGTAAATGGTTAACATTCTTCAAAACCTTCAAGCTTGTATGGGATGATTGTATGTTTTCACAGAGGTTGTATAAAGGTGGTGGTGGTAATAGTGGAGGTAGCCCTAGTTCAATTATGTATACGAATGAGTTTATACACACACAAGTAGGAGTTGTGACCATAGAGAAAAGAACCGATAAGTGTGTTACACAATTCTTAGCTGAGAATCGGTCAAACTGAAAGCTACAATTTGGGTGATGGTATACTTTGTATATTGTATATAAGTATAAAAAGGTAAAGGTGACCCCTGAGAATTAAGTCCAGTCGTGTCCGACTCTAGGGTGTGGTGCTCATCCCCATTTCAAAGCCGAAGAGCCAGAGTTGTCCGAAGATGCCTCCGTGGTCATGTGGCCGGCATGACTCTCCTTGCCGCAGCACGTAGCATGCGGCTGGAACACGGAGCGCTGTTTATCTTCCCACAAGCGGTAACTATTTATCTACTCGCATTAACATGCTTTGGAACTGCTAGGTTGGCAGGAGCTGGTCAAGCAACGAGAGCTCACTCCATCGCAGATTCGAACTGCCGACCTTTCGATCGACAGCTCATGGTTCAGCGGTTTAACTCACTGCACCACCCGCTGGCCTGTATATAAGTATAATACATTGCTCTTATTTAAAGCATAGGTGTTCCTCAGACTGTTTGATCTTCTCACAACAGCCCAGTAAACTCATGGAATACCGCTGGTGTTAAAATGTACATGTACGTGTTCACCTCCTCTTCTGGAATTTGTATCTATCTTGTGCATTTTGTCAGTGAACCACAAGATGGCAGTAAAGGAAAATTTAAGCATGCACATTAAGGGCATTCAAGGATATGGAGCTTCCAACTGTGATTAAGATGCCAAAAATAGTGATGTGTTAGAGCCTTGCACACTTCTAGAAAGCTGCCTGGTGAGAAAAGGAATCTATTAGAATGTCTTCTCAAACTATCAGGAGTTTATTGAGAGCTGAATATAATTGAACATGAACACATAAGCTGCCCAATTTCCCGAGTCAGACCAGACAGCAGAGGCTGTCCACCGTCTCATGCAGTCCTCCGATCGGAGATTCTCTTAACTTTAGATGCTGAAGACTGAGACTCGAACCCCTCGGCATGCAAAGGTATGGGCTGTAGCCCTGAGAGACCCCTCCCCAGATCAGATTCCTTGCTGTGGCACTAGTTCCAGCAATGCAAAGCTTCAATAGGATTACGTCCTTATTCACTTATTTTGTGGATTTATAAGCTGCCTTTCAGTAAGAGGACTGTTTGGGTGGCATAAAACTGAAAAACAAAGATATGATAAAATAAAACAAAACAATGGCAAAAAAGAAGGAAGTAATAAAATCACAGAAGCAGGAGACAAAATGTGTGTTTACTATGGTACAATCCTGTGTAACGTTGCGCCTGAGAAGTGCGTGCTCCACAGGCGGAGGGTGCCGTAAATGCACCATAAAGTGCATTTTCGGCACCTGGGGAGAAAAGCCCACCGGCGCAGAGGCCGGCAGGCCTCTCTCTGCCACAGACCCGACCTGCAGCCACCGGAACAAGGTAAGGTGGGTGGGTGCAGGGGCAGGGGGAGGGCAAGCCAGGTGGTTGAAGGAGGGCAGCTGTTGGCTGAGCTGGCCCAGGTGGGGGCGGGGATGTCGGCAGCGATATCCCCATCCCCATTTCCGGGCTTGGCAGCCCTTACCCTGCCGCCGCATATATATGTCGGCTCGAGAGCTGGCATACATCTGAGCAGGCCCATTGGGGCCAGGCAGCTCATTCATCCCCTTCCTCCGAGGAGACCCCAGGCTGCGCCAGAGCGACCTGGGAAAGGCTGAGGATCCTGCGGCTGGCCCTTTGGGCCAGCTGCGGATCCATATGCAGGATCGGGCAGTTAATTGTATACTTCTTTCTGATATAAGGATTATATATAGTAAATCCTTGTTATCCACTGATTCCAATCCCGCGGAGGTGCTTATCTGTTTCTATAAAAGTGTAACACATTTTGCCACACACGCAGTCTCTTCACACCCAATTGCAGCCATGCGCAGTAGCAAAAAAGTTCTGAGAGGCCTATTGCTCAGCATCGACATGAGGGATGTCTCATCGCATTCTAAGGGAAGCTGCAATATTCGTAAATCTAGGCATAAAACTGCTCTGGAAAGTGCTGCATGTACTGTAGTATGGGAAGTGTTTACAGAACGGTACACAAATGATGTGTCTATGATAAAGGATAGTGAAAATGAATAGTGAAGAGGGTTGCGGGAACCTAATCCCATTTTTCCCATTGGATCAATGCTTCAGTAACCATGGTTTCCGCAACCACGAGATTTTCCAAAACATAACCCTCACAGTTAAAGAGGGGTTATGACTGCAGTGGCGTCACTGTAGGGGGGCGGAGCTCTAAGTTCCGCTGTGATTGGAGCCTCCGTTACACGGAGGAACAAAGCGGCCCCGCCCCCTCGCCTTCGGAGCCTTTCAGGGAAGTGAAAGCAACGTGCAGGGAGTCTCCTGTGAATTGCTTTCGCTTCCCTGAAAGGCTCCGAAGGCGAGGGGATGGGGCTGCTTCATTCCTCCGTGTAACGGAGGCTCCGATCGCAGCGGAAATTAGAACTCCTCCCCCCCTGCAGTGACGCCACTGTATGACTGTAATTGAATGTACCTCAAAAGAAACAATAACAGAAACACTAAAATCTAATAATGCCATGACAACATTAAAAACAAGGTATGACAGCGCAATCCTATCCAACTTACACCACAGATGTAACCAGCGGTGCAGGGAGAACGGGAGGCCCCAGAATGGAAAGGGGATAAAAATTCCTTTTGAATCCCCCTTTGGAGGGGATTTGAATCCCCTTTCCTTTCTGGGGCTTCCCGTTCTCACTGCAGCACAGGTTACACCGGTGGTGTAAGTTGGATAGGATTGCGCTGTGAATCATGTTGGAATGCTTGGGCAAATAAAAATGTATTCACCTGGCACCAAAAAGACATTAAATTTGGTGCCAGGTGAGCCTCTTTGGGGAGGGCATTCCATATCTGAGGTGCCACAACTGAAAAGGCCCTCTCTTCTGATTCCACCCGCCTAATGTCAGATGGTGTGTGGACCTGGGGGAGGGCCTCAGATGAAGGACAACAAGTTTGGGAAGGCTCATGTGCAATGGGACAGTACTTACAACCCTTATAGAGTCTAGTATATGACTTCACATCCGGGGGGGGGGGAGGGTTAAGTTTGTTCCATAGCCTCAAGGCCATCACTCTCCGAGCTCTATGACCGTTCCTTTCCCATCCTGTTGGAACAGAAAGCAAAGATGGGCTGATGCAGCACAGTTAGGACTTGGCCTTTACTTGCTGAATCTACTGAATTACGGCAGTTAAAGTTTGCATGCATAGTTACCATACTAATATTTAACCAATCATAATGCATGTGTGACGTCACGTCACCCAGCAAATGCAGGAAATGGGAACCCCCATACCCCCCCCCCCCCACCCAGTTTAAGAATTCCTTGTGAAGTTGCTAGGCTAAGTTGACAGATGAGGGAAACAAAGATAACTAATCCTATGGGGGTTTAAATTGTTGTAATACACTTTATAGAAGTGATGCTTTTCTTAGTACTACAGAGGGTTTGACAAGTAGACTTTGAATGGTGAAGTAGGAGTGTTGTTGTCTAGGCAAACAGCCATTAAGTGCCACTCTCCATTATTCCAGGCTTGTAGGATAATGAAGGAATCAATCAGATCTATATAACAGTGACACACCAGAGATAAATAGCCTTGTGAGGGCTTTTTTTTTTTTGAGAGAGAGAGAGAGTCTGCAAAAAAAGAAAAAAAACAAACAAACGAAAAAACAAACCAGACACTTCAGGCAGCAAACTCTTTTTGCAATGCTTTAATTTATGACTGACGCAAATGCAAATGCATCAACTCAGCAGAAATGTACAAAGTGTATCACACATGTTTGGTGACATACCCCCAAATACACAACCCCCACAACCACAGTCTGAGATGGTACTATTCTGCAAGTCATCACCCAGAATGGCATGTTTTGTCTCTGTGGTTGGATTGGTGTGAGGCAAGACATACTGTTTCTTCCTCTAGTGAATGGTACCCGGTTCACTCAAACAGCAGATGAGATGGGAAGAGTATTGCTGGCCTGTACCACATGTTTCAGTGCTTATGATTTTACTGGTTCGTAAAAGTATTGGAACCAGAATCAAAGAACACGAGCGACACTGCCGATTGGAACAACCAGAGAAATCTGCGATTGCTGAACACATTTTACGAACTCGTCATCAAATGACGTTTAGTGAGACGTAGGCACTCTCGAAAGGTGGAACTTACTATCAAAGATTGTGCAGAGAGGCAAGAGAGATTCAAAAACATCCTAACAACTTTAACAGGAAAGAGGAGGCTCTGAGAATCAGCAATAGAAGTACCAGGATCTGCAGGCTTCATAGAGATCTGATGAATTTAAAGCCTGCCTACTGAATTGTGTACTCTTTCTTTAAGACCTAATGGCTGGCGTGCGTATTGCCTTTAAATAACTGAACTTCCCCAAGAGTTAGAACTTTTGTGAGTGGTCTTCCACATATATATCTTTTGATGGTGCCCGTTTTATACATGGACAAAACGTTTGGACTCAAAAACCTACCAAGACCATGGTCCTTAGGCTTGGAAAATTTAAACTTTGTTATTTCTGCCGGCCATGAAAATCTTAGAAGCTATGTTATAAAACATACAAATCTGCATAACAGCTCGGTGATTAATAGAAGCCAACATAGATTTGTCAAAAATAAATCTTGCCAGACAAATCTCATCTCCTTTTTTGAACAGGTTACTAGCTTACTGGACAGCGGGGATGCTGTGCTGTGGTTGTAATTTATCTCAACTTCAACTTCAGTAAGGAATTCAACAAGGTTCCCCACGACATGCTAATCAGCAAGTTGGTAAAATACTGTATAGACTAGAGCAGCGGTTCTCAAACTGTGGGTTGCGACCTGCCATTGAGAACTGCTGCCGTCCCCTGCCCCCTTAAGGGGCGGGGGGACAACATGGCGGTGGAGGCAGTGATCCGGGGGATCGATGCTGCTGCCAAAGTGCCCAAAACTGGCCCTGCTGTACCTACCGGGGCTTGGGGGGGCTTCGGCGAGGCCTGCGTGACCTTCTGCAGGCCTCCCTGATCTTTGGATCGCTGTTTTGCGGCGATCTTCGGGTACTTCTGGTTTTCGCGAAAACCAGAAGCGCCCGAAGATCGCTGCAAAATGACAGCAGGGGCGGTATTGGCGGCAGTATTGGCAGCAGCGGTGGCAATCCCACGGATCGCCACTGCTGTTGGCCCCGCCGCTGCAAACACCCAAAGAACTTTGAGAACCGCTGGGCTAGAGGATACAATCGTTAGGTGGATTCACAACTGGTTGGACAACCATACACAAAGGGTGCTCGTCAATGACTTCACATCAACCTAGCCCTAGAGGACAGTTTTGAATGGAGTGTACCAGGGTTCTGCCTTGGGCTCGGTTCTCTTTAACATCTTCATCAATGACTTGGACAAAGGGATACAAGAAGGAGACCTCATCAAATCTGTGGATGACACCAAGCTGGGAGGAGTAGCAAACACAATAGAAGACAGTAGAAGCATTCAGGAAGGCCTTGACCGAATGGAATACTGGGCTGAAACAAACAGGATGAAGTTCAACAGGGACAAATACAAGGTTTTGCACTTAGGCAAAATAGCCTGCATTAGTAGAACTGTAGCTTCCAAGTCGCGAGAAATAGTGGCTCTACTTTACTCCACATTGGTCAGACCTCATCTGGAGTACTGTGTCCAGTTTTGGGCACCACACTTTAAGAAAGACTCAGCCAAACTGGTTCAGAGAAGAATGACAAGGATGATTAGAGGTCAGGAGAACAAGCTCTATGAGAAAAGGTTGAGGGAATTTGGTATGTTTAGCCTGGAGAAGAGAAGGCCGAGAGAGGATGAGATACAGCTTACTGTATACCTGAAGGACTGTCATATGGAAGAAGGAAATTTGTTCTCAGCTGCCTCTGAAAGTAGAATGATAATAAAAAAGCATCTTTTTGGGAGCATCTTCTGTTTTTTCCCTCCATTCCAAAGGATAGTTTTGAGAGAATGACAAGTGCTACTTAGAGTGTAATGGAAAGGTATGAAACAGGAGCAGCCACTGGAAGCAATGCGATTACCGATCAGTTCATTGAGCAAATGAAATTGCACAGGAAGGGTCTGAAAGCCTTCTCAGTGTGGATAGCTTTCTTCCCAAAAGACCCACACAGCAGAGTCTATGTCCACTCTGTTTAGGGTGGGAAGAGGGCCTAATGGATTTGGAATAAACATCTCTTACTTGAAGGGTCATCTCCTCCCATAGCAACCTGCCCTTGTGCTCTGGATGTCCCTAGGGGTGTTCATTGAAACCCCTCCCCATGTATACCCCCCCCCCCAATCCTGCTTTCCATGTAACATCCCAGTGATATCAAACATTGTGGCGCCTGGCCCTGATGGACAAACTCACACCCAACCGATTATTCAGGTTAAGGCTGGATTAAGGACAATTGAATTCCACTCATCTCCTTGGCTAAAAGGAAAACCAGTCCTGCAACCTTTTTCTATAACCCTGCCTGTGTTTTGAACTGATGTAACCAGCTCATAAAACATATTTGGTGGATTTTCTGGATGTGCCTTCTTTGCAGTCTATTTTGACACATTAATAATCTTCCTTGTAAAAGTGGGCTGTGTGTTGTCCTGTTCTTAGGTTGTGCTGTGTGTGTGTGTGTGTGTGTGTGTGTGTGTGTGTGTGTGTGTGTGTGTTTCATAATGTAAAAGGGAAAATATTCGAGAACAACATAATGTAAAAGGGAAAATATTTGAGAACATAGATCCACTATGGGGAAAAAAGCAGGGTATAAATTTAATAAATAATTTAATAAACAGTAATTTAAAAAAAATCAAACACCAGATTTCCACATCCTTTGAAGGCTAAAACTGCTAAAATGTTTCTCTCATATAAGCAGCTAAGGTGTGCGATAGCGAATAGCCACAGCCCATAGAGCCATCATGGCTCATTTAAGTAAGCAGCTTCTAGCCACCAATATTTATTAAAGAAGCATCTTTTACTTGGATTTCATGAAAAGCTAGAAAAGGGTAATTTCATTTATTTTTAGTGTTATCATTAGGAAAAAAAAACATTTAGGGGAAGAAAGAAAAAGAAAGTGTGGGAAGCAAGGATAAATGTCTGGGGATCTAACATTTTGCAGTGGGGCAAATTTTTGCACTCCCTTGTCATACAGATACACTCTGTAGCACCATTTTCTTCTTTCTTTATTTGAAAATATAAATATAACCAAGAAAATATAAACATATAATATAAGAAGCTGCCATACTGAGTCAGACCTTTGGGCTATATAGTTCAGCATTGTCAAGCACTGATTGGCAGAAGCTCTCCAAGGTTGCAGTCAGATGTCTTCCTCCCTCTCTGGAGATGCTACCAGGGATTGAATCTGGACCCCTTTGCATGCAAAACATGTTCTCTGTGACTGATGCATGCATCCCAACAACATTATATACTTATATATAAAGCATAAAGACATTAATATCAAGTTGTTTTCAGGAAGAAAGTAATGTCAGAGCGGTCAAGTATTTGAAGCTTTCTAGACGGTTTCCCCTCTCCCTAATCAAACCTGTCTCTTGAAGAGAGGAAGCTGCCTTGCTTCGTGGCAGTAAAGGATTCAACTGTTTTCAGTGTTTGATGGTGAAAAATGAGATGCCAGAAACAGCCTCTGGAGTTCACTAGTTGAAGTAACAGTTATTAAGGCTGTCATTTAGAAGCCTGGGGTTAGACTCAGCAGGCAACTGGTGTCAGGAAATCTGCTTCCCTGTACAATTTTTCTCTGTGTGCATTGTCAGCAGGAAAACTCAGCATTCAGGCTCTGTTGAAGCTGAATTCAGAGATACCTACTACATCATGAACCTCGAGGCAGCCTGATTCTGGAGGTTGGATTTGAGATGAATAAAAGCAATTCTATGGTGTACTTCAAGGGCTCAAAGCACTTACAGTGCAATCCAGTGTAAGGATACAAAGTCGCTTGACTTTGGCTGCGTTTGCATTATGTTCAGCCAATCAGAGCCCACTGTTTGACCTGCAGGCAGGACACTAGACGCATACGGAATGCGAACGCAGGCAATGTAGCTCTGGCTTAAGCCCATTCCTGGGCTGCAGCGGCGCAGCCCGAAAACACCTCGGGAGATGTCCATCCCCTTCCCCGAGTGTAGGGCTGCCTGGGACCTATGGACCTCCTCGGATGCATGCCAGCTCTGAAGGTGGCGTGCATCCAAGGTGGTGGAATAAGACCAAACTGGGCTGGGAAAGGGCCTAGGATATCGGTGGAGCATGCTGCTGCTATCCCCGCCTCTCCCAGCCTGGGCTGGCCAATGGCCCCCTCCCTCGCTGCCCCAGCCTGCCCTCCCGCTGACTGGCACGGCTCTTACCTACGTCAGCCGGTGCGGGTCCAGTTAGGTAGTGGAGTAAGCGGTGTCGGCCTTCATGCTGGCGCCGCTTACTCTCCCATGATAGTCATGAACATGCTTTACGTCACGTTTGCGACACTTTAGACTGGTGGAGTGAGAGCTCCGCCAGCCTAAAGTTACACAAGATCGGGTTGCCCGTCATGTGCAGAAGGGTTTATGGGAGAAAACATGGCCGATATTGTTGCTTTGTCTCAGCAACCCTGCATGCATCTTGAAATCAGTGTCCAACACCTGGAAAGGACAATCAAATTATGGCTGCATGACTCCTCCTGGACGCGATCTTTTATAAACTGCAGACTTCCGCTATCATTCCCAGTTGTTCTCTCCCCTCATTTTTTTTCTTGCTTTGCCATCCAGCTTGATGATGAAGCATTCTGGGAAAAGTGAAAGCTTGCTACACACAGCTGCATGTCATGATGTTCAGTCCTAATAAATGCACTGCAAGACTGGGGCTTGATCTAGCTAGACTTCAGTCTAGAAAAAAGGCAGCTGAGGGGGGACATGATGGAGACGTATAAAATTATGCATGGGATGGAGAGAGTGGATAGGGGGAAATTATTTTCCCTCTCACACAACACTAGAACTAGGGGACATCCACCCAAATTGAGTGGAGGGAGTATTAAAACAGACAAAAGAAAATATTTTTTACCCAGCATGTAATTGGTTTGTGGAACTCCTTGCCACAGGATGTGGTGATGGCACCTGGCCTTGATGCCTTTAAAAGAGGATTGGACAGATTTATGGAGGAAAAGTCCATCACAGCTTACAAGCCATGATGGGGATAAGCAACCTCCTGGTTGTAGGAGTAGTTTTTCTCTGTGCCAGGTGCAAGGGAGTGGCGACAGGATACAGGTATCTTGTTGTCTTGTGTGCTCCCTGAGGCATCTGGTGGGGCCACTGTGTGATACAGGAAGCTGGACTAGATGGGCCTTTGGCCTGATCCAGCAGGGCTCTTATGTTCTTATGACTTGCAGTGTCTCATAGGTTGACATTGACCCCAAGTTTCAGGAGTTCTTGTTTCCAAAAAATCTCTTTGAAGGTCAGGGGGTCAGAGAACCTAAGGGACAAGGTATTGTCTGCTTGACTTGAGAGCTTTTGCTATTCAGCGCCCCGCCCCCACCATGTCCATGAAGCTCCACCCCTGAGCTTCAGATGACCTGGCAACCCAAGATCCAGCAAGGGGTAATTCTCAGATTCTTCACGTATTGTCTGAATACGTCCTGGGTTAGGCAACTACAGCTTTGCTAGGAAGTGTGCTTAAAGACTGAATAAAAAACATGTTACTGTTTTTCTGAGGAAGGAAAGACAAGGAACAATGATGAAATTTCTGTTGTGTGTTGAGCTGATAAGCTATGAATAATTCAGGACAGCGGAGGCTTTCAGGCTGCTTTGCCCTGTTACTTTCATCAATAAAATATCCCGCCTCCATTGTTTGGAGACCACTGGGCTAATCCATGTGAAATACTGTATTAGGAGTTACAAATGTCTCGAAACAGACCCAGGCATCCGTGTGGATCAGAACTGTGGTGGGGGAGAGGAAGCGCATAACGGAAATCGTTCCCAATGCCTCCAAATTAGTCTTCATCCACAGGACAGGTCATGCATCTTCACTTATGAATTGCTGGCGGATAATGCAGTTATTGCAGAAGCGCCTGCTCAGCACCTCAAATGAAATCTCCAGCTCCCAGAACAAGGCTGTGGATATTTACCAGTGTGTTAGGCGGCATGTGTGCATCTCTAGCCCTGTGCAAGAGTTCACATAACACAGAAGTGAAGGCAGAGAGGAAGTGATTGGGGTTCCCATTCAGAGCCTGACTGAAGAGGTCAGAATCTGGGCCCCATTAGTGGACCTGGAAGGGTGGGACAGCCATCTTGGCTGCATACACTCTGCGACTGCTGCCTGGAGGTTACCTGTGTAATGGCTCCAAAGGCGAACCCCTTCTTCTCGCGGTTGTCTGGATAGTGCCTCTCATCGTCCGTATTCCTTCTTCTGACTGCTGGACACCTCACCTCCTGATCAGTACTCTCGTGTCAGTTCTTCACAGACCCTTATTTATTTATTATTTATTTTTCACATTTTTATACCGCCCTTCCTCCAAGGAGCTCAGAGTGGTGTACATATTTCCTCCCCTCCTTTTTGTCCTCACAACAACCCTGTGAGGTAGGTGGGGCTGAGAGATAGTGACTGGCCCAAGGTCACTCAGGAAGCTTCGTGGCAGAGCGGGGTTTTGAACCTGGATCTTCCAGGTCTAAGTCCAACTCCCAAACCATCCTGTTGCCTTTGTTGGCTTGATCTACTGCCCAACCTGGAAGACTGGAAGGGGATTGTGGCCTCCAGCTTAGGATAGTGGCACAGCTTTTAGGATACCAGCCCAAGACTTATTGCAGTAGATTGTGAGATTTGCTGCTGTGGGCCCACAATAGGATTGGGCCATTAGTCATGGATTACTTATTTGAAAGTTTGAAAACCACTATTCTGCATACTTAATCCTGTTAGGGCGTAGGGAATAGGATGGGCCTAAAATAACCAGAACAAAATAAGGATCACATTTGCAAAGAGTAAGGTGCGCCTTAGTGCTATGATTTTAATAGTATTTAGTGCATCTAAAACGATATTGGATCATGGCCATTATAAATTAACAATTCTTCCTGTCCAACATTTAGCCGCAAGCAACCACGCTAGGTTACAAGGGAGTGTGTCAGTCGTACCACCTGAAGGCTGTATGTTTAGTCTTCATGCGGAACATCTCCCCTCCTCTAGTTACTCTCTGCCTTTGCAAAGATTTATTCACTTGCAGACTGGGAGCGGAGGGGGGATATGCATACCCCATATCTCCTTTTTGGTGAGTACTTTGGTTTTGAATGCTCAAAAATCCCTTTGAGCTTTTTCAATGTTGGCTGAATGTGAGTGTGTGTTTAACATATTGCATGCAGCAAACCTGGGGAAAGTGTGAGACTGAAGGAGAGAGCTCTAGGATAGATGGACCAATGATGATATGACTTGGTAGAGAGCACTTCCTTATAGAAATCAAGGTGTGTTTGTCCGGAGAAATCATCCTACACAAGCAGTTTTACTTGCTAATCTCTCCCAAGAAGAATCATTTCCAGTTTTTAAATGTATTTTTCTCCCCTTGTTGGCTCTCAAGGTGAATCTCCTCTCTCCCTTAAGTTGAAAGCAGCTCTGCGCAGAAGTTCTTCAAAGGCATTATGTGCTATAGTAAATCGGCAGGCCTGTCAGCCTATCCACATTAGCATATTTATTAGGCAGCCTCAGCTACCTTCCGCGGGATGAGAGAGCTGGGTCAGCAGTCGCAGGCGTGAGAAGCATTTCCAAGGAGAACAAGACGTCACATTTCCGGGAATAAAAGCCATGTAGAAAAAATACTTTATGTTTAAAAACATTGCTGCCTGCTGAAGAGATCTCCAGGTAAAGGTCACCTGCGGTCGTCAATCTCCTATTTCTGGTGCTAATGAGCTGGCTTCTGATGTTTGCGCCTTTTGCATTTTGGCACTTTTTCTTCTTCATATCACAGCCCTTGCCAGCACCCAGGTTAACATCTTGACAGCTAGCAGCTGTACTTACCTGAAGAGGTCCACGGACTGTGGATGAAACTTTGTTCTTACTCATTTGTTTTAAAATCTGTTTTTACGTGTTTTTCACGTGTTTTTACGTGCTTTTAAACAAAGTATTTTTCTACATGGCTTTTATTCCCGGAAATTTGACGTCTTGTTACATTGTGGCTGGCCGTGAAAACTTTCGATTTTTCCATTTCCAAGGAGAGCTGCCACTTCCTGGAGGCGCAGCAGGCGGTTATGTACAAAAGTTAGCGGAATGCAGCCAGGCTCCCTTATCAGTTGTCTGCCTGTCTCTGACTTTGCCTCTTTGGATGAGCATATGAATTGAGCATCCAAAACATCCATGTGCCAGGATGGAGTGGGGAACAGGAAGCATAATGGTGGGGGGAAATGATTTGAGAGGAAGTGCTAAATGGAAAACAAAAGGCCTTCAGGTATCTGTGCTTGAGCCGTTTACTGGCCAAACTGGACATGACTTTCAATGAGATCCTGTGCTGGGACTTCCCAAATTCTTTCTTGTACCTAAACAGCCCTGTGCACCCCTGATCCAGCTTGGGACCATGGTGTGGGGAGTGTAACCCTCCCCCTTGGACTGTCTTCTCACTGAAAATCACTCTCCTAAAGCTCTGTTTGCTCCCGAAGCTGTTATTTACACAAGTTTCATCAATCAGGCCAAATAGGAGCTGGGAGAATTAACCACCCCCTCCCCCTGTCCAAGTGAGTTTGGTCCTCCTACAACATTTCTTTAAACGCATTGCGGAATCCTGTCTTTTGGTTTTGTTTCCCCCCCCCTCCAAGAATGAGTTTCCATAGTGCATTTAAAATAATGTCTAGTTTGGCCCTAAATATGATATTGCCAAATAATAAAATGAACTCTAACATTAATTCTAACAATTATAGCAAATAATGAAGTAGCAGAATGTTCTTTATCTCTGCATTGCATCTCTTTGGCTCCTAGAGCCATTCCTTGCCTAAAGGCCACCTTACTGCTTGGGCACATAGCAGCAATGAGGAAACCTGCGCTTTCTGGTGATGAGCCAGTAGCATGCGCTTGCTGCCATGCATATGATAACTGCCAGCATTTCACAGATAAAAAGTATGGATGTGTGTGTATAACACCCTGATTTTCATATAAAGGATCACTTTGAAAGCCCCAGCCTCTCCAGATTCACCATCATTATATGTCGTTCAGAACGCTAGATTTGTTCACTTTGCAATTGATTGTTCTACCCTGACATAAAAGCCAACGTCTTTCTAAGCACATCTGGTTAATGATGTGCTTAAAAAAAAAGGCAAATTGTTCTACAACAGGGTTAACAACAATTCAAAATGTTTCTCAGTAGCTGCAGGATGTGAAATGGTAGGCTGTGCTTTGCATGTGCCCTTAATGTTCATGTGCATGCTGGTGCACTAGCTATAAGATGCATCCACCTTTCACTTAAACTTCTGGGTGGAGGGGCGGAACCCTGAAGAATGACAGCTCTAGGAATAGACACTGTTGTAGCACGGCAGCCCCAAGAGGCAAAACGTGGGACAAAATGGGGACTGACTTACCAGGGACAGGTCATAGAAAACTTGAGTGTGTCTCTGGTAAATATGGACACATGTGCAGCAGCATGGCATAAGCTTTTGGAATATCACAACAAATGCTTGCCATAACAATTGAGGTGGTGTGCACAGCTGAAGATGTACCCAGCCCGTGGCTGGAAGCTAACATAAGCAGGGTCTTCAAGTACTGTCCCAGTGCACCAGTGTCCCTAATGATTGTGTGAATTGGCTGTGAGTGGCCAAGCTGTGGGATGGCCACATACAACACAGGCAAAATAGTCTGTGGTGCTGGAAGCTGGAGGACGAGTGGAGCCTGCCTATTGCGTGGTCAAGTCCACATTTCTGCTTGCCTCTCCCTAACTGCAGGGGTGCCGGATCCCCAGCTCAGCAGACCAGATCCAAACCACAGCAAGACAGAATATGGAGGGCTGCTGGGGAGTGACTGTAGCTCAGCAGCAGAGCACATGCTTGGCACCCCAAAGGTCCTAGGTTAAATCCACAGCTTAAAGGACACCACCTTGCAGTGCTCAGTACATTTTACCAGGCCCAACTGGCCAACTGTCTTAAGGGAGCTTCTGCTGGGGCCCTGCAGAATCAGGCCCATAAGTGGTGTCTTGGAGGGACCAGAGGCAAGTACTTGGCCTAGGTCAGGCAGAAGCCAAAGTCCAAAGCAGTGGACCAGAGGCAGGTGTGTAGCCAAGGTCAAGTTGATGGTCACGTTCCAAAGGTAGCAGCTCAAGACAGGGGACTGGAGGCTGCACCTCTAGAGACCAGTTGCCCAGACTGTGGAACCAAGCGCTCTCACTCTACAGAAACAGTTCTATATAGGACTAGCCAACCCCCCACTGGCTCCTCAGATCACCTGGTCCGGTTGGCTTGATGAGCGGCAGTATCCATCTCTCTCCATTATCTGAGTGGCGTTGCAGTGCAATAGGCCAGGCCATTCGCTCCTTTGGCCTGAAAGCTGCCCTGGGGGTGCACACTGCCTGGTAATGATAGTCATATATCCTTGGCATTCGTATACCACTTTTTGAGTGTTCAGTATTATCTTGACCGTGTAAGGGGGGTAAGTCTTGTAATTCCCACGGAGGCTTCCCTTAGGCCACCTAGTGATTCATGGAACAGGAAACACCCCAACTGAGAAAGTCCTGATTGGCAGCTGGGTGTCCTCGCCACTGTGCGACACTTGCCGCCAGATTCCATTATCCAAGGCCTCGGCATCTTACAGATCTGGATATTCATAGGCACGTGTAGTGCTGTGCATCCTACAAAATTGCTTTGGGCTTGACTTGCAGCCAAAAAGTCTGACCACTAACAGAATGGGCCCACCCACATATCATCCCACCAATGGGCTTCTTGATGCCTGCATCTTTATGGTCCCTCTGTGGAGAGGGGAGGTGTGTGTGGGTGTAGTGCAGGCGGAATGAATGAATAGCAACTGGTTCTAAAAAAAATTAAACCATATTTTTATTTATATATTATATATAAAAGAAATTAAAAAAGGAACGAAACACAAGAAAGATGCAGGTTTATGGCAATTCAGTTTTGTCGGCACCCTCTGCCTGGGCTGCTGATTCGGGGCCACCGGAGGATAGCAGAGTCCGCCGGTTGTAGTGACCCTTAATGATCCCAGAATTATTGTTCTCATTCAGGATTTGCTTCTGTTTTTGCCTGTTAAGAGACTGTACAAGCCCTAATACGACAGCAGCTAAGGAATACTGCCCGGTCAGTTTTCTGGGTTGCAAGATTAAAGGATTCGGTTGTACTCTTCCCAGAAGAAAATAAGTTTTGATTTTTCCTTCTTGCTCACTGATGCCCTTCACGTAGATCTCTCCTCGGTAGTCGAAGGCAAATCCCCGGTCCTTCAGGATGAGATACGTTTCCTCCGGCACTTGCATTCGGCCACTAATGCCAGTGCTGTCCATTCGGCTAGCTAAGTTAACCGTTTTGCCCCAGATATCGTACTGGGGTTTCTTAGCACCAATAACGCCCGCTACCACAGAGCCGTGGCTGATACCTGGAAGGAAAAGAGAGGAGAGCCTTCTAGAAGAGTCGTCCTGTTAGTCAGCTGCAGCAACACCAGCAAAAGATCTTGTGGCACCTTAAAGACAGGGAGGGCCTCCCCCAACGGCTGCGTGACATGGACAGCAAAGGTGGCCTAGAGCTGCAATATCGATATAGGTCTTCTGGGTGGGGAGAACACTGACTTGCAAGCTTAGATTAAAAAAGGAGTGAAATGTCAGCTGCTACGAATGAGTCAGTCCAAAGACAGAAAACAAGATTTGGGGAGGTCCTTGGAGACAGAGGAGGGAAGGGCTCAAGAGCAGCAGTTGCTTTCCAAGAATGCCCACGACTCAGCTGCTGATTCTGCCTCTGCTGCGTATCCCCAGCCACTCCTGAAAGCCCTGACACCCCTCCAGCTGGGCAGAGGGAGCGCAGAAGAGCTGTGGAGTGGAGTGGCGTGTGACACAAAAGTGTCATTGTTACAGGTTACAGGTTACGTTTTACTTGTGTGTTGGAGCTGCATGGGGGCCACAATTTTGACTGGGACTGCAGTGCAGAGGTAGAGGGGATTTAACTATTAACCACCCTGTTTTCCTGCTGAGAGTTGCCTCCCCAAAGGGGCTATTTACCTCTAAAAATGCCACTGTAGAAATTGGCATTTTAAAGGTTAAATTGCTGCTTTGTAACAATGATTTTCAGCAGGAAAACAGCAAGGTGGCATAGGATTAAATAAGCTTTATGTCCACAGTGCTGTCTGGATCCAAACTGGGCCCCTGCATGGCTCCTACACGCAAGTAAAACAGCCTGTTACTACACAATGATGCATGTAGTTTGACCCTTAGCTTAGCTAAAACCGGCAGAGCCTTCCTTAGCATGAAAGAGAATGCTATGGAATTATGTGTGAGCATTTTTGCAGAGCCTTTGGATCATTGTTCTTATCCAGTGTCAAGCAGTCAAATAGTTATGGCTTGCATTTACGAGACGTGTGTGTGTGTGTGTGTGTGTGTGTGTGTGTGAGAGAGAGAGAGAGAGAGAGAGAAAGAGAGAGAGAGAGAGAGAGATTTCATAAGGGATATATACGGCTGTTCATCCAGGAGACTCTGTATTAGGGTGACCAGTTTGAGCACCTTCAGCCTGTACCTACCAATGCGGAGTTCAAAGTTGTTAAACGAGTGCTTGTTGATCTCTTGAATGCTTTCATTCAGTGCAATGGAGAAATCTGCCAGGGCACACAAATGGCCCCATTTGTCTTCACATTGCTGGGGAAAGAATTAAGCAGAGAATCCATCATATGTCATTTGAGCAGAGATCCTTCATCAAAGAAGGTTTTTCCTCCACACCCCACTAGAGACAAACTTGGGAGATTGTTCATGTTAATGGCTAGGCAGGCTTTTTCTGTTTAAGGCGCAAGATACCTCGCTTTGAAATATGAAGGACTTGTTTGTCCGCACAAATGTGAGAATATAAGAGCCACCATACAAGACAAAGGAAATGGTCTGAGAGAGTGCTATATTGTTGTATAGTTAGAACCAAGAGGTCTTTGCCTGGTCAGTGTCTACATATGAGTTTGCCTGGGATCTTAATGTAAACGGAGCTTTTCAAAGGCAGAGGAGGACTTAGCATAATAATTGCAAATGACTAAGAAAGATAACAAGCTCTTCTAGCTTGATCTGGATATCCCCTGCCTGACTTTCACCAGCAAGGTGATTGAGGGTATTTGAGGGCAGGCTAGTGATGGACATCCCTTGGTGTTCCTCAGGCATCTAATAATGTGCACACACACAAAGTACATGCAGATGCACACAAGTTAACATGTATTGGGGCAGGGATTGGCCAGTGGGCAGGACTCCACTCTCTTCCTCCTTGTCTGTATGCCTCTCTCCCTGTATGCCTGATGCCAGGGTGTTGGGAGGCCTCGAGCAAAGTCCTGCATTGGGTCCCCAAGGCGCACATGCCCTGCCAGCTCCTCGATGGCATAACAGGCATTACCATGGCCACTGGTACTGAGGGTTCAAGGTGTGTCCCAGCCAGATGAACTCTCTGATGGGCATGTGCCCTTGGTCCGTGTCCCACCTGACCAAATCCCCAATGCCCCTCCATGTTTACCCCAATGCCTGATATGTACAGTGGTCTGGCTCTGGGTGCCCCAGGTGGTGTGACTGGAGAGTCTGTTGGCCTGGGGCATGGCTACCTAGTACACTCCTCTCTCTCCCACCATATACATGCATAAATAACACCTGCGTAGGGCTCATAGCTTCCAGCATTATGAAATATCATTGTTGCATACCAATATACATACCAGTAAAGAGCAACGGTGTATGGATATGTACAAGAGTACCTACCAGGATAAGACAAAAGACGGTAAAACTGTGCAGACTTTTCATTTATCCCAAAGTCATGCCAGAGGAAACAAAATCTGTTTCATTCCAGTAAATGAGATCGTGCATTTCTTTATAAACTAACAGCGCAATCCGACTTAACTTTTTTGCCAGTGTAACCATCAGCCCAGCGAGAACGGGAGGCCCCAGAACAGAAAAAGGATTCAAATCCCCTCCAAAAGAGAAATTCAAAGGGGATTTGAATCCCTTTTCCGTTCTGGGGCCTCCCGTTCTTGTTGGGCCGATGGTTACACTGGCAAAAAAGTTAAGTCGGATTGCACTGTAATTCAGTTTCCTTGATTTCAGACGGCAAATGTGACAAATGTTTTATAAAGATGGCTCTGGGTTTTTTTTTGGCAGGCAGAGATTCAAGTGAGATATGATGAAATGTGTCATCGCATTTGTGGTTTTTTTTTTTTTTTTTAAACAGCATTGTGAGGCCCAATCTCAATCAGAACTGCAGCATGGGGGGAGGGGGGTTCAACTCATCCCCCTGCACTGTTTAGCAGACAAAAATAGCCACTCCTCCACCAAGCTGTTATTTGCTGCAGGAGAGAAGCTGCAGTGTCCTTTTTTTTGTTTGTTTCATCCTTGGGCAAAAACAGCATGGGGGGAAATGGTTGAGCAGCTGACCCTCCCCCATGCCACACTTCCAATCTGGGTCAGAATGCCCACAGCTGTGATGAAAAACATTAAAAGAGGCAAGTGCAATTATGCTTTTTAAAAACCACAATCTAATCTGGCCCTAAAATAAAACTGAAATTAGATGAGGGACCACAGTCCGGTGGTAGAGCGCATGCTTTTCATGTAGAGGACCCCAGGTTATTTTTCCTGGCTTTTCTAGTTGAAAGGGTCGGGTATCAAGTGATGGGAAAGACCCATGTCTGAGATATGGGGCCAGCCAAAAAAAATACAGGAGAAGAGAGGCCAATGGTCTGACTTGGAGAATCAGCTTCATAAGTTCCCTTACCTGTTTTTCAGGAGATAATCCTGAAACAGCCATGTATGTGCTGCCAATGGTTTTAATTTTTTCAATGTCTTGAAATCTTTCTTCGCCTAGTAGCTAAAAGCAAGAGAGATCTCGTTAACCGTCTGGCTTCCTCTTAAAAAAGTTTTTGAATCAAGCTGGTCAGAACCGTGGCTCACAAAGATTTCCCGAGGGGGGGGCACGCTAGTCAGCTCTGCCAAAAACGGCAAAGGTTCTTGTGGTACCCTAAAGGCAAATACAATGATTGCAGCCTCACAAGCCCACTGGGGAGAGGATCACTTTGGATGTACACGCTTCCGCAGAAATGCCATCGCCAGGAATGGGACATTTATACCCCAAAGCTGGGTTGAATCTGGATCCCCTCTCCTCACCCCAACTCCTGTCTTCAGTACCCCCAAAGGAACAGAGTTCCCTCAGCACAGAAGCCAGATGCTATAATAGGAGTGATTTAGGAAGCCAAGTGCCTTGGCTCTCTCCGGCTCCCTTAGCACCACCCAGACTTGCTCTCCGTCCTCAGGGTGAGGGAGGAGATGGCTCTTTGCTGTGCGCAGAGGGATTGGGCAAGCAAAATGTAAAAACAGCAAGAGTTCATTTAAAACGAATAAAGACAAAAAAAAGGGAACAGGGTAATAGTGAAACCAGACAAGAGAGGCTCTTGAATAAAAAGAGGTCTTAGAGTCAGAGGCAAACTTGAAAACAAACAGAGAAACACAGGTAAGAAACCCTATCAAGCAGGGTATTCACCACCAGGGGGAGCCTGGAGAGGCAGTCAGCAATGGACCCATAGTGCTTGAACAAAGAGATGAACCCAGAGAGTCAAACTTGTTTACTCTGTTTAAGAGCTTTCTCTGGCACGAGCCCATGTTGTTCTGATTGGCCCACCCAAAGGTGAGAACCTGTAGGTCAGTCCCTTAAACACCCCCCCCCCTTTGACCATGGTCAGGAGTGTGGACTAATACCACACTGGTGGATGCCACTCCCAGCAGTGGGCTGGCTAGAGGGGTCTGTTGTTCCCCTTCTGCCAGACAAAGACGATGAGCAATAATACACAAAATAGTGGGCAGAGCCTGACCATTAAGGCCAGGCTTTATAGTGGAGGGTCTAGTCTGAGTCTCAGCTGAGCCCATTTCATGTCGCCTACTTCGGGGTGCCCTTAAGGGGAACAGAGGAAAAAGGAGAACCAAATGGGGTTTGCTACAGTAGCATTAGGTTTTGTGGCCTGAAGCATTTGATGCACATCCGCTTATGTGAGATTTGTTAAGCTTTAAGCTCTCAAATATTTATTTTCACAGCCGGCAATCTGTAAGATATTAAGTCAGGAGTGTCTTGCATAATTGATCATAGTTTGTTTTAACATCTGTAGTATAATGAGCTGTTAGTAAACTGACTATAAGAGCTGAATTTATTTAAATTTAAGAATGTTTAAATGTTCTACCATCAATCTGAATATACCGTACTTATTATAGTATAATAAGCTGCAACAGAAACACATTCTACGATATTTTATTATCTGGTTATTTGTGTGGAGGGGATGGAAGGGAAGAAAAATATTGGCATTTTGGGTCCACATGTGTGCATTTACACACATGTGTACTATCAATAAATGCATCTGCGTATCCCCACCCCTACCCTGAGATTTGATTACTAGGCTGCACTCCTATATAAGCATTGAACACAATGGGACTTACGTCTGAATAGACATGCATAGAATTGTGCTGTGAAAGGAAGGGGCTGAAATCTGAAGAATGGCAACTCTTTAAAAACATTTTAAAGAAGCACCCCTCCCTCCCCCAAGAAAGCCTCTCTCCGAAAGACAGAATGGGGACAGTGATTCAGCTGGAACAAGAAGCAGAAAATAATGACTGACCCTGGTTGGAAGGAGTAGTTGAAATTTATAGGACTCTAGTCCATGAAAGCTGATGCCACAGTAAATTAAGAACATAAGAAGAGCCTTGCTGGATCAGGCCAAAGGCCCATCTAGTCCAGCTTCCTGTATCTCACAGTGGCCCCACCAGATGCCTCCAAGAGCACACAGACAACAAGATAACCTGTTTCTTGTTGTCACTCCCTTGCACCTGGCACAGATAACCTGTTTCCTGTTGTCACTCCCTTGCACCTGGCACAGATAACCTATTTCCTGTTGTCACTCCCTTGCACCTGGCACAGAGAAAACCTATTTCTAAGCCAGGAGGTTGCTTATGGTTTGTAATCTGTGATGGTCAGGAATATAGATTCATGACCATCACAAACCCCTTTTAAAGGCATCTAGGGATTCAAACCCCTTTTAAAGGCATCTAGGCCAGGTGCCATCACCTCATCCTGTGGCAAGGAGTTCCATAGATGAGTTACACGCTGGGTGAAGACATATTTTCTTTTGTCCATTCCAGCACTCTTTGTTGCCGCTATTCTCTTAGGTAATGGATTTACCTAAGAATGCCCCTTTCCCTAAATGTGCCTTTCCCTAAATTTGTTTGTTTAGGGAATTTGAATTTGTTTATTTATTTAGTTATTTATTTATTTTAAAAAATACCCCGCCTTATCCTATGCCGAAGGATAGGTACTGATACTCACTGATAGCTGAGTAGGAAGTTCTCATGCTCACAGACACAGCAAGAGAAGCTGTCAGCTAGCAATGCATGAAACAATGTTTGAAATGTCTTTGTATAACACAAGATCTGTACCATCAGTTATTGAATTTCCCTGTCTTGAAGGTTACCTCTGTCATGCCCTAGTCTTGTCCAATCTATACAGAGCTGTACAATGGTTCACCTTGAGATGAAAAGCCAAAGTTGCAGGGAATATCCTCCCCTTAAACTTGAAATGGCATGCTGGAGAGTATACCTGTGAAAGAGGTAAACCTACTTGCAAGAAAATGCCCCCAGCTTCCAGGTGACAAGCAGCATTTAACTTCAAGAATGTGCCTTTCCCTCAACTTGAACTGCAATTGTAAACTCAAAGTGTAAATTGGTGGTGAGCTAGAGCACTAACCCCTGAGTAAATTTACTGTCAAGCAGGAGGACAAGACAGCCCTGTTGATACATTCCTTGGCCTGCATTATTCCTTTGCTAGTATTTGTGCATGTGTGCTTTTAAAAACACACAGAATGAGCCCCTCCATTGTCTCAGCAACCAGCCATTGCACAAAGGGATTTCTGGCTGGAAGCCAGCAAGGGTACAAGTCCTCACTTTTGGAACCCTCCAGAAGTTAGGGCTTATCACAGTGTGTTCTTATGTTCCAGGGGTTGCCCACCCGCATCCCCCATCTGATTATACAATATACTAGTAATATTCAGATTTTGCGTTATAGCAAAGATTTGATCAATAACCCTATCAGTTCATCAAATCTGCATTTTTACACCATGTGGAGACATTGTGAATTTAGGGCATGCTCTGTAAATCCAAGCTCTATCTCAAGCCATCTATTGGCACAACACTGCAGTCTTTTCTTCACTCAAGGTCACTGTAGCCGTGGATAGAATGTAAAACTGACCTGCTTCGAGTGTGCTGTTCGGAACAGCTCTAATCTATGAGCTGCGCAGACGTTTGACACATCCTGCAAATGAGTCTTAATCTCCCAAATGTGAAAATGTAAGAACCATCATCTGCATTTGTGGCAGGATTATAAATGTCGCAGAAAACGGTCTGCTTTCACGCACCCTGCACAAATCTTTGCAGGATCAAAACAGAAAGGGAAATGATCCCTGAAATGGAAACAGTAATAGTACCTTATGAAAATATCAATATAGGTATTATCTGTGCTAGGAGTAGCAAAGGAAACGGAGCGTTTGTGATTAAATTGAATAAATTCAGTAGGTAATGAGGGCTCACAGGGGGGGGGGATTACACTGCTTGTCTCCTAAATGTCCGTGTCTTTGGAGATGAATTCAGCAAGGTCTTGGGGTAGCTGATGGACAACTGATTCTGCATTATGGCAGAGAGTAGATGGCCTGCCACTGCCTTTCTGCTTCATGATTTTGTGAACTGAAATGCAAGGGGAGATCTAGCTCCTCAGGATCCCCAAATAGCAGCTGCACACCCTTCCTCAGCCATTCCCAATTAAAAAGGTCTCCAATAAGAACTTTCAGTCAAAACTGGGGGTTGGGGAGGGGAGAAAGGGGTGTGTGAAATCAGCCTTACCTTTTTTCACCTTTCACCACTGTCTCTTTCACATTTGCCACTGCCTGTGTCAGAGTGGCAGTGCCACCATCTCTCCCCCCCCTCCTCTTGGAATGATTCTATCATGAACTAACATTGTTTGAAGAGAGTTTGGGGGGGGGGGGATGGTGGCAGCCAGACAGCGGCCATTGGGAGAAATGCTGTTGTTACTGAAAATGCCCCCAATTTCATGCCCCACCAAAAACACCCAAAAGACCACTAAAATGCCCCTCCCCATTCATGCCATCTGAAAATGGGGCTGTGCAAATTGGGCAGGGCCTAAAACACTCCACTCTTCCGCAGCTCACTCTTGCAAGCTGTCTTTCAGGAAAGTGTCTGCCATTTCTAATATTCCTGTTGACAGTCATAAGAACATAATAAGAACATAAAACATACGAAGAGCCCTGCTGGATCAGCCAAAGGCCCATCTAGTCCAGCTTCTTGTATCTCACAGTGGCCCCACCAGATGCTTCCGAGAGGACACAGTCAACAAGATAACCTGTTGTCACTCCCTTGCACCTGGCACAGAGAAAACCTACTTCTAAAACCAGGAGGTTGCTTATGGCTTGTACCCTGTGATGGTCTTTTCCTCCATGAATCTATCCAAACCCCTTTTAAAGGCATCAAGGCCAGGTGCCATCACCACATCCTGTGGCAAGGAGTTCCACAGATGAATTACATGGTGGGTGAAGAAATATTTTCTTTAGTCCATTCTAACTCTCCCTCCACTCAATTTTAGTGCATGTCCCTTGGTTCTGGTGTTGTTTGAGAGGGAGAAGAATTTCCCTCTGTCCACTCTCTCCATCCCGTGCATAATTTTATACGTCTCAATCATGTCCCCTCTCAGGCGCCTTTTTTCCAGATTGAAAAGCCCCAAACGCTGTTGCCTTTCCTCATAAGTCCTCCTGTCAGTACCCCGGAAGACAATTTGCAAGGCACTGCCATAGAGATTTATCTGTTTCCCATACGTATGAGCACTTGCTTGTTGCACTAATACTGTATCTCTCTATTTAATTGAATGGTCTCAGTTGCTTTCTTTCATTTACTTGGGCTCAAAGCAGCCTCTTGTTGAAGTCAATCAACTGTAGCTCAAAATTAAAAATAGATTAGCAACTAGCAAAGGACTGTATCACTTCATCAAGCGTCTTGGTTCAAAATGATCCATTATAATAAACCTAAAGATGTCAGGCTCACAATGTTCACCCTAATTGGATATTTTATTAATTAAGCAGCCAGTGTTGGAAGAGAATATTAAAGTTCTCTGTGAAGCTGGTATTTTCCTGCTTTAGTACTATAGGAATACTCTGCCAATATTGCATTCCCATGCTTAATCCAAGTATTTTGCAATTCACTGATACGTTATGTCTTGTGTTAATTCTAAAGCATAATGTTTTACTGCAACTCTACAATGAAAAGCAAAGCCATTCATAAATAAACTGATAGCTGAGTAGGAAGTTCTCTCATGCTCACAGACACAGCAAGAGAAGAGAAGCTGTCAACTAGCAATGCATGAAACAATGGTTGAAATGTCTTTGTATAACACAAGATCTGTACCATCAGTTATTGAATTTCCCTGTCTTGAAGGTTACCTCTATCATGCCCTAGTCTTGTCCAATCTATACAGAGCTGTACAATGGTTCACCTTGAGATGAAAAGCCAAAGTTGCAGGGAATATCCTCCCCTTAAACTTGAAATGGCATGCTGGAGAGTATACCTGTGAGAGAGGTATACCTACTTGCAAGAAAATGCCCCCAGTTTCCAGGTGACAAGCAGCATTTAACTTCAAGAATGTGCCTTTCCCTCAACTTGAACTGCAATTGTAAATTCAAAGCGTAAATTGAAGTGGTGAGCTAGAGCACTAACCCCTGAGTAAATTTACTGTCAAGCTGGAGGACAAGACAGCCCTGTTGATACATTCCTTGGCCTGCGTTATTCCTTTGCTAGTATTTGTGCATGTGTGCTTTAAAAACACACAGAGCAGGCCAAGAATAAAGCCAGACAATGAGGGAAAAATCAAAAGGCAACAACAATAAATTAAATGCAACACCTGAGCAGTGTTCCTGGTAAGTTGCGCCACTGTGCAGCTCAAAACCGAGCTCCGTGCAGCTCAGGGCTCGGCATTCCTGAAAGTCCGGTGATGACATATGATGTAATCACTGAACATCTGTAGACGCCGCTGCACTTCTGTGCAGCCATGGAAGGGGTCCACACAGTGGTGCAGACACCATAGAGGGAGGCAGACTATAGGACGGAGTGACGTGTTTTGAGAAGCATTACCATAGGCTAATGCTACAGCATTTCAACCATGTCAGTCCAGGGAGTCATTGTTATCAGCACCAATATCACTGCAGCCCAAGATGAGGCTTTTTATTTCAAATCAATACATGAATTTGAGCGTTCCTGCCTTCCATGTCTCCTGGCCTTGTGCATTTCTCTTCTCTGCCCATTTTCCTTACCATTTGTTTTTCTCCTCACAGATTAGTTTTCTTTTTCAACTCTCCCTTCCTAGAGAGTTGAAGCAAGGTCTTATTGCTTCTTTTAGCATTCTGCTTTCTGCCTCCTCCTTTCCTAGGTTCCTGTTTCCCTTACTCATGTTTCCCTATACCTGTTCTATAGGATCTAAACAACTCAGCCAATAGGAAGAGAGCAGATGAGCCAATGCCCCCCCCCCCCCAGGATGCAGTGCACACCCTGTTAGCAGGGCTGTATCAGCGCTGGAAAGTTGGATAGGACTGGACTCTTATGCATTCATTCATTACCGGCTTCAAGTCACATCACTTCATTCATTACCGGCTTCAATGAACAACAGTGTTCCACTGTGTCGTAAAATGGCTGCTGATGGTGCACCCAGCGCTCGATCAGCAGCCATTTTTGTGCATGCTATCACAAAAGGTGACGGTGCCGCCACCAGAGCCTGCTGCACCCGCTGGAGCTGGTAAGCTACTGGTGGGGGCGGGGTGGGTGGGCTGTATGGGGGGTGGGCAGATTAGAGGCAGGGATCGGGGTCTTGCCCTCGACATGCCCCCTCGGATCTGATTGAACTTGCGCCAGCAACATAGCTGGCTTTGATCCAAATGGATCCATTGGAGGCCGTGCGGGCACAGAGTAGGATAAGTTAAAAAAAAAATCTTTTACCTCTACCACCAAATGGACTCCAACATGCGGGCAGCATTTAGTTAGGATTGGGCCCTAAGTCCCTTTTCCATGTTACCATGAATATACATTGAACTAAAAGACGCATAAATCACCATGTGGACATAGAGCAGATTAAAGTCATGTAATGACTTGAGCTTGGACAAAACACCACATCTTCCAGTTTGACCATCTGTTTCTTAAACCTTGTTCCAATTCCCAACCTTGGGTGATGAAATTACCTCATCAAAGTCTGCAATGATTTCATTTAGCAAACGCAGGCACTCGACTCCTTGGTTGTTCATTTCAGTCTGAGAATAAAAGTCGGCAAAGCCAGGTATGGAAGCAAACATGACGCCAACGGCATCATAGGACTGAGAATACAGCTCCTGGGGATACAAAGAAGAGCAAGAGAAAAGGATGAAAGAAAAAGAAGAATGCAACTAAGGGGCAGCTCATTTCCCTCTTACTAGCAAACGTGCAATCAAAGGAAATACCGTATTGTCCCGAGTATAAGACGCACCTGATTATAAGACGCACCCTTAAAGTTTGGTGCTATTAAAAAAATTGATTAAATCACTGGCATTAAATTTATGCCAGTGATTTAACGAACAGTGCAGTCATGTGCATGTCTACTCAGAAGCATGTCCCACTGTTCTCAATGGAGCTTACTCTCAGGAAAGTGTGCACAGGATTGCAGCCTAAACCATTGATTGCCTGGGGAGGGGGGGATGAAAGTGTATGTGATCTTGCTTTACAAAAGGATACAAAACCTAGCAGACCAGAGAACGAAAATTAACAACTGATTACAGCCTGGAAAGGGGAGAGGTATGTGTGCTCTTGTTTTAACAAAGAAAAAGGACATACCATAAGGCCTGCAGGGCAGAGAAGGAGCCCACTGTATCTCTGTCATTATCTCCACTAAAAACAAACACGTGCTCCGAAATCTCCTCTTAGCCTTGCTGCTTCTTCCAGCAATGTCCCATGCCATTCAAAGGCCCTCACTGCACAGCTGAGCAGCAGCAGTGAGTATTTTGCTGCCCTTTCTCTGCTGAGCCTGGGGAAGGGGCGGCTGCAAACCCGAATTGCAACAGCCTGATTATAAGACGCACCCCTAAATTAGGAGAAAAAAGTGAGTCTTATACTCAGACCAATACGGTATGTGTTTTGTATTTGCTGGTTACTGTGTTTTGTACCCTGATTCACACAACCACCTGGACATGCAAAAGCTGCCTTCTGCTGAGTCTCTTTCACATTTGCCACTTCCTGTGTTAGAGTGGCAGTGGATGAAAAAGCTGGACATGCAAAAGCTGCCTTGTAAGCTTCACAGAAGCACCTAGCTGGCCTGCATGGGGAAAAAAATGATGTTGGTCTTGATGGGCCTTTGGTCTGATCCAGCAGGAAACCTCCTATGTCAGTGGTTCTCAAACATTTTAGCATTGGGACCCACTTTTTAAAATGATTCTCTATTGTGACCCACCTAGCTTTACGAGATGCTCAAACATTTATCTCCCTATATTTACACAAGCTTGCAAACTGCAGGAGCTCAGCTCTTTGCAGGGCAATTAGCAGCTATCTGATTTTTGAATAGCTTCAGGGCTTGTGGCAATTACTTATCTGATCTTTCCATCACCCTGGACCCACCAGAAATCAGGTCGCGACCCACCAAGTGGGTCCCACAGTTTGAGAAACACTGTCCTCTGTCTTTCTCACTCATCCTCCATCCTCCATATGCAGTCTGTTTTTAGATATTCACTCTGCTGGTTTTGACCATAAACCCTCACTAGGGGAAGCCCTAAGCAAATGACTGCACTAAGCAGCCTCCAATCACTCTCTCTCCCCTGACTCCACTGCAGAGTAGTGAAGTTATTACACAGACTTGGATTGATGGCATTAAAGCCTGAATGGGAGCCCATTCATTCATTCATTCATTCACAAATCCTCTGCAAGTATTATTACTCAGTGAAAGAACCTGAGAGAAGAGGGATTATGGGGGAGAGATCAGAGACGGTGTCGAAGAATAACAGTTGTAAATGGCAAATTGTGCACAATGCGCCCATAGAACAGATGTGGCTTTTTAGTCTAACCATGTCTCAGAACCAATGTTCTTTCTATTGTATAGAATGCTGTGGCTGGAAGAGATCAGAAGGTGATCAAAAGCCAACTCTCTTGCCTCCAGGGAAGATTTTCCTCCATGGGGGTAACCCACATAGTTTGCTCAGAATGGCCCACATGCAAGGAGTAGCTGCAAATGCATTCTGCTAATCTCTGGGCTTTCCTTGTACTGTTACTGTTGCTTCTTATTTGCCTAACAGCCCAATCCTATACTTCCCCAGTGCAGGCTGTGTAGCATGGCCTGTGTGGCCCACCCTGTATCCTATCCAGGGAAGGAGGCAGATGGAAGTCTACTTGGGGAAAGCGGACAATTGCCTGCTTACTCTGTGTAAATTCTCAGCCGCCACAATTGGGCTACTTGAATCCCCGCCGGCTCTTTAGCCGGCAGGGAACCGAGAAGCTCCGTGTCGGGGCTTGTGGCCTGGGAGGGAGGATAGGATACGGCGTCCAATGAGGACGCTGATCCCACCCCCCTCCCAGGCTTGATCTGCCAACCTGTGCCCTCCCCACCCCATTACACCACCCCCTGCTTTCCCCCCACCCTCCCCCAGCCCCCCACACCGCTCGGAGCAGCCTTACCTGCTCTGTTGTGCGGGGGGGCTGGATTCCCGGCTGGCGCTCGCCATTCCCAGGGTGTCGCAATGCACTTTATGGCATGTTTGTGACACCCTAGGCTGGCACACTGCGTGCTGTGCTGACCTAGAGGGCGCATACAGTAGGATTACGCTGTAAGTTAAATATTATTCCAGATCCTTTTAATTGTTATTTCCTCTCCCTCCTGCGGCGCCCCCTCCCCATTATGGCCCCTCCCTGTTATGCCCTCCCCTCGCCTTCCCACCCGGATTACTTTTCTTGGTGCACGTCTGGAGGTCCTCCGGTGCGGCTGGGAAGGCACAGGCCTGGCAGCACGCTGGTCAGTGTGCTGTTACTACTGGCACTAACGGTTTTATGACAGTCAGTGAGGATTGGGCTGTCATTTCTGAAACCTGGCTTACAAACCAGGATCAAACTATGATTCTGGTATGTGAGCAAACTTCTACTGCTCACTACTGACCTAATGATTCTCTTTGTCTTTTACATACCGGTAACTCATCTGGCACTGAATTTTTTTTTTTTAAGGACTTAAATCCAGTCCACTTATTGGTCCCCTGGCTTCTGTGCCCCTTCAGCAATAATCTCTGTGATTTCCTACCTGCCTTACTTGCCAACCTCTCTACTAACTCTAGTGTCCTAAGGTACTGCATGACGCATTTTCTCTCTAGCCCTATGCAAGTGATGATGGTGCTAAAGTATAACAAAAAGCAGCCCTGCAGCTTCCTCCTCTGGAAAGCAGCAGAGAGAATATGGTTCTCTGGTTCTGCCTTCAGAATTTTCTGTTTGGTGCTCTTGGTGCCGCACATATTGCATAATAATTAAAGGGTTATTTTGAGAGTAAGATTTTTGTAGATGTGGGAGCTGAGGGAATGTTGAGAGAAAGATTTCGGAGCTCTTGACTGTTCTTGGAAAAGACAAAAGTCAGGTTTATGCGGAAAGGTGTTGTGAGTTCAGAGGCTTGCTGTTTCCTTTGCAGTAGCTCCCAGTACTGAAGAGACAAGCCATGCTCCTTCCAGGTTCAGATATAGTTTGTCTCTATCCACCAAAGAGGCAAGCCTACCACCAAAGAGGCAAGCCTACCAGTTGTAGGGAAGCAATGGCAGGAAGGGGCTGCTGCCTTCATGGCCTGCTTGTGGGTTTCCCAACATCTGGTTGGCCACTGAGGGAAACAGGATGCTGAGCTAGGTGGACCCTTGGTCAGATCTTCTGATGTCCAGCAGCTTGTCTCTTTGGTGGTAGGAACTTCACTACTGTAAAGCTAAACAGTATTAAGGGGAGCTCCAGCAATGCAAACAGTTCCCTTCCCTCCCTGCCTGCCCCTTCTTCAGCTCAAGGCCATTATCAGAACCAAATCAGAACCAAAAGATGACATACTTCGTTATCTCGGTCCTTTTCCAAGAAATGACGGGCAACATGACTTGGCAGGATATTGCGTAGCATGTTTTCATTGTGCTCTCGTAACTCCTTCATCTCGTTGATTTCTTCTTTGGCTTGGCCACGCCACAGGAAGTCTAGCCTTGCGGTGTATTCAAGCTGCAGTGACGATGGTATGGGAAAAATACAACGACACACATATATGTGCATTAAGCTTCTTTTATCTTAAGATTCTTTATGAAGGGACTGAATGTGCCACACACATTCCCTGCAATAGTTGATTCCCATGAAGGGAATGGTTGTAGGTGGCCGTTACTTCTTTTAAACATAGGTCTCTTGCTGCAGAAAATCCAGGCAAAACGTAACTCTGGCTTCTGAGTGGGAAAGGCGGATGGGAGGAACACACGGATGCAGAAGCAAAGGCCAGAAGGGAGAATGTCAGGTTTTAGTCATACATCTTTCTTTAGGTGTAAACTCCTTAGGAGGGACTATTGATTCGTTACCAAAATGAAGGCAAGAACTGCCTCGCTGGGTGGGTCTGCCAGAATCTGGCTCCTAGGAGTCGGAAGCTGGTGACTGTGGTTCCAGCCTAGGGATGCGCAGAAGGCAGACTGTGGTTTCTTGGTAGATTATTGTTGCGTGATTTGCACAGACCAGCAAGAGTTTCTTACTCCCAACAGTTTAATAGTAATATATATATATATATATATATATATATATATATATATATATATATATATATATATATATATATATATATATATAAACCTATTAAAGGTTAAATAGCTTAAAACAGCAATTATTTTTTTTTATTTTGGGCAATTTTTTATTTTATTTATATTGGGCTAATCGTTACTCTCTCAACCTGGCTCTAGTTGCTTGACATCAGGTTCTAGTAAAAGCAAAGTAGATGCTGACAGTCTGAAGTCTACCAAGCCTTGTTCTAGCCTAGCCTAGTCTTTAACAACTAGATTATCAGAGCAATCCTGTGTAACTCTTGCACCAGTGTAGCAGTGCACTTATGCCAGTGTAACATGTTATATGCCGACTGATGCAGGATGGACACCAGCTTAACCCCCCTCGGATGCCGCGCATGCGCAGTTCCGATGCAAGATGGATGCCAGCACAACTCCGCCAGCGCAGGGGGCATTACAGGGGTGTCCAAATGCCCCTGGAATGCCCCCAGAACTGGTGGAGTTGCGCTGGCATCTGTCCTGCGTCCGAATTGTGCATGTGCAACGTCCGAGAAGGGTTACGCCAGTATCCATCCTGCTTTCGTCAACAATGTACAGAAAGTTACACTGGCTTAAAACACCGGTGGATTTACTGTTACACCAGTGCAAGAGTTACACAGGATTGCGCTGTATGAGTAATATGTGGCTCCCTTACCAATGCACCAATGATGCTATGGCAATCTTTTGAAGAGGAAAGGAGAGTGAGAAGGTAGGAGAAAGGTGGACAGCGAGAAGAGAGAGAGAGAGAGAGAGAGAGAGAGAGAGAGAGAGAGAGAGAGAGAGAGAGAGAGAGAGAGAGAGAGAGAACAGGAAATATCTAGTAGATAAATGTAGTAAAGGTAAAATAGTTAATAAAGCTTAAAATATTAAAATGGAAGTCTTGTTGTGGGTTAGGTTTGGGCCTGGAGTGGTTGAAGTCCATGTTTCTAGCTCCAAGCCATTCTTAAGTAGTGATTCCTATAAGAGATCTACCTTGCAAGAGTGTTATTTCAAGGTTTCTTTGCCTGGAGTTCTTGCTCCATTCCTATCACCTGCAGGACTAAACCACATTCAGTTTATTTATTGCAATGTTTAGTAAATATCATTCTTAAAGCAAGCTCTACTTTTCGACAGAGAGAAGGAGGCAAATCACCTCTCAGGGATAAGTGCTCTTTTCTCAGCAAAATACATTTGAAAAGCTCAAGATGCTTTGAGAGGCTTTGAGCAACATTTTCTTCCCAAGGTAAGTATACCTTATCTTCTATTTCAACTGAAATGTTGACAAGGTCATAATGCAAGTGGTGCACACTTGAGATCATGATAAGTGCTAGCCGGAAAAACAAAGTCAAATTTTCACAGGGATGAAAAGAAAATACTGTACAGTACATCAATACATCAAAGAGGAGAGCTTTCTCTTGACTTTCTGCAGTTTGGTATGTCTGAGTTGAACACTGCCCCAAAGCTAAGTTGGGGCCCCCTTTTGTAAAAATGGTTCTTTGGTTCTACATCTGTAGCATACGGAAAGCTTGCGCTAGAAACAATGGATTATGCAAATAGAACGAAACATCTTCGGGATTCAAGGTTATAAAATAGAGGATTTATAAAATGTAAAAACTGTATTAAAAATATATCAACGACTTTACAAGTCTGATTAAAATCACAACTGTGAATAAAAACACTTTAAAAGTCCAAAATTTAAAATACATTAAAAACATTCCAAATCCTGTTTCAGCATGACGTTTCATTCATTCTATTTTATAACCTTCTATTTTATAACTCTATTTTATAACCTTGAATCCCGAAGATGTTTCGTTCTATTTGCATTATAGCTGGTTATAATAGTCTTCGATAATGGATTATGGATACTTAATCAATGTTATAGGTCCTAGTTATCAGTGATATAGACTTGAGTCTATTGACTCGGACTCGACTCGGACTCAAGTCACGTCAATGACTCGACTCAGACTTGACTCGGTGACTATAAAAGACTCGAAAGACTCGAGACTTGGAGCCTTTTATGGCAAGTTGAATTTTATTCAGGTTTAAACCTGTTTTCCCCATTACATAGATAGGTAAAGGTAAAGGTGACCCCTGACAATTAAGTCCAGTCGTGTCCGACTCTAGGGTGTGGTGCTCATCCCCATTTTTATGAATGCCCGTTTTATGAATGAAACAGGTTTTGGAATGTTTTTAATGTATTTTAAATTTTGGACTTTTAAAGTGTTTTTATTCACAGTTGTGATTTTAATCAGACTTGTAAAGTCATTGATATATTTTTAATACAGTTTTTACATTTTATAAATCCTCTATTTTACATCCCCATTTCAAAGCCGAAGAGCCAGCATTGTCCGAAGACGCCTCCGTTGTCATGTAGCCGGCATAGATAGGGACTTGCAACTCACAACCAAAGACTCGCGACTTGGGGCAAAGACTTGGGACTTGACTTGAGACTTGGAGTCAGAGACTTGATCCACAGAGCAAATGATGACATGACCGTGGCAAAGAAGGTTTGTGTTTCAGGAGGCAGTCTTCACCATAACTCACATAACCTGACAAGGCTGACCCCTGTTATGGGGACTTGACCTTGCATGGAAAGCTCATGTAGAGACATCCACAGTGTGAGACAGGATTGTGGGTTCCTATTCCAAACATTCCAAACCAGGCTTAAAAATATCCTACTTCGCTGAGGTTTAAATTGTGACCTACTAGTTACCGTTGTGCAAGAAATGGATGCTCTTTGTAGACTCAGGGTTGGCCCTTTCCAACTGCCTTTTTGTTTTAATGTCATCTGAAAGCCAGAGTGCAACATAATGATTTTAAGAGCATATCATTTTCAGGTTCAGAAAGCATTGCGTTTATGGGATGTGAAGTCTCTGACCTAAAAGTATCTGATTTACACTAATGCCAAAAATGGCTAATGGAACTCGTTTTTTTAATTATTTGGGGCCTGGCAGAACTCATCTTCCAGACTTATTGACTACAGGAGATATATATCGAGGAGAAACCTTATTATGAGCAAACAGTCTTAGTCGTTTCAGGTTTTACCAAGACAAATTAAGTTAAAAGCCTTCATGTTGAACATTAGAGTTGTGCATTAAGAAGACATTTATGGGACTCTATAAAAAAAACTGCGGGGAGCCCATAGTTCGTTCAGGAATGGGAAAGCGTTAGTGTTTATTCACTGTTTGCCCTACAGTGAGAATCACAGATACGACTCTGCTGCCCTTCTCCCAATTACAACTGTTGACTCCTCCACAGCACAGAATGGTAGACAAGTTATACCTCCACTGCAAGGCTGCCTCCAGTTGCAGCACTTTACGCTTTCCCAGAGGAGGGAACGGTTGTCATTCACTGCCAGGATGGTGTAGTGGTTCGGGTGTTGGACTTAGACTTGGAAGATCCAGGTTCAAATCCCTGCTTAGCCAACAAAGCTTCCTGGGTGACCTTGGGCCAGTCACTCTCTCTCAGCCTCACCTACCTCCCAGGGTTGTTGTGAGGACGAAAGGAGGGAAGGAACCATGTACACCACCCTGAGCTCCTTGGAGGAAGGGTGGTATAAAAATGTGCAAAAAATAAAATAAATAAAATATGGGAGTCAACAAAAGTGCACTCACAAGTCTTCTTCAGTTGTCCTCTAGATGTGGAGAGTGTCCACACATACAGAAGGTCTGGAAGCACCCCAGCAAGCCACGCCCCCAGTGCTGATGCAAATCATAGCTCCACCCCCACTCTCCCTGTGGATAGTATTTGTCTGAAGAGGAAAATACTAGCCCTGGAGGGAGAACATTCCCAATGACTTGGAATACTAGACATCCAGCATTCAACATCATGGGTAGAAACTCTCCCTGAGGACACCACTTGCTTTTTCAGACAAACACTGTCCCTAGAGAGAGCTGGGGAGATGGTGGAGCTATGGAGCTTGGTGGGGGTGGGACTTGCTGGTGCGCTGTGAGATCTTCTCTAACCATAGATGGTCTCCACAGTTAGAAAATCTCTACACAAGGCTACAAGCTCTATCAAAACCTGCCTCCTGGTGATCCCAATGCCTCGGTAAGAGGGGAGATCCCTCCCCAACTGTGCCACAAAATTTAGCCCAATTATCCTCAGCCCATTCTTGTGTAGTCCTACCCCTGGTTCATTCTGATCATGCCAGACTCTGGTGGAATATAGGGAAAAAGAGGTGGGACATTGGGACCTGGATCTATACATAGTTTTTAAAAAATGTATCTATACATAAATGCATGCGTAGATTTTTCCTGAAGAAAAAATGTAACTGAGTAGGACTGGATCTATGCTATCTGTAATCAGACTTCCTTTAAGGTTAATAGACATCCAATTATTGAAGGTTATACAATTTTCTTGGGAGATATTTCATTTTTTGCTCCAAATGGCAGCGGTTAGTTTCAAGTAAATGCTGGAAAGCAATCATGGAAATATTCAGCTTTTCAAGAGAAGGCGAGAAAGAAATGCTTGCCTTACCTGCTGGCCATGATAAAACACAGCTAGCAGAAACATGGCCATGAGGAGCAAGGATGCTTCTTTTGTTCCTAGGAGGTCTGTACTGGAAAAAAAGGACAGAAAAAGTTCAAATAAAATGCAGTTATTGATACCTCAGGTTTAGTTAGGACATCAGAAATCTGTGAATCACCCAAATAAAGAAAAAAAGCCGCTTCACATTGATTGTTGTACTCAGAGTACACTGCAAAAGTCTAAGCAAAGATAAACAGGCTGAAAATATCATTAAATTGCTGACAGTAAACTCTCCAAACAATTATACTAAAATGATATTTATTTGTTTTCTCAGAGCAGCATACCATAAAATACAGTATATTTAAATATAACTCCTGCCACAGCTCCCAGCCAGCCCCCCTTCCCCACCCCACCACTTTCTCCCCTTTCTTCCAAACTTACTGAATGGCAGCAAGGCATATGGAATTGGGGCCCTGGGGAACCTCTGTTTCCCAGGCTCCCGGTGCCTAGATTGCTGACATTGTAGCATTTGAGGTGCCATCGAAGTTGACAGAGGAAGGAGGTTTTGTTCAGAGGCATCCAGAGTGTTTATGCTGCTGGCCTGCCATCCTCACTACCAAGTACGTTTAGAGGAAGGGAATGAGGTGGGGAGGGAGAAGTGATCCTGCAATTGTTTCAGGTGATATATTTGCAGGTGCCGTGAGAATTCCAAATGTAGAATTTGATTTGAGCAAACCCTGAGCTATTTTCTGACTTGTTTCTTTTGAAAACAGCTTGTTTTGCCAAGTCTGCTTTGAAATGGCTTCGAGGGGACTTCATCCACCACTTAAAAAAAAACACTCCAAAGACTGTCAATGCTGCAGGAAAAAGGTAAGCAATTTCTCATCATGAAATATTCTGGAAGTACCTTCAACTAAGCCTGTCACTTGACTGCATTCATTGTATACTCCTGCCTGGAAAAAAATCCAGCTTCTCTGAAGCATTGCACCTGATGCCAAGAGAGCACACCCACATTTCTGGGCACTGAACCCACAGCCCAGTCGTTGCTTGTCAGAGCATGACGTTCTGTCAGTAATGTCAGCAAAAAGACTGACACATCAAACCAGCTGTGCTATTGCTTTCCTATTTGGGAGTCCATAATAAGGCCACCCTCTTTCATTTCTACTGCATCTGTTTCCAGCTGATGAGATATTTTCAGCGCCAATGAGGAATTATCTTGTCTAGATATGAGATGACTCAGGTAAGGCTCTTTCTCAAGGTTATTTTTACTTCTGCTATTTGAAGAAAAAAGTCCCAGGTTCAGTCCTCAGTATCTCTGGATAGGGCTAGGAAAGGCCCCAGTCTGAAACCCTGGAAAGTCGCTATCAGCCCAATCCTGTGTAACCCTTGCACCGGTGTAACAGTAGATCCACCAGTGTAAGAGCATTTATGCCAGTGTAACTTCCTGTACGCCGACAGACGCAGAGCGTTTGCGACACAGGGTGTATTCAGACATGCACCCCCATTGGGGTCCCCCACTCCTCCCTCTCTAACCTGGAGTAATCCCATCCAGAAAAAGCGTGCCCATTTGTTTTTGATGAATATATACACTCTTGCTAAGTCACTAAAGAGAACAACAAAGCCAAAAGTAGTGGAGTCATGCAGTGGTGTAACTAGAGTGGAGCGGAGGCAAGTAGTTCTGCAAGACTCCGTTACACCGGAGTCAGCGGCCCCTCCCCCTTGCTGTTGGAGCCATTCTGGCAGCAACAGCAACATGCAGGACACTCCCCTGTCGCTGCTAGAATGGCTCCAACAGCAAAGGGGAGGGGCCGCTGACTCCGGTGTAACGGAGTCTTGCAGAACTACTTGCCTCCGCTCCACTCTAGTTACACCACTGGAGTCATGGACAAAACAGTCCATGCAGGAAAGGTAGCTCAGAAAGAGATAAATACTGTACAGTCGTTTGATTTTCTTTTTTAGGGCTCAAAATGTAAATATTTTAAATCACCTTCAGGCCAGTTTTCTTTTTAACAACGTTGTACATGCCAATGAGAATTGTACTTTCTTAATGGTTGGGGTTTGCTCCATGGTCAGAACAGAGAAATCCATTTGAAATCCATTTGGGAAATCTGTTCCCAATTCTAATCTCCCAAGTCCAAGAAGAAAGTTTCTGCTTTTGCTTGGTAAACGTCTTCTAGAAGCTGAATTTTGTAATAACAAAACTAATAATAATTGCTTGCTATGATCAAAGGTTGCTTTAAACTGGAGACACAGTCTGTTAAAAGAAGTGATGCTGTAGCTTCCAGGAACTTTATGGTGATGGCTATAGTCAGTGAAATTTTTCTATACCCCCCTTCTATAGTCTATACCCCTTCTATAGTATTTTCTATAGTCAAGACTTTTTCTATACCCCCTAGTATTTTTCTGATTTTCTAACGGAAGCCCATCTTGAACCCAAAGAACTAGTTTCCATCAGAGATTGTTTGAGGGCAGATCTTAAGTAACATATAGCATAGGAAACCCTACTCGCAGGAGAAGATTTGCTCAGCATCCTTAAAGATTCCCACCGCTCTCAGCCCATACAAACAAAAGACAGCTAAGCTGCATGAAATACTTACTCTCCATTATGATTGATGTCATCATAGCGCAAGAACAGGGAAGCATAAATGGTCTCAGTCAGGAGGCAGTAGATTGCAATCATGATGAGCAGCACTGCCAACTTGAGGACAGAATTGAGGCGGAGGAAGACAGCACATGTCACCATTGCCAGGATACCAGTAAAGACGAAATACTTGATAACAATTGGAGGCAAAGAAAAATTCAGTTTCAGCAATCAGCAGTAACTTAGGTCCCACCTATCACCATTCATTCACTTTGGCCATTGCAAACACTAAAAGCTTCATTGTCCCTGTTCTGGATGCTGATTTTCATGCCACTGTTGTGGGTCAACGTCTGTCTGTCTGAAGATTTAAATCATTCCTGCCTTTCCAAATTACATAAAGAAAGCACTCACAATGGCTTGGATTCTTAACCAAATCAAGTAACAAAACCAAAATGAGAAACCATAAACAATAAACCAAAAATAAAAACAATAAGCAACCGAAAGCAGGGTGTTTTTTTTTAAATGGAGCCAGTTAATTAGGAAACAATGTTCATCTAAATTTTAAAACAATAAACAATAAAACAATATTAAAAGTTTCTGGAAGAGGGAGGTATTTAATCGGTAGCAGAACCCTGGAAACGAGGGGCTACATAAACCTCCCTAGGCAGGGAGTTCCATGTTCTGGGCACCATAACAGAAAGGCTGTTTCATGCATCCTAACCAATCATAGCCTCAGGCAATGGTCACATGATGAATTTACAGCCCAATCCTATCACGCCAAGATCCTGTAACCATTTTCCCGGCCTGCCATGCCCCCTCACTCTCCTCAAACTTCTGTGAGCGTGTAGATCTGAGGAGACCTTTTGGAGGCCAGGCGGCCTACGGGGAGGTCAGGCCATCTGGTTGCCCCCCCCCCCCCGCACCATAGCACGCAGCATGCACTCCATCAGCAGCACTGCACACTATGGGCTGGCGGGGAATAGGATTGGTCATAAGGCATGCATATATTGCCAGTCTCATACATATGTTTATTATATTTTCCTCCTCCAAGGAGCTTAAGGCAGCACATGTGGTCAGTCCCTCTTCTTTTAACCTCATAAAATTCTGTAGGATAGGTCACATAGTAGTTGGTTGACACAAGGGCACCAAGAGAGCTTTGTAGCAAAGGCCTCTCTAATAATCACACCATCTATTACAACACAAGCAGAAGACAGTGTGTAATCATGACAACAGCAGCCTGGTCCAAAGGCTCTATTCGTATACTGGAACTCTAGAATGCAACCAGAGCATCTGAATCATCAAGGGGTTCTTCACTGACTTCCCTGTGAGGAAGTCCCTTGATGATTCAGATGCTCTGTTTGCATTCTAGAGTTCCAGTATACAAAGAGAGCCTTTGGATCAGCCTGCTGATCCATGGTAGATGAAGATATCTCCCAGATCTAAAATGATATGCTCAGAAATTACCTCTGGGTAGGAGCAAATGTCCGTAAAAGACAAAGAAGAATTGAAAGTCTGATTCTTAAAGGGCATTGGTTTGTCAAAATCACACCATAGCTGTGGACAAAGAAAAAAACAATCAAAATTAATGCCAATGGCACTTAAATAATATACAGGCTACTAGCGCAAAATAATATACAGGCTACTAGCGCAAAGCTGAAATGCCCCCTCCTGGTTCATGGGCAGTGAAGTGTGTGTATGTGTGTGGGGAATTTAGGTGGGCCTGGTTTGGGAGGAGGATAGAGGGACCCTGCCCAGTGAAAGTTGTGCCTCTCCCAGTGGTTGCTGGCTCCTGGTCACTCCCCCCCCCCAGAATACCCCCTAGAGCAGTGATTTTCAGTTGGTGTGCTGCGGCACATTGGTCTGCCACCAACGGTCTGCAGGTGTGCCATGGGAGTTTGAAAACCGCTGAAAAACTCTTCCAGGTTCTGTGGCTCTTTTTCTAGCCAGGTTCTGTGGCTCTTTTTCTAGCCATCACAAGAGGTGAAGACCATAGAGAAGACTATAGAGGTCAGTGTGCCGTGAGAAGAAAAAATGTTGAAGATTGCTGCTGCCCTAGAGCAATGCAGCATGCAGGTATAACTAACTTGAGGGGCATTCTGCAGGCAAAAATGATGGTCACCAGCTATCAAGAGAAGCACCGCTACTGTCAGCGACATAAGAAGTTTCAAGGTTTCTGCCTTCTTCTCAGGATCTTCACAGGAAGGAGCACAATCTCCAGAGGAGGACTCAAAATCAGAGGGAGGTGGTGTTTTCTAGCCTTGAGAACATTTGCCATTCATTGCTCACCACCATCAGGGTCCACCTCTGAGGCAGCAGGCACAGCCAAGGTTGTCCCCTGATACCAGGTGCCATCAGCTGCCCTCACCTGGTGGAACAAGGTTCTGCCCCATCCCCCTCGGATCTGCCTCCTGATCTATGAGTACCACCCTTTCACTCCCAGGGTCTTCCCCCTGAGTCGGAGACCTGGTAGTCCTAATTACTGATGAATCATTGTGGAGGCAATTGTGCCATGGGAGATCATCCCTAAGAGCCCTGGGCTGCAGATCAGAAGCAGAAGCAGGTGGAGATGTTGGGTTAGTGCTGAAAGCCCCTCCTGCCTCTACTTTGAGATCAAAATACAGGACCAGAGAGAAGTTGTTCTATGTTTCTACAGCAACCACACATTTAGGGTAATCAGGCCAGCCTCAGAACATGCCACAATTGGGCAGCTGCTGTGACCCAAGTGCACTGGGAAGGGGACCTCTGATACCTGCCATGGTCCTCTGGGCTGGAATGAGTTCAATCAGCAACTGGTGACCACTGGCTGAGTGGGACTCCTGCTCACCCTTACCCTGGTGGCAGGTGAGCTGGTGGGTACCTGACAAAAGTACAAACCCACATCCACTGAACACCCACCACCAAAATAAAGGAAAAGGGGCCCATCAGGGTAAGGAGAGGGCCCCAGAGGGCACGTTGCCGAAGGTCCCTTCAAACCTGGAGCTGGCCCTACGAGTATTGTATAACTTGGTTAACATAAGAACATAAGAAGAGCCTGGCTGCTGGATCAGGCCAAAAGCCCATCTAGTCCAGCTTCCTGTGTCACACAGTGGCCCCACCAGATGCCTCAGGGAGCACACAGCCAACAAGATAACCTGTTTCCCGTTGACACTCCCTTGCACCTGGCACAG